>OX578146.1:93964611-96464611 GCA_951213105.1 Amaurobius ferox
TATCCAAATTTCATTTCTATTTGACAAACATAAAGGTGATCTGTAAGCATGTCTAACGATTGTACTAACATTCTTATATTGCAAAACATGCAAAATTGATATTAATTAATGACAACTTATGCAAAATAAATTTTTATTTAAGCAGGATAAACATGGTATTTAAACAAGCTTATCGGTTACACCAATATTCTTATATCGCAAAACGTTTCAAATCGGTATTAACTGGTAATACGTATGGAAATTTAGTTTCTATTTAAGCAAGATAAATATTTCGTTAAAGTATGTCTGTCCGTCCAACCATCCCACTTGGTGTTCAATAAGTTGACTCTTCCAAATGTTGCCACATTCATCAAAGTATCGCTAAATTGACGAAAATATCACCAAATTGATAAAATGACGCTAAATTAATGAAAATGGCTCGTAATTGCTACAAATTGAATAACTTGGAAAAATAAGTTTAATTTCTCCGATAACCTCTGTCATTTTGTGGGAATAAAAAGCATTTTTGCAAATTTGTTTACAAACAGGACAAGCATATTTTATTCTTCAGATCTGCATGTGAAGATAATTTTGTATAGAATTTAAATATTCTTATAGAATGTGCTGAATAACAATATTATTTAAAATACTCTAGGACTTTGCACATAATTATGAGTTTTAAATGTCTTTATGATACATATACAGTACAAAGAACGGGTGCACTGCTACTATTATATAAAACAAGGTCAATTTTATAGCTATCTTGCGTCCGAGATACAGAACCCTTCAACATAGGGTTTTGTCACGTGACGATTTGGCTTTGACATAGCCGGACATACCGCTATACCATGTTCCAAAAATGCAGAAGAAATATTGCAAAATAAGGGTTGTAATGCCTTATTCGCTGTAATCATATCCTAATAAATGGGCTTAAGTGTGTTTATTTTATAAAATATTTTTCAAACTGAACATAGATAATTTTAATTAATTATTTTATTTTAATCACACATTAAAAATATCATGAATAATATTAATGAATAAACGATTAAGAACCTCGCAGTTTAATCATATTTTGACAAGGAAACATTTACTCAATATAACTTTGTTTACAATACATTTACTGGCAACACATACTATTTCACAGTATACATCATCATCCTCAATGGCTCGACAAACCACTGCGGAACTTGGCTTTACTGCGAAATTCCTTCCAAACGGTTTTTTTTTGCAGCAATACTTCTCAAATTCTTTATCTTTCAGGCCTGAAAGTCCTGGTCTACAGAAACGATACAACTCAACTTCTGTCTTCCTTCTGGTATTTTCTAAATCGGCGTAGACATAAACATTTTATTTGTGATTCTGTAGTTGTTCATTCTTAGGAAATATTTTGTGACCATATGAAATGTTATTATGTTCAAAAACTAGGTATCATCTCATATGCTCATCACTGCTATTATGATGGATATGGGGTAACACTCAAAACACGCCTTTAATGATTAGTACTAAAATAACGAAACCCCGTATCATTCTATATGAAGACGAAAGAATGTGTTTATCTAAAAAATTTGTTCTTTGATTTCCATGCTGCACGTTATAGGAAATATGAGTCACGGACACAGTGAATGTTTCATGACATTTCTGTACGTATTTTAAAATTCATACATATATATACAGGGTGTCCCAAAAACATTGACCCCGGTTTTATATCCTTAAATATTGATCTTAGACATATATAATAAATTACAAAGTTGCATGAAAAAAAGGTACAGAATTTTATGAAATCGCTAAAAAATTGGAGGGGATTGAATTTGAAGAAATACAAAATTTAAATTTGTATACGGCCCCTGTACAAAAACATTTCCAATGAGTAAAATGCGCTCCATACACTAATAAGGTGATGTACAAAATTTCAGCATTTTTTCATAAAATGCCCTAGAGATAAGTTTAAGCAAAGTTGGTGAGGAATTAATCACAGATTAAAATGTAAATGTTTACAGCAAGAGTTCAAATGACGCAACGCAGAAATGCATCATAGGCAAATAATATCTGCCTCTTATCTTTAATGGATCTTTGGTATGGATGGAAAACATTTTGAACAAGCTTTGTAATCTTTGTGTAAATGTATTATTTCTACACAGTATAGATATTGATAAATAGTAAAATTATTATTTATTTATGTAATCATTGTTTTCTTTCGTAATTTGTGTATGACCCCTGAAATACGATCGGTCAACATGATTTTTCCCTTCTGAGAATCCATGTCGATGCATCGAAAAGTGGTTTAAGTCAATATTTTTGTCTTTTCATATCTCTGGGACTTTTTATGATAAAATGCTGAAATGTTGTACATCAACTTATTAGTGTATGGAGCGCATTTTACTAATTGGAAATTTTTTTTTGTACGGGGTTCGTATAAAAATTTAAATTTTGTATTTCTTAAAATTTAATTCCCTTGAAAATATTAATCGACTTCATAAAATACTGTACTTTTTTTACGCAACTTTGTAATTTATTATATATGTTTAAGATCTGTATTTAAGAAATAAAAGTCGAGGGCAATGTTTTTGGACACCCTGTATATGTATATATATATATATATATATATATATATATATATATATATATATATTTGTTTAATGATACTGATATACATGATCTGGATATAATTATTTTAGAAATTTTTGAAAAATATAATATCAACGTAAAATATTCAGATTTTCTTTTTAAAAAATTACTTAATCTCACTCTCTACGATAATTATATTCCACATGGTGGTACTTTTGTAAAGCAACAGTTTGGTATCCCACAGAGGGGGATGCCTCATCATTGTTAGCTAATCTGTATTTATTCTTCTATGAAAAGAACATTAATCCTAGCTTGCATAATATGCACATGTTTAGCTATCCAGATGACATGTTATGTGTATCCCTTAATAATATCCATATAGTATTTAACTTCTATGCTGGTAATTTGCAATTAAATGCAAGTAATAATGACTCTAATGTTGAAACCTCTTTAGATTTAAATTTAGAATTTAAAAATTGTAATATGGCTATAAACTTGTATGATAAAAGACAAGATTTTAGATTTAATACATCAAAAATTCAACATTTTGAATCTTGTTTGCATATATCAATTTTTAGAAATATTATAATAAACCAGGTTCTTAGAATCAATGAAATTTGGGGTGAAAATTATAAATTAGCACATTTACCGGAATTATTGAGTCCAGCGACTAATAATGCATATCCTTCCAATTTCGTTATTAAAATTATCAACTCAGTGTATCAACTTCCACTCGATAACATCCAAGACAAACTTCCCAACTATAGTAGCTAACAAAAAAAATATATATATTACAATTCTTTATTAATTATATAAATAAATAAAAATGAAAAATAATAAAATAAGCTAAAAAAATTAGAAAATTCAAAAACATCTGAAAATAAGGTACATTAATATTAATGTTTCAATTTTATTTTCTCTAAAAAATTGTAACTTTAGTCAGTTTGAAAATACGATTTGAGCGCTCTTATAATGGTGTATAGTGGCATTCTCGTTTATCCATTTCTTCTATGAATCTCTTATTTACAAAGAATTTTCCTCTTTGCTTCATGATCATATTCCATTTTGCTCATACGGGTACCTGTCTCCTGCTCTGACTCCCTGGACGGAACTGGGAATGTCGATGTGAACGTTCGTACCGCTTCCTAGGTTGTATTTCGTCATGTTCATTCCGGTGCTTCTAGATATTTATTATATTGTTGAGGTTGGTCGCATATACACGTGGTGAATCAAGAATGGTTCCTGCCACATGGCATTAAAAATTTTCCTAATGTTTCTTATCTTCATTTTTTCATCTTTTGGTGCCTGTAGTCTGAGTTTGGATTTTTATAGTAATGTACTATTGTCCAATCTGAAACAGTCATTTGTTTGCGTTAATTAGAATTAAATACTTAGACCTGAAGATGAATTTAATTCTTTTTAATCTTCGAATTTGGGCCGGTGCTGATCTTTTCTATTATCATCATTATGGCAGTGGTTTTGCTTCTATGGTGTATATATATACATATACATAGACACACACACACACACACATTTATATATATATATATATATATATATATATATATATATATATATATATATATATATATAAAAGGAAAGGGAACTTCTACGAGCGATCACCGTTTCTGAGAGTGTTTCCTAGGAATAAAAAGCACGCTTTTAATCAGGAATAGGGGTCACAATCCCCCTAGACATTAATGATCCCTTATTTGTACTCCTTTTTTCCTTTTGATATCTTTCACACTTGAATCACAATTTTAAGTGTTCCTTTTTAGTATATATATATATATATATATATATATATATATATATATATATATATATATATATATATAATAAAAATTAAAAATGTTTTAACTAAAACTTATGCAAAACTACGGTACATAAAAACCTATCTGTAGTATATCTGTTACAAATAAGTATCTATAGAGCGAGACTAAGGATAAAAAAATATTAGGAAACTTATCACAATAAAGGTATGGGGATGAGGGGATAATTAGTATACATAAATCATTATATATATATATATATATATATATATATATATATATATGTGTGTGTGTGTGTGTGTGTGTAAGTATGTACATATATATATATATATGTGTGTGTGTGTGTATATATAGATACATAGCATCTTTTATGAAAAATAAGCTTACGTTTTCATATTTATATGTTTATAGTGTTATGTACAGTTACAGATAATTTCAGCAATCCAATTATTCCTTTAAGATTTCGCTTTGTAATTAAACCGAAAGAATTACTGCACACCTTTCATTTTTGTTCATCCCACGCAGCTATGAAGAGTAAGGGAAAAGAGAAAATAAATTGCCCAACGGGAAGTTCGAAACGAGTTTCTATTTTCAACCTTTCTTTCTTTGTACAAAACATTCGCTTGTTACAGTCAATCATTATGAGGTAGTGGAGATGTGTATAATGAGGAATTTTATTTTTTGTTTATTCTTGGCTTAAACTTGACACATAGACTCGTTCGTTTTTTATAGATCTCGCAATAAAATCCGTAATTTTTGGTGATCGGAAAAGTTTTTAATATTCTAGTTTTGAAAAAAGGCTTGGGTAGGTGAGAGGGAGAGAACATAGTTAAGATGTTAAGGGGTATATCGAAGACGTTGTATAATTCATAACACGTTGAAATATAAGCTTCGAGATATTGTTTTTCCTTTTGTATATTATTTTCTATTTATATAAAAATTAACAGAACAAATTTCATATCAAATTCTGAAATTTTATAAGACAGACATTTCTTTTTAGCGGTATAGCAATTAATCTAGAATTTTGACAAATTACGCTGAATTGTTTTGAAACATATAACATTTTAACAAAGGGATTTAAATATTTCAGATGCATTTATGCAGCTATATATTTAGGAAAGTAAATAAAAAGGGAAAAAATGAATTGGTTAGAAAAAAAATGAAATGCAAAATGAATTTATTTGTATTTTCAGTCCCTTTTCTTTCTTTAAACTGTATCTTATTGCGGCTAATCATCATAAGTTATATGATATATGCGTAACTGGACCAATGCCTTTTTCTTGTGTCTAGCTTGATTATCAACTTGTACGTAGAGTAATAAAAAATGGTCAAATTTGAGATGAGAAATATATACACTCATGTCCAAAATTTAAACATAATTCGTAAACTGGGAAAAATTTGGAGTTAATATGGATACAATTATTCACAATCAGTTGTGGAGAATCGTAGGACAACGCTAAAACATTGTGCATATGCTAACCAGTTCAGTCGACGTCGACATATGCAAAGTACCGGCGCACGTCGGAACGAGTGTAAAACAGCCTCGAGCTGCATGGCCAGTTGAGGCAGAATTTCGCAATTGCTGTGGTACGGAGTGTTGTTAACAATCAAAAAGGACGAAAGATATCACAAAGATGCCAACTGGACATGTTTTTGAAGGGACGAATTATTGGAACTCTGGAATCCGGTCGATATCAAACCGAAGCGTCTCGAATTCTGAATGTGCCTCAGAGTGTGATCTCCAGACTGTGGCAGAGGTTCCAAACCACTGGAGATGTTATCCGACGACCAGTACCAGGTCAGCCAAGGGTAACAACCGTTTGGCAAGACCGATATTTGGTGATAACTGCGCGACGTCAGAGGATCCTTTTTGCCGGACTACTGGGTTCAGCCCTTACAGCCGCCACAGGAGTCACTATTTCGAGACAAACTGTTTACAAGAGACTCAGACACGTTGGTGTCTATGCCACACGACCAGCAGTTTGCATACCCCTGACGTCTGCACATAAGCGCGCGCATTTACAGTGAAGTTTGGACCATCGGCAGTGGTGTGGACTACAGTGGGGCAATATCATGTTCAGTGACGAGTCCAGGTTTAGCTTGCAAACTGATTATCATCCTACCGCGATCTTGAGAGAACGTGGAATGCGTTTTCATCCGGGAAACATCACAGAAAGCCATCGTTTTCCGTTTGAGGGTGTCATGGTCTGGGCAGGCATCATGATGGACGGCCGCACAGACCTCCACATCTATGACACGGGATCGGTCACCGGTCCAAGATACAGAGACGAAGTCCTTGAGCCTACCGTTCGATAATTTCGAGGTGCTGTTGTTCCAGATTTCATATTCATGGGTGATAACGTGTCGCCTGACCGTGCGACCTTGGTCGAAGACTTCCTTCAAACTGCAGATATCCAGCACATGCAGTGGCCTGCCAACTCTCCTGATCTGAATCCAATAGAGCATATGTGGGATATGCTCGGGAGACATTCCGCAGCCCTCCACTACCCACCAAGTTCTGTTTCGGGATTGAAAACTGCTCTCCGTGAGTCTTGGAACTCTTTGAGCACACAATTCATCCAAACCCCCATCGAAAGTATGGGAAATCGTTCTGCAGCATGCGTGACTACCCGAGGGTTCCACACATCATATTAAACTGTTAACATCACATTGTTTTAATCATTCTGTTTCACTGTGGTTGACATTCGTCTTGTGACCCTTTTTCTTTCAACCCTTTTCTTGGGATAATAAAAGGCGTCATTATCCTTGGTTTGCAATGTTTTCTTCTTCTATAACCCTATTACACCCTCATACCTCGCTCGTTTCCTTCCGTTCTAATGTAGATTTCCTCAAATTTTCACATAAACAGCAACTACGCTTAACTCTTGAACATGAGTGTATTTTAATAATATTAATAAAAGTGTAGTGCATGCGTATACAGGGTAAAAAGGAGAGGCCTTGTGCACCCCAATTCCTTTGTAAGGAAAGGTCCATGAATGCGCACAATAAGATTAATAATATGAACACCTTTATTTGTCCGCCGAAAACTAGAGCTACAATTTTCAACATGATTCTAATACTTCCCCTATACATTACCATGTCTTGCAGGGAGAATAAAAATTAATCTCTATTTGTGAAAATGTCATCGACCAGAAAAATACATGAAAAACGTTACCATTTAATTTTTACAAATATTCCAATTGGAGGTGTGCATTTAAAACCAATAGCTCCGCTTTAAAATCGAGGCCTCTTCCAATTAGCGGAATAATTGCATTAGTTATCCAGATGTTGCATGAGGATCCATATTAAAAAACAAACTCCAGCATTGAAACTCCGATCTTCCGTTACAACGTCACTTCCGACTACGCCTAAGATTAACCCAATAATTTATCCCTCAAAACTTACGCTATATCACTTTCATTTTATTAGGATGATACAACTGTCATTCCACAATTCTCAGAAACTACAGTAAAAAATAAATAAATTTATTCTTACATTTTATTAGAAAATGTAAAAAATTAATCATTCTACTTCTATCGATTTCATTTTATCGTATTACCTACAAAGTTAGTATGATACTACGAATTATCCTTGTTATTTCTTCCCTGGAATACGAAAAAGAGCTATATCCGAAATCTAATGGCTTTTTATCTTTACGTGGTATACAGTACCTATTCATGAGATCTTCATACAAAATGTCTGAATCTATCTTTGGTCCCCCAACGCGGGGGATCAATGTCAGATGTCTGGTTAGATCTCAGATGTCTGGATTCATTACTGGTCTGTCTCAAACAGATGGAATGTGTTCATGCGGGAACTGGGAATGATAGTCACTGACTGATCGTTCATTGAAATACTGGTATAATTGGTATTTGTGGGTAAAGAAAAAAATGTGTTGACGACAACTGAGATGTGCAGAAGCATATACACGATTAAGTAGTGATAAAGATTTTTAAAATAAAACATTCATAATTTTCAGGTATTAAACCAAATAATATTGCAAAAAAATTATGTGTCGGCAAGGAATCGAACCATTTACTGATTGCAGAATGGCTAGACTGCATTTTATCTATTTTGAAAATTACACGATTTTCTTTTCTTTGATATTTAACACTTTTCCCTTGAACCACATTTTCCTTTGAAATTCAACATGAACGAAAAGTCCGAAATATGACATAGTTTTGAATTTTTGATGTGAAACATATTAATGCACCATGTAGAGTAAATCATTATGGAAATGATGACTAGGTTAATCGCGTCTGTAAGAGAAATGGCATAAAATCCATATAAATATGTAACAGAAAATAACTATTATAATTTGAAGGTCTGAATCACTTAAGCTTGGAGACAAATTCTGTGATTTTAGCGAGGAATTTAGCAAAGCGTCAGCAACTGGGCTACTTTTGGCAAATTCTTGAAACTTCTCGAATTTTGGAGACTGGTCAGAAACTTCACGAGTTGCGTGCTTTCTCTTGAACTTTCCACGGAGGGTATGGAGAAAGGGCATAATGTTCAGTCTTGTTCAGATTGGCTGTTGACGCGATACGTGTAAAATTATCTGCGAATTCAATACAGAACCTACTGTATAATTTTTCTTTTGATTATATATACCCTTCAAACTTTATTATAAAACAAATGGTAAAAAAATGTTAAATTCTAGATCTCCGACATCTGTGCATCAATATCTACGCTAGTCCTTAGTATACGCTTGTCGGTTGCGCCGACCGCACGTTCGTCCGGTGGAGTAACTGCAAGCACCACATCCAAACATTTCATTGTCACTAATTTCGTGGATTATGACTCGATTTGGATGAAATAAACTGCACTCTAGTTGTCTATTGAAAATGTACAAGTTAAAAAAAAAAATTAAAAATTAAAATTCCCCAAAATATCAAAATCTACCCTGTATTTTGTACCATCGTCACACACAACTCACTTCAACCTTTTCCCATTCGAAAATTGAGAAAGAATATATTTTTCGCATTAATCTATACTGTATAATAGATTTACTTACTATATATTTTTACTTTCCCTGCAATACATGGTAATGTATATGGAAAGTATTGGAATCGTGTCGAAAATCGCAACTCGAGTTTTCCAAGGATCTACACGTTTTGGGACCTTTAGAACACGAAAAACTGCGTGACGTCTGTATACCCTAACAGCATTTTTTTTTCACAGTGACGTAAGATTTACGGCACACTGCGACTTTGGGACGTTACAGGACGTCGCAGTATGTCTCGTCAATGTCATATTGAGGTCACAGAGAAGTCATTTTGGTCATTTTCATGGTCGTTTGTGACGTCGCATATTAACGTGTTTGTGACGTCACATTATAATTACCATTGTAATGTTGTCACATTGTTACGTGTTAATTAAATTGTGGAAACGTCACAGAATATAGTCACAATGAAGTTACAAAGCTACTAATACGTAACTTCGCATAGAAATCACAAATATGATGTCACATTGTGACCCAGGTGTCACTTGACTACAACGTCACTGTCACGCCTGTGACGATCTTTGCTGTGAGGTATGTGTCTGTCTGTGCACTGTCTATATTTACACAAACGAAGTTATTGACCAATTTTCATAAAATGTTTTAGGTAAGTGACTTGGGGGTGAACCTGGTGCTGATTTGATTTTAGTACAATTCGGGATATAAGAGCCTACCCTATTTTGTAAAATGACCCGCAAAATCGTCAAAATCTGAAATGAAAACTAATTATGCTCAAATATTTCAATTAAATGCTTGTCTCATACGCAGTTATTGACGATGAAAAGAATAAGATTAATCCAATTACTCTAGGACTAGTAGTTCTCGAGATATTTTAGTTTTTTCATATTTTTGCTAAGGAAACCTTTGAAAATATGCACTGTCACCAAATGAAAACAGAAGTCGTATAAGTGCAAGAAGTCGTATAAGTCGTTAAGTGTCATTTCAGATAATTATGCGTGCCATATTGTATAATTAAACTCAATTTAATGAATTACGTAAAATGACTTTAATGAGTTACGTTTAAGAAAATCCATTAATTTGATATACATTTGTATGTTGTTAAAGAGGTCAAAACATGGTAAACAGTAAACAAGAAATATCAATCATGCATAAAGCATTGATTATGAAACACTTTCCAAATTCAATGCAATTTTATTTAAACATCTCTAAAATGCGATACATTCATTGATAATATTTTTAAAATTATCACAATACTACATTAATTTATTATATTTGAAAACTTGAAACTTCATCGAAAAAGTCAATGCTATAAATCGTGTGCTTCTCTATGTAAGAGCGATGAATATTTCATACATATCACTTATATTCCATATTTTCAACCATATTTTCAACTTTTCAGAAATTTTATTCTAAAAAGGAGTCATTAATCAAAATTTTTCAGTAGCTTGAACAGAAGAATAGCCAGCAAACTATTTCGGTATTTTGATCGTAACACTGTTAACACAGTTACCGGAATGGAATTAAAAACTATAAAAAATTCATTGACAAAATATAATTAAACAAGAAAAATCAATCATGCATAAAGCATTGATTATGAAACACTTTCCAAATTCAATGCAATTTTATATAAACATCTCTAAAATGCGATACATTCCTCGGTAATATTTTTAAAATTATCATAGTATTTCAATAATTTATTATATTTGAAAACTTCATCAAAAACAAATGAACATTATTCAAATGACGTCATCGAAATATAAATCGCCTGGCTCTCTCTATAAAAGCAGCATTTCATTCATAAACTTTTTTCCAATCCTTTCATTCATCACAATACTATAGTAATTTATTTTATTTAAAAACTTAAAACCATGGCGGTACCAGTAATTTAACTCTATGCTTAAAACTTCATCAAGAAATCGTCTTCTTCTATGTGTAAAATCAATGACTGTTTCATTCATATCAGCTATATTGCAAACTCCATGAGCTAAATAATTTTGCTTTAAAGAAATTTAGCAATTCTTATACAACTCATTCTACATCTTTTGATGTTTACATTCTCCAAAAGTGAACATTATGCTTCGTTATAGAAATAATCAAAGTTTGATGATCATTTAAACTCAAATATATTGCAATTGCGTTGTTTCAGCAAAAATAAAGTGATTTTAGGACGGATACAACACTGAATATGACATAAAAAGAACTTTAAAAATCACGATTTTGACACAAGAGGGATGCCATATTTTATTTTGAAGTGGGTCACGTGATCGCTTCCGAGAGATCGATTCGATTTCGAAAGGGTATAATTATTAATTTAATTTTTATTTAAAAAATTACTGAATATATTTTGCTGAAATTTCTTTTGTATATTTTATGGAATAATTTGAATATTCACTAAAACTTTCGAAGCAATTTGTGAATTTTAAATTCGCTTAAAAAATGTTTGAAAAATTAGGTCCCATAGGGTACAAAGTATTTCGTTTTCTCAACCCGGGTTCAATCCAAAACTAATTGGGTGATATTATTCATTTATATTCCCATAGATTCTACAAACCGTCTGAACAACATACTAAAATTTCGGTTTGATAAAGTCATTAAAGTCACGGCAGTTATCGTGCTAACGGACAGACAGAATGAACAAAGTCATAAACACTTTTAAACTATGTTGTAAAGTGTTAATAAAAATAGAACTTTCGTTAAGTAGCACAAAATACAAAATAACTTCTGTTGATTACAAAAATATATAATTTATGTATGTTTCACTTTAAGAAAAGTAATGCGTTTAATATAAGGGATGTAAATATGCGACGTCCATTATAACGTCCGTTCAAAGTGCATTTTCTCAACATATGTTTTATCCTGTATATACATACGTTGTGTAAATTTTAAAGCTTTTATATTCATGAAATTTTGCAAGCGCATTAAATTTATGATTGTACATCTTGTAAACCAAAACCTCTTTACTTAAATTGCTTGGTATTTTTCAAAAGTGTATACAAGTCTGGAAGTGATTTTGTGTCAATAATAGCCATATTTTCCAAGCTTTTTTTTTCAAAAACTTTGCAATTTAAGCTCAAAAGTTTAGGCTTACTTAATGCACAATCATAAATTCCTGTAGATGTTATAGAATTCTTACAAAATGTATGGAAATGGAAAAAACCTAGTATAAGAAAATGCTTTTTGAACGGATCTTATAATTGGAATAGTGCTTGTTATTTACATCTCAAAGCTTAATTTTTTTTAGACAAAATACACATAAATTACATATTTTTGTAATCAGTAAAAACGATTTTATTTTTTGAGCCAATAAATGGAAATTGGAATTTTGCAATTCTTACGTAAGAATTTAATAAAAATACTGTGGTGAAAGAACATTGAAATTAGGTTTACCTTTTAAATAAACACGTCGATTGAATTATTAATCTTAATTAAGGTGGTCATAAATCGTAACATTTGTACATTGCTACCATGGTCGCAAACTCCACCATTTCTTCTTTACACGAGTTCCTTAACATACTCATTAAATCAAAACACTACACATTAAAATCCCCATTTTAATCCTTAAATTAAATTTTTATTTATACATATTTCTATTATTATTATTAAAATTACATGAATTTATTAACAAAAGCTTAAGGAGGAGAAAACACCGTGTGAGACTAGGTCTTTTTAATCTTATCCCAAAGATCAAAAATTGATGTAACATATATGAAGACTGGTACATACTTCTGTATTTCGGATCTGTTGTCCATCATAGCTCTCACCTTTTCCATTTCTTTCTCTGACATTTGTAGTCCTACATCGTCTTTTTCTATAACGTTCTCAACACTCAACTGAATAACGGCTCTCTCTGAATAACACTACTTGAAATCATGACTCTCTGTCTTCAACTCTTGAATAATCATATTTCATATTTGCTGACTTTTCCCTTTGCAACCCCGTCATTTGATCTCCTTGCAGCCGCATCCTTGCTCTCATTGGATGCTCCTCAGTGCGATGCGGATTGGCTCTTTCAATTTTCAATGAGGTTTGGTTCAAGTCTTGGCCCTAGGATATATTGCCCCAACCACACCTGCAATTTGTGTGCTATGTACTTATTGGAGTCATAACTTCCCGGACTAAGACTGTCATAAAACGGTGACTAAAATTTGCGCTTTGCTTCATCATAAACATCAAAAACTGCATATGGTTCCTCCTGGTTTCACAAATACAAAATAAAATTATTTCATAACGGTATTAATGGATTGTTCTATTAAAATGGCCCCTGCTTTATCTTCAGATTCAGATCAAAGTGCAATTTCTGATGTGCAAGACCTTTTTTTCTTCTATTTGAAAACAGTATATGTTCCAATTCACTTTGTTTGCACAATAATTAAATCTTAAATTGTACCACTCTGAATAAAAAATACAATTTGTGTGTTATCCACAGCTACTTCAATCGATAAATCAAACCTGTTCTTGTTCACTATAAAAACATATGTTCCTGTGGCAATAGAAACACCGATCTGCAAATGACAAGGTATACTCCATGCATTTTGCTACTTAGATGATTACCTTATTTTTACTTTTTAATATTGTAGAATTGAAAAAGTATTGTTTTCATGAACATTTTCGATTTCGAGTTTTAGATGCTAATATATGTTTTAGGAACTCTTGAACACATTTTCACTATTTTTAGAGATGGCCGCCATTCTGTCTGTCTATGAACAATATATTATGTATACAATACACGCCACAAACTTTAATAGAATTTTACAAAATTTGACATTCGGCTTTGTTAATGCAAAATCTAGAAAGAGATCGATTTTGCACATTCGAGCGAAAATTTCGAAATGTATTCAAAATATCATATTTCCTTAATGTGGCAGAATACGACAAAATTTGATATAAACATGCACAAATGGAATTATTTATGGTTCAATGATAATGAATTGCAGCGAAATAAGTTTCAAAAATTGTAGTTTCAGTAATTGTAGTAAAAAATTGTTGCGATACAATTTTTATGTTCGTAACTTTATTAGCCCCTCTGGGGGGGGATTCATATTTAAATCGAAACTTATATCAGTTAGAAAAAGTTTAAAGAGCCGGATGATTTAATATAATAGTGCTGACCAAAATGCAAAATTAACTGTAAGTCACGACATTTCTATAACTGTTTTTCAAATAAAATATCGACCACTTATCAAGACATTCATGAAAATATTGGTTGACGCCTTATATGGTGTTAGGAAAAATCAATCATCTATAGCATGTATAATAACATACCATCAACCATATAAGCATATAACACCTATAACTTAAAGCATATTTTTTATGCCAATGCAGGCATCTGTTATTCCATACTGATGATAAAATGCACGAAATTAGTACATGGATGATGTTCTAAGCAACAAGAGTGTTGAAAACCCAGACCGTCCGACTCATCCAGAGGACATGAGCAACTTAGGCAACAAGAGTGTAATACTAAATACTAATTAGTTAGTAAGTAAAATCAATGAGTAAAAGCTGTTTGGAAATGGATTTTGAAACTAATTTTTTGAAATTATCCAGTTTCCTTTTTATACTCTTTATGTTGACGACATTGTTTCTCTTCCGTATCAGTCACTTAATGATTTTGATGGTATGTTGGATATTTTGATATCCATTGATTTTCGTATTCAATTTGCTAATGAAATGAAAATAACAATCGCCTTGCATTTTTGGATAACTTAATCATTCTCAACTGTGATACTCATAAACCTTTTTCCGTCTATTTACTTCCAAATAAATTTTTTTGCATCCATTAATGCTTTCAATATTTAGTCCATAGTGCTACTATTAGTTCGTATTCATATTTTTTTTCGAACTTAATATTGAATGTGTGTAGAAAAGGGAAGGAGATATTTTTATGTCAATCTTGGGTGTTACCACTGTACATTTTGTAGATGTGCTTATTTAGACATAAATATGGCCCTTAATATAAATTTTATGCATACGAATTTGTAGAAAATAGTATTCTTTGTAGAACAGTATTTGTGCATTTGCTTTGCTTTGAATGATGCAAAAATAAAAAAGGAGTTGATATTCTTTTTCTGCATTGATACTGCTGAGAAAAAAAAACAGAATAAATTTGAATATTTGCGACTTAATATTATAGTAATTTCTACAGCCTAAGAACATTTAATTCAAATGTAAAATGAATAAATATCTCTTTTCAAATTCTTTTCACTTATTTAACAGCATAAAATGTCTAAATATTGCAGATAATAATGTCTTTACTCAAATTTTAAGTGTGATATCTATGTTCGAATACCAGTTTTAAAATACGGATGCTGTACCTAAAACCGAAATGGCAACACGACGATTTAAGGACGAATTTATCGGAATTTAGGTATCTGGCAACAACTTTAAAGAGATTGGTTGGATTTTATAGCATTTATATTCTACAAGAGGAAACAACATTAATATATTGAAGGCATATTTTATAGTTAAAATTCAGGGTACTCTCATTCTAAGCCCATCGCACAATTCGAACATTTTAGAATCCCATAAATTGAAGAGTTAAAGACGAGTTATGTTTTGGACGTTTTCAAACACAAGATAAGAAGTCTAAAAATAGAGTAACGTATTTCAGAAAAGCATGAAGTTACACAAAATTTAAGAACAGTTGTGATCAAATAACAATAATCTCGTTCTTCAAGTTACGGTTTTGATGATGTCTGAATCATTAAATTACGAATTTGATGAATGCCTGAATTACGAATTTGATGATGCCATGTTCAAAACCACGGTATCTCCGGAAATAAGACACAGAAAGTTTATAAAATCCATATTTAGACTAATTTTGATATATAGAATTTTTTTCTGATTGCCAAACTGGGTGTTGTCTTTGGAAATTTTGAAATTGGTGTAATTTGATATGAAAACGGAGTTTTTATTCGGTATAAAGTAGATCTCGCAAAACCACAACTGGAAAAAAACCTTTGTTTTCGAATTTTGATAATTTTGGAAGTGAAACCATCCAAGTGTTTGGATTGATTCTAAATATTTGCAATTACAAAATGTTATACTGATATTTTACGCAATTCTTTATTTCGAGAAGTGGCTTCCAAAATACACTACTTTTATTTAAACGTCCTAAAATTTATGAATTAATTGAATGTCAATTAAATAAAAGATTTCATAAGTATTTGAAACTCAGAAGAATTTAGATGATACATTCCGACACCATAAAATAAATTTAAGACGCCAGGTTTAACAGACAATATGTATTTACCTATTTATAAAAACAAATAAAATTAACTATTCTAAGTTTCATTCTAATATAATTTTTTGCAAATCACCTATAATGATTTACATTATATATTTTTGTACCCAATTCAACAAAAGGTAAAAAAAATCTAACATGAATATGAAGTAAATGGAAACACGAATACGCGATTTTATATATCTGCGGCTCATTATATTTCTTTTATTTCTACCACATCCAATTCCGACCCATGCAGACAGTCATCGTGGACTTCTGAAAACGTCTTTGATCCAACCACACAATAGGTCAAAGGATATATTAGATGCCTGATTCATTATTGGTCTGTCACTAACATACGGGGTGTTTGTACAGAACCTTGGAATCACTGACCGCCCATGATTAGTATCTGCGGATTAATAAAAAATATATAAAATAAATGGAATTGTGCGGAGGAATATAAATTTAGATAATACATAAATTTGGAAATGAAAAAATGTTATTTTCAAATATTCACAATTTGACAGTCGAGTAGGCATTGTATTCTTAAAAATATTCAAACGTTGCGGATTTAGGAAATCACATGTTGTAGATTCAGAAATGCTTTGTTTCGGCTGTCTTGCTTTTAGTTGATGCTACAGAGAGATCAGCCAGTACATTCACGGCCATCTGTGGGATTACGCCCACTAGGTTAGGAGGACCAAAGGTGTGTTATCCGCCACCAAGCCAGAGCGCGACTCGGGGAGCTAAAACAGTGAAAGCCATTCACAAGGCGGGAGCCGAAAGGTGGTCCCGAAGAGGCTCGACTCCAGTCGCCTGTGGATCTGGGGACATGGTCATAAAGGTCAATCCCTCCCCGAAATCTGAAAGAGTCTGTTTAATAAGCCATGAAAAGCCCGACCGTCCAGATCACTCGAGGGCAAGGAGCAGTTGAATGAACGGCCGGGGAGTTGTTTGGTGAGCCCGAGTGGGAACTCCTACTAACATTCCACACATTTGTGCATCCCCTTAGAGGAGTGAGTCAGATGCTACAGAATCATCGCCCATACGAAGAAGTGTCCTATCTCATAGGGGAATAAGTTGATGCAACAGGGTTGGTATATTTTACGTAGAGGGCAACTGTCTCACTTCAGTGAGTAGCGCGTCATGATGGAGTCGTGTCGAGTACGTCTAGTTCTGTATGTGCATAATTTTGTCTCACAGATGGGTGCAACGTCAGTGGCATTATATCGTACGCTGGTGACTCGTTCCAAAACATTTAGCAGTATCTTGGTGTGATTGAGCATCATGCTATTGATTGTGTATGGTTCATATTCATTGCCTTCCATATACGCATCTCGTTTGTGCTTAGAAGTGCAGTGTCTTGATGTGAGTGTCTCTTCTACGTACTGTACATTGATTTTTACGCAAATCATATTTAATACAAAAATGATATTATATTACATGTCTGTGCTACAATCCCCTTCCTCAGATGTAAAAAAAAGTAATGTTTTCATGTGCATTGTAGTATCAAACTTTTGGATACATTAAAATTTAGTACAAAATGAGCTTATACACGTGAAGTGGAAATATAAAAATAAACGCGATATATTTTATACATTTGGTCAAAAATCCAACATTCGAAACAAATTCGGTTTCCATCGCTTGAATAGTTTTGGAGATATTTTACTATAGTGCAAACTATACTTTTACAACATCGTAAATTCATTTTCGCTTTTATAGCAAAGCTTACTGTACCAAATTTAGTTTTAACCAGTTGAGCAGCTTTTGAGAAAAAAAAAATTACGTAAACTGCCTGCAGACAGACCAATATTTCAACATGTTTTTGTAACTTGCGTACAAGTTTGAAATATTTGTTACTTGCATTTCAATTTTGGATACGAAAGATTTGAGTTATTTCATATTTTATATGTCAACATTTCAGCTACTTTTAAATAAATTTAAAGTGCTAAATGTAATTCAAAACTAAAATAACGTTCCTTCACCAAATTTGATAGCCACCCTCATTCTTCGAAAAATGCACCATAATGATATCTGTGTACTTGTATACCAAACTATGTTTCTCTAAAATAAAAAAATATTGTAAATCAGATTTAATTTTAGTGACAAATGTGAATTTTAGGACTCAAACACAAATTCTCCGAATATGAATAACTTTAAAAGTTTATTCTTGTACTGACAGTCATATTATCATTACACAGTTACCATGTTGCTACGTATCTTTTGTATCTCTTACTAAAACAGGAATAAGAACTATTCTTCCAATCTTATTGAATAGCTCAGTGGAACTGTCAGTTATCTGGGGGCATTGTTTCAGCCTGTCTAGCGATGTGCTTATACAGGACTGGGAATGATAATCAATGAACGCCCATCTAAATAATTTTCCGGTTCGTTTTCCTAAGGAAAGAAAGGTTTTACTAAAATAAAAAATATGATATGGGCAACGCATGACTCTCCTTATATAAAGTAATGAATTTAATACTTTTACAGAAAAAAAAATAGGTTTTGCTTATAGTACATACTAATATTCTTTCCAAGATATTGAATTTTCGACAATTAGTCGTCATTTTCATTGATTTAACGTCATTTTTTTAAATTTAGCGAAACTTTCGTTAATTTGGCAACATATCAAAAAGTCGCCAAGTTGGCGACATTCCGCCAAATTCGACGCCAAAATATCGCTAAGCGTTATGCACTAAGAAATAAGTTATTCTTACAGCAGATAAATGACTATTGGCGTTCAAATACAAAAGTATTGCAAAAAGTATATTTTTTTATGAATGGAACGAGCTAGATTCACGAGAATGATGAAACCCAATTTATCGCAGGGTATTACATATAAAAAGTGAACATGTTTCTCAATAGGAAGTATTTTTATTTGATTTTATATGACTTTGATAATATTTTTTTAAATGTACAATATCTCGAAAATGGTTCATGTTAGAGTTCTACAATTTCTGTCAATCGTTTTCTAATGAAAAATTACATAAGAAATGTCTATTTGCGTAACTTTATTAGTGGTGTTGATTTTTTGATGACTTTTTCAAAATTTCACTCGAAAATTTAGAGGATTTCTGGACATTCGATTCTGTTTAAAAACAATAGGCTTCCAGTGTTTATGGATTGTGAATTTTGTACCAAATTTGGTTCAAATCGGTCCATTCGTTCGTCAGTTATCGTCTCCACAGTTTCACTGACACACACACACATACACACACACACACACACAGAAATCACTTAAAAAATGTTTGATTCGTGATCAGGGATGCTTGAAAGGTGCTCTACGTCGAAAACTCGAATTCGAATTTCCGACCCCGTCACAATACTTTCCTTATACATTATTGTATATAAGGAAAGTAAAAAGGACAGTAACATATTTATATTTAACAAGTTATATGTAAAGTGTCTAATATTGATGAATACGTTGAAGGGGAGGGTATGCAGTAATACACAAGCATTTTTAGTTGGGAATGTATGTAAGCGAAACAATCAGAAATAACGAGAAATTTATTTTTATAAAATTTTTGAGATTGCACGGAGTAATGACTACTACCACACAACACAGGGAAGAGAACGATGGCTTTTGGAATTTTCATATAAGACTCAATGCCTAAAAATGGAATGCAAAAGTCAGGTTTGTTTTCGCATTATTACACATTTATTTTAAAAATACTGAATTTTTCGGAATGATGCAATTTTTTATCACAACTGTAGATAAGTAGTTCAGAAAATAAAATGATGACAAATTTTGTCACATATTGTTTCATTAATATGATACTATGGATCAAAACATTTTCATTTATGTTTTTGGAATAGGTATTCGATTAAAATGTTCTAGATATTGAGTTCCAGTTCAAATGATCTACTACATCTATTTAAATATAAATGATTCAAGTTATTAAGTCTATAATTATATGCCATTTTAAACTGGTGTTACTGGTAAATTGTTTTCATTCCAAAATAAGTTTTAGTCGTGAAATTCGCCAAGCATAGCATGTCATTTCATGTTAATTCAAAAATATGAAAATCTCACTTTTATACTTTGATCCATATCTTCCTGAAATAGTCACGAATAAATAATTGAACCGAAATCCAATAGGTTCTTTTTATTAACACTTTACAACAAAGTTTAAAGGGTTAATGACTTTGTTTATTCTGTCTGTCTGTCTGCCCGTTAGTACGATAACTGCCGTAAAAATGACTTAATCCAAATGAAATTTTAGTATGTTATTTAGACGGTCTATGGGAACTACGGGAATATAAATGAATAATATCACCCAATTCGTTTTGGATTGAACACGGGTTGAAAAAATGAAGTACATTGAACCCTATGGAAACTAATTTTTCAAACATTTTTTAAGCGGATTTAAAATTCACAAATTGCTTCGAAAATTTTAGGTGATATTCAAATTACCCCGTAAAATATATAGAAAAAATTTCAGCAAAATATATTCAGTAGTTTTTAGACAAAAATTAAAATAATAATTACACCTCTTATATGAAGCGATCATGTGACCCATTTCAAAATGAAATATGGCATCCATCTTCTGTCAAAATCGTTATTTTTAAAGTTCTTTTAAATTCATATTGAGTGTTGTATCCGTCCTAAAACCGCTTTATTTTTGCTTAAATTCCGTGCATCTACATACTGAAACAACGTAAATACAATATATTTGAGTTTAAATGATCATCCGAATTTGATTATGTCTACAACGAAGCCTATTTTTCACTTATGTAAAATGTAAACAGCAAAATATGTAGAATGAGTTGTATAAGAATTGCTGTATTTCTTTAAAGCAAAATTATTTAGTTCATGGAGTCTGCATAGCTGATATGAATGATATATTCATTGATTTTACAAAGAGAAGGACGATTTTTTCGATGAAATATTAAGCATAGAGTTTAATTACTTGTAACTCCATGGTCTTAAGTTTTTAAATAAAATAAATTATTATAGTATTGTGATGAATGAAATAAATGGTAAAATGCTTATGAATGAAATGCTGCTTTTATAGAGAGAGAGCCAGGAGTGTTATATTTCGATGGCGTCGTTTGAATACATTTCAGTTGTTTGTGATGAAGTTTTCAAATATAATAAATTATTGTAGTATTATGATAATGTTAAAAACATTACCGAGAAGCCAGGCGATTTATATTTAATTGACGTCATTTGAATGAAGTTCATTTTTTTCGATGAAGTTTTAAGTTTTCAAATATAATAAATTAATCTAGTATTGTGATAATTTTTTAAATATTACCGTGAAATATATCGCATTTTAGAGATGTTTAAATGAAATTGCATTGAAGTTGGAAAGTGTTTCATAAGCAATGCTTTATGCATGATTAATCGTTCTTGTTTCTATCTATTTGAGGCGCTAAAATTAATTTAATAACGAAAAGTAAGAAATACATTCATATTAATAGTTATTATTTGGAGAGGTTTTAAATAAAATGTCAAATTCACTAATTCATTATGTATGGTATTATATGCTTAACTCACCCATTTTGCTGCTGCATAAATGACACTAAACGTGCATTTAATTCAAGAGAAATTCATTTAATATTCAATTCTAAACTTCGATTACTTATTATTAAATAGTATTATTGTTTAAATCACGTACAAAGAAAGTGAAAATAATCCCTAAACTTCCACAAGCCTAACGAGGGACTAAATTAAAACGAGTTATTAAATTCAAGTAATTTATAGCATTTCAACCCTCAAATAAATAACAATGAAATCGATGCCTGTTATTGCAATGAGTGTTGATCACCGGCTGGTGTTCTACTATTTGTCGATCCTCTGTAAAGAATTGTGTATTAAAACTATTGTTGAGTAGCATCAACGTCTCTAGTCGGAGAATTTGCCCGCGTCATCCGCTATTGTTGAGTAGCATCAACGTCTCTAGTCGGAGAATTTGCCCGCGTCATCCGCTATTGTTGAGTAGCATCAACGTCTCTAGTCGGAGAATTTGCCCGCGTCATCCGCTATTGTTGAGTAGCATCAACGTCTCTAGTCGGAGAATTTGCCCGCGTCATCCGCTATTGTTGAGTAGCATCAACGTCTCTAGTCGGAGAATTTGCCCGCGTCATCCGCTATTGTTGAGTAGCATCAACGTCTCTAGTCGGAGAATTTGCCCGCGTCATCCGCTATTGTTGAGTAGCATCAACGTCTCTAGTCGGAGAATTTGCCCGCGTCATCCGCTATTGTTGAGTAGCATCAACGTCTCTAGTCGGAGAATTTGCCCGCGTCATCCGCTATTGTTGAGTAGCATCAACGTCTCTAGTCGGAGAATTTGCCCGCTTCATCCGCTATTGTTGAGTAGCATCAACGTCTCTAGTCGGAGAATTTGCCCGCGTCATCCGCTATTGTTGAGTAGCATCAACGTCTCTAGTCGGAGAATTTGCCCGCGTCATCCGCTATTGTTGAGTAGCATCAACGTCTCTAGTCGGAGAATTTGCCCGCGTCATCCGCTGTTGAGTAGCATCAACGTCTCTAGTCGGAGAATTTGCCCGCGTCATACGCTATTGTTGAGTAGCATCAACGTCTCTAGTCGGAGAATTTGCCCGCGTCATCCGCTATTGTTGAGTAGCATCAACGTCTCTAGTCGGAGAATTTGCCCGCGTCATCCGCTATTGTTGAGTAGCATCAACGTCTCTAGTCGGAGAATTTGCCCGCGTCATCCGCTATTGTTGAGTAGCATCAACGTCTCTAGTCGGATAATTTGCCCGCGTCATCCGCTATTGTTGAGTAGCATCAACGTCTCTAGTCGGAGAATTTGCCCGCGTCATCCGCTATTGTTGAGTAGCATCAACGTCTCTAGTCGGAGAATTTGCCCGCGTCATCCGCTATTGTTGAGTAGCATCAACGTCTCTAGTCGGAGAATTTGCCCGCGTCATCCGCTATTGTTGAGTAGCATCAACGTCTCTAGTCGGAGAATTTGCCCGCGTCATCCGCTATTGTTGAGTAGCATCAACGTCTCTAGTCGGAGAATTTGCCCGCGTCATCCGCTATTGTTGAGTAGCATCAACGTCTCTAGTCGGAGAATTTGCCCGCGTCATCCGCTATTGTTGAGTAGCATCAACGTCTCTAGTCGGAGAATTTACCCGCGTCATCCGCTATTGTTGAGTAGCATCAACGTCTCTAGTCGGAGAATTTGCCCGCGTCATCCGCTATTGTTGAGTAGCATCAACGTCTCTAGTCGGAGAATTTGCCCGCGTCATCCGCTATTGTTGAGTAGCATCAACGTCTCTAGTCGGAGAATTTGCCCGCGTCATCCGCTATTGTTGAGTAGCATCAACGTCTCTAGTCGGAGAATTTGCCCGCGTCATCCGCTATTGTTGAGTAGCATCAACGTCTGTAGTCGGAGAATTTGCCCGCGTCATCCGCTATTGTTGAGTAGCATCAACGTCTCTAGTCGGAGAATTTGCCCGCGTCATCCGCTATTGTTGAGTAGCATCAACGTCTCTAGTCGGATAATTTGCACGCGTCATCCGCTATTGTTGAGTAGCATCAACGTCTCTAGTCGGAGAATTTGCCCGCGTCATCCGCTATTGTTGAGTAGCATCAACGTCTCTAGTCGGAGAATTTGCCCGCGTCATCCGCTATTGTTGAGTAGCATCAACGTCTCTAGTCGGAGAATTTGCCCGCGTCATCCGCTATTGTTGAGTAGCATCAACGTCTCTAGTCGGAGAATTTGCCCGCGTCATCCGCTATTGTTGAGTAGCATCAACGTCTCTAGTCGGATAATTTGCACGCGTCATCCGCTATTGTTGAGTAGCATCAACGTCTCTAGTCGGAGAATTTGCCCGCGTCATCCGCTATTATTGAGTAGCATCAACGTCTCTAGTCGGAGAATTTGCCCGCGTCATCCGCTATTGTTGAGTAGCATCAACGTCTCTAGTCGGAGAATTTGCCCGCGTCATCCGCTATTGTTGAGTAGCATCAACGTCTCTAGTCGGAGAATTTGCCCGCGTCATCCGCTATTGTTGAGTAGCATCAACGTCTCTAGTCGGAGAATTTGCCCGCGTCATCCGCTATTGTTGAGTAGCATCAACGTCTCTAGTCGGAGAATTTGCCCGCGTCATCCGCTATTGTTGAGTAGCATCAACGTCTCTAGTCGGAGAATTTGCCCGCGTCATCCGCTATTGTTGAGTAGCATCAACGTCTCTAGTCGGAGAATTTGCCCGCGTCATCCGCTATTGTTGAGTAGCATCAACGTCTCTAGTCGGAGAATTTGCCCGCGTCATCCGCTATTGTTGAGTAGCATCAACGTCTCTAGTCGGAGAATTTGCCCGCGTCATCCGCTATTGTTGAGTAGCATCAACGTCTCTAGTCGGAGAATTTGCCCGCGTCATCCGCTATTGTTGAGTAGCATCAACGTCTCTAGTCGGAGAATTTGCCCGCGTCATCCGCTATTGTTGAGTAGCATCAACGTCTCTAGTCGGAGAATTTGCCCGCGTCATCCGCTATTGTTGAGTAGCATCAACGTCTCTAGTCGGAGAATTTGCCCGCGTCATCCGCTATTGTTGAGTAGCATCAACGTCTCTAGTCGGATAATTTGCCCGCGTCATCCGCTATTGTTGAGTAGCATCAACGTCTCTAGTCGGATAATTTGCCCGCGTCATCCGCTATTGTTGAGTAGCATCAACGTCTCTAGTCGGAGAATTTGCCCGCGTCATCCGCTATTGTTGAGTAGCATCAACGTCTCTAGTCGGAGAATTTGCCCGCGTCATCCGCTATTGTTGAGTAGCATCAACGTCTCTAGTCGGAGAATTTGCCCGCGTCATCCGCTATTGTTGAGTAGCATCAACGTCTCTAGTCGGAGAATTTGCCCGCGTCATCCGCTATTGTTGAGTAGCATCAACGTCTCTAGTCGGAGAATTTGCCCGCGTCATCCGCTATTGTTGAGTAGCATCAACGTCTCTAGTCGGAGAATTTGCCCGCTTCATCCG
Organism: Amaurobius ferox; assembly: GCA_951213105.1. Lineage (NCBI taxonomy): Eukaryota > Metazoa > Arthropoda > Arachnida > Araneae > Amaurobiidae > Amaurobius > Amaurobius ferox. The sequence goes on from OX578146.1 coordinate 93,990,062, forward strand.
CTATTGTTGAGTAGCATCAACGTCTCTAGTCGGAGAATTTGCCCGCGTCATCCGCTATTGTTGAGTAGCATCAACGTCTCTAGTCGGAGAATTTGCCCGCGTCATCCGCTATTGTTGAGTAGCATCAACGTCTCTAGTCGGAGAATTTGCCCGCGTCATCCGCTATTGTTGAGTAGCATCAACGTCTCTAGTCGGAGAATTTGCCCGCGTCATCCGCTATTGTAGAGTAGCATCAACGTCTCTAGTCGGAGAATTTGCCCGCGTCATCCGCTATTGTTGAGTAGCATCAACGTCTCTAGTCGGAGAATTTGCCCGCGTCATCCGCTATTGTTGAGTAGCATCAACGTCTCTAGTCGGAGAATTTGCCCGCGTCATCCGCTATTGTTGAGTAGCATCAACGTCTCTAGTCGGAGAATTTGCCCGCGTCATCCGCTATTGTTGAGTAGCATCAACGTCTCTAGTCGGAGAATTTGCCCGCGTCATCCGCTATTGTTGAGTAGCATCAACGTCTCTAGTCGGAGAATTTGCCCGCGTCATCCGCTATTGTTGAGTAGCATCAACGTCTCTAGTCGGAGAATTTGCCCGCGTCATCCGCTATTGTTGAGTAGCATCAACGTCTCTAGTCGGAGAATTTGCCCGCGTCATCCGCTATTGTTGAGTAGCATCAACGTCTCTAGTCGGATAATTTGCACGCGTCATCCGCTATTGTTGAGTAGCATCAACGTCTCTAGTCGGAGAATTTGCCCGCGTCATCCGCTATTGTTGAGTAGCATCAACGTCTCTAGTCGGAGAATTTGCCCGCGTCATCCGCTATTGTTGAGTAGCATCAACGTCTCTAGTCGGAGAATTTGCCCGCGTCATCCGCTATTGTTGAGTAGCATCAACGTCTCTAGTCGGAGAATTTGCCCGCGTCATCCGCTATTGTTGAGTAGCATCAACGTCTCTAGTCGGAGAATTTGCCCGCGTCATCCGCTATTGTTGAGTAGCATCAACGTCTCTAGTCGGAGAATTTGCCCGCGTCATCCGCTATTGTTGAGTAGCATCAACGTCTCTAGTCGGAGAATTTGCCCGCGTCATCCGCTATTGTTGAGTAGCATCAACGTCTCTAGTCGGAGAATTTGCCCGCGTCATCCGCTATTGTTGAGTAGCATCAACGTCTCTAGTCGGAGAATTTGCCCGCGTCATCCGCTATTGTTGAGTAGCATCAACGTCTCTAGTCGGAGAATTTGCCCGCGTCATCCGCTATTGTTGAGTAGCATCAACGTCTCTAGTCGGAGAATTTGCCCGCGTCATCCGCTATTGTTGAGTAGCATCAACGTCTCTAGTCGGAGAATTTGCCCGCGTCATCCGCTATTGTTGAGTAGCATCAACGTCTCTAGTCGGAGAATTTGCCCGCGTCATCCGCTATTGTTGAGTAGCATCAACGTCTCTAGTCGGATAATTTGCCCGCGTCATCCGCTATTGTTGAGTAGCATCAACGTCTCTAGTCGGATAATTTGCCCGCGTCATCCGCTATTGTTGAGTAGCATCAACGTCTCTAGTCGGAGAATTTGCCCGCGTCATCCGCTATTGTTGAGTAGCATCAACGTCTCTAGTCGGAGAATTTGCCCGCGTCATCCGCTATTGTTGAGTAGCATCAACGTCTCTAGTCGGAGAATTTGCCCGCGTCATCCGCTATTGTTGAGTAGCATCAACGTCTCTAGTCGGAGAATTTGCCCGCGTCATCCGCTATTGTTGAGTAGCATCAACGTCTCTAGTCGGAGAATTTGCCCGCGTCATCCGCTATTGTTGAGTAGCATCAACGTCTCTAGTCGGAGAATTTGCCCGCGTCATCCGCTATTGTTGAGTAGCATCAACGTCTCTAGTCGGAGAATTTGCCCGCGTCATCCGCTATTGTTGAGTAGCATCAACGTCTCTAGTCGGAGAATTTGCCCGCTTCATCCGCTATTGTTGAGTAGCATCAACGTCTCTAGTCATAGAATTTGCCCGCGTCATCCGCTATTGTTGAGTAGCATCAACGTCTCTAGTCGGAGAATTTGCTCGTGTCATCCGCTATTGTTGAGTAGCATCAACGTCTCTAGTCGGAGAATTTGCCCGCTTCATCCGCTATTGTTGAGTAGCATCAACGTCTCTAGTCGGATAATTTGCCCGCGTCATCCGCTATTGTTGAGTAGCATCAACGTCTCTAGTCGGAGAATTTGCCCGCTTCATCCGCTATTGTTGAGTAGCATCAACGTCTCTAGTCGGAGAATTTGCCCGCGTCATCCGCTATTGTTGAGTAGCATCAACGTCTCTAGTCGGAGAATTTGCCCGCGTCATCCGCTATTGTTGAGTAGCATCAACGTCTCTAGTCGGAGAATTTGCCCGCTTCATCCGCTATTGTTGAGTAGCATCAACGTCTCTAGTCGGAGAATTTGCCCGCGTCATCCGCTATTGTTGAGTAGCATCAACGTCTCTAGTCGGAGAATTTGCCCGCGTCATCCGCTATTGTTGAGTAGCATCAACGTCTCTAGTCGGAGAATTTGCCCGCGTCATCCGCTATTGTTGAGTAGCATCAACGTCTCTAGTCGGAGAATTTGCCCGCGTCATCCGCTATTGTTGAGTAGCATCAACGTCTCTAGTCGAAGAATTTGCTCGTGTCATCCGCTATTGTTGAGTAGCATCAACGTCTCTAGTCGGAGAATTTGCCCGCTTCATCCGCTATTGTTGAGTAGCATCAACGTCTCTAGTCGGAGAATTTGCCCGCGTCATCCGCTATTGTTGAGTAGCATCAACGTCTCTAGTCGGAGAATTTGCCCGCGTCATCCGCTATTGTTGAGTAGCATCAACGTCTCTAGTCGGAGAATTTGCCCGCTTCATCCGCTATTGTTGAGTAGCATCAACGTCTCTAGTCGGAGAATTTGCCCGCGTCATCCGCTATTGTTGAGTAGCATCAACGTCTCTAGTCGGAGAATTTGCCCGCGTCATCCGCTATTGTTGAGTAACATCAACGTCTCTAGTCGGAGAATTTGCCCGCTTCATCCGCTATTGTTGAGTAGCATCAACGTCTCTAGTCGGAGAATTTGCCCGCGTCATCCGCTATTGTTGAGTAGCATCAACGTCTCTAGTCGAAGAATTTGCTCGTGTCATCCGCTATTGTTGAGTAGCATCAACGTCTCTAGTCGGAGAATTTGCCCGCTTCATCCGCTATTGTTGAGTAGCATCAACGTCTCTAGTCGGATAATTTGCCCGCTTCATCCGCTATTGTTGAGTAGCATCAACGTCTCTAGTCGGAGAATTTGCCCGCGTCATCCGCTATTGTTGAGTAGCATCAACGTCTCTAGTCGAAGAATTTGCCCGCGTCATCCGCTATTGTTGAGTAGCATCAACGTCTCTAGTCGGAGAATTTGCCCGCTTCATCCGCTATTGTTGAGTAGCATCAACGTCTCTAGTCGGATAATTTGCCCGCGTCATCCGCTATTGTTGAGTAGCATCAACGTCTCTAGTCGGAGAATTTGCCCGCTTCATCCGCTATTGTTGAGTAGCATCAACGTCTCTAGTCGGAGAATTTGCCCGCTTCATCCGCTATTGTTGAGTAGCATCAACGTCTCTAGTCGAAGAATTTGCTCGTGTCATCCGCTATTGTTGAGTAGCATCAACGTCTCTAGTCGGAGAATTTGCCCGCTTCATCCGCTATTGTTGAGTAGCATCAACGTCTCTAGTCGGATAATTTGCCCGCGTCATCCGCTATTGTTGAGTAGCATCAACGTCTCTAGTCGGAGAATTTGCCCGCTTCATCCGCTATTGTTGAGTAGCATCAACGTCTCTAGTCGGAGAATTTGCCCGCGTCATCCGCTATTGTTGAGTAGCATCAACGTCTCTAGTCGAAGAATTTGCTCGTGTCATCCGCTATTGTTGAGTAGCATCAACGTCTCTAGTCGGAGAATTTGCCCGCTTCATCCGCTATTGTTGAGTAGCATCAACGTCTCTAGTCGGATAATTTGCCCGCGTCATCCGCTATTGTTGAGTAGCATCAACGTCTCTAGTCGGAGAATTTGCCCGCTTCATCCGCTATTGTTGAGTAGCATCAACGTCTCTAGTCGGAGAATTTGCCCGCGTCATCCGCTATTGTTGAGTAGCATCAACGTCTCTAGTCGAAGAATTTGCTCGTGTCATCCGGTTAACAATTGAAGACAGTCATATATATATCATACAGGGTGACTGATAAAGCAATGAATTACACACTCCAAACTGCCAAATTTTTTTTCTTAAGGTATTTTAATGAAAATTTAGAATATATTTTTTTTTTCTACTCAGAATGGTACGAAAACGAATTTTGTGTGACTAGCTGTTTCCTGGTTATAGATGGAAGAATTTTTGAACAAAAAATTGTGATATTTACAAATTTTTCAAACAAAATTCCAAAATTTGGATTTTTCTCATTAATTGTAACGCAATTTCTATGTGTATGCAAGTGTTCTACATTCGGCAGTTTGGAGTGTGAAAGGCCCAGACCATACAGCCAACCCAGGGGTTGGCTGTATGGTCTGGGCCTTTCACACTCCAAACTGCCGAATGTAGAACACTTGCATACACATAGAAATTGCGTTACAATTAATGAGAAAAATCCAAATTTTGGAATTTTGTTTGAAAAATTTGTAAATATCACAATTTTTTGTTCAAAAATTCTTCCATCTATAACCAGGAAACAGCTAGTCACACAAAATTCGTTTTCGTACCATTCTGAGTAGAAAAAAAATATATTCTAAATTTTCTTATTAATTCTATTTGTGTACAGCCAAATTTTCTTAAGGTATTTTAATTTATAGTTATTGTGAATGATTTTTTATATTTTGTAATTAAATTTTTAAATAGGTTTCGATTCGATTTTTGATCATAACAGCGTTAGGGTTCAACTACTGAAATTGTCTGCTGTCTATTCCCCTGATAAAACTATTTAAAATAATATTTTAATAATTTGATTTTTGGAAAAAAAATTTAAGAAAACATTGAAGTAAGACAACATACAGTGATTGAAGCTAAAATTAATTTTTTTATATACTGCAATTTTCATGTTAACAAAACAAAATATGAGCCTTCTTTATGCTTAAATTTTAAACGGTTTTTGGTATTCAGAACTTCTATTAATTATATAGGTGTCACATTGAGTACTTTTATACTATTTTTATCGTTCTTAAAACATACTTAACATTTAGTTCAATATTTTGCTTATTTAAAACAATATTAATGATTAAATATTTCTAAGAAATATATATTGTTTCAATATTGCGTATATTACAAACTCGGACGAATTATAAAGTGTTTCTTTGATCCTAATTAAATAATTGCTAATTAAATAATGCATATGCAATTACTACTACTCAATTTCCAAATCGGCGAATTTGAAACAAAATAATTTTCTCATTTCGTGTCAATCCAAATCCTTTAGTTTCCACGTATCTATAGTTGCGCAAAAATATAGGCTACGCATGCGCACATCAATCCACGTCTCCCCATGGCAACGCCTAGCATACTAAGAAAGAACAATATCAAAAATGTCGATATTAATGTTTTTGGTTGATAATTAAGCGAAAAAGAAGATATAGACTAATTCAAAAATTTTCTTTTGTTAGAATGAAAAGATGACAAGATAAAACACCCGTATTTTTGTCATACTATAGAATTGTGCCAATCTTCCTTTTTCATATATGGTGAAAAACTAAAATAAAAATAAACAATGAAAATTTATATTTCGTGTATTTGGAAATACATAAATAAATGTGAAGAAATTATTTTACAGATTCGGTATTAAAATTGTTAGAAGCAACTTTCTTCAATCTCTCCGATAATTTGAAGATGGAGACTTTGTGATAATGTTTTTGATCGCTAAGGAACTAATTTGTGTGAAAATCGTTCAAAATCGTGTTTCAACAGATGATAACTAGCAAAACTAATTAAAACAAAAATGATCAATCATGCATTAAGCATTGAATATGAAACATGTTCCAACTGAAATGTAATTTTATTTAAACATCTCCAACATGCGATACATTTAGCGGTAGCATTTTTTAAATTCTCATAGTACTGCGATAATTTATTTTACTTAAAAACTTGAAACCATGGAGGTAAAAGTACTTTCTAACTTCACGCTTAAAATTTCGAAGAAGCAATAATATAGATTCGTCTGCTTCTCTATGTGAAATCATTGAAAGTTTAATTCATATCAGCTATATTGCAGACTCTAGAGCTAAATAATTTTGCGTTAAAGAAATTTAGCAATTCCTATACAACTCATCTTACAGCTTGAGGTGCTTACATTCTCCATACGTGAAAGTTAGGCTTCGTTGTAGAAATGATCAAAATTTGTTGAATATACTCCAAAATATTGTAATTGCTTTGGCGCAGTATATAGATGCACAGAAAGAAAAAATAAAGCGGTTTTAGGACAGATGCAACACTAAATATAAATTAAAAAGAACTTTACAAATCACGATTGTGACGCAAGATGCATGCGATATTTGATTTTGAAGTGGGTCGCCTGATTTTTTCATATAATATGGGTACAGTTATTATTTTAATTTTTAACTAAAACACTACCGAACATATTTTGCTGAAATTGGTTTTATATATTTTATGGGATAATTTGAATATTTCCTAAAATTTTCGAAGCAATTTGTGAATTTTTAATTCGCTTAAAATGTTTTTGAAAAATTAGGTCCCATAGGGTTCAATGTATTCCATTTTTTCAATCCAAAACTAATTTTTTCAATCCAAAACTAACATTATTCATTTACATCCCCATATGTCCCACAGACCGTCTGAACAGCATACTAAAATTTCATTTTGATAAAGTCATTTTTACGGTAGTTATCGTGCGAACGGACAGATAGGCACACAGACAGACAGAATGAACAAAATCATAAACACTTTTCAACTATAATGTAAAGTGTTAATTAAAAAAATCACTCTGAGGTCACTCCTTTGTCCGATGACCTAAAGTACTTGTGTACCAAATTTCAAAGTTGTTTGTCGCTTCTATTTTCCAAAGGATATACAAAGGATAGACACAGACTTTGCAAAGGATATACATAGACTTTGCAAAGGATATAAACAGACTTTGCAAAGAATATACACAGACAGACATAAAAAAATACAATCATATTCTTTTACTATGTAATATTAGTAACAGAAAAGTGAAAAAATTATATTTAAAGTTGATACGATTGGATATGCCACACTGTTATTTTTAAAAGAATGCTACATATTTTTCTTATTTCCTTCCAGTGGAATAAACAGAAGCACTGACAAAACGGCAATATCAGATTTATTTTTCAACATTTAATCGAGAAATTCAAAACAAATGACAACAACTTTTCCAGCTAAGTTATCCGTTTTGACACAGCCCAAAGCACGAAAACAGATTTCCAGTAAAGAAATATTTATTAGATTTAGTTTTCTCTTTTACGTCAACAGTGGAATTTTGAAATGTTTGCTTATTGCATATCGTTTATTGATACAAAAACTCAGGCGCCCGAATTGTTTTCAGAATGTGACGTAAGAACTGTAATTTTAAAATCGTAAAACAAGAGTTTTTATGGAGCGTTATTTTTCTGTAAAGGCTGATTTTATCGCCTAATAAGTTTACAGTATTTTTATGCAGTTATTTGATAAACTGAAATCAACATATGCATGAATGTCACACAAATCATAAGATTATATATTAAAGATAAGGGATATATATTCAAAACTAAGGTATTATTTATAAGGTTTAATATATCCATATGGTACACATTAGATAAGTCTAGACATAAATAGGGAATAACTACTTGAGATTCCTGTTACATAATACTATAAGAATTACAATAAATATATGAGAAAGCTCACATATGGAGGCAAATAGTGTATACACTGCATTTTTGACTGAACAATTCTTATTTTCATTTTTCATTGATTTATTTTTATGACCAATTTTATTCTCTTATCCATACCTCTTTTATGCAGAGTCATGCGAATTCTCCGAAAAAAAAATGAGTGCCATCTCCCAAACCGGAAGGAAAAATCCTTAGTGAATTGCCACGTGCCTCTGTGGCAGCAGCCGACTCTGCTCCTGCCAAAAGACATCGATCGAAGATGATAAGTTCCGAGTGGAAGCTAGCTTTTGTTCTAATCTTATAATGTCGGTCATGTAAGCACCGGGTCCCTAGTTCGGGCCTGGCAACATCCGTTCCTACAAAGGATAACCCTGAACATTTGAAGCACGCAACCTTGTGTCTCCAACGATCTCACCTCTCAATAAGAGATGACAGCACCACGTTGAACAGAGGCGCTACCACTCCCTTCCTGATTGACCACGACTGACGCCACGCCCGAGGTACGACACGCCTCCCGGCCATTCAGCCCTCGACTGAGTTTCGAATGGGGACACGCGGGGTTTTCTGGGTGGCCCCCTCCTCGCCGAAATTCAACCAGGGCTTCTCATCAGCGGTGGAGTGTGTGGTAGCAGCCGACTCTGCTCCTGCCAAAAAACATCGATCGAAGATGATAGGAACATGAACCCGAATTATAAGTTCGGAGTAGAAACTAGTTTTTGCTCTAATCTTATAATGTCGGTCTTGTAAGCACCGGGTCCCTGGTTCGGGCCTGGTAACATCCGTTCCTACACCTCTCTTATGTGTCATGCGGAGTACGATCACGTTAAACATGTGGGTCCGTAAGTCCTTCCGAGAGGTTGGTGGTAGGGGAAGGAGGGTACGGTCCCTGTGGATGCCTCCCCCACTGGGTTCCGGTCTAAATTGGGTGGCACTTCCCGGCCGTCCAAACAGTTACCTTACACCTTTCTGGTAGGTCGGACGGTCTGGGTCTCAACAACAACAACAACAACCTCTCTTATGTGATACTAAACCCATATCACACACACTCATCATCTAAGCTGTATTAATTACCTACTCTGAGAAAGAGATATTATAAAAATGTTTTAACCGGAAGTAAAAAAAATGGAAATTTCAAATATTTTTGGACCCATATCTCCCCTAGAAATTGATTTTATGCTCCTGTCAATTATCATCTAAGTTGTTCTTAAATTATTTGTTGTTAAGACCCCTTACACTTACAAATTACAGAGGACCCACCGGAGATGTGAGGGGTAACTCATGACCCACTCCCAAAAAAGTCAATTTTCTGTAAAATTGTATTACAAGTATAATATTACTAACAAATAAAATAAAAATATATACCATTACTAACAAATGGAATAAAAATATATAGCGGTACTGACGAATATAGTGTTTAATTTATATTAAATACTCATAATATTGATTACTAACATATGCATTCTTTAGTATAAAATACATATTTTGAAATAAAATTCAAGTCTTAATAATCTTTGGACGTAATATAACAAAAAAACAATACAATAAACTAAAATTCTAAAATTCACAAAAGAATCAACTATCAAAATATTTAAATTTTCTGAGATCTCCAACAAGTTTTCGTCAACCCCGCAGGGTCGTGACTCCAATTTGTGCATGCCTGATCTAACCAAGCCAATCTTGAAAGATAGATATTTCCAAAAATGAAAGAGGAGGATCATAGTAAACCGCCTTACCTCTTCCGCAATTTAATACAAAGTTTATTTCAGTTGTCAACAATATAGTATCGACAGTTATATACCTATATATATATTGCCTATAGGTACAGGTAATCAATCTAACTTCTATTTATAGCTAATCTTGTGAACTATATGTTAGTTGAGTTATATGTCAAACTAGACCAATACGTAATTTAAACCTGCATTATTTTTATTTGTGTTTTAAAAGGGCATTCCTTTATTAAATAGTTTTTGAACATTTTTAAACAACGTTCAAGCTGAAGAACAAACAATTTCCCATATGAGGCTTTTTTGAAATAAGAATTTCAAACTCATAAGCATATAAAATATCCTAAAAATATTAGAAAAATATTTCTAAAGACGGTATACCAATAAATTTGATAAATTTAAAATCTAAAGTGAACTTTTGGAAAAAGGGGGAAAACTGAAGAATTCTTTTGAATATATCAATAGGCCTATCCTTTGAAAATCCAGACGTACAATTTCTTTCCAAACCTTTTGTGTGTTGATCATTATGGTGTGTTTTAGAAGTAAATGATAAATGATAAAATATTTGCTTTTACTTCTCTCGCTAAAGGGGAGTTCTTTTCCTGCCGAAAATAATTTTCAGCAAATATAAAAAATTTATAGTATATAGTTATAACAGTTTAGGTGCTGTTTAAGAAAAACATGGTTTAGCATTTCTTTTTGTCTGTCTGTAAACGAATTTATGTAAAATGTTTTTCAGCAAAAATCTCCAATCGATTAAAATGAAATTTGGTGCAATGAATGTTTGTTACATAAATGTGTAAACAATACGTTGTATTTTTGAAAATGCGGATATGCCGTGTTGATTGCGCATATGCACTTTGTAATAAATAGCTATAACTCCTAAACTATTCCACCAAATGTAATCAAATTTGTTGCACGCATAGAATATTCTAGATAACAATTGCTTTCTTAAGTTGGCATCGGTATCATCATTCTTGTAAGGAAAATAGACAGTTAGAGTATAAGAGCTTTTATACCAGTAAACATAGATAGTAATATTATTCAAATTGAAATAAAGTTAGTATTAAATAATAATTCAAATATATATTTTTATAGAAATGTTCACATCAAGTAAGCCTAGGCCTACTTGTTTCAATGAAAAATACACATATAAAACAAAAAGGTAATGTTCTCATTTTTTAAATTATTGTCACGAAGTCTCATAAATATATAAATTAATCCACATACATTCACATTCATAAATCATTTCAAACATTTACGGTAACGTTACCAGACGGTCTTAAAAGATATTTCTTCTAAAATCTTCCATTCGAACTTTTTATAATATGATACTACATGTTTGCTAGTAACATAGAATTATTAACCCATTTTATTATATTTTAATGTAATGCCAATACTGGTTATATATTTACCACCAATATTTGCAAAATATTGGGATACGATACTGACTGAATATTGAGCACCAATAAATACTGAGATGTTATATTGTCTAAATATTGGCATTCTAATTTTACGTCAATATTGAAGATACATTGGAAACATTTCCAATGAACTAATGCCTGCATTACTTTGCAAATGTTAGTTTTTATTATTTAAGCAAAATTTAGGTTTTGGTATAATGAAAGCAAAATCGCAAAATTTAGGTTTTATCTCCTTGGAATGCCAGCCCTTTCTGGCATATAAATTTAAAATATGTTGGGATTCCTATTTGGAACTCTCAGGTCGGCTACAACTTTAAGGTTAGGTACCGTCGATGTTTTATAGAAAGGTAATGATATCCAAGGAGTATTTGCCCTTTTTTATGTTAATCCCTAGGAACCATGTAGGATTAAAAATATTTGGTCTAATAATGTTAGATAAGTGTGGCGCAGTAAATTTTTTTTTAAGCTGGGATTTTAGATTATTAAATTTTACATAATTGACATGGCCGTAAATTATCGTATTCGTGGAACATTGCATTGTGCCGCTATTGCCCATCTATTTTATCTGTAGCGCGAATCCTGGAATAGAATATTTATTAATATAAGACTATAATTAACTGCACCATTTTAACTTGACATAAAATCATTTATTATTAATATTCTCTTAATTATTAAATTAGTCACAAAAATCATTCATATTCTTGCGGCGAAGGGAGACAATGTGAGACCATGGCTTAAAAATGAAAAATTGTATTTAAGACTTTCAATCATTTATGGGCCCATACCTTCATTTTCTGCACGGTCATTGACCACAATTCTTGGATTTGCGTATATCGCACTGGTCTTAACTCGAAGTGTTGGGCTCTTTGCGCGTACTGCATCTGCTCATTGTACTCTTGAACCCTTCTGGAACCCATAATTAAGATATTGTCGCTTCACATTTACCTCTGGACTCCGTAGAAGTCGTCATGCCTTCTCATCTGCATTGCCTCCGTACCATTGTAGAGAACCTCACTTTTACTTCTGCCTTTACTAACTACTTCATCACTTGTTTCGTAACTACACTCTTATATTCTCCTAGAAGTTGTGTAACATCATCTCGCGGTTGCCACCTCTTTTTGCCCGAGGTCTGACACAACTCCTTGGCTCCTATTGGACGACCGTGAGCACTGCGCCCACACATCTTCTATAATTGGTTATTCTTTTTAACCACTCTCATGGCTACACCTCACTCTGTAGGTTCATCGCCTAATTTGACCTATCCGGTCAAAGTCTTGTAAAAACTGACGTCGTTCCGTCTGAAGCTTTGTTTGTTATTGCAGCAAACCATAAATATTGAACATAAAACTGTCTCACCGAAAACTGGTCTGAGATCTATTTCTGGTCTCACTATAGGAACACAATTAAATTTGATATTAACATAATTCCGTATGAGGTGCATCCCAAAAAATGTTTGTTCCCTAGCACGGCGTCCCTCAAAAGTGATGATATGACTTGATATTGTGGCAAGGTAGAAGAACGTTTCGAAAAGGACATTCCTCAACAGAATTTTGGAGCTCTCGTAAATACCAAAATTACACCTAGAGGCACAACATTATTTGAGAACCTAATCCATTTTGTTTTCATCATACATCTTCTAATAAAAATACATTCTTTCTAAATGATGATAATTATTTCTAAAATTTAAGTGCTTGTATCCGGTGGTCAGCATATATCAGCAAACTTTAAAGCAATGCATCGAATTGGCAGATTCTTAAAATATGAGGGTACATGTTATTTGATGGAACTAATTAATGTTGACACCATTATGCACCGTTTATTAATGATATATTTATAAATGGCTGTGATATATTTATAAAGGCAGATATATTTATAAATGTGGATTTAGTTTTCCTGGCCCCGGGACTCAAAAATCACAACTGAGAGTACACCAAAATTGGAAAAATTTCTTCGAAAAATCATGGTACTAGCAGAAAGAACAAAACATATTTCTAGTTTGTGGTTCCATCATTGTGGTCCATCCGCATGTGGTCCATCAATATTTAATTTTTCAAAAGTTGGGGCATTACCGATTTTAGAGCAAATAAAAGTTAAGAAACGTCCTTCTTTTCCAGGCCGTCTACAAAAATTGAAAGCATAAATAAGAATAAACCTATTAAATAATGTTAAATAAATACTTATTTTATCCATTTTTACAGAGCAAAGAAATCAGTACCATAGAGCCAAGGTATAACCTTGACTAGCTGTATACGTTTAGATTCATAAATATGAGGACAAGGCCTCAATTAAAATCTTGCTAAGCATTTACCTGATAAATGAATATATTTATATCTAACTGATAAAGAAATATATTTAGAAAATAAAATATATCTTTGTCAAATACGTAAATATGTATTGTTCTATTTCGTTTGATGTTACGTTTTATGATAGAAATCATTTTTATGAGTTTAAATTCGCGGTGGGACATAAAATGTCTGAGTAATTTTACACAGATTATTCCATGTGATTCTTACTTTACTCTAAATTATTTCGCATATTGGTCATTTTGATTTTATATGCATTAAACGACTCCATAACCTCAAATGCTTGAATAAAAAAGTAATCTGCCACTGTTTCTAAACCCAATGTTGACGGGAAAACAGCATCAAGGAATCTAATAAATATTTATTTCCTTTTGGAAATTCTATTCTTATCTGCGGCTGTGTCAATAGCAACAAAGGCAGATGAAAAAGAAGGTCGTTATTTATTTTACATTTTAGTTGAAACGAAAACTCAATTTGAATAGCCTCTTTTCATGGCTGTCTTAAAAAATAAAGCATTTCGTGAGAGAATTGGAACTGGAAAGAAATGTGCGTGCGTGTTGGGAATGCCCAAATGATTCATTTGAAACGTCACAGGAAAATTTATCTTTTAAGAGGCATATACACCTGGTATGTTAAAAAATAAAAGACTTGAGCTTTGATTGCGAAAAATGGATAAAATAATTTTAATTCAAAAGTACATAAAATCTAAATCAAATTAGGATATTTTTTTATAATAAGTGTCGAGTTCTTCAAATTTAAGAGATCCTTGTCCGATATGTTTTATTCGCGGTTGGCTGGGTTTCTTTTACGTGTTTTAACTGCAATAAAAAAAATCAAAATAAATTTTATGCCAGCCATACACATACAATTTTCTTCTCAGATATAAATGACAGGACAAACTATTGCAGATATGCCTGTTTGTTCCTCGCTCTTCACGCACGCTGATCAGACTGTTGGTTTATCATCTTGAATCTGCTTCGAAATCTTGTTGTGAGCAGAGAGAAGCAGTTGAACAGCTCTTCCAAACTTGTAGGATGAAGCCTCGGTCGGAAGGCCACTCCATACACATCAGTTAGATCACTGCCCCGACACGTCCGCCAGGCAGAACTGCAAGAATCCCTACAGTCCATCAGTCCAATAAATTTGCTGGTAAGCCACCCGACACAGATCAATTCGGAATTTCAATCTTAGACTATTTACGCCGATCGAAAGTTTAATCTGTACATGTATGGAGGATCCTAAAGTTTAGGACTATAAGCAGTTAACATGGTAGGATTTTTTTATTCAAAGAAAGAAAGTAATGTATCAATAATTTTTCGCTCAAAAAACCGTCCATTTTTAGCGATAAAATTGCAAGGAAAAACCTCAATCAAAAATCGGTTGTACAGATAACTGTGTGTTACTACCTGTAAGAACCATGCTAAATTTCAAGATGTTGACGATGAAACAGTAGAATCTTATTTCCGTTTCGTCCCTTTCAAATGCATTTACTTTCTGAAATTATATTCTTATCTGCGACTGTGTGGTCTTTTACTTATATTATTGGTGGACGATAGCAATTTTTCTAATTGCTGAATTTGCGCAACATATAAGTTAATTTAGTACTTCAAAATATGTAGGATGTCATCAAGAAAAGTTTCCAAATATTAATGTAGACTTCAAAGCTAAAAATATTGTACCGTGGATTTTGTACATCATTATTTTGCTGTTAAATAAGTAAAACCCTTGCATAAAATAAGTAAAATCGTTTGCTACCCATGTCGTATTTTGTTATTCGGTAACAACAATAATCGCATTGATATTTAACAAGATCTAGTAATGAAACAGTTTTAATTTGTTTTGTTAACTCCAATAACTCCCACATAGATGATGAAGGTTTGTTAAGCCCAATAACTCCCACATAGATGATGAAGGTGCTTGCTTGAAAATCTGTTCCATTGCTACTGAAAGCTAATAACATTTTTGTTGCTATATATTTTGAACATTTACTTGTTGCTATATATTTCGAACATTAAAAACAAAGAAAATTATTGATTCAGGGTTTAAATTTCTAGCTCACTTACCCCGAAATTACAGTTTTAAGTTTCTAGTTTACTTACCCTTCGCGATTACGCATTTTCAGAGCGTTCTACTACCTTCAAGTTCAAATGCCCCCTGATGATGCTTTTTAAACTATTCCTGTCACACAATAATTTCCGAATATTTGGATAGATCGATGTTTGGATAAGTTCAATGACTTTCTGTCAATAGATGCACACTGATTTAAATACGGATACTTTTACTATAATTACACTGCACTGTGCGAAATCTAAAAACAGCGCTATTTTCTAGCATAATAAAGGAAAATGAAAATTGCATTACAATGATTAACTAAACATTAAAACGAAACACTAACAGAATAACTATTAATAGTAAAATATCATATTCCGTTAAGTATATCTTCCATTATTAAGCATTACAATGCTTAACTAAACATTAAAACGAAACACTAACAGAATAACTATTAATAGTAAAATATCATATTCCGTTAAGCATATCTTCCATTATTAAGCATTACAATGCTTAACTAAACATTGAAACGAAACACTAACAGAATAACTTAACTATTAATAGTAAAATATCATATTCCGTTAAGCATATCTTCCATTATTAAGCATTACAATGCTTAACTAAACATTAAAACGAAACACTAACATAATAACTATTAATAGTAAAATGTCATATTACGTTAAGCATATCTTCCATTGTTAAGCATTACAATGCTTAACTAAACATTAAAATGAAACACTAACAGAATAACTATTAATAGTAAAATATCATATTCCGTTAAGCATATCTTCCATTAAACCGTGCCGATGGCACTTCGAAATAGATTTACATGTGGTTTTCCCAAAAAGTGTCAAATACTAATGTACAATTCAAGACCAAAAGCTATATGCTGCGGACGTGAACGCACACTACACCATGCCGGGAAAACAGAAAAATAGATAAACGACAATTCTATCGTATCGACGTATCGCCACTTAGTATGTGTGAAACCAGAAATGGATTTCACATTTGATGAGACAGTTTTATATCAATATTTATGGTGGCCAAAACGGTGAACAATGTGTGTAGTCCAGCTGGCACCGATATTTATCACTCCGTGAACCTAAAGGTCAGAAGACCATAAATTTAGGGAGCCATGACAGAGCGGCTGAGCTGGGCCTTACGAGATGTGGAATGGTGCCATTGGGTAAAGGAGTAACCAATAAGTGCCAAATGGAAGAAAATGAGGAGTTACCCCCCCCCCTTCCCCCACCGAGGGAACCACGTCCTGTGACCCGATAATCAAGAGACAACGATCGAGATTTGACTTAAGAGCATACCAGTAGACAATTATGGGATTTTGACTTAAGAGCATACAAGACAACTGTGGAATTTTGACTTAAGAGCAGACCAGAAAAGAATTATGAAGGGATTTGACTTAAGAAGGGCGTGAGCAGATTTGTGCAACCGGTGCACATATAGCTTGTACAACATGACTTAAAGAATTGTGCAAATATTCCAGAAATACTGGATAGATCTATATAATGTGGAGTGCAATCAGATGTACGAGAAGGAACCACACACCAAAGAGTTATGGCAGTGCAAATAACTGATGCAAGCATTTGATATATGATAAAAGCCCAAGACGAATTGGAAGGTATGTGCTCATTAACAATCATAGTTCATAGACACATGATCGTAATTTTAATAATTCTGTTCGCATATGTCCCCTCCGCCGCAATAATTAATGAGTATAATTGTTGTTAAGCATATAATTAATAATATGAGCAATTGGTGTAATTAAATAATTTAGATTTGATGTTGGTAATAAATGTGTTATTGTTAAAGTTTAAATGGTGTGATCCATTTAGCATTTTATTAAATAATTATTCCTTTACAGGACTCATACGAAAGGTAAACAATTGGAGGGTTTTATATAGCGGCACAACTGGCAATGTACGATTTCAATAATAAATACACAATATGTATGAATTAGCGGCCATGTCATCCTTAAAGAATGTTATTTATAAAAGTTAAACTTAACTTTGCCACAGTATGTCAAAATAGAAGTAGAACGTGAACAATTAAAACATAAAGATAATATGAACATAAGAAGCAAACAAGAAAATTTGATTAAAATGCATAGAATATAGAATGCGAAAAAATCGAGACAGAGAAACACAGAATTAGGCATTCTCAATCCCTGCCTCCAAGGAATACGGCATATACATCAGTAGTAAAGTAAGGAAACGCTGAAGCAGAAGGCTCGGGGGCTAGGATGGGGCCTGGGCGCCAGACTACCGCGTTTCCGAAAAAGTCCTCTAACGCCCACAACATTTTACCAATTCGGACACACTCTCTTTCTCTCTCTGTGTATATATATATATATATATATATATATATATATATATATATATATATATATATATATATATATATATATATATATATATATATATATATATATATATATATATATATAAGATTTAAAATGAAAAATATAGTTGGAATGATTGTGTTTACAGGGTTGCAGAAAGGTCAAGGGGGATGGCGACCCCTATTTCCTGGTTAGAAGCTAGCTCTGACTTCATGAAAACGCTCCCAGAGACTCTGCACGCCCGAAACAACAGTCGAACCTGGGGGAAAAATAGCCGGATCCCAGACAACATAAAAATGATCAAAATAACAATAAAATAGGAAATTTTACAAACCAGCAAGACGAGAATCATGGAAGAGTTGCATAAAGCATATAAACTTCGGATAGGAAGGCATGCATAAAAAAGTCGCGTCTAATATATAGAGCATTCTGGATGTGAAACAATCAGATAATCCTAGTTAAGGAATGAGTTGTATTCCAGGATGTCGGATAAATTAACATGATTTTTATCACAATATTTTCTGCAAAAAACATCATAATAGTGCTGGACAAAGCGGAAGGAATATGATTGTTCCCAAGTTCCGCTGACTAAATGCTATATGCATTTATTAAATTCTGTAGTAGATGATACTTCATGGGATTGTATTTCATTATATATATATATATATATATATATATATATATACATATATATATATATATATATATATATATATATATATATATATATATATATATATATATATACATATATATATATATATATATATATAAATATATATATATATATATATATATATATATATATATATATATATATATATATATATAACACCCGAATTGGTATAACATATATCGAGTGAGTGCTAGAAAATTTTGAAGTCTCTTGAGGAATAGCCGGTGGTAAAATGTTGTGGGCCTTTGTTGTTTGTTGTGGGCGTTGAAGGACTTTTTCGGACACCCTGTATTTTTATGAAGGAGTATACACGAAGGTACTCAAGGAGAAGAAATCAAATATGGAGAGGACATTTTGATATATGTTTGTTGAGGACTCACAATTTGTATGGGCAGTCCTGAATATGGAGTCAATGACGAATCAGATTATTTTTTATTGATATGAAAAACTTATATTGATATGAAACACTAAATAAATCCTAATCCAAAAAAAAACAAAAAACAAATTGGAAATTAAAGAACAGAATTTTTGAACAATAAAGACAGAAGAAAAAGGACACAAGGGAATCATCATCCAACAATGACTAGTGATTGAAAATTAATTAATTTGTGTTTTCACACAATTTTGATATTCTCTAAGGCACGTTCCGTTTTTTGAGTATATGATAGTACGCAGTTACAAAGAGTTTTGACAAGGAATTAAGATTGTCTCACAGAAAATTATTGATTGTGATTTTATAAAATTTTCTATCTCTCCACAGTGTAAGGGCGATTTAGCTAAAGCATTTAGAGATACAGTTTTTCTACAATTCTATCCTAAAATTAGTCATAAATTTCTCGTTAAAATTAGCTTAGAATTCGCGATAAATTTGCTTCAAACTGATATTCTCCATATTAAAAAAATTAAATATTCTATTGAAAAGTTCTATAAAAGTGCAAATTAACGTACATAGATCAAACTAAACGTTCCTTAAAATACTGCTCTTACGTCACTCTCTGATAGGTGTCACCTTAGTTATGTGCTCGGATCCGAAGATATCATTTGAATTAATCGTTATAGAACAGGATTATCATACCCTTGGTTCCTATTTCGAACCCGAACCATTCCGGAATCAACTTCCCACCATTGATTACAGCGAAGAAAATGAGCACTGAACCTTCTCCTTCATTGAAGAAGATTTCATCGCCTCTCACGAGATGGCAGCACCAAAAAATAAGCACATTTTACTCCTTTATCCTGGTGATATCGACAGACACCACGTCCTTCCTTGCAGTCACACATCTGAAGTACGACAAAGGTATCCGTAACATTCAACTGTCTAAGCTCCCAACTGTGTTCTGCACTGAGATAATGGACACTGCAGGAGGCCCCATAACCGTTTCTCACAGACGCGACCAAATCCTTTCTAGGGAAGCGTATGTGGGGGATTCGGCTCTTGTGTCACTCTCTAATACGAATCACTTTCCCCGCGCTTAGCCCGGAAGACATATTTTGGTCTAATCATTATACAGTAGCCCCTCGTTATGTCGCGCCTCAATGTATCACGCATTCGGATATATTGCGCTTCTGCTATGTCTCCCAATTCTTTTTTTCTGATTTTTTTTCTAATATACAATCCTGATGAAGTTGCACTATACTGGAAGTTATTGTCAAACAGAACACAGGATTTTAAGAAAGAGTACGTCTAATTCTGGATACAAAAAGCAAAAGGACATGGTAACACTTCTTTTTGCAGCAAATAAAACAGGCAGCCATAAGTTGAAGAAGCTCCTTGTGGGAAACAGCAAAAACCCTAGAGTTTTGAAGAATGTGAACTGCAAAAATCTGCCAGTGGTGTACAAAAGTTCAAGAAACGCTTAGGTGACACAAACCTTATTCAAAAATGTTTTTTTGATAATTTCATCCCATCAGTTCGTCTTCATCTGAAAAATAAGGGTTTGGAAGAAAAGGCCGTGCTCCTAATTGACTAATGCCGTGCTGATCCCGGTGAAGGAGAACTTAATGTCATCAGATGGAAATATTAAAGCTATGTTTTTGCCACTAAACACAACAAGTTTTCTTCAACCAATGGAACAAGGAATAAATAATTGCCATGTTAAAAAAATATTGACGGGAGTTACTGATCAACCCATTGCTCGTTGAAGAACGACCACTGCCTGAGGCAATGAAAAGTGCGAACTTAAAAGATGCCATGTACATTTCCCAAAAGGCGTACTCCGCTGTTAAATCAGAAACCATTTCCAAATGCTGGCTGAAAGTTTAAAATGATGTTGAACTCAAGGATATTGAAGAAGACTCAATAGAGCTTCTAGTTCAAAAATCCTAGTCGATCGGTTTAAATGTGTGCTAAGATGAAGTGAAAGATTGGATTAATGTAGATGATAATGAATAGACTTCTGAAACTCTTTCAGATGAGCAAATCATACTTCATGTACGAGACGAAGTGGATTCAAATGATGCTGGCAACGATGATGAAGAATCGAGTTCTTCTGTCATTATCAAAGAAGCCGTGGTTATGCTTGAGCATAGCACAGCATTTGAAAGATGCAACTAAAATCATATGAGTGAGATGCAGTTGATTCATTTTCGCTCACTGATATTTTCTGGAAAGCAAGTTCTGAAAGAAAAATCGAAGTAGCTGACATTAGGTTGTATGTATGTACCTTTTTCGCAGGTGAATGCAGTGTGTACAATAATCATTAAAATGTGTATGTGCATTTGGACAAAAATTTAAAAGGCAAATGGAACTTCTCTGTCTTTATTACGTAATTCTTTTTATTGTTGTACTTTCGCTCCCAAATTTTTATTGCATGTGTTCATAAAAGCATAACTTTTACAATATCGCCCGATATATCGTGCATTTTGCCATGTCTCCCGACAAGCGCGATTTAGCGAGGAGCTGCTGTAGCATGGTTTAGCATGCCATTGATCCTGAGTTCAATCCCGAATGAATGGGAACTTACCAGAGTCCCACACTCGCTTCTTAAGAGAATAGCAACATTGTGTAAAAAGAAAAAAATATTAATAAATTTTTATTGCTTATTATTATTGCAAGATAAATAAATTGTTTGATTTATCTTCTGCTTCTATTATTCATAAATGTTCTTCTGTTTTCGGTTCAGATTTCTTTGAAGATTTTCATGTTAACAGGAATTCTAGTAATCTGATTAATGAATCGTTAATGTTTATATTTCTGCGATGAATAACATGACCACGTCTAATTATTTTCTCCTTCTCGATTATTTTAAGCACTTTGAGTTTATATTCTCTGCATTTTATTTATTTTTTCTTATTTGCTTCTCAAGTTCATATTTTCTGCATTTATGAATATTTATGTTTTTCTTCTCTTTTGTCGCACTAAGTGACGTTACCATGTTGAATCTGTTGTTTGGACATTTTTTAGGATACCTGACATGGTGTAGCTCTTATTTGGGAGTTCGGGTCCGGACTTGTTCGAAAATCCAAAAAGTTCCGTAACGTCGTGTGATTACTTTTCCATATTTTCATAATAATTTTAAGTTGTGATCAAGTTTATTATCGTATAAAATGCATTTTTCCTGACAAATGTAACTTTTCAAAACGATGTTATCATTTTCAATTTTATTATACAATTGCCTACAGTCTTATTCAAATTTGCATTTTGTGTTCCGCAGAATAACTTTGCACCACTTTTGCTTTTACAAACAGAAAGCATACATCTTACGTTGTGATCTAGTTTATTATCGTGTAAAAATATTATTCATGACGAAAGAAACTTTTCAATACCAAGTTATCATTTTTAATTTTATTATAAAATTACCAGAAGTCTAATTCAAAATTGCATTTTGCATTCTGAAGTATAGCTTTACACCACATTTATTTTTACTTTTGCAAACTAAAACCATAAAGTAATGACATTCAACAATTGCTATGTAAAGCATTTTCTATTCCGTTACTTAATGTCAAAAGAAATTCCTAAATTCTTGTATTGCAAACAAATTCTGAATTCTTTAAAAAACATTTAAAGTTGTTAAATTGGTATGTAGAAATAAATTGCTGTCAGTAACAAACGTAATAAACAAAAATATATGCAAAACATTTCCAGAATTCTAAGAAAACTATTTGTATTCATTGCTTGAGAGATGAACTATTTGAAATTCTTTCCTATATTTACAGCTACGTCAATAGAGATAATTACATGTCAAATAAATTTCTCTTCATGTTTATTTTTACTTTGCCATCAGTTTCATTCTGTAAGTTTCGCAGTACATGACAACTTATTTATGGGGATTAGAAATATATGCTCTGTTAATGTCTATTAAAATTAAAAATCTCATTCAAATGTTTTTTTTTCTTTTTAAGAAAAGTCTTGGTTTTTATTGTGTGGCCAAATTTATTGCTGTTGGAATTAAAAAAAATATGATAATTTCTCAGTTCTGCTGGTGACTTAAGATGTATGATAAATGTCATTGGTTATGTCGTTCAAATTAAGTACATACATGTTAATTACCCAGAATAATAAGTTCTAATTAATGACAAAATGATGTATTTATAACATGATAAAAAATAAACCTAGAATCACTCTGAGGTTAAGACATAATATAAATTCATTAATAATACAATGCAGAAGTAAGAAATAGTATCCAGGAAGATAAATTAGAATATAGTGTAAATGTTAATGCTAATTAAATGGTATTAAAGACAACATTAAGATTTGATGATGGCTTTTGCTGAATCAAAGTTTGTTGAACTCAAATAAATAATTCTCAATTTTTACCTAGAGCTATTCATGATGTTTGCAATTAGCCAACTTGTTGGGATGGAAATGGAATTTTTCTTACATAGATAAAGGCGACTGGAAAGGTATTTGGTTGGCAAACGTCCCTGTCACACCTATTAAAAATGTGCGAATGTAGAGCACTCAGTAAAGCCAGAGTATAGGTGGAGTTCCGAACATTCGGCTTGTATTAAAGTTAATTGCATTCTCATTAGCTCAGACAGCCTGAGCTTGTGACACATAACCTCGATCTCGTCGTGCAACTTACAGATGAAAGAACAATGCCTGGAACTCATAGAGTTCGGCAGCAAGAGTCGTCTCAATCATAATCACGTCAATCACAATCAATCTCAATCATAATCACGTCAATCACAATCAATCTCAATCATAATCACGTCAATCACAATCAATCTCAATCGTAATCACAATGAGCTCTCAGATGGAAGTTAAGCGTCTTCCTCCCGTTCAACATCTTGACTGTAGATATTGAGAATAGAGTTTTTGTCTTTGAGGCACGAACTCAATCATTAAGATATTTGATGTCGACTGAATAAGGAATTAAATTTGTTGTTCTCCATAGAGTTTCGCATACGTCAATTGTGGAAAACATCAAGTTTTCTTGCTGTCAAAGCAGGCATTGTCTATTCTGTACTGGTAGGTAAGAACAAGAATAGTCAACGATGTGTTTTTGCAATGGCATTGGCATTCTATTCTTGAGAACGCTCCATATAGTCAAGGGCTGTGACATGGACTTGGTTTCTGCAGCTTAGTGCAACCTAACCTACATATGTAGGAAATTTGATGTCGATTGCGTGATAGGACACAGTCTGTTGGTCTTTATTGAGAATTCGAATGCGCGTAGCAAGTTTCTTTTCTGACATTATATAATGTATTTCTGGGCTATTCTAAAATGACAAGTGCATAAAAAGCGTGGAACAAGACCATGGATGATCTTCAGTAGGAACTTGATCCTCTATAGCAGTGTTCTTCAACCTGTGTTCCGTGGAACCCTAGGGTTCCACTCAAACGCTTTAGGGGTTCCGCGAGTCGATACTACAATTCGTTGTTTTTGTTTTGTTTTTCTTTGTTTTCAATTTCATATGACATATATATGAATAATACAAATACTTTATATGAAATATTTATCTTCTTGTTTGAATTAATGCAAATTTATATCTTATATAAAGTTTTTATAACAAAGGCAGATACGCACCTTGTTCATAACATGTAATACGTAATATGACACATCCCCCTAAAATCAAATCTGGGTGTGCTACTGAACGAAGGGTTCCATAAAAAAATATCTCAAAAAAAAGGGTTCCGCGAGATGACAAAGGTTGAAGAACACTGCTCTATAGTATAAGCTAGTTCATTGTGGAGTGTGTTAGTTCACTGTAACATTTTAGTTACGATTAAGGAGTCTCAGGTGTCTTGAAGTGATGTACACAGAGTGAATTCCCATGCTTCATATATTATTTTGCTCCTCTTCGCCTATACATCGGTAGTACCTAAAAATTTTATTATTAATAAGTGAATACATGTAGTACATATGATGAATTTTTTCATTAAGGTGAATCTGATAATAATATTTTTTTTACATTGTATAATATTAATAAATTTATTATCATATTTTTTTTATATTTCTTGCTTGCCTGCATGATTGTAACAAAACTTTTACCTACATCAACAAAAACATTGTCGATTATGATGCTAAAATACTTATTCAAGAAGTTATATTTCAAAATATAAACATTTGCATAATTAAAGTTTAAAAAAAATAAATAGAATTTTATTAAATTTTGGAGATATAACATGTAAATTCACTTTTTGTACTCATGACACCCCAATGACTTACATTGTTTGTTATCATTATTGTATTTGCAAGATCAGAAATTAATAAAACTATTTCCCACATATTACTTACTATTAACTAATGTATCTGAAATTTATCTTCTGTTTCATCAGAGTATTAAATCCTAGAAATAAATCTTCTATATCAATATTTTTATCATCCTCAAATATATTGAATAAAAGTACAAATCCATTAGCAACGTGACCAACGAAATTTAGTTTTTCTTATAATATAAGGAAAATTAATTTTGTCTGAAAATTATTGGTTTTATTTTCAAGGAACAAATAAGAAATTATGTCCTTGATTTTCTAATCAAATATCAATTAGAAAGTGAAATTATAATCTCAATAAAAAAACGAATAAAAATATTCTATGCTATTATAGTTACTTTTTTGTAACTGTAAGATGTATTATCATTGTTTAAAAGATGTAAAAAAAACTAATTTTCAGCGGCTCATATATTTTCCGTAAAAAGAATTCACCCTAAAAACATTTTAATAGGCTAATTAATACATATTCATATTAAAATGTATTTATTATGCATAATTTAAGCTTTATATGAAATATTAATCCTTTGTATTTTATTTCTGGTTACAAATTCAGCACATCTTCGTCCTGTATTTTTATATTTTTCTTGAAATTACATCCAAACCAAATTTTTAAAAGTTTTTAATCATGAACCAAGAGTTGCAACCATCATCTGCCCATCAGTTCTCCCTTATTAGAATTTGTCATCCTAAAATTGGCATTAATAGCATGTCGGCATGTAAGTGTTGATATTTTGCAAGCATATTTGAAAATTGTTAATATCAGAAATACAAGTAATTGGAATCAAATTTATATAAAATCAATTTCGAAAAACAACAGACCGCAGACTGAGTTCATAAACATTTGGTGGTCTTAACATTCTTTGTTGTTCGGTAGTCTCCATAGCATTTATTGCAGACAAAATTTCTTTAAAATTTCTAATATGAATACATGTTCCATTTAGTTTTGTAATTCGAGAATCATTTTAAACTGTTTTCGCTGAAATACGATGAAATCAGAGCATAAATACACAACCCTTTCACAGAAGACATTTGAAAATATCTTTAAGACGTAATGGAACAAGAAATGGCTAATGCAAATCAAGAATATCTCCGGAATACGTGTCACTGAATTAATTCTAAACGCATGAGACAGTTAAATTCTACAGATTTTCTTAAAACGGATTAAAACTATGTCGAAATAAAATTGACATTACGGAAACGAGTTGAATTGAACAAACATATAGGAATGTTGAGAAGCACAATACGCCGCAATATTGCGATGAATAAGTTAGATTACAACAGAATCTTGGTACCATGAGATACATTAACTACCTGATTTTTAAGTCTAAAATATTTTACTATAGAATAAAATATTAATGCTGTTCAAATTTAGTCGAATTACAAACGATAGTGTACAAAATATAATGTCTCACAAATAATATAAATAAAATTACCTCGGAATTTAAATTAGTATATTTTAGAAGTTAACAACTTACTTTTAATGTCTTAGATACTTGAGTTCTTGTCCAATAATGTTTGCTATCTGCTATCTGCAATTGGATTTCATTTTTATGCCTGGAATGTATTATTAACGAAAATAATGGAAGACATAAACTATCCATCATTTTAATTATCCGAACGATTCCGTTCATTTGCCTTAATTTTGACTCAAAATTTTGACTATCTATCTGGATATATTCACCTCTCAATCCTTTCTTCACTGTTAGAAAGAAATGACACAAGCCGTGCAAAAGTAGCAAAAGCCGTGCAGAAACGAATTAGAAAGTTTAATATATTTTCTATAAAACGTTTTTAATATCCGTATATACACTAGAATATAATGTATTGTAACAGGGGAAAGTATTATGACATGGTCGAAAATTCGAATTCGAGTTACCGGCGGGAGGGCACGGTTCAAGCATCCCTGAACACGAATCAGACGTTTTTGATGTGATTTGTGTGTGTGTGTGTGTGTGTGTGTCAGTGAATCTGGAGACGATATCTCACGAACGAATGGATCGATTTGAGCGAAATTTGGTTCAAAAATTATAATCTGTGAATACTGGAAGCCTATTGTTTTTAAACGCAATCGAATGTCCAACCCCCCCCCCTAAAGTTTCAAGTGAAAATTTAAAATATCATTAAATAATGAAAACCTTTAATAAAATTACGTAAATCATTTCTTTTGTAATTTTTCACTAAGAAACGATTGACACAAACATTTGAACGCTAGCTTGAACCGTTCTCGAGATATTATACATTTTTCAAATAATGTTTCAGTTTAACCTTGGAGACTTAAAAAAATCAGATAGACGTGTTTCGCGTAATTGAAATGATTAATATGTATTATTCGTGTACATTTGTTATAAAATTATTCATAGCGTAGAATCGTTTATAAATGTAATACGCTTCTATTGCTAGTCAATTACAAAAGCTCGTGATAAGCAATTAACAATTTTGTATTATAACATAGTCTCTAAAGACCCGAATATGGAAATTAATTTATTTACAACATCAGTTTATGGAAAATAGACGATGATTGCAAATAGTATCTTACTCATAAAAAAGTAGACGATCTCAAAGTCATGATTGCACATCCATTGCAAATCATCATCCATGAATAGATTCCTGGCAACGCAGGAAAAACGTCTGCATGATCAAGAACAACTTAGATGCAGTAAACTTCTGATTAGGAAACCAAATGAAAAATACTGTACCACAGATCTCACAATGTCAGAGACGTACCGATGTGCCGTGATACCACCAGAAACGTGGACCAAAAGTATTGTGTCGTAAAGGTCATCTGCCTCGGAGCCTTGCGTCAGATAAACGGTTTCGAATTGTTTGCGTCAAAACCACGTTACCTGGTGTGGGATAAATGCCGTTGTAACACGGTTGCTGTGGAAACGGCCCAGAGCAACACTTCGCAGAAGCATACGATCTTCACGCTGTGTGGTACACCTGGAAGCTCCACTACCTGATCTTCTTGTCAATTCTTTGTCTCTCACGAACCGCGACACACACCGTTGAACTGTGTTTACATCACGACCCAATAGTTCAACGATCGATCCTTCGAAGGCTGAATCGACTGTCACGTAAAACAATAATTTGTTGCCGTTCCGTTGACTACAACTGAACGTATGCAGTACATCGACATACTATTGGTAAACTGTGATGATTTTTACAACCTGAAACCAATGACGCTGCAATTTAGCTGTGATATCGCTCCTCCTTGACCTGACGCTTTTATGTTGCTCGTCACTATGCATAACGAAACTGTGATTATTTGCATATCTCACCTTGCTGTTTCCATTGTCTGATTTACATAAAGCTACACCTACAACTTTATGGTGTTGTGAGCAGTGTAATTGTTGTGAGCAGCTGCAACTGTTGTGAGCAGTGTAATTAAAATATTTTAACTTTCATAATTAAAATATTCTGATTTTTGATTTGGCGAAAATTTTCAAATTCGAAATTTTGATGCCAATATATGATTTAAGACCTCCTGAAGAAGTTTTGACTACTTTTGGAGTAATGTCCGTTTGTCTGTTTGTCTATATGTCTGTGGCCGATTTTTCGTGTACCCTTTAGCTACCACAAATTTTAATGGATTTTTGCGAAACTTTATACCCGGCTTCGTTATCAAAATGTCTAGAATCCGATAGATTTTTTTTTTAATTTCAAGCGAACACTTCGATATTTATTTAGAATTTTATATTTTTTTAACTTGGCAACATAGTACGAAATTTTACATAATCATGCATAAAGTGGTTTATTTATGGCTAACTGATCACAATACTTCGTAGTTTCAATCATTGTTGTGAAAGACAGCCGCTATACAATTTTTTTTATTCGTGACGTCATCAGCTCCTCATGTGTTGCAAATCATCCTGCACAGGAGGCACATTGTCAAGTACGGAATCAATTGAAAGATTTTGTCAAGCCTTTAAAGTGAATAGAAACACAATATAATTGTAATCATTTGGGTCCACGATACCGATTTTTAAAAAATAAAAAATTTGAAAATTTAAAAAACGAGACAAAAAAGAACAGGATTCTGGTATGAGAAAGCTAGGTGGACCAACACTCTAGTTAATTTTTAAATTGAAACCATTCGTTTTCGGCTAATCGTTCAAGATATATTGAGTTCTGCAATATTTTTAAACACCGTGTATATCTCCATACCTCCATTCACAATATAACACATTTTCCCCTCATAGTTTCGAAAATTTTTGAAACATTGAAATACACACAACGTAGTACGATAGGAAACTTAAATCAATTTGCAATATTTTTTAAACACCGTGTATATTCACAATTCTGTAAATCACCATACACAGTATATCACATTTCCTTGCATTGCTTTAAAAATTTTTGAAACATTGAAATACTAACGTAGTACGATAAGAAACTTAAATCAATGCGCAATATTTTTTAAATAGCATGTATATTCACAATTCAGTATATCATCATACACAGTATATTATATTTCCTTGCATTGCTTTAAAAATTCTTGAAAAATTGAAATACTCCTAACGTAGTACGATAGAAAACTTAAATCAATGCGCAATATTTTTAAACACCGTGTATATTCACAATTCAGTATATCACCATATACAGTATATCACATTTCCCCCGCATTGCTTTAAAAATCCTTGAAACATTGAAATACTCCCTTCATAGTACGATAGTAAACTTAAATCAGTGCGCAATATTTTTTAAACACCGTGTATATTCACAATTCAGTATATCACCACACACAGTATATCACATTTCCTTGCATTGTTTTAAAAATTCTTGAAACATTGAAATACTACTAACGTAGTACGATAGGAAACTTAAATCAATGTGCTATATTTTTTTAAACACCGTGTATATTCACAATTCAGTATATCGCCATACACAGAGTATTACATTTCCTTGCATAGCTTTAAAAATTCTTGAAACATTGAAATACTCCCAACGTTGTACGATAGGAAACTTAAATCAATGCGCAATATTTTTTAAACACCGTGTATATTCACAATTCAGTATATCACCATATACAGTATATCACATTTCCCCCGCATTGCTTTAAAAATCCTTGAAACATTGAAATACTCCCTTCATAGTACGATAGTAAACTTAAATCAGTGCGCAATATTTTTTAAACACCGTGTATATTCACAATTCAGTATATCACCACACACAGTATATCACATTTCCTTGCATTGTTTTAAAAATTCTTGAAACATTGAAATACTACTAACGTAGTACGATAGGAAACTTAAATCAATGTGCTATATTTTTTTAAACACCGTGTATATTCACAATTCAGTATATCGCCATACACAGAGTATTACATTTCCTTGCATAGCTTTAAAAATTCTTGAAACATTGAAATACTCCCAACGTTGTACGATAGGAAACTTAAATCAATGCGCAATATTTTTTAAACACCGTGTATATTCACAATTCAGTATATCACCATATACAGTATATCACATTTCCCCCGCATTGCTTTAAAAATCCTTGAAACATTGAAATACTCCCTTCATAGTACGATAGTAAACTTAAATCAGTGCGCAATATTTTTTAAACACCGTGTATATTCACAATTCAGTATATCACCACACACAGTATATCACATTTCCTTGCATTGTTTTAAAAATTCTTGAAACATTGAAATACTACTAACGTAGTACGATAGGAAACTTAAATCAATGTGCTATATTTTTTTAAACACCGTGTATATTCACAATTCAGTATATCGCCATACACAGAGTATTACATTTCCTTGCATAGCTTTAAAAATTCTTGAAACATTGAAATACTCCCAACGTTGTACGATAGGAAACTTAAATCAATGCGCAATATTTTTTAAACACCGTGTATATTCACAATTCAGTATATCACCATATACAGTATATCACATTTCCCCCGCATTGCTTTAAAAATCCTTGAAACATTGAAATACTCCCTTCATAGTACGATAGTAAACTTAAATCAGTGCGCAATATTTTTTAAACACCGTGTATATTCACAATTCAGTATATCACCACACACAGTATATCACATTTCCTTGCATTGTTTTAAAAATTCTTGAAACATTGAAATACTACTAACGTAGTACGATAGGAAACTTAAATCAATGTGCTATATTTTTTTAAACACCGTGTATATTCACAATTCAGTATATCGCCATACACAGAGTATTACATTTCCTTGCATAGCTTTAAAAATTCTTGAAACATTGAAATACTCCCAACGTTGTACGATAGGAAACTTAAATCAATTCGCAATATTTTTTAAACACCGTGTATATTCACAATTCAGTATATCACCATACACAGTATATCACATTTCCCCCGCATTGCTTTAAAAATTCTTGAAACATTGAAATACTCCCAACGTTGTACGATAGGAAACTTAAATCAATGCGCAATATTTTTTAAACACCGTGTATATTCACAATTCAGTATAGCGCCATACACAGAGTATCACATTTCCTTGAATTGCTTTAAAAATTCCTGAAACATTGAAGTACTCTCAACGTAGTACGATAGGAAACTTACATCGATATGTAATAACACTGCAAATACCATGGAAACATTTATCATCTGTTATAGTAGAAGACAGATGGTAATGAGTGCTGACATATATGGGGTTCATTGATCTTTCTCATTAAGAACGAAAGACAGTTTCTTCTTGGGACGTATTGGGTGAGTCTGAATAGATACTGGCTGATAAATGAAAAGTCAATGACATGTTCGAATTGGGAAAGGACACAGTATTAGTTCTTTTTATATTGACCGTTTGGAATATGTTAGTATAATACCATATGTCATGGGATGGCTAACCAGTCAATCGTGATCGACTGGTTCGTGATCCAGTTTTATTCATTGATTTCAATAAGAAGAAGAACTCTGAAGTTGATATTAGTTCTGTTTTAAACACGGAATACAGGATTGCATTCGGAAATGCTTCAAAGATGAATAACCAATCCTGAGAAATGTGGTACAGAATCTGATGTAATGTTTTGGATCTTTGTATTCCGCGAAACTTACATTTTCGGATATATATCTTTTAAAATCTATATAAATTAAAAAGAAAATATGTATGTCTGTCTGTCTGCTTGTTTGTCACGTCATCACAGGAAACCGGCTGAACCGAATGTGCTGAAATTTTGTGGGTAGCCTTGAAATTGCCTCTCTTAAAATTTAGTCTGTATTTCGAGTTTCTACGACTATTGGTTCTCGAGATATAAGTGAAAAAGTAAACTTTCGTTTATCTCATCGTCACGGGAAAAAGGCTAAACCGAATTTTATGAAATTTTTTGAGTAGCCTTGAAATAGCCCCCTTAAATTTAGTACAAGTTTCGAGTTTCTAAGTCCAAGGGTTGTCGAGATATTAAAGAATAACAAAACTTGTTCATAGGACTTCTACTCTCAAATTCCCTGGTTCCTCCACACGAAATGGTTGGAAATCGTTTGTTTTAAACATTAAGGTGAATTAAAACTGTATCTCTGAGTTTGATGGCAGATTTTTGCGCTAAATAGTCACTTTCTAAAATTAAGAATTGTTTGAAAACATGAATTTAAATGGAAAATCTATCAGTATGGTTTATTTTTCACAAGCTCTTACTCAACAATTAAAAGTATTAAGAAATCAAAATGTTTAATTCATTTATCGAATTTTATGAGGATATATCATGGTGCTCGGCAATTAAATTAAATGTATTTGTTAATATTTATTATTATTTTTTCGATTTGAATAATAAATAAATAAATATAAAAATATACTATTTTATAAATGAACGGTTTGATTTTTCATTTAATTACTTTAATTGCGGACAGCGTACATCACTTTCATTTATTTTTGCAAAGAATTTTCAATATTGTGTTTAGCTAATAAACTCATATATTGTGTTTAGCCAATAAATTTATTCAGCCGATTGTTGAAACTGAAAAAGTGTAGAACGGGTATATCTTCTAATACAATTTTATTGTTTTCTTTTAGTATATACAACTGGGATCACGATATTTTATTCAGATCTGCAAATTAATATTTACGAATTTGGCTGGATATCGCTAACTTGGCAAATTGCTCAAACGTTGCCAAATTGACTGAAATATAGCCAAATTGATAAAAACGACGCAAATCAATGAAATTAATTTTGTTTTGTTAGAAGAGAGTACTGAAATGATGTTTCGTTAGTATTTGTCTGCCAGTCCAACCGTCCTACTTAGTAACACATTTAGCTAATTTTTAAAATGTCACTAAATTGATAAACATGTTGTAAATCCATAAAAATATCTTGAAATTGATAAAATTGCGCTAAATAAATTAAATTAATTGTGTCTTTTTGTGTTCGATAGTATCTTGATGATGTTTTGTCTATTTGTCGCTAAGTGGGACTATCAGTTCTACAGTTCCACCAGTTGATAAATTTGGCGATTTTTAAAACGTTGCTAAATTCGAAAATGTCGCCACACCTACCATAGAGATAACATCATTCAGACGATATATTTTCCACAAATATATTTGAAGCAAATGATATCATGTCTCTTAGCAACGGATTTATATCCAATGTGTTTATGCGGTAGACGATTTTTATTAAATCTTTTCCAATTTGAAAAAAAAAAGATGTCTATATAAAATAAATTTCATTGTCATTGCATTTTTGACTAGATAATATCAATTACGGTCTTCAGGCTTAAACATTATTATTATTGATATTTTCTGGGATTATTGATTCAAAGATTATCGACATATTTAAGTTATTATGAAATTGTTTTATTACTGCAAAAATTGTTGAAACTCATATATTGTACATTGTACGTACAATATATGAGTGCTGCTACAAATGCATGGGTATATCTTTTAATCTACGAGAATGTAAGTACTGCAGGTATATTGCCATATATTTTGATATATATTAGCATATATTGAAATCAAGTGCGGCCTTCTGGTATGAAGATTACGGGGATTCAAACTTCAAACTTATATATTGTGTTTTGCTAATAAACTCATATATTGTGTTTAGCCAATTAACTCATTTAGCCCAATTTTGAAACAGAAAAATAGTAGAACGTGTGTATCTTCTAATACAATGTTAGGGTTTTCATTTAGTATATAAATATATTGGAATCAATTACGCCTTCTGGTGTAAAGATTACGGGGTTATTGATATTTTCAATTTATTACGTCATCTGTTTCAGACAAAGATTTTTAGA
This sequence comes from Amaurobius ferox, assembly GCA_951213105.1. Taxonomy (NCBI): domain Eukaryota; kingdom Metazoa; phylum Arthropoda; class Arachnida; order Araneae; family Amaurobiidae; genus Amaurobius; species Amaurobius ferox. The sequence goes on from OX578146.1 coordinate 94,024,296, forward strand.
CTCATATTGTAATCTTCTACTAACACACGGGCATATCTTCCAATCTACAACATTATAAGTAGTACGGGCATATCTTCCGATATAATTTTAGCACTTTCATTTTAGCATATATTGGAATCAATTACTGCCTTCAGATTTAAAGATTACTGGTTTATTGAAATTTTCAATTTATACATGTAATCTACTAATACAGGTTATATCTCCTAATATTCGCGCATATAAGTATTACGGTTCCCATCCAATTTTAACTCTTTTATTTTGCATATGTTGATCCAATTCCATATTTTTTGTAATTTTGCCTACAAAAGGTGTCAGGATGGTTTATTCTTCAGATCTGTCCGTGAAGATAATTTTGCATAGCAAGAACAGAGATTCTTAAACTTCTTTTTGGGAGCATTAAATTAAATATTTTAACAGAATACTTTAATTAAAAATGTCATTAATATACTATAGAAATTTGCACATGGTTGTGAATTTTAAGTTTCGTTATATTATATACTCCGTACGCAGAACGGGTATTCTGCTAGTCATAAATAAGATATTTTAAGTGATGAATATCTTGAATGTATGGGGTGAGTCTATATAGATAGATTCTGGTTGATAAATGAAAAGTCAATGACGTATCCGAATTGGGAATAGAGGCATTTTTATTTCTTTTTATTGACCGCTTTGAATACAGTATGTTAGTATGATATAAGTCATGGGGTGACCAACCAGACGATCGCGATCCACTGGTTTGCGATCTACATTCCATGAACTTGAAACATCTTATTAATTGATTTCAATAAGAAGATGAACCATAATATTAATATTAGGTCTGTTTTAAACGTGAAATACAGGATTGCATTTGGAAATGTTCCAAAGATAAAGAACGGAGCCTGAGAAATGTGGCACAGAATCTGTTGTGTTGTTTTGTATCGTCGTGTTCTGCGAAATTTACATATTTGGATATGTATATTTTATAATCATAAAAAAAAATTAAGTAATGAACTTCTTGATCTGTGTTTACAATTATATATTTTGATTATATCTTAAATATAATATATATTTCAAGTATATCGCAAAAATTGTTGTTTGGAGCTAAATATTCAAACTTTATAGACCTATAATTACTTCTGGAAATGATGTACAAATTTTAAAGTTCCTCTTTATATATTATTATAAAAAAAACATTTAATAAAAATTTGGTTGAAAATTATGTTTTATGATTGATTAATTGAAAGTTTTGGGCAATGTATTATACATGCTACTCAAGGATACTAAATAAACTGCAAAACATGCATTCCAAATTTTATTTAGTGTAATATTTTAAGAAGTTATATTTTAACATGCATTTGAATTTATAAAGTTTACCAAAAATAATTAATTTTGGGCTTGTATTGTAATTAAATGCTAAAAATATCAAACTAATCTGTGGAAATGTTTTTTAGTAAAAAGGTGTTGACAGCTATGTAAATTTAAGTGGAGTACATAAATATGAATATAATACGATACAAAATTTTAAGATTCAGGGAAAATTATAGTTTTGGCATCGAGCGAAATTTGAAAGAAAAAACAGTTTTTAGAGAAACGATTTATTTACAACTCAGCTCAGGAAGACGTCGCTTATAACTTTGTAGGGAAATGTCCTTGTGTGTACACACAATGCACATCTACAGTAAAGTAATCATACCCAATCAAATAAAAGTGAGTGCAACGCCTCTAGAGGAGAATTTAAAATGTTAATGACATGAACTCCAGTTAGACGAAAATAATCAATTACAAAGTTGTTGAGCATTAGTACGAATCGACACCAGGAACGAACGAAGCGCGTATATGAAAGGGATATATACCAGTAATGGTTAATTTGTTGCTATAATCGCAGCCGCACTGTAATATTTCTAAACGTTGCAAACGGTTCACCAGCTTATGCAAATACTTTCAGCGACGTAGCAGACATCTGTAAGATAAAAGACAGCAGGGGCAGAGCAAGATATATGAATTGATATACTGACCGTGATTCCTGATGACGTGCTGCTTATGCTATCAATAAAGTATGATAAGTATTTATTACTATCCATTTACGAGTTTTGTGTGTTCTTGAAGTCAATTTCTACTCATAAAACAATGTGTTCTAAAAATGTGAAATTGACACCTTTTGCTGTCTCCCATTTTTTTGCCGAGTTCGTTACCCTTAGTTTTTAAATACTAAGAGCGCTGCGATCACTTTTAGTCGATCAGGACAATACAGCATGGGCACATCATGTCACACGGAGAATTTCGTCATTACGTTTCTAAAACAAAGTACTTGTATGCTTAGCAATATGGAAATTTTCATTATTTCTGCATTAAAAACGGCTACTTTAGAAATCTACAATCGTTTAACCTCTAAGTTTTGTAGGATATATCCACATTTATCTTCTTTGACAGATATTTTTAATATATCAGAAAATAAAATGCTCACATTCAATAAAGTATATACGGGAGTTTTTTTTTTTTTTTTTGAGAAAATTCGTTATGTACCTTTCCCTTCTTACTTGCATATACACTGCAGAATTTTCTTGTACATATATACATCTTCATAACGCAAGCTAGTGACTACGGTAAAAGTTAGTATTTGTGTAAATTCAATTAAAATCATTTAAAGTTCAATTTAGCAAGTGAAATCTTTATATTGTTATTTAAGTATTCCAAATAATTTATTTTCAGCACAAATGTAAATGTTGATCCGTAATGGATTTTTAAATTTTATTTGCCATCATCATCAGTTTACCATCACCAGCTATGTTAAAAATAACGACTCTTTGGCCTTACGTTTCTGCTCATTCTACTATTATGGGCTGCATTAATTTATTATGTGCTCCTTCTAGCACATAACCGGCAATGTTCGTACAGTGGTTCGAAAAGAATAATTGAAGCTGAGGCAATGCAGGCGGGCGATGGATGACATGGAGAAAAGCAACAGCGCGATTGAATTGGATAGGAGGCATCGACGGTGGCTGTGGGTTCTTCATAATTCCAGAAGGTTTGGATCAATCGGAAGCATGTCACTAGATGTTCGAAAAAGTGCAAAATGGCGATGGTGGATTATTAGCTTAAGGGAAGTGTAGAATGGTCGAATAATAAGTCAGAATACTTTGATGAGTAAAAGAGTCTTCAGATAATATTCTTCTCTTTATTTGCATGATATGATCTCGACAAATTCTACAATACATTATGACACTTCATTCTAAAGATGATGAACATGCATTATATAATTTCACTAGAAAACAGAAGTACACGAAACATTATTTTTCAGGAAAAGAATATTTGACATTTCACCATTGTACAAAATACATAGTTGATATTTAAATTATTGAAGGCGCGATATTTTGCAACGATTTTACATAATTTTAATATTTCAAACTTAACGAATTTAGAATAAGAATTTAGTCATCATGCCGTAATTGCAGAATACGTCCTATCCCTTCAAGACTCCATCGCCAACTGAAACTAATTACTTTATTCTTACCCAAGCCTCTTAATGTAAATGGATACGCTTATGACGACACAGAAAATAATTCCAGTATATTTTCATATAAAAATGTATCGCGGGAAAATAACGAAACGTCATAATGTATCAAAGCGCGAATGTTTGCCGGCTTAAACAGAGAGATTCCAAGAAGGCGTGGTGAAAGATTTGGCTATTTATCAGTTGGAATGCAATTTATATTTAAGAACAAAATTTAGAATCGAAACGAAAGAATAAAATAGATTTTTGAAAAAGCGTTTCCGAAAATGAAATTTAGAAAGAATTAATTAACAAGAGGTATGCATTTCATAACACTACTACATAGGCTGCTTAGTTACACTCGTGATTATGCTCTCTATATAGACCTAATTTTTATACTTTTAGACTTTTCTTTACAAATTTATTAAGGTGCTACACAATTTTCTGGGAACCTTCTATAATTAAGAAGCATAAAAATAAATACTATTATGTTTCCATAGGAACGAACTTCAGCAGTACTGTATGTTGACGATTCGGGATACCTTTGTTCACAATATATATCATTTTTCTTGCATTCTTTTGAAACATTCGATCAATTGTTATACATTACTGAATTTCTTACAATAAAGTTCTATCCATTTGCTTGCAAATCCAATTGAAACATATGTCTATTGTAGTAGGATGCAGATGGAATTGGAATTGACATCTATGGAGTTTAGTTGATCTTTCTGATTAAGGATGGAAAATGTTCTATACTGGATAATATAAGAATACAGAAATAATAGTTCGTGTTTTCTAGAGGATAGGTTTAGAATAGATTACGCGTACCTCCGGGGGTACTTTAGTAGATACGTGAGTGTATGATAAAAAATTGTATTTTCTTTTTGTATTGTACTCATATGATAAAATTTATATTGACAGAAAACAATAAGACAATTAATTAAATAATAGCAAATATTAATTTGCATGTTTAAATTACACGATCATGGATACAATAATATTATATGGATAATATTTTGCTGCAGCACACAAAATAAAAAATACACATCTGTATTTACCATACGGATACAGAAAAATATAAAAAAATTAATTAAAGAATAGCAAATAATTACTTGCTACTTTAAATCACACGATCACGAGCACAATAATATTATACAGATAATATTTTACTAGAGCACACAAAATAAAAAATCTGATGTCGGAAGCACATAACTTTCGCTGCAGACTTATATGTACGTTCCTTTATTTTAATTAAATTTAATTCACTTTTAATTCAATTTTCGTTCTCATTTGATTTTCCTAGTGTAATGGAGTTGGTCTTATTCTCTTCATCGTTAAAAATTACGTATGAAACAAGCATTTAATGCATATATTTAAGCATACGTAGATTTTATTTTAGATTTTGACGATTTTTGCCGGCCATGTCGCAAAAAAGGTAGGTTATTTTTTTCCGAATCGTACCAAAATCTAATCAGCACCAGAGTGATTCACAAGCGACTTACCTACCGAATTTTGTAAAATTCGATACATAAGTGTTTCAGCTAGAGTGGATATAGGCAATTTTTGAGGGTCATTTATCACAAAAAGGCGGGTTCTTTTATCCCGAATTGCATCCAAAACTAATCAGCACCAGATTCGCCCACAAGTGACTTACTTAACTACCAAATTTTATGAAATACGGTCAATTAGTTTTTTAGTTGGAATGGATACAATATCTGCACAGACAGACAGACACACACACAGACGTCACGCTAAAAATGATTTTACCGTATTCTAGAGGTCCGAAACGTGAAGTTTCGTGGAAAATTCGAGTGGCGATTTTCGGCATGATTCCAATACTTTCCCTATACATTATCTTGTATTGCAGGGGAAGTAAGAAATACACATCTGTATTTACCATACGAGTACAGAACAATATAATAAAATTCATTAAGGAAAAACAAATAATTACTTGAATGTTTAAATTACACGATCATGAAAATAATAATATTATACGGATCATATTCTGTTAAAGCACAAAAAAATTAACATTACACATCTGTATTTACCATACGTGTACAGAAAAATATAAAAAAATTAATTAAAGAATAGAAAATAATTACTTACATGTCTAAATTACACTATCATGAATACAATAATATTGTATTGATAATATTTTGCTAGAGTACACAATATAAAATATACACAACTGTACTTACCATAAGGGTACAGAAAATATAACAGAATTAATTAAAGAATAGCAAATACTTACTTGCTTGAATTACACGATCATGAATACAATAAAATTACATGGATGGTATTTTGCTAGATCACACAAAATATAAAACAATTCGCAGCTATATTTACCATACGGGTACAGAAAAATATAAGAAAATAAATTGAAGAATAGCCAACAATTACTTGCATGTATAAATTACACGATCATGGGTAAAATAATATTATATGGATAATATTTTGCTAGAACACCCAATATAAATAAACAATACACATCTGTATTTACCTAAAGAATAACAAATAATAACTTACATGTTTAGTTTACACGGTCATGAATACTTTAATATTATATGGATAATATTTCGCTGCAGCACACAATATAAATAAAAAATACACATCTGTGTTTATCATACCGGTACAGAAAAATATAAGAAAATTAATTAAATGATAGCAAATAATTATCTGCATGTTTTAATAACACGATAGTGAAAACAACAATATCATATGGATAATATTTTGCTGCAGCACACAAAATAAAAAAATACACATCTGTATTTATCATAGGGATAGAGAAAAATATAAGAAAAATAATTACACAATAGCAAAAATACTTGCATGTGTAAATTACACGATCATGAATACAATGATATTATATGGATAATATTTTGCTAGAGCACACAAAATAAATTACAATATGCATCTGTATTTACCATACAGGTAAAGAAAAATATAATAAAATTAATTAAAGAATAGCAAATAAAAATTTGCATATTTACTCTACACGATCATGAATAAAATAATATTATATGGATAATATTCTGCTAGAGCACACAAAGGGCCAGGATGTTTTATTCTTCAGATCTGCCCGTGAAGATAATTTGTACAGCGAGAACCGAGATTCTTAAACTTCTTTTTCGGAGCATTGTATTAAATATTTTAACAGAATATTTTGATTAAAAATATCATTTAGTATATTATAGAAATTTTTCACATGATTGTGAATTTTAAGTTTCTTTATATTATATACTCAGTACGAAGAACGGGTATGCTGCTAGTAATATTATATGGATAATATTTTGTTGCAACACACAAAATAAGAAAATTACACATCTGTATTTACCATACGAGTATAGAAAAATATAATAAAATTAATTAAAGAATAACAAATAATTACTTGCATACTTAACATATGCAACCATCAATACAATAATATTATATGGATAGTATTTTAATATTTTGCTACAGCACACAGAATGAATGAACAATACACATCTGTATTTACGGGAACAGAAAAATACGAGAAATATAATTAAAGAATAGCAAATAATTACTTGCATGTTTAATTTACGTGATCATGAATACAATAATATTATATAGATAATATTTTTCTAGAGCTCAAAAAATAAAAAATAAATACATATATGTGTTTACCATACCAGGTACAGAAAAATGTAGAAAAATTAATTAAAGTATACCAAGTAATTACTTACATATTTAAATTACACGATCATGAATACAATAATATTATATGGATAATATTTTGCTAGAGCACACAAAATAAGAAACTGTCCCGGTGTCTGCACAAAATACAGACACGTTAAATATGCGCGTAAGAAAATCCTTCAAAGAGGTTGGTGGCATAGACAAGAGGACTCCAATTGATGTAACACCCCAGTGAGATCCGATTTAAATTTGGTAGCTCTTTCCTGTCATCGACGGAGATACCTTACAGCTTTGGGTGATTCTGACTGGTTGGGATGAAAGAAGAAACATTATACAGTCGTAGATGAATCAATCTCATCTGTTTTTAGAAGAGAATACTTCAATGAGTTATGTTAGCATTTCGAAATGTACTATGTTTCCTTTACCATATTTCAAATCCATCTCAACTAGTGTTGAATGAGTACTAACATTCATAGGTTCGTGATTTTTTAAAGGGCAAAATAAAGTAATGTAAATGTAAATGACATTTTCAGAATGGATACTAAGTAATAAAGTAATACATATATCACTGCCATATGTGTTGAGAATGGTAAACTTTATTGACATAATATGTTGGCATTTTGAGATATGTTTCCATTATTTTATTCCATATCCATCTCAGCTGATCATGCTTGTTGGAACTGTCTTCCGTATCCATATGGTAATGGCGAATATCATTTATAAGATTCACAGGTTTTTTTTGTTTGTTTTCTTTTCCGACAAAAGATAAGTTTATCAAAAGGAAACCACTTTTCTGAATAGGTACTAGTTAATATAGAAATATATAAATCAATCGCAACATAAAGGCAAAACCCATTTATATACAAGATTGACAACTCAGCATATAAGTTTCCGTTGTATTATTCCAAATCCAATGCAAGCTGATCCTGTCTGTTGTAGTAGATATGTGGTAATGAATACAGGTATGTATAAGGTTCATAAATATTTTCTTTTAAGAACGAAATACAGTTCTTTGATATGATGTTGATTTTTCTTTACAGATACTAAGTAATAATGGAACTGATAATCAGAATGAAAAACTTCATTCACAAATGTCGGGAAAACCCAGAATATATGTTTCCATAATAAATTTTCCAATTTCCATATAAAATTTCAAACATTACATGTCAACATTACTATGGTCGTATAACACTCATTTTTGTAATGCATGGTTCCCAGAAAAGTCCTTAAGCACCACTATAAATGTGTAAGGAAAGGTTCACGTGTGTACACGTTAGGTTTATCTATGGATCTATTTATCGGTTTTGAAATTTTTGATGTATTTGGAATTTTTCTATGTGAATCCTAAATTAAACTTTTAACAAGTGAAAAATTAAAACTTTATGTATTATTATTTATGTATTATTGGTGTATTTATTTCCTTACTTCATTTCCTTGATTTTTATAGACTAGTTAAAATGAAGATTTCCGTGCGTTTGGTTTTCTCGCATATAGCGTTTTTGAATCAACACAGAAACTTTAAAACGGGGTTTTTCAGCTTAAATAGCAAACTTGTAAAATTGCATTATTTTCATTGTAATTCAATTACTATATTTTAACGTTTTAAAAATATCTAGCTTGTGACATTTTACTTGCAGATGTTGGTCCCTAGTTATATGTGTCCACAAATTGTATTATCACGCTTCGCCACAGTTTACATTTGTGTAAGACTGTGTCATGTGACTATTTCTTTGATGAAATGTCAGAAGTGAAATGTGTAAAGAACCCTGATGCCCCAATAGGGATTTGAACCCTGGATCTTCAGTCTGGTCAGCACGACGCTCTGCCGTTGAGCTACTGGGACGAAATTGAAACTCCAATTTTAAAGTCTCTATCTCATTGCAAATCTAAATTACCATCATTTTGCATCTCGAACTTTTTCATGTGGAGCATCCATTAAATAAACATTTTTGAAAAATATGGTGCTTTCCAGATGTTTTATCGATTGATTGACCTGTGCATCAAATTTCAAGGCTTTGTCTCTCATTTCACCATTCAAAAGTTTTGGTGTGACGTTCCCTATCTACTGAGCATTGTGAAAAGTCTTGCTGCCCCAACCGTTAATCAAATCTCGGATCTCCAAACTGATCAGCCGACACTCTACCGTTGAGCTACTAGGACGAAATTGTAAGCTCTCATCGTCGAAGTGGACTCTGCATTCTCCACCTTCTAATGTCAGATTGGCGGGCAGCTGACAACCTGACTGACCACCTCCTGCTATTTTTACCTCAGGTTAGCATCCTGCTACTACTAATTTTTACCCTGGTTAGTATCCTGCGCGGTCATTATCCTCTCAATTTGAAATCGGCTCTCAGTCTTCTACGGTCCACTGAATCCATACTAGGCCTACCAAGGATACTTTCAGACCTCCAACATTTTATTTTTCAATGATCTTTTATCTATATTCGCAATAACCCTTTTCCTATTTTTGAAAAATGGACGTACTTGTCAAGTTCAAATATAACGTAAAACTGTCTGTTTAATCACAATATTTGTCATCAGTTGTTACATTTTTAGATCTAAATAAATGTTCGTTTGGCGGGATAGTAGACCTTGGGTGCCTCCTGTGTGCAGGAGGTATACTTTCCCGGCCGTACAGCTAGCTACTCTAAGCCCACTAGTGAGTCGCACGGTCTGGGGTCTTCAGACCACCAACATCTCTGCACTAACCTACATGATTAATTTGTTCGGGCGCCATCGTAAAGACTCTTGCAGCCCCAACCGGGGGGAATAGAACACTAGATCTTCGAAATGATCAGCCGACGCTCCGCCGTTGAGCTACTGGGACGAAATCGCAAGCTCATATCGTCGAAGTGAACTCTGCAAATGTCATAATTTTCTTCATGAAAGTATTTTTTTCTATTTTAAACAGCTCTTTTTGTCCTTTTCCCTTCAAATCTGGCAGCCCCCGTAGTAACCAAGTTCATACCGGTTCATAATTCCAGATTTTAGAGTATTGTGTCCATGCTGAAAAGTGATTGTAGGACCTTTTGTCAAAATTTGATGAAATTAGGAATTCAAACCCCACAATAAAGCGATATAGAAGAAGAATGTCGATTTCAAAGTTGCAGAATATTGTCCAATTAGTAGAAATAGACAACAGGACACCACAAAGTGCGTATATGGAAGGCAATACATGCATGTCAAAAAGTCGTACCGTCAGAAATCGTAACATGGTGACACCTGCAATGCTTCGCAAAGAACGCGGTAATATTTGTTCTCTAACTCAAATGTATATCATTGCTGACGGAAAGCTTATTGTACATGCTGTACACTATATTCCAGTGCATGTAAGTGTCTTCTATTGTGTCGTTTTTGAACATTACAGAAATTCACAATTGAACATATTGTCAATGTTGGTACAGCCCAGTGGTTAGTGCGCGGGGTTTGCACTCGTACGACCTGAATTCGATTCTAGGATTTTCCTTACTGCCCCTGTGTTCACGCTGAGTACGATCACATTAAACATGGGGATGTGTAAGTCCTTTCAAGAGGTTGGGGGTAGAGAAAGGAGGGTACAGTCCCTGTGGATGCCTCACTCACTGGATTCCGGTCTAAATTGGATTGCCCTTTCCGGCCGTTCAAAAAGATACCTCACACCTTCTGGTAGGTCTAACAGTCTGGGTCGAATAATTTGAAGAAAAGTATATTTTAGAATAAGTAATATTAGAAACTAACAAAAACACATGCATTTGATTTATGATGCTAAAACTGGAATATTTATTTATGCATTATTTTTTTAATTATTTTATATATATTATTATTTCTTTACTATACTTAATTTATTATTAACTTTTTACTATTATTTATTTATTATTTACGCTATATATTTGAGTCCGTAGATCCTTCCGAGAAAAAGGCGTTAGTGGTTTGGAACGGGAGTTTTCTGTGGGTGCCTTCCGGTCTAACTTGGGTGGCACTTCCAGGCCCATCCAGACAGATGCCCTACACATTCGGGTAGGTCGGACAGTCTGTATCAAAGAAGAAGAATTGACCATATTGTGTCAATTAAATGACTTCTATAACAGTTTTATTATCGATTTCTACTCTTAGAATAACCTACATATATGATCTATCTTGTTTTGTTCCCTAGTTCGCTATCCTAACTTTTCAATTTTCGAATAGGCCAGCAATTCTCCCTACAATCACTTTTATTCGATCGGGCGTGACCACTTTACTATACTATACATAGACCTAACGTGTACGTGCCTTAAAAAGCTATTACAACGTTTCCTTAAAAAATTATTGAGCTGCTTAAGAACTGTCCTGGGAACACTGTATATAAGTATGTTATATTACTTAAAATTCAATTGAAACGTATTCCATTTGTTAAGGGATTTATGGAATAGCTTACTTACAAGCATAGCTACAGAAAATAGAATTGGCATGAAAATATGTTCTTCGTAGATGCCTTTTAAATATAATTGACAAGCTGAAAGTAATTAAAAATATATATTATTAATTCTATTTTCAACGCGACAAGGCAAATATGTTGTGCAGTCAATAATACAAAGAAGCAAGTATGAAAAATGAGTCTTGTTTTCAATGAGACAGAGCAAATCATCTATACAAAGAAGCAGGTAAGAAAATTTGGTCTTGGATAACATATTCTTCATATTATATTTGTCGGAATGAAAAAATATATACATAGTTTAATTTGCAATTTCATAATTTATGATTGCTGTTTTGTATTTCTGAATAAAATACGAAATTAAAATTATTTTATATAAAAATCTTGTATAATGTCAAATGTAAAGTTATATTTGAAAAACCGACATGGCGTGCATAGATCTAAGCGGAATCGAATTTTGAAATGTTCCTCCTGAGAAATTTCCATACGCAATCTATAGATGGTCCCCCCCAAAGCTTGAAAATGATGCAGTTTTAAATATAGATCTGTTTTTTTATTATGTACTGAAAGGAGTGAACATAAATGTTGCAGGTAAAGGTTTCAAGCACTGCTAAATCGATTGTCGTCAAAATTTACCCACGTTTCTATTCGTAACTTTTCCAAATGAGTTTCATAATTAATAATTCTTATACGTAATTTGTTTGAGGATAAAAAATAGTATACATTTTGTTTGGGTTCTATAATATCACAATATGAAAAACTAATTAATTTAATAAGCTAATTATTTCGGAAAATATAAAAGAAAAATTGCAGCACCAATTTCACATTAGAAACTCAAAATTCATAACTCCACAACAGCTGAAGTAAATATATAAATTTGACATGTGAATTGGGATTGATGATTGAATTTGACATGAATTTGACTTTGATCTGGTAAATCAGAAATTTATTGTCAAAGTGGATATCTGTGTTCATTCCTTTAAAAAATCAATTTGCTACAAAGTTCAATATGAAGAAGTCCTCTTATGTAAATCATGTGCACATTTATAGAAGACATTATTCAATTTCAAAAATACATTTATTTTTGCTGTTCGATCCAAAGAGACGGAGTAGCAAACGGTGCTCGCATTTTTATTTGGCGGCCTGTACATCCCTTTTGTATAGGATATCAGACAAGGGTTACAAATATCCTTCCTCCTATACGAAATTGAACAAAATTGAACATCTCGATAATTATGTTCAGTTATAAAAAATAAGCATGATTGAGAAATACCTACAAGATTAATTGTGAATGAATAGACGGGTCATATATCAAGTGTACATATGGCCACGCCCACTTTTTTCAACCCCAATTTCAGTATTCGGAGTTCTCTTAAGGCATCGAAATGGTTTTACCCGCCCCACTCTTTTATATTTATTTAAAATAAATATAAAAGAGTGGGGCGGGAGGATAAAATTTAAAGCAAATGCTTTCATTACAAATCACTATTTCCGCAGGAATTAAAAGGCCAAGGACAAATACGGAATTAAAAATGGATGGTTGAAAATGAATTTTAAAAAATAGGGTGTATTTTAAATTGACACAGTTTCTGCCATTTCAAATCTAGATTTATTTTCATTTTGAGTATAGCCCGATAAACCAAAATATAAATGTTTTTGGCCCCGGCCGAAATTCCATATTATTCCATAAACGGATAGCATATTAGTAGTTATTCCTCATAGAGTACGAGATACGAAAAATGAAATATGAAAATTATTTAGCTATTGTCTTCGAATACCGCTAATATTTTTATGTAATATTTTATATAATGAATGATTTCGGTGTACTTGTATTACATGAGAATCACAAGTAATTGAATATCTAGAAAGCCATGCCTAATAAGGCGGCAGCCGTCCGAAGCAGGTGGAATCCTCAACCATGGGCTCACGCCCAATAAGACCGCAGCCGATTGAAGTAGGTAGAACCCATAACTACGGGCCAACATTCAATGGTCATTGGCACCCGATACTTTGCCGGGAGTGGCAGTTCGATTTTTTTTTGGGGTGAAATGCTGACGCGTTACAAAATCGTCCTCACCTACCTACCGAAAGAAATGGGTACAACGAATAATTCCGTATGTTTTAATGGAGAACAAACAACTTTGATGGGGTAAAAAGTACACGATAGGGTAAAGAATGTATGTAATGATACATAACTGTCCTTCATCGTGTCATGCAGACATGCCATTCTCGTTGGTATGTCTACATGACACGATAAAGGGCAGTTTTGTATCATTACATGTACACTCTTTACCCTATCACGTACTTTTTACCCCATCAAAGTTGTTCTCCATTAAAGTATACGGAATTATTCGTTGCGGCCATTTCTGCCTGTAGGTAGGTGAGGACGCTTTTGTGACACGTCGGCATTTCACCCATTCTATGCTGCTTGTTGGCAAGTTTACATTTCCTATATGATTTTGCTATCCCGTGGAGTGATAGTAGTAGATGAAGAAAAGTGATACTAATAGTACATTGTTTTATTGATGGTTTTATTCGTTTAATAACAGATCGTAGGAAAAAGTCCGTATCCTTAAAAAAAATGCCTGTTGTATTTAAACAATTCAATAATAAACGGAAAAGATGAATTGCTTCGCAAATAAGTGCTGAAAAGAACAAATATTGCCATATGTTATAAATAAATGAATTAAGAGAAAAAATACGGAAGATGTTTAAAAATTAAAGTTGAATGGCACAGAGAAGTAGTATAATCTCTTATATATTATTCTCAATATCACCTCTCCATAGAATTATAAGAATAGCATAATTTTAATAATTAGAATAAGGCTATAAGACATCAAATTTAGATAGTTCAAATATGTACATTTAACAAAAAGGTGGCAATTTAACTAAATCATATAATATAAAAACGGTTGAAACAATGAGATTTTATATCATTCATTTGGTTATATATATTAAAAACTAAAATAATAACCATAGTTGATGATCAATCATAATAAAACCAGCAAATTAAAGTACTCATATTTTTTTTTAAATATTATCCAGAAATTATCGTACAAAGGTTAGTAGCATTGAAAATAGTCTAAAGGTAATCAGCTTAAAAACACAGTACAGGTGAAAGTAAACCACTTGAATTTGCGAATAATCAATAATTAACTAGTTCACAACGTAAAATGCAGCGCTAATAAAGGTAAATGAGCAGACGTGCGTTTCATAAAACACAACTTCGGAGTTGTTGCACTAAAAAAATCAAAGGATTTCTGAAGCATGCGTCTGCACATTTGCTTTATTTGCCCTGCATTTTACGTTGTAAACCTGTATGTATGTGTTTGTCTTTGAAATTTTTAACTCATTGTTAGCACTGGTTATTGTCGCATGCAATCGATATACTCAAATTTCTGGAAACAGAGCTGTAAATACTTCACCCTACGACGAATATCACTCATACTTCATACAGTTCAGAACAATCTCGAACTACTTGCAGAAGAAAATAATGTAAAGTAATGCGGTAATAAAGTACACGTTATCTCATCGCCTTTCTGAAGCCACGTGAAAAATAAATTGCGGTGGAATAATATTTAGCGTTTTTAACACTTTCTAACATAACTGTAAATTGGTTTTGACGTTAGTAGTATCTATACTCACGTCCGAGCGCACATATTCTTTTTACACTAAAAACATGATTTTATAGCTTATTTTATCTTTTTTTTTGTAAAAAAAAAAGTCTCGATCCATTTTATTATTAAAAACATGACTTTTATAGCTAAAAAGGTGTATATATACCTTTTTTTACATTTAGACCAAATTTTAACAGTGAATTACTGAACTTTTTTAGTTAAAAAGCTAGACATATAAAATAAATGCGTGAAGAAAGAGGATCTGAATGGAAGCTCTCTAATATATTAAAAATAAGGGTGGGGTTGAGACCCCCCCATAAAATTAAAAAAGAATTATAAAAATGTAAAAAAGAGGCAAGTTTAGAGAACACGATCCCAAAATAGGATCGTCTCAGAAAATGATAAATATAAAGAAGAATATAATATTATAAATTATATAAAATTGATAAAAAAGAAATGATAATATACTATATATATAATAATCAATTTTCAGGTGGGGAAACATTACCCCCATCTAAATATGATACAATTAATCTTTAAAAATGATTAAGCTTTCTCTAATTCATATTCGTATTTACCACCAATCATACCGGAATAATTAAATATATATCTACCTTTATTGATTTTATATATTGATTCATCAGAAAGTTTTCCATGTTTATTCGCAAGGTAATACTCTTTTTCTTCAACTTCCACATCTAACTTTATGATTACAGAATCTCCATATTTAGTATTAATTTTTCTCAATGATATCAGATCATATTCCCCAGGATTTAAATCTTTTAATTTAAACGTTTTAGGATAACCTTTAAGTCTATTGAACTCTTCCATTTATTAGTAAACATTTTTTATAAATACACAGGAATCTAATCATAATAGAATAAATTCTTTGAAATAGCATATAAAACTCTTAATCCATTCTATTTAATATCATTTTCTTCCTTTTCAATTAATACAGTCAACCTTTGAAAACTTTCTGATAATAGTTTTTTTAGTATGATCATATTTATCGCACAATTCTTTACAAAGATAAGTCAAATAGTAAATTTCTTTAGAATTTGTAAAATTTAAAGCTCGAATATCACCTAAGCACTCATCCATTTATATAGAATTATTTTTAGAAACATTTTTATAATGTCCTAAAGCTCTAGTATAAATACCATCTTCTAATATAAATCTTTTATCATCTTTTGCTGATAAAGCTATCTTGTTCACTTGAATTGAATACAATTCATGTTTCTTACTTCTAATTAAATTCTGTGTTCTATATTGATCTTTTTTATTCAATAAACAGTCTTTATAATCATCAAATGATATTCTGTTCTTAACGGTACTAGTCTTAGTTCCTTTAGACTTCTTAGTTTCAAATTTTTTATGGTTTTCTTTATCTTCTACATTATTATTGTATTCTTCAACACTCTGTTTTTCTAATCTTATTGAATACATTTTACTTCTTAAACCTACAAATTCTTCCATAATCACACCACTATTTTCATCTTTCATTTTACCTAATACTTTTTTATTACATCTAGGATTATTACATATGGATTATTTACTTGATAATCAGATGTATCGAAATAATCAATCATTGACTTCATATCTTCATAAAAGCCATCTGTTTTAATATCATATATAAAACTATCTGTATCCATATATAATAACTTAATATTATCCTTATATCTTGGTTTCATAACATTGTAATGAAAATCATACATTAAATGTTTAGATAAATCTAATATACTCATCCCAACATAAATCGGTTTATTAAAATATAGTTTTGTTTTTTTCATGTGTACAGCTACCAAATTTTCATCAAAAATAGTTCAACATTTGAAATTAGGTTTAGCAATTAATTTTTTAACTCGATCATAATTACAACATAAGCTTACATCGATTCGTTTTCTTATATTTTCCATAGTTTTCCCAAATACTGAATTATTCATCAATTTATAAAAATCTTTCTCAAAATCATTAGCAGCTTTCTTTCTCATTTCAGTGTTTAAATCTATATCTTTTTTCAACCAATTCGATTGTTTAAATTGTAATACTCTATGTACTCTTGCAACCTTTAAACCCATTTTCAAATATTGTTTTAAACTTCTATAATGAACTACATATTTCTCTTTATCGTATAAAGTTGTTAATAACTTACCTCGTTTCGAATTTTCAGGAATTCTATTTTCAGGACATAATGGTAAATCTGAATGATAATCATGTAACTCTTTTAGATATCTTAAACTAATTTCAAATATATATCCATTCTCTGAATCATCTTTTATTCTATGGTTATATACTTCACGTTTAACTTAATTTTTTTCATAATCATTACACCATTTAAATTCTCCATATGGTAAATATTGACTCACAGCCCATCCATATAAATTATTAGCATCTAAATACATTAAATAATTGGATTCTTTACTATTATCATAATTTTTCATATATATATTATTTGCTTTACCATATCTATTACAACATTGTGAAACACCTCCTCTTAAACCTTTTTCTATCATAAGAATCATATCATAATTATTTAATAAATCTAATTTAATATTTGTTATTTTTAACATTGCATCCCAAGATAAACCAGGAGCAGTAAAATACCAATCTGGATCTAATTTATAAGTTTTTAAACAAACATCTCTAAAATTTTCAAATAAATCTGTTAAAATTAATACATCTGTTTTGACATATAAATCTGTATATTCACCTAAATTTTTTATATTAAATTCATTCCAAACACGTTGAGCATGTTTATATTCCTCATCAGTTATATTACATTCATTCAATTTATTATAAAATTTATCTTTTGAAGGTAATTCTGTTTCTTTGTATTTATCTCTAGAATCCATATAATCATAGGGATATACACCTTTTCTTGTAATGAGATCTAATTTATCATCAGGAAAATGTAATGATGTCTCTCTAAATTTTGATTTTAAATATTTAATATATTTCATTTTCCGTATTTTTGAAGGACATCTATTTATTTCATTCTCTGGTCTCAAGTTTTTTGATAAATTATCTAAACTGCAAGCCATAAATTTAAATGAATCAATAAATCTCAATTTCATACCTCCTATTTTTTTGCTGAAAGATATATATTTTTCTTCAGTATTAGGTATAGCATCTAATTTTGATTTATCAAATCCAAGTTCTTTTATAAACAAATGAGAATCATAACCTGTTAAATTATGGAGTTTTACTGGAATAAGTTTTGGAATTTGATAATTTAAATTACAAACATTATAAGCAGGACCCCTATATTTTCCAGTTATATGACAATGATCAATTACTTTTTCATCCTTTAAGATTTGTTTTTCACATATATGACAAATATTAGTTCTTTTATAATGATTTTCATCGAACTCTATCATTGATTTGATACTTTCATACTTTTTAGTTTTTTCTTCTATAAAGTTTTCAATTTTAAGAGTTTCCTCTTTTAACATAGATACAAACTTTTTGATTGTATCAGGTCCTCTATAAACAACAGGATGTTTAAAGTATTCATTTTCATATTTGATATAATAACAAAATGCATCTGCTACATGTTTTTGATATTTCACAGTATATGATTTAGTTTGATCTTGCTCACGTGTATCAATTTTAGGTAAGAGAGATTCAAAATCAGCATATATTGTATATGGTACTATCATTTTTCTTTCATGATTTTTAAATTGAATAACTTCATCTTTTTTAGGCATATTAATTGTGACAGCTTCTTTCTCTTTACAGTATTCCTCATGTATCTTTAATCTTTCCTCAGAATAAAAATGATTTAAACATCTATCACATAAAAATATACGATGATTAGTAATTTGTGATCAGATCAAACTATTCATAATTTTAATCCAACAATAATGATTATTTTTTTCATCTTTCATATAAAACAAGTTTACATGTTTTTTTAATTTATTGTTAGTTATTCTAAGTGGATAAATTGATCCATCATAACTATAAACATTTACAGATATATTATTTAGTTTTTCAAATTTCTTAATATTGTCTAATGAAACAGGAAAATCAATTCCTTTAAAATTTAATTCATCTTTATATTGTTCATATTTTGACGCTCTTTGAGGATCTTTTTTTACAGGATGAATTGCTGATAATATAGACCACATAAAACATTTATTATCTTTATTTTTTACATTTATTATAGCTTGTTTAGATCTAATGTTTTCAGGTAAATTAATATAACTCGATCCTCTCAAGGGTTGATACTTATTTATTCTCAATTCCAAAAATTTAATTTCTTCAAGACTCCAACCAGATACTTTTGATATAAAATCATCAGATTCATTTATTAAGTTGTCAATAACATAATCATAAAAAGTATGTAAATCATTAGATTTTAATATAATTTGATTCTCGGTTTTGAATGTAAATTCTTGAATTTCTTCATTCAATTTATACAAATTTGCTTTATTTTTTCTATTACAACCTTTCTTTTCTCTTCTAAAAATTCTAGAGGGATTTTAATATTATTACAATTATTAATTCTATATGATCTTAATCTAGATATATAAGCATTTTCATATTCCTTAATTTCTACATTACCTTCATCATTTAATAATGCTTTTTTATGTTTTCGACTTGATATGTGATTTTCTAAATGTTTATAATATATACCGCAAATAATACATTTTCTCTTTTGTTTTGATCTTTTAATCATTAAGTCTTTCTTTATATGTTTTTCTTTATCTTCAGTTTTGTAATATTTACCGCATATACGACATTTTCTATCTTCTGTAAATAACTTTTCAAGATTTTCTTCTAGTATCTTTTCTTCAGGAAAGAAAATTACAGATTTAAAATCATTACTATTTTTATCAAATCTTAATCTAAAAGAATCAAAAATATTTTGAATTTTATTACGTTTTTCAGGTTTATCAATAAATATTTTTTTCTTTTTTTCTAAGTATTTTGATATATCTAAATATAACAAATCTACTAAAACAGGTTTATATTCACCTGTTTTTCTGATATATTTAATTAATAATCTAATTAAATAATCCTTCTTACAGCCTTTAGATTGTTTAATATTCAATAGTTTTACTACTTTTCTAAGTTCATTAATAGTCATGGACTTTAAGGTGAGCTCCATTTATTAGGAAACATTTTTTGAAATATTTTTTCCATGCTTACTGTGATAAATACTTTTTAAATGTCTCTTTTTGTGTGTATAGGTATATTGCATACCACATTCACATTTAAATTTTTTATATTTGATTATGGAATCACAACATTTACAATGACTTTAGAAATAAATTTTTCCATTTCTATGATATATACAAAACTCATTTACTGATTTCATAGTCAAACAGTGTATACACTTTTTTGTTAGCTCTATTTATTAGGAAACATTTTTTGAAATTCATTCCAGATTTTTTCATATTTCTTTTTGACTTTATAACAAAGTCTTTGAACCTTTATATTATTTTCAATTTTAAAAATATAACAAATCTTTTTCATAAAATAATAATAATTAACTGATTTCTCATAATACATAAAATCTAAAAATTTTAAAAACATATCCTCAACTTCTTGAGAAATATTATACCTCCTTTTTAATCGATTAAAATAACTAATTCTACTTTTATTTCTTTGTTTTAAACTCTCATAATCTATAATATGAAAATATTCATCATCTGAATACATTAATTTCGTCTTTAAATTATGCGCTACTTCATTATCTGAAACTTCATTATCTGAAATATCAATTGATTCAACCATTTCAACACCGCCAAAGAAGTTAAAATACATTTATTTGCTACAAAATCTTATTAATAATACATTTAATTTATTTTCTAACACCCCCCCCCCTGTTCTTGGATAATAAAGTACATTATAATTTAGACTAATTCAAATGTCCAACTATTAAATTCATCAGGATACCCTAACCATTTTACAAATAATTTATTTCCTTCCTTTTTTATGATTTTTTCAATTTTTTAGACATCATCTTTTTTATTATATTTTACCATTTCATTTTCATAAAAAGTTCCTTCAATTTTTTTACTGTTTAAATCTTTTAATCGATAAGTAATTGGATCTGTTTTGATTACTTCAGAAACCATAAAATTTTCCTCCGTAAATGTAGAATCATCTACTTTCCTGAATGTTTTTTTAATTGTTGATATTCTAACTCTATCCCCTATCTTAAATTTAGGTTTTTTCACGATCTTTTTCGTATATAAATTTTTATAAACTAGAGATTCATTTTCGTCTGGACTAGCCTCAATGGGTGTCATTTTAATAGAACTATGATATGAATTGTTATAATTTTTAAGTAATTTGGGTAATACATCAATATATCTTTTAGTATTGTTGGCGTGCATATATTTTATAATTTTTTCTCTTATACTTCTATTAAATCTCTCAGCTATTGCAGATTTTATTTCTTTATTATAAGTCGTAAACCAATGTATATTATTATCTTTGAATAATTTTTGTGTAACTTTTCCTGTAAATTCAGTACCTTCATCTGTCAAAATGAATTTTGGCTTTCTTTCTTTAAAAACTTGTTTGAAACCTTGTACTACTTCTTCAGATGTTTTTCGTTTTATAGGGAAAGCCCAAGCATATTTATTAAAAGCATCTATAACTGTTAACAAATAATTAGTTCCATCGTTATATTTGCTATACATTTTTATAAATAACAAATCAGCGTCAAATTGATTATTACTGCCTGGAACATAAATTCTCCTTCTTTTAAATTTACGAATGACAGGTTTATATCTAGTATATACATCTTGTTCATGTAAAAATTCTTCTACATTAGGTAATCCTGTTTTTCTTTTCAATTCTTGAATACCACAATAACCTGTTTCTGGATTATAATATGTCTCTTTTAAATTCCTAAAAAAGTATTATTTTTACTTCCACAAATTGCACTAATACATTTACGAACTGGTTTATTATTTTTGGAAGTAGTTTCATAATAATTATTAGTTTCGGTTTTCTTTTTACACTTAACACAATACATATTAGGAGATATTTCTAACCCAAAAGTTTCTTTAGCTTTAATAATAGGTTTAATAATTCCTCTATCTAATCTTTCTCGAAATATTGGATCTTGTATTGCATTTAAATCATCTATTAATTCTTGATCAGCAACATGTCTCTGTTTTGTATCTTTTGTTTTACTATATGAAATATAATTTTTTTACATGCTTTATCAACTTTATTTATTCCAGAATCACCTCTTTTTAATCTTTTTTCTAATTTTGTAAATGGACCACAATATTGATATCCTGGTAAATGCATTTCTGGAGGATTTATTTTATCTTGTAACCATCCAAGAATATCACCACCTTTCATTTATTTAGGATGAATAAATTTATATCCATTCAATTGCATTTGTTTTACGTATTTTTCAACTGAATTAAATTTTAAACTTTTTATGAAATCCTTTTCACGCATATAAATTTCTTCTTCTGTCATATGTCATATGTCTGTAGCTTTAAACGAATTAATGAGTTCTTTATAAAAATTATAACAATGTCTATATTATTCCTTTCTTTCTGCTATTTTTAATGCTAGATCAATAGCTTCTACTATACCAACCGATAAACACAAAAAAGCAAGCGGTAGAAAGGCTATTGCTGATAAACTCGTTCCATTTAGAATGACCTTACTTATTGATAATGAAATACTTATCTTTTGATACAAATTTCTACTCTTTCTGTAAACATACAATCTTTTTTCTAAATATTCTTCCATTTCATTTATATAGGATCAAATTTTTTTCTGTATCTCATTTTTGGATTCACTAAATCTAACATTAAAAAATCGTATTGTTTTTGAACACTATTTTTATATATTTGTTTGAATTCTTCAGTACTTAATTTAACATCTATCTCTCTTATAATCTGTTGCATTTCTTTTGGTTGTAGATTGAAAAATATAAAGTAATTACAGTTCTTTCTTATATTGATAGGTGTTGAATAATAAGACTGCGATAAATATATTATGGATGCGTTTTTCTTTCTACCTCTGATAAATAATTCCTGAATGGTTTTTTTATCTTTCTCAGTCACACAATCATCGAAAATAACTAAATTCTTTAATGTAGGATTTAAATCATCTACAGTAATAAAATCATCTGAAGAAAAGAATACTTCTTTTTTGTATTTATCATATAATTCTAATAACGTTTTCTTATTCTTCTTACATTTCAAAATATCTTCTCTTTCAATATCTTCAAACATTGTATATATTTCTTGTAATTTAGAATATTTGGGTTCGTATAAATCTTTTGCATATATATATAGTGCATCAAAATTTAAAAAATCGTAAATCATATTTAACAGTAAATTTGTTTTACCTGAACCTGAAGGCCCTGTTATAAGCAATCTGAATGGATGTTTAGGTAACAAAGGATGTTGATTAGGATCAGATAACTCATCTGGTTCCGTGTAATCTTTAATTTTTATCATTTATATAACAGTAAAAAATAATTTACTCGCTGTAAAAAAATTTATTCGCTGTAAAAATAATTTACTCGCTGTAAAAAATTAATATTATATAAATGAACAAATTAGAAAAAGAACGAAAACACAAGTTTATAAAGCAAATAAAAGATTCAATTAAATTAGTAAAATTAGAAAAAGAAATAAGAAAGAATAGTGAAGATCAACTAAAAAAAATTAGGTATTCAAAAAACCTTAGAGGAATTTCATAAACCAGTCACTCAAGAAATTGAAAAATATGAAAAATCTAATAAAGAGGTTGTAAAAAGTATACAAAATGCTGTAGAAAATATTTCAATTCCACCTCTTGATTACACATCAGATGTTAAACAATTGACGGATAGAGCAAAAGGAAAAATTACATTTTACAGTGATAAATTTATGGATATACCGTTTATCAAAAAAGAAAATTTAGAATTACCTTCTGATCTTATAAATAAATTTAAAAAAGATCTTGATGAAATAATAGCAATAGCTAAAGAAAAGCGAGATACATATAAAAGAATGAAAGGAACTAACACTAAAAATTATAACTATTCTAAAGCTGAAAGTGATCTAGAAAGAATTAAGGAATCAGATTATAAAATGGAAATGATGAAAAAATATATACGCATGTCTTAAGGCTTATGAAAGAGGGTTATCCTTATATAGGTGAAGGTATAGATAAAAAGGATGTATTACCAAATTTAACAAAAAAAATATGTAACGGAAGTAAATCAAAGAAATTGTATAATCAAGTAGTTTTATTATTAGATATGTTATTAAAAAATGGAGAAATGACTTACAATGATGTATAACGATATTATAAACAATTTCTCCTATAATAAAAGATAAAAAATAAAGTTTATTTAAGTGAAGGTCAGAAAAATAAACTTAAATCAGCTTTTAGAAATAAAGAAGAACTAACATTACAAATAGATAAATCTAAAACTCCTAATCATGAGATGTATTTAACTAAAACTCAAATTAATCATATTAATGATGGAAAAAGAATTACTATCAGTAAAACGCAATTAGATAAAAATGGAGGATTTTTACCATTTCTAGCAGCACTTATACCTTCTTTAATAACCTCTGCTAAATTTGCAGTTCCAGCATTAGCAACAGGTGCTTTATCAGGATTAGCTAGTTCAGCTGTAGAAAAAAAAATGAAAGGATCGGGGGGAAAAAAACGTGGAAAGGGGATATATCAACCATGGGAATTAGTAACAAAATGATTGAAGAAAATATGAAAAATAAAAAAGGATTTAGAGGTATATTTACCTCTGATTTATTACTTAAAACAATAGGAAAATTTGAAAATGGAATCATTAATTTAGAGATATCAACAGGTCCTGGAACTCATTGGGTTTGCTATTATAATGATCCTAAATATAAATACGTGGAATATTTTGATCCGCTTGGGAAATATAACGATATACCTAAAAATATTAAATCATTTCTTGTTACATCTAATAAAATACCAAAAATAGGTCATAATGATAGTTTTTTACAGAAACCTACATCTGTGAAATGTGGTTTATTTTGTATGAAATATATAAGAGAAAGGAATAAAGGTAAATCACATAAAAATGTTATTTGCACGCTGCCACAAATGCCGCCGTGTTCATGCGGAGTACGATCACGTTAAACATGTGGGTCCGTAAGTCCTTCCGAGAGGTTGGTGGTAGGGGAAGGAGGGTACGGTCCCTGTGGATGCCTCCCCCACTGGGTTCCGGTCTAAATTGGGTGGCACTTCCCGGCCGTCCATACAGTTACCTTACACCTTTCTGGTAGGTCGGACGATCTGGGTCTCAACAACAACAACATAAAAATGTTCTCAAATCATTTCCTACACAAAAACCTAGTGACTATAATGAAAATTTTGTTCTGTATAAATAATAATATTAAAATCTGAAGGTCATGAGAAATTAGAGGAATTTACTGTAAATTTTATTACACCTCTAAAATTAAAAAAATTAGCTTTACAGTCATTTTCTATGGAAGTTTCATGGTTTAATATAAGTGAGAATTATGGAAGTAACATATTTAGAATGTATACATTAGACGCAGATATAACAATTGTTATCTCAAATGGTAATTATAATATAAGAGGTTTAAATGAGTATATGATGAAAATATTCGGTGAGGATCCACCTGTGAAATTTGGTATTATTGAAGCAAGACAAAGAATAGCTATTAAACTGAAAAAAGGTTGGGTAATTGATTTTACAAAAAGTAACTTTCATAAAATTATAGGCTTTTTAAAACCGACATATGGAAGTTATGATGAAGAAACAGAGGTTGAAGGTGAACAAATAGCTGATATATCCAATGGAAATGATAATATTTATATTCACTGTGATGTTGTAAAAGGATCTTTAATAAATCAATCTAATTCAGAAGTCATTTATTCTTTCGTTAATAAAAATCCTCCAGGTAGTATAATTTCAAAAGAATTTAATAATTGGATATATTTTCCTGTTAAAACGGATCCTGTTGAAAGAATAAAAATGAGGATTACTAATCAAAAAGGTGAATTAATTGATTTTAATAAAGGAGCTGTAGAATTTAATTTTATTTCTTCTTAAATAAATGAATAAACATAGATTATATAGAAAAAGTAAAGAAATACAAAGATTTTTAAAGGTTTTATTGAAAACTGAACCTATTATTGAAGACCAAACATTTGTACGGAATAAATTAAATGAAATATTTTCAATGAAAAAGAAAGGAGGTGGTTTAAAAATTCTTCCTAAATAAATGCAAAAAATTTATGATTTGAGTGATAGTCATTATTATCATAATGATCATATTAAAAGTTATGAATTAAGAGAAATTCATCCAAAAGAACATAGTTTAGATGAGAATGCCACCTATGTTTTTCATATTAATGATACTAAAGCAAAAATTTTATATTCTAGAGGATAGCTTGAACAAAAATTAAAAATTACAAAAAATGATAAATCATCCATTGGAAACGAAAATGTGAGTCTGGTAAATGGTGGAGGCTTTATCAAAACTTTGAAAGTACATATAGGAGATACCGAAATTGAATCAAATACACAGTCAAATTTTTCAATCATGAATCATGCTTTAAGATTAACTCATTATACTCCTGATTATACAACATCACAAGCTCAAGATGAATTTTTTTATCTAGATACAACTGATTCAACTGACTGAAAAGAGTTAAAATATGAAGGTACTTTAGAGGACACTACTAAAATAACTGAATTTTTTAATAAATTGAAAATGAATAAAGATTATAACGAAGGATTCACAAAGAGATGGGAACTAACGAAAGATAGCAGTGTCATTAAAATATGGACACCTTTAAAAGATATAATCGATTTCTTTGGAGAATATGAAAAGGTAATTTCTGGTTTTGAAGTGAAAATAGAAATTCAAAGAAATGAAAATAAGAATATGATATATACTGATGTCGAAAATGTTAATTATAAGGTAGTAGTTGAAGGTTTAACCTTGCATTTACCTCATATTGAATTTAAAAATTCTGCAGAATGCGTGTTTATGGAATCATTTTTATCTGATAAAGATATAGAGGTAAATTGGGATCGATATAGATTTAAGATTGTAGGTCCCTATAAAAGCGATAGTGGATCTGTCACAGCAACTACAGCCTCCGATGAAGTTTTAGGTGTCTATGTTATTCCTCAGTATGTTGAAAAAGATGGTAATTATGAAAAAAATAATATGATATTTGATAATATAGATATGACTGAATGCTGGTTGATGATTAATAATAAACAAATTCCTCTTATGCGTTACAAAACAAATTTTATCGATAAAGATTATAACAGAATGCATGAAGCTCTTTTACATGCAGGATTGAATGATATTAATACAGAAACGGTATGTTTGATAAATAAGAATTTTGGAATATTGTATACTATTTTTTATTTTGACTTATCAAATCATGAAAACTATACCGATTTAAATAATTTAGATATTGAATTTAATTGGGAGAGATTAATGAATACTCAAAAGGAATATAAGTTTTATTTTGTTTTTAAAGAAAGAAAGAGATGTTTTATAAATTTGAAAAATAAAACTATAACAAGGGTTAAGAGTTTAAAATCTTAAAATTAATGCTATAATAAATGAGTGCTTATTATCCACCTTATGATGATCAAATGAAAGAAGGGCCTATTGGACCTCCTGGTATAGGTTTTAAATTAATGGATGATGGAAATTATGATAAGGAAAATATAATTTTAAAAAATTGTGAAAATCCTATAGATGATTTAGATTTAACCATTAAAAGTTTTGTTTTGAATAAATTAGAGAATAATCATTTTGAATTGAGAGATCTTATAGAAACTAAATATGATAAGGATTTTTTATCCTTTACTGCAGAAACAGGTAAGAGAATAAAAGAATTAGATAAAACAACTTTACATTCTTCAGAAGGAAAACCTTACGATGCAAAAGGAAAAAGAATGGGAAATGTAGCAGATCCTAAAGATGAAAAAAATGTTGTGAATAAAAGATATTTTGAAAAAAAATACATTAATATTACAGAATGATAAATTTGATGCAAAAAATAAAATAATTACGAATGTTTCAGAACCTGAAAATGATAATGATGCTGTCAATAAAATATGTTTAGACAATAGAAATATCTGGATTACCATAGAAGATGATTTTCAAACTGTTAACCATTTTGGATTTCAAAAAGCAGATTTCAACATGATGAGTTCTAAATTACTGGATCAAGAGATGCGATTAACTACAGATATGTATATGAAAATTTCCATATATTTAGTTATATATGTAGAAAGTAAATATATATATGATAAAAGTCAAGATCTACATGTATCACTAGAAATCAATGGTAAGGAAATTTTAGAAGCTCATACATATACAGTAACCTGTTTTGCTTATGGAAAACGTGATGATATCATCACATTATGGATAAAAACTCATGGTAAATCTAGCACATTAAAACCTTATATGCATATTGAAAAAATCCCTTTATAAAATACATTCACCATTAAATGGATATCGATTGGAATGCATTTTCCAGAAATAATTTATCTGAAGATGTAATTAAAAATCTTAAAGATCATGTAAATTGGGATTTAATTTTTCAATATTCATCACTATCTGATTCTTTTATTGAAGAATTTGCTCAACCTGATGATTGGCCTAAAATTTCTAGATATCAAAAATTATCAGAAGATTTTATAGAAAAATGTAAAGATAAAGTAGATTGGGAAAACATTTATCATTATCAAACTTTAAGTAACGAATTTATCATAAAATTTTCTGATCATTTAGATTTATATAAAGTATCAATGTTTCAAAATCTTTCAGAAGATACGATGAGAGTATTAAAAGATGATTTAAATTGGATGTATATAGCTAGATATCAAACATTTAGTGAAAATTTTATAGAAGAATTTATGCATAAATAAGATTTTTGTTATTTGATTAAATACAAATTTGATCTATTACCTGATCACATTTTTAATGGTTATTGGAAAAAAATGCAAGCTATATAGATGTGTGAATTAAATAAAAAGTTTGATCATCATGAAATAGAACCTTACAGAGAAAAAATTATTGAAGAGATTTGTGAAGTTAAAAAAGTCTTGAGAGAATGTGTTTTTTTTTTAGACAATTAACTAACAAAGAAAAAAAAATAAATATTTTATAAATATGTTTCTAAATAAATGTATGTTATATATAATAATGGTATAAAAAAACATTTATATCTTTCTTAAATATAGAGAATCCTACTGAAGTGATATCTATTTTTTTATTAAATTATAATTCACTTGATGGTATAGAAAATTTAACTAACTTAAAAGAATTATATTGTGAGGGAAATAAATTAACGTCATTTGAAGGAATAGAAAATTTAATAAATTTAGAAATATTATCTTGTGGAGAAAATAAATAAACGTCACTTGAAGGAATGAAAAATGTAACGAATTTAAAAGAATTATATTTTAACGAATTTAAAAGTATTATATTGTGGAGAAAATAAATTAACTTCACTAGAAGGTATAGAAAATTTAACTAATTTAAAAGTATTATATTGTGGTGTAAATAAATTAACATCCCTTGAAGGAATAAAAAATTTAACAAATTTAAAAGTATTATATTGTGGAGAAAATAAATTAATTTCACTAGAAGGTATAGAAAATTTAACTAATTTAAAAGAATTATATTGTGAAGTAAATAAATTAACGCCACTTGAAGGAATAGAAAATTTAACTAATTTAAAAGAATTATATTGTAGAGAAAATGATATTACATCTCTAAATGAATTAATATTTTTGCCTAGAATAGATGAAGTATGGTATGATGAAAATAAAATAAATTTATCTCCGATTTTAAGAACACAATTATTTCATAATAATGTATATAGTGACTCTCAAAATGTGCATAATACATATATTCAAAAATCTTTGAGAGACACAATCAAAAAATTATTAAATACAGAAATTACATATGATTTAGATGAATGCATTAAAGTATTAGGTATAAAAATTAAAAGACACTTACTAGAGGTTGAATTCCATAATATTAAATTTAGAGGGATATTAGTTGTTGTGTTTAATAGAATTTTAAAAAATGAGAATAAAAATGAAATAATAAAAGTGTTAAAAGATGAACTAAAAGAGGGTGATGATAAATGTTTTGTAGGGAAAGTAACAAGAATAATTAATGTACTAAATGGATTTGATACTGATGTTTCTATTACTATTTCTGATAATGAACAAAAAAATATTATAGCTGAAAAAATATTTAGAGAGTCAAAGTCTGATGAAGAATATAGAGAAAAATTTAAAAAAGAGATGGAAGAAAGAGGTTTTACAGATTATGAAGAATGGGTGAATTTATATTTATAAAAATGAGTAGTAAAAACTATTATCAGAAAGTTTTCAAAGGTCTATTTATTTAAAAAAATAACAAAATGGCCCACCTGGCCCCAGGGGGTGATCTGAAAGTCTGGTTCCAACAGCTGTTTTAGAATTCTAGAACCAGAGTTCCAGATCACCTCTTGGACCAGACCCACTGGCCTAGGAAAAGGACAATACAAACATAAAATATACAGGACATAGAATCCACAAGATTCAACCCACCACTTATTATATTTCGATTATTGGAACAACGACTCTTTTGGAACAACGACAAGAGCAGTGACGTCATTTTATGGCTCCGGTTCAATAAGCCATCAACCCTAATTGATTAACAGCCTGGGAGAGGTCGGGATTTGAACCTGGGGCCTCGATGTTTATAGCCCCGTGCGCTAGCCGTTGAGCCATGGGTACTCGATATATGTTGAACAATTCATTAATATAACCTTTACATTGAAAACTAAAAACAATTTTAAACGAGTCATTTTTCAAGCAGTATGCAAGAATACTTTAAAAGATCAATAGTTTTAATTTATCTGATCGAAAAATAGCTAAAATAATGTTTATAAAACGTTGTAAATACTTTTAAAATGAGAAATATATACTATCCGTTTGATGCTGCCATCTAGCGAAACAAATCTGCAACAAGTTAAATAAATATTATTTTCTCTTCATTCGTAACGCTACGTAATAAAGGACGTCGTAATCAAGACTACTCAAGGTTGAATACACTTCCTTTCGACTCGCCGTGATGATAAACAAATCAAAGTCCCTTTATTTTCGCTTCTTAAATGGAAAAGTTCTGAACCAATATGAATTAGAGAAAGCCTAATCATTTTTTAAGATTATATGTATCATATTTAGGTGGGGGTAATGTTTCCCCACCTGAAAATTTATTATTATATATATAGTATATTATCATTTCTTTTTTATCAATTTTATATAATTTATAATATTATATTCTTCTTTATATTTATCATTTTCTGAGACGATTCTATTTTGGGATCGTGTTCTCTAAACTTGCCTCTTTTTTAATTTTGACATTTTTATAATTCTTTTTTAATTTTGACATTTTTATAATTCTTTTTTAATTTTATGGGGGGTCTCAACCCCACCCTTATTTTTGATATATTAGAGAGCTTCCATTCAGGTCCTCTTTTTTCACGCATTTATTTTATATGTCTAGCTTTTTAACTAAAAAAGTTCAGTAATTCACTGTTAAAATTTGGTCTAAATGTAAAAAAAGGTATATATACACCTTTTTAGCTATAAAAAATATGTTTTTATTATTAAAATGGATCGAGATCTTTTTTTTTATAAAAAAAAGATAAAATAAGCTATAAAATCATGTTTTTAGTGTAAGAATAATATGTGCGCTCAGACTTGCGTATAGATACTACTGATGTTATTCATTCAGTCTGTCTGTCTGTGCGTTCGCAAGGTAGCCGCCGTGAAAATGACTTTGACCAAAATGAAAAATCAGTATGTCGTTAAGACGGCCTGTGGAAATGAATGATGCAAATGAATAATATCACTCTATTAGTTTTGGAAATAACCCCGGTTGAAAAAATGTAATATATTGTACACTATGGGAGCTAATTTTTCAAACATTTTTTAAACGGAGTTAAATTCAAAAATCGTTTCGGAAATTTTAGGAATTGTTCAAATTATCACGTAAAATGTGTAGAAATAAATTTCATCAAAATATGTTAGGCTGTTTTTAAATTACGATAATAATAATAATGACATCTATATTAGACGAAGTGATCACGTGACTCTTTCAACTCCTACGTGAAAGAAAATATGGCATTCATTTTTTTCCCATGTAAAAATCGTAATGTTTAAAGACCGTTTAAATATAAATTTAAAGTTGTTCCCGTCATAAAACCGCTTTATTTTTGCATATCATCTGTGTATCTACATTCTGTGTCAATGCAATTACAATATTTTATTTCATTTTAAATGATCACTAAACTGTGATTATTCCTACAAAACCTAATTTATATATATGGGGAAAAGGTGTACAAGTACAATACCAGATTGGTACTGCACAATGCAACCCTCAGAAGTTGCAATGTAACAGAAGTTGCTTTACTGCTGCGAATTGTATATCCGGTACGTGACAGACTCTGAAAATAATAGAGATTCCCACAAGCATTGGATGTCTGCTCGTGGGAAGCATGGCCGTAAATCAATTACATAAATATATTAATCTATATTACTTCTGAACTTACACTTACTTTATTACTTCGACTCATCATACGTATATCTAATTTGAACATTTTAAAATTATCTTGATCGAGCCACTCGTAACAGCTAAATATCCCTTGACATTCGTGAGTGTCCATTTGGGTTGAAGACTACTTGTACCAGTTACGTACTTATATCGCTTATTCGCCTTATGCTTTTCCTTTGCCATTTTTTTTTGTGGCTGTCGTTTTCGTGATGCGTAAACCTTTTCTTGCCGTGGGTGAGCTAGACTCTCCATTGGTCCCATCCGGTCATTTTCTTGTTTTATTTGCTTTTGCTGCCTTTCTTAAGAGCACGTGCGAAGGTCAAATACCAGTTCTGTACATACTGTGTTTTAGCGACCCTTTTCCTTCCAATTTTGGTGGCTTTGAATATTTGTAGAAGTCAGATGCGTATTTGCTTGCAAATAATGTCCAATGAATCCCATTTCCATTTATTCATCGAGACACTACTATATTATGTAGTAGGTAAAGAAATCCTACGATTATACATGAGTATGAGTTGTATAAGAATTGCTGATTTTTCCCCAGAAAATTATGTAGCTCTGGAGTCTAGAGTATCAGTGATATGAATGAAATATTCATTGATTCTACATAGAGAAGCAGACGATTTATAACATTGACTTTTTTGATCAAGGTTTAAGTTTCGAAGTATAATGAATGTTTGTAGTATTGTATAATTAAAAAATATATCGGTGCTGAATGTATCTCATTTTAGAAATGTTTAAATAGAATAGCATTTCAGTTGGAACGTGTTTCATAATCAATGCTTTATGCATGATTGATATTTCTTGTTATTTCTTTACTTACCCCAGTAAGTGAGAAGAACAAGTAACAGTGACAAAATAATAACTTCAATTTGCAATCAAACATATGAAGAAAGTGTTCTAAAAACTGTTTTGAATTTATCATTTTTGAATCCCTCTGTCCCCTCCCTTAATAAAGCAGAGTTGCAACAACGTATTCAAGATGGTTGTCGTGACATCATCAAACAAGAACTTGATAGAGTGCACAGAAGTGTTATCAGATAGCAGCTCTGTATTAGCATGGATGGAAAACATTTTGAACACGCTTTGCAATCTTCGTATAAAGTTATTATTTCTACACAGTGTAGATACTTTTGTACCACTAAATAGCAAAATTATTATTGATTTATGCAATCATTTTTTTTTTCGTAATTTGTTTATGATCCCTGAAACGCAATCTACCGACATGATGTTCCCCCTCTGAGAACCCATGTCGATGCATCGAAAAGTGATTTAAGTCAGCATTTTTGTCTTTTCATATCTCTGGGACTTTTTATGATAAAATGCTGAAATTTTGTACACCACCTTATTAGAGTACGGGGCACATTTTACTCATTGGAAATGTGCTTGTACGGGCGCCGTATAAAAATTTAAATTTTGTATTTCTTAAAACTTAATTCCCTTAAAAAATTTAATCGATTTTATAAATTTCTGTACCTTTTAACGCAACTTTGTAATTTATTATATATGTCTAAGATCAATATTTAAGGAATAACAGCGAAAGTCAATGTTTTGGAACACCCCCTGTATAAAATTTATAAAATAAATAATTATAAATAATTAATTTATAACATTTATTGATATGTGGATGATGTGATATGTTTAGTTTTTACTGATAAATGTGCCATTCATATAGATTTCTATCCGAATAAACTGAAATACCTAATGAACCATCTATTATTAGTTGCGTTATTTTTTTTTTAATTTAAATCTATATATTGAACTATCTAACAGTATAGTTACTAATTTATACGACCAAAAAGGAAATTTTAATTCAAATATTAGTAAAATATTAGCTTTTAATTCCTGTAACTCTATTCAATTGTTTAGAAATATTATTGTCAATCACACTTTTCAGAATTCTTAGATTATCTGATAAAAATATCATTATTTGCCTATTTATAACCTTAAAAATACTTGGAAATTATATAATTATCCAGTATATTTAGTTAATGGTATAATAAAAAAAATTATATTGGCTTAAAGTTATGAATTGTACTCTCCTTAATTTCTATTATTAGTTTGTCATTAACATTGTCTTGTATTTGCATTACATTGTTTTCACTAACACATTTTTCGTAGTTTTTATAAGTATATTTCCCACTTTTCTACCTATTGGTAAAACTGCTATTTATATCTCACGAATGGCAACAGTTCATTTCTACATTTATGTCTAGCGAGTGGCAACATATGATTTGTAAAGTATGACTCGCAGCTTTTTTAGCTATGACCCGTGTTGGTTTAAATCTAAGGTAAAGCTTTTGATTCCGTTTTATATTTCAATCTTTTTATGCTTGTTGGGCCAGTATAAGGAGTTTATAGATATTATCTATCTCCTTATTCAGAAACAAGCTTCATTTCTTAGTCATTATGCATATATTCTGGGCCCTCAGGAAGAGTCCATTGCATATTGGTGTCCTTTCTACGCCCATAGCTTTCCATATTTTAGGATTGATTGCCTCGTTATTTTCCGTTTTTCTATTTTCAAATTCTCACCACTGATATTCGTGGATTATTCTTAGCAGGATGACTGCATATCTGCATTGTTTTAGATTTGTTCTCCTCATGATAGTTATATCTCTATTTTTGACATTTTGAAATATCATAATGCTTACTTGTCTAATATTCCGTTTCTGTAGTAGTAGATGATAGAAATATTTTTCAGTTTAATTTTGTGTTAATTTTGGCTAATTTATATTTTAGTTGTGATTTTTTATGCGTAACAAAATATCTCTAATACTATATTTTTCCGAAAATAAGACCTAATCGGAATATAAGCCCTAGCATGATTTTTTATTATGCTATTAATATACACCCTATCCTAAAAATAAGCCCCAGTTAAGATCATTAACCAGATGAACGCCAAAGTTCTACATTTGATAACGAACGGACGGGTTGTGACTAATTAGAACTTTCATAAATCAATACATCGAGTGTTGTAACGAAAGTACTTAATGTACTCGTGAGCACAAAGAGAAGTTGAATCTCCGAATGGCCCAAAAATGGCGATCAGAGTACGATAATCTCATTCAACAGGTACACAAGGGAAATGTTAAGCATGCTATGTATATTGAGTTGATGTATTCTTGAGTTGATGTATTCTTGAGTTGGAAGACGCCATCTGTGAATGGAATTCTGACAGATAAGCAAATGTTTTTGTTGTTCGCAGGGCTGATATTCAAGCATTTGCCCTTGCAATAGCACCACAGTTAGACATATTCCCAAAGTTTCAAATCATCACAACACTGGATGGATGGCTTCCTTCAGCCATATAAGCTGGCTCTAAAGATATCGGCAACATTTTTCAAGCTGGAGGATACTGAAGTTATTAAACGTGCAATTGCATTCAAGTATTTTGTTGATGGCATCGACTTTTCTATATACCAACTCTCCAACATGATTGCTATGGATGAAACTGCAGTGTTTATGGGTCAAGGATCTAAAATGGCAATTGACAAGAGGTATACCTCGTTAAGCTACATTCACTTCACTGGTTCCCATTTCCTTCACTGATTCAACGCTATCACTTGTTTTGCGAGGTGTCCAAAGAGGTCTGCGGGATTCAGCCAGCACTCACAGCACTAAAGACACGAAGAACTTCTTTACATACAGAAAAATATATCAAACAATGATTCCCGCAGGAATGACTGCCTATCTTCGACTCTTGACATTGATATAAACAAGCCATTCAAGGCATTTGAGCATAGAAATCAATAAGTACATTGAAAATAGAATGGAAGGAAATCAGCGTGGAAACTTTGTGAAGCCTAGCCTGCAAGACGTTGTGACATGGGTGAAGAATTCATGGGATAAAATCACTGACAGCTGTATTGCCAATGCACTACGAGCAGACTACATGGATAACAAGTGCTCATTTAAGTGCTCATTTAAGCCTCTTGCTAGACATGAGAGATTAGGGTCAATGGTTCTATCGGAAATGGAGTCGCAAGAAATTCAGGACAGAATTCGGGGTTTGGAGCTTTATGACGATGTTCCAGCAGACGATGACATGACTGTACTTGAATAAATGTAAACTTTTGTACATGAATATAATAAATGTAGATTGTTGAAAATGAATAAATGTAAATTGTTTCGTATGAAAAAATAAGACATCTCCTGAAAATAAGCCAAAATTAATATAAGACCGGGTTTTGTTTTCGGATAAATACGGTATATCTTTGGAATTGTATAAACTATTTTTATGTGAATAGGAAAAATTGAGATGGACTTATTGAAAAAAAATTAATTTGTATTTAAATTTAGCCGGTTGAAATCCATTGTTAGTGATGATATTATTTAGATAAGTGTAAAGAAAATTGCGTTACGGGCAAACATAATTATGTTACGTGTTTATTATCCTTTTTGAGCATCTAACCATCTTCACACCAATTATCCCCTTTGACCCTCATTATTTCTTAAAATTTGAAATCGAAGAACGGTTTATCAGCGTGGTTCTCAAACATATTTTTACCAATGTAACTAATTTTAAATTCATGTACGCTGTAGTTTTTGCGGTACGAAGCAGAGAAACTCGATGAAAGAAAACATTGGCAAACAGCAGCAGCGACATCAGACACTTTTTTTAATATAATAAGATGCATTATCATGCATAAGATCGCATTATGGGAGATTATTCAACTGCATTGTGCTGAAAAGTATTATTCATCATACGATTTCAACAGAAGAATGAATAAAAATGTTATCAAATACCTTATCTTAACACCAAATAGTTTTATCCAGCACAGAATAATTGCCAGACACAAATGTTCGACATAAAATATATGAAAATAATTTTATCATTCTATCGACCCAATAAAAAACCAGTAAAATTGAGACAAAACATTTCATTCCGAGTGATAAATTTTATATATTTCATCATTATTGGAAAATGTATTTGCGCTTCAATTCCCTTCTCATTTTTACAGGATTTAAAAAAATATCATTAGATTTCAATCTACTGGAAACGTATTTT
The DNA here is from genome assembly GCA_951213105.1 of Amaurobius ferox. Taxonomy (NCBI): domain Eukaryota; kingdom Metazoa; phylum Arthropoda; class Arachnida; order Araneae; family Amaurobiidae; genus Amaurobius; species Amaurobius ferox. The sequence goes on from OX578146.1 coordinate 94,062,025, forward strand.
TGATAAAGGCGAAGATTGCGGATTTATTTGTTCAATATGAATCAATAATGCAGACATCCACAAAGAAAGCGATTTTACAGATATTCTATTTTACAAATTGAAAACTTTCATACCGGAGAATATCTTTAGAGATATGAAAATCACATAGGGGTAGCACATGGATTTTTCCACATATATCTCACTTAATGAATGAAGATGTCTGTATGTGTGTGTGTGTGTCTAAATGTATGTGCAGTCTATAACGGGGAATCTAAGCGGTATACGATCATGAAATTTAATAGAATGATACTTCAGAACCCGAATAGGTGTACACCTCGGCTTTATTTTTTTATTTCGATTCAGTTTCTTAGTTTATTTTATATTTTATACCCATTTCAAACGATTTGGACTATATCGCACAAATTGATTCCTTAGCGACTAAAAATAATATCAGATTTTCCACTTTGATACCATCGGAATGACCGACAAATTATCTTTCAGAGAAACGGTGAAAGGTACCTATGCGATTATTAGACGACTTTTAGTGAATATATATATATATATATATATATATATATATATATATATATTATACAGGGTGTCCCAAAAAGATTGAAACGAGCTTTAATTCTCTACCTGTTGGAGATAAGTGGGCAATGTAAATTGCAAAAATGTTGAAGGTAAGGTAGGAAATAAGACTACGGTAATAAAATAGATCTCCCATTAAATTTAAAAAATTACACTTTTTAAGTTTTTATACGACCCCCTTAGACAAACTTGGTCCATAAGATTTTTTTGTTTATAATGGAACAAGATCTTACTGATGAAACAGCCTTTCACATGGTACGGAAAAGTGTTATAAGTCAGATTTTTTCCTTTATCATAATTCAGTTGATTTTAAAGATACAGATGTGCAGTTTTTTAATGATCTTGTTACATTAAAAATAAAAATGTTCTAATTAACCAAATTTGTCCGAGGGGGTCGTATAAAAATTTAAAAAGTGTAACTTTTTGAAAATAATTGAGAGAACTATTTCATTAACGTAGTCTTATTTCCGAACTTACTTTCAACATTTTTGCAATTTAAATAACTCCCTCATCTCCAACAGGACATGAATTAAAGAGCATTTCAATCTCTTTGGGGCACCCTGCATATAGTAAGTACTTTTACCCAGCTCATCGAGCTCACCCAAAAGATGTAGAGTAGTTATGCAACGGACATCCGAAAAAAAACGCTCTAAACACACCAAAACTACAAACTAAAACTAAACCATTTCCAAATGTTAAGATTCTGCAAAATGCGAAAATTTCGGAGTTAATATGGATACAGTGGTTCATTATCAGTTGTGGATAATCGTAGGACGAAGGTAAATCATCGTGCATATGCAAAACAGTTTAGTCGACGTCGACATGCGTAAAGCACCTGCGCACCTTGGAACGAGTATAAAACGGCCTCGAGCAGCAAGGCCAGTTGAGGCAGAATTTCGCAATTTCTGTAATACGAACCGTTCTTAACAATGAAAAAGGACGAAAGATGTCACAAAGATGACAACTGGACATGTTTTTGAAGGGACGAATTATTGGAATTTTGGAATCCGGTCGATCCCAAAGTGAAGCGTCTCGAATTCTGAATATGCTCCAGTGTGTGATCTCCAGACTGTAGCAGAGGTTCCAAACCACTGGAGATGTTACCCAACGTCCAGTACCTGGTCGGCCAAGGGTAACAATCGCTCGGCAAGACCGATATTTGGTGGTAACTGCGCGAAGTCATAGGAACCGTTCTGCCAGACAACTGAATTCAGCCCTGACAGCCGCTATAGGAGTCACTTTTTCGAGACATACTGTTCAGGAGACTCAGACACGTTAGTCTCGATGCCAGACGATCAACAATTTGCATCTCCTTGACGTCTGCACAGAAACGCGCGCGTTTACAGTGGAGTTTGGAACATCGGCAGTGGAGTGAACAACAGTGGGTCAATCTAATGTTCATTGACGAGTACAGGTTTAGCCTGCAAACTAATTCTCTGGGGAGAACGTGGAGAGAACGATCTGGAGAGAAGGTGGAAGAACGTAGAAAGAAACATCTGGAGAGAACGTGCAACGCATTTTTACACGGGAACCATCACGGAAAGACATCGTTTTCAATTTTGGGGAGTCATGGTCGGTGTAGGCATCATGATGAACGGTCGCACAGACCTCCATATCGTTGACACGGGGTCGGTTGCAGGTTAAAGATAAAGAGACGATGTCCTTGAGCGTACCGTTTGATTGTCTCGAAGTGCTGTTGGTCCTGATTTCATATTCATTACTGATAACGCGCCTCCAAACCGTGATGCATTGGTCGACGACTTCCTTCAAACTGAAGATATACAGCACATACAGTGGCCTCTTACACCTTTCTGGTAGGTCGGACGGTCTGGGTCTCAACAACAACAACAACATACATACAGTGGCCTGCCTACTCTCCTGATCGGAATCCAGTAGACCATGTGTGATATATGTTTGGGAGACATCTTGCAGCCATCCACTATCCATCAAGCTCCGTTCCGGAATTGAAAACTGCTCTCCGTGAGACTTGGAACTCTTTGAGAGCATAACTCATCCAAACCCTAATCGAAAGCATGGAAAATCGCTTTGCAGCAGGCATGGCTACCAAAAGCTCCCACACACCTTATTAATCGCATTGTTTAATTCATTCTGTTTCACTAAGGTTGACACTCGTATTGTGACCCTTTTTCTTTCAATCCTTTTCTTTGGATAATAAAAGTCGTTATTATTCTTGTTTTGCATTGATTTCTTCTTGTATAACCCTATCACACCTGCATACCGCGTTTCCTTCCATTCCGATATATATATATATATATATATATATATATATATATGCTGGCGTCCAGGAGTGCATGCCGCGGCATTAAATACGTGATGCATGTTGTTAACTGGGGAGTAAGGTCACTACCCCTTACCGCCTTTGTGTAAGCACTTTACGTTACCTTCCTTCTTCTTTTATATTTCTATTATGTCTTTATATATATATATATATATATATATATATGTATATATATATATATATATATATATATATATATATATATATATATATATATATATATATATATATATATATATATATATATATATATATATATATTTTACGTAAACACTCAAATATTCAACCAATTATGTAATACAGTCACGGTCCTGAAAATAAAATACTTTCCTTTTTACGACCCAGGCATTCGAACCTACCAAATGTGTAAGAGGTATATGTTTGGACGACCAGTGTAACGCACTGTAGACCGAAATTCAGTTTAGGGGAGGGAGGGAGTGACATCCACAGGTATCGAACATTCTTCCGCTACCACCAGCCTCTCGAACGGACTTTCGGACCCACAGATTTATCGTGCCCGTGCTTCTCGGGGGACAGTTTGGGTAGATCCGGAAATCGAACTAGGGTCCTCTAAGTGCCTCCCGTGCTCTAATCACCGGTATGTCCAGTCTTCGCAGGTAATAGAATTTAAGTTTTCAAGAACTCGTGCAATCCATTTAAGCAAATTGGCGAAATTAGGCTGCATCATTCAGCTAGCCTTTGAAGAAATTCTAAACAACCCCACATAGAAGATTTGCACCGGCCGTCCAAACTGTTACCTTACACCTTTCTGGTAGGTCAGACGGTCTGGGTCTCAAGAACAACATAGTAGATTTGCATGCTACGTCGCACATATATACTCCTACCTTGGAATGAGATGGATTGCGATCCACGATTCCAACAACTTTAACAGGCTGTGACCTTATACGCTACAGCTTACTGGAATGTTTTAACTTGCATAACTGCTGCCACGTTTAAAGAATCATTTTTATATAAAATATACTTAATAAAATATAATCGTTACATCGATAGTGTTAAAAAATATTTCATTTTGAATATTTCGCAATGTCATATTTTGTGGGGAGATGAAATAATGTTACTGGTATTTTACTTAACTGAGGATTGCCCAAATGACTGACATCGAGAAAATGTACCTATGTCGGGCCATAAATAAAATAAAATGAACAGGGCCTGACTAATACGGAGTTCTTCCAGGGGTGGATTCCTAACTGTCTTTTCGCAATCTCAGAGAGTTCCCGATGACTTTGAGATTGAATCTTTGCAATATAATATTAACCATGATACAAAACTTAATGGAACACGGTTTACGGTTAAGACGACTATTCTCTATGCTAAGGGTCATATACTGTAACCAGAATAAAACCTATTAAAAAAATTACAACTGTATTTTTTATGGATGTTCAGTTTTCACATCACTTACAGACTTAAGTGGTAATCGCAAGGATAAAACTGTTACTTGTGAGAATTACACTTTCAATACTTCCTTTAAAAAAGCAGACGTGACAACAAGTTAGGTGACAACAATTGTTTCGAGTGAGTTTTGATCCATCTTTATCAGGTTGAAACAACCTTTAATTAGCTAAGCAAGAACTGTCAAGAGCGTTTTAACAGTTCTTACTTCAGTTTTTGAAGTAAAATTACTATTTTGATCTCATGAGGAGGATTCGAGACAGTTCTTGCTTACCGTATAAGAAAAAACACTATTTTGACCTGATAAAAAGGAATCAAAAGTCCTTCGAAACAACTGTTGTCATTTAATTTTCATATATCTGCTTTTTTAAGGAAATATTGAGAGTGTTATATGTACTAGTTTTGCGACAAATGATAGCTTAATAGCTAAAGTGATTCTTCAGATTCTAATTTCCTTACATTGAGACAATGGTTTTTAATTTAGCTTCGCACTCTGAAATGCGATGTTTATTTTTGTAAGCGTTATTTTACTCTTTTATATATTTTTAATATTCATATTTATTAAAATTAGTAAACGATTATGTATCACAATTTTGGATTTAACTGCAGATTTCTATCGACACTTAGTTCGGACAAAATATGTAGTGGTCACTAATTGTGACATCTATACACTTAATTAAGATTCTAAGAATGTATAAAAAACCGTTTCAAATTCAAGCATAAAAATGGAGCACATTTCATAGTTCTGTTAACATGGAAATTGAGGTATGTGAAAAAATATTTCATCTCCTATCATTGTATATTGTCATTTTTTTCAACATTTTCAAACAAACTAATTAATTATAACATTATTTTTCAATTATTTTATTTAAAGATTATGCAACAAACGATTTCGGTATTTGAAACGTAACACAATTCTTGTATTTACCACAAAAGAATTAAAATATATAAATATATTCATTCATTTTTTTTCCAGATGGCCAGGCACTTTGACCTTCGTCATTCGCCTTTATTACAGCGGCCAGAGTATAAGTCATTTAGCCGTACATTGATGTTGCCCAGGAACACCAGAGGGGGGCGGATCACATTGCGCCCTCAACACAAACATCCATGACTTACGTAGGGCTCGAACCCACAGCGTGGCCGTCGGGTGATTGCTACGCTTGGAAACGCTTGCCTTGACCACTCGACAACCACGTCGGCCTATATATTCATTCATGAAATATAGAAGTATTGCCCACTGCAAGTCTAAATTAAAATATCTTGATTGACATATCTTGATTGGATAGTTGATTGTACAATAGACATACATTCTGGCATAATCAATAATCTTATTTTAGATTTATTTTCTGTGTTCTTTGTCTTAAAATTGAACGTAATTCAATAAACTTATTAGGCATCTTTCAATGTTTTATTTCTCACTAAATTATTTTATCTGACGAGTTAAACCTCGTAACATAACATTTCATTCACTCCGCTTGAATTAAGTTTAATTATACCTGATTTAAACAAGCCTTTTTACTTAGAAACTCTAAATTTAATCCATTTTCTCGGGAACTCAATTTTATAAAAATAATAGTAATTGTGTACAAGGTTTTGTACTCAACGGATTAATTTAAAAATTAGTCATGGTACTGAATATTTAGACACCTTTCATGGTTACTGAGATGGAATTAGAAAGATGGTCTTTTCAGTAAAAACCTTTTAAACGCAATTAAATTAGATACAAAAAAGTCGCCTATCTGATCAGCATATTCGTGCTGTTCTCAATTTAGGGATAAATAGCAATTATGTAACAATCATACTTATATATTATGTTAGGGAGCTTAAGCTTTATTTATTTGTCTTTTGTATAAGTTATTACTGTGTAGTTTGTATTTGGCTGTCGTATTCAGCTCTATTTTTATTTTGCTTTTTCTTATTTAGGTGTGTTATCAGTTACTTTTTTCTTATTTAATTGACATTCTATTTGCTTTTTCCTTGTTTAAATCTCTTCTCATTTAGTTTTTCTTATTTAACTGTCTGCTTCTTTAACCTTTACTTATTTAACTGCCTCTTTTGTCTGATTTATATTTTAGCCATAGAAAGAAGCGAATTCTATAATAATTACTGCCAATTGGCAGTTTCCAACTTCTGGATATTTCTTCTCATTAAGTTGATGGTACAAATAATGATTGTTGAGCCTTATGCAAGAATTGTGGGTATATATTCAGTTAATTAGGGTTGCCAGTATAAATGAAAGAACATTGCCAGACTTTAAACACTTTAAATCAAAAAAATAAATATATATTTTTTCCCCTAAAAATTTCAATATTTTTCTAAATTTTTAGTGGACGTGGTTAATATCTTGAATCCACTCTATAACATTTTCAAAGAATAGATAGCAAACGTCATTCCTGCTAAAGTTTGTTTTTCACATGTCTGGCAAGTTTCCGAAACATTAATGGATTTAATGTTTTTTCTAAATATGGAAATCTTACTATAATTTTATTGTCGTGGTTAATATTTTCAAACCACACATTACTTCTTTTGAAAGAATAGGCAGGGAACTGAAGTTTGTTTTTCATTTTCTTTACAAATGTTAAAAAAAAAATCAATATATTTATTTTATTTTATTATTAGCAAATCGTTTATGAGATTCAGCAATTCTCATTATTTCTACAATGTGTCTGATTCGATATTTTAGTACAAAGAAAATGTGGAAACTTGCACTGAAAGCGGCTTATTCTTTTTTAACCTTTGCATCTTCTTTTAAATATATTTATTTTATTTAATTATTAGCAAATCGTTTATGAGATTCAGCAATTCTCATTATTTCTACAATATGTCTGATTCGATATTTTAGTACAAAGAAAATGTGGAAACTTGCACTGAAAGTGGCTTATTCTTTTTTATCCTTTTGCATCTTCTTATAATCCATTTCCATAGGCCCTCGAATACACTCATTTATGTAATATATACGAAATAATAACCTCGGGAATGATATATTTATGTGAAAAAGGTTACCATTTAGTTTTCCACAAGATACATTATCTTACTTCTGAAATATAGATTGAGATTCCTAAACTGTCACATACATTAATTTGGGTTTTATATAAGGATAGATAAAACATATACCATGCTACTGTTACTAACGTATCCTCTGGAATCGTGGCTGTGCACTCCGGATACAAAACTAAGTCCAGATTTCTAGATAACTAAACACGTTTATTCACAAGCACAAAATAAACAGTGACAATATGCAATCAAATAGTACTTAAATGTTCCACTAATTTAACAAAACAAGCGATATTATTCACAAAATACTGACGACAATACTTTCACAAAATGACAGCTACTATGCTTATAATAATCGTTAGATACTATGCTTATAATATGCTTATAATAATCGTAGAATAATCGCTATCTGGAGATGCTTCTCGAAGTTTCAGGAAGTCGTTAAATGTTGCCAAACAGGCGAAAAATCGCCAAATCTGGCAACCCTTTTTCGACATGAAAATCATGACAACCCTAAAACACGTCATGCCCACTTCTTGGAAACGCCCGTCGTGTATTTTCTGCGCTGGTTCTCGAAGCAAACGAAAGTAAAGTAGGGGGAGGGGAGATAAACTCCATTTGAAAGAGAAAATTATGAGTTCGTAACACTACTTATTATTTTGTATAGACTGGAATTCTGGAAATTTTTCAGTATGGCAACTTGGGATTGACACGTATCTCATTATGCCATTAGCAAAATACAAATTTCCGAGTGATAAAGATTAAAAGAGAACAATTTTTACCCGAAATAAATGTTGCAAAATTGTGCAGCAATTTCGAAACGTATCACCAACATTGCATCCTCTTTCTCAATCATTGCTCATCCTGAAAGTACAGGGAATAGGGCAAGGGCGGAGCAAAAGCTCAACACAGTCCTGAATTCTAGAACTTTGTATATTCAACATTATTTAATGCAAATTATTTGGTATTACCTGGAAATTTTCGTATTTCAATACACAACAAATAAAAAATATTGAAATAACAATTCTGGCCTAAAAGGAACTTTTGCTTTGCACATAACTGGAAACATAGCTGTATTACAAGCCTTCAACAGCATTTGTCGTTACTGCTTTACTGAGATATTTTACAGCATCTAGCCATATGATGCTGAAGAAACTTGAGGATTGGAAAAATTCCAATTTTTCATGTACCAGTATTTGCAAATTATACTTTGGGTATTTCTATAGTAGTATATACAACTACTTTAAGAAGAACAGAAAGCATTATTTTTCTAAAATTTAAAGTGTAGTCATGATATAATTAAGGTATTTTCATAAAAAAGAATTTCGTAGAACTTCAATAGCCTGCCGCACGAAATCAGGCGCCTCGCAGCAGGTTTAAGACCACTGACTTCGAGGTATGTAATTTTTTAAATTGTTCTATATGTCATATCAAATTAATAATTTTACATTACAGAATTTGTTATAGAAAAACAACTGGAATCCACTGAAGGTAGGCAGTGCTCCTATTAAAGTAGTGTAAAAGAGAGCATAGAAATCTAGTTACATTTCACGTATATGACGCACACATTTTTATGAATATGATGTTTTGTTTTTCAAATATCTCTCGTGATCTAAATTTAAATCGATAGTATTCTTTAATTACGAAAGTGGCATTCCTGCAAACTGCTCAAAACCTAACAGTTGAATCCATGTTTGGAAATGTTGTTTCAATTATGATGGTAATCCTGGACAACAGGATATCTTCTCAGATCTCTCACAGTGATTAAATGTCACTGTTTGTGAGTTGAGAAGAGAAATTGCCATAAGTGAAGAAGATCCACTTGACACTAAACATGTATTGGAGCTCATTTATATTTACGAGTAGTGTTTTTAGAACAAAATATAAGTTAGGAACATTTTTTTTTATCATGGAGAGCATTTGTCGGAATATGAATGTGCTACAAATAATCAGTGGATGCAATTCCGAGAGAATCAATGATTATTGCAGATCCACACTAAATGAATACAGGTCAACTGTGATTAGAAATAAATGTTAAATATATATATCCAGACCGCAAATGATTAAATCTGTAAAAAATTAATTCAAGAAACATTTAGACTCCTCAAAAGCCTAAAGATAATATTTAGCCTTCGCATGAAAATTTTATAAGCAAATTATGTCTTATATTAATCAATGGGCTATTCCAAATAAGTATATTACTGAAAAGCGCGATGAAATTAATGAGATGCTAAGCTGAACCTGACATCATAATCTGCTATCTCTTATTAATTATGTCTGATTCTGCCTGATTGCAACAAGGCATTTTACTTAACCCCACCCTGATTTTAAATCATTATGTTTGCGACTGAACATATTCATTATAACAGGTTAAATTTAATTTTGTACACGAATTAGCAATTAAGGGATTTCGCTTTAAAGTTAACCTCATTATTGGCATTACATAGTGACATTAATTGATAATCTCCAAAATGTAATACTTCTAATGGAGAATATTGATGCAAATTACATTTCGATGAAAATGGCGGCCTTTTTCTATACGAAATATTCAGATGGTATTCTATGTAATCATAAATGACAATGTATAAAAGATCCGAACTCAATTCCCAAGCCATCCAATTATCCCAAAATTCATTATTTTTTCTTTAAAATGTGTTTTCTGTGTGGTAAAAGAATGGTCTCGGACGAGTAAACGAGCCAGCACATTATTTTTTCCTAGAAATGAAAGGATGATGTGTGCAACATATAACTTTCCCTACAGATTCATATTTCCTTTCTCTTTATTTCTTCAATAATTCATGAAATTTAATTTAAATGCACATAATAACTCCCGTACATATTTTAAATGTCACTTAATTTGCACTTTTAATTAAATTTTCGTTTTCATTTAGTAACTAGACTTATTTTTTAAAAAGATTAAAATATCTCGACAATCGCTAGTCATAATAGGATTGGTCTTATTTTTTTATTGTCAAAAATTGCGTATAAAGCAATCATTTAATTGATTACGAATAAAACAAGCATTTGAGCAAGCGCAGTCTTGTATTTTAAATTTTGACGATATTTGAGGGCCATTTCGCAAAAAAATGCAGGTTCTGTGTTTCCGAATCATACCAAAATCTAATCAGCACCAAGGTCACCTACAACTGACTTACCTGTAAAATTTTATGAAATTTTATAAAATTTTATGAAATTTTATAAAATTTTATGAAAATTTATAAAATTTTATGAATGCCAATTCGTTTCTGAGTGGATGCATTGCACAGACATAAACACACATATTCAACATGCACTCTCACACACAGACGTCACGCTAAAACTAGTTTTTTCGCATTTTAGAGATGTCAAAACGTGTAGATCCGTCGAAAACTCTACTTGTGATTTTCGACATGATTCTAATATTTTCCCTATACTACATTACCATGTATTGCAGGGAAAGTTAAAAGTGTAGAGTTTGACCATAATTGGAGCATATATGGGACAAAGGTAGGAGTGCGGCCAAAAAAATTCTGAAATACATGTATGACTCAATTAGACGCAATTCGTCTCAAGAAATGAACTGTCAAGTGTAGGGCAGTTAGATATCAGACTTGGATAATCGTGTTGGATAATCGTGTGAATCAAGTAACGTCTAGACAGTGAAAAAGAATCATGTTAAAATGATAAAGATTACAAACAGAATTGAGACACTATACGATATGGATGAAAAGTGAGCATTGGCGGTGGCATATGTGTTAACGTGCCATTCTTTTGAATTTAATGTTAGGATGAGGTACTTAATGAGTTAAACAAAATAAATAGTAATTTTTCAATAGTGTGCTACATCTCTAAAACCCCAGAAATCCATGTTGCTAAATTGCAATTCCATTAAATTACAAATATGAAGTATAACTAATAAATACATTAAATTAAATTATGTGTAATTATTGACATATCAAGTAATAACCTTATCTTATAGTAGATGTAAGTATAAAAATGGTAGGCATGCAGCAATATATTGGAGGGTTGCAAGACAACACAATGTTTAATGGTATTAAAATAATTTCGGCAATTTTTATTACTAAATAATTTTATATTACATAAATAATGATAAAATCAACTTCACAGGATGGTAGCAGTATCGTAAAAAATTCTGGTTCCACATAATGGTGTCCTTAAAATTAATATCATAATTTCAAATATGTATGAACATAATGATGTGTGCATGACTGTGTATGAATATAATATTATATAATTCGATAAAAACTAAATTCATTACGGAATATATGAAAAATAATTGAATATGAACATGTAGAGAATATCATGTTCTGCGCACATCAGTTTCGGTGTTTTCACTGACGCACGAACTCCGTCACGTACGTCATTTTATCTGCTCTGTGATCAATTTCACCTAAATTTAGTATTATTCCTCCATAAATCCATTATATTACCTGACAAGTTAAACCTGACCACACGAACTTTTATCCCTTCTGAATTGAAGTGTAATTCTGCTTGATTAAAACGAGGATCTTTACTTAACGCAACCCTTAATGTAATTAATTTCCGTCGAAACTCAATATCTATGTTATAAGACAAAGATTTTGATTTAGTACACAGTGCAGCTTTTAGAAGATTTTATTTTAAATAGGTTCACCATTATTTGGCCATCTTGCCATTGTTAAATCTCTCTATTTCTCTATGGAATGCAATTAGGAGGATAGTTTTATACTGGAAAATCTATATACCCTTTAAATTATAGTCCGCATTCATAGGCAGTGGTTTTTCGCTGAGAATATTCGTAGTCAATAGTTACAGCACCCGCGAATAGTTACCGGTTTTTAAAAAATAGTCCATGTAAAAGCATAGTTACATAATGGTTAATCTCATGGTTGGCAACATGTCGGTTCAACAGATATTCATTGGGTTTAATTTTTTCAAATCTTGAAATAATATTTTCATTTTTGTTTTTTATGTAGGATTATTTGTAATTCCTTCGAAAAATTTCAACTCAAACAATAAGGGTTTAAAAAATCAGAAAACTAAATAAAAGAAACTGATGTGGGCAGTACATGACTTTCTTTATATAATGCAATGAATTTACTACATTTACAGTTCAAAAAATGGTATTCTTATAGTAGATACTTATATTATTTCCAAGATATTGAATTTCCATCAATTAGTCGACATTTTCATTGATGTAGCGTCATTTTTATCCATTTGGCGAGATTTTCGTTAATTTGTCAACATTTAAAAAAGTCGCCAAATTGGCGACATTCCGCCAAATTCTTCGCCAAAATCTCGCCAAGCGTTATGAACAGAGAAATATGTTATTCTTACAGTAAATAAATGATTATTGGCGTTCAAATACAAAAGTAGTACTCAAAGTACCTTTTCTCGTGAATGGAACGAGTTAGATCCACGAGAATGATATCACCAAATTTATCGCATGATATTACATATGAAAAGTGAACATGTTTCTTAAGAGTTAATATTTTTTTTTATTTTACTTGATTTTTTGATAAATTTATTTGAAAAATATGCAATATCTCGAGAACGGTTAATGCTAGCGTCCTACATTTTATGTCAATCGTTTTATAAGGAAAAACTGCATAAGAAATGTCTATTTACGTAACTTTATTAAAGGTTTTGATTTTTTGATGATTTTTTCAAAATTTCACTTGAAAATTTTGGGGGGTTCTGAACATTCGATTCTGTTTAAAAACAATACTTTCCAGTATTCACGGATTGTGATTTTTGTACCAAATTTGGTTCAAATCGCTAAATTCGTTCGTGAGATATCGTCTCCACATACTCACTGACACACACACACACACAGACATCACCTCAAAAATATTTGATTCGTGATCAGAGACGCTTGAAACGTGCTCTCCCGCCGAAAACTCGAATTCGAATTTCCGACTCCGTCACAGTACTTTCCTTATACAGTATGTATATAAGGAAAGTAATACAACCTTTATTCAGATTTAAAAAAATAAAAACCAACATGTAATATTATTAAGTTACTTTTATACTACTACACTATTTTACATCGTTACTTATATTTTATCAGTTTTTATGGATGGCCACTCTGTGCCATCTCATTATCTGAGAACCATATGTTTAATTATATTGCGAAATATATGTATATATGTGTATATAAAATTAAAAGGGTGTTCGTTTGTTTGTTTTGTATACAAACACAGCTTTACCGGGTTTTTTTTTTCAAATTAAAGCAGTACTGTGGGCAACTCCGCCCATTATTGAGTTTCTGGAACTAGGGGTTATCGAAATATTAATAAAAACTCAAAATTAAATCTTTCGTAGAAATAACATTATGCCGAAGATTTGTTCCCTAAATTTTCTTTAAAGAGCCGACGCGGTGGTCGAACGGTCAAGGCAAGCGTCGTTTCCTAGCGATCGTTCGGCTGCAGGGTTGCGGGTCCGAGTCCCACCTTCAGAAATGGATGTTGTGTCGTTGGGCGCATTGTGTTCCGACCCCCACTGGTGCGCCGGGGCAACGCCATGTGACGGATAATAGGTTCACGGTTCTGGCCGGTGTATAGGCGAATGAGAATATATCAAACGCCTGGCCATTGGAAAAAAAAATCCTTACAAAAATTTATATCATGCTGTAATTGAATTTAATCAAGTTTGTTTATGTGGTAGTAGATTTTGTTTTTCAATTTATTTGTTTGAAATAATAAAGAAATGGAGATGAAATTAAATTTTATGAATGAACGGAATTATATTTTCAATTGGGTTTTATTACGGCTTTAAGATATACGATCACGAAAATGATTGATATTTTCGATTTCAAGTCATCTTTTTACTTTCCTATATTGTATAAGGAAAGTATTGTGATGGGGTCGAAAATTCGAATTCGAGTTTTCGACGGGAGAGCACGTTTCAAACATCCCTGATTACGAATCAAACATTTTTGAAGTGATGTCTGTGTGTGTGTGTGTGAAAGTATGTGTGTGTGTGTGTGTGTGTGTGTGTGTCAGTGGGTCTGTGGAGACGATAACTGACGAACGAATAGACCGATTTGAACACAATTTGGTACAAAAATCACAATCCGTAAACACTGGAAGCCTATTGTTTTTATACGCAATCAAATGTTCAGAACCCCCCTAAATTTTCGAATGAAATTTTGAAAAAATCGTCAAAAAATTAAAACCACTAATAAAGTTACGCAAATAGACATTTCTTATGTAATTTTTCATTAGAAAACGATTCACATAACTGTTAGAACGCTAACATGAACCGTTCTCGAGATATTGTACATTTTTCAAAAAAAAAAATCAAAAAGTCATATAAAATAAAAAAAAATATTTCCTATTGATAAACATGTCCACTTTTCTTATGTAATACCATGCGATAAATTGGGTGACATCATTCTCGTGGATCTAGCTCGTTCCATTCATGAAAAAAGATACTTTGAGTAACACTTTTGTATTTGAACGCCAATAGTCATTTATCTGCCGTAAGAATAACTTTTTTCTTAGTGCATAACGCTTGGCGAGATTTTGGCGACGAATTTGGCGGAATGTCGCCAACTTGGCGACTTTTTGGTATGTTGCAAAATTAACGAAAATCTCGCCAAATGGATAAAAATGACGCTAAATCAATGAAAATGACGACTAATTGTCCAAAATTCAATGTCTTGGAAATAATATTAGTATCTACTACAAGAAAAACCTATTGTTTTACTGTAAAAGTAGCAAATTCATTACATTATATAAGGAAAGTCATGTGCTGCCCACATCAGATTATTTTTTTTAGCGAATGATTTTTCAAACTCATATATTTTCTGTTGTGTTTAACAGATTGTTGAAATAAGATAAAAATGATACTTCTTCTATTCTGGCAAACATAAAGTCTTATATTTCTCTTTAAAACAATTAAAATAACCATTTTAATAGATTTTTTTAAGAATCAATAAGAATTCAATATCATCAAGACTCCTATTAGAATATTAAACAAATTTTATTCACGAACAACGACGGTTAAATCTGCTAAATTATATATAAAAGAATGCATCCGGAAAATTTTCTTGTAAACAAATAGGAGGAAAGCCAGTCATCAAACTGCCATTCATCTTTCTCACACGACATCAATAAGAATAACTGGACAAAAATAATTTTGCTCAAAAAGTCTTTTGTAATATATAGTGAAAGAAAACATTTTCGATATCCAAATATTTCCCTTTTGTCAGGTTTGTGTCAAGGAATCGTTCATGTATGTAGCACTATTATGAACATATGAACATATTGCAAAACATAGACACTTCCATTGCATATATCAGCATCCATCGATCATGGATACTGTATCTGTAATGGGCGTGTCCTTTAAATGTTTGAAAACAGATATTACTAACCTTGCTTCTATAGCCTGAGCTAAATTGTCTTCTATAGCTTGAGCTAAATTGCATATGAAATTGATGGAAGCTCGAAACAGGTCAGAAATAGTCAGTCTCCATAGAAGTTTACGCAAATTGTAGCCCATAGCAAGTTTCTTTCTGCCATTGCAGATAGCGGTTATTCGATGCTAACGGACGCGAAATAAACGTGAAACCGGTTCATGGATACTGTTATTTGAAATGAGAGTATGCTCTAAATAATTATGAAAGATAATTTTTGTATTTTTAGCTTTATTTTGTATATAGTTGATTGTTTGGTATTTTGCATAAATTGTGTGTGCATTCTTAACCGGGTTAAAATACAAGGTTTAACTAGATTAATTATTTTTCTCGAGAAAAAATTAATGAAATATTTTTGAATAGTTATTTATACAAAAATTATGAAAGCTACAATTTCAGTTGTTGTTCAACTAGTAGATATATAGGCTTGGTTTTTAGATATATAAAATTAAAAATCTCTGTGTTCCATATACATATCCACTTTTTTGAACGAGTTTCTTTTTTCAAATTTATTATGGTTATTGAACACTTTATTGGATGTTTCAAATTTCTAGAACCGCAGGTAGTCGAGATATGAATAAAAAATAATTTCATAGAAATATCATTGTACGGCGAATTTTTTTTCCGGAAAATTAATTCTAAGAAATTTATATAACGTTGCTTACCAATGAAATTAAACCAAATCTATTTAATTTGCAGACAATTTTAATGTAATCTGTCATATTTTAAAAATAAAGAAATTCATAAAAATAAATTTTATAAATGAATCATATTATATTTCTGATTGTGTTATTACTTTCCTGATATACATAATGTATAAGGGAAGTATTGTGACGGGTTCGAAAATTCGAATTCGAGTTTTCGACGGGAGAGCTAGTTTCAAGCATTCCTGATCACGAATCAAACATTTTTGAAGTGATGTCTGTGTGTGTGATAGTATGTGTATGTGTGTGTGTGTGTGTGTGTGATAGTATGTGTATGTGTGTGTGTGTGTGTGTGATAGTATGTGTATGTGTGTGTGTGTGTGTGTGTGTGTGTGTGTGTGTGTGTGTGTGTGTGTGTCAGTGAGTCTGTGGAGACGATAACTGACAAACGAATGGACCGATTCGAATGAAATTTGGTACAAAAATTACAATCCGTAAACACTGGAAGCCTATGTTTTTATACGCAATCGAATGTTCAGAACCCCCCCCTAAATTTTCGAGTGAAATATTGAAAATATCGTCAAAAAATCAAAACCGCCAATAAAGTTACGTAAATAGACATTTCTTATGTAACTTTTCATTAGAAAACAATTGGCATAAATTTAGAACTCTTAACATGAACCGTTCTCGAGATATTGCACATTTTTCAAAAAAAATATCAAAAAGGCATATAAAATTAAAAAAAAATATTTCCTATTAAGAAACATGTTCACTTTTCATATGTAATACCATGCAGTAAATTGGGTGACATCATTCTCGTGGATCTAGCTCGTTCCATTCATGAAAAAAGATACTTTGAGTAATACTTTTGTATTTGATCGTCAATAGTCATTTATCTGCTGTAAGAATAACTTATATCTTCGTCCATGACATTTGGTGAGATTTTTGGCGACGATTTTGGCGGAATGTCGCCAACTTAGCGACTTTTTTAAATGTTGCCAAATTAACGAAATACTCGCCAAATGGATGAAAATAACGCTAAATCAATGAAAATGACGACTAATTGTCGAAAATTCAATATCTTGGAAAGAATATAAGTATCTACTATAAGAAAAACCTATTTTTTTCACTGTAAAAGTAGTAAATTCATTACATTATTAAAAGTCATGTGTTGCCCACATCAGATTTTTTTAGTTATGGCTATGGGATAAAAGATTATGGTTAATATGAAATATTTTAATATATTTAGGCTATCTGTCGAAATGTTTTTTCCTTAAATTCATATATTTGCAATTGTGTTTAAATGATTGTTATCACGGGATATAAAATGGTACGGTAATATATTTTACTTGCAACGTCCTCAGTTTGTTTAATGTTGACTAAATTTCATATTTTTTTAAATTGCTTTACAAATCTGAACTTGATATTCCACCCTTGAGATTTGCCTACGCAAATAGCCAGCGCGAATAGAGATTCTTTTACATTTTTACTTTTGATTACTTGTATGTTTTTCAAAAAGTTTTAGTCAAACATTTATATATTTCCAATTGCGTTTAAATGATTCTTGTCACAGGATATAAAATGGTACGGGAACAAAATTAATAATAAATTTAATTAAATATTTATTTGAATATTTTAAAAGCTATTTAAATGTTCCTAAAATTTGCGCAATTTTAAATCACGAACGAAAAGTAATCCTTTAATTAGCATCCAATATATCCGATAACAGGTATATCCGATATGCATGCGCAAATTCTAATAGTATTCTAAATATTTTTATTTCAAGATTTTATTTAAATAGTTATTTTTATTCTCTTTTTAAAAAATAAATGCAATAATATGTATCGTTTTAAGTAATTATATTCACAGACAAATTTTAATAATATAACATCCATTGTCCGTTCTTATACAATTTACAAACAATATGAGGTTTAGTCTATACACGCCAAAATGAAGAAACTGAAATGTTAGCAAGAGATATTAAAGTACACATTTTTCTGTTGCAGTAATTATAAGTAAAACGCATTCCAAAATATGTTAATTGAAAAGCTTTTAGCCGCAATAAAACAAGGATTTAAGAGTTTAGAAATAATCATAAATCCAGCAATATCATAATTACCACGGCTATATCTGATAAAACGCAAACAATAGCAACATCGCCTTTTATTAAACTTATTTTCCCATCACAAATCATTTATTATTTAAATCGGATAAATAAAGCTAAAACCGGTTTCCGTATATACACACTTTAAATTTTAAACAAAAATAATTTAATTCCAATGCTAGACAATATGGTGTAATTATCTTTAAATGATGCTTCAGAAAGTAATCATCTGCTCAAAATGTTTCTTCTAAACAAAAGTTTTACGTGAGTGCCAAGCGAATTTTATTTTCAAAAGTATGCTCCATTTTATATGAAAGCAATTTATATTTTAAATCCTCAAATGTTTATACCTAAAATAAATATACGTATTTGTCATCAAGAAATACCCCTGTCAAATTTCTTTGCAACAAACAGATTTAATGGCTGTCATTGAACTGACGTGTATCTTTTCCACTCGCCGTCAATAAGGAAGTTAAAGGATTCAGTAATACAAAAGCCTTTTGTTTAAAGTGGCGAAACAAAACATTCGTAAATTCTTAAAAAATATAACTATTGTGTGATTCGTCTACATAAACTTCATTCAAAATAAACTTATTTGTATGAATTTTTTATGCTTTATTATTTTAAAATATTTCGTAAAACATTTTCAGAAGCTTATTTCCTTCATGTCGGCATCAGCTTAGTGATGCGTGAGATGCAGTTGGTTTATCTATTATCACAACTATTAAAGAAATCTGATGTGGGCAACACATGACTTTCCTTATATAATGTAATGAATTTACTACTTTTACAGTAAAAAATAGGTTTTTCTTATAGTAGATACTAATAATCTTTCCAAGATATTGAATTTTTGACAATTGGTCGTCATTTTCATTGATTTAGCGTCATTTTTATCCATTTGGCGAGATTTTCGTTAATTTGGCAACATTTCAAAAAGTCGCCAAGTTGGCGACATTCCGCCAAATTCGTCGTCAATATCTCGCTAAGCGTTATGGACGAAGAAATAAGTTATTCTTACAGCAGATAAATGACTATTGGCGTTCAAATACAAAATTATTACTCAAAGCATCTTTTTTCATGAATGGAACGAGCTAGATCCACGAGAATGATGTCACCCAATTTATCGCATGGTATTACATATGAAAAGTGAACATGTTTCTCAATAGGAAACATTTTTTTTTATTTTATATGACTTCTTGATAATTTTTTTCAAAAATGTGCAATATCTTGAGAACGGTTCATTTTCGCGTTCTAAAATTTATGTCAATCGTTTTCTAATGAAAAATTACATAAGAAATGTCTATTTGCGTAACTGTATTAGTGGTTTTGATTTTTTGACGATTTTTTCAATATTTTATTCGAAAATGTAGGGTGGTTCTGAACATTCGATTGCGTATAAAAACAATAGGCTTCCAGTGTTTACGAATTGTGATTTTTGTGTCACACACACACACACACACACACACACACACACACACACACACACACACGGACATCACTCCAAAAATGGTTGATTCGTGATCAGGGATGCTTGAAACGTGCTCTCCCGTCGAAAACTCGAATTTGAATTTTCGACCCCGTCACAATACTTTCCATATACATTATGTATATAAGGAAAGTAATAATTAAAAATTTTACCGATTCATATTTCGTATCCAAATTATTATTGTACAATTTTTCGTACACATTCTTTAAAATTATATTTTTTTTTCACGTTGGAAATAGCTTAGTGATTCCTGTGGTAGCATTTTGATTATTTGTGTTAACATTTTTTTGATATCATTAATAACAGCAGCTGTTCACATTTTCAATTTCTTTTCATACTGTATGCCACCTTCATTTTTCCCCGAAATATCTATATTTTCCAAAGGAAATAATGATCTTAAAATTTTAAGATTCAATGAACTCTAGTTCCAATTATAAGAATTAGTGGAAATTCTGTATTATTCCAATTTTGTACATAACTTATGTACTCATTCAATTTGGAAGTGATAAGTGTAATAGTTTTGTGTTATCCAGTCAAAATTTTACAGACATACACATATACACACATAAAACATATGCCCAAATACACACATAAAACCACATACACACACTAAAAAACACATACAAGCAAAAAAACATATACACATGAAAACACATACACATAAAAGCACATACACATAAAAACACATACATACGGACATTTACATATTTTTCCAAAAATGTTCTACATATGTCACAACGTCTTAAAACGTGTTTATCCTTCAAAATCTCGAAATAAAGAAATTTCGAGAAAAATAACAATTCAAGCTGCAAGGCTTACAGAGAATTATATTGTTAATTCTCTGACTTTTATAGCTATTGCAGCCGAGTTTTTACCCCTGGAATGATTAGAAAGTCACATGTATGCATACATTCTTGTAGTAAAATTTGATAATTAATTTAAAATGTAGTTTCTGTAGCTCGTGTGTTGGAAGAATAGAGAGCCACCAAAATAATACAAACCGGTTCTATCCAAGAGCTACCAATATCGACCAAAGACAGTATTCTTGTTAAATTATTTAGAGAACAATATAGTTTTCTCTGTGCATATTTTTACAATATGCAATTCATTTTCTTTCACGTCGTCAAGAAGGCAAAGTAACGCAAAAGATCTTGCTACTAGAGGTTTTGCCAATTCAAATGATCAAAATTTTCGACCGCACTTCTCAAATGCGCTACTTGTATGAATGTATGTTTTCATTTCATTAACAAAACATATTTTTACTTTCCTTATATACGTAATGCGTAAGAAACGTATTGTGACGGGGTCGAAAATTCGAATTCGAGTTTTGACGGGAGAGCACGTTCCAAGTATCACTGATCACGAATCGAACATTTTGAAGTGATGTCTGTGTGTGTGTGTGTGCGTCAGTGAGTCTGTGGAGACGATATCTCACGAACGAATGTACCGATTTGAATGAAATTTGGTACACAAATCACAATCTGTGAACGCTGGAAGCCTATTGTTTTAAAACATAATCGAATGTTCAGAACCCCTCAAAATTTTCGAGTGAAATTTTGAAAAAATCGTCAAAAAGTCAAAACCTTTACTAAAGTTACGCAAATAGACATTTTTTTTGTAATTTTTTCTTAGAAAACGATTGACATAAAGTTTAGAACGCTAACATGAACCGTTCTCGAGATATTTCACATTTTTTAAATAAATTTATCAAAAAATCCCATAAATTAGAAGGAAATATTAACTGTTATGAAACATGTTCACTTTTCATATGTAATATCATGCGATAAATGTAGTGACATCATTCTCGTGGATCTATCTAACTCGTTCCATTCACGAGAAAAGATACTTTGAGTAATACTTTTGTATTTGAACGCCAATAGTCATTTATCTGCTGTAAGAATAACATATTTCTCCGTCCATAACACTTGGCGATATTTAGGCGACGAATTTGGCGGAATGTCGCCAACTTGGCGACTTTTTAAATGTTGCCAAATTAACGAAAATCTCGGCAAATGGATAAAAATGACGCTAAATCAATGAAAATGACGGTTAAGTAAAGAAAATTCAATATCTTGGAAAGAATATAAGTATCTACTATAAGAATAATATTTTTTTAACTATAAAAGTAGTAAATTCATTGCACTATGTAAGGGAAGTCATGTACTGCCCATATCAGATTTTTACTTTCAGTACGACACATGCAGCGCTGATATGCTTCGTGTTTTAAATACTACGTGCTTTCGATCTAAACCGTACATACATAGTCCCTAGCAAATTATCTTGCTACCATTGCAGGTATTTGCTGTTACTTGCTAAAGATAGTATAAAAATCGAATAAACGAAAAATGGATGCGGTTTTCTGTCATAGAAATACGGTCCTAAGAATTTAATATTTTAGTATGGGATTATTTATACAATAACATAAATAAATTTGCCATGTTTAATTTGAATACGGAAAATTGTATGAGAAATCTTAAGTGCGATTTTCGAAATATTTAAACTTTACACTGCCGCTATTAGTCGACAATAAAATGTCGCAGGAATCAAATATTGTAGCCATCTTTAAATAATTGTATAACGTGTTTTTGTATGTCCATATCCTCCAGAAGCCTCTCGGTGAACCATAAATATGAATCATTGCATAGTTATATTATCGATCTTTAGATATAACCTAACGAAGCCATATTTTCAATTTCCCCCGGAACTGGAGAAAAAATGTCTTTCTAACCCTTCGGTAGCCTGAAAAATACTTATAGAATGGGATTAGGAACCGTACCTAGCTGAGCCAGATTTACAATCTCGATAGCAGAAGCAAACAAAATAGGAGAATGGATTATAGACGCCCTCCCAGACCCTTTAGCGACTGTATGTTAATTTTCAGAAGCTTATCTTTTTCAGCTCTTCTTAAGATGACTATTTTAGATACTACTTCTAATACAGTGATAAAGTGATTAAATCATATTTTAAAAAGTTGCAACTTATTTTTTAAAAGTGGTAGATATCCTGGCTTTAACAGGTTTAAATATTAGATATGTTGATGCGTTTACAATTTCAGATATTTCTTTTGACAATTGTTATAAATTGTTTGCATTCTTATAAAATGTATCTTACTTTTACAGAATATACGCACAGTCATACTCTCAGCAGGTAAAATGATTGGCATTGAGCGGCTATTCATCATTTTACGCGACATTGAGAAAAAACAAAGAATTCTGACCACAAGCCTTTCACAAAGATAGAACGAACGAAAACTTTTGCGAATTCCAAAAATATATAACTTTTGTCAAATTCGTCTCAGGAAACCGTCATATTTGTTTGAAATGATTCTATTTTGGCATGCTAAAGGTTCTGATTTATTTCACATACTTCAGTTTCTAAAGTAACAAATATCACACATTCATGGATATAAGTTGTTATTCCCTTTGCATATACTCGTAATAGCATCCATGGAATTGTTTTTACATTAATAATACATTTATTAAAATAAAACTATTTTCTCTTCTAAAATTAAATATGTTTGTGAAGCATTTATTTTCATTATAGTAAAAACAAATGTTCTCCTAAATCTTCACAATTTTAATGTTTTACAAATTAATTTTTGCTCCAATAAAATGGTGTTGTTTTAAAAATGAGTCATATTTATAATAGCAGTATTACGTTGCTTTTGAGACTAATTTATCTTTCAAAATTAATATTTTTGCTGTTCTCTTAACTAATTTATATTCTGAAAACTGTTTGTAGTGTTTTAAAACTTTATTTATTGAAAAACATACATGTTTATTCTTTTAAAAACGAAAAATATTACCTTTCTAAAAATTATTTATTTACTAAAAATTACAGTTTTTGTTCCTCTTAACTCTAATATATATTTTTAGAAATAATACATTTGTTAAATTTAATATAACTTCGCTAAAATCAGCCGAAAACACAATATTAGTAGAATCGGCCGGTTTCTACGGCAAAAAGAACCTGCTTCGCCAGGACACACAAGAAACGCAACATTTTCTTATCAGAAAGACTGATGCTAGAAATAAACACATGGCAGAAACAGGGCAATGGTTCTGCCAACAACGAGAAAAGAAAAACGCCAAAAGATGTCAGGAGAAAGGAACAAAAGGTGGAACATACTGAATGATTACAAAATACCAAAGGAACGTCCAACAAATGATTCGAATCCCTTGTTCAGTTGTTCATAAAAGGCCAATGAAATTAAAAGAACCGGAAAATTGATAAACATTTCCGAAATAAAAAGGAAAAAAAACGAAATAGAAAAATTAAAATAGAAGTTTCAAGCAGAAATGAAGAAAGAATAATTATCATTATCTCTCCATTATCTCTTATAATGATGATCTCTTGTACTTGAAAATCTTGGGTTTTATTTTTTCGATTTAGTCTGCTTCCTTCTTGTTTCAAAAATGTTTCTCATTTTCCTGGTTTATTAACTTAATTAGGCTTTTATGAACAACTGAACAGGTGATTTGAATCCTTTGTTGAACGTTAATTTCTTTCTTTGGTACTTTGCCGTTCATTCATTATGTCTCAGCACTTGTTCCTTTCTCCTAGCTGTTTGGCTTTTTTTTTCATTATTTTTTCTCTCTCGCCGTTGGCAACACCATTTCCTTGCTTCTGCAACGTTTGGTGTATTTTGCTCCATTTGCCAATCCTTCTCTGAAGAGTGAAGATTGCGTTTCTTGTGTGTCCTGACGAAAAAGGCTATTTTTGTCTTTGAAACCAGTCGATAGTAATATTTTTGTATGTTATACTGCTTTTAACGAAATATTTTTAATTTTATTCTCTAGCAGTAGTTCGATCTGTGCGTAATACTTTTATCCTTATGAAAACTAATTTATCTTGTAAAAACTAATATTTTTGCTCTAAAATAACATTTATGTTAGACAAACATTTTTGCTGTTCAAAACTTTGATTTATATCCCTAAATTATTTTTCTTGAATTAAAAAATTTTGCTTTGTTCATCTCAAAACTAATTTCTCATTTTGAAACTAATTTGGTCCCTATAGATCTATGGATAATTGTGAATGTACTAGTTATGTAGTAATTTGTTTCAAATTTCAGATTTTTTAAATTTTTATTTTATATAAAATATAAATATCAAAGTAAAACTAATTTTATGAAATGATTATATTAATCTTTATAACCAAATGAAGAACTTCAATCTGCATTATCAATGACATGTAAGAGCTGATGAAATCGTGATACAGTAATAAAAGCTTAAGTGAAGTACGATGTTACGCAGTATGAAATCGGTAAATGAGTAGAGGGATGAAATGAAACACTACATCATGGATAACATAAATGGACCAACTGGAGAGGAATATTCTATAATTATAGTTCCTTATTACATATGTATGATTAATGCATATGTACAGTGAAATGCTTTAAAAACACGTACAATTAAAATGAGAATAATTTTAGTCCCAGCAGAAGTATGTATATAGTTTATGTAGATTTTCCTAAAGTTTTGAAATCCGTAAAATTAGAGACAAATGAATTTAATTATCAGTGATTAAAACAGGCGAATTTAATTATCAGTTAATTCTAACGACACATAATGTTTTAAAAATTCAAAAATTCATTTTTTTAATTCAGTTTACTTTGACAACAAATATTTTATATACATTCTTTAGGATACAGAAAGCAATAAAGAACTAGTCTACAACATAAATGCAGAGCAATTCGAGTTACATAAGCCCACGTTCGTTTAGTAAATCAACTGGATATATTCTTCATTGCAAAAAGTCGGACATGAACCAAAACTTTTTGCTCTGAAGAGGAAAATCCAGTTGATATCCGAAACGTACATTACATATACTCATTTATCTCGCAAAGGGCTGCATTTTACGTTATAAATTGTTGATTGTGCATGAAATTCCTTGCTTTACTTATGGAGAGATCAGTTTTAAAGTTCAGCTAATTCCAACAATACCTCTCAACATTCTCGATCAGAAAAATTAAGAGATACACATTTTTAGTAGCGGCAGGAGTATCCAAAGGTCTTATGACGATGCCCCTGCTTTTTGATAAACTCTCAAAACAAGAGACAATGAATTTAGTGTTCAATAAATTTTAACCTCACATCCGTTTTAAAATTAAAAAATAGAGGCATTTATTTTAAAATTCAACTCATTTTAGGCACACATGAATGTAAATATAAATTCTGAAAGATAAAGTCAGCATCTTTAAAGCTCAGCTGTTTTTACATACCTCATCTCTCCATAAACTTCTTTAGCACAGATGTATTAATGCTCATTAATCCAAAAATCTTGAAGGATAGATATAGAAGTTGCAAAGTCCAGCTGAACTTAGCAACATATATCATGATTAATTAGAAAACGTGATCAATTAGTTTTTCAACTAGAGTGGATATTGCATAGATAAACACACACACAGATGTCACGTTAATACATTGTATGTTTCCTTACTTTCCCTGCAGTACATGGTAATGTATAGGGAAAGTATTGGAATCATGTCGAAAATCGTAACTCGAGTTTTCGACGGATCTACACGTTTCGAGACCTCTAGAATACGAAAAAACTATATTTAGCGTGATGTCTGTGTGTGTGTCTGTCTGTGTGTCTCTCTGTCTGTCTGTGTGTCTGTGCAATGTATGTATTCCACTCTAACGCAAAAACTAATGGACCGAATTTCATAAAATTCGGTAGGTAAGTCACTTAGATGTGGCCCTGGTGCTGATTAGCTTTTGGTACGATTTGTAAACACAAAACCCGCCTTTTCTTCCGAAATGACCCGTAAAAATTCCATTTATCCGCTCTAGTTAAAATACTAATTTATAAAATTTCACAGAATTTGGTAGATAAGTTACTTGTTGGAAACTCTGGTGCTGATAGCATTTGGTACGATTCAGAAAAGAAGAACCCGCCTTTCTTACGGAATGGCCCGCACAAATTTCATGTATCCACCCTAGCTGAAATACTAATTGACCAAATTTCACAATATTTGGTAAATAAGTTACTTGTGGGACAATCTGGTGCTGATTCGATTTTGGTACGATTCGGGAAATAACAACCTGCCTTTTTTTATGAAATGGCCCCCCAAAATTGCCAAAATCTAAAAAGAAAAAAGACTACGTATGCTGAAATGTATCAATTAAATTTTTGTTTCATACGCAATTTTTGACGAGGAAAAGTATATAACACACTCCATTATACTTTAGGACTAACCGTTCTCAAGATAGTTATGATATCTTTTGCATTTTTGTCACGCCGCTATCGGAAAAATGTCCAATTACAATATAAAACAAAAATTAAATTAAAAAAGCAAATTTAGTGTTATTTGGTGCAATTAAACTCAGTCTAATGAATTATTAAAGAAATAAAGAAAATATGAATTTAAGTCTGCAGGGAAAGTCATGTGCTGCCTACAACAGATTTTTTTATTCCAGACTGCTCGATACGTGCAGCTTCGTCAGAAACCCGAGTTGCGATTTTCGACCCAATTCCAATATTTCCAATACTTAAAAAAATAGTGGGTACCTTGTTTTGCTCCATATAGGGCAACCTACGATTTTTAAATTTTTCGTTTTAAAAAATTAGCTGCTTGAATTTTTGATTTTTTCACACCTCATGTAAAACATTAAAAATCAAAATTACTTTTTTTTATCATTAACATTTTCAAAATTTGCTCCAAACGTTAGATACTCCATTCCTCTTCGTTATCTTCTACTTAATATAATTTCCATTTTTATAAAATTAGGAAATATTTTTTCTTCGAGTAAAATAATTGGTATCCTATTAAAAATATTTATTAATGATGCATCGATCGTGAACTACACTTTGGAGGAAAAGATGCAATTAGAGTGCTTTCATGGTAAAGCAGCCCTTTTCAGAACTTTCAAGAGAATAATTTATTTCTCTTCTTTGAAAGAAAAAGTGTAATTTCAGAAAATACAATTAACTTCATCAGTATAAATTTAAAAAATCCGTTATCAGAGTACTCTTAAGTGTTGCCCGATACAAATTAGTTTGCATAATACTTAGTTTTTATTTCTTTTTACTTTCCCTGCAATACATGGTAATGTATAGGGAATGATTTGGAATCATGTCGAAAATCGCAACTGGAGTTTTCGACGGATCTACACGTTTTGACACCTCTAGAATACGAAAACAATATTTTTAGCGTGACGTATGTGTGTGTGTCTGTCTGTCTGTGTGTCTGTGAGTCTGCGTGTCCGTCTGTGTAATGTGTTTATCCACTTTAACTCAAAAACTAATTAACCAAATTTCACAAAATTTAGTGGATGAGTCACTTGTGGGTTACCCTGGTGCTGATTAGATTTTGTTACGATTCTGGATAAATGAACCTGCATTTTTTTACGCAATGGCCTGCAATGGGAGTGGAGATGTTTTTTATGGCAGTGGAAAAAGGTATTCAATGAAATTTTTTACAATTTATTAGTTAACTCCCTTGAGGTTTATTCTGATACTCATTAAATTTCGACATAATTAAAAAAAACACAACCTACCTTTCTTGGCGACATGATCCGTAATGGTCGTGCAAATGTGAAATAAATGACTAAAACTGCTAAAATATATTAATTAAGTATTTGTCCCCCCATGCAGTTTTTAACAGCACAGTAAATAAGTTTATCCCCATGACTCTTGGATTGACCGTCCTCGAATTATTTTAGCTTTTTTGGAATTTTGAAGAGCTGAAGACTTTATAAGTTACCAAATGAAGCGAGCATGCATTAAAAATTCAAATTGGATATAATATCAGAATAGTATGCATGTTACTTTCTGCAGTTAAACTCAATTTAATGCATCATGAAACAAAAAATAAGAAAATGAATTTGAATTTGTTGGCAAAGACATGTGCTGTCTATATCCAATTTTTGTGACCAAAACAAGTTCATGGTAGAAGATAATCAATATTTTTTTAAATAATATAACACAAAACTTAAGAATACCACAAGAATTTGTATTGAGCATTTCTAAAAAAATTATAACTATTCTATACTTTATGATTCCAATGATGAAAAAATCCCCCCCCCCCTTTCATAGGAAGCTTTTAATCATCTTATACATAGTTCAGGATATTTTACCTATAACTCAACTTAGATCTATAAATTTATATTTTCTAGTGCAGAGTTTGTTTTCGTTACAAAATATCATTTTATTTTTCAAAAACATAGCCTACATCCATAGGTATGTGTTATAAAACCACTTAGAGTATAGTGGTTGAAGTCGTATTAGTCTGAAATAATTTATACCAAAAGAGTTCAGATTTAATATTTGCTTTCAATGAATATTTTGAAAACTTTCTACTTTATTATATTGTTTATTGAGTGCCGGTAATATAGGAAATTGGACCTTTCCTTTGTACTTCATCAAGAGAAGTTTAAAATAAGTTTTCGTAGATGGATATTTTCATTTAATATTTTAATGGAAATGCAAATACATTCACTTGATATTTTCATGCAAATTATTTCTAAACATTTTATTTTCGCAATTTGTATACAAACACTAATAAAAGCTTGATATCCATGCATCCTTATGATTTTCAAACTTCGTAAATATTTTGATCACCGCAAGCTGAAAGATTTATGGATTTTACTTTGATATGGAAATACAGTTTTCTTACGAAATGTCGTACTTTTCTTCTAATTGGAAAAATTTTCCCGACGTTGTCCATAATTTATAGCAGGGTTAATTTCATTTTCCCAAACGCATGGAAGCGCCACGCCAGTTGTTTGTAAATCAGAGCTGACATTTGAAAACTGTCATGTCTTACTAATTCGATGTTGACCTAAAATTCTCTAATTTACATTTATTCTGTATATCTTTCTTAGTTTTCTCTATCTCGCACAGTTTTCGAAAAAAGAGGGTAAATTCTAAATTTTGCCGCTAGTTGAGCCACCGTCAGTATCATCAGATATCGCATAGTCACTTTACTGTACCGATAACTCACTTTCCTTGCTCTCGCTACCATCGTCCAAGACGTATTTGACTTATAACTTTGCCGTACACCCTGTATAAACGTACATTGTAATGATATTGTAAATTTTTAAATTACTCACTGTCTCAGTCAAGACAGGAACTGCGGTAGCCCACGATCTAACAATCACAAGTTAATTGACGGAATTCTTAGTTTGTCGTCGAAATGGATATTTATAAGGGGAGAATTGTAGAACCTTCCCCTTATTGATGTCAGATTGACGAAAATTTGACGATTGGGACACAGACTGTACTATTCGCAAAGTCCGCTGAAAATTAAAATCGTGGTCTCTTTCAAACAATATGCTCACTTCATCTAACCTATAGAGTTAACATGTTTGGCCGACATTGCAAATTACTCACTCTCCCAACCAAAATTCGAACCACGAATCTTCGAACTGGCCAACAGACGCACTTATCATTGAACTTCTGGGACGAAACTCATAGCTCTTGTCATGAAAATAGACCCTACAAATTCAATAATTGATATATTCTTTTATGTTTACTGCACTCTAAGCATAATGAAAGTAAAACCCCTGCATTTTATTAAAACGAAGTGTGGCATATAAAATTAAGAAAAGGAAACTTACAGTTTAACTTACAATTAACATTAATTGTTTATCTTTAATTTTGAGGATTAAAAGTGCGTTGTGTTTAAGCAATAACCCACCAATTATTTTTACCTTTTGTGTAAGTCCTGAAAAGAATTATTAATTAATAGTAAAAGATTAGACTATTTTAAAACTTAAACAATATCATTTATTAACAACATCAATTTATCAAAAGCATCAATTTTCATAAATATCAATTTTCACTTATTATCAATTTTCATTTGATTATTTTAGCGAGGGGAGATATGCGTCAAAAATTATTAGTTTTACCGTTGTTGTCTAGGACCTGTTATTATGAGCACATACCTTCAAGTTTAGTCTTGGGCTCATAATCTCGCTTGCATCAGTCTTATACTGCCGCCATAACTCTGTGGTGTTGTTGTTGAAACCCAGACCGTCCGACCTACCAGAAAGGTGTAAGGTAACAGTTTGGACGATCGGGAAGTGCCACCCAATTTAGACCGGAACCCAGTGGGGGAGGCATCCACAGGGACCGTACCCTCCTTCCCCTACCACCAACCTCTCGGAAGGACTTTCGGACCCACATGTTTAACGTGATCGTACTCCGCATGAACACGGCGGCAGTTTTGGCAGTGGCTGGAATCGAACCCGGGCCTACCGAGTGTAACTCCAGCGCGCTAACCAATGGGCTACCGCGCCCATAACTCTGTGGTGTGTGGCTCCTCCTCGTACTACTAATGCATTCGCACATAGAGTCCTTTACGGGACACTCAAGATCTACTCGTACTTTAAGTCAAAGTTCGTGATTATTTTCTTTCATGTTTGATCTCCATTTCTGCTCCTCGTTGTCTTTCGTATGCTACTGCACTCTCATTTTGTCTATAACTGAAACTCGTGAATTTCGTCCACAACTCTGGAGTGTGTGTCTCCGAACTCTGATTTCTTTCCTCTTAAGTCATGATAGTGTAAATACTCGTACTCTAACTGCAACTCCTAAGTCATGTCTGCTAGGTCATATTCACTTCGCTCCATTCGTAAAGCTGATTTTGACTTGTGGTTCCTTCGGCGGGGGGGGGGGAGGATAGCTCCGCCCTTCTTCCCCTTGGCGCTCATTGGTTCCTCTGAACACAATGGCATCACTTCACAGCCCCTCTCAGCCCCTGTGGCCTGGCACACCAAAATGTATAGCATTTGACCTAAAAGTTCAAGTTGTCGTAAAGTTCGGCGCCAGCCAGACTCAAGCTTTCTTTTCCATAACGGACACCATAAATAATCAAATAAAAATGTCTCATGTGAGAACAATTTCTGGTCTCACACGAAGAGAGTCGCTTCTTTAGCATCGACTGAAATCCGATTTTGTGAGAAAGTTTAATTGATATGGTAAAGCTCAACCAAATCGAATAAAATTTTGCATATAACTTGAACGCATTATGTTTTAGGTTATAAAGAAACTCGAACTTTATATTTCGAGCTGCAATGGTGCTCAAAACAATTTCATCACCCACATATTTCAATAACTTTGACGGCTAAAGAAGACAGCAACACATTTAAAATTATATTTAATGCATTTAACCTGACTTGTAGACTTAATGACTTGCAGATTTAATGACTTGTTGCATTGCAGACTTAATGACTTGATGACTTAAAAGACTAATAGACTTATACTGGATTGGTTATAATTTATCCTGTTTGCAATTTTGCGAATAGAAATGTATTTGTCACGTAAAGAAATTTCACCGCTTTTCATTCGGGGTGTGTATATGAACAAACTATGCTATAAAGCTATGTTTTACTGCCAACGCTCACAGCATCAAATGACAATTTATTGGCATGCCGCCGCTGTTTTGCCGTAAACATGTATGACGTAATTGCTGACCAACATTACGTCACCAGTTTGCTCTTTATCTGATGCAATGTACTAAGAATAGTGAGCAACATTTAAATTTGGTATGTTGTATTAAACATATATTTTGAAAAGACTGATTTTTTCTGAGTGATGCCATTTTTGACCACCACTG
This sequence comes from Amaurobius ferox, assembly GCA_951213105.1. NCBI lineage: Eukaryota > Metazoa > Arthropoda > Arachnida > Araneae > Amaurobiidae > Amaurobius > Amaurobius ferox. The sequence continues at coordinate 94,094,492 of OX578146.1, forward strand.
TATGCACTGAGATATCTAAGGTCAAAAGTCAGATAATGTTAAGTCTATAGAGGAAAATTAATTTAAAAACATTTGCAGAACAGAAAGCTAATTGTAATGTGTACACATAACAGTATTTTTTGTTTGATTGATATGTACAATTTGCTATTGCCTTGTACATTATTTATTTGATATTTAATATTTTTGATTTAATATTTTGTGTTTTATATTACTTTTAAGAAATAAACTTCTCAGTTATTCAACATGTAGCTGGATACATCAGTTTCGGGTCGCAAGAGATGTCCCCAAAATAAATAAATATTATAAAATAAAAACTCAAATAAAAACTCGAGTTTTTACTAAACACAACGCCATTATTTATCTAATGAATAATTGAAAATGACAATATTTTAATGAAAAATGCGAATCAAAACTATTTTTAATAAGGAAAAATATTTACTTTATACGAAAGAGGGAGAAAACTAATTTATTTTTTTATATTAAAATTTTCAGTTTTTAGCAAAATGCAATTATATTCGAATCTCGAAATGATACTTCATAAGTAAATCCTTGATTAAAATCTCATGAGGGTATATTTTTAAACAAAACACAGACAAATAACTCCTAAAAGTTTAGAATCGAAATATGTATATCTGTTTCCAATTAGAAGACATATTTATTCATAATTAAAATATATTTCTTACAAGTACTGATAATTCGAAAATCTTTAGTGTCCATTCAACTTGTAATTACTCAGATGCATAACTTTATAATTCATTTCTTTTTTATTTATTCTTTGAGCTTAGAAGCCAAATTCACCTTTTTTGTGCATATAAATATAAATATTATTTAAAAAGCATTTCTTTTAATTTGTATTTACATTAAAATTTTGAATATTTTTAAAAGTTGAAACTATTAATTGATTTAAAAAATAAGCTAGAAAAAATGTATTAAATAAATATTAAAGATGGATAGTTAAATGTGTAGTATTTATGAATAATAATGGCATAATTATGTATAATAATGTAATAGTTATGCATAATTATGTAATAATTATGTATAATTATTACATACATTATTACATCTGCTCGTTTCCCTGGTGATGATTATTAAATTTTTGTATGATTCGAGAAAAAAAAACCTTCCTTTATTTGTAAAATGGCCTGCAAAAATCATTAAAATCTAAAATAAAAGACTACATGCTCAAATGCGTCAATAAAAGTTTGTTTGTTTTTTACGAAATTTTTAACGATGAAAAGAATAAAGTCCCCATTACTCTAGGTCTAGCCCTTTCCGAGAAATTTTAGTATTTCGCATTGTTACCACGCTGCCTTTGAAAATGCGTCCAGTTACCAAATGAAAAAGAAAATTGAATTAAAAGTGGAAATTCGGTGTCATTTCAAGTAATTATATGTGTTATTTTGTGAAATGAAACTTAATTTAATGAATAGGAAAGAAACAAAGGAAAAATTAATTTGAGTCTGTAGGGAACGTCATGTGCTGCCCACATATGATTTTTTTATGATGTGGAACGACTATAGTTTGCGTTTCTTTCATCTGCAGATTGGGCGAATTATTTTAATTCGCTTAGTGCAGGTTCACATTTTAATAAATACGTGCTTAGAAATAAGTCGTAAGAATGTCACCACCACATGCAAAACTATTTGTTAAAAGAGGTGTAATTAGAAGTTACTATGTATTAGATTTAATTTTACCCTAATATAATAATATAATAATCTCCAGGAGATGGACACAGTTCCCTCTGAATTAAACCTACTTATGTCATCAGCAGCAGCATTATTTCGGTGATGTAAAGAAATCTATATAAATAAAATTGAAAATCTGTCTGTCTGTCTGTATGTCTGTCTGTCTGTCTGTCTGTCTGTCTGTCTGTCTGTTTGTCACACCATCACGGGAGAACGGCTGAACCGAATTTGATGAAATTTTGTGGATAGCCCAGAAATAGCCCCACTTAAAATTATATCCGTGTTTTGAGTTTCTACAACCAGTGGTTCTCGAGATATTAGTAAAAAACGAAATTTTCGTTTGTCTCATCATCACGGAAAAACGGCTGAACCGAATTTAATGAAATTTGGTGAATAGCCTTGAAATATCCCCCCATAACTTTTGTCCAAGTTTCGAGTTTCTAAGACCTGGGGTTGTCGAGATATTAATGGAAAACGGAACTTTTTCCTAGGAGTTCTACTCCCTAACTCCGTGGTTTATCCAAACGAAAAGCTTGAAAATCGTTTGAAAGTGAATTAAAATTTAATCTCTGAGTTTGATGGGAGATTTTTTGCGTTAATTAGTCACTTTCTGAAAACATGAATTGTTTGAAACATGATTTAAAGGGGAAATCTATCTCCATGGTTCATGGTTTATTTAAAACACGCTTTTACGGAACAATGAGAAGTATAGAGAAATCAAAATCGTTATTTAATTTCGCAGTTTATGTTATAAGACATGACATATTTAACATGTTATAAGATTCTATCTTATATCATGTTACTCAGAAACGCAATTAAATTAAATCTGTCTGTTAATTTTAATAATTATTTTTTCGATTTGAATAATAAATAAATGGATATAAAAATATATTTTAGAAAAGAACGATTTGATTTTTCTTATAGCATTTTTGACTGGATAATATCAATTACGGTCTTCAGGTTTAAAAATTATTATTATTTATATTTTCGGGGATTACTGATTCAAGGATTATTGATATTTTCAAGTTATTATGCAATTATTTTATTATGACAAAAATTGTTTAAACTCATATATTGTATGTTGTACGAATCTTCTACAAATACACGTGTATATCTTTTAATCTACGAGAATATAAGTAGTACAGGTATATTGACATATGTTTTGATATATATTGGCATATATTGGAATCAATTACGACCTTCTGGTATAAAGAGTACGGATATTATTTATGTTTTCAATTTATTACGTCATCTCTTTTATTTTGGCAAATATTTTGAGACGCATATTGTAATACGGGTAATCTTCTACTAACACATTGGCATATTTTCTGATCTGCGACAATATAATTAGTACGGGGTTGCATATATTCATTCAATTCCTATTTTTTCTTCTGTAAATTTGCTTACAAAAGGGGGCAGGATGTTTTATTCTTCAGATCTGATCGTGAAGATAATTTTGCATAGTGAGAACATATATTCTTAAACTTCTCTTTAGGAGCAATAAATTTAATATTTTAACAGAATTTGCACATGATTGCGAACTTTAAGTTTCTTTAAATTATACACTCCGTACGAATAACGGGTGTGCTGTTAGTGGTTAATAAATTTTAACATTTTAGGAGGATATATCATGTTGCTCGGCATCGCAATTAAATTAAATGTGTTTGTTAATGTTTTTATTATTTTTTTTCGATTTAAATAATAAATAAATGGATAAATGGATATAAAAGTATATCTTATGAATGGACGGTTTGATTTTTCTTTTAATTATATTAATTGCTGACTGCGTACATCAATTGCATTTATTTTGGCAAAGAATTTTCAAGCTTATATCGTATTTAGCTACTAAACTCATATATTGTGTTTAGCCAATAAATTCATATAGCCGATTGTTGAAACAGAAAAAGAGTAGAGCGGGTATATCTTCTAATACAATTGTAGTGTTTTCATTTAGTATATTGAAACGGGATAAGAATGTTTCATTCAGATCTGCAAATTCAAAGCTACGAATTTGGAGGGATATCGCTAATTTGACAACTTTTCTTAAACTTTGCCAAATTGACGGAAATGTCGCCAAATTGATATAAACGACACACAAACAGCTGCGGGCGCGGTAGCCCATTGGTTAGCGCGCTGGAGTTGCACTCGGTAAGCCCGGGTTCGATTCCAGCCACTGCCAAAACTGCCGCCGTGTTCATGCGGAGTACGATCACGTTAAACATGTGGGTCCGAAAGTCCTTCCGAGAGGTTGGTGGTAGGGGAAGGAGGGTACGGTCCCTGTGGATGCCTCCCCCACTGGGTTCCGGTCTAAATTGGGTGCACTTCCCGACCGTCCAAACAGTTACCTTACACCTTTCTGGTAGGTCGGACGGTCTGGGTTTCAACAACAACAACACAAACAGCTGCCATAAACCTTCGGGTTGGTCGTGTGGCTTGGGTCTTCTACATATCAATGAAATTTTTTTTTGTTTTGTTAGAAGAGAGTACTGAAATGATGTTTGGTTAGCATTTATTTGTCAGACCAACCATCCTACTTAGTAATACATTTAGCGAATTTTTAAAATGTCACCAAATTGATAAAAATGTTTTCAAATCTATAAAAATATCTTGAAATTGATAAAATTGCGCGACATAAATGATATTAATTGTTTTTTGTTAGGGGATAGTATTGTGATGATATTTCGTCAATTTGTCGCAAAGTGGAACTGTCAGTTCTACAGTCCCACTTGGCGATAAATTTGGCGATTTTTTAAAATGTCGCTAATTTGACGAAACTGTCGCCAAATGTTCCATAGAAATATAGCTATTTAGACGATATTTTTTCTACCAATTTATTTGAAGCAAATGATATCATGTCGCTTAGCAACGGATTTAAATCCAATGTGTTTATGCGGCAGACGATTTTTATTAAATCCTTTCCGATTTGAATAATGAAGATATGTATATAAAATAAATTTCATTGCCATTTCATTTTGGACTGGATAATATCAATTATACTCTTCAGGTTTAAACATTATTATTATTGATATTTTCCGGAATTATTGATTCAGGGATTATTGATATTTTTAAGTTATTACGCCATTGTTTTATTGCGGCAAAAATTGCTGACACACGCATATTGTACGTTGTACGAGTAATCTTCTAGGAATGCACGGGTATATCTTCTAACCTACGAGAATATAAGTAGTACAGGTATATTGGCATATATTTTGACATATATTGGCATATATATTAGAATCAAGTACAGTCTTCTGGTATGAAGATTAAGGGGATTAATTATATATTCAATTTATTACGTCGTCTGTTGTATTTTACCAAAAAACATTTGTGACTCATATTGTAAAACGGGTAATCTTCTACTAATAATCGGACACTATAAGTAGTACGTGTATATCTTCCCATATAATTTTAGCACTTTAATTTTGACATATATTGGAATAAATGACTGTCTTCAGATTTAAAGATTACGGGTTTATTGGTATTTTCAATTTATACATGTAATCTACTGATACAGGTTATATTTTCTAATATTCGCGTATATAATTAGTACGGGTCCCATACAATTTTAACGCTTTTATTTTGCATATATTGATTCAATTCCATATTTTTTTTTATATTTGCTTACATAAGGGGTCCAAGATGTTTTATTCTTCAGATATGTCCATGAAGATAATTTTATATAGCGAGAACAGAGATTCTTAAACTTCTTTTTAGGAGCATTATATTAAATATTTTAACAGAATATTTTGATTAAACATGTCATTTAGTATACTATAAGAATTTGGGCATGATTATGAATTTCAAGTTTCTTTATATTATATACTCCGTACGAAGAACGGGTATGCTGCTAGTCTATATAAATAAAAATGAAAATCTGTCTGTCTGTCTGTCTGTCTGTCTGTCTGTCTGTCTGTTTGTCACACCATCACGGGAGAACGGCTGAACCGAATTTGATGAAATTTTGTGGGTAGCCCAGAAATATCCCCACTTAAAATTATATCTGTGTTTTGAGTTTTTACGACCAGTGGTTCTCGAGATATTAGTAAAAAACGAAATTTTCGTTTGTCTCATCGTCACGGAAAAACGGCTGAATCGAATTTAATGAAATTTGGTGAATAGCCTTGAAATATCTCCCCATAAATTTTGTCCAAGTTTCGAGTTTCTAAGACCTGGGGTTGTCGAGATATTAATGAAAAACGGAACTTTTTCCTAGGAGTTCTACTCCCTAACTCCGTGGTTTATCCAAACGAAAAGCTTGAAAATCGTTTGAAAGTGAATTAAAATTTAATCTCTGAGTTTGATGGGAGATTTTTTGCGTTAATTAGTCACTTTCTGAAAACATGAATTGTTTGAAACATGATTTAAAGGGGAAATCTATCTCCATGGTTCATGGTTTATTTAAAACAAGCTTTTACGGAACAATGAGAAGTATAGAGAAATCAAAATCGTTATTTAATTTCGCAGTTTATGTTATAAGACATGACATATTTAACATGTTATAAGATTCTATCTTATATCATGTTACTCAGAAACGCAATTAAATTAAATCTGTCTGTTAATTTTAATAATTATTTTTTCGATTTGAATAATAAATAAATGGATATAAAAATATATTTTAGAAAAGAACGATTTGATTTTTCTTATAGCATTTTTGACTGGATAATATCAATTACGGTCTTCAGGTTTAAAAATTATTATTATTTATATTTTCGGGGATTATTGATTCAAGGATTATTGATATTTTCAAGTTATTATGCAATTATTTTATTATGACAAAAATTGTTTAAACTCATATATTGTATGTTGTACGAATCTTCTAAAAATACACGTGTATATCTTTTAATCTACGGGAATATAAGTAGTACAGGTATATTGACATATGTTTTGATATATATTGGCATATATTGGAATCAATTACGACCTTCTGGTATAAAGAGTACGGATATTATTGATGTTTTCAATTTATTACGTCATCTCTTTTATTTTGGCAAATATTTTTGAGACGCATATTGTAAGACGGGTAATCTTCTACTAACACATTGGCATATTTTCTGATCTGCGACAATATAATTAGTAGGGGGTTGCATATATTAATTCAATTCCTATTTTTTCTTCTGTAAATTTGTTTACAAAAGGGAGCAGGATGTTTTATTCTTCAGATCGGATCGTGAAGATAATTTTGCATAGTGAGAACATGTATTCTTAAACTTCTCTTTAGGAGCAATAAATTTAATATTTTAACAGAAATTGCACATGATTGCGAACTTTAAGTTTCTTTAAATTATACACTCCGTACGAATAACGGGTGTGCTGTTAGTGGTTAATAAATTTTAACATTTTAGGAGGATATATCATGTTGCTCGGCATCGCAATTAAATTAAATGTGTTTGTTAATGTTTTTATTATTTTTTTTCGATTTAAATAATAAATAAATGGATAAATGGATATAAAAGTATATATTATGAATGGACGGTTTGATTTTTCTTTTAATTATATTAATTGCTGACTGCGTACATCAATTTCATTTATTTTGGCAAAGAGTTTTCAAGCTTATATCGTATTTAGCTACTAAACTCATATATTGTGTTTAGCCAATAAATTCATATAGCCGATTGTTAAAACAGAAAAAGAGTAGAGCGGGTATATCTTCTAATACAGTTGTTGTGTTTTCATTTAGTATATTGAAACGGGATAAGAATGTTTCATTCAGATCTGCAAATTCAAAGATACGAATTTGGAGGGATATCGCTAATTTGACAACTTTTCTTAAACTTTGCCAAATTGACGGAAATGTCGCCAAATTGATATAAACGACACACAAACAGCTGCACACAAACGACACACAAACAGCTGCGGGCGCGGTAGCCCATTGGTTAGCGCGCTGGAGTTGCACTCGGTAGGCCCGGGTTCGACTCCAGCCACTGCCAAAACTGCCGCCGTGTTCATGCGGAGTACGATCACGTTAAACATGTGGGTCCGAAAGTCCTTCCGAGAGGTTGGTGGTAGGGGAAGGAGGGTAAGGTTCCTGTGGATGCCTCCCCCACTGGGTTTCGGTCTAAATTGGGTGGCACTTCCCGACCGTCCAAACAGTTACCTTACACCTTTCTGGTAGGTCGGACGGTCTGGGTTTCAACAACAACAACACAAACAGCTGCCATAAACCTTCGGGTTGGTCGTGTGGCTTGGGTCTTCTACATATCAATGAAATTTTTTTTTTGTTTTGTTAGAAGAGAGTACTGAAATGATGTTTAGTTAGCATTTATCTGTCAGACCAACCATCCTACTTAGTAATACATTTAGCGAATTTTTAAAATGTCACCAAATTGATAAAAATGTTTTCAAATCTATAAAAATATCTTGAAATTGATAAAATTGCGCTACATAAATGATATTAATTGTTTTTTGTTAGGGGATAGTATTGTGATGATATTTCGTCAATTTGTCGCAAAGTGGAACTGTCAGTTCTACAGTCCCACTTGGCGATAAATTTGGCGATTTTTTAAAATGTCGCTAATTTGACGAAACTGTCGCCAAATGTTCCATAGAAATATAACTATTTAGACGATATTTTTTCTACCAATTTATTTGAAGCAAATGATATCATGTCGCTTAGCAACGGATTTAAATCCAATGTGTTTATGCGGCAGACGATTTTTATTAAATCCTTTCCGATTTGAATAATGAAGATATGTATATAAAATAAATTTCATTGCCATTTCATTTTGGACTGGATAATATCAATTATACTCTTCAGCATTAAACATTATTATTATTGATATTTTCCGGAATTATTGATTCAGGGATTATTGATATTTTTAAGTTATTACGCCATTGTTTTATTGCGGCAAAAATTGCTGACACACGCATATTGTACGTTGTACGAGTAATCTTTTAGGAATGCACGGGTATATTTTCTAACCTACGAGAATATAAGTAGTACAGGTATATTGGCATATATTTTGACATATATTGGCATATATATTGGAATCAAGTACAGTCTTCTGGTATGAAGATTAAGGGGATTAATTATATATTCAATTTATTACGTCGTCTGTTGTATTTTACCAAAAAACATTTGAGACTCATATTGCAATATGTGGGTAATCTTCTACTAATAATCGGACATTATAAGTAGTACGTGTATATCTTCAAATATAATTTTAGCACTTTAATTTTGCATATATTGGAATAAATGACTGTCTTCAGATTTAAAGATTACGGGTTTATTGGTATTTTCAATTTATACATGTATCTACTAATACAGGTTATATTTTCTAATATTCGCGTATATAATTAGTACGGGTCCCATACAATTTTAACGCTTTTATTTTGCATATATTGATTCAATTCCATATTTTTTTTTATATTTGCTTACATAAGGGGTCCAAGATGTTTTATTCTTCAGATATGTCCATGAAGATAATTTTATATAGCGAGAACAGAGATTCTTAAACTTCTTTTTAGGAGCATTATCTATATAAATAAAAATGAAAATCTGTCTGTCTGTCTGTCTGTCTGTCTGTCTGTCTGTCTGTCTGTTTGTCACACCATCACGGAAGAACGGCTGAACCGAATTTGATGAAATTTTGTGGGTAGCCCAGAAATAGCCCCACTTAAAATTATATCCGTGTTTTGAGTTTCTACGACCAGTGGTTCTCGAGATATTAGTAAAAAACGAAATTTTCGTTTGTCTCATCATCACGGAAAAACGGCTGAACCGAATTTAATGAAATTTAGTGAATAGCCTTGAAATATCCCCCCATAACTTTTGTCCAAGTTTCGAGTTTCTAAGACCTGGGGTTGTCGAGATATTAATGAAAAACGGAACTTTTTCCTAGGAGTTCTACTCCCTAACTCCGTGGTTTATCCAAACGAAAAGCTTGAAAATCGTTTGAAAGTGAATTAAAATTTAATCTCTGAGTTTGATGGGAGATTTTTTGCGTTAATTAGTCACTTTCTGAAAACATGAATTGTTTGAAACATGATTTAAAGGGGAAATCTATCTCCATGGTTCATGGTTTATTTAAAACAAGCTTTTACGGAAAAATGAGAAGTATAGAGAAATCAAAATCGTTATTTAATTTCGCAGTTTATGTTATAAGACATGACATATTTAACATGTTATAAGATTCTATCTTATATCATGTTACTCAGAAACGCAATTAAATTAAATCTGTCTGTTAATTTTAATAATTATTTTTTCGATTTGAATAATAAATAAATGGATATAAAAATATATTTTAGAAAAGAACGATTTGATTTTTCTTATAGCATTTTTGACTGGATAATATCAATTACGGTCTTCAGGTTTAAAAATTATTATTATTTATATTTTCGGGGATTATTGATTCAAGGATTATTGATATTTTCAAGTTATTATGCAATTATTTTATTATGACAAAAATTGTTTAAACTCATATATTGTATGTTGTACGAATCTTCCACAAATACACGTGTATATCTTTTAATCTACGAGAATATAAGTAGTACAGGTATATTGACATATGTTTTGATATATATTGGCATATATTGGAATCAATTACGACCTTCTGGTATAAAGAGTACGGATATTATTGATGTTTTCAATTTATTACGTCATCTCTTTTATTTTGGCAAATATTTTTGAGACGCATATTGTAATACGGGTAATCTTCTACTAACACATTGGCATATTTTCTGATCTGCGACAATATAATTAGTACGGGGTTGCATATATTCATTCAATTCCTATTTTTTCTTCTGTAAATTTGCTTACAAAAGTGGGCAGGATGTTTTATTCTTCAGATCTGATCGTGAAGATAATTTTGCATAGGGAGAACATATATTCTTAAACTTCTCTTTAGGAGCAATAAATTTAATATTTTAACAGAATTTGCACATGATTGCGAACTTTAAGTTTCTTTAAATTATACACTCCGTACGAATAACGGGTGTGCTGTTAGTGGTTAATAAATTTTAACATTTTAGGAGGATATATCATGTTGCTCGGCATCGCAATTAAATTAAATGTGTTTGTTAATGTTTTTATTATTTTTTTTCGATTTAAATAATAAATAAATGGATAAATGGATATAAAAGTATATCTTATGAATGGCCGTTTTGGTTTTTCTTTTAATTATATTAATTGCTGACTGCGTACATCAATTTCATTTATTTTGGCAAAGAGTTTTCAAGCTTATATCGTATTTAGCTACTAAACTCATATATTGTGTTTAGCCAATAAATTCATATAGCCGATTGTTGAAACAGAAAAAGAGTAGAGCGGGTATATCTTCTAATACAATTGTAGTGTTTTCATTTAGTATATTGAAACGGGATAAGAATGTTTCATTCCGATCTGCAAATTCAAAGCTACGAATTTGGAGGGATATCGCTAATTTGACAACTTTTCTTAAACTTTGCCAAATTGACGGAAATGTCGCCAAATTGATATAAACGACACACAAACAGCTGCCATAAACCTTCGTGTTGGTCGTGTGGCTTGGGTCTTCTATATATCAATGAAATTTTTTTTTGTTTTTTTAGAAGAGAGTACTGAAATGATGTTTGGTTAGCATTTCTCTGTCAGACCAACCATCCTACTTAGTAATACATTTAGCGAATTTTTAAAATGTCACCAAATTGATAAAAATGTTTTCAAATCTATAAAAATATCTTGAAATTGATAAAATTGCGCTACATAAATGATATTAATTGTTTTTTGTTAGGGGATAGTATTGTGATGATATTTCGTCAATCTGTCGCAAAGTGGAACTGTCAGTTCTACAGTCCCACTTGGCGATAAATTTGGCGATTTTTTAAAATGTCGCTAATTTGACGAAACTGTCGCCAAATGTTCCATAGAAATATAACTATTTAGACGATATTTTTTCTACCAATTTATTTGAAGCAAATGATATCATGTCGCTTAGCAACGGATTTAAATCCAATGTGTTTATGCGGCAGACGATTTTTTATTAAATCCTTTCCGATTTGAATAATGAAGATATGTATATAAAATACATTTCATTGCCATTTCATTTTGGACTGGATAATATCAATTATACTCTTCAGGTTTAAACATTATTATTATTGATATTTTCCGGAATTATTGATTCAGGGATTATTGATATTTTTAAGTTATTACGCCATTGTTTTATTGCGGCAAAAATTGCTGACACACGCATATTGTACGTTGTACGAGTAATCTTCTAGGAATGCACGGGTATATCTTCTAACCTACGAGAATATAAGTAGTACAGGTATATTGGCATATATTTTGACATGTATTGGCATATATATTGGAATCAAGTACAGTCTTCTGGTATGAAGATTAAGGGGATTAATTATATATTCAATTTATTACGTCGTCTGTTGTATTTTACCAAAAAACATTTGTGACTCATATTGCAAAACGGGGAATCTTCTACTAATAATCGGACATTATAAGTAGTACGTGTATATCTTCCCATATAATTTTAGCACTTTAATTTTGACATATATTGGAATAAATGACTGTCTTCAGATTTAAAGATTACGGGTTTATTGGTATTTTCAATTTATACATGTAATCTACTAATACAGGTTATATTTTCTAATATTCGCGTATATAATTAGTACGGGTCCCATACAATTTTAACGCTTTTATTTTGCATATATTGATTCAATTCCATATTTTTTTTATATTTGCTTACATAAGGGGTCCAAGATGTTTTATTCTTCAGATATGTCCATGAAGATAATTTTATATAGCGAGAACAGAGATTCTTAAACTTCTTTTTAGGAGCATTATATTAAATATTTTAACAGAATATTTTGATTAAACATGTCATTTAGTATACTATAAGAATTTGGGCATGATTATGAATTTCAAGTTTCTTTATATTATATACTCCGTACGAAGAACGGGTATGCTGCTAGTATTAAATATTTTAACAGAATATTTTGATTAAACATGTCATTTAGTATACTATAAGAATTTGGGCATGATTATGAATTTCAAGTTTCTTTATATTATATACTCCGTACGAAGAACGGGTATGCTGCTAGTCTATATAAATAAAAATGAAAATCTGTCTGTCTGTCTGTCTGTCTGTCTGTCTGTCTGTCTGTCTGTTTGTCACACCATCACGGGAGAACGGCTGAACCGAATTTGATGAAATTTTGTGGGTAGCCCAGAAATAGCCCCACTTAAAATTATATCTATGTTTTGAGTTTCTACGACCAGTGGTTCTCGAGATATTAGTAAAAAACGAAATTTTCGTTTGTCTCATCATCACGGAAAAACGGCTGAACCGAATTTAATGAAATTTGGTGAATAGCCTTGAAATATCCCCCCATAACTTTTGTCCAAGTTTCGAGTTTCTAAGACCTGGGGTTGTCGAGATATTAATGAAAAACGGAACTTTTTCCTAGGAGTTCTACTCCCTAACTCCGTGGTTTATCCAAACGAAAAGCTTGAAAATCGTTTGAAAGTGAATTAAAATTTAATCTCTGAGTTTGATGGGAGATTTTTTGCGTTAATTAGTCACTTTCTGAAAACATGAATTGTTTGAAACATGATTTAAAGGGGAAATCTATCTCCATGGTTCATGGTTTATTTAAAACAAGCTTTTACGGAACAATGAGTAGTATAGAGAAATCAAAATCGTTATTTAATTTCGCAGTTTATATTATAAGACATGACATATTTAACATGTTATAAGATTCTATCTTATATCATGTTACTCAGAAACGCAATTAAATTAAATCTGTCTGTTAATTTTAATAATTATTTTTTCGATTTGAATAATAAATAAATGGATATAAAAATATATTTTAGAAAAGAACGATTTGATTTTTCTTATAGCATTTTTGACTGGATAATATCAATTACGGTCTTCAGGTTTAAAAATTATTATTATTTATATTTTCGGGGAGTATTGATTCAAGGCTTATTGATATTTTCAAGTTATTATGCAATTATTTTATTATGACAAAAATTGTTTAAACTCATATATTGTATGTTGTACGAATCTTCTACAAATACACGTGTATATCTTTTAATCTACGAGAATATAAGTAGTACAGGTATATTGACATATGTTTTGATATATATTGGCATATATTGGAATCAATTACGACCTTCTGGTATAAAGAGTACGGATATTATTGATGTTTTCAATTTATTACGTCATCTCTTTTATTTTGGCAAATATTTTTGAGACGCATATTGTAATACGGGTAATCTTCTACTAACACATTGGCATATTTTCTGATCTGCGACAATATAATTAGTACGGGGTTGCATATATTCATTCAATTCCTATTTTTTCTTCTGTAAATTTGCTTACAAAAGGGGGCAGGATGTTTTATTCTTCAGATCTGATCGTGAAGATAATTTTGCATAGTGAGAACATATATTCTTAAACTTCTCTTTAGGAGCAATAAATTTAATATTTTAACAGAATTTGCACATGATTGCGAACTTTAAGTTTCTTTAAATTATACACTCCGTACGAATAACGGGTGTGCTGTTAATGGTTAATAAATTTTAACATTTTAGGAGGATATATCATGTTGCTCGGCATCGCAATTAAATTAAATGTGTTTGTTAATGTTTTTATTATTTTTTTTCGATTTAAATAATAAATAAATGGATAAATGGATATAAAAGTATATCTTATGAATGGACGGTTTGATTTTTCTTTTAATTATATTAATTACTGACTGCGCACATCAATTTCATTTATTTTGGCAAAGAGTTTTCAAGCTTATATCGTATTTAGCTACTAAACTCATATATTGTGTTTAGCCAATAAATTCATATAGCCGATTGTTGAAACAGAAAAAGAGTAGAGCGGGTATATCTTCTAATACAATTGTAGTGTTTTCATTTAGTATATTGAAACGGGATAAGAATGTTTCATTCAGATCTGCAAATTCAAAGCCACGAATTTGGAGGGATATCGCTAATTTGACAACTTTTCTTAAACTTTGCCAAATTGACGGAAATGTCGCCAAATTGATATAAACGACACAAAAACAGCTGCCATAAACCTTCGGGTTGATCGTGTGGCTTGGGTCTTCTACATATCAATGAAATTTTTTTTTGTTTTGTTAGAAGAGGGTACTGAAATGATGTTTGGTTAGCATTTCTCTGTCAGACCAACCATCCTACTTAGTAATACATTTAGCGAATTTTTAAAATGTCACCAAATTGATAAAAATGTTTTCAAATCTATAAAAATATCTTGAAATTGATAAAATTGCGCTACATAAATGATATTAATTGTTTTTTGTTAGGGGATAGTATTGTGATGATATTTCGTCAATTTGTCGCAAAGTGGAACTGTCTGTTCTACAGTCCCACTTGGCGATAAATTTGGCGATTTTTTAAAATGTCGCTAATTTGACGAAACTGTCGCCAAATGTTCCATAGAAGTATAACTATTTAGACGATATTTTTTCTACCAATTTATTTGAAGCAAATGATATCATGTCGCTTAGCAACGGATTTAAATCCAATGTGTTTATGCGGCAGACGATTTTTATTAAATCCTTTCCGATTTGAATAATGAAGATATGTATATAAAATAAATTTCATTGCCATTGCATTTTGGACTGGATAATATCAATTATACTCTTCAGGTTTAAAGATTATTATTATTGATATTTTCCGGAATTATTGATTCAGGGATTATTGATATTTTTAAGTTATTACGCCATTGTTTTATTGCGGCAAAAATTGCTGACACACGCATATTGTACGTTGTACGAGTAATCTTCTAGGAATGCACGGGTATATCTTCTAACCTACGAGAATATATGTAGTACAGGTATATTGGCATATATTTTGACATATATTGGCATATATATTGGAATCAAGTACAGTCTTCTGGTATGAAGATTACGGGGATTAATTATATATTCAATTTATTATGTCGTCTGTTGTATTTTACCAAAAAACATTTGAGACTCAAATTGCAAAACGGGTAATCTTCTACTAATAATCGGACATTATAAGTAGTACGTGTATATCTTCCCATATAATTTTAGCACTTTAATTTTGACATATATTGGAATAAATGACTGTCTTCAGATTTAAAGATTACGGGTTTATTGGTATTTTCAATTTATACATGTAATCTACTAATACAGGTTATATTTTCTAATATTCGCGTATATAATTAGTACGGGTCCCATACAATTTTAACGCTTTTATTTTGCATATATTGATACAATTCCATATTTTTTTTATATTAGCTTACATAAGGGGTCCAAGATGTTTTATTCTTCAGATATGTCCATGAAGATAATTTTATATAGCGAGAACAGAGATTCTTAAACTTCTTTTTAGGAGCATTATATTAAATATTCTAACAGAATATTTTGATTAAACATGTCATTTAGTATACTATAAGAATTTGGGCATGATTATGAATTTCAAGTTTCTTTATATTATATACTCCGTACGAAGAACGGGTATGCTGCTAGTCTATATAAATAAAAATAAAAAAATCTGTCTGTCTGTCTGTCTGTCTGTCTGTCTGTTTGTCACACCATCACGGGAGAACGGCTGAACCGAATTTGATGAAATTTTGTGGGTAGCCCAGAAATAGCCCCACTTAAAATTATATCCGTGTTTTGAGTTTCTACGACCAGTGGTTCTCGAGATATTAGTAAAAAACGAAATTTTCGTTTGTCTCATCATCACGGAAAAACGGCTGAACCGAATTTAATGAAATTTGGTGAATAGCCTTGAAATATCCCCCCATAACTTTTGTGCAAGTTTCGAGTTTCTAAGACCTGGGGTTGTCGAGATATTAATGGAAAACGGAACTTTTTCCTAGGAGTTCTACTCCCTAACTCCGTGGTTTATCCAAACGAAAAGCTTGAAAATCGTTTGAAAGTGAATTAAAATTTAATCTCTGAGTTTGATGGGAGATTTTTTGCGTTAATTAGTCACTTTCTGAAAACACGAATTGTTTGAAACATGATTTAAAGGGGAAATCTATCTCCATGGTTCATGGTTTATTTAAAACAAACTTTTACGGAACAATGAGAAGTATAGAGAAATCAAAATCGTTATTTAATTTCGCAGTTTATGTTATAAGACATGACATATTTAACATGTTATAAGATTCTATCTTATATCATGCTACTCAGAAACGCAATTAAATTAAATCTGTCTGTTAATTTTAATAATTATTTTTTCGATTTGAATAATAAATAAATGGATATAAAAATATATTTTAGAAAAGAACGATTTGATTTTTCTTATAGCATTTTTGACTGGATAATATCAATTACGGTCTTCAGGTTTAAAAATTATTATTATTTATATTTTCGGGGATTATTGATTAAAGGATTATTGATATTTTCAAGTTATTATGCAATTATTTTATTATGACAAAAATTGTTTAAACTCATATATTCCATGTTGTACGAATCTTCTACAAATACACGTGTATATCTTTTAATCTACGAGAATATAAGTAGTACAGGTATATTGACATATGTTTTGATATATATTGGCATATATTGGAATCAATTACGACCTTCTGGTATAAAGAGTACGGATATTATTGATGTTTTCAATTTATTACGTCATCTCTTTTATTTTGGCAAATATTTTTGAGACGCATATTGTAATACGGGTAATCTTCTACTAACACATTGGCATATTTTCTGATCTGCGACAATATAATTAGTACGGGGTTGCATATATTCATTCAATTCCTATTTTTTCTTCTGTAAATTTGCTTACAAAAGGGGGCAGGATGTTTTATTCTTCAGATCTGATCGTGAAGATAATTTTTCATAGTGAGAACATATATTCTTAAACTTCTCTTTAGGAGCAATAAATTTAATATTTTAACAGAATTTGCACATGATTGCGAACTTTAAGTTTCTTTAAATTATACACTCCGTACGAATAACGGGTGTGCTGTTAGTGGTTAATAAATTTTAACATTTTAGGAGGATATATCATGTTGCTCGGCATCGCAATTAAATTAAATGTGTTTGTTAATGTTTTTATTATTTTTTTTCGATTTAAATAATAAATAAATGGATAAATGGATATAAAAGTATATCTTATGAATGGACGGTTTGATTTTTCTTTTAATTATATTAATTGCTGACTGCGTACATCAAATTCATTTATTTTGGCAAAGAGTTTTCAAGCTTATATCGTATTTAGCTACTAAACTCATATATTGTGTTTAGCCAATAAATTCATATAGCCGATTGTTGAAACAGAAAAAGAGTAGAGCGGGTATATCTTCTAATACAATTGTAGTGTTTTCATTTAGTATATTGAAACGAGATAAGAATGTTTCATTCAGATCTGCAAATTCAAAGCTACGAATTTGGAGGGATATCGCTAATTTGACAACTTTTCTTAAACTTTGCTAAATTGACGGAAATGTCGCCAAATTAATATAAACGACACACAAACAGCTGCCATAGACCTTCGGGTTGGTCGTGTGACTTGGGTCTTCTACATATCAATGAAATTTTTTTTTGTTTTGTTAGAAGAGAGTACTGAAATGATGTTTAGTTAGCATTTATCTGTCAGACCAACCATCCTACTTAGTAATACATTTAGCGAATTTTTAAAATGTCACCAAATTGATAAAAATGTTTTCAAATCTATAAAAATATCTTGAAATTGATAAAATTGCGCTACATAAATGATATTAATTGTTTTTTGTTAGGGGATAGTATTGTGATCATATTTCGTCAATTTGTCGCAAAGTGGAACTGTCTGTTCTACAGTCCCACTTGGCGATAAATTTGGCGATTTTTTAAAATGTCGCTAATTTGACGAAACTGTCGCCAAATGTTCCATAGAAGTATAACTATTTAGACGATACTTTTTCTACCAATTTATTTGAAGCAAATGATATCATGTCGCTTAGCAACGGATTTAAATCCAATGTGTTTATGCGGCAGACGATTTTTATTAAATCCTTTCCGATTTGAATAATGAAGATATGTATATAAAATAAATTTCATTGCCATTTCATTTTGGACTGGATAATATCAATTATACTCTTCAGGTTTAAACATTATTATTATTGATATTTTCCGGAATTATTGATTCAGTGATTATTGATATTTTTAAGTTATTACGCCATTGTTTTATTGCGGCAAAAATTGCTGACACACGCATATTGTACGTTGTACGAGTAATCTTCTAGGAATGCACGGGTATATCTTCTAACCTACGAGAATATAAGTAGTACAGGTATATTGGCATATATTTTGACATATATTGGCATATATATTGGAATCAAGTACAGTCTTCTGGTATGAAGATTAAGGGGATTAATTATATATTCAATTTATTACGTCGTCTGTTGTATTTTACCAAAAAACATTTGTGACTCATATTGCAAAACGGGTACTCTTCTACTAATAATCGGACATTATAAGTAGTACGTGTATATCTTCCCATATAATTTTAGCACTTTAATTTTGACATATATTGGAATAAATGACTGTCTTCAGATTTAAAGATTACGGGTTTATTGGTATTTTCAATTTATACATGTAATCTACTAATACAGGTTATATTTTCTAATATTCGCGTATATAATTAGTTCGGGTCCCATACAATTTTAACGCTTTTATTTTGCATATATTGATTCAATTCCATATTTTTTTTTATATTTGCTTACATAAGGGGTCCAAGATGTTTTATTCTTCAGATATGTCCATGAAGATAATTTTATATAGCGAGAACAGAGATTATTAAACTTCTTTTTAGGAGCATTATATTAAATATTTTAACAGAATATTTTGATTAAACATGTCATTTAGTATACTATAAGAATTTGGGCATGATTATGAATTTCAAGTTTCTTTATATTATATACTCCGTACGAAGAACGGGTATGCTGCTAGTATCTTATATAATTACTAAACTACGGAAGTCATAACCCATACCAGATTCTACAAATATAAAAATATATTGGACTAGCAATGACTCTAATGAGAGAATCTAATTTTGTCTAAAACGATGCTTTTATTTAATGGTAGATTCCAGGCTTAAACCGAACGTGAGGTTCAATTTGCATTATGACTCATCGAGACTCTCGAAAAAATAAGTAGTTGCACACTTTATATGTAGACATTGTTATTCACTTACAATGTCTATATATGGGATGCATATGAGCTACAGGACTACATATGCTACTACTTGCAAAGGCCCAAATCCATTGCTAACATTCCTGTTAATCGCTGTTGATAACTGTTAAGATCTTACAGTAAAATTGGTTAAGATTGCAACGTCTACTTCGACTATAAGAACTTGAAATTCCGTCCTAGTACTTCAACGATAGAACATCGGCTGGCTTGTAAGAACATTCGGGGTTTGATTCTTGATTGGAGCAGCAAAAAGTTTTTTACAATGGTTCCTGAACAAATCAATCCTGCAAGTTAGTTCAAAGATGTTGGAGGTATGAAAGTTACCCTAGTACGAATAGCTAGGAATAGGTGAACTCTGATATATGGAGCACCAATTTCAAATTGGGAGGACAACAGCCACTCAGGAACATAACTTGGAGGGTAAAAATAGCAACAGGTGGCTAACCTGAGGTCAAAAAATCAAGAGGTTGTCAGTCAGATTGTCAATTGTGCGACAATCCGACATTAGAGGGAGAGAATGCAAAGCCCAATTTGAATATAAGAACTGTCCCAGTAGCTCATTGGTAGAGCGTTGGCTGGCCAGTACGAATATATGGGGTTCGATTTTCAGTTGGGACAGTAAGGGTATTTACAATATGTTCCAAATGTTAAATTGGGAGAATGATAAGAACTTTGTTATGGTCATTATATGTGCATTATTAGACACTTACAAAATTTTATAACCTGACTCTATTTCTTGCTAGCAGTTAAAACTACGATTATTTACACTGATAAGAGCAAAATTAGTTCCGTAATATTATTGACAGAATTTTGGGCATGAGAAAAGATTTTGTTGAAATATGTGACTGATGTTTGTCTCTTTCAAGGTTTTTATAACTTTGGCGCATTTTCTAACTAACAGTGCATCCAAATGGTTGGATACTGTTAAGATCTTACAGCAAAGTTGGTTAAGATATACCAATGAATGGAATGGGATAATGATAAAAATATCTATAATGTTTATTATGTTGACATTGTAATTCGCTTAATATTTGATAGAACTTGACACATTTTAGCTGGTTTTTTCGACTACGGTTATTCATACTGATAAAATAAAAATTGTTTCAATAATATCATTAGAGAAATTGGCAGCAGGATGAAACATTTTGCAATATTTAAATATATAGTTATTTTTTCAGTTAAAAAGTTTCGGAACTTTACAAGTTTTCTTGCAATCACTCCTATTTAATAATCATAAAACCTTACAGAAAAATTGTCTGATCAATACCAATGCAGACTTGGGAACATGATAAAAGATCTGATGTGGGCAACACATGACTTTCCTTATATAATGTAATGAATTTACTACTTTTACAGTAAAAAAATGCGTATTTCTTATAGTAGATACTAATATTCTTTCCAAGATATTGAATTTTCGACGTCATACATCATCCAACATATATTTGTCGTCATTTTTATTGATTTAGCGTCGTTTTTATCCATTTGGCGAGATTTTCGTTAATTTGGCAACATTTCAAAAAGTCGCAAAGTTGGCGACATTCCGCCAAATTTGTCGCCAAAATTTCGCCAAGCATATGCCCGAAGAAATAAGTTATTCTTACAGCAGATAAATGACTATTGGCGTTCAAATACAAAAGTATAATTCAAAGTATCTTTTTCATGAATGGAACGAGCTAGATCCACGAGAATGATGTCACCCAATTTATCGCATGGTATTACATATGAAAAGTGAACATGTTTCTCAATAGGAAATATTTTATTTTTATTTTATATGACTTTTTGATAATTTTTTTGAAAAATGTGCAATATCTCGAGAACGGTTCATGTTAGCGTTCTAAAATTCATGTCAATCGTTTTCTAATGAAAAATTACATAAGAAATATCCATTCGCGTAACTTTATTAGTAGTTTTGATTTTTTTACGATTTTTTCAAAATTTCATTCGAAAATTTAGGGAGTTCTGAACATTCGATTGCGTACAAAAGCAATAGGCTTCCAGTGTTTACGGATTGTGATTTTTGTACCAAATTTGGGTCGAATCGGTCAATTCGTTCGTCAGTTATCGTCTCCACAGGCTCACTGACACACACAC
Source organism: Amaurobius ferox (assembly GCA_951213105.1). Taxonomy (NCBI): domain Eukaryota; kingdom Metazoa; phylum Arthropoda; class Arachnida; order Araneae; family Amaurobiidae; genus Amaurobius; species Amaurobius ferox. Next base: position 94,116,382 of record OX578146.1, read on the forward strand.
ACAAACACACACAGACATACTTTCACACACAGACATACTTTCACACACACACACACACACACACACACACACACACACATCACTTCAAAAATGTTTGATTCGTGATCAGGGATGCTTGAAACGTGCTCACCCGTCGAAAACTCGAATTCGAATTTTTGATCCCGTCACAATACTTTCCTTATACATTATGTATATAAGGAAAGTAATAATTTAACTATAAATGTTACAAAACTTTTTACTTTCCTTATATACATAATGTATCAGGAAAGTATTGTGACGGGATCGAAAATTCGAATTCGAGTTTTTGACGGGAGAGCACGTTTCAAGCATCCCTGATCACGAATCAAATATTTTTGAAGTGATGTCTGTGTGTGTGTGTATCAGTGAGTCTGTGGAGACGAGAACTGACGAACGAATAGACCGATTCGAACGAAATTTGGTACAAAGCTCACAATCCGTAAACACTGGAAGCTTATTGTTTTTATATGCAATCGAATGTTCAGATCCCCCTAAATTTTCGCTTGAAATTTTGAAAAAATCGTCTAAAAATCAAAACCGCTAATAAAGTTACGCAAATAGACATTTTTTATGTAATTTTTCATTATAAAACGATTGACATAAATTTTAGAACGCGCGCATGAACCGTTCTTGAGATATTGTACATTTTCAAAAAAAATATCAAAAGTCATATAAAGTAAAAAGAAATATTTCCTATTGAGAAACATGTTCACTTTTCATATGTAATACTATGTGATAAATTTGGTAACATCACTCTCGGCGATCTAGCTCGTTTCATTCATGAGAAAAGATACTTTGAGTAATACTTTTGCATTTGAACTACAATAGCCATTTATCTGCTATAGAAATAACTTATTTCTCCGTCCATAATGTTTGTCGAGATTTTGGCGACGAATTTGGCGGCATCTCACCTACTTGGCGACTTTTTTTAAAATGTTGCCAAATTAACGAAAATCTCGCCAAATGAATAAAAATGACGCTAAATCAAGGAAAATGACGACTAATCTTCGAAAATTCAATATCTTGGAAAGAAAATAATTATCTACTATAAGAAAAGCCTATTTCTTTACTGTAAAAGTAGTAAATTCATTGCATTATATAAGGAAAGTCATGTGTTGCCCACATCAGATTTTTTTGCATTGTATGCATGAACGTTATGTGATTTCTTACTGAAAATAACACTAAAATAATAAAACAGCAATTAAATGCTCAATGAGAGCATACGAAATGAGTGTCTTCAAAGTACAGACGTATTAACAATTCACTGAAATTTTACACACCGAGATTTACTTAGTAAATTAATTCATGCGAAACTCTTATTTTTGTTGCATAACTACTCTTAAATAGATCTCAATAATTTCCCGAAACACGCCAAGAACGGTTATTTTCAGCTTCAATTCTTGAACTTTCGGGAAATCGTCAAAAGTTGCCAAGATTTTACGTTAACACATTTGATAAACGTTGACTGGAAGGCAGTTTTCTCTACCACAATGGCAATTTGTTAGAAACCTGTACAATCTTTGCTTCCTCTGAAAACTCTAATATAAGAGGAAAAAAGCGATGGCAAATAATTGTTACAATATCTAGGTTGTGAGTTTACTTCATAAGCTGTGTAGATTAGTCGTTAGAGTGTAGTTTCTGTTAACTCTAGAATATAGTTTTGCCATCAGGGGCCTAAATTTCGAGTCCCTTCCCGCGTATGACTTCATTCTGTGCTGTGACTATTCCTAAAAAAAAATCTGATGTGGGCAACACATGACTTTCCTTATATAATGTAATGAATTTACTACTTCTACAGTAAAAAAAATAGGTTTTTCTTATAGTAGATACTAATATTCTTTCCAAGATATTGAATTTTCGATAATTAGTCGTCATTTTCATTGATTTAGCGTCATTTTTATCCATTTGGCGAGATTTTCGTTAATTTGGCAACATTTCAAAAAGTCGCCAAGTTGGCGACATTGCGCCAAATTCGTCGCCAAAATCTCGCCAAGCGTTATGGACGAAGAAATAAGTTATTCTTACAGCAGATAAATGACTATTGGCGTTCAAATACATAAGTATTACTTAAAGAATCTTTTTCCATGAATGGAGCGAGCTAGATCCACGAGAATGATGTCACCCAATTTATCGCATGGTATTACATATGAAAAGTGATCATGTTTCTCAATAGGAAATATATATTTTTTATTTTATATGACTTTTTGATAATTTTTTTGAAAAATGTACAATATCTCGAGAACGGTTCATGTTAGCGTTCTAAAATTTATGTTAATCGTTTTCTAATGAAAAATTACACAACAAATGTCTGTTTGCGTAACTTTATTAGTGTGAGGCCAGAATATGTCCTCACATGAGGCATGTTTATTGCAGTATTTATGGTGGCCAGAACTTTACAACAACTTGAACTTTTAGGTCAAATACAATAAATTTGAGTGTCCCATGCCAAAGGGGGTTGAAAGAGCCCTTGATAAATGTCAAGTGATGCCATTGGGTTCAGAAGAACCAATGAGCAGCAAGGAGAAGAAGGGTGGAGCTACCTCTCCCCCCCCCCCCCCCCAGCCGAAGGAACCAAGACACTTCGATACAAAAAAAAGGAGAACGAACTCGGATACAGAATGTGGTGGGAAAAGTAACTTTGATACGAAATGTTGCAGAAGTCTGACACGAAATGTGGTGGCGAGAAGTTTCCTACGAAGTGTTGGTGAAAAGAGTTTGACAAAAGGAGCGAAGTGACCATGACCTAGCAGTTGCAGATATAAGTATCAGTCGAAGTGAAAAGTACGAGTAAGAGCCACACACCATAGAGTTATGGCAGTACGGTCAGCACTAAGACCGATGCAAGCGAGATGATGAGCCCAAGTCTAAACTGTAAGGTATGTGCTCATTTCCCCGGTCCTAGAAATATTCGAAATCTAATATCGCTGGTCATATCTCCCCGAGATAAAATATTAAATGAAAATTGATAATAATTGAAAGTTGATATTGTTGAAATTAGTGCTTTTGATAAATTGATGTTGTTAATAAATGATATTATTTAAGTTTTAAATAGGCTAGTCTTTTTTTAATGATTAATGAATTCTTTTCAGGACTTACACAAAAGGTAAAAATAATTGGAGGGTTTTTGCATAAACACAACGCTTTATTTCATATTTTCCACGTCCCACAATTAGCGGTTTTGATTTTGTGACGATTTTTTCAAAATTTCATTCGAAAATTTAGGGGGGTTCTGAACATTCGATCACGTTTAAAAACAATAGGCTTCCAGTGTTCACGGATTGTGATTTTTGTACCAAATTTCATTCGAATCGGTCTATTCGTTCGTCAGTTATCGTCTCCACAGGCTCACAGACACACACACACACACACACACACAGACATCACTTCAAAAATGTTTGATTCGTGATCAGGGATGCTTGAAACTTGCTCTCCCGTGGAAAACTCGAATTCGAATTTTCGACCCCGTCACAATACTTTCCTTATACATTATGTATATAAGGAATGTAATACTAAATCTTAAATCCGTCGTATTAATTGGGTGCATAAAGTTGTGGCACATCGAAAGTTTCGTTTCTGTTTTTGCAATTATCTGCTATTCAAACTGATCTATGGGTCTCGCTATTTGCAAAGGGAACGTGATATTAGTTTTAAAAATCCCTTTAAATTGGGTTCGGTAAATATGGAGATCAAATGTTCTCAATTTTGCAAATTTATGGCAAATCGTAACAGGTATAGTAGATTTCCTTGTATATACGTTTTGGAGATTTAAAATACTTATAAACGCGCTCATTTACTTTAATGGAAAAAATTCTTTATTTTCTTCAGGATATATTTAAAAAATTGAAAAGTTTCTCATATACCTAAAAAACCCTCAGAAACAATTTTTAAATTCCTCACGAATAAAACAAACTATTTTCTAATTTCGTTCTAAATTTAAAAAACTCTCATTTTGGCGAGAATTTAAAAAGGGGAGGAGAACCAAAACAAATACACTTTGACCATTAAAGAAAGATATTTCGTCGAACAAAATAATTTTGAAGCTAAAAAACATATATTTCTTAGCTAAATTCTTGTATCTACTGAAAAAAAATCAAAGGAATTTAATTTTAAAGCAGTGATATTGATAAAAAAATTATCTCAACTTGATTGAAATTTTCCTGTATTTGATGTAATAAGTTTGAAGTATTTTGCTGACTAGTTTTCGAAATAAGAAATGGGATTTTAAGAAAGAACTATTTTTGAAGCAACTGTTTTCTTTTTAAATTCTTTCAAAAATTGGAGTAGCTTATAAAGAGTTTTACACTCACTTTTTCAATTAGCAATCAATTAGCGTTATTCAATTAGCAATCAATTAGTTTATTTTCAATTAGCGTTATTTCTGTATTTGGTTGTTTTATTAGGATGTATTATTAAAGGGTTCAGTCAGTAACACATTGTAGCTGACAACTGCATACTGCTACGGGCAGTTGATGTTAATTGGGATCAAATATTATCAATAGCTTAAAAGTATTTATACTTAAAATTAATCATTTAACATGCAAAATTACGATTTTTTTGTTAAAATCTAACATTCTTTGCTATTAGTATATGTAAATATCAATATGAAAATAAAATAATTAGTTTTAAGTTATTTTCTTATATTTAAATATCTCTTAGTTTGTTCTATATAAAAGATTAAATATTTTATTTACAAAAATGTGATTTATATTTTGAACTACTTTTATATATTTTAAAAAAAATGTGAATATAAATTAAAAATATTTTGATGGATTTTAATTTAATTAAATATTTAATACTTTAAGATTGTTAACTTTCACATTTGAATTTCATACTCTTTTGATACTCTCCAATGAAATATTTGGAAATATTTCAATGAACTCTTCTGGAACTCTTCAATGAACTCTTCTTAAACACTTCAATAAACTCTTCTAAAACTCTTAAATGAACTCTTCTTGAAACAATTCAATAAACTCTTCTGAAACTCTTGAACGTACGCTTCTTAAACACTTCAATAAACTCTTCTGAATCTCTTCAATAAACTCTTCTTGAACACTTCAATAAACTCTTGTGAAACTCTTCTGAAACTATTCAATGAACTATTCTTAAACACTTCAATAATCTCTTGTGAAACTCTTCTAAAACTCTTCAATGAACTCTTCTTAAACACTTCAGTAAACTGTTCTGAAACTCTTAAATGAACTTTTCAGAACCTCTTCAGAAACTGTTCTAAATCTCTTAAATGAACTTTTCTGAAACTCTTCGGAGACTCTTTAATGGCACTATATGAATAGCTATAGAAATAATGCTCTAAATGAAAAAAAAAATTCATCGGGGGAAAAAGCCATACTGTTTGATTTTTAAAAAGGAGATCTGTAATGATCATATTAAAAATAACATATGATATTTCTGATATATTTCTGAGATTTTATTAATACAACCTAACTGAAAAAACTGTACTTATTCAATTGGTCTATAAAAAGATATAAATTTAATAAAAAGATATAAATTGAACATTAATAAATTACTTGAACATGATAGCAAGACTTCTTTATATATTCAAGTTTGCAAAGCAATTGTTTAGTAGAAATAGGATCATCTTTGCTACTGTAGCTGAACTACCATATCAGTTTAAATTCCAATTAAAATATCAATTACCAGTAATATAATACCGCTAATATAATTTCCTATATTTAATTAATCGCAATACCATCCATAACGTTTCTGATTGAAATGCGTTTTCTTGTTTTTGCACTTAAATGAAATTGCATGGCGTATTTATATATTATTAATTAATGCCAATTCAGTCGGATATAATTTAATATATAAGTTATTACTTTCATAAAAAAACTTTTACTTTCGTAAAATTCCTTTTTATGACATGATATACAGTATTCATGTTACATATGAAAGTTATTAAGTTAAATGTATTTCGTTTCAATCCATTTTATTTTTGCAGATTAGAATATAAAGAAAATTAATTAGTGAAATTAATACAGCAGACATGTAAATAGCAAATACAACAACTTGACTTTCTCAAAAATATATCACTATATATAAGTGTTTTTGTCTTTCCAAACCCTCTGCGAAAGGTCATCTAGATCGCGCAACAACCTAGATAGCTGAATCTAGGTTGTTCAGTCTTAAGTGGGCAACAACAATCGTTGCACACTTATAGTGTCGACTATGGTACAAAACCTAAAGAAACCAATTTTACGATTTACTCACGTGGGGTGTGGAGAAAATGTGGGATTTCAAGAAGTCTTTCTTGATCCTCCAGAAGCCCCCTGGTGATCAAGAAGGTTGAATTTTCGTGCACTTATATCTACAAATCCAATAGCACTTAGATGGATTTTGTATTCACCTCCCGGAGTTGTAAAAAATGAATTTTTAAATTATTTATAAACCCTCTAAAAAACCGCCTGATAATCTAGAAGACTGAATCTTAAGCACACTTGTAGTCGACAAATCAGCTTATAATTTATTTTTCATGTGGCCTGAATATGTTCCTGTTTCATTATTAATAAAAGGGTGTCAGTTCCTTTCAAAATATTAATCAGCTAAAAAGATTCGCAAATTAACAAAGAATAAAGTACTTATTGGCAATAATAATGCATTTTTGCATTCTACGAATTATCAACAATAAAAATAATAATCTTTCATACGTTTAATATTAATAATCCGCTGAACGTCGGTTAAGTTTTTTTTATAACTCAAATTTAAAACAAAAGCATTTATATGTAACATGAAACGTCTATTGTTGCAAAAGAATCCCACTCATTTTTAAACGTTTTTGTCTATTTAAGGTGTCCCCCTACCTTTAAAATGCAATTTTCAGTCCAAAACCCGATTTTCTATATTGGGCTTAATATTAAAGTCTGATTTTTAGCTTTCTAAATCAATTTGAATTTTGTTTCTACCATGCTTAGAACTTGAGTTACAAGCATTTTAATATTAGTCAGTCGCAATTTTTTGAAACCGAAAGTAGCATTCTGCTACCGGAAGTGAACTTAAATGCTTATTTAAATTAATATTTTACTTAATATAAGCATCAGAATTTGTTACTACATATAAAATGAATTTAAAAAGGAAAACACAAAACTTTGAAGTATCTAAAATGGGTTGAATATATGTTGCAAAAGAATCCCACTTATTTTTAAATATTTTTTTCTATTTAAGGTGTCCCCCAACCTTTAAAATGCAATTTTCAGTCAAAAATCCGATTTTCGATATTTGGCTTAATATTAAAGCCTGATTTTTAGCTTTCTAAATCAGTTTGAATTTCGTTTCTATCTTGCTTAGAACTTGAGTTACAGGCATTTTAATATTAGTCAGTTGCAAGATTTTGAAACCGAAAGTAGCATTCCGCTACCGGAAGTGAACTTAAATGCTTGTTTAAAATAATATTTTACTTAATATAAGCATCGAAATTTGTTACTACATATAAAATGAATTTAGAAAGGAAAATACAAAATTTTGGAATATTTAAAATGTGTTGAATATATGTGGCAACACGAAGTTTTACTCAGATATCTGGCATCAAAGTTAGGCTACTTTATATTTCCGTAGCGTTTTCGAAGTTTTTCTGTTACGAGTGCTCATAAACTTTAAAATTCTTGTTTGAAATCATTTTTTCTTCTTGAAATAGGAAAAAGTGTAGCTAGAAAAAGAAAGCGCCAGTTTCATGGTAAACAATTTACTAAAAACGATCTAAATAACAGTGTTGTGAAAATGACGCTGTAAATACTGCGAGTTCATCAAAGCTGGAAACACCTACTGCTTCAGATGTTGAATTGGCGAATCAGTTACACACACACACACACACACACACAGTAAGTGGAAATGAGGAAACAGAATTATTGATTCAGAGATTCTGTTTAATGTTTTTTATGCGATTTCCTGTCCAAAATGTTTTAATTTAGGATTGGATTTAAATGAAAAATCCAGATATGGATTGTGTTCTCATTTTGCTCTAAAATGTAAAAACTGCAATTTTTTCAAAGATTTTGCTTCATCTAACAAAATTAATAATGAACCTGAAGTAAACAAAATATTTGTATATGGAATGAGGCAAATTGGTAAAGGTTTCTCAGCGGCTTATAAACTTTGCAGTACAATGAATTTGCCAAAGCTTGCGAAAGCTACATATGAAACGTATGAAGTAAAAATTTTGAAAGTTGTAGCAGATGTAGCTGAAGATTATATGGCAAAAGCAGTTGGGAAAGTTGTTTCAGAAACAAAAAGTGATGAAAGTGAAGACAAAAATCGATTGGTGCCAGGTCAATGCTGTAATATAAGAATTCAATCACCTTCTCAATGGATGCGTTAACAAACACTTTACACCAAATCCAAACCTGCGTACGTGGCGTGACATTAGGTCCATACGCCTTAGCGATGAGCTTCCGCTAGTGTTATCCCGTAAACTTAAAGAAACCTTATCACAGTACGTATCTCAAAATTTGACAAAGTTTCCACGATTGCAGCTATATTTAGATGTTTGTTAAACATTGTGCTAATATATCTGTCTTCTAGTGGCAGAAAATATAAACAAAAAGCTAAATAGTACAATCATACCATCGAAACGCGTCCAATCAATAATAAATGTCATGCATAGGAGAGGCTTTGCTACCTTATTCATTAAAACGCTCTTGCAGTTGTATTCACAGGTTGGAATTTGTTCAGCAGTTTTGCAGAGTTGGAAATGACTATGATTCGTTCGCTGAAATTAGGTAGAGACAAAACTACTCAGAATACCTGGAAATATGCTGACTTCAATTTTGTGGGCTCAAAAATCAACGGCTCAAGCCTTATGCTGAAAAAATTAAGAATCACATAGTTTACATTATGCAATTTCGACAATTCCAGATGTTAAAATACTTTTGAGAATATGAAATTCGTTTAATTCAAACTATTGAACAAATTTAATTTGTGAGCAAAGATAATGTTATTCAATGATCATACGTATTCATCAATACCGCTTGACAGAGATATGGTCAATAACGTCTTAATTGAGATCTCTAGGGTTCTGAAAATATTTTAATCTTGCCCAGCAGAAGCACTGTTTTTTATGTACAAAACGGCTCTGTCATCTAGGTATCAAAACTATGTACAAAGTTGTCTTTAGTTATTTTTTTTTACTTCGAACATACGAATGTATGTGCATGAGTACACATGTGTAAGGGAAAAAGCAGGTGTTTACATAGGTATGCAGGTCGCAAACCGAGCTAAAACTTGGTTCTTGGTCCATAGAAAGTTATACACCGCTGCTGTTTTAAACATGATTGATTCAGATATACTTAAAACGTGTAAAACCTATTACAAACTAAGTCTCACAATGTTATCCCTATCGTAAAACATTATCGTAAATCCTTACGTAATTTAATTTCAATACAGTGAAATTAACTTTCTAATTTATTGTAAGTTTTTTTTAATAATGTTGCATTAATATTCTCTTTTGTGGCATTTCAAAAAGCATATTGTAGACCAGCACAAATTAGAACGGTGTTTTATAAATTTCAGAGATTCCTGAAATAAAATAGCATAATTAATATTCAAAATCTTAATTAACGACGCATCGATTCTTAATTACACACTTGAAAAAAAAGGGATTTACTAAAAGAATATGCTCACGTTCAAGTAGCAATTTTCAGCACTTTTGAACAAAAAAAAATAATTTTTCTTGCAAAGAAAATAATAATTTCAATACGCTGAAATTAACATTCTCCTTTATTGTAAATTTTTAATAATGCTGTATCAGAATTCTCTATTGTTGCATTTCAAAAAGTACTCTGTGTAACACCGGACTTTCATACTTTTAATTTTGAGTCTTAAAATATGTTAAGGATTTTTGATAAATAAATATTTTATCAACTTTTTCCGAGAAAATATCTTGAAATTTATGAAGCATGTATGCAATAAAAATATTTGTAGCTGTAATAAATCTTTTACACTCTTGCAAAAAAAATTCCATGAGGTTTCTTTACAAAAACAAGAAAATATCGGAAAATGCAGATTTTTTTTAATATAAACAAAGGTTTTAGGGATAAGGAACTAACAAGAGATTATATAGAGTTGCAAATACATACAGTTTACTCATAGGTGACCTTGTGCAAGTTCTAAGGCCCTCCCGGTACTCAGACAAATATTTAATTCACATTTCTTCATTTTATTCGACCCAGACCGTCGAACCTGTCAAAAAGGTGTAAGGCGTCTTCTTGGGCCTAGAAGAATAAAATGTATTCCCTCCTCCTAGCCTTGGATGGTCGGGTCAGTGGCACGCAATTTAGACCGGAAGCCAGTGAGGTGACATCTCCAGGGATTCTACCCTCCCTACTCTGTCATAGGGCGCACTGTAACCGTTTCTGACAGATTTATAGATTGATAAAATAAATGTCTGAAAAGATAGTCATTTTTTCAGAAAACACAGGGAGTCCACAGGGAAAGAAAATAGTTTACACGTGTCTTTTCTTGACGTGCAATGCCCACTTGGGACTAGAAGATTCCCTCTCTAGTCTTCAGGTCCATATGAACTAAATTCCAAAGTTGAGATAAATTATGAATCTGAATTCCGAATACCAGCGGAGACTTATGTGTATTTATACACGTTAGTAATGTTTCGAAATGTTAGTCCCTCGTCAAAATAGTTTGCATTAAGCAAATGCATTAAGCAAACAGTAGAACCAAAAAGTAGCCCAAACTTTCCAATCGAATTAAATCCCTGAGCTGTAAGCATAGAAGTGAAGAAAGTCAGTTACATTTCTTATCTAAGAAGATTATTTTCTTATTCCTACCAGGCACCTGGATTTTTGCTTTCTACAGTACAGATAGTTCCATAATCAAGTATCTGAAATTCAACAACTGTTGTAAATGAAATTATATTTCAAGTACGAATTTTATGTGAAATATGTTTTTCATATGTGCCTCTGTAAATGAAAAATATATTATGTATTCTACTCGGCCATACGAAATTTTACAGGCATACGAAATTCCATACAAAATTCAAACTTTTCAAATTAACTTCATCTTCGTGGATCTAGTTAATTCCTCTTACGAGAAAAGATTCTTTTCATAGTGTTTTTTTTTATCTTGATGCCGAAAAATTGACTCACCCCACAGTCATATATTTCACAGGATACTAATTACATATATCAATTACATTTTGAAAGCGATTTTGCACGTTGATATGAATAAATAATTCTATTTGATTCATAAGAAGCCAAAAGTGCTGAATTTCAGCTTATGTGATGTTGATTAAATTTAAAGAATCCAACGTGGGCAGCTCATGATGTTAATAAAATATCAATTGCATTTTGAACAAGATTTTGTACGTGGGTATAAATAAGTGGGTACCAAAAAAACTTATTTTTCGAGCAAATAAAATTTGACAAACTAAAAATATTGCTAACATCAGTAAACAGCATACTATATTGTATTAAAATATGTTAGTTTTTAATTCACCAATTTGACGTTGTTTTTATCACTTTAGAGTCATTTTTTAGGAATGTGTCAACATTTTATTCAATTTGGCACTACATTAAAAATGTTGCCAAGTTAGCGATATTTCGCCAAATTTATCGCCAAGTGTTACTGTGAGACCAGTAGACACCATTTACAGTTTTTGATGTTTGAGAAGTGTGAGACCAGTAGGCACCCTTTACAGTTTTGATGGTTGTGGCTAAACAAAGGCACAGACATTGGGTCACTGATTTTGGCTCTCTTGGCCAGGAAAATTATTGCCCCAGTAACTACACGTCATTCAAATTGCAGGTGTGGTTTTGGCATAAATATATCCTAGGGCCAAGACTTATACCAAGCCTCATTCGATAATGAAACAGCCAATGGTGGAACGAAACAACTTCACACTAAGGAACTACCAGTGAGGGCAAGGAGGGCGTATCCTCACCCGAGGCAAAGAGATGCTGTGGAGAAAGAAGATCAATTAAGTATTTTTGGAAGATGATGGGAATTTTATTCAGAAATGAATGTTAAAATATTTCCGATAGTTGCAGTGTCTGTATTCAGACGTTAAGGGAATAAAGTGGTATTCAAAATGATGATGAAGTTTTAAGGAAAATAATGTCAGTCAGTAAACGAAGCCGTTGTTAGAGCTGAAGTCTTAAAATAAATTAGAGTTACAATTATGACAGTTGGAGTGGTACATCAATGAACAGGTCACCAGAACTAGGCCAAAACACAAAACTATGTGATGAGCTTATTGTATATTGGGTCGAATTATGCTATTTGGAATAATATTACAATCTACAGGTTTCACCCGGGTGCTTTCTCCTCCCCCAAAGCGATTTTATAATAACTTCATGTAATTTTAAATATAATAGTAAGAAGAAGTGTTAATAAATGCTAATTTGTTTAAAAGTTAATCATATGTGGGTTTTAATGAGTAGTGATGCTGATTTATTGATTATGATAAAGGAAGGCTCGCACAATGAGGTAAATATCTTGAAATTTATGAAGCATGTATGCAATAAAAATATTTGTAGCTGTAATAAATCTTTTACACTCTTGCAAAAAAAATTCCATGAGGTTTCTTTAGAAAAACAAGAAAATATCGGAAAATGCAGATTTTTTTTAATATAAACAAAGGTTTTAGGGATAAGGAACTAACAAGAGATTATATAGAGTTGCAAATACATACAGTTTACTCATAGGTGACCTTGTGCAAGTTCTAAGGCCCTCCCGGTACTCAGACAAATATTTAATTCACATTTCTTCATTTTATTTGACCCAGACCGTCGAACCTGTCAAAAAGGTGTAAGGCGTCTTCTTGGGCCTAGAAGAATAAAATGCATTCCCTCCTCCTAGCCTTGGATGGTCGGGTCAGTGGCACGCAATTTAGACCGGAAGCCAGTGAGGTGACATCTCCAGGGATTCTACCCTCCCTACTCTGTCATAGGGCGCACTGTAACCGTTTCTGACAGATTTATAGATTGATAAAATAAATGTCTGAAAAGATAGTCATTTTTTCAGAAAACACAGGGAGTCCACAGGGAAAGAAAATAGTTTACACGTATCTTTTCTTGACGTGCAATGCCCACTTGGGACTAGAAGATTCCCTCTCTAGTCTTCAGGTCCATATGAACTAAATTCCAAAGTTGAGATAAATTATGAATCTGAATTCCGAATACCAGCGGAGACTTATGTGTATTTATACACGTTAGTAATGTTTCGAAATGTTAGTCCCTCGTCAAAATAGTTTGCATTAAGCAAATGCATTAAGCAAACAGTAGAACCAAAAAGTAGCCCAAACTTTCCAATCGAATTAAATCCCTGAGCTGTAAGCATAGAAGTGAAGAAAGTCAGTTACATTTCTTATCTAAGAAGATTATTTTCTTATTCCTACCAGGCACCTGGATTTTTGCTTTCTACAGTACAGATAGTTCCATAATCAAGTATCTGAAATTCAACAACTGTTGTAAATGAAATTATATTTCAAGTACGAATTTTATGTGAAATATGTTTTTCATATGTGCCTCTGTAAATGAAAAATATATTATGTATTCTACTCGGCCATACGAAATTTTACAGGCATACGAAATTCCATACAAAATTCAAACTTTTCAAATTAACTTCATCTTCGTGGATCTAGTTCATTCCTCTTACGAGAAAAGATTCTTTTCATAGTGTTTTTTTTTATCTTGATGCCGAAAAATTGACTCACCCCACAGTCATATATTTCACAGGATACTAATTACATATATCAATTACATTTTGAAAGCGATTTTGCACGTTGATATGAATAAATAATTCTATTTGATTCATAAGAAGCCAAAAGTGCTGAATTTCAGCTTATGTGATGTTGATTAAATTCTAAAGAATCCAACGTGGGCAGCTCATGATGTTAATAAAATATCAATTGCATTTTGAACAAGATTTTGTACGTGGGTATAAATAAGTTGGTACCAAAAAAACTTATTTTTCGAGCAAATAAAATTTGACAAACTAAAAATATTGCTAACATCAGTAAACAGCATACTATATTGTATTAAAATATGTTAGTTCTTAATTCACCAATTTGACGTTGTTTTTATCACTTTAGAGTCATTTTTTAGGAATGTGTCAACATTTTATTCAATTTGGCACTACATTAAAAATGTTGCCAAGTTAGCGATATTTCGCCAAATTTATCGCCAAGTGTTACTGTGAGACCAGTAGACACCATTTACAGTTTTTGATGTTTGAGAAGTGTGAGACCAGTAGGCACCCTTTACAGTTTTGATGGTTGTGGCTAAACAAAGGCACAGACATTGGGTCACTGATTTTGGCTCTCTTGGCCAGGAAAATTATTGCCCCAGTAACTACACGTCATTCAAATTGCAGGTGTGGTTTTGGCATAAAAATATCCTAGGGCCAAGACTTATACCAAGCCTCATTCGATAATGAAACAGCCAATGGTGGAACGAAACAACTTCACACTAAGGAACTACCAGTGAGGGCAAGGAGGGCGTATCCTCACCCGAGGCAAAGAGATGCTGTGGAGAAAGAAGATCAATTAAGTATTTTTGGAAGATGATGGGAATTTTATTCAGAAATGAATGTTAAAATATTTCCGATAGTTGCAGTGTCTGTATTCAGACGTTAAGGGAATAAAGTGGTATTCAAAATGATGATGAAGTTTTAAGGAAAATAATGTCAGTCAGTAAACGAAGCCGCTGTTAGAGCTGAAGTCTTAAAATAAATTAGAGTTACAATTATGACAGTTGGAGTGGTACATCAATGAACAGGTCACCAGAACTAGGCCAAAACACAAAACTATGTGATGAGCTTATTGTATATTGGGTCGAATTATGCTATTTGGAATAATATTACAATCTACAGGTTTCACCCGGGTGCTTTCTCCTCCCCCAAAGCGATTTTATAATAACTTCATGTAATTTTAAATATAATAGTAAGAAGAAGTGTTAATAAATGCTAATTTGTTTAAAAGTTAATCATATGTGGGTTTTAATGAGTAGTGATGCTGATTTATTGATTATGATAAAGGAAGGCTCGCACAATGAGGTAATGGTGGATTTTGAGGTCATGATAGTAATTTATATTTGGAATAACATGTTGATTTTAACATTTAAATATATATATATATATATATATATATATATATATATATTTTAATTCACCACAGTTACATATTTGATGATACTTATTACTGTTCATTTTCATGTAATTTTAGATGCATTTATTTAGAAAAACATACAATATCTTAAGAGCAGTTCAAGTATACACCATTTGATTTAAAATATATAGGTGCATATAACATAAATATTTATGTAACATTATTGAATGCCCTGATATTTTCATGATTTTTTTAAATTCAGGTGAAAATTTGGGGGTCTGCCAAACATTTGCTCGCGTTTAAAACTAATATAGTTCGAGAATTCACGGATGGTAATAATCATACCAAATTACATTCAAAACATTTTATTCGTTCATGAGATATCGCATCCACAGACTTAATCACACACGCAGACAGCATTTCAAAAACGTATGATTCGATTTCAAGCATGCTTGAAACGCGTTCCACTACAATATTCCCCTTATACAATACTCCTCTTCATATTATGTTTGTAGGGAAAGTAATCAATGTGTCGTGCCTTTTTTACATTATTTTTTCACTATGATACAAGTATTACAAGGATACATTGCGTTCTGTAGGGAAAATCATGTGCAGCACACAGTGGATTTTTCTTTAATCAAACTAAAAGATCTCCATAGATTTTGGAGGTAGACTCTTAATTTCTTGCAAATATTGGATTTTTTTTTAATTACTTGATAAAAAAACTTATTAACTATGTAAAGAACAGATTTCTTAATTACAATGCCAGGCAAAATAATTAGAGTATCCCTATTCCCTTTCCACTAATTATCTACAAGAGAGAAGACTACGTTTTTCTGTTAGTTGTCAGTTTGGTTTAAAAGTGCTTATAATGTTTTGAAAAAGGTCACACAAAGATGAGGTAATAAATTCGAATAGAAATATTGTGTCCAATCAAGATGCGCAAATACATATTTTGGTATAAAATTGCTTATAACGCTTTGTAAAACGTCAAACAATGATAAGGCAAGAAATTCGAGTGGAAATCTTGTGTCCAATCAAGATACACAAATACATTTTTCGATTTAAAAGTGATTATAACGCTTTAAAAAGCGTCAAAGATGAAGCAAGAAATTCCAGTAGAAATATTGTGCCCAATCAAAATACACAAAACTGATTTTTGACGTGAATAATTTCTATGACCGAGTTATCTGTATGACTTTGGATTGTTAAGAGGAATGTAAGCATATTGGACGCTTTTATTTCAGAACGTAAATGAAAAAATGTGTGCATAATTCATACTTGATTTGAAGGAAATAGCGTATTATTTACGAATATATAAAGGTAATTTCAATATATAGAGAAGAAACACGTCAAGAGTTTAAATTATTTAATTAAATAAAACACGAAACATTTGATTCTAAAAAGTCATTTCATAGACATCATATTGACGTACAAATAGTTTTTAAAAAGCCAGAGCGTTTTGGGTCGTCAGCACACCCTGTTTCAGAGGCGTCAAGTGAAACCGTACTGATATGCTTAAATATCATAAATATCATCCACATTGGCAGGCAAAATTTGCATCTTGTTGTATATGTTGTATATGTTTGTTAAATAGCATCATTATAACAAACATGATAAGGCATCAACAGAAACCATGAGCAAGAAAATTAAATTAAAGACAATTGTACTGCAAAATTAATAATGGTAAAATTATAAATCATGAATGGCATGCATACATTCAATAATTTCAAAATTTAAAGTTATATCAGAAGTAGGATTTTAATGGCTTAACGCGCATGGAATCGAGAACGAGTCGTCAAGCATAACTCAAAACCTGAACAGGGTCAAAATTATAAATCTCAAATTATCTTGATTTTATCTTTAAACTAGGTTAGGATGATGCTTACTCTTTTGAATTTGTTTATAAAAAAATTCTCAAATTCGTCGAAAATTCATTCAACTTAATTCAAAACTCAATTCTATTAACGACCGCATGCCGTTCAAAGATAGTTTTCCGTATCATCCAAAAATGTTTCGCCCCCTTATCCAATTTTGCTCCAAATTTAAATTTAGACCTGCTCACTAGACTGTGATCACTATGTTTAATCGTGTTCGCACTGACAAATTTAAGGAGAGGGAAAACTTTAAAAGTCAAGCTGGGGTATATGTGGTAACCCTTCTTTCTCCTGATAATGATTTTAAATTTTATATAGGTAGCACTAAACGAAAGGTAGG
The DNA here is from genome assembly GCA_951213105.1 of Amaurobius ferox. NCBI lineage: Eukaryota > Metazoa > Arthropoda > Arachnida > Araneae > Amaurobiidae > Amaurobius > Amaurobius ferox. The sequence goes on from OX578146.1 coordinate 94,133,681, forward strand.
CATACGTTTGGCTGAACATACCCGAGACGTTAAAAATCAAAAACAATATACTGCTGTTTCCGAACTTGTTATCAAAGATAAGTTTCAACCCCTTTTCGAAAAAACTTTCCTTTTTATTAATTGTAGCAATTTCCGCTCCATTTTAATATATGAATACATGTTTATTTATTTATACCGATCTGAGATCTGTAATTTTGACCCTGTTCAGGTTTTGAGTTATGCTTAGCGACTCGTTCTCGATACCATGAGTGTTAAGCCTTTAAAATCCTACCTCTGATAAAACTTTTAAATTTTAAAATTATTATATGTAAACATGCCATTCTTGATTTAGAATTTTATCCTTTTTAATTTTGCAGAACAATTGCCTTTAATTTAATTTTCTTGATCATGGTTTATATTGATGCCTTATCATGTTTGCTATAATGATGCTATTTTGTAATATGCAAATTTTGCCTGCCGATGTGGATGATATTTAAGCATGTATGTCAGTACGGTTCCATTTGCCGCCACTGAAGAAGGATGTGTTGACGCCTGAAAGTGCTCTGGCTTTCTTAAAACTATTTGTACGTCAATAGGATGTCTGTAAGATGACGTTTTAGAATCAAATGTTTCGTCTTTAATTTAATTAAAAAACTAATTACAATATTTTAATATTTTGAGTATTTATTTTCGGATAAAATCGTTTTCGTTTAAGCAAGATTTTGCTTCCTTTCCTTATTTTTCTCAAAATAGCTTCAAAGTGAAGTGGACTCTGCATTCTCCACTCTTTAATGGCAGATTGATGTGCAACTGATAATCTAACTGACTACCGCCTGTTATTTTTACCTCATATTTGCTTCCTGGTGTAATTTTTATCCTCCAGGTTTTGCTTCCTGCGTTGTCCTCGTCCTACCAATTTGAAATCGGCGCTCAATATATCACAGTCCACTGAATCCGTGCTAGTCATACTGAGGTCACTTTCACACCTCCGACATCTTTGAACTAACCTACAGGATTGATGTGTTTGGGCGCCATTATAAAGAACCTTGCTGCCCATCCAAAACTCATACCACGGATATTCGTACTGGCCAGTCGAAACTCCATCTTTGAGATACTGGAACAAAATTGCTAGCTCATATTGTCTAAGTGGACGCTGCAGATATTGCAGATAAATATATCTTCCTAGGAAACTATTTACTAGGTTGTGTCGACATTGACGATCTCGCTATCCTCATGCGGAAGTAAGGTGGGAATTTTGCATGTAGCAAAATTCAGTTTCCTCGGCCTCAGCTTTCCACTGCTATGTCAATATTTTTTTACGTCTACAAAAATATTACTGAAGCAATTACACTTGCGTAATAGTCTATTTCTATAGAAATTCGGTATACTTTAGTTGAGTTGTTGGCAAATATTAGAATAAAATGAAAGATTCACTTGCGCCTTTGTATGAAATTTGATTTCAGCCGGTTGAATAGTTTTGGAGAAAAACTGATTACAAAATTTCGAAGTGCGAAGTATACATGCTAATAATACGAGTAAACTATCATTAATATATTAAATAATGAAAGTGTCTTTACAGTTACCTATAAAAATATGTAGATATACGGTTTGTTGCTATTTCGTGACTTCCCTTGCATTTTAACATCTGTATGGAGAAAAACGGCAGCTTTAAATGCGCAGTTTTAATATAACACATTCTCTAAATTCATCAATGAATTGCTTATATTCATTTAGTTTAGAATGCTTAACTTAACTATATGGACTAAACATATGCTAACTATATTTTTAAATGTAAATAATTTTGATTTGGTCGAAGTGTGATTTCCACACAGACAAAATAATTAATTACTTACGTCAAGAGAAGTAAAAATTGAAACTTTCTAAAATGACTAAAAATCTGTGAGAATGTTTAAAATTCCTTCAGAAATAGAAAACTATTTTGAAAATAAATATCTAACTTCAAATTTTATTAATGTCAATGTATTTAAACGTTATTAAAATAAAACCAATTGTCGGACCGTCGTAAAATATGAAGAAAATACTAGCAAATATATATTATATATATTTAACCAAACTATTGAAACCACTTCCTTCAAAAATACATGTTTGTGAATTAACTATTTGTGTCGTTTGAAAATAATGAAAAAGAATCTAATTTTGAAGCAGAAAACTTGATATAAAAAACTGTTTTGACTTTGATTGAAATTTTCTTGTATTAAACGTAATAGATTTGAAATATTTTCTGATGAAATTCCTAAGTGACAAATGAAATTTCAAAACAAATCGAAAATGGTAGATTGTTAGGTATTTCAGAATGGTATAATTAATTTCTGTACATTATTTAAAGATCCAAATAAATTCTAAAGAAAACTGTGTGTGTTAATCTATTGTCAGGATATTTTGGTTTTTGCACTTGCAATTATTCATTGCTGCATATTTAATAAATAAACACAGACGTCAAAACAGGCAGAGAAAAAAGAAAAAAATTGTTATTAATTTGAAATGTCATTTATTGCGCATAGTTTATTTTTAAATCGCTTTGGGGCTTTCAAAACCAATTTCGAAGAATTTTGAAAATGTGTGTATATGTCTGTCAGATATCTGTGAGATCATTTCAAATGTCCAGTTAGGTTTCAGTTTCAGTTTGTCAATTTTTTTTCTACATCGGGGTGGACTTCGTCCAAATGGAATTTTCACAAATTCACTTGTTGCAGGAAGACGAGTACTTTCACTGTTTCCAATGTTTCTAAATCTTCCCCTGCACAATCAGGCACTATATCTGGCTTGCACTCTGGTTTGGATGATGATATTTCACTCATATGTAAACCTGGTATAGAATCATCTTTTCATGAAAAGTTAGGATCCTCGACATTGTCGTATCGCCTTTTGGAAGGTCATCTCAATTTCCTGCATTTCAGATCCATTTTACGAAAGATATTTTTGTTTCCATAGGTTAACATGAGGAAATGCAGTTTTGTCCGTAGCTTCGTTGTGCCTGCCTTTATTGTAGAGTCAGTTCCGTCTAGAGAATGGCGTATGTTGCGGTTTTAATTACGAACGTCACTGGTGCAGGTGTCTTTCAGCCAATGAGGGCTTGATTGATAGGTGATGTATGGACTGTTCAGATAAAGCTCGTGGCATTTTGACCCTGAATTCATGTGGTGTGCGGACGTGTGCGAAGGTCACGTTTTTTTTTCTACGGTGGGTGGTAGAGTTCGCGTGGAATAATAAGAATGAATACATTTTAATATCAGAATGAATAACCTTGGCGTGAAGGTACATGTCTGGAACGATTTAAAATAGGAGCACGCTTGTGGAACATTAGTGATGGTGATCTCCGTATGATTCATTCAAAAGCCATGTTGGACTTTTTGATCTTCAAGTAGTTGCGAAGGCCGTTCCGATATTGCTATACCATTTAACTCAAAATGAATACCGGTCAATAAGACGATGCTATCTCTCCGAATGAATGTGTGGGAAGCGTTTGCTTACGTTTTTCCCGGCAAGAATGCCTGTTATGCCAGTTTTTCCTGGCCATCCAGAATCCGATGAAATTGTGCTAAACGCTAGAGAATCTGGTGCTCAGGAATGTGATGAAAGACTAGTGGACTTAACTTAGAATCCGTAATCTCGCCAAGAATCCTCTGCACAGTGCCGTGTGAGGAGTGTATCCTCAAAAACAATGATATCGATGCCGACGGGTTTGCACTCGATACTTGTCTCCCAGACGTGCCTAAAAGTCATGAGTACCTGTATTTTATTTTATTATTCTTTACAGACTAAGGTTTAAATTGTTTAGTAAAGTGATTTGAATAGATTCGTTCATGTTGGAATCTAATTTTCAAGAAGTAGCATCTTCGCATGATAAATGTCTAAATATATATATATATATATATATATATATATATATATATATATATATATATATATATATTAATCACTTGATTGCTGGTGCAATTTTCAAGTATCTTATATCACCACATTAGCTGTTATGCTTTTCCCTAACAATTTATGTGTTCGCTCTATTTCCATTATTTCCAAGCTGATGCTAACCGACCGATTCAAAAAATCGGACAGGGAATGGGACCTGGTTAACACGACGGTAAACGTTACAAAGTAGAATCTAAAATTCTATACGATCACCTTTTAATTTCTGACACTTCTAAAAATATTGCATTTTAATTATATCCTGACTTAGATTGCAGTTGCCGATTTCTCGTTTATTTTCGACCTGATCTTATTTACGAGAACTCTTTGACAATCCAGGTATTTTAATATTACCACTAAAACACACTTCACAACATCTATTTTGGTCACAACATCTCTATTTAGTTTAAAATACCTAGATTCTAGAGAATATGCCTCCCTTTGATATTTTTATAAATTGAAATACGTTCTTTAAGGGACGTTTAGTTTAAATAGCATATGATAGTCCACATTTACAAAGAACTTAAAAGTACAGATTGAAAGAACAAAATTTTGTCAAAACCAAAAAATAAATAATTTATCAATCGCTAACCATTGCTGAATGGCAGGTTGCCGGTTTAATATTTCTTCTACCTACACTATTCAGTTTTTGATTTGAACTTTTTTAAGTTTTTTATATCTATAAAAATCCCAGTAATCCCGTTAATGATTTGTAAATAACGCCCGATTTCTCTGAGATATGGCATGAATATTCTTGTTCCACTTCTTTATATTCAATGCCTATTTTATATTCTCTGCATTTTAATTGTTTTGTCTTACTTACATCTCAAGTTCATATTTCCTTTTTCTTGATTTTCTTCGTTTTGCTTCTTTTTCGTTACACTAGATGGCACTACTATATTGGGCTCTGTCATTTAGCCACTTTCCGTTTGGCTGGCATAGTATCGCACTCATTTGGGCCTTCAAGTTCAGCCTTATTTACATCGAAAGGAAATTGCAAAGATTTCCCAAATGTACATCTGCTGAACTTTATTTGTATTTCATTTTAAGTTCTCTTTTTACTTATTTTTAATTAATTAGTATATATATTTAGTTCGATAAGGATGCAGTGGCTAATTCAAATGGATATAAATGATAAAAGAGAAAGAAATTAATTTAGTAAGAAATTATAAGTGTTGTAAACACTAAACATTTTTTTAATAGTGCTAAATTTTTCATGGTATTCCCAGCATGTAACATTAAATACGAAATTAAATAGTCCTTCGTGAAATAAATTTCTCATTGGAATAATACGTATGTGCGACTATTGGCTTATAAAATGAATAATATTACGTAAACTTGTATCATTACAATAAATATATTATTGGATTTCAATTTAAATCTCCCATTACAGCTGGTCAAATGCCGTAATATCTGTTGTGATGCAGTGACTAAAATTCGATATCAAATTAAAATCCAATTATAATATCGATTACTGATAATATCATTTTCCACATTTAAATAATCGTAGCTTTGTGCTGGATTTAAACTGACTCTTGTAAATGATTACTTATATGAACATTCATTTCATACGATCTTATATTTTATTAATCATTGTAAATTTATGGACTTGCAATTAAATTTGATACCGTTATAATTTTCTTTCTAAAATTTCATTTTTTGATTTTATATATACCAAAAATATATTTAAATAAAATGTTTTAATAAATAAATATAATCATGTCATTCTTTTCATTTTACGAACATTAGAAATGTTAAAACATCTGATGTGGGCAATCCATGCTTTTCTTACAGATTCAAATTAATTCAATTGAGTTTAATTTCTCAGAAGGAAAGGCATGCAAAATTACTTGATATAACTAATTTGATGATGTAATATATCTTCTATTTCAATTGGGAAATTTATGCATTTTAAAATGTAGCCCGCTCCTCAAAATTCCAAAAAGCTTAAATATTTTGAGAACGACATATCCTATTATAATGGGGTTTATTTTATTTGTTTTGTCGTCAATATTAACGTACGAAACAACCATTTAATTAACATATTTCAGCATATATTGTCTTTTATTTCTGCTTTTACGATTTTTACTGGCTATTTTAAAAAGAAAGGCAGGTTATCACTTTTTGAATCATGCCAAAATCTAATCAGCACCATAGTAGGCCACAAGTGACGTTCCAAATTTTATAAGCATGCTAGATCGTTAATCATGCAGTCGACGGGGCTTCAACAGCACGCTCCTCTTAGAGCTCTCGAATATTGAAACTTAAAGCTACTAAGTACATATATGCACCTGCTTAAGCCCAAGCAAAGACTTTCTTATCCGAACCGAAACATGACCTGTTCTATTACAGAATAGCAGAAATTGTCAGATGGCTCAGGATTGGTCTACATAACCGAACCAGCAAGAAGTTCTTAATTCAAATTAAATTATAACTTATAACGTAAATTGAGTGGAATCATGTACAAAGGTTAAATAGACCTCAAAAATTTATAGATAAACTTCAATGCAAAATGTCGCCAAATATATAAATTTAATTTATATACCGGAAAGCAAAAGTTGGTAAAATAATTAGATATTTCGACGTGAAATCTATGCTCGAAATGTCCAGATAAATTCGGGGAAAAAAGTAAAAATGCTAGCTAGTTATAAACAGTTAGCGAGTAATTTGTAGCGTCTTGAAAGTTTGTAAACGAAACAAATGAGTCTGAAAAAATCGAATAAACTTATTGAACTCTACTGGAGTTTCATTTTACAAAATGTTATTCACGCTAAACCATTTCAGCTCTATCAGACTGGAATCACGGCCGTTTTTTTTTTCAACTGGTGAATTTTGAAACGTCGCTAACTTGGAAAAATTACACAAAAAACCAAATGTCACGAGAACGGTTTATCTTATAGTAATTGGTTAATTTAATTCATTACATCGTCAATGAAAAGTTTAGAGGGCTCTACACGTGTTGATATATCGAAAACTTGAGTTCCGATTTTCGACACGATTTCAATATTTTTTCCATACATTACCATATATTGCAGGGAAAAGTAATAAGTAATTTTAGTACATAAATTTCTTGTAAAAATAATAAGTAATAAGTAATTTTAGTACATAAATTTCTTGTCTGACGCAAAATTTGTCCTACAGGTCCTATTTGTGTTGCTTATCGGCATTACATCATGTGAGACTTGTAGACATTTAGGCAGTATTAATATTTCGAAGATTTACGATATATACCAAAACAAAGCAGAGACGCTTACGCACTAGTTTACGACTGTTATGGCCGGCCCGGGAGGTCATGAACGCAATAAATAATGTGCAAATAAATTACACGTGTTGTTGGATCAAAATTATCCTTCAGGCCAAGGCTGATACCATGCAGATTGGTTAACAAGTTAGCCAATGTAGAAGTGTTGCTGTATCGCCCTGAGGATAACCAATGAGATACGGAGAGCGTATCTGGACCTCAGGCGAAACGATGTGGCAACAAGCAGAGAAAATGAGAGTCAATATTCAGTGATTGAGAGGCAGTCAATTCTGAATGATCGTCCGAGATACTTATGACTAGAATGACAGTCCAACATGGTTAAGCGTTTGCTTCATAGAATTGAGACAATGACCATCGAAAAGTATTGTGCTTTACAATGAATCAATTTAAGGCCAACTGTCCAGTAGCGATGACTTTTCGACAATTCAAGTCCGACCGTCCAGTAGCGGTGGCGCAGGGCGGCAGCAGAGGCGTCCAAGATGACAACAGAAATATGTGCCAATCTTCATTAAATTTAATTCATTAAGATTTTAGACAAATAGATTATTAGTCTCACACGTGCTCTTTAGGGATCTTTACACTATGGATAAACTCTTATAATGTGTTTCGCAGAATAAAGCAACACACGTGGTTGAAACATTATACAAAGATGCAACACATCATAAAACAAATAATAAAAAATAGAAATAAAAATGTCAAGAAGGAAGTAATAAAATTCCATTTCAAAATTATTACTAAATTAAACATAAAGGAAAAGAATAAAATGTGAGAAATTATATTAATCCAGAAATAAACATTGCCAAGTTGACCACGTAAAGAAATGAAAACGGTGCCTTTCGAAAAATACGATATATATATATATATATATATATATATATATATGTGTGTGTATATGTATATATATATATATATATATATATATATATATATATATATATATATATATATATATATATATGTGTGTGTGTGTGGAAATTGTTTAGATTAAAAATACATTAATATGTATCGAAATTTTTTATCACAAATGCATCTAAATAAAGCATTACACAGACAGAGAACATATAAAGCCGTGATACCCACTACGTGGTTGGGTATCCTATGTATCATCATTCAGTTTTATCTTTTTTGTACTATGTCACAAATTAACATTTCTAATTTGATATAGGGTCCCCATTCACAATGTTCAATTTTCAATTAAATATAACTCGGTCGATTTTAAAGATACAGATCTGCTGGCTTTTTTAATGATCTTGTTGCATTGAAAATAACAATTGTCTGATTGACCAAATTTGTCTAAGGGGGACGTATAAAAATTTAAGAAATGTAACTTTTTAAAAATTAAAGGGAGGTCTATTTCAATAACGTAGTCTTATTTCCTACCTTGCATTCAACATTTTTTCAATTTACATTGCCCACTTATCTGCAACAGTTAATAGAATTAAATCGCGTTTCAATCTATTTAGGACACCCTGTATACATATATACATTAGTTATGCTTAAATACATTATTTTTGTTATAAATAGACATATCATAAAGTCATTGTTTTATCTTAGAGAACTTTCTGTATGTTACCGTGCAATTGTAATCAGAGGTTTATATTTTCACTCTTTGGCAGAGGTGGGGTATATTTCCTAGTATAAATTTAAAACAGAAAACATTTTCTATATAATACATAATACATATCTAAATAATGTATAATAAAGCACTGGAAATAAGGAGTTACTCTAAAATTTATGAACCAATTTTTACGTCGAAGTGCACTTTGCTTGGAATAAAATTTAAAGTTGTTCTAGTCGATCATTTCTATCTAAATGCATTTCTTCATATTTGTTGTTACTGAACATTTTTGAAAATTCAAAGCATTTGGTAGTATAATCCATCATATAGTAAGTGCATACATAATATAGGATTCAAGAATAGTAAATTTTTACTTTTTAATACATTGACTGAAGAACTTTAGAAGTTTTCCAAACTTTATATATTTATTTAAATACACAAATACGCTTTATAATTTGAAGCAAGTTTTAAAAATTTCTAGTATATATTTTACGCGATGAATAAAAGAACCCAAATTTCAAATTTACTGATTCTTAGATGCTTTTGAAATAAAATATTTTTATGTTGTTATTCAACTAAGAAAATCTGATGTGTAGGTGTTACATTACTTTGCATGCACACTCAAATTCATAATTAATTGAATTGAGTTTAATTACTGAAATTGACTCGGAAAACTACTTGGTATTACATCCAGTTGCAGTTTAAATATGGTTCAATATATTTCGTCTTTTTCATTAGGCAACTTAACGGAATTTATGACGCCAGCATTTCTTCAACATTCTAAAATCTTAAATATCTCGGAAAAGGTTCATTCTAGTGTAATAAATTTGATCTTATTCGTTTTAATATTCGAAAATTACTCATAAAACAAGCATTTGAGGGAAATTTTAAAGCATAATTAGGCTTTTATATCAGATTTTGACTCAATTTGGACTGTACCCAATAGTGCTAGAAACCATAGGGAACTCTGACCCATCCTTCCTCTGAACCACCATCTCACAGGCGGACTTAAGGATGTACAGACTTAACGTGCCCATACTCCAAGTTGACATGGAACTTTACTGTGGTATGATTTTTATACACTATGTCTTTTTTTTTTCTCGGTTAAATTTGCAATGCTCATTTCTTTGCAAAGCTCCTTTCCTTGCAATGCTCCTTTCCTCGCAAAGATTATTTCCTTGCAATTTTCCTTTCCTTGCAATTCTCCTTTTCTTGCAATGCTCCTTTCCTTGCAATGCTCCTTTCCTTGTAATGTTCCTTTCCTTGCAATGCTCCTCCTCTTGCAATGCTCCTCTCGTTGCAATGTCCATCATCTGAAATGTTCCTCATTTTCAGGAAAATGTAGAAGTCGCACGGTACCAGATCTAATGAGTCGCGGAGATGCCACTTAACTATCACTTTTATTAAAACCAAATAATACTTACCATGCAGGAACGCTTGAGCTCGAGCGTTGTCATGTTGAAAGACTAGGACTTGAAATTTGTATTTGTTGTCATGTTGAAGGAATGAGACTTGAAATATTCATTCATTGTCATGTTGAAAGAGTGAGATCTGAAATTTTCATTACACACAAGTTACTTCCGACATATTGTGAATACTTCGCAACGATTATTCTGGAGAAAACGGCCGAAGAAGTTTTTCTGTTCTTTTTGTTTCTTGACATTTCACATAGTTTCAATCGCGCAAGCCATTGTAGATGCAATTTCCCCCGTAGCCAATCTTTTAAACGTTTGCTTAAAAGCCGTTTGGACCTCACTTATTTCTTTCCTTAAGAGAAAATGAATGTGAAGTAAATACGTTTTATTTAAAAATCCTTCATCGCAATACACAAAAGAACTACAAAGTCGCGGGCATACATTCGTTGAAAAATGTCGTAAATACTGACCAGATGTACTCAATGCCACGTCACTCTGCAAACTCCATATATAAAAACTGTAAACTAATGCTACCTTTTAAAAATAGTACATGATCTCACGCTATGATTCGATTCCGGCAACAGTTTGATATCCCATTATAATATAAAAGAAAAGGTGATAAAAAAGAACTAGGAAAATCTGAGGGAAGCTGTTCCGGGATTACAAAAAATCTGATGATATCAGCATATAATTTTCCTTACGCAATGTAGTGAATTTACTTATTTTACAGTGAAAAAAGAACGAAACGTCTACGGCACAGTGCTTGTAACGTCGAATTGTACATTTGGCGCTTTTCCGGGTGACAATATGTAAAGTTATTTCGTACCCAATTAACATATATTTCACTCAGCTCTAAATTTATGATTATCAATATTGATAGCATCCTCAATATGCAATATAGTCCATATATTAAGATATTTTAATAATTAATTCATCAATTAGGCTTCATTTTCATTAACTTGGCTTCATTTTTACAATTTTGGCAATATTTTAGACAATTTGGACCTAAATGTTGCCAATTGGGCTATATTTCGCTTAGATTAATTACCAAGTTCTCCATATATATTGTTAAGTGTGAGAAACAAATAGAGAAACGCGCAAATTTATTACATACGAGAAAGCTTACCAGTCATGTGACGGAATTAAAAATTTTCAAAGCATTGCCTCCTATTTATTGTCATATTTGTCAATTGGGTGACATTTTTATGAATTTGGTGACATTTTTATCAATTTGTCAAAATTTAAAAGTTTCCAAGTATTACGAACGGACCGATAAAGGGGCCATTCTTATAGTCGTTTGAATGTTCTTTCCAAGATTTTGAGGTTTCATCAATTTTGGTGGCCATTTTTATTGATTTAGTGTCATTTTTATCCATTTGACAACATTTTCGTCAATTTGACAACATTTACAAATGCTCGCGAAGTTGACGATATGCCAACAGAATTTGTCGCTAGAATTTCGCCAAGCCATACAGACGGAGAAATAGGATGTTCTTATAGTAGAGTCTTATATTATTTCCAAGATATTGAATTTTCATCAATTAATCATTAATTTCATCAACATTTTTTATCCATTTGGCGATATTGTTATCAATTTGTTGACATTTTCGTCAATTTGGCAACATTTAAAAACTCGCAAAGTTGGCGATATTCCACCAAATTTAACGCCTAAAATTTTCTAAGGACGGAGAAATAGGTTATTCTTTATTAGCGTCCAAATACAAAATTATTACCCAAAGTATATTTTCTTATAGTAGATTTTATATTCTATCCAAGGTATTGAAATTGCATCAATTAGTGGTCATTTTCATTGATTTAGCGTCACTTTTGTTAATTTAGCAACATTTTGTTAATTTGCCGAAATTTAAAAAATCGCGATATTCCGCTATATTCGTCGATATTCCGTATAGATTAGTTGGCGATATTCCGCTATATTCGTCGCCAAAATCTTTCCTAGTGTTATGGAAGGACTAATAAATTATTCGTATAGTAAATAAAGTACTTTGTCCAAATACAAAACTATTATCCAAAATATCTTTTCTCGTGAAGAGCTAGATCCACGAGAATGATGTCAGCAAAATTATCGCATAATATTACATATGACTAGTGAACATACTTCACAATAGTGAGTTTTATTTTATTTTATGTCATTTTTTGATATATTTGCTTAAAAAATGTGCAATATCTCGAGAAAGGTTCATGACATAAGTTTATTTCAATCTAAACTTTATGTCAAGATAAACTTTATGCAATCGTTTTCTAATAAAAAATTACATAAGAAATGAAGGTTTTGATTTAAATTATTAAAAGTTTTGATTTTTCAAAATTTCACTCGAAAATTTTGGGGATTCTGAACATCTGATTATGTTTAAAAACAATAGACTGCCAGTATTCACGGATTACAATTTTTGTACCAAATTTCGTTCGAAGCGCTACATTCGTTCGTAAGATATCGTCTTCACAGACTCACTTACACACTTACACACACACACACACACTTACACACACGCATACACTTACACACACACACACTTACACACACACACACTCACACACACACACGCACACTTACACACACACACACACTTACACACACAGACACACTTACACAACATCACCTCAAATATTCATTAGAGTTCAGGGATGCTTGAAACGTGCTCTACTCGAATTCGCATTTTCGACCCCGTCACAGTACTTTCCTTATACAATGTACTATGTATATAAGGAAAGTAATACATTATACTATATATAAGGAAAATAGGAGTATTTACGAAACTAATGCACTACATGTACGGTTGGATCTAAAAGGATGTCAAAATAGAATTTGATTGGTTTTTTATACAAGTATATGGTATATAAGTCACTTGTGGTTTACCCTGGTGCTGATTAGATTTTGGTACGATTCGAAAAAAAATAACCTGCCTTTTTTTGCGAAATGGCCCGCAAAAATCGTCAAAATCTAAAATAAAACTATGTATGCTTAAATATATCTATTAAATTCTTGTTTTATGCGTAATTTTTGAAGAGGAATAGAATAAGATCAACATCATTATTCCAGAACAAATCGTTCTCGACATATTTGAGGGTTTTTTTTTTGCATTTTTACTACATAGCCTTTGGAAAAAATATCAAGTTACCAAATAAAAGTAAATATTGAATTAAAAGAGCAAATTCAGTGCTATTTTGTGCAATTAAACTCAATTTAATGATTTATTAAACAAATAAAGAGAAAATTAATCTGAATCTGCAGCGAAAGTCATGTGCTGCCCACATCAGATTTTTCTGCTCCGCCATTAAAAATATGTCCAGTTACAATTCAAAAACGAAAATTGAATTGAATGGGAACATTCGGTGTTATTTTGTAAAATTAAACTCAATTAAGTGAATTATTTAGGAAATAAATAGAAAATGAGGTTGGATCATATGCTGTCCATATCAGATTTTTACTTTCCGTGCAATGCATGGTAATGTATAGGGAAATTATTGGAATCATGCCGAAAATCGCAACTCGAGTTGTCAACGGATCTATACGTTTTAGGACCTCTAGAATACGAAAATTATATTTTTAGCGTGATGTCTGTGTGTGTATCTGTCTGTCTGTGCAATGTATGTATCCACTCTAACTTAAAAACTAATGGATCGAATTTCATAAAATTTGGTAGGTAAGTTGGATATGACCTTGGTGCTGAGTAGTTTTTGGTACGATTCGGAAAGAAAGAACCCGCCATGTTTTGCGAAATGGCCGGCAAAAATCTCATATATCCACTCTAGCTGAAATACTAATTGATCAAATTTCACAAAATTTGGTAGATAAGTTACTTGTGGGATACTTTGGAGGTGGTTAGATTTTGGTACGATTTGGAAAAGAACAACCTTCCTTTTTTTACGAAATGGCCCGCAAAAATCGCCAAAATATAATAAAAAAGACTACATATGCTCAAATGCATAAATTAAATGCTTGTTTTATTCGTAATTTTTGACGAGAAAATGAACAAGACCAACTCTATCACTTTAGGACTAACCGTTTCCAAGATATTTGAGATTTCTTGCATTTTTGTTGTATTTTTATTGTATTATATACTATTTTTTATTGTATATACTATTTTTTATTGTATATACTATTTTTTATTGTATTAGATAATACACATATTTAAGGAAATTTTCATAAGAATTTTATTTTCACAAATGTACTCTTTATTATATGGCAAATTATTTCTATTGATTTTTTTCTATTGCTTGTGCAATGAACTTATTAACTATGGAAATTAGTTTTTTTTTGCAATTCTTCGTTATCTGGGGAAATAATTAAAGTGTATCACGTTCCTGTTTTAATAATTATCCCTAAAATCTGGCGTGTGATTTTTTTGCAATCGTTAAGCTTGTGCGTTAAAAAAAGTTAATCATGTTCCGTAGAATACTAGATAAGACTCTGCAAGGAAGAGCAAATTTCGTGCTCTGATTTTTTAGAGTAAATTTATTGTTTCAGTTAAAATACTGTAATGATAACTTTTAATTAAAAAATTTGTATTTAATAAAGTTGCTGTAGCAATAGAAACTTAATAAACTACTGTAGTAATGGAATTTGACCAAAGCAGTTGTAGCAATGGAAATTGAATAAAGCTACTGTAGCAATGGGAATGAAATCGGATATTCCAAACTGTGATTTTTGCAAACCCCCCCCCCTTTCAATGAAACTTTAAATAAAAGTGTCTTGACTCAAATTATTTTGACTTGCTGAAAGCCGAACGATCAAACATTTTAACTTCCATGGGAAAAAGGCTGGCACATGATAAAATACATGTACTAAATTAAATTACAAGGCTCCTTGTATGAATAATAAACTCAAAGATACAACTACACTAACGTAACAGTGATACCAAACTGTACCCATCTTTCTCGATCAACTCACAGCTTACCAACAAAAACCCACTTTTTCCGCAGTCCGGCTTCATTTAAAGAAAGCTATATGTCCTAAAAGAAAAGTATTCTTCACGTTTCAACCTTATTCGGAGTTTAGTTGATTAAAATAGTTCCCATGTGGGATAAATGTGTCATACCCATTAACATCTCGGCTGCACATCATACGGCTGTAGTAGGCATACTTGGCTGGGGATTAGGCTCAATGCAGGCACAGGTTCAACTTCTTCAGTAACACTAAACGTACCATTTTACATTTATATGACCGTTTATTTCTATACCTTTTTGAAAGTATATTATAGTGTAACATTTTAGTTACTCTTGTTGCTTTTCCTTAAATGTCTTCCCCTGGATGGTTTTGATCCATTGGATAGGTTTAAGACCATAACTCCGTCCTCATTGGCTCTGGAGATATAAGGAAGTAACTGTCTGCGGCCAGTCTAGTCAGCTATCCTTTAATGCCTGCTCATCATTTGTGGCAACTTTTAAGATGCCCAAATAAATTAAGCTATGTTTTAACGTCAACTCTGGCGTGTGTCTGACTGATCACAATATTTGAAGCATTGTAAAGTTTATTGCTTATACTTCTGACTTCTTGCCATTATTTTGCTATTAATTGTTCAATAAGTACCACAAAATTCAAAATGAATTGCACACATTTATCATCATCACGCATATCACATTTTTTTTTCTAATTTTATACGGATTCAATCCTCTATATGAATATTTCATTTGCTGTTTCCTAGAAGTTGCTATTAACAAGTATCACACAAAATTCTTAGCAAGAATTGTCACAGCATCCATTTAAGGAGATGCGCAGTCGGCTGGATGGAGATTTTTAATGCATTTGTAACCTTGGTGAATGAAACATCTGTGTCAAAAGTCATTGGCTGTGTCAAAAGTCTGGCTGGAGACTTTTAATGCATTTGTAAACTTGGCATCTGTGTCAAAAGTTGTGGCTTCACTGGCTCTTACATTCTGGGACCCTTTCGCTTCGAGGAGTTTAGCTCAAGTACTGGTTGGAGACATGTACAGTAAACGCACAACGTTATTTGACTCTTCTGCAAGAGCAAGTCGTGTCGTCTCTGCGAGAACGAAATGTGATATCTACTGTAACATTTATGCAGGATGGAGCACCTCACATCGCAAATCCAGTAAAAAAATTTATAATTGACACCTTCGGGGAAGACAGACTTATCAGAAGGCATTGCAAGATCCCATGGCCTCCTCGGTCTCCAGATTTGACACCAGTTGATTTTTAATTGTGGGGGTATTTAAAGTCACTAGTGCATCAATCAGGTCCTTCCACATTGTCGGAACTAAAGGATTCCATTCGTCGTGAAGTGAGTTTGATCCATCCAGACATGCTGAATTCTGCAGTTACTGGTGTTTTCACTCGCCTGAATTGTGTCATACCTTGTGGAGGAGGACATGTCGAACACATGATGCTATAATAAAGGTACTGAGCGTACAGTAAGTTATTTTCTTTGTCTTTCCAATGCGTTTAGAGCCACCTATAGGTGATTTTTTAAACTACAAAACTTTTTCACATCCAAAAAAAAAACCCGTCTTGACAATACTTATGGTACAATTCGCATCTCAATGCGATGATTTTTCGATTTTTAATGAATTTTTAAAATTTATACAGATTTTTGAAAGACCCTGTATATATATATATATATATATATATATATATATATATATATATATAATATATATATATATATTATTTTTAATTTTGAAGAATTAGCGGCATTTTGAAATACGTAAAATAGCCACATGAAAAAATCAGATGTATCAAAACAGCAAAATGCATATTATTTCAAATAAGTAGTTGTGTCAGTTTGTCCAATTAAACTCAATAGATTATGAAAGAGAAATTGGATTTGAGTCTGTAGGGTCTTGTAGTCATGTTCTACTCACATCAGATATTTTCTGTAATCAGCCATAATATCAAATACTCGCTTAATTATAAATTTTATCTATAAATATATCCTTTAGAATGGAACAAAGAATACCTTTATGAATATCTACCAAGCATAACTTTACACCTACTTATTTAATTGCGAAATTCAAACACATATATGTTTCTTTCTTTTAAATTATGTATAATTTGAATTCATAATAATGATCGTAAACTATTTATTTTTGCTTTAAATATTTCCTTTACTGTAACTAAACATTTATAACTTTTCATAAGATAATATCCTCCATATTTATTTCCAAAATGTTCATAATACTGAATTTAAAAGATACTGTAGTTTAAAAATTAATTCGTATATATTAGGATCATTTACTGCACAATTGTAGAACATTAGAATATTTAAATTTTCGCGAATATCTAGCTCGCTGATTCTGGTCTTTAGAAAATAAATTATCTTATTAATAATTGAAATTTGTATTTAGATAATCAACTGTGTGAAAACATTTTATAAAGTATATTTCATATTAATTAATTAATTAAATAAATATCTGTAAGAAAGTCATTTTAAAACTGTGAACATTTTTGGAATAAAACAAACAAATTTTGAATTTAGTAACATCAGAATTAATGAACGATAACAGAAGATTTTTATACACAGTGAAATAAATGGTAATATTTTGGAATCAGAAATATTCAGGCCTTTCAAAATATTCTTAACAGCCTAACAAATGGAGAAATATATATGGTATGTTTAACAGATGTTTTTTCCTAAAGGCAAACAAATTTTCTTCTGTAGGAAAATATGACACAGCAAATTATTTAAATAGATCAAGATGCTACCATATCAATACTATTGCTGAACCAGTACAAAAAGAAATATTTAAAGCAAGGCAACACCATCTACTGATGCCCATTTACTGATAATTAATTGGAGCCGACTCACAAGCTTACTTACTGTACTACCGTGAGTCACATTTTTGCTGATAGCCTGATTATCATGCTCTCTCTTAGAACGAGAGCGACCTCTTAGTAATCGTTTGGAGCTGACATAATTTTTAAAAATGCTACCGAGTAATTGAACACAAAGCTATGCCAGATTCTATAGAAACTCTGCTAAAATAAGTCACTTTGTGACCAATAATTCTTCTTCAAGGTAAAATCACCTAAATGTTGGGTTTGAGACATTGCAAGACATCCAAGTTCAAAACTTCACACATTTACCAATACAGCTTCCCTCAATTGAAATTCGCTTAGCGCAGAGTTTTGCCATTTGTCCTTTTTAGTGATACTACGTAGGTGCTACCCTTGGGTATGTGCTACGTTTTAGTACTACCCCTGAACACACGATTTAAATATTAGCATGTTTACAAGCTATCTGCTCAAAATCACCGGTTATGCAAATTGTCACAAACTGATTTGCCCGAATTTACAGTTGGAATATTTAAAAATAGTTTCAATTCATATGTTTCGGACACTATAAATGAGGAGACAATGGTATCAGCTCTGATAAAGCTTTATCTGCAAAATGTTAAACGATGAGCGTTAATGGACTCCCCGCTGAGATAAACATATTTTACATCATTTAAAATGCTCTTTCAATGCAGACAACAGTATCCGTTGTCCGATTTAGTGCTTATTATGCGCTCGTCAGAATGGAATAAGCGATACCTACAAAGGCAGCAAAAAATTACCATGTGTTGCAATTTTGTGAATCTCTGTTAACAGACAAATACATTCCTATCACGTAGATTCCTTCAAATTATTACTTTCCTTATATACATAATGTATAAGGAAAGTATTGTGAAATTCGAATTCGAGTTTTCGACGGGAGAGCACGTTTCAAGCATCCCTGATCACGAATCAAACATTTTTTAAGTGATGTCTGTATGTGTGTGTGTGTGTGTGTGTGTGTGTGTGTGTGTGTGTGTCAGTGAACCTGTGGAGACGATAACTGACGAACGAATGGACCGATTCGAACCAAATTTGGTACAAAAACCACAATCCGTAAACACTGGAAGCCTATTGTTTTTATACGTAATCGAATGTTCAGAACCCCCTAAATTTTCGAATAAAATTTTGAAAAAATCGTCAAAAAATCAAAACCGCTAATAAAGTTACGCAAATAGACATTTCTTATGTAATTTTTCATTAGAAAACGATTGGCATAAATTTTAGAACGCTAACATGAACCGTTCTCGAGATATTGTACATTTTTCAAAAAAATTATAAAAAAGTCACATAAAAAAAAATCCTATTGAGAAACATGTTCACTTTTCATATGTAATACCATGCGAGAAATTGAGTGACATCATTCTCGTGGATCTAGCTCGTTCCATTCATTAAAAAATATACTTTGAATAATATTTTTGTATTTGAACGCCAATAGTCATTTATCTGCTGTAAGAATAACTTTTTTCTTAGTGCATAACGCTTGGCGAGATTTTGGCGACGAATTTGGCGGAATGTCGTCAACTTGGTGACTTTTTTGAAATGTTGCCAAATTAACGAAAATCTCGCCAAATGGATAAAAATGATGCTAAATCAATGAAAATGACGACTAATTGTCGAAAATTCAATATCTTGGAAAGAATATTTGTATCTACTATAAGAAAAACCTATTTTTTTACTGTAAAAGTAGTAAATTCATTACATTATATAAGGAAAGTCATGTGTTGCCCACATCAGATTTTTCTATAATTTAGCTCAGAGTACAGAAACCAGTTCATAGATGTTGCCATCTGCAATGGGTATGATTTAAAAATTTGAGGATCAGGAGCTGTGACATTTTACAACATATTAAACTAGCATCTCTATTGTTAAAATGACACCTCAACACATTTTAAACACATTTTTTCGCATAACAAATATCGTATGTAACAATTCCAAGCACGCAAAATGGCTAAAAATTGTTCTCGTTCGCTTCGAAAGAAAAGTTCCCCGAAGTCTATTTTTTTTGTCAAATTACTAAAGGAAACTATCTCATTTTTAATTAACTTTAAACGCTTCTTCTACGCATCGAAAAAAATTAAATTTCAAGCTCGGTAAAATAAAACAAAATCGTTTGAAATATTTCAATCTCTTGTTATTTTTTTCTACATGCTATACTGTACAGAAATAATTTGCGAAATTGCAGTATCTATAGCAACGTATTAAATTCTACTCCAAGAGATAAAATGTTCAAAATATTGATTTTAAAATACTGCGTATTAAGTAATTATTTTTCATAGTAAGACTTTTTAGAATGTTTTCTGCTAAAAATTCTAATTTGTCGTGATGTAAATTTATTTCAAAGTTGCGCTTAACTATGGGTTTAAAAGTTTTCCAAGACTTCAGAAACGAAAAGTGTTTTTCTTTTATTATTATAAATTACTCTGCTAAAAATTAAAAATTATATACTTGTTTTGTATTCTTGAACAACTAATGCTATACTAAATTAGAAATTACTAAATACAAACAGTTTATTGTTAGAACTTTTTTGGTATTGATATATATTTAAGTAACTTGTAAAAGACCAATTTCACAGTTGTGGAGCATTGCCTAATGAGTTAAAATCGACAATAAAACTTTTACAAAAAGCATATTTATTTGATGCAATAAATATGCCTTCTATAACAGCTATATCCGCAACTGTCCTATTCAGGTATGTTAAAACAAACAACACTTACATGTACAGGAATCTAATATATAGCCAGTGCAAAATACCCTCAATCAGCAACAATTCACATTTGAATTCCAGAAAGGATATTGCCGTGTACAAAAACTATCATTGCAGGTGTCACTTTGTTACCTCCGATGATACAACTTTTTGACATATATTTGTTACTATCTATATACATGCTTCGTCCGCTTCTGTCATCGATTCCTACTAATTATAATTAAAATCTGATGTGGGCAGCACATGACTTTCCCTGCAGACTTATATTCACGTTCTCTTAATTTTAATTAAATTTAATTCACTTTTCATTCAATTTTCGTTCTCATTTGATAACTGGACTTATTTTCAAAAGTGGCGGCGCGAAAATGCGAAAAAACTATAATATCTCGAGAACGGCTAGCCGTAGTGTAATGGAGTTGGTCTTATTCTTTTCTTCGTTAAAAATTACGTATTAAACAAGCATTTAATGGAGATATTTGAGCATACGTAATTTTTTATTTTAGATTTTGTCGATTTTTGATGGCCATTTTGTAAAAAAAGGCAGGTTATTTTTTCCGAATCGTACTAAAATCTAATCAGCACCAGGGTGTCCCAACAGCGACTCATCTACCGAATTTTGGGACATTTGGTAGATTAGTTTTTCAGCTAGAGTGGATTTTGGGGAACATTTCGCAAAAAAAAGACGGGTTATTTTATCCCGAATCGCACCCAAAACTAATCAGCACCAGATTCGCCTACAAGTGACTTACCTACCAAATTTTATGAAATTCGGTCCATTAGTTTTTGAGTTAGAGTGAATACAAAATCTGCACAGATAGACAGACGCACAGACACACACAAAGAAGTCGCGCTAAAATAGTTTTCTCGTATTCTAAAGGTCTCGAAACTTGTAGATCCGTCGAAAACTCAAATTGCGATTTTCAACATGATTCCAATACTTTCCCTATACATTACCATGTATTGCAGGGAAAGTAATAAAATGAATTACGCGCCATTTCCCGCAGATTCTAAATAAGCGTCCACTATGTATTAAATAATTAAATACGCATACGCTGCTTACATAATACATTTTAATACAATTTAAAATAGTTTCCATCCAAAAATTGAACTAATGAATCAGCGCGCACTCTCCACAAAAGCAAAAAAATCTGATGGGACCAGCACATAACTTTCACTGCAGACTCATATTCACGTTCTCATTATTTCTTCTATAATTCATTAAATGGAGTTTAATCGCACAAAATAACAGTCATAATTACTTTCATTTACGCTGAATTTGCGCTTTTGATTCAATTTTCATTTCCATTTGGTAACTGGACTTATTTTCAAAGGTGCAGTAGCGGAAATGTGAAAATACTGAAATCACTCGTGAACGACTGACTACTCCTAGAGTAATGGGGTTGATCTGATTATTTTTTCTCAAAAAATTACTTATACAATAAACATTTAATTGATATACTTGAGCATGCGTAGTCCTTTATTTTTAGATTAAACGAAATTCATGGGTCATTTCCAAAAAAAATCAGGTTCTTTTTTCGAAACATACCAAAGTCTAATCAGCACCAGGTAAGCCTATAAGTGGTTTATCTACCAAATGTTGAAAAATTTGGTCTATTAGTTTTTTAGCTAGAATGGATACAGGCAATTTTTGCGGGCCATTTCGCAAGAAAAGGCAAGCTTTTTTATCCCGAATCGTACCAAAATCTAATCAGCATCAGAGTTATACACAAGTGACATACCTACCACATTTTATGAAATTTGGTCCATTAGTTTTTGAGTTAGAGTGGATCCATTCATTGCACAGGCAGACAGACACACACTCACACATACGTAACGCTAAAATAGCTTTATCGTATTCTACAGGTCCAAAACGTGTTGATCCGTCGAAAACTCGAGTTGCGATATTTGGTATGATTCCAATACTTTCCCTATACATTACCATGTATTGCATTGAAAGTAAAAAAGTAAGATGTGGGCAGCACCTGACTTTCGCTGCAAACTCATATTCACGTTCACTCTATTTCTTCAATAATTCATTAATTACACAATTACATCAACTTACAATGAATTTGTACTTTTAATTCAATTTTCGTCTTCATTTGGTAACTGGACTTATTTTCAAAAGTGGCGTAGCAATATGCGAATAAACTAAAATATCTCAAGAACGGCTACTTCTAGAGTAATGGGATTGCTCTAATTACTTTTGTCCTCAAAAATTAAGTATAAAATAAGCATTTAATTGATATATTTGAGCACACGTAGTCTTCTATTTGTTGTGTAAACGATTTTTTGCGGGCAGTTTTGCAAAAAAAGGCGAGCTCTCTTATCCCAAATCGTACCAAAATCTAATCAGCACACACACAAGTGACTTACCTGCCAAATTTTATGAAATTTGGTCTATTAGTTTTTGAGTTAGTGTGGATACATACATTGCACAGACAGACACACACACAGACGTCATGCTAAAATTCGTTTTTTTTTTCATTTTTTATTCTAGGGGTCCCAATACGTGTAGATCCGTCGAAAACTCGAGTTGCAATTTTCGGCAAGATTCCAATACTTTACCTATACATTGCCATGTGTTTCAGAGAAAGTAAAAAAATATGAGAATTACAATTGACCGTATTTTCAACCGCACATGAAACAAACGATTCCGCGGAAATCCACATGCACCCCAATACATATGAAGAGCCATCCGATTAGAATAAATCGTTTCGCGACCAGACGCTCGTCTATGATCTTACTACCATGTCCGGAATAAATTTCGAGCCACATTTCTCTCCCCGCATTTTAAAGTTTTTTCTTTTACAAAGGAAATGCGATCCTATAAAGTAAATAAAAAGCTAATTTGAAATTAAAAAAATAACGCCGAGGTGCACCTATTCGATCCAGGATGTATCTGTGTACAAAATTTCATGCTCGTACGACGCTTAGAAATCCCACTACAGAAGGTACATACAGACAGACATTTTACTAAGATAATGCTCGACAATTTTGCACTTGTTTCTTTTTACGTCTATCCTGCTTTACCTTTGAGTTCGTTATTCGAACTGTGAGACCAGGAAGCACCATATGCAGTTTTTGATGTTAAAGACTAAACAAAGCGCATACTTTTAGTCACCGTCTAATAACAGTCTTGGCCGCTAAAGTTATGACCCCAATAAATAAACACCACACACATTGCAGGTGTGGTTGTAGCAATTTATTCTAGGGCCAAGACCTAAACCAAGCTTCATTGGAAACTGATATATCCAATAATGCAAAAATACGACATTGCACTGAGGAGCATCCAATGAGAGCAAGGAGGGCATATATGAACCCCAGGCCAAACTGATGCGGCTGCAAGGGGAAAAGTCAACGAATATAATTGGAATTTTTATTCAAGAGTTGAAGAGAGAGTGTGTGATTACAAGCAGTGTTATTTAGAGGGTCGTTATTCATTTGAGTATTGAGAATGTTATTGAAAAATACGAAGTCTGACACCAAATGTCAGAAAAAAATAGGAAAAAGTGACAATCATGCTGAGCTACAAACCTGGAATACAGAGGTATGTGCCAGTCTTCATGTCTGTTAGGTCAATTTTGATCTTTGGAACAAGATTCAAAAGACCTGGTCTCACACGTTGCTTCTCTCTTTCTTAAGCGTTTGTTAAAATTGATGTAATTTTAATTATAACAATAATAGGGGTGTGAATAAATGATAGTTTATTTTAAAAGTTAAAAACATGGATTTCATGTGTAGTGTTTTGATTTAATGATTAGGTAAGGAACTCGTGCAAAGAAGTAATAGCGGGTTTCGCGACCACGATAGCAATGGACAAAAATTACGATTCACGACCACTTTAATTAAGATTAATAATTTAATCCACAAAATTCATTTGAAAAATTAAACCCAATTTAACATTTTTTCCCTTCATTAACTTTTTAAAATCTCCGCTATGGACGCAGCAACTAATTTTTATTGATCTGTTAGGGCCACTTTAAAATAAATAAGCTCAACTTTTAAAACTCATTGACGGTTCCTTATAGAGTTATCGGCGTGCTTAATAACTTTTCTAAGAACCCTGTTTATGTCCACGGTTCATTGAACTGTAGCAGTTAGCTAATATTAGGAAATTTTACGTATATAATAATGGCAAAATCCTCATCTCTCAATTTTTCGAAAGACTTTAGAAACCCTAAGAGTGCATAAAAATTTTCTGTGAGCAGCACTGGATTTTCTCTATAGACTTAAATTTATTTTCTCTTTATTTCATTAAAAATTTATTAAATTGAGACTAATTGCACTAAATAACACGCATAATTATTTGAAATCACACTACATTTACACTTTTATTTGGTAACGGGATGTATTTTCAAAACCGGCAGAAATGCGGAAAAAAACTTATATATCAAGACCGATTAGTCCTAGATTATTGTACTTGGTCTTATTCTTTTGATCGTCAAAAAATACGCATAGAACAAGCATTTAATTCATACATTTGAGAGTGCACGCAATCTCTCTTTTTAAATTTTGACAAATTTTTGCGGGCTATATGGCAGAAAAGGCGGGCTCGTTTTCCCAGAATCGTGATAAAATTTTACCAGCACCAGGATGTCACACAAGTGACTTATCTACCACATTTTGGGAAATTTCGTCAATTAACTAGTGTGGATATATGAGATTTTTGCTGTACATTTCGCAAAAAAGACAGGTTCTTTTATCCCAAATCGTACAAAAAATCTAATAAGCACCAGGGAAATCCATAAATGATTCAATAATCATCCTATACAATTTTATTAAATTTAATCTATTTGTTTTGAGTTCGAGTAGATGCATACATTGCACAGAGAGACACGCATGCATGCCAGGCCAAAAATAGTCTTTTTTCGTGTTCTAGAGGTCCCAAAACGTGTAGATCCGTGGAAAACTCGAGTTGAGATTTTTCACATGATTCCAATACTTTCCTATACAATACCATACATTGCAGTGAAGTAATATATGTAGCAGAAAGGAATTATGATGTAGTTCACAATTCATCTCTCGGATTAGGATAAATTTACATATTTTTAACATCCCTGAATACGAATAAACACAGTTTTCAAGGATGCCTTAATGTCTGTCTGTCTGTGGACGACTGAGTATGTAAATCAGAGGCTAAATATAGTAAATATTTACGAAAAACTAAAGATATAACATGAAGAGTCCTATTTAAAAAATGACAATTTGGATGTGGGCAGTACATGATTTTTCTTATATAATGCAATGAATTTACTACTTTCACAATAAAAGAAATAGGTTATTCTTATAGTAGATACTTATATTCTTTCGAAGATATTGAATTTTTATCAATTAGTCGTCATTTTCATTGATTTAGCGTCATTTTTATCCATTTGGCGAGATTTTTGTTAAGTTGGCAACATTTAAAAAATTCGTCAAGTTGGCGACATTTTGCCAAATTCGTCGCCAAAATCTCGCCAAGCGTTATGGACAGAGAAATAAGTTATTCTTATAGCAGATAAATGACTAATGATGTTTAAATACAAAAGTGTTACTCAAAGTATCTTTTCTCATGAATGCAACGAGCTAGATCCACGAGAATGATGTCACCCAATTTATCGCATGATATTACATATGAAAAGTGAACATGATTCTCAACAGTTAATATTCTTTTTCTAATTTATAGGATTTTTGATAAATGCTAGCTTATGCTAATGCTAGCGGTTATGCTAGCTTTCAAAAGTTCATGTTAATCGTTTTCTAAGGAAAAATTACATAAGAAATGGCTATTTGCGTAACTTTATTACAGGTTTTGATTTTTTGACGATTTTTCCAAAATTTCACTCGAAAATTTAGGGGGGTTCAGTTCTGCACATTCGATTGTGTTTAAAAACAATAAGATTCCAGTGATCACGGATTATAATTTTTGTACCAAATTCAGTTGGAATCGCTCCATTCATTCGTGAGATATCGTTTCCACAGGCTCACTGACACACTTTCACACACACATACACACACACACACACTTTCACACACAGATCACCTCCCGGCCGTCCAAATAGTTGCTCTTAGTCCTCTGGACGAGTCGGACAGTATGGGTCTTCAACACAGATCACCTCAAAAATGTTCGATTTGTGCTCAGGGATACTTGAAACTTGCTCTCCCGAAAACTGGAATTCGAATATTCGACCCCGTCACAATACTTTCCTTATGCATTATACTATTTATAGACGGAAAGTAAAATAAAACTTCTGCCGAAATCAGCAAACGCTGATTTTCATTTAATATATGGTCCATACTTTCGTGTCGACTATAGAGTAATATATCTGGTAGAAAATAAAAATAAACTGAATAATAATAAACATAATATACTGACATCATATATAATAATCCGCATTTTTTTTTTGTGCAAAAATCCTCATAAAATAAATTTCATTTAATTCCGTTTAACATCTCAAATCCAAAGTGCAGCGTTGATGATTTTATATTCTTTCTAACAAATACATATGTAGCAATTAAACTCACGTGCCACCACAGTAACCGCATACGATTGCCACAAGAAAAACTAAAAATATTCCTTATTTTTTGTATAAAATATAGAATATATTCAAGTGCACTTTTCCCTTCGCGTGTCAGACTTCCATTACGTGGTAATTTAATCTCGGATGGGTAAATGTAATATTCAGAATAAAATTCTGCTTATATTTTGGAGAGACTACTTTGCTTGAAAATCCTACAAAAAAAATTGAATTATTTTTAACCCTTTTTTTCAAAATTTACTTCCAAAATTTGAATATTGATATTAAGTGATTTAGAAATATGTCAGAAGACAGTCTTTTGATTTATATAATTGAAAAATTATTGGTTCTGTTGCTTTAACGGTAAGTGCACTTTGAAAATGGAAGAGAATATAGCCATGTCAGTAGATCAATGGATAGAGCTTCTCTTCAGAAGATAGAGATCGGTGGTTCGATTCCACACTGAAACAAGTGTTTTACCATCTGCTCCCAAACAAGTTCACTTGCGAGGTAAATGCAGTGAATGTCTCAGGTCTGAAAAATACGAATATTGTCAGTCTCCCAGCATCCTACGATTTATAGGTGCAATTTCAATTCCAGGAGAATCTATCGTATACAAAGAACGCAAGAGAAGTGACACAAATCAAATAATGCTGTTATATCTGAAATCTGAAATTATATAATAAGCACTTCAAATATAGAAAAAAACATAATGTTTCGAACGCGTAATATTCCCGCTCTGGCGTTTATTCTTTCGTGTCCTTAGAAGACCTGACTAACAAAGCGCCATAACGTATCGCAGGGTTGTCAGAATTTCGAAGTTTAAGAATGGGTGCCAAATGTAACGATGTATCGTCAATTTGTAGACATTTTGGCGAGTTCCCGAAGGTTCAAGAAGGACCGCGAAAAATCTATTAATATAAGAGATATGGAGAATTCCACAAGTTTCTATAGAAAGACTATAAAAGGAATCCTCAGTTGACATAATACAAACTACACAGGACTGTGATTTTTGCCAATATTTTGAGAATAGTAGCAGCTGTTTTGTAAAATTACGTTCGTCAATATTTTGTGAATATCGGCTATTTTGTGAAATTAGTGGAGCATTTAAGTACGGTTTGTCTGTATATTGCTCTTGTTTACACTGTGCTTGTGAATAAACGTTAGTTATCCAGAAATTGGGACTCAGTATTGTATCTACACCCGCGATTTCAAAGGATACGTCGTAACAATAATAAGTCTAGTAATTCAAGACATAGAACTTTATCTACCAATTAAATACCCGGTATAATATAAAAGTTACAAAGGATTTGGAAAATTACAAAATATTAAATATTAGGGATAAGCAACTGCGATAATTTTCTAGCATTTTGGCAGATTTGTAATTAAAATTTTTAACACCAGACGGTTAGAAATCATGGCAAATTCCACGGCTATGATAATAACTATTCTATGTATTTTCTATTACTGTGCTTCTGCATATAAAGTTATTTACAGCATTTTTGAATATATAGTCTCCAAATCAAATCCTGAAGTTGTGTTCACACCATTGCAGCAGTACACTGCGATGTTTAAGGTTATTCTGTTCAAGGTCGTACATGCATGGAACCAATATCATCAAATATCACTGCCATAAGACTTAAGACTACAGTTGACTTTGGTTCTTCGCCATCTTAAATGTTTTCCATTGTCCAATTAAAATGCAATGTTGCGATGTGATTGGAATATCGATGTTAGCTGTAAAGTTATTCAAGCAAACGCATATTTTTATGCCAAGCGAAAAACCTGTATTTTTCTGAAAAATTTGGCGAAATGCATCTTTTGAATTTTCAATAGTTCATAACTTATTTTACCTATATGTCAAATCTTTCAAGACTTTTAAATCACCATGTACACGGAAGTATCACAAGGGAAAATCTAAAAATATATTTAGTTCATTGGAAGTAATAAAGTTATGTCATGAACGAACACGCAAGATCAATCATGCATAAAGCATTGATTCTGAAACACTTTCCAACTGCAATGCAATTTTATTTAAACATCTCTAAAATGCGATACATTCAGCAGTATTATTTTTAAAATTATCACAATACTGCATCAATTTATTATATTTGAAAACTTAAAACTTCATCGAAAAAAATGAACTTTATTCACATGAAGTCATTGAAATATAAATCGTCTGGCTCTCTATGTAAAAGCTGTAAATATTTCATTCATGCACTTAATTCCATTATTTTCATTCATCACAATACTACAATAATGTATTTTATTTAAAAACTTAAAACCATGGAGGTAAACGTAATGTAACTCTATGCTTTAAACTTCATCGAAAACGTCCGCTATAAAATCGCCTGTTCTCTATGTAAAATCAATGAATGTTTCATTCATATCAGATTTGAGACTAAAAGCACTAAATAATTTTGTGTTAAAGAAATTCAGCAATTCTTATACAACTCATCTTACAGCTTCATATGTTTACATCCTCCATAAGTGAAAATTAGGCTTCATTGTAGAAATAATCAAAGTTTGATGATCATTTAAACTTAAATATATTGTAATTGCGTTGTTTCAGAATGTATATGCACAGAAATTAAGTAAAAAAAACTAAAGCTATTTTAGGACGAATGCAACACTAAATATAAATTAAAAATAACTTTAAGAATCACGCTTTTGACGCAAGATAAATGCCATATCTTTTTTTTCTGAATTGGGTCATCTAATCTCTTCATATGATATAGGTGTAATTATTATTTAATTTTTATTTTAAAAACTACCGAATATATTTTGCTGAAATTGTTTTCATATATTTATGGGATAATTTGAATATTTCCTAAAACTTTTGAAGTAATTTGTGAATTTTAAATTCGCTTAAAATATTCGTTTGAAAAATTAGGTCCCACAGGGTTCAGAGTTTCATTTTTTCAACCCGGGATCAGTCCAAAACTAATTGAGTGATATTATTCATTTATATTCCCATAAGTCCCACAGATCATCTGAACAACATACAAAATTTTCGTTTTGATAAAGTCATTTTTACAACAGTTATCGTGCGAACGGATAGACAGACAGACAGAATGAACAAAGTCATTAAACACTTTTCAACTATGTTGTAACGTGTTAAAAACGTTGTTTGTATTCTAACATGAGCTGCAAATTATTTTGTTCTAATTTATATACCCACATGTGAACACCCCAAACCCCTTGAATGTTCATATAATCTTTTTGTATTTTTACCTGCTCTATTCTGGCCCATCATTAATTACCTTAGGGCAAAAAATGACTTATTTGATAAAATGTGGAATTTTTGTAAGTATGTGTGACACTTCTGTGCACCCGTCGATTATCCGATGAAAAAAATTCTTAAAACTGAATTTTGATGCTTTTGTGATGAGGTAATTTTAAGAATTGTAAAATATATAACCTTTTTTAGGCTAATAATTACTTTTAGCCTACAGGAGACTCTTTAAATAATCCAAATAACAAATTATCACTAAAAGATCATTTGAAGAAAGAGGCAGACAGACGATTGCCGTATTGGACAGTTTCATAACTGCAAGACTCTACTATCTACGATTAAAAGGAGACATACGATTATAAGCAATTTGATTCACCAAACATGCTAAATGCAATTATTCGACTGATATACAATCTCAAAGCAGAACTCGCAACCAAAATCACCAAATTGTTACTGAATGAGAATAGAGGGACCGTTTGAGACCTTCCTCCAAGAAAGGTTTACTGAGAGTAAAATCGAGAATTAGGAGGACATTTCGAACGAAATCCATTAGACCTATATCATGAAAGGACACTCGATCCAAGTGCACAAGATTCTAGAATATAGACTTATATAATCTGAATTTTCACCTACGCAGATGCCACTAGTGTTGTTTTTTATGTCTTACAACAATAAAAGAAGTTTACCAAAGCATTTACAAACACGGAAAATATGAGCAAGTTCGAAATAAATTATAAACCCATTTATTGAGCAATTACTTTGCTGCAACTAATCAAAACCTGCAGTATTGTTGATTTAGGCATTAGCTATAAAGTCTGTCAAGTCTTAACTCATTTATAACGTTCAATTATCAAAAGGGACGTAATTAGAAATACGCTAACTTGCTGAAAAGCAAACATAAAATGATATTCACTGGGAGGGATGTGAACAGAAACCAATTTAGAATTCAAATAAGAAGTTATTTACCTTAAAATACAGGGATATTTTAATCAACAGTATAAACTAAAAGCTGCTAATTGTTATCTATAACTGCAAGCACAAACTGAATTTAAACGCAACTGCAATATAGTGATCCAAATTGAAACATATTCTAACCTATCGCCCCAAGTGAAACCAAGTACAAATGATATGATTACCTCCAGTCTCGCCTGATTCCAGAAAAGAATCCAGAATTCCTTGCTGGCTCTGCAGAACAACCACAAACTCACAGACAGGAATGGTACTACCAAAACGCGTACAGATCAATTGGTTCCAGCAACAATCAAGCCGCGTGAAAGGTTAGCGATGGAATTGGCCACAGCAATTTGAAGCCCTAATAGATTGTTAATTTTTAGGCAAATTTTTGCTTAACAAAAATGTGTAAATAATAACAATAGTGAATTACTTTATATAATTTTAATTATGTTACATTTAGAATTTAAGAATAGAATGTTAGAACAATTTGTAACCACGCAAGCTACCAATATTATATTATTTTTAATTGATACTATGTGATCACTTGAGGTATTTAAGTGTAAATATATTTTGTATAAATGCTTACATAATATGATTATATATTTTGCGTAAATGCTTACATAATATGCTTATATATTTTGTATAAATGTGGAGCTTATATTAAGCTGTGTCTTGAACCGTTTATGTATTTTTTCTGATGATTCAAAGTTTGACATAGCAAGTCTTGTATAGAGCTTTATATTACAAACGAAACATTTTCAAAATATGCCAAATGTCATTGTGTACAAAAAATGAGATAAAACGCATCTTGTCCTTTAACTTGAACATAATGACCTTAGCGGTTTAATTAATTATTCCCAAAAGTAGATATTTAAATATATGTGTAAATAAATTAATATTCGCGTGTATTTGTTTACTGGAATAGAACTTACATATCATTAATATTTTAAAAATTAAAAAATTCAATATTTTATGCTTGAATGCATACTTTCTTCAGCAGACTCTGTTTTAATTATATATTTGAATTTACTAATATAAACGGATATTTAATTGAAAAATAATTTGGAACAAATACTGCGATTTAAAATATTACTTGTTCTCAGAAATATCTTACGTAAACTAATCCAAATATATCTAAAATGCGTACAACCACTAATTCCATTATTCAAGAATTGTATATTATAAAGTCTTAAATAAATAAACTTCGTTAAGTATTAAAGGAATACCTAAGTAAACCTGTTATTCTCAGCGTTTGTAAATAATTAATGAAATCGGCTGTAATTTAGAAAGTAATTTAACTCACATTATCAATTTAAAATGTCTAAATGCATAATTAATATGTGGTATTCGCATTTAACTTCTGCAATTAAAATTACTAATGATGATCAAAGCAATTAGGTAATAGTATAAGTTAATATAGAGCGTAAAATGTATAAATTTTATAAGCTAAAATGAAATGTGGATAGAGTATTTTATTCCCAAAAGATACGAATTATTATTCCTTTTTTTTATCTTTATGTGTTTTTTTCTTATTTTGCAATATAAAATAACGCATTAAATGCACACTTATTTTTAAATAATTACAGGATTTGTAATTTTAAATAAATATCATTTTGAATTAATGGTCTTGCACATTTCAAAATATCGCCAATATTAAGAAAGGAAAAAAAACCTCAAATATTCCAAAATGGGTTTTCGTAGAATAATGAAAGTCATTTTACACGTTGCATATTTAAAAATCTGATGTGGGCAACACATGACGTTCCTTATATAATGCAATGAATTTACCACTTTTACAATAAAAAATATGTTTTTTTTATAGCAGATATTTTAATTTTTTCCAAGATATTAAATTTTCGTCAATTAGTCGTCATTTTCATTGATGTAGCGTCATTTTTATCCATTTGGAGAAATTTTTATTAATTTGGCAATATTTAAAAAAAGTCGCCAATTTCGCCAGTCGCGATATTCCGCTAAATTCGGCGCCAAAATCTCGCCAAGCGTTATGGACGGAGAAATAAGTTATTCTTTAGCATATAAATAACTATTGCCGTTCAAATGCAAAAGTATTATTCAAAGTATTTTTTCTCATGAATGGAACGAGCTATATCCACGAGAATGATGTCATCAAATTTATTGCATGATGTTACATATGAAAAGTGAACATGTTTCTCAACAGTTAATATTTTTTTTTTTTATTTGATTTTTTGATAAATTTATTTGAAAAATGTGCAGTATCTCAAGAACGGTTTATGCTAGCGTTCTAAAGTTTATGTCAATCGTTTTCTAAGAAAAAATTACATAAGCAATGTCTATTTGCGTAACTTTATGAAAGGCTTTGTTTATTAAAGGTTTTGATTTTTTGATACCTTTTTCAAAATTGCACTCGAAAATTTAGGAGGATTCTGAACATCCGATTGAGTATAAAAACAATAGGCTTCCAGTATTCATGGATTGTGATTTTTGCACCAAATTTTGTTCGAATCGCTCCATTCGTTCGTCAGTTATCGTCTCCACAGACTCACTGACACACTACACACACACACACACACAGAGACATCACCTCAAAAATGCTTGATTCGTGATCAGGGATGCTTGAAATGTGCTCTCCCGTCGAAAACTCGAATTCGAATTTTCGACCCGGCCACAATACTTTCCTTATACATTATGTATATAAGGAAAGTAAAAATGACGAATGAAACAAGCATTTAATTAATTAAATATGTTACATGATTTTTTTTTTCGATTTTATGGGTGTTCTTCAATAAAAAAAAATACCTTTAAGAATGTCCTTTGATTTAAAATAAAACTTTTCTGTGATGTTGAGATATGCGAAATAACATAAATAGGAAGACCCTACTTTATAATGAAGATAATAAACAGTGTTATTTGTGAATTATATACATTGTCCTCAACCAAGATAAACGTCGCCCATATGAATAGATTACACTCACATTATTGACCACAATAAGTTGATACTGCATGGAAGTGCAGTTTTAAGGAGAATGGGAGGGGGGGGGGGGCACTTTTATGAACACACACAAAAAAAAACTTCATAGCACATTGACTGCCTCCTACAGAAATCAACATTTATAGCCAACCACTGTTATTCTTTGAAGGTCCGAACTGATTGACCTTACGAAAAATTTAGCGAGATATCGCTAACTTGCTAACTTTTTCCGAGTTCTGGGAACCTCTTATTTTGTAGATTAGTTAAGATCTTTTCTAGATATGTGATTCTTTCTCATCCACAGAGGTTATATTAGCTGGTCATCGTTCAGTTAAACGCTGTTATACTGATACGAACAAAAGTTAATTGTGAATATGCCGATCATTTTAAGAATCTTATCTTCTGTTTTGTGAAATTAGTTGGGTATTAAGATGCTGTTAAATGCACTTACTAGTAGTGTTTTGATTTAGTAATGTGGCTAGAAGTATGTTAGCTGCATA
This sequence comes from Amaurobius ferox, assembly GCA_951213105.1. NCBI lineage: Eukaryota > Metazoa > Arthropoda > Arachnida > Araneae > Amaurobiidae > Amaurobius > Amaurobius ferox. The sequence goes on from OX578146.1 coordinate 94,168,454, forward strand.
TTGTTCCTGTTTACTTAATCAAGCTTTGTTATCCGGAAATTCTAACCCCGCCTCGTATACTGAAGTGTAACAATGATTTTGAAGGATGCTTCGCAACAAAATTTTTACTATTTGTAACAAAATCTGTAATCTAACACGAAACCAGATTTTTTTTTTAATTTTATCACACATCCATTGAAAAGTTCATTTTCTAGAATCGAATTTAGTAATTACTAGCGCCAAAGACTAATTTTCAATCGACTTCTAACATTTCTTTGATCTGATGAAAATAATTTAATTTCAAATAACTATGGTTGGACAATGTAAAATCGTCTGAGATGATTAAAATCGTTAACTTTTGCTATTCGAAATTTAATTCGTATACTCTTAAGTTTTATTTCTATGCCAACGATTGCAATTTTTAAAAAAAGATATGGCAATGGTTTTTTAACTTTGATTAAAAAATCGTTTTAAGCATGGGTCGGAAAATATTATTTATGAAGTAACAGATTGAGATTTAATTTATTTATATTCAAGCGCGCCCGAGGTAAAAAAATTCTGATGTGGGCAGCACATGACTTTCCTTATATAATGCAATAATTTTACTACTTTTACAGCAAAAAAATAGGTTATTCTTATAGTAGATACTTATATTATTTCCAAGATATTGAATTTTTGTTAATTAGTCGTCATTTTTATCCATTTGTAGAAATTTTCGTTAATTCGACAACATTAAAAAAGTCACCAAGTTGATGGCATTCCGCCAAATTCATCGCCAAAATCTCGCCAAGCGTTATGTACGGAGAAATAAGTTATTCTTTTAGCAGATAAATGACTATTGGCGTTCAAATACAAATGTACTACTCAAAGTATCTTTCCTTGTGATTGAAACGAGCTAGGTCCATGAGAATGATGTCACCAAATTTGTCGCATGATATTACATATGAAAAGTGAACATGTTTCTCAACAGTTAATACATTTTTTTAATTTATGGGATTCTTTAAAAATTTATATGAAAAATGTACAATATCTCGAGAACGGTTCATGCTAGCGCTCTAAAGTTTTCGTCAATCGTTTTGTAAGGAAAAATTACATTAAAAATGTCTATTTGCTTAACTTTATTAAAGGTTTTGATTTTTTGACGATATTTTCAAAATTTCACTCGAAAATTTAGGGGGGTTCTGAACATTCGGTTCGTTTAAAAATAATAGGCTTCCAGTATTCACGGATTATGATTTTTGTACCAAATTTCATTCGAATCGCTCCATTCGTTTCTGAGATATCGTCTCCACAGGCTCACTGACACACACACACACAGACATCACCTCAAAAATGTTTGATTCGTGATCAGGGATGCTTGAAACGAGCTCGCCCGTCTAAAACTCGAATTCGAATTTTCGACCCCGTCACAATACTTTCCTTATACATTATGTATATAAGCAAAGTAATATTGACAATACTTGTTTTATCTTTTGTTTTCTGTAGAGTAGTTTTTCCTTTTTAAATGTAAAAATACTAAGCTCAATTCAGTACGTTGATTTCATCCCTCTCACTTTTTATTACGTTATATATGCGCAATGCCAAGCATTGTTAATGAAACCTTATTTAAAAACTGATTAAAGCAACTATTTCTACATATTCCGATTTGTTTGTTATATAAAATTTCACAGAATATTTCGTGGTTGAATGTGAAACAGACATGAAATCTGTAGGCCCGATAAAATCCATCCGATTGGTAATGGGCCAAAGGAAAGATGGTCCGGTTCCTGTGTTTGCCACCTCATTGGAAATCAAATCTAAATTGGGAGAAAATGACCCAATTATCGAAGAAGTAAACTTACACCTTCGGGTATTGGCGAACGATCTGGATACTTATTTATTTAAATAAACCCAGGTCATCCAATTCAGGCAAAGGGCGTTGAAAAATTACAAACGACGGCTTAAAAAAACACAGAAAACAACACATAGCCATGCACAGCCATACCTATACAATGCACATAAACATGCAAAGCGTTAATGAATACGAATATGACACAAATAAATAAAATGATAATAAAATGTAGAAAAATACTTTTGATTGAAAGGTTTGAAACAGTCTAAGGAAATGAAAAAATTTAAAAGGAAAAGACAAAACAAAAATATTCACAGAAAAAGTAGAACAGTGCAAAAATTTAACGTATGTCCCATGGATTAGAAGATAATTAAGAGCATAAGCAACTGATAAACCAACGGTCTAGATATGGAAAAGACATAATATTGTTGGTTTAGATAACCCAGACACAGTTTCAATTTTCGATGAAAACCAAAACTGTATGTCTACGCGGATTATGCGGACGTTAAATCTACAGGTCCAAAAGCTCATCTAATAAGTGATGGGTTAAAGGAAATATTGTACGGTCCTAACGGTTGCAAACCTCACTTGGTTCCGGTTTAAATAAAGTGACGCTGTCCTGACAGTCTAAACAATTATCTTTGGGTAAATCGGACTGTCTGGATAAAAAAGAGAAGATAATATCTTAAACAATAATACCTGCGATGACCGAACCAGGGAAGGGATCAGCGTTCCCGAGGATAAAAGAACTGACACAACTAATCGCTCATTTGTAAGATATATTTTTATATCCATGTCTTTATAATTTAAATCGAAAAAATAATAAAAAATCATCTGTGGTATAAACGCATTTGATTTAATTGCATTACTATAGCAATATGATATACTTATCTTCCTCATAAAATGCTCATAATTACATATCTAACAATTTTGATACGATATTTTTCATTTTTAAATAAAAGCCTATGGAAAATAAATCATGCCGATAAATTTTCCAATTACATTTATATTTTAAACCATAGATAGCCAACATTTTTTGTTTGGAGATGAAGCTAGACAGAAGGAGATAAAAATCCTATGGAAAATTATTTTTTCTTATTATCTCTGCAATACCTGACCTTAGAAACTGGAAATGCGAACATTTTAAGGGGCCTGTGGACGTTGAAATTTTTTTTATTTATTTATTGACTTAGAAACATGCAAATTTGTATAAATATTCTTCTTAACATTACTATATAAAATACCATTCACATTTTTTCAATTTTGCTATAATTTTGTATTTTTTTTTTAATTTAATTCTTTTAACGAAAATTGAAAAATGCTCCCTGCGTGCCATTTGTTCGCATTTTTGATTAATTTTACATTATGATCACTCAAAAACACATTATGAACAATTGGGTATTCATTTTTAAATCCCTTAGAAAGTTGATTTTTAAAAAATATTTTTCTACATTAAAACTTAATTTTCATCATTTAATTAGGTTCTTATTAACTTTTAATTACCTTAATAGAGTCCAATTATAAAATACATACCCAGTTTCATTAAAATGTATGAGAGGTGTCGTCTTGCCAAATTTCATGCATCTCAGACAAAAATTAAGACGCATGGAGCATTTTAAAAATGTAAAACCTTTGAAAATTCCGTTTCGAAAAAAATGCATTCAACCTTTTGCTTACGGGTGGGGGATGGGACAGCGTCCACCCCAAGCAAAGAACCTCCCAAACAGACAGGTATTTGACATACCCTATCCCAAATAGTTCGACCCCCCCTTTACAGACATTGGCGTCCATGGAAATCGCCGGCAGAAGCATTGCACCTGCTGCAGCAGGGATGGACCCTGGGGATGGACTCTGTCCCACCCGTAAGCAAAAGGCGAAATGTGTAAAACAATTTTATATATATAAAAAAAAACTTTTTTTAGTCGATTTTTGCTCATTTCAACGTCCACCGTCCCCTTAAATGGGACTGTTCCAAGGCCACAGGCAAATTTCATAATATTCGATACAGCTATTCTCCTGTGTTGATAAAGCAGACACACAAACACACACACATACAAACATATTTTCAAATTGATTTATATAGCTAAGTATGAATGGTATTGCAAAACCGCTACAATGTATGAAACTGAATGAATTATATCTGTCTGGATTTTCGTAATTACAAGCACAAACTCACTTTTAAATTAGCTTCTAACGTTTTAGTGATGCAATCAGACAAATTTAATTTCAAGCGAATATATTTTAAATATATAAAATCGCCTTAAATGACTCAAATAGTTTTTTTATGAGTTGAAATTCGTCGTAAATACTTTGAAAGATTATATCCATGGCAACGGATGGAATTTGTAAAAGAGTTTGAGCAATAATTCTTTAATGCTGATTAGAGAATCGTAGAAAACATTGATTGGGAAATATATGTTTTTTATATATCTATTTTGGTTAAGTTTTTTATTCTTTTTACATACAACACTGCACGGTGAATTTCTTATAATTCAAATGTATTTTTTATTGGTTTTCCTGATAACTTTGTTTTAAATGTAAAGATAAATATGTAAAAAAGGGTTATAAAAAACTCTGTAAATATCATTCTTATATTCTACTATTAATCAATTTATATAGCAATATTACTTCAATATTCAATTATATAAAAAATATATGATTTACATTTGCTTTAATTTTTAAATTATCCTCCACTTTTTTCAACAAATATTTAAATAAAAATTATCAAAAATATAAATACAACAAAAGTCAATCTTTTTACTTTCCCTGCAATACATGGTAATGTATAAGGAAAGTATTGGAATCGTGCCGAAAATCGCAACTCGAGTTTTCGACGGATCTACACGTTTCAAGACCTCTAGAATACGAAACAACTATTTTTAGAGTGACGTCTGTGTGTGTGTCTGTGTGTCTGTCTGTGCAGATATTGTATCCACTCTAACTAAAAAACTAATTGACCGAATTTCATAAAATTTGGTAGGTATGTCACTTGTGAGCGAATCTGGTGCTGATTAGTTTTGAGTACGATTCGGGTTAAAAGAACTCCGCCTTTTATGGTGAAATGGCCCGCAAAAGCTTGTATCCACTCTAACTGAAAAACTAATGGTCCGAATTTCACAAAATTTGGTAGATAAGTCACTTTTGGGTCACCCTGGTGCTGATTGGATTTTCGTACGATTCGGAAAAAATAACCTGCCTTTTTTTGCAAAATGGCCCGCAAAAATCGACAAAATCTAAAATGAAAAACTACGTATGATGAAATATATCCATTAAATGCTTGTTTTATACGTAATTTTTTACGAAAAAAAGAATAAGACCAACCCCATTACACTAGCACAAGCCGTTCTCGAGATATTCTCGTTTTTTCTTCTACACCACCTTTGAAAATGAGTCCAGTTACCAAATGAGAACGGAAACTGAATTAATAGTGAATTAAATTTAATTAAAATAAAGAGAATGTATATATAAGTCTGCAGGGAAAGTCATGTGCTGCCCACATCAGATTTTTTAATACTGGAACAAAGGAGGAATTTTTGGAGAAATCATTTCTCAATGTAGTTATGCGGTCAAAATGACCGCTTCCGTCGTTCTAGTGCTAATTTAGTTATATTTCCTAAGAACAAATACACTTTTGACACGCCGTCAGGAACACGTATATATGACGAATATATACGTTGAAATATATTGCAACTCATCTGATCCTGAAAGAAAATTAATTACTGTATAGTATCTGCTAGTAAGGTGTGTTACACTTGATACATAGAAATATAAAATAGAGCCGGTATTTGAATTGTTCCAATGTATCTCTGAGACACACGCATCCTATTCTGTTGCTTTTTTCAACCTTTATATTATTTCCTCAATAGTTGAATTCGAAAAATTTTTGCTAAATTCATCGCTTTACAAAGATTAATCTAAAACGATACTATATATCTAAGAAACTCTAAAGTCTTAGATATAGTCCACAGCATATTATTTGATGATGGAAAAAATGAAATAAAAAATCGGAGATCATGATTATAGTGATGGTGAAATTGAAAAAAAAAACTGCGAAACACACGAATGTGATCCATGGCAATATTTAATCGCATTTTAAATATAGCGGATATAAATTGAGCAAACAAAATAAAGTAAAAATTGTGTAAAACAATTTTTAAAAATGTTTCTAGAATTGATTTCCCATCAAGTTACAAACTTTATTTAGAACTTGCGTAAACTTTCGGCAAAAGTCGTTCGCAAAAATCAAAAACACACGTAAATCGCTTCTCTGATAAAGATATGCTTTCAGAATCAGATTATTTAAAACATTAATTGTATATGATATATGATTGCAATTTCATTATTGCATTTCCCCTCGTTCTTCTTTGATTCGTAACAGCACTTAAATTTGTAATCAAAGTTTATTCAATAAAGTGTTGAAAAATCCAACTATAGGAGAAGTGGACTCTGAAATTACAGATATATAAATTATTATAAATTATTGGAGAGAAATTAATATATATGATTAAAATCGATAATGAATCTAAGACACATTGTACGCCCGATAGCGTTAAATTCCACGGCGCGGCCGACGAATAAACTTATAAATTTTTTGCGACACATCAAAGGTAATTTTTGAGATAGTTTACTTTATAATTATTATTAATTATTATGTAATCGAAATTCAATTGAAATATTTATCTTCAATTAAAATTATTTCACAGGGTAGCTTTCATGACAACCAATGAATTTCTCAAGGAATTAGAGGCAATAATTAGAATTCTAAGGGAAAATTATAGATACGACTGCTTAACAGGCAGTTATATTTTGACTACCCAATAGTATAGCCCTGTGATGGGAGAAGGACATATCTTAAGATACGTCGCTCTGAGACACACGCTTTTACAAGGCTAATTGGCTTACTTTTAATGATTAAAACTGTGGAATTTTTCTTTTGAAGGCATATCTCAATTAATAAAACAGATATGAGAACGTGATTTAAAATATGTCCATACTATTGGTCTATTTGAAAACGTTAGCATATCTTATCTCAAATTGATGTTTTTCAAGATACTACGTCGGCCTAGTATATACTAATCCTAACCTCCGGCCGCTTAGATTGCTGTTCATACCTTAGGGTGAGTGGGGCGGTCTGGGCTTTCAGCACTAATCCTAACCTGGTGAAGAGATACTGACACAATTACGAGCACCTAATTTAAATATGTCTGCTTCAAACAAGTACACAACTTTAAATTTTATTTCAAATATTGCGGATTTCTCCTGACCATTTCAAACAAAAAGGTCAATCTTCTTTTACTCAAACATGTCAAAATATAACATCAGGTCTAAAACCAAGTTAACTTAAACTGACTTAAATTCAATATTTCATGAAATTTCATTGGATAATTTAACATTCTTTCATATTTCAAACTGCTCAAAATTTTCTCCAGTAAATCCGCCGAAAACTCAAGTTCTACTGTTAGTCTTGAAATCTGGTGCAGGAACGGACCGTTCGATAGCAAAAAAAGGGAGACAATTTGAGTTTTCAAATTTTGGCTATTGTTAGGTTGTCGTTTACTTAGTTGTCCGATTTGCCGTTTACTGAATTGTACAATTTGCCGTCTACTTAATTTTTCGTTGAAATGAGGAACACCCTTTTTTCAACTGAACTAGATACCTGATAATTTGGATGAATATTATATTTAATCGAATTTTATATTATTCGAATTTTATATTACACGAATCGTGGAATATAAAATTAAGTAAAAACCAAATTATTATAAGATCTACATTTAAGACGGGTGCTCGAAATGAAACCGTTTCAATTATGAGCTGTGTGGAAACTATTTTCCTGATAAAATAAAGACATGAAACTTGGTGTAAGAGCGTTCGATAGAAATAATTTAATAATTAAAATTTTACAATAGTTGCTGTTTTAAAGAGCTCCGAAATATTCTATTCCCCGATTAAAAGTAAAAGAAAAAATGATGTATGAAATTTAGGATACGGGACAATATTTTGATAAAAATCCCAGAACAAATCCAATTATCTAAAAATATACATTTGAAGGGGTATAGGAATAATCTATGCAATGCCATTCGAAATATGAACTGTGTCTAAATGATCTCTTAATTAAGATAAACACATGGTATTCTTTATTATTTTTTAATTTTATGTACGAGCCAAGCTTTGGATAACAACTCCAGTTAATATGGAATTATTCAAAAATGTACTCTTGAAAAGTTGCACCAAGCCAAAAAATTTCAAAATGTGCCTTGTTTTCCCAACAACGCTTCCCGATGTGATAGAGACTTGAGATTTGGAACCACGGCAGTTAGTTACACAGTACAACAGAGGTAATATATTATTTTTATGATTATATACTTGTTTCTATTTAGTTGTGCCTTACTCAAAAATACTGATTTTCCAAATGTATACAAAAAAACACTCTCTGTAAGGGAAATAGAGATATGGAATTAGTTTCATGATTCAATGAATAAAATAACAATTATGGAAGAAACTTGAAATCTAGTGCAAGTTAGATCGTTGAACTTCTATTCCACGCAGCTCAAAATTAACAATTATCAATATTGATAGCATACACAATAAATAATATAGGCCATATATTAAAATATTTTAATAAACAGATCATCAGTTTGGCGTCATTTTCGTTAACTTGGCGTCAATTTTGCAATTTTGACGAAATAATTTTCATCAATCTTCGCCAAGCGGTACAAATCAAAGGAAAGAAGAGCTTTTCTAGATGTTTTGCCCGTTATGTGACGGAATTCGAAATTTACAAAATACTATCTGAAAACCCACATCGTCCGGATCAGACGAGGGTATAGATCAGCTGTCTTAAACGATAGGGAAGGGAGAAAATACTATCTTCCATTAACGTAAGTATTATCCATTTGGCGACATTTTCATCATATTTACGACATTTTCATCTATTTGGCAAAATTTGAAAAAGTCTTCAAGTTGGCGACATTCCGCTAACTTCGCCACAAAAATTTTCGGCGGATTTATTCTTATACGGAATTCTTATAGTCTTCCCTCCCGACATATTCGTCAATTTTGCAACCTTAAAAATTTTACCAAGCAGCCGACATTTCCCCAGTTTATAGCACCACAAATTTCACCAAACGTTACGGACGGAAAATTATGTTATTCTTATAGTTGATTATTATATTCGTTCCAAAATTTTAATTATTCATCAATTAGTGGTCATTTTCATTGATTTTGAATCATTTTTATAAATGTGGCGATATTTTCATCTATTTGGCAATTTGAAAAAATGTCACCAAGTTGCGATATTCCGCAAATTAGTCGACAGAATTTCACAAACCATCACGGACTGAGAAATAGCTTATTCTTATAGTAGATAAATAACTATTAGAGTAATTGCAGGATGTCAAGATACAAAAACTCTTACCCAAAGTATCTTCTTTCTTGAATGGAAAGAACTAAATCCACGAGAACGATGTTAACAAATTTATCGTAAACTGTTACATATGAAAAGTGAGCATATTTTACAATAGTTAATACTTCTCTTTTATTTTTTGTGACTAGTATGCGCTAGCTTTCTAATGTCAATCGCTTTCTAATAAGAAATTAAATAAGAAATGATTAGTTACATGAAATTACTGAAGGTTTAAAATTTGTAAGGAATTTTTCAAAACTTTTTTCGAAAATTTGAAAGTGTTTCGAACACTTGTGTTTAAATTGAATAGACTTCTAGTATTCTCTGAATGTAAAAATGTATGTGCAAAATTTCGTTCGAACTAACTAACATTCGTTCATGATAGAATGTCTACACAAGCAACCGGACACACATACACATACGGGCGCTTTTTATCCTACTTAAATGATTTATTCTATTTAACTTATCGTTCTTAATTCATCCTACTTGTAGAATTTATCCTACTTAAAGAGATACATTTATCCTAGATAAATGATTGATTTGCTACTAAGAGAAATAGTTTAGAAAATGAACAAAGGATGGTGAACGTAGAAAATTCAATGGAAAGACAGCGCCCTCTACTTTTCATTTATCAAACAATTTCCCTTAGATTTATTTGTTTCTAATAGAGATAGCTTACGAATTGCGCAATATATGGCGGGTTGTGTAAAGTCTTTAGCGGGACAGCGCCATCTATTTCTCATCTTGCACATTGTTTCACTTATTTTAGATTTATTTTGTACTAAAAAAAATAGTTCAGAAAACGCACATAAGATGGCGTGAATAGAAAAGTCAATATTAGAGACAGCGGAATCTATTGCTCACTACACGAACTTTTTCTCTTAGATTGATTTGCTACTAAGAGAAATACCTCAGGAAATGCGCAATAGATGGTATGCGAGGAAAAGGCAATGGATAGATATCACCATCTAATTCTCATATCGTGAACTATTTCTTATAGTTACAATACAATCATTTACATCTTCAGGTGAGATACATTTTAATATTTTAATTGCAGCCCAGAAAAACTAATAATTTTGCAATTTGTGACAATCCGCTGTACAATGATCAAATACTAAATCTGGAGGAAACAAAGTGGTAAATTCGAGTACATGCAGTTTACTAAAGGATTCTTTTCTCATACACAGATGAAGAAAATTAGATTCTGAAACTGTTTCATGTCCAAAGAGCCTTATACATCTATTAGACCTCTTTTCTGTTGCTATTAAAACTACTTTCAGCAGTTCGTTTGTATTTAGCATATCTTCGAATGCATCGATAAAAACCTATATCTCTGTGCTACGCTGATTTGAAAATTAAAAGTTCCGGACTTGAGTTCATCCCTGGACTTATTGCATAAGTGTTTCGCAAATTTTGTATAGAGAAGCTTTACTGAAACGTTAATCTTAATCGGAGACGTTACAAAGTATATTTATAAATTTTAAAAATCTGATGTTAGCGGCACATGACTTTCCTTATATAATGCAATGAATTTATAATTTCACAATGAAAAAAAGATGTATAAGATCCACGACACAGCGTTTATAACGTTGAATTGTAGCTTGGGCGTTTTTCTGGATGACAACATGTAAAACTATTTCAAAGCAACAAATTAAAAAAAATGTCATAACATTCTATAATTCTAATAATTTAACTACTCACAATTATATAAATATGTGCTACATTACAGCTCACGATTTGTTCATTATGCCATCTTTGATTTTCAGCAGTTATTAATAAGCTAAGTATATTGTCATTTATGTCAGGGAAAATAACACCGTTGCAGAAATATTTAAATATAGCTGCTAATTTCAGTTTATGTAATTCCACATTTAATTTTCTTGAAGCTAATTTATATATCCATAATTGCAAGATTGCAATATTCAATTAACTTACATTGGTACTGGGATAAAATGAAAAGACATACACAATATCCAACAACGGCGTCTGAAGGAAATAAAATCGTTGGAGATTATTAAAACTATTTTATTTAAAAATCCATATTCATCTCAAATAATTTTCGGGATTATCACCATAGCAACGAATGCAATTTTGTAATTTGCGAAGAAAGTAAGACACTAATTTCTTTACGGTAAGTAATTTCGACCACTTGATTACGAAATATTTCACTATAAATAACTGTTTAACTTTCAGTCCTACAATTATATATATATATATATATATATATATATATATATATATATATATATATATATATCTATATATATATAATATATATATATAAAATGAAGCACCCCTAAAAATCCGATCATCTCGAAATTTCGCATCCAAATTCCTTTATACCAATTATGCAAATAGTTAAATTTGCAAGGCCAATGAGTGTTAACTTCGGCCATAGCACGTGTTTCTGCTGCGTAACTAGGATCCTATAAAACAGGTTAAATAGGTGGACGGTTTATCTTTGCTCGTTATCGGCGTTGCAGTTCCGTGAAAGCACAACCAACAATGCCATTACGGCTTTACCAAAGACCTTATAAGCAATTAGACGAGTTCGAATGTGGTCGTATAGTCAAGGTGCGTGAAACTGGTTGGTCATACCAAGCAATAGGCAGCCACATGCCCTGAACGGACACTGATGTGCAAAGGTGCTAGCAGTAGTGGTTGCTGCATCGGCGGAATGAAGACTCAGGAAGGCCAAGGTGCACGAATGCGAGACAAGATCCGATGATTGTGTGGCAGGCCCGAACTGGCCCAACGGCGTCAATATCCGCCTTTCAACGTGCTACAACCTTTTCCATACCACCCGTGGTACCTTCCACCATCTCACGGAGCTTGCCTGAGGTGGTGTTACGCTCACGATGACCTTTAAGACGTCTGCCCACAACCCCACAATATCGACAAAGTCGTTTAGAGTGGTGTCGTAGCCGAGCATCATGGTTACCAGCAGACTGGCATCGGACAGTGTTCAGCGATGAATCACGCGTCGGTCTTTCAGCAGATGACCATCGGGTACGTATGTGGAGGCACCAGGGCCAGCGGTCCCAAACAGCCTTTGTTTTACACAGGCATATAGCCATTACCCCTGGTGTGATGATGTGGGGTCAACTTCTCAAAGAATGAAAGTTTCTAAATTGATATATATTCTTTTAGGACGCTATACTTTGGGGGTGCTATCTCTTACTACAGCAGGTCGCCTCTAGTCATTCTGCGTACAACTTTAACAGCTCAACGATATGTTGATGAAATCCTGCGGCTATTTGCGCTGCCCTTCATGGCATGTCACTTTGGGACCATTTTCCAACAAAATAATGCCAAGCCACATACGGTTTGCATATCTGTAGATGCTCTCCGTGCTGTTGATACTGCTCCTTAACCAGCAAGTTCATCAGACCATTCGTCAAACGAGCATGCTAGGCCGCCAAATTCGGGCACCCAGAAATGTAACAGATCTGGATCATCAACATTTGAAGAATGCCTGGCAGAATGTATCACAGGATGCATTACGAAACTTTATCACTCCTTACCTAGACGCATACAAGCATACATAGCCGCCAAGGGGGTTTCTCTAATTACTCATTTGAAAATTCAGTGTGGTATTGTTAACCATTGATGAGTCCTGCAGGTTTGATTTTGTAATAATGTCATTACCTGTGTATGAGCTGTACACATATTTAATTTCAATAGAAACAGTCACTTTTCATGGTGCTTGGTCTTTATATATATATATATATATATATATATATATATATATATATATATATATATATGTGTGTATATATATATATATATATATATAATCTCTTGTTTCAATTATATTTTATTTTTACATCCACTTACACATTAGCCTTTTTATTATTGCTCCTCTTGATTGTATATTATCTCTTGTACATGTCTTTTCGCATTACTGTTATTTATTCCTTACGAATGGCAACAGTAGATCATATATGATTCCTTTGTGAATGGCAACACTTGTCACTTCTTTCTGTGTTCCCGTGCGCGATAGGTTCGTGTATTTTTTCAGCTAGATTCCAGTTGTCCATTTTTCCTTTTATTTTTTCTTCTTTATGTATGTAGTCCAAGTAGAAATAGTTTATTGATATAATCTATCTATTTCTTCAGAAACATACATTTTTGTGTTTGCTTCTACAAGACACTTGGACTTGAAGACGATTTTTGAAGAAGTGAACAAATCCTGATTCAGGCCTAGAGCCTTGTCCCCGTAAATAGCGTTTGTGCTTGGATTTCGTCTGTTTTTCTTATATCGATTCCATACCTTTGTTTTTTTATATACTTTTCTAAGACTTGATGATTCGAAATTTGAATTTTTTTTTCCATTTGCTTGAAGATTGCTGTTTTATACTTTTATTTTGTAAGCCTGTTAGAAAGTTAGGTTTTTCGAGTTACAGCTTCTCACTTTTCTTTCATTAGACCTTCAAACCTTTTTATTATATATAAATATATATTTATATATATATATATATATATATATAAATATATATATATATATATATATATGTTGTTTGACAGTTGTATAATATTAGTTTAAGAGCTTTAAAAATTGTTACTTTAGCAACGCTACATTAATACAAATGCATATCCATACATGAAATAAATGTAAATAATTTCGTAATATCACTAAAATACATCAAACCTAACGACAGAGTTATTCTCTGGAATTCCGTAATCGTAAATAATAAAAGCACTTTCAATTAACTTCTAACGTTTCTGTGATGCAATCAGAGGAATTTAATTTCATGCAAATAGAATTGGACAGACTAAAATCATCTGAGATGATTCGAACAGTTTTTTCATAAGTTAAATTTCATCGAGAATACTTTGAAAGATTATTTCCATGGCAACGTAGAGAATTCGTAAAGGAGATTGGACAATAATGGTTATTTGAAAAACAGTGCGATTCATTGATTGGGCAATAATTCCCATGAAGTGACTAATTTTGATTCCTTTGATATATATAACAATAAAGATCAATCATGCATAGAGCATTGATTGTGAAACACTTTCCAACTGTAACAATAAAGATCAATTTTATTTAAATAGCAATTTTATTTAAACATCTCTAAAATGCGATACATTCATCAGTGATATTTTGAAAATTGTCACAATACTACAATAATTTTTTATATTTGAAAACTTCATCGAAAACAAATAAACTTTATTCAAATAACGTGATCAAAATATAAATCGTCTAGCTCTATATATAAAAGCAGTGACTATTTCATTCATAAACTTTTTTCCAGTCCTTTCATTCAGTGACGATATTTTTAAAATCATCACAATACTACAATAATTTATTTTACTTAAAACTTAAAACCATGGAGGTAAAAGTACTCTCTAACTCCGTGCCTAAACCTTGAAAATGTCAATACTATAGAATCGTCTGTTTCTCTATGTAAAATCAATGAATGTTTCATTCATATCAGCTAAATCCAATTCAACTTGCGAGAACTTTAGTTACATTTTCGACCGGCAGATGGCATCAAATGTAAATTGTTACTGCAAGGATTCTCCCATAGAATCACGTTCGGGTGCTTTTACAATTCTACGCTACATTTTACGTTAGATTAGATAACATTATCAGTTGGTTTGTTTTGGACAATCCTTTGGGTTGTCTATCCCTTTGAGGAATGGATTGTCCCGGAAGCGTTCCCGAGTGGATCGACCCGGAAGAGTTACCCTTAAACACACACTATGTTTTATTATAAGTAGAGAAAACGTCAAACAAATGTGACAATGAAATTTAGCCGTCTCGAAGAATACATTTAAACAGCATTAGAAATATGGCAGCACATAAAATTCTAAAAATAAAAGCGCCATTCATCGATAGCGTGTGTCTCTCAATAAACCGGTTCGCTCTGGACTACGTCTAAAAAGACAAGGTATTAGGTATTTCATCCAAAAATCTAAATTTATCGTATCGAAAATCCCAATAAAAACGGGAAATGGTCAAAATAACTCAAATAGCCATAGCTTAACATATCAGACTTTTCACAATACAATTAGCATATCAGCAGCCAGATTAAAAAAATGCAAAAACATGAAAATTTGTCTTCTCATCGATTACAGTAATAAATATATCCTTTAAATTATCGAATCAATTTTGTTTACATTTCTTCTTTACAGATTAAGATAAAATTCTCCCTTATGTGGAAACCTAATGATTACGTAAGGGTATCTGAATCGACACTTGATCTCTTCGTAATAACGGACATCTATCGTAATAACGAACATCTCGTAATAACGAACATCTTATTTACAAGATACACCGTGATTCTGACGATTGCGTGAAAACTTCTGATATTGAGTTTTATGGTCAATATCCACTACGACACTGTGGCTTATATGAAGAATACTTCAACATTGCATTACATCACAGCACCAGCGGTCATTTTTATCTCTAGAAGAGGACAAAATATAACATAGAAAACATATGATTTTACACAGCTTTTGGAGTTTGGCATATATATCACTAGAAAAGTCATATTATTTCCGGAACAACTAATATATTTATCAAAAGAAGATGGACACTATTTCAACGCCAACAGCACACCACGACCATTCGCTGTGTTATTCAGTGGAAAAACACAAATGAAAGTCAAATCCACATACGACAAACTCTGATAAAACCAAAGATTTGCAAATAAATTGTCGATTAACGAAGTGGGATTTTCATAAATTAAGCACTCCACAGTTAGACCAATTACTTATTAAACACTTTCCTGTGTAATGTAAGATCCCTGGGTTGGCAATTCGGGCATTAATGTTAACGTCAAAATGGTCCATACTTAATGTCCGCTTATAGACGAATGGTGATATTTTAAATGCCTAGCCTTTGGAGGAATACATTTTTTTACTGTTTTGCATAACCCATATTTATTTCTGACCAATTTTAAAATAAACTTAAAAAATTAATTTAAAAAAAAATAATAAGCTTATTAAGTTTAAAATAAACTTCCGATAACAGCATTCTAAAGAAACACTACCCTTATGATAACATAAAAAATATTATTTTGGTAGCATATACATTCTATACAACTTTAATTATTTTTGTCTGTTTTTTTTTCTAACTTTCTAAATATATTAACTTAAATCACACAGAATAACAGAAATGAAATAAATATTAATTTGAAACTACATAGTTTGGAATTTTAAAGTAATTATTAGCTTTCGCTAGGTAGCTTACACTATAATAAAACAAGAAAGATCAATCATGCTTAAAGCATTGATTATGAAACATTTTCCAACTTCAATGCAATTTTATTTAAACAGGTATAAATTGCAATATATTTCTCGGCAATATTTTAAAACTTATCACAATACTGCATTAATTTATTATATTTGAAAACTTAAACATTCATCGAAAAAAATGAACTTCATTCAAATGACAGCCTTGAAATATAAAATTCCTGGTTTAAACATCTATAAATGTGATACATTCCTCGGTTATAGTTTTAGAATTATCATAATACTACGATAATTTATTATATTTGGAAACGTCAGCGAAAACAACTGAAATTCATTCAAATGACGTCATAGAAAAAATAACACGCCTGGCTCTCTCTATAAAAGCAGCATTTCATTCATAAATAATTTCCCATTCATGTCATTCATCACAATACTATAATAATTTATTTTATTTAAAAATTAAGACCACGGAGCTACAAGTAATTAAACTCTATGCGTAAAACTTCATCGAAAAAAATCGTCCTTCTTTCTGAAAAATCAATGAATATTTCATTCATATCAGCTATGCAGACTCCATGAACTAAATTATTTTGTGTTAAAGAAATGCAGCAATTCTAATACAACTCATTTTACATATTTTGCTGTTTACATTTTACATAGGTGAAAAATAGGCTTTGTTGCAGAAATAATCAAATTTGGATGAGCATTTAAACTCAAATATATTGTAATTGCGTTGTTTCAGTATGTAGATGCTCAGAATTTAAGAAAAATAAAGTGCTTTTAGGACGGATACAACACTCAGTATGAATTAAAAAGAACTTTAAAAATCACGATTTTGAGACAAGATGGATGCCATATATCATTTTGAGGTGGGTCACTTGATCTTTTCATATCATGGTCACGTGATTGCTTCATATAAGAGGTGTTATTATTATTTTAGATTTTATATAAAAAAACTACTGAATATATTTCGCTGATTTTTTTTTAAATATTTTATGGAACAATTTGAATATTACCTAAAATTTTCGAAGCAATTTGTGAATTTTAAATCCGCTTGAAAAATGTTTGAAAAATTAGGTCCCATAGGGCTCAATGTATTTCATTTTTTCAACCCGGGTTCAATCCAAAACTAATTGGGTCAAATTATTTATTTATATTTGCATAGGTCCTACAGACCGTCTGAACAACATACTAAAATTTCATTTTGATTAAGTCATTTTTGCTGCAGTTATCGTGCTAACGGACAGACAGACAGACAGACAAAATGAACAAAGTCATAAACACTTAAAGAAAAAATTCAAAAAACTGGAATTTCTAAAAAAATGTTATTTGAGAGCAATTGAGTTGTTCTTATTCAATTTATAATCGAACTTTATATGTGAAACGTGCATTTAGGTAATACATTTAAGCATACAATTGCATGGTAACACGTCAATTCAGCAAAAACTCCAAAATCAAATAAAGGCAACCAAAAATTGGTTTGCTAAAATGTCTTTAATAAAATACCTTTAATTACGTACTTTAAAATCACACAAACCAGACTGTTTTCGGACATTTTGACGTTCTTCATCAGTGGCATAGTAAATAGTAGGTGACAAACATAATCTCAAATATATGTATAGGCCACAACCGATAGACAAAATTCGCATATATAACATTTTAAAATCGATGCATTTAAAAAATATAATTTAATTACAAGAAACATAAATGATAGCAAATAATAAAAAGCTGATAATAAAAAATAATAAAAATGATAGCAAATATCAAGAAAACTATATCATGGTTTAACACGCAATGAATCGAGAACGAGACGTCAAGCATAACTGAGAGTTTGAACGGGATCAAAATTGCAATTTGAATCGCGGTAAATATAAATGAAAGGGATTCATAAAGTAAAATATTACGGGGGTTATTGTAACTGATTACGAGGAATGTTTTACCGAACATAAAGTGAAAATTATCGTTAATAGCAAAATGGGCAAGAGCCTTAGACAGATTTTATTTTTGATATCGCAAGTTTGCTCTGATAAAAGAATATCAACTATACGCTTAGTACTACCAATGTAGAACTTATAATTATTTTCGGGAGATAATAGGGGGACAACGTACACCCCGGCCTGGCACGTGAAGTTATTCATATCCTTAAATTTATCATACGAAATCCATTAAATAAATGCATATCAGTAGAATGGGCAGGTATAAACTTAAATTAATGAAAAAATTGAATCAAAGGACAAAAAATAATCGACAGATGGAAAGGAAGACTGGATTTATACGGCAAACTGTCGGAGAAAGGGACAAGATTAGCATTCGGATAAAAAAATATATAACGAATAGTGGAAAAGATTTTGCAAATGAAATCGAAAGTATAAGATGCTTCATTGCAAAGGTTAAAAACAAAGTTAATTTCCGAAATTAAAACCGAAATAAATTAACGAACGGTAAAAGCACAATTAAAATAAGCAATGAAAGAGACTGTTTTAGAAGAAATGGGGTGGGAAAAATTAGCGGGAATACAAGAATTAGAGAACGTAGGCTTACGGAAAATAGAAGTATGAAAGTCAAGGAAATCACGAGAGACGAGGACGTCCAATAAAGGCAACAAACAATTAAACTCATATTCAACTGTAAAATTAATAGGGGAATCATTAACACTATCCAAAAGATCAAGGAGGTCACTCAAACTATGGTTCCAAATAACAAACACATCATCCACATACTAACACCAAAGAATAACTTTAATGGATAAAAAAGGCTAAATCTCGTTTTGGGCTCCTGCAACACAGCTTCAGCCAAAGTGGCAATTAAGGGGCTACTCATAGGGACCGCAGTAGCTTGTAAAATGATGTCTTTACGGATGCCGTTCAAACCCTCACTTCTGCTTGGCGTCTCGTTCTCAATTCACTGCGTGTTAAACCACTATATAATTTTCTAGATATAAAGCAATTATTTTCCTTTTTTTGACGACATATATATATTGGTTTACCCTGTATTTTATGTTCTACTATCATTTATGTTTTTCGTAATTATGTTCTTTATGCAAAACTTGTCTCGTGGTTGTGGCTTATATATTTGAACTTATGTTTGTCACCTACTATGTACTATCGCACTGATGAAGGACGTAAAAATGTCCAAATACGCTCTTTCTGTTGTATTATACTTATATTATACTTATATATACTTATATATACTTATATTATATTATACATTACCATGAATCAAAGGTAAGGTAATATACTGAACATAATTATCTTCTAATTCCAGTTTATGTAATTCCTCAGTTCGCAAAAGAAGAATAAATGAAATAGAGAAGAATGTCCAAAAATAGTGAATAAAACATAGTGAAACATAGTGAATAAAACATAGTGCATAAAACATAGTGAAAAATTAATTATCTGGAAGTGAATAAGTGAATACCTAATAAAGAAGATAACAATTTTCATTCAACTTCTAACGTTACTGTGATGCAATGAAAATAATTAATATCAAGAAACTTTATCTGATCAAAATAAAATCGTCTGAGATTATAGAAATTGTTTTCTTTAAAATTCGATAGTCATCCGAAATACTTTTGGGGATTGTCGCCATGACAAAGAGTGGGATTTTTGAAGAAAGTAATGCAATAATTTCTAAATGTTGATTGGTAGATTGTTTGAAACACTTTGATGGGAAAAGTACTAAATAAAGTAATTGTTTAAATTTTAGTAAGTGAAATATATTCGTTTTACTGTACATATGCATTTTCTATAAATGACTATTTATAAATTTCGTTTATTATATTTAGTAAACGTATTATTAGAATTATTAGTCAATTATTAGTAACAATACTTATTTTTTTAACGGAAAGATAAATAAATGTTAAACAAAGACTTTAGCCATACAAAAATATGAAATGCAAACTATTAATGAAATTATTTGTTTTTATGTTAATCGAAAGAAATAAGCATTTCATTACTGTGTATAATTGTCTACCGAGTTGATATTACATTTAATTTCAATTTCTATATATGTTTAGCAACTTGGTTGACCAAGAAAATTATTTATTTTGAACTGGGTCCATTATTTTTAACTTTTCTAATAGATTTATTACAGCCTTGTAGCACAGGTGTCTGGTTAATCTGGCCTATTTCTAATGATTTTCGTTTGATATTTAAATACTTAACATATTTAGTGGTTGTGTTCAGACTGTAAGAGTTTACCTTATTATAATTTTATTTATTATAAATACAATGTACTTGAGTTACCGCCACAGTAAGGACTCGCCTAACTAAAATAGCTACTTTAAATATAAAAATGTAATTTTCCAAACTAAAACCTCATTTTAAATTCTTGATCAACAAAAATAATACTCCCTTTGTATTTAGTTTTCTGATTTCTGTTGTAAAACTAAGAACCAGTTCATTTTTTATACATATCAAAATCTAATCACAGCAAACGTAACACATGGATCAACTAACTAAATGATATATTTTCTAAAACTAAATCGGATATATCTTGAGGTAAAGCATATACAAGTTCAACATGCATACTCACCCCAGCGAAAATTCAGCAAGAAATTTCGACCCAAATATAACACTTTACCTATACCTATACTAGGTATTGCAAAGAAAATAAAAACCTGCCCAAAATACTTTATTGTATGACATAAATTTGTTTTCAATAAGTAAAATGCATTTTATGCAAAGGAAAACGAAAACTTGAGCAAGGTATAGAAGCATAAATGCCACAATAATGCAGCATACAGCAATTTGGAGTATACACTGAATCGACATCGTACGTGCAAGAGAACCAACAAACCCGAAGTCTAAAATAGAAATATTCTGATTGGCTCTTTCAAGTGAGCTCTTAATCCGGGTCTTGGGTATATAACACCCCTGTTTCCTCTATTTGCCCCTCAGAGAAGGCAACGTGTGCAAATTGTAATGGAGACCACCCGGCGAACTTCAGTCAATGCCCGAAGAACCCCTGGAACAGAGGAAAGGCACCGGGGTATGCCCCCCCTCCCCCAAAAAATCAGATACCCCCTTGGAGGCAAAAGGCCCTCGGACTAAAGCCCCAGGCACCCCCTCAGGACTCCTCGCACATAGTGCCACAGGAAAAAAGGCACCAACCTTCAGCACCTACCAGATCGGTGCAAGAGCAGGCCCCCAAACCATCGACCTCCAAAGAATTGACCCTGGAGGAAGTAAGAGCAGCTACAGCTGCCATTAAAAAGAGATCGGAAATAGAAAAAGCCAGACAGGCAAAGGATAGGCTTGACAGGAAGGTTGAGGATTGCAAACAAAATAAACGAGTCAGGGATGAAGAGATCGCGCAAACCCAGCTGTTAGTTAAAACGGGTGAAAAAAAGCAAAAAAAATCGAGTTCCAAAAGGACACTCACAAAAAAGTGCAAACCGCGGTTGAGGCTGAGGAAATTGAAGCTGAGACTGAACCGACTGATAAATCTGATGCTGAAAAGATGGAGGATATCCTCAACCTCATCAGAGGATTTATTAGCATGTTCAATCTAGACGACATAAAACATCTGTTGATGCAGTTCGCAGAGTTAGTACAAAAAAAGAACGATCCTATGGTAATGGTCTTTGAGGCCCTTAAAATAATCGCGGACTTTAAAAGTAACAGTGAGAATCAAACCCGTCATGGCTAGGTCCCAAAAAGAATCCTTAAAAATAATATTTTGGAATGCGAACGGCTTATCTCCAAGAATAAATGAACTTAGGAACTATGTAAACGAAAATGACGTAGACGCCTTATTAATTCAGGAAACTAAAGTTAGAGAAAGTAAAAAACTAAACATAGCCAACTACATATGCTATCATAATCTTAGCTCAAATACTAATGCTAGAACGCCCCATGGAGGAACAGCAGTATACATTAAAAGAAATATTCCCCACGAGGAACTAAACAACATAAATCTTCAAGGTATAGAAAATACTAGTATAAAAATTAAAATTAATAATACTAGCCCGTTTATCCTAACCTCAACATATGTCAAAAATATGAGTAGAGTAGATGTAGCTGCGCAACTGCAACTGCTTTTCGCGCGATATCCAAACACGATACTCGCAGGCGACTTCAACGCGCACCACCGAGCGTGGGGCTGTAGGAGAGCCAATTCACGCGGTACACAGATACACAGACTGCTGAACACGACAAACACTAACATTATTGTACCGTCGACACCAACCTGCTTCTCAGGCGCCAACGGCTCATTTATAGACTTTGTCCTAACGCGAAACATAGATTACGCTCACACTATTAGTACCTTGGATGAATTCGACTCGGATCATCTGCCGGTACTGGTGACATTCGACCTGAACACACCTCTTCCAGCCTCTTTGGGACAAGAGAGGGTCAACTGGGAAGTATTCAAAAGAGCACTCTTCGAGCCGCACTTAGCAGTACCTAACATAATGAGCACGGCGGATATTGACTCTGTCACGCACACACTCACAACAGAAATCAAGAGAGCAATTGCCTCTGCCACAACACATCGTGAGCCTCCAAAAATGCCCACACTTTCCCACCATGTCAAACAATTAGTCAGGCAAGGAAATAGAATACGTAAGATATGGCAGGCTAACAGAGACCCCGCCCTTAAACGGGAGCTTAACAGACTCACGTGAAAAGTCAGGGAAAAAATTGTCGCAGAAAAGCAGCAACAGTATAAAGAACTAATCGAATCCCTTAGCCCAGAAGACGTATCGCTCTGGCAATTCGCAAAAAGACTCAGGAAACCTCAAATTAAGCTCCCGCCACTAATAGATGGTGCTAAAATTGCGTACTCAGACGAGGAAAAAGCCGAGGCGCTCGCAAGACTTATGAAAAACAATTCCAACCAAACCACGATCTAATGTGTCAGGACAACCTAAGAATGGTTAGTCAAACTTTAAATAACTTCAGGAATTCCCCGGTAACGGCTGAGATTGACCCAGCCACCCCGCAGGAGATAGTAGAAATTATTAAAAATCTCAAAAACCGTAAAAGCCCAGGGCACGACAAAATCAGAAATATTGCGGTTAAAAACCTACCTTTAAACGTAATATGTTACTTGACTATCTTAATAAATAAAATATTAAAACTAAACTATTTCCCCAAAGAATGGAAGGAAGCGATAATTATAACAATCCATAAGCCTGGTGAGGATGCCACAATTCCAGCCAACTACAGACCAATTAGCTTGCTACCGACACTTAGTAAAATTACTGAGAAAATTATTCTTAAGAGACTGAACACGCACCTTAGTGAGAATGACATTATCATTCCGGAGCAGTTTGGATTTCGGCCAAAGCACTCCACCACTCATCAATTGCTGAGAGTGGTAGAGTACATATCTTCTGGTCTCAATAACAAGACACCCACAGCTGCGATTTTTCTGGACATACAAAAAGCCTTTGATAAAGTATGGCACTGTGGATTAGCGTACAAATTGATCACTTTAAAACTCCCTGACGCACTTGTCAAACTTTTAATCTCATACTTAAATAACAGACACTTTCAAGTCAGAGTAGGAGGTAACTTATCTACACCCAAGCCCATTAAAAGTTGTGTACCGCAAGGTTCTATCCTGGGCCCGACACTCTTTAACATATACCTGAACGACATCCCTAGGACTCCAAACACAGAGCTGGCACTCTATGCAGACGACAGTGCGATACTTGCAAAACACCCCTATGTCTCAGTAATGCACAGACAGCTGCAACAACACTTAGACATACTCCAAACTTGGCTGGAAAAATGGCGAATAAAATTAAACCCCAATAAATGTCATTGGATTTATTTCTCTAGAAAACGTAAACCTCCGCCGCCTCTGTACATAAACAACCATGCCCTAAAAGCGGAAAAATCTACTAAATACCTAGGTATAACGATAGATTCCCACCTAACCTGGAAACAGCACGTAACGAACTTAATCAAAAAAGCTTATATGGCCACAGGAGCCTTATACCAAATGATAGGAAACGGAAATCTAAGTTATCAAAATAAACTCCTAATTTATAAATCGGTCATCCTCCCGGGAATGCTGTATGCAGCACCCGTATGGGGATATGCCTGTAAAACTACAATAGACCTCCTAGAGACAAAACAAAACAAAATCCTACGGATTATCAGGAAAGCTCCCAGGTACTTAAGAAACTCGGTAATTAGGAATGACTTCAAATTAAAAACTGTTAGAGCCCAAATTAAAAAGCTAGCGCTTAAATTTTACAGAAATTTGCCATCCGTTCCAAACGAACTGTTATTCAATCTGCATGACTATGATCATCGCAAGGCCAAATCTCGTAAGAGACCCCGCGCTGTTCTAAACATCGATAATCGGAATTAAAAGATCCCACCTCAAACATCTGATTTTTAAATAAAACTCGCAACTATTATTTTATAAAAAAAATATATTCTAAACTCTAAACTGCCAAAACGCTAGGTAACCCTTAGATCTGCATCAACCCCCCAAACTACTTAAACTCTAAATGTGCAACAAACTGCCACACTAGGAGCTAGGACAAATAATAAAAAGTAGTAAATAAAAACCTCGAACCTCCAATTAGGGTCACTGCATTAATGTCACAGTTTGACGATAAGAACCACATATAGAAACTGGAGATTAAAGGCGCTTCGCGCCTGGTGCTCTGTCTTGTACGACACTACGACGTATTTGCCCCCATTCCTCATTCTGACTTTCCATTAAATGTAACTATTCATCGCGGTAAGACATATGTCTGCCGGCCCAATTCAGTGCGCGGTCTAGCGAAGTGGCCTATAAAAGCTTCCACTTTCTTCGATCTATTACTTTGGGGAACTTATATTTCATTTTAACCTATTCTTCGTCTTGTTGTATCTCATTTACTCTTGTTTGGACTTGACTCGTTGTATGGGGATATTTCTGCTGCGTTTTGGCGCATGTCAATCTTCTCGTTTCGGATTAGCTGGACTTCATACTGCTTTCTGATTGGCTTGCTCTTAATCCAGGTCTTGGGTGTATAACCTAATCTGTTTCTCCCTTTTGCGTCCATTTCTTTTTTGGATTTATCTTGCACTGACTTGGTTCTCTTGCACTAACGAAAGGGACCTAGCTTATCCTTGAAACAGCTGCATGCTGCATTGTTGTGTTATTTGCGTTTATGTGCGTTGCTCAAGTAAATTTGTTTTGCTTAACCTTCCGTCGGAAGCGGTACTTTTCGTAACGAGAGCTGCCAGTAACAAATGAACGGGAGAAATGTTCAGCGCTTATCAATCTGATCAGCCGCACCTAATGGAAGGTTAAATTGCTTACATAAATTTGTTTTTCTTCAGAAGCTGCTTTCTTAAAGAAAACAAAACCGTTTTTGTTTCAGAAATCAACTCAAGTGAAAGAAATTGAGAGTGTTATACATCAAAGTGCGAAATGTATGGTTATATTTTACATCTTTTTCAAAGCAAATGTTTGGCTTGAATGCATCAATGATCTTTTAAAATTAAAATTAAAGATTCTGAACAAGCACCCGCAAAATAGTGTAAATATTTCCGTTTATTTTCTTTTATTTTTTCATTTTCTTACTTAAAAAATATCTAAATATTCCTTTTCACAATTTAATTTGTAAAAATTGTTAAATTGTGTTTGTTAACCTGTGAGAATTATCTTTCGCCTGAAGAACAAATAGATGTAATATTTACCAAGCAAGTTATTTTTGGTTACATTATGATTTTAAAAGAAGAAAATAAATATAACCAATGTTTTCTTACAAATTCTTCGAAATTTAATATTTTCAGTAGAATATGATTTATTAACCATGCCTTTTGAATACACGAAAAATATATTTATACATTGTCTAGTGATTTAAAAACTTATTATCTTTTGCTTTTCAAAATTTGAATTTGATAAGTTCAAATTTAAATTTTATAAAGTAAATTTTTGAATACAAGATAAACCACAAGCTAAATTTTAAAAGTTATTACATTTCTTTAAAATTTAATTAAAATATTCTTAAAATAGAAACTAAAAACTTTTATCCAGGATTTTGAAATATGAGAAAAATATAATGTTGGCGAAAAAGAGAGACATATTTAACATTTCTTTTTTTCTGCATTCTGTATTTTACTTTCCCTGCAATACACGGTAATGTATAGGAAAAGTATTAGAATCATGTCGAAAATTGCAGCTCGAGTTTTCGACGGATCTACACATTTCGAGACCCCTAGAATACGAAAATACAATTTTTAGCTTGACGTCTATGTGTGTTTCTGTCTGTGTGTCTGTCTGTCTGTGCAATGTATGTATCCACTCTAACTCAAGAACTAATGGACCGAATTTCATGAAATTTGGTAGATAAGTCACTTGGATGTGACCCTGGTGCTGATTAGTTTTCGGTACGATTCGTAAAAACTGAACCCGCCTTGTTTTGCGAAATGGCCGGTAAAAATTTCATGTATCCACCCTAACTAAAATAATAATTGATCAAATTTCATAATATTTGGTAGATAAGTTACTTCTGGGACAATCTGGTGCTGATTCGATTTTGATACGATTTGGAAAATAACAAACTGCCTTTTTTTATGAAATGGCCCGCAAAAATCGCCAAAATCTAAAACAAAAAAAAAAAGACTACGTATGCTGAAATGTATCAATTAAATTCTTGTTTATACGCAATTTTTGACGTGGAAAAGAATATAATACACTCCATTATACTTTAGGGCTAATCGTTCTCAAGATATTTGAAATTTCTTGCATTTTTGTTACGCTTCTATCGGAAAAATGTCCAATTACCAAATAAAAACAAAAATTGAATTAAAGATGCAAATTTAGTGTTATTTGGTGCAATTAAACTCAATCTAATGAATTATTAAAGAAATAAAGAGAATATGAATTTAAGTCTACAGGGAAGGTCATGTGCTGCCCACATCAGATTTTTTATTTTCGTTTGTTGCTTTGGCATTCATGGTGAATCTAATGCAACTGTTTATTCAGAACATACGGCTTTTTATACAGATAAACAAAATATGACAGTGTGGGAAAACAACGAACCAAATTTGAACTCTGTATTGACTAAGTCTCACTGAAATTTAATAGGCTTATTATAAAGACTGATAAACATCGGCATGACAAATTTCAAGGAAATGGCTTTATTCCATCGCGATCCCTATGGATATAAATTTCTGATATCTGAAGAACGACTTGTAATAGCACCTAAACAATGGAGTTATCATCATCATCATCATATTTGGCACGACAGCCCAGGATGAGCCATGGTCTTCCGCTGAAGATTCCTGTCTATTTCCAGACCTGGTCTGCCAGTCTCTTACTCCAATCACTCTAAAATCCGAATCAACTGCGTCAAGCCATCTCAGCTTTGGTCTTCCTCTTTTTCTACTGGTAAAGGGCCTTGCAGCAAACATCTTCTTTACCGGGTCCCTTTCATCCATTCTAGCAATATGAAAGGCTCAGTTCATTCGCTTAATTTTAAAATATTTAATAATATCGGCTTCCTTAAAATATCTATAAATATCTGAGTTAAAACGCCTCCGCCATAAGCCATTATCCTTTACTTCACCAAGGATTCCTCTGAGAACCAACCCTACGCTCAATAACAGCAACTCTACCCTCTCCATTTTTTGTTAAAAACCAAGTTTCCGAACCATACATTAGGACGATGGAGTTATCATTTTTAGTTAAATTGCTGCAAATCAGTCTACTTAGCTACATCAACTACTCAACAACATCGAGCATATTTATTTTTCATGAATTTTTATTTTATTTATTTTAAACCTGAAACGTTTCACTATTTCATATTATCGTTCTGCAACTGATGTCATACGATTCTAAATGTAAAATTACTCCTAAAAATTTTTTTCCTTAAAACTTATCAAATTATATTTCGATGATGCCATTTTGGATTTTTGAAACTGAATGTTTGTCAAAACAGAATGAATGTAGATTTCTTATGCTCCTTGTATTTTACTTTTCTATTTTCTATTTATTAATTTATTATTTTATATTTTATTCATAATTTATTAATTTATATTTTATTATTTCATATTTTATTTATAATTTGTAACTTTATATTTTATTTATAATTTATTATTTTTAATTTATTATTGTATATTTTACATTCATTTAAATCTGTCAAATACGGGGAAAATAACATTTAAAAGAAATAAATTCGAATTTTTTTTTATTAAGTTTTACTTTGTGTAAAATGTATGTCTTTTGATATCGAAACTTATCGCCTAAATCAAATTTGAATCAGTTAAGTTCGGTCACGTGGACAAAATTATGCGTCTAACACGATAATATGTTTTAAGTTTCAGGTTTTTCTGCTGCCGGATGCCCTTTAAAATGTCTGAAAAGACATTCTGAACTCAATCCCACATCTTCTCGGTTTCCTGGGAGGGTAAAAATCGAAACTCCGGCTCCACTGGATTCTACGCCGTGGCCAATACTATAAGTCCCTAGGAGGCTCCTGAAAACTCTGTAAATCCACAAACACATTAGCCAATTATCATGTAAATAATTCATTCTTGCTATAAGTATTTATATTTTGTTTAGTAAAATATATATAGTATTAATACATACCGTTATTTTATCCCTGAAACAGTTCACAAGTAAGAATTATGTTAATTTAAATACAGAAAATTTATGAAAGGTTTCTTTAAATGTTACAATGTATGGGGACTTCACATATAGATCTTATTTTTTGGTAAAATAAGCTATTAATTTAGATGATCATCTTTTTTATCATCTAATTAGCTAAACGTTCCAAGTTAACACTGTTTCTGTCGAAAACAAGTGTAACTAAATATTTAATTGATCTCTTCTTTGTGAAGTTTCACCAAAAAGGTTTCCATAGAAACTCAGGTAAGGTTGATTGCTATATTCCAGAAAATCAATTTCCGCGGGAAAAAATTGGCTTTCTTCTAAATTTTTACAAATATTTTACCTATATTGAAGTTATCACATATTTTTAGAGTAAATATATGTTTTATAGAAAATTAAATTTATCATATTTTTAAGGAGCTGGGATCGCCCAGTGGTTAAAGCACGGGGATTGCACTCGAGAAACCCGATCTCTGCTGAAGCTATCCCTGTGTTTATGCGGCGTACGGTAAATCTGTGAGTTCAAAAGTCCCTCTAAAAAGCTGGTGATAGGGCAGGGAGGGTACGGTCCCTATGGATGTCGCCACTACTGGGTTCGGTATAAATTGAGTGGCATTATCCTAGCCATCCAAACAGATACCTTACATCTTCAGGTAGGTTGGACGGTATTGGTGAAAAAAGGTAGGTATATTTTTGAATACGTATGTATAATAAATGTAAAGCAGTGTCATGAAGATATTATTAAGAACACATATAAAGAAATCTTGTCTCAGCGGAGATTCAAACCAACTAAAGGGAACTTAATTCATTAAGCTAATGAGACAATTATCGTTTTATCTATATTTGAAGAAGAATATTCATAAGTATATTTTAGAATAAGTATTATCAGAGACTAACAAAATACATACAGAACCTAACAAAATACATCACAAACTAACAAATATACATAAATTTAAATTATGAGGCTAAAACTGTAATATTTATTTATTAATTATTATTTCTAATTATTTTTATATGTTATTTTTTCTTTATCGTGCTTAATTTATTACTTTCATTTTACTATTATTTATTTATTATTTGATAATTTTCAGATATAGTAGAATCCCCCAATGTATATTATGAGTATTGTATATTGTGAGTAATGTAGATTATGAGTAACCAATATGCATATAAAGAAGACTAGATGTAAGGTCTAGACCACAGGTATACACAAAATGAAATATCAATATGCCATATCTAAGTGCAAGTACATCTATTTTCCTATAGACTTAGTAAATATCAGCTATAGAAATACTATTACAGCAACTAATGAAATACTATTACATCATACAAGCTAACATAAATGAAACACGCTAAAACGTAGAATCAAAGATTTGAATTAATACAAATTAATTTGAATCGTATATATGAAAATTTATTAGTGAGAAATTTATGACACACAGACTAACAAATATAAAATTATTGTAATATAAGTAATAGATACATTATAGATAAATAAATGAATTTTTTTTATAACAAAATACAGCTAATATCATGAGGCATCAGTTCTATAACTTCCTTACTTTGCATGCACATTTCCGAGAAATGCAGATACATTTAATCATTTTTCTACTTTTTTACCATGGTCTTATTAGAAAACGAGCAAAATATCATAAGAATACATAAAAAGGTTCTTTAAATATCATGTGGAAAAGCTCAAAACTCAAATATTTATTAAAAAACGTCTACATAGTATAAACTACTAATTTCCAAGTTGGTGTTTCGTACTTTTTAATCCTAAAAAATCTGATGTGGGCAACACATGACTTTCCTTATATAATGCAATGAATTTACTACTTTTCAGAATGTTATTCTTATAGTAGATACTTATATTCTTGAAATATTGAATTTTCTTCAATTAGTCGTCATTTTCATTGATTTAGCGTCATTTTTATCAATTTCGCGAGATTTTTGTTAATTTGGCAACAATTAAAAATGTCGCCAAGTTGGAGACATTCCGCCAAATTCTTCTCCAAAATCTCGCCAAGCGTTATGGACGGAAAAATAAGTTATTCTTACAGCAGATAAATGACTATTGGTGTTCAAATATAAAAGTATTACCCAAAGTATCTTTTTAAATGAATGGAACGAGCTAGATCCACGAGAATGATGTCACCAAATTTATCGCATGGTATTACATATGAAGAGTGAACAAGTTTCTCAATAGGAATTTTTTTTTTTTTTTTTTTATATAACTTTTTCATAATTTTTTTTAAAATGTGCAATATCTCGAGAACGGTTCATGTCAGCGTTCTAAAATTTATGTCAATAGTTTTCTAATGAAAAATTACATAAGAAATATCTACTTGCTTAACTTTATTAGCGGTTTTGATTTTTTAACCATTTTTTCAAAATTTCACTCGAAAATTTAGAGGGGTTCTGAACATTTGATTGCGTATAAAAACAATAGGCTTCCAGTGTTTACGGATTGTGATTTCTGTATCAAATTTCGTTCGAATAGGTTCTTTCGCTCGTCAGTTATCGTCTACACAGTCTCACTGACACACACACACACACACACACACACACACACTTTCACAAATACTTTAACACACACACACACAGACATCACTTCAAAAATGTTTGATTCGTGATGAGGGATCCTTGAAACGTGCTCTCCCGGCGAAAACTCGAATTCGAATTTTCGACCCCGTCCCAATACTTTCCTTATATATTATGCATATAAGGAAAGTAAAAATAAACCTACGCAAAATAGTACTTGTACCACAATGTTCTGAACTAACAATACCCAAACACACCAAAAAAATTTATCGAATTTTAATATAGCAAAATATTCCTTTACTGTGGAAGTGCCATTGTGAAACCTTGAAGAACACTTGTAACAACCAGGCTTCCAACGATCGACTATAAGCAAGTGGGTCTATACAGAATATTCTGTACTATATCATTTGAGATACAAGAACTGTAACGGAAAGCAGCTACATGGATTGCAACTCAATATACAGAGTTTCTTCAGTTCCTTCTACATGTACAGTAAACCCTTCATCTCTTACACGTGTTTAATTAAAACCACTGATCTATTAGTGCGTAAAAATACCACAACCAGAACGTTTCCACATATAGTCTTCCGCATACGCATATAAAAATTTAAATAAGTCGAATAATTTCACATTTTGTTTGGACTTTGAAATAAATTAGTTCATTTGTAACATGAATTTTCATTGTTAACAGCGTTAACGAATATTTACAGAAGAATAAAATAAAAAACCCAGCAGTAATAGTGCATACCTGGTGCCATAAATGTTCAAGCGCATTAGTTATTGCATCTCAACGGCCATATTCTTTAAATTTTTCATTGCAGCAATTGGGTGGCAACATTGTTTCAGTCCAAAACACTTAAGTGAATCTAAATATTTAAAGTCACTTAACCTTGCAATAGTGTCTGGCGCTGTTGCCATAGAAACGGATAAGAAACAAAAATGTGTGTATCCTTAAATCAATGTACAAAGTATATATTATCCTCTACTCGAGTTAAAATTTAGGTAATTGCGTAATTTATTAATTGTCATTAAAACCAGATTTTTATATTAAAATTTTAAGCAGACCTTGTTTTAATTAAATATAAATTTTTACCAACGGTAAAAATACATATAAATTAAACATATATAGTATATATGCTTACTTCGAAAAAATCTGCACTAGTATATATTATATACAAATGTAGATTTTTTCGAATAACTGCATGTTCTATCTGAACTTTGAAATATATTAGTTTAACAATAACATAAATGTTCAATGTTAACAACATTAGCGTATATTTACAATAAAATAAATATGAACCAGAAGTAATAATTTATACTGTTTTATCTCAAAGGTCATATTTTTAAAATTTTTCATTGCAGTTATTTAGTGATAACATTGTTTTAGTACAAAACTCTTAAGGGAATCAATATAAAAAATATATAAAAACACACACACACATACACACATATATGTATATATATATATGCGTGTGTGTGTGTGTGTGTGTATAAATTGAAAGATTTTAATCGAAAACTATGCATAGACTACTTAAGAATTAGTACGTACAGAACACCCAGCTCTAGCTTATCTGTGACAAATAAGTAACTATAGACCAAGACTAAGTATAAAAAATAGAAGGTAACTTATTACTACAATGGAAAGGAGGACGAGAAGAATATTAGTATACAAAAATCACAATTAAAAAGTATATATAAATGTAAATAAAAAAATTAAAAAGAAAACACGGCAAAAAAAAAAGAAAAGGCAATAATAATTAGCTCAAGATAAAAGATTAAGACAGTGAAAACAATCAATTGAAACTACACAAAAAATGGCAGTTAGTTGGAAATTGCATTCTCATCAGGACAGTCATACAATTCGAATTAAAACCGATAGAATAGACAGTTTCTGACAATGGCGATAGTATTTAACTATAGACGCCATTTATATATGTATATATATATATATATATATATATATATATATATATATATATACGATATATATATATATATATACACGATATATATATATATATATATATATATATATATATATATATATATATATATATATATAAACACCCCTATTATAGATTTTGCATTCTACCCAAGGGAATTAGACTTAATTGAAAACCCGATCAATGAGGATGGATCGACAGATTTCCTGGATTTATCAATAAGAAAACACCAACAGTATGGAATTTATACAACCATACACGACAAGAGAAATTCATACAATATCAAAATTAATAATATTATAGATTGGAATTCAAACCTCACTAAAAATATATTCAGAAATATTATTATCGGGTACTTCAGAAGAAACAGAAACTACAGTACTTTTAAAAAAGACTGCATTTATGAATGTAATAAAATAATAAATGATGCATTAGAAAGAAATTACCCTAGATATTTTTTACAACATTATTACTATTCCTTTTTCAAAGAAAGAAATTGTGCATTGTTTGATTCTAAATGAGCATTCTTAATCATATATATTTTCATATCTGCGATCCTATCAGCATGAAGTCTTATCGCGCATGCGCGACTTTCCCTTATAAAATGTTGTGTTTTCATGCTGGATTGTAGGGTGTATCTCTTCCATGCTTGGTTCCATCTTTGCTTTTTTGTCCGTTCGGGTGCTTCTGTCTTTGCACATGTGGGAGATTGACCATTGAGTTACATTGGTGCCGTGAGCGT
The DNA here is from genome assembly GCA_951213105.1 of Amaurobius ferox. NCBI lineage: Eukaryota > Metazoa > Arthropoda > Arachnida > Araneae > Amaurobiidae > Amaurobius > Amaurobius ferox. The sequence continues at coordinate 94,202,664 of OX578146.1, forward strand.
TGCCCGGGTCGTAAAAGCTGCTTTAAGCGGGAAAGGGGTTGTTGTTGTTGTTACCCAGACCGTCCGACCTACCAGAAAGGTGTAAGGTAACTGTTTGGACGGCCGGGAAGTGCCACCCAATTTAGACCGGAACTCAGTGGGGGAGGCATCCACAGGGACCGTACCCTCCTTCCCCTACCACCAACCTCTCGGAAGGACTTACGGACCCACATGTTTAACGTGATCGTACTCCGCGTGAACACGGCGTCAGTTTTGGCAGTGGCTGGAATCGAACCCGGGCCTACCGAGTGCAACTCCAGCGCGCTAACCAATGGGCTACCGCGCCCCCAAGCGGGAAAGGGGTGTCGCAATCCACCCCTGCCATTCTGTGCAAATCATATGGTCACTCCTGTTCTCGCTTATTTTTTCTTCTTGTTTATATCCTTATATATATATATATATATATATATATATATATATATATATATATATAAAACTGATGCAACAAACTTTTAAGGGTGATAGAACACATCGAAACAAAGTCTTTTGCTTTTCACCATTGAAAACAAGGCCGCCAGTAAAGCGGTTACTCGCTAGAGGAGGCTTTCCATTTCTCCACACACACGCAGTCTTACGCAACGCAAAAACCGGACTGGATTGCAACATCGAAACAGAGCATTATTTAAGACAAAACAAACAACGCATTCAAGATGGTTGTCGTGACATTCCCGAATAAGAACTTGATCGAGTGCACAGAAGTGTTATCAGGTGAATGCAGCTCTGTATTGGCATGGATAGAAAACATTTTGAACAAGCATTGTAAGCTTTGTGTAGAGTTATTATTTATACACAATGTATATACTTTTGTACCAAAAAATAGCAAAATTATTATTTATTTATGTAATCATTGTTTTATTTCTTATTTGTGTATGACGCCTGAAACGCGATTTGCTGGCATGATTTTTCCCCTCTGAGAAACCATATCGATGCATCGAAAAGTGGTTCAAATCAGCATTTTTGTCTTTTTATATCTCTGGGACTTGATGATAAAATGCTGAAATTTTGTACATCACGTTATTAGAGTATGGTGCACATTTTACTCATTGGAAATGTTTTCGTACGGGGGCCGTAAAAAATTTAAATTTTGTATTTCTTAAAATTTAATTCCCTTGAAAATTTTAATCGAATTCAAAAAATTGTGTACATTTTTTTACGCAACTTTGTAATTTATTATATATTTTTATGATCAATATTTAAGGAATAAAAGCCGAGGTCAAAGTTTTGGGGACACCCTGTATAGAGGGTGGCCATAATTAAAGTATAATGTGTTTAGAGACCGATAGTGAGAAAATTGTTGGGCCAAACTCAACCAAATTTGCATTAAATGCTATTTAAGCCATGGGATTTGATTTTTAAAAGAAATAAAATAGTTCAGATTTCTGACACCGCTGGGCAAAGTGGCGCTTTAAGGTCCATTTTTGGAGTAAAATAGGCATAGGAAGTACAAAAATTTCCGCCAAAGTTGAGTGGTATCGAACAATGCATCTGAATTTTGTTATTTCGTAACTCCAACTCAAGATCCCAGTTACGGTACATTATGCAAAACTTATAATGACATCTACTGTATAACTTGCCAAACATGCCAAGCCAAATATATCGGCCAAACCAAAAATCGTTTTCACTTGCGAATAAACTTACATCGAAGTCAAATCGGCAAATCTCTTCTCACTGATGCAACTATTACCAATTTGGAACTCCGTCATTATGGAAACCATGATTTTTCACAAATAATTGTTACAATCATCGATGTAGTACCCAACCTGTCAGAAAGACTTTGGTGATAAAATACACACATCCAACAATATGGAACAGTTTTCCCATATGGACTCAATAAGATCATATTTAATGACAATTATAATTTGGAATCTTGTAAAAATGAAAAACGTAATCCTGTATTACAAGATATCCATTGTGCTATAAAAAAGAGATGGCAAAGGGGAACAAGAAAAAATAAAAATATCATGTTAGAGTGGATACAAAATCTGCACAGACAGACAGACACACAGACGTCACGCTAAAAATAGTTTTTTCGTATTCTAGAGGTCTCGAAACGTGTAGATCCGTCGAAAACTCGAGTTGTGATTTTCGGCATGATTCCAACACTTTCCCTATACATTATTATGTATTGCAGGGAAAGTAAAAAGGCGGTCCAAATTTGCTGCACACCATTGTTTTTCGAAGAGACGCTCATATTTTATGCGCTCTACAATATTTCGAGAACCAGAGGGCTTTCTACAAACCGGGTGGTCCAAGGAGTCGGACCCTGACACGAGCCACACCTGACAGGGCTATAAATTTTCAGAGATTTTAGCTCAACTTTGACATTGTGCTGCAATTAATTATCTGACTATTTACAATCCGTGTCATACAAACCAAAGGCGCCAAAAATTCCAATTTCGTCTGTGCAGAGGCATATATAGCTATATACATAATACAAAACCATTATATACATTTCTAGTACATTACAATTACCCTTTTTCCTCCCAGAGTTACGTATTAAAAAATATGGAAATGCAGCATAACAGGGTTCATGAAGGATTTCCACTTCACTGCCAAAAGCTCGGCATTGAGACTCGAACACGGGGCTGCTGAACACACAAAAAACTTCCATTTAATTACATACTTAAATAAGCAGGAACCCTATCGATACACCTAAAATAAGCGAGCAGAAATTTGCCACAAAAAAAATTAAATTGTCCTTTTCCCCGGAAGTAAAATTCGCAAATTTAATAGCTATTACAGAGCGTTTCCATCCGATTGAAGTCAAATTTTTAGAGCACACTATAGTAATATTGAAAATAATTCTATGTTCAGGAAAATTCATCGTTTAAATTCACGAATTTTGAAAATCGTAATATATCTGCCGGACCATGTATGCCTTGACAGAAAGTCTTTGTTTGTCAGTTTGGAACGCAGCACCGAATATCGTCTGCAGCTGCGAAAGATAAATAAATGTAAAGAAATGTCCCAAAATGGCTTTTTTTTACTTATAAATTCGTAACATTTTAACTAATTCAAATTTTTTAAAAATCTTGCCGAGCCATATTGTCCGGTGACCTATCTAAACCACCTTGTTACCGAATTTCACCGTTGTCCGAAGTTTTTCCAGTTACAGACAACACAAAAACACAGATATTTTCTTTCCTTATGTACCAAATTATCTGTGTCCCTTTGAAAAGCTAGTATGTTAAATGCACATTAGTATGTAACATAATATTTTATTCTCATACTATATGTTTGAGTAATGAAAGAACTATAGTTATGAAAAATAATCTTTAAATAAAGTTAAACCTATTTAATGATTCAAAACCTTTTTCTAAAACTAGTGACATTTAAGATGTTTTTTCAGAGTTCATTTTAAGCATCGATATGATAAGAGATTTAACATTTGAAAACGTACTATTAAACGTTTTTTCTGAACTCAACATGCATAAGCATAACTTCTGATCAATGGCAAAGCGTCAGGGGAAACAAGGGAGACAGCGTCTATCCCAAACAAGTAAATTTTATTTTAATCTTATATATTATCCAAAATAAAAGTATGAAATATTTTCTGTGTAAATAAACATATTTTGACTCAGGCTGGATCAAAGCACAATGCCGGCGAATTTATGTTTCCTCTAAGCGTCAGTCGGAACTATTAGAAGAGACAAATAAATCTCTTTCCTCCTACCTATGTCAAAAGATATTTCATTAAAATGGAACCGAAAGAAAATGCACGCACGACTACTACCCGGACAACGGCATTTTTTTCATAGACATGCCTGGACTACAAGAAAGGGTCTGTTTCCTTTATTTCTTTTCTCGCAAATAATTATATGTTTATAGTCTGAGTCATCTGAAATTCAGGAAAAAAATCGAATTATTTTCTAAATTTCAATTTTATTAAATAAATATATTTTTTATCGGTTCGAATAGATCTTTTGGAAAATATAAACATTATTTATATAATCCAATTGCTCCCCGCCCTCAATTTTAAAATGTATTTAATGAAATGAACTGAAATTCAAAAAGAAAATACAGAATTTTTGTTTTACTAAATTTCAGATTTTCTTATTAAATACATTTTTAATAAAATTTGATTGATTCGAATAGGTCTGACTAAACATATTTCATAGATTTAAATCATATTGGGTATTTTATTTAAAAAATTTATTAAAAATATTGTTAATGATAAAAACTGAAATTATAAGTAAAACATCGGCGATGGATCCAATCCGATGGAGCCGAAATGGTTTTACGTGAATACCATTTAGTAAATTAAGCTCAACTTTTGTAATATCGAAAAACTTGGAAAACCTATAATTTTCATACTTCTTAAACTTGACAACACGAGTACTCGAAATCTACGAAAGTATCTTTTAAATATAGATATAGATATAGAAAATGAATTTCCTCATGCATAATTTTTTGTTTACTATTTCTGTCTACATTTTAATAGTTTTTCAAAGGTATTTCAAGTGAAAGGATGAAAAACGAATAAAAGCTAGTTCGAACAGATATTTTAAATGTTTTTATTGAAATAGATTGAAAAAGTTATATATTAATATAGAAATATTGAAAAAGCTCTATCCAAAATTCCATTATATACACTTATAGGGCTTTCAAATATCTGTATATTCTTGCTTATTGTTTAGAGTTAGCTCTTTTAATTTTTGATATATATATGCATTACAAATTTTTGAAACAGAAAATTTTCAACTTTCTTTAACTTGACAATGCGATTTATTTAATAACAAATGCAGATTTTAAAACAAGATTTTCCAGTACACTTTTCTGTCGTTTACTATTTATATTTATGTTTTATAGTTCACTAGCCGCCTTTGGCGACCAGCCTGTTCTCAACCCTTGAAAATGCTAATCGTGGCAAATTCCAACCGTGGCAAACTCGTTGGCGTGACCTACCAGAAAGGTGTAAGGTAACTGGTTGGACGGCCAGGATGTGCCACCCAATTTAGACCGGAACCCAGTGGGGGAGGCATCCACAGGGAACGTACCCTCCTTCCCCTACCACCAACCTCTCGGAAAAACATACGGACCCATATGTTTAACGTGATCGGACTCGTGTCAGTGGCGGAAATCGAACCCGGGCCTACCGAGTGCAATTCCCGCGCGCTAACCACTGGGCTACTTCGCCCTCCGCGACAATCTCCATAACTTTCTTTTTATTCACCCAATTTAGACCGTACCCTCCTTCCCCTACCACCAACCTCTCGGAAGGACTTACGAACCCACATGTTTAACGTGATCGTACTCTGCGTGAACGTGGCGTAAGTTTTGGCAGTGGCGGGAATCGAACCCGGGCCTACTGAGTGCAATTCCCGCGCGCTAACCACTGGGCTGCCGCGCCCTCCGCGACAATCTCCATAACTTTCTATATATTCACCCAATTTAGACGGGAACCCAGTGGGGGAGGCATCCACAGGGGCCGTATCCTCCTTCCCCTACCACCAACCTCTCGGAAGGACTTACGGACCCACAGATTTAACGTGATCGTATTCCACGTAAACACGGCGACAGTTTTGGCAGTGGCTGGAATCGAAACCGGGAATACCGCTAACTTCCCGCGCGCTAATTTGCAATTTAAAATGACCATATGCTTAATTCCAACATCCTCATTCCATTGTTTCATTGTTCCATCATTTAAAATATCCATTTAAAATATCCAAAAGTTAAAATATACATTTAAAAAATCCATATCGTTCCATCATTTAAAATATAAATATAATAATTTATATGGAGTAAAGAAGCGCTACCGTGACGTCACCTCCACCTTGACGTCCCCACCCACCACCTTCCCTTCTTCTGCGGGGGAGAAACGCCGGTTAAGAAGCGGCACGCCGAGAAATTGAAATTCGGAAACTTTTAAAATCCCGATCCTGTGGGCAATACGGAATATTTCCTGACCAGATTGGACTTGTAAGAATGCCAGATGTTTGACCTTTCTAAAAATGTAAATTATTAGTCGAAATTATGAGTACTTTTTACTATGTGAGAATTTAAAGACCAAAAATACTTTTCTTGAGCAAAAAGTGACTTTTGTTTTAAAATCTTTAAAAAATATTAGAAATCGAAATTCAGATTTGAAATTGATATATTTTTACTCGCAATTGTCAGCTCTTTCCGATGGTGTGATTTGTTTTTTTCTACAATGTCTGGATGTGGAGAAAAAGGGGCAAAAAGGTCAAAAAACGGTCGAAATCGCATAAAACATTAAATAACAAAAAAAATAATTAAAATTTTAAAAATCGGTATTCACGAATCCCCTCCCCCCCCCCCCCGGGTCTCCGATTGCCAAATTTCGTAGCTCTCCGATGCGCGGTCGCTGAACGTTCAATAAAATATCCATTCGTTCAATTATTTAAAATATTCAATATCGTTCCACAAATACATAAATAAGTTCAAATACATCACCACAATTCAATCCACCATAATGCAATCATTTAAATTATTTAAAATATCCATAAATTAAAATATCCATTTAAAATATCATATAAATATAATCATTTCACCCGTTGTATACAACACATATCTTAATTCATTTAAACCCGGAAGGGCGGTCGGTCTCCATGGAGACGGGGAGAAAATTCAACGGGTGAAAACGCGGTTCGCCGAGAAATTGGAAATCCTTAGGTCATTAAAATCGCGATCCTGTGAATATTTATAATTATTTCTTGACCAGATTGGACTTGTAGGAATGCCAGATGTTTGACCTTTCTAAAAATGTAAATTATTAGTCGAAATTCTGAGTACTTTTTACTATGCGAGAATTTAAAAACCAAAAATCGTTTTTTTGAGTCAAAAGTGACTTTTGCTTTAAAATCATAAAAAAATATTAGAATTTATCTCTGAGATTTGAAATTGATATATTTTTACTCGAAATTCTCTGCTCTTTCCGATGGTGTGATTTGTTTTTTTCTACAATGTCTGGATCGAGGAGAAAAAAGGCCAAAAAGATAAAAAAACGGTCGAAATCGCATAAAACATTAAATAACAAAAAAAAAAATTAAAATTTTAAAAATCGGTTTTTATGTGTCCCCTTCCCACCCTCCCGGGTCTCCGATTGCCAAATTTCGTAGCCCTCCGACGCGCGGTCGCTGAACGTATAGTGTATAAGACAGACAGACGCACAGACAGACATTGCCTTTTATTATTTAAGACTAGCAGCATACCCGTTCTTCGTACGGAGTATATAATATAAAGAAACTTGAAATTCATAATCATGCCCAAATTCTTATAGTATACTAAATGACATGTTTAATCAAAATATTCTGTTAAAATATTTAATATAATGCTCCTAAAAAGAAGTTTAAGAATCTCTGTTCTCGCTATATAAAATTATCTTCATGGACATATCTGAAGAATAAAACATCTTGGACCCCTTATGTAAGCAAATATAAAAAAAAATAAGGAATTGAATCAATATATGCAAAATAAAAGCGTTAAAATTGTATGGGACCCGTACTAATTATATACGCGAATATTAGAAAATATAACCTGTATTAGTTGATTACATGTATAAATTGAAAATACCAATAAACCCGTAATCTTTAAATCTGAAGACAGTCATTTATTCCAATATATGTCAAAATTAAAGTGCTAAAATTATATGGGAAGATATGCACGTACTACTTATAATGTCCGATTATTAGTAGAAGATTACCCGTTTTGCAATATGAGTCACAAATGTTTTTTGGTAAAATACAACAGACGACGTAATAAATTGAATATATAATTAATCCCCTTAATCTTCATACCAGAAGACTGTACTTGATTCCAATATATATGCCAATATATGTCAAAATATATGCCAATATACCTGTACTACTTATATTCTCGTAGGTTAGAAGATATACCCGTGAATTCCTAGAAGATTACTCGTACAACGTACAATATGCGTGTGTCAGCAATTTTTGCCGCAATAAAACAATGGCGTAATAACTTAAAAATATCAATAATCCCTGAATCAATAATTCCGGAAAATATCAATAATAATAATGTTTAAACCTGAAGAGTATAATTGATATTATCCAGTCCAAAATGAAATGGCAATGAAATTTATTTTATATACATATCTTCATTATTCAAATCGGAAAGGATTTAATAAAAATCGTCTGCCGCATAAACACATTGGATTTAAATCCGTTGCTAAGCGACATGATATCATTTGCTTCAAATAAATTGGTAGAAAAAATATCGTCTAAATAGTTATATTTCTATGGAACATTTGGCGACAGCTTCGTCAAATTAGCGACATTTTAAAAAATCGCCAAATTTATCGCCAAGTGGGACTATAGAACTGACAGTTCCACTTTGCGACAAATTGACGAAATATCATCACAATACTATCCCCTAACAAAAAACAATTAATATCATTTATGTAGCGCAATTTTATCAATTTCAAGATATTTTTATAGATTTGAAAACATTTTTATCAATTTGGTGACATTTTAAAAATTCGCTAAATGTATTACTAAGTAGGATGGTTGGTCTGACAGATAAATGCTAACCAAACATCATTTCAGTACTCTCTTCTAAAAAACAAAAAAAAAATTTCATTGATATGTAGAAGACCCAAGCCACACGACCAACCCGAAGGTTTATGGCAGCTGTTTGTGTGTCGTTTATATCAATTTGGCGACATTTCCGTCAATTTGGCAAAGTTTAAGAAAAGTTGTCAAATTAGCGATATCCCTCCAAATTCGTAGCTTTGAATTTGCAGATCTGAATGAAACATTCTTATCCCATTTCAATATACTAAATGAAAACACTACAATTGTATTAGAAGATATACCCGCTCTACTCTTTATCTGTTTCAACAATCGGCTATATGAATTTATTGGCTAAACACAATATATGAGTTTAGTAGCTAAATACGATATAAGCTTGAAAACTCTTTGCCAAAATAAATGAAATTGATGTACGCAGTCAGCAATTAATATAATTAAAAGAAAAATCAAACCGTCCATTCATAAGATATACTTTTATATCCATTTATCCATTTATTTATTATTTAAATCGAAAAAAAATAATAAAAACATTAACAAACACATTTAATTTAATTGCGATGCCGAGCAACATGATATATCCTCCTAAAATGCTAAAATTTATTAACCACTAACAGCACACCCGTTATTCGTACGGAGTGTATAATTTAAAGAAACTTATAGTTCGCAATCATGTGCAAATTCTGTTAAAATATTAAATTTATTGCTCCTAAAGAGAAGTTTAAGAATATATGTTCTCACTATGCAAAATTATCTTAACGATCAGATCTGAAGAATAAAACATCCTGCCCCCTTTTGTAAGCAAATTTACAGAAGAAAAAATAGGAATTGAATGAATACATGCAACCCCGTACTAATTATATTGTCGCAGATCAGAAAATATACCAATGTGTTAGTAGAAGATTACCCGTATATGCGTCTCAAAAATATTTGCCAAAATAAAAGAGATGACGTAATAAATTGAAAACATCAATAATATCCGTACTCTTTATACCAGAAGGTCGTAATTGATTCCAATATATGCCAATATATATCAAAACATATGTCAATATACCTGTACTACTTATATTCTCGTAGATTAAAAGATATACACGTGTATTTGTAGAAGATTCGTACAACATACAATATATGAGTTTAAACAATTTTTGTCATGATAAAATAATTGCATAATAACTTGAAAATATCAATAATCCTTGAATCAATAATCCCCGAAAATATAAATAATAATAATTTTTAAACCTGAAGACCGTAATTGATATTATCCAGTCAAAAATGCTATAAGAAAAATCAAATCGTTCTTTTCTAAAATATATTTTTATATCCATTTATTTATTATTCAAATCGAAAAAATAATTATTAAAATTAACAGACAGATTTAATTTAATTGCGTTTCTGAGTAACATGATATAAGATAGAATCTTATAACATGTTAAATATGTCATGTCTTATAACATAAACTGCGAAATTAAATAACGATTTTGATTTCTCTATACTTCTCATTGTTCCGTAAAAGCTTGTTTTAAATAAACCATGAACCATGGAGATAGATTTCCCCTTTAAATCATGTTTCAAACAATTCATGTTTTCAGAAAGTGACTAATTAACGCAAAAAATCTCCCATCAAACTCAGAGATTAAATTTTAATTCACTTTCAAACGATTTTCAAGCTTTTCGTTTGGATAAACCACGGAGTTAGGGAGTAGAACTCCTAGGAAAAAGTTCCGTTTTTCATTAATATCTCGACAACCCCTGGTCTTAGAAACTCGAAACTTGGACAAAATTTATGGGGGGCTATTTCAAGGCTATCCACAAAATTTCATTAAATTCGGTTCAGCCGTTTTCCCGTGATGATGAGACAAACGATAATTTCGTTTTTTACTAATATCTCGAGAACCACTGGTCGTAGAAACTCAAAATACGGACTAAATTTTAAGTGGGACTATTTCTAGGCTACCCAAAAAATTTCATCAAATTCGGTTCAGCCGTTCTCCCGTGATGATGGGACAAACAGACAGACAGACAGACAGACAGACAGACAGACAGATTTTCAATTTTATTTATATAGATTATATATTTTGCAGGAAATTTAGAAAACTGAAAAACAGAACATTCCAATTAATGGTTTTTACTAATCCTTTGCCACCATAAATGGCTTTTAAAAAATAAAATACTTTTCCAAAAAGAGCGTGAAAACCGTGCAAAATAAAAATTGAAGGTTAACACTTTAGAAAGGTTCACACACTGCATTCGTAGTCCGTTCATCTTGTAACCTGTCTGTCCTGTGGAAAGCCGTGCAAGCTTAAAAAATTCACATATTTGGACCTCATTTTGGTTTTACTAGTAATCGTAATTAAATTCAATTGAAATTAAATTCAAATTATTATATCAAATAATGAAATTGAAAACGTAAAGGAACGAGATTTTAACTTGCTGTTTAATTCACGATCAAAAATTTTATTTTCTCTGCTATTTCAGGGCGATGCAGTTAGTAAAATATAATTGAAACAAAATTACATTTTAAGACCAAGAATTACTTTGTATTCAATAAGTTTATGACTCATTATTACATAAGTGGACTTATACAACAAAGGATTATATTCATTTACACGAAATTTAAGTGAAATCCCACGTTCCGAAGATATTAAATAAACTATTAAAATAAAATTCATAATTGTTTTACCAAATTAATTGTTAAATACCAAAACTGAAATATTTGTTTATTATTACTTTGAAATGGAAATGCTAGAGAAGTAAAATGGAAAAATGTTTCTGTGGGTTTCCGACTCACACTGAGGTACCACATCAAGTCGCTTCACCCTTTCTTGTAAATACTTTACAAAGGCGGTGATCCCCAACAGCGTGGAATGATTGATTGGAACAAAGCATTTTAAAGAATATAGGAATGTAATAAAGACGAAATATAGTCAAATATTATATATGAAACATACGTATATATTATCTAACAAAATTATTATATTTTGATGTCAATTACAAATTTTATTATATTTTAAATCTTATAACTATGTCTGTCATCCCACGCTGCTAGGCATATTTTCCTTAATAATTAAAAGGGCATACCTGGCTACAGAGAAGATTCGAACAACTTCTTGTGGTAATCATGAAAAGAATTCTTCATTAATTTCTCATGCATCTACTTCTCCAGAATGATGTTCCACATATAAGCTCAAACCCGTTATTATTCTTTAGAGCAGACAGCATATTTGACGCAGTCCACAAAATAGATACTCGTGATTAATTTCCTTTATAAAAACTGCGTTAAATTATTGTTGTTTTTCTCTATAAGAGATAGTACTAAATAAAAACAATAAAATACATTATGTACAAACAATAGAATGCATTATGTTAAATACAATAAAAAATATTTTCACGCCATTTGCTACAATACCATAATCCCAAAGTCAAATAACTGGCACGGATCTGAGTTTTGTCCCTCACTTCTGATTCTATAGTTTTAAATTTTCGTATCATTCATGGATCAATTAATCCTCTAATCGAAGGCTTACAGCTTTATCAAGCCTTCAGAAATCCCATTTCTGACGCCAATTATTACGCATATCCTCTGAAATCATGTGTATAGTTAGTTAATCAAGATACGAGAATTAATACGAATTTCTGAAAAATTACCGATTAATTCCAAGAACTAATAAATGTAACAGCATACAATTCTAGCTTTAGTTATTTAGAAAAGCGATAAAACAACCCTAAGAAACAATAAGACATCATCAAAATAAAATAAAAATATCACAAAACCAACAATTTTATTCTCTAAACAGTGACGCGTTGACGAGTCTTTTACGAGCCACACAGGCCTTTATAATTAATGAAAAATAAGTCCTTATACATATATACTCTGTAGAAATTTCACGGCAAGCTAACTACGAATCCTGGTTCTAAATTACAAACTTAAAACGAAACGTTCCGCATGCGCAGTAGCAAAATAAAGTGATTTTTACTCTCTTCTAAACCAATGGGTGTGTGTATCTTTTAGATAGAAATTGCAGACCGAATATGCATAAAAAATTCGCAGCCAATGAATTAATAGCCGAAACTACAGAGCTTTGAAACTAAGCACCATGGTGGTGTACATAAGGGGCGGAAATAAAAGGTGCAGTGGATTTCGATTGTCTTACGTACCTTGATTGTAACAATGTCTCGCCGAATTCGCGGCCACTACGAACATATGAAAGAGTTTGAAAGAGGGAGTACGGTCGGACTGCATGAAGCTTGATTGGCACACAGACGAATTGCTCAGCACTTGGGTAGGAGCAATACAGCAATTAGACGATGTTGTCAGAAATAATTCCGGAATAGCAGATTTCAGTGACAAGCGGGCAACGGATAGCCTAGAGCGACGACAGAACGGGGAGATAGAACGATTGTCAGAGCAGCTGTGACAGCACGAGACTCGTCATTATCAACCATCAAACGTGTGACAAACATGGAAATGAATACCCGGACTATTAATTGAAGACTACGGAAGAGGAATCTATACTCGCAGCGCCCATTACGCCACCTATCACTGACCAGTATGCACCGTCAACAGCAATTGCAATGGTTCCGGGCTCGATCAACGTGGAATTGTTTGGATTGGGAACGATTGTTTTCAGTGACGAGCGCCGACGTGTCTGCGCTGCCCCGATATAGTCAGGATCCTGCTCTTACTGTCACACGCCACACGGCCCGACAACAGGAATTTATGATCTGGGGTTCCATTTCGTTTGATAGCCGGACCCCTTTGATAGTCCTCCGTGCACCATTACAGCATAGCGGTACCTTACCGACATTCTACAACCCATTGTATAATTGCCATTTCTTTCGCGACACCCGGGCTAATTTTTCAGCAAGATAATGCCAAGCCACATACGCTACGTCTCTCTATTGATTGTCTACGTTCTTCCGCCACACTCCCTTGGCCCGCCAGATATCTCGTCTATTAAGCACTTTTGGGCTGAGATGGAGCGTCGCCAGCGACCATTCCAGAATGTAGACGAATCAGCTCGTCAATTGGAGGCCATTTGGAACGACATACCTTACAACACCATGCGGAAACTTTTTGCAACAATGCAACATAGGGTAACAGCTTGTATCAACGCCAGGGGTGGACCAACGCCATATTGATGTGCTCAGTTTGTGTAGATCTTTTAGTGCAATAAATCATCCAATTGTTCTGAAATTCTAATCATTTTTTTTCTGTACATCCACCTTACACGTACCAAATTTTGTCTCATTTGGATAATTCTTTCTTTGGGCGTCGATCTTTTTGTCTTAAAGTGTTATGTTTGAATTGTGTCTACAAGTTATGTTTGCAACATCCTAATCTATGTTAATTTTTGCACAAATAACGAAAATAAGGTATTCGGGTACTGGTTAAAAACTAACAAAATCTGTCATTCAAATATAAATAGCAGAAAATCTAAGCTGCTAATTAATGACACATTTAATGGTACTAATACATGCAAAGGCCAAATCTCACAGTGTTTCCCGTAACTGTCTAAATTCATATTGAAGTATATATGATGCTATAGAAAATCAAAGAAAGAAATTAACAAATTTAGTTTACTAATTTTTTTATATAGCCAACACATAATAATCAGGTACAAGATCAAGTAATAAACAAAGTGTAAAACTAGTATTTAGAATGCAACAGACATGTGACATAAACGTTTCAAACCAGTTTTGTGTATATCATACACACATAAATAAGAGAAAAGCTCAGCTGTTATTAATGAGGACCATTCATATCACTTATGCTGACCAAGTTCAAATAAAAATGAGCGTTTCTCTTAAGCTAAATCGCATCTATCTATGTATGAAAATATATGGAAGAAAAAAAAGCAAACGCTAAACAAATCTGCTCTTTATACTAAAAACCAAAATCAGAAAATACTGTTCCAGATTAAGAACTAAAATACAAACTTTTAATCTAGCAATAAGTATGGAAAGTAAAAGACGAGCGATGTCCACCAATCATACAAAAGTGGTGTGAGTGTGTCATATATAAATAGAAAAACTAAGCTGCCAAAATATCCGAAAATTAGTTGGTATTGAAACGAAATCAGTCAAGATCTCTCAGGGTGGCCACTCTTTGGACATACTGAAATTCCCTGACTTTTCCAGGTTTTCCAGGTGAATTGAAAAGAAATTCCAGACCAGTAATTTTACCATAAAACGTGCGCACGCACGTCCCTATTTAGTTACAAATTTGATTAAAGAATCTTAACAATTTAACTCAACTATCCAAAAAAGTTATATTAAATCAGGAGAAAAAAAATACACATATTTTTTTTGTTTTTACAAATGCATTTTGACATTTTTAATAAAAAATTCATGTAAATGCAGTAAAATTGGACTACTGAAATATTCAAAAGAATTTAATGGTTTTTATTGAAGACAATAAAAAGAAATAGTCTAAACTGATGTCTATAAATATGGGCATTGCAAATTGCTCACAATGACAGAGATCATTAAAGATATGCAATAACTACACTACAACAAGCCACAGCCTTTGAATAAATGTCAATTCAGCAATGTCGAAAGAATGTCATTAAAATAGAAAAAAATATAGCAAAATGTATATAATATACAGAGATGCCAACCTCTACAAGGGGTCATCGGTAGAAAAATCAAGAGTTTTCAGTAAAACCGCATTGACCATCAGTAAGATTTTACGTATATTGACATTATATATTTTAAAACCTTAATAAGTTCAAAATGTAGTTTTGCTAACTTAACTGAGTTAATTACAACTGAATAGCACACTATGTGAAAATAATTAGGAAATTAACCTTTATAATTAACCAAAATATGAAAATAAGCTAGTTTAGTCATGTTAATGTACAACAATAGAGAGATGGAGATCAATGGAAAAGGATAATTTCGTACTCTCGGCAACGTCCGAGGAAGGGGGGGGGGGAGACTGAATTTCACGATCGTACTATTTAAATGAAAATAATTAAAAATATTAGACTTTATAATCAACCAAAATATGAAAATATGTTAGTTTAGTCAAATTAATGTACAAAAATAGGGAGATGGAGATCGATGGAAAAGGATAATTGCGTACTTTCGGCAACACCCGCGAAAAAAAAAAACTGAATTTCACGATCGTACTATTTGTGTGAAAATAATTAAAAAATTAACCTTTATAATCAACCAAAATATGAAAATAATCTTGTTTAGTTAAGTTAATGTGCTACGAGATGGAGATCGATGGAAAAGGATAATTGCATACTCTCGGCAACGCCTGGGGAAAAAAAAAGTGAATTTCACGATCGTACTATTTATGTGAAAATAATTAAAAAATTAGCCTTTATAATCAACCAAAATATGAAAATAAGCTAGTTTAGTCAAGTTAAAGTGCAATAATAAGGGGATGGAGAGGGATGGAAAAAGACAATTGTGTATTCTCAGCAAAGCCCGAAAAGGACTGAATTGCGCAATCCTATAATTTAAGCGAAATATAATTTGTTTAGTAAAATATTTCTTTATTTTTACGGGCACAATAAAAATAAATTAGGTCTATTGTTCTGATATGAAATCATTAGAAGAAGAAAATGGATGCGAACTGATAATTTTGAACTCTCAGCACAGCAGGGAATATGAACTGAATGGTAGGAAGCATGGATTTCACGGGATTTTCCGTAGTTCTGGGAGTAATGTCCGTAAAACCGTAAGATAAAGTAAAAATCCGTACAAACTACGGAAAATCCGTAAAAGTTGGCATCTCTGTACTTGGCGACATTTGTCCAAAATGACGCACAAACTCCGCATTTTTGCTTTTATACGGAATTAAATGGACACATGGCAACCTTTATTTAGCGTTACGAGTACAGCGTAATACTTGGCGAAATTTTTCGAAAATGGCGTATAAACTTGGCAGTTCTGTTTTTATCTGAACAACTAGTAAAAAAAAAAATTCCAGAATTTTCACAAAATTCCCTGACTTTTCCCGGTTTTCCCTGACTATTCTAAAATTCCCTGACTTTTCCCGGTTCTCCCGGTTTCCAGGTTGAGTGGCCACCCTGTCTCTTCAGTGTTCTTTTTAACATGCTAAATTACATAAAAGTACGCATGAACCGGGTGTAACAGAAAAAATTAATTACTTCTACTATATGTACAAACACCCAAAATTGGATAATTAAATAATAGACAGGAACTGAAATTAACCTTAAAACAAGAATAAGAAAAATATGAGACCACTTGTATACAACTTTCAACCAATTTGTTGTATATCATTCAAATATAAATAGCAAAAAAGCTAAGCTGCTATTATGACAGAAAATTTAATGGCAATAATGGGAATAAAGTTCCCATCTATTGAAAATTTCCGTTAATATACTAAAGCTATAGAAGAGAAAAAATGAATAAGATAAAATAGTCTGATATTTGTTCGAATACATACATTCGGGTATAAAATGCTAGAACTACTATTGAAATAATCTTTAAACGTGCAGTTCAGTATGCAAAATATGAGACTAGTTGATATTTACCCTTCAAACCAACTTGGTGTATATCATTAAAATGTAAATATTAAAACAGCTAAGTCGCCAATACAAAGAAAATTTTACTGAAAAAGATTTCTAATCCAACATTTGAGATCAGTTCATATACATTTTTAAAGCCAAGGTCGTGTGTATCATTGAAATAGAAATAACAGAGAAACTAAGCTTCCAATATATAGAAAAATTTAATGAAACTGATGCGAATAAATGCCAGACCTCTTGAATGTTTCTGATAACATGCTGTATAAGATAATGTGTTTGAAGCATGCTGTATAAGTATGTGTTTGAAGCTATAGATCAGAAAAGAAAGCAACATCCTAATCGAGGCTAATTTTTGTACAAATAAATTTCAGGCCACTGATGAGGATCCAGTCCAAATATCAAAGTATATTTCTCATTACATATTAAATCCCATTGATCCATTTGAGAAACTATAGGGAAGAAATAAATCAAAATGCCAAAAAAATCTGATATTTGTACTATACACCAATCAAACCAAATTTGCATTAAAATATAACTAGCTATTAAAATATAACTTGCATTAAAATACTATAATAATGGAAATATAAATAGCAGAAAAGCTAAGCTGCCAATATATCAAAAATATTATTGAAAATGAAGCGAATAAAACACAGATAATCTTGACTGTTTAAAATAACATGTTTAATCACATACGAATATGTGTTCTTGTTGAGATCCAGACCATCCGACATACAAGAAAGGTGTAAGGTGATCGCTTGGACGACCGGGAAGTGCCACCCAATTTAGACCGGAACTCAGTGGGGGAGGCATCCACAGGGACCGTACCCTCCTCCTCCTACCACCAACCTCTCGGAAGGACTTACGGATCCACATGTTTAATGTTGTTGTACTCCGCATGAACACGGCGGCAGTTGTGGCAGCGTGCAAATCCAGCGCGCAACCCACCTGGCTACAGCGGCCGAAATGTGCCAACAGCACGCGGTGTTCCCAGGTGGTCACCCACCCAAGTACTAACCTCGCCCGATGCTGCTTGACTTCGGTGATCTAACGAGAACCGGTGTTTTCAGCACGGGAGGGCCGTTGGCATACGAATATGTGTGAAACTCCAGATCAGAAAAGAAAGCAATATTCAAATCAATGCAGACATCTGTACAAATGGCAAATATAAGGAATTCAGGTACTACATCATGTACTAACAAAAACTGTAATTCAAATATAAATCGCAGAAAATCTAAGCTGCTAATTAATTCAAATAATATAATGGCACTGATGTGTACAAATGCCGGATCTTAAGAGTGTCTCCCGTAACATTTTAAATCATATTGAAGCATGCATGCATCTATAGAATAGCTAAAGAAGTAATCTGCTAATTTAGACTACTAATTTTACTAATAATAAATGCAAAGAACAGAAAATGAGTAGAAAAATATCAATAAGCTATTTATTAGTCTGATATTTGTTCGAATATCCAAATCCAGGTATTAAAATACTGAGAACATGAACTAAAAGAATCATGAAAAGTACAGTTCAGTATGCAAAATATAAGACTAGTGGATATCTATCTTTAAAACCAACATAGTGTATATAATTGAAATATAAATAGCATAAAAGCAATGCTAAAAATAAATAGAAATATGCCATGAAAATATTGCGAATAAATTCCAGATCTCTTCAATGTTTCCGATAACATGTCGTATTAGATAAGTGTTTGAATCTATTGATCAGAAAATAACTCTAATCTATGCTGATTTTCTTACAAATAAATGTCACGGTAATCATGCTGATCTACTCAATATCAAATAATATTTCTTTTAATAAACTAAATCGCATCGATCCGTGTTAGAAACTATAAGAAAGAAAATAAAACAAATATCCAAAAAAAGCCTGCTATATGTACTAAATATCTACAGCAGAAAATATTTTTCTAGAAGACGATCTGAAACACAATCTTTTAAGGAGACAAGTTAAATGCACCTCTCAAACCAATTTTTCATTGAATAAATAGCAGAAAATAACCAAAATCACATAAGAATGTGTATGAAACTACAGACCAGAAAAGAAATAAATATCCTAATCAATGCAAATAAATATTCTCATCATAAAGAAATAAATATCTTAATCATACATAAAATAAAGTATTCAGGTACACAGGATGAAGTACTAACAAAAACTGTAATTCACATATAAATAGCAGAAAATCCAAGCTGCTAATTAAATCACAAATTACAAATGCACTGCTGAGTACAATTGTATAACCTCATAGAGTGTATCCATTAACATCTAAATCATAATGGAGCATACATGTATCTATAGATTAGAAAACAAAGCAATCTCCTAATTTCGTCTACTAATTTTTCTATTAAATAAATCCACAGAACAGAAAATGGAATGTGAGTGAAACTACAGATCAGAAAAAAGCAATATCCCAAATATGGCAAATATTTGTACAAATCAGAAAACTAAGGTATTTGGGTACTGGATCATGTGCTAACAAAAACTGTAATTCAAACATAAATAGCAGAAAATCTAAGCTTCTAATTAAAGCATAAAATACAATGGCACTGATGAGAACAAACGCCCGACCTTATAAAAGAGTGTATACCGTTAAAATCTAAATCATAATGAAGCATGCATGTATGTATCTATAGAACAGAAATGAAAGCAATCTGCTAAGTTAGTATATATATTTTTTAACGCAAAATTATTTAGCTCTGGAATCTGAAATATAGGTGATATGAATGACATTGATTTTATATAGAGAAGCAGACAATTTTATAACATTGCCTTTTTCAATGATGTTTTAAGCATGGAGTTAGAAAGTACCTTTAAAGTGATGGTTTTAAGTTTAAAAGTAAAATAAATTATTGTGGTACTGTGATAATTTAAAAAATACCACCGCTAAATGTATCGCACTTTAGACACTGCCTAATGTAAATTTTAATAAAATTAAATAAAATTGCAATGCAGTTGGAAAGTATTTTATAATGCTATTATATATAGCAGAATATCAACAGAAGAAATCTTTAAAAGTACAGTTAAAAGAAAAGCAAAATGTTAAACAGCTGAAACTAAGCTTTTTGTACTAAAAACAAAAAGCAAAAAATATTTTTCTAGATCAGTATCTAACATACAATATTTAAAGGATATAAGTTAAATACACCTCTCAAATAAATTTTGCATTGAAATACAAATAGCATAAAATTACTATCATTGATATAAAAATAGCAAAAAAGCCAATATAAACAAACTGCTATTGAAAATGATGCGAATAACGCATATATTACTTGACTGTTTCTAGTTAAATCA
Organism: Amaurobius ferox; assembly: GCA_951213105.1. Classification (NCBI taxonomy): domain Eukaryota; kingdom Metazoa; phylum Arthropoda; class Arachnida; order Araneae; family Amaurobiidae; genus Amaurobius; species Amaurobius ferox. Next base: position 94,223,020 of record OX578146.1, read on the forward strand.
CATAAGTTAAGTTAAATCACACAACATGGTAAATAACATAAGAATAGGTGAGAAAATATGTACAGATCAGAAAAGAAAGCAATATCCTAATCAATGTAAATATTTGTACAAATACCAAAAACTTGGGTATTCAGGTACTGGATCATGTATTAACAAAAACAAGTTAATCAAATAGAAATAGCAGACAATCTAAACTGCCAATTAATTATTAACATATAATGGCACCGTTACGTAAAAATGCCAGACCTCATACAGCGTATCCCCTAACGTTCTAAATCGCATTGTAGGTGCATGTATTTATAGCATAGCAAAGAAAGCAATCTGCAAATATAGCCTTCTATTTTATTAAATAAATGAACAGAACAGAAAATGAACTGAAGAAATCAGTAAGCTAAATTAGTTTAATATGTGTTCGAATACCAAAATTAATGTCCAACATACTAAAACATGAAATGAAATAATTTTTAAAACCACAGTTCACAATGCAAAATATAAAACCAGTTGATATCTACCTTTAACAACAACCTGATGTATAATCATTGGAATAGAAATAACAGAAAACGTAAGCTGCGCGACACATAAAAAATGTTATAGAAAACTATGCGACTGAAATTGACTGTGTCACTTGAACGTTTTATGTTAAATCACATCAGAATATGTGCGAAATAACAGATCACAATGGAAAGCGGTATAATAATCAATGTATACATTTGTACAAATACCTCTGGTCGATGTGCTGGGCTCTTCTGGAGCCACCCACGTTCATATCATTCATTCATAAATTTAAAACAAATGTGGTGTGTAATCAATGGAATAGAAATAGCAGAAAAGTTAAGTTGACGATATGCCAAAAACTTTAATTGAAAACGATGCGAATGAAATTGACTGTGTCACCTGAACGTTTTATGTTAAATCACACAACCATGTTAAATAACAAAAGAATATGTGTGAAATAACAGATCAGAAAAGAAAGCGATATAATAATCAATGTATATACTTGTACAAATACAGAAAATAAGATATTCAGGTACAGGATCATGTACTAATGTAAGAAAAACTGTGATTCAAATATAAACAACAGAAAATCTAAGCGGCCAAATAATTGATAAAATACGACACTGATTCGTACAATTCCGTAACATTTTAAATCATAATAATAAATGCACGAATCTATCGAATAGTAAATAAAGCATATGCTAAGTTAGTATACTAATTTTTATAATAAAAAAATCCACAAAACATAAAATGAAATTAAAGAAATCAATAAGCTAAATTAGTTTGATATTTGTTCGAATACCCAATTGTGTGTACTATAATACCAGCACATGAACTGAAAAAATCTATAAATGTACAGTTCAGTATGCCAAACATGAGACCAGTAGATATCAACTTTTAAAACACATGTGGTGAATAAAAATTGGAACAGAAATAAAAGACAAGCTAAGCTGCCAATATATCAAAAATTTTATTGAAAACGATTCGAATGAAATTGATTGTTTCAGTTGAACGTTTCATGCTAAATCACACAACAGAGTAAATCACATAAGAAAATGGGTGAAAAAACAGATAAGAATAGAAAGCGATATATAAATCAATGTATATATTTGTACAAATACCGAAAACAGGGTATTCATGTACAGGATCGTGTTCTAACAAAAACTATGATTCAAATATAATTAGCAGAAAATCTAAGCTGCCAATTAATTGATAAAATATAATGACACTGATGCACACAATTCCGTAAAATTTAAAATCATAATGATAAATGCATGTATCTGTGGAATAGTAAAGAAAGCAATCTGCTAAGTTAGTATACTAATTTTTAAAATAAAAAATCCACAAAACATAAAATGAAACTAAAGAATTCAATAAGCTAAATTAGTCTGATATTTTTCGAATACCTAATTGTGGTACTATAATACCAGGACATGAACTGAAAAAATCTATAAATGTACAGTTCAGTATGCCAAACATGAGACCAGTAGATATCTAACTTTAAAACCAATGTGGTGAATAATAATTGGAACAGAAATAGAAGAAAATCTACGCTGCCGATATATCAAAAATTTTATTGAAAACGACGCGAATGAAATTAACTGTGTCACTTGAAAGTTTCATGTTAAATCTTATAAAACTATCTGCGAAATATCAGATCAGAACAGAAAGCGATATAATGATCAATGTATAAATTTGTACAAATACCGAAAATAAGGTATTCATGTACAGTATTGTGTACTAACAAAACCTATGATTCAAATATAAACAGCAGAAAATCTAAGTTGCCAATTAATTGATAAAATATAATGGTACTGATACGTACAAATACCAGACCTCATAGAGTGTATTCCGTAACTTTTTAAATCATGAACTGAAAAATCTTTAAAAGTACAATTCAGTATGCAAAATATGATAAAAGTTGATATCTATCTTCAAAACCAACGTGGTTTATAATCACTGGAGTAGAAATAGCAGAAAAGCTATGCTGCAGATATATCAAAAAATTTATTGAAAACGATCCGAATAAAATTACTTGTGTACGTTGAACGTCTCTTGTTAAATCACACAAAATGTCAAATAACATAAGAATATGTGTGAAATAACAGATCAGAATAGAAACCGAAATAAAAATCAATTGATATATTTGTACAAATACCGAAAATAAGGTATTCTTGTACAGGATGGTGTACTAACAAAAACTATGATTCAATAATAAACAGCAGAAAATCTAAGCTGCTAATTCATTGATAAAATATAATGACACTGATGCGTACAATTCCGTGACATTTTAAATCATAATGATAAATGTATGTATCTATGGAATAGTAAAGAAAGCAATCTCCTAAGTTAGTATACTAATTTTTATAATAAAAAAATCCAGAAAACATAAAATGAAACTAAAGAAATCAATAAGCTAAATTAGTCTGATATTTGTTCGAATACCCAATTATGGTACTATAATAACAGGACATGAACTGAAAAAATCTATAAATGTACAGTTCGGTATGCCAAACATGAGACCAGTAGATATCTATCTTTAAAACCCACGTGGTGAATAAAAATTGGAACAGAAATAGAAGAAAAGCTAATCTGCCGATATATCAAAAATTTTATTGAAAACGATGCGAATGAAGCTTGCTGTATAAACTGAATGTTTCATGTTAAATTACAGAACAGTTTGAATCACATAAGAATATGTGTTAAACTACTGATAAAAAAATAAAGCAATATCCTAACCAATGCAAATATTTGTATAAATTAAAGAGAAAAGGTATTCAAGTACTGGTTCATGTACTATCAAATATTGTAATATAAAAATAAACAGCAGAAAATCTAAGCTGCCAATTAATTGATAAAATATAATGGCACTGATTCGTAAACAACTAGACCTCACAGAGTGTATTCCGTAACATTTTAAATTATGAACTGTAAAATTTATAAAAATAAATTTCAGTATACCAAATATGTGACCAGTTAATATCTACCTTTAAAACAAATGTGGTGTATAATCAATGGAATAGAAACAGCAGAAAAGCTAAGTTGACGATATGCCAAAAACTTTATTCAAAACGATGCGAATGAAATTGACTGCGTCACCTGAACTTCTCATGTTAAATCACACAACATGTTAAATAACATAAGAATTTGTGTGAAATAACAGATCAGAAAAGAAACCGATTCAAAAATCAATGTATATATTTGTACAAATACCGAAAATAAGGTATTCATGTACAGGATCGTATACTAACAAAAACTATGATTCAAATATAAACAGCAGAAAATCTAAGCTGAAAATTAATAGATAAAATATAATGACTCCGTTGCGTACAAATACCAGACCTCATAGCGTGTATTCCGTAACTTTAAAAATCATGAACTGAAAAATCCTTAAAAGTACAATTCAGTATGCAAAATATGATAAATTTGATATCTATCTTCAAAACCAACGTGGTGTATAATCACTGTAGTAGAAATAGCAGAAAACCTAAGCTGCAGATATATCAAAAATTTATTGAAAACGATGCGAATAACATTACTTGTGTCAGTTGAACGTCTCTTGTTAAATTACACAACATGTTAAATCACAAAAGAATATGTGTTGAAAACCCAGACCACACGACAGACCCGAAGGTTTACTGTAGCTAAGTGTGTGGCCGGAAAAAATACGGAAAAGAACGTAAAGAACGGAAAAGAACGAAAAATACGGAAAGAACGAAAGAAATACGGAAAGCAATATGGAAAGAACGAAAAATACGGAAAGAACGAAAGAAATACGGAAAGAAATATGGAAAGAACGAAAAATACGGAAAAGAACGGAAGTGTGTGGCCGGAAAAGAATATGTGTGAAATAACAGATCAGAAAAGCAAGCGATATAGTAATCAATGTATATACTTGTACAAATACTGAAAATAAGATATTCAGGTACAGGATTATTTACACATGTAAGAAAAACTGTGATTCAAATATAAACAGCAGAAAATCTAAGCTGCCAATTAATTGATAATAAACAATGACAGTGATTCGTACAATTCTGTAACATTTTAAATTATAATGATAAATGCACGTATCTATGGAATAGAAAATAAAGCAATCTGCTAAGTTAGTATACAAATTTTTATAATAAAAAAATCCACAAAACAAAATGAAACTAAAGAAATCAATAAGCTAAATTAGTCTGATATTTGTTCGAATACCCAATTATGATACTATAATACCAGGACATGAACTGAAAAAAATCTATAAATGTACAGTTCGGTATGTCAAACATGAGACTAGTAGATATCTACCTTTAAAACCCACGTGGTGAATAAAAATTGGAACAGAAATAGAAGAAAAGCTAAGCTGCCGATATATCAAAAATTTTATTGAAAACGATTCGAATGAGATTGATTGTTTCAGTTGAACGTTTCATGTAAAATCACACAACAGAGTTAATCACATAAGAATATGTGAGAAAAATCAGATCTGAATAGAAAGCGATATATAAATCAATGTATATATTTTTACAAACACCGAAAATAAGGTATTCATGTAGAGGATCGTGTACTAACAAAAACTATGATTCAAATATAAACAGCAGAAAATCTAAGCTGCAAATTAATAGATAAAATATAATAACACCGTTGCGTACAAATACCAGACCTCATAGCGTGTATTCCGTAACTTTAAAATTCATGAACTGAAAAATCCTTGAAAGTACAAATCAGTATGCAAAATATGATAAATATGATATCTTTCTTCAAAACCAACGTGGTGTATAATCACTGGAGTAGAAATAGCAGAAAAGCTAAGCTGCAGATATATCAAAAATTTATTGAAAACGATGCGACTAACATTACTTGTGTCAGTTGAACGTCTCTTGTTAAATTACACAACATGTTAATTCACAAAAGAATATGTGTTGAAAACCCAGACCACACGACAGACCCGAAGGTTTACTGTAGCTAAGTGTGTGGCCGGAAAAAAATACGGAAAAGAATGGAAAGAACGGAAAAGAACGGAAAATACGGAAAGAACGAAAGAAATATGGAAAGAAATACGGAAAGAAATTTGGAAAAAACGAAAAATACGGAAAAGAACGGAAGTGTGTGGCCGGAAAAGAATATGTGTGAAATAACAGATCAGAAGAGCAAGCGATATAGTAATCAATGTATATACTTGTACAAATACTGAAAATAAGATATTCAGGTACAGGATCATTTACAAATGTAAGAAAAACTGTGATTCAAATATAAACAGCAGAAAATCTAAGCTGCCAATTAATTGATAAATTACAATGACACTGATTCGTACAATTCTGTAACATTTTAAATCATAATGATAAATGCTTGTATCTATGGAATAGTAAAGAAAGCAATGTGTGCTAATTCAGTTTACTAATTTTTTTAATAATAAAAATCCACAAAACAAAAAATGGATGGAAGAAATCAATAAGCAAAATTAGTCTGGTATTTTTTCGAATATCCAATTCAGGTATTAAAATACTAGAACATCATCAGAAGTAATTTTTAAATGTACAGTTCAGTATGAAAAATATGAGACCAGATGATATCACCTTTAAAACCAATGTGGTGTATAATCATTTGAATGGAAACAGCAGAACAGCTAAGCTGTTGATATATCAAAAATTTTGTTAAAAACGATGCGAATGAAGCTTGCTGTATCAAATGAATGTTTCATGTTAAATTACAGAACAGTTTGAATCACATAAGAATATGTGTTAAAGTACTGATAAAAATATAAAGCAATATCCTTACCAATGCAAATATTTGTATATATTAAAGAGAAAAGGTATTTAAGTACTGGTTCATGTACTATCTAATACTGCAATATAAATATAAACAGCAGAAAATCTAAGCTGCCAATTAATTGATAAAATATAATGGCACTGATGCGTACAAAAACTAGACCTCACAGAGTATATTCCGTAACATTTTAAATCATGAACTAAAAAAATTTATAAAAATAAACTTCAGTATGCCAAATATGTGACCAGTTGATATCTACCTTTAAAACAAATGTGGTGTATAATCAATGGTATAGAAATAGCAGAAAAGCTAAGTTAGCTAAGAAAAGCTAAGACAATATGCCAGAAACTTTATTGAAAACGATGCGAATGTAATTGACTGTGTCCTTTGAACGTCTCTTGTCAAATCACACAAAATGTTAAATAACATAAGAATATGTGTGAAATAACAGATCAGAATAGAGACCGATATAAAAATCAATTGATATATTTGTACAAATACCGAAAATAAGGTATTCTTGTACAGGATGGTGTACTAACAAAAACTATGATTCAATAATAAACAGCAGAAAATCTAAGCTGCTAATTCATTGATAAAATATAATGACACTGATGCGTACAATTCCGTGACATTTTAAATCATAATGATAAATGCATGTATCTATGGAATAGTAAAGAAAGCAAGCTGCTAAGTTAGTATACTAATTTTTATAATAAAAAAATCCAGAAAACATAAAATGAAACTAAAGAAATCAATAAGCTAAATTAGTCTGATATTTGTTCGAATACCCAATTATGGTACTATAATACCAGGACATGAACTGAAAAAATCTATAAATGTACAGTTCGGTATGCCAAACATGAGACCAGTAGATATCTGCCTTTAAAACCCACGTGGTGAAATAAATTGGAACAGGAATAGAAGAAAAGCTAAGCTGCCGATATATCAAAAATTTTATTGAAAACAATTCGAATGAGATTGATTGTTTCAGTTGAACGTTTCATGTAAAATCAGACAACAGAGTAAATTGCATAAGAATATGTGTGAAAAATCAGATCTGAATAGAAAGCGATATATAAATCAAAGTATATATTTTTACAAACACCGAAAATAAGGTATTCATGTAGAGGATCGTGTACTAACATAAACTATGATTCAAATATAAACAGCAGAAAATCTAAGATGCAAATTAATAGATAAAATATAATAACACCGTTGCGTACAAATACCAGACCTCATAGCGTGTATTCCGTAACTTTAAAAATCATGAACTGAAAAATCCTTAAAAGTACAATTCAGTATGCAAAATATGATAAATTTGATATCGATCTTCAAAACCAACGTGGTGTATAATCACTGGAGTAGAAATAGCAGAAAAGCTAAGCTGCAGATATATCAAAAATTTATTGAAAACGATGCGAATAACATTACTTGTGTCAGTGGAACGGAAAAGAACTAAAAGAACGGAAAAGAACGGAAAAGAACGAAAAATACGGAAAGAACGAAAGAAATACGGAAAGAACGAAAAATACGGAAAAGAACGGAAGTGTGAGGCCGGAAAAGAATATGTGTGAAATAACAGATCAGAAAAGCAAGCGATATAGTAATCAATGTATATACTTGTACAAATACTGAAAATAAGATATTCAGGTACAGGATCATTTACAAATGTAAGAAAAACTGTGATTCAAATATAAACAGCAGAAAATCTAAGCTGCCAATTAATTGATAAAATACAATGACACTGATTCGTACAATACTGTAACATTTTAAATCATAATGATAAATGCACGTATCTATGGAATGGTAAATAAAGCAATATGCTAAGTTAGTATACAAATTTTTATAATAAAAAAATCCACAAAACATAAAATGAAACTAAAGAAATCAATAAGCGAAATTAGTCTGATATTTGTTTGAATACCCAATTGTGGTAATATAATACCAGCACATGAACTGAAAAAATCTATACATGTACAGCTCGGTATGCCAAACATGAGACCAGTAGATATCTGCCTTTAAAACCCATGTGCTGAATAAAAATTGGAACAGAAATAGAAGAAAAGCTAAGTTGCCGATATATCAAAAATTTTATTGAAAACGATTCGAATGAGATTGATTGTTTCAGTTGAACGTTTCATGTAAAATCACACAACAGAGTTAATCACATAAGAATATGTGAGAAAAATCAGATCTGAATAGAAAGCGATATATAAATCAATGTATATATTTTTACAAACACCGAAAATAAGGTATTCATGTAGAGGATCGTGTACTAACAAAAACTACGATTCAAATATAAACAGCAGAAAATCTAAGCTGCAAATTAATAGATAAAATATAATAACACCGTTGCGTACAAATACCAGACCTCATAGCGTGTATTCCGTAACTTTAAAAATCATGAACTGAAAAATTCTTAAAAGTACAAATCAGTATGCAAAATATGATAAATATGATATCTTTCTTCAAAACCAACGTGGTGTATAATCACTGGAGTAGAAATAGCAGAAAAGCTAAGCTGCAGATATATCAAAAATTTATTGAAAACGATGCGACTAACATTACTTGTGTCAGTTGAACGTCTCTTGTTAAATTACACAACATGTTAAATCACAAAAGAATATGTGTTGAAAACCCAGACCACACGACAGACCCGAAGGTTTACTGTAGCTAAGTGTGTGGCCGGAAAAAATACGGAAAAGAATGGAAAGAACGGAAAAGAACGAAAAATACGGAAATAACGAAAGAAATATGGAAAGAAATACGGAAAGAAATTTGGAAAAAACGAAAAATACGGAAAAGAACGGAAGTGTGTGGCCGGAAAAGAATATGTGTGAAATAACAGATCAGAAAAGCAAGCGATATAGTAATCAATGTATATACTTGTACAAATACTGAAAATAAGATATTCAGGTACAGGATCATTTAAAAATGTAAGAAAAACTGTGATTCAAATATAAGCAGCAGAAAATCTAAGCTGCCAATTAATTGATAAATTACAATGACACTGATTCGTACAATTCTGTAACATTTTAAATCATAATGATAAATGCACGTATCTATGGAATAGTAAATAAAGCAATCTGCTAAGTTAGTATACAAATTTTTATAATAAAAAAATCCACAAAACATAAAATGAAACTAAAGAAATCAATAAGCGAAATTAGTCTGATATTTGTTTGAATACCCAATTGTGGTACTATAATACCAGCACATGAACTGAAAAAAATCTATAAATGTACAGCTCGGTATGCCAAACATGGGATCAGTAGATATCTGCCTTTAAAACCCATGTGGTGAATAAAAATTGGAACAGAAATAGAAGAAAAGCTATGCTGCCGATATATCAAAAATTTTATTCAAAACGATGCGAATGAAGCTTGCTGTATCAAATGAATGTTTCATGTTAAATTACAGAACAGTTTGAATCACATAAGAATATGTGTTAAACTACTGATAAAAAAATAAAGCAATATACTAACCAATGCAAATATTTGTATATATTAAAGAGAAAAGGTATTCAAGTACTGGTTCATGTACTATATAATACTCTTATATAAATATAAACAGCAGAAAATCTAAGCTGCCAATTAATTGATAAAATATAATGGCACTGATGCGTACAAAAACTAGACCTCACAGAGTATATTCCGTAACATTTTAAATCATGAACTAAAAAAATTTATAAAAATAAACTTCAGTATGCCAAATATGTGACCAGTTGATATCTACCTTTAAAACAAATGTGGTGTATAATCAATGGTATAGAAATAGCAGAAAAGCTAAGTTGACGATATGCCAAAAACCTTATTGAAAACGATGCGAATGTAATTACCTGTGTCCGTTGAACGTCTCTTGTTAAATCACACAAAATGTTAAATAACATAAGAATATGTGTGAAATAACAGATCAGAATAGAAACCGATATAAAAATCAATTGATATATTTGTACAAATACCGAAAATAAGGTATTCTTGTACAGGATGGTGTACTAACAAAAACTATGATTCAATAAAAAACAGCAGAAAATCTAAGCTGCTAATTCCTTGATAAAATATAATGACACTGATGCGTACAATTCCGTGACATTTCAAATCATAATGATAAATGTATGTATCTATGGAATAGTAAAGAAAGCAATCTCCTAAGTTAGTATACTAATTTTTATAATAAAAAAATCCAGAAAACATAAAATGAAACTAAAGAAATCAATAAGCTAATTTAGTCTGATATTTGTTCGAATACCCAATTATGGTACTATAATAACAGGACATGAACTCAAAAAATCTATAAATGTACAGTTCGGTATGCCAAACATGAGACCAGTAGATATCTACCTTTAAAACCCACGTGGTGAATAAAAATTGGAACAGAAATAGAAGAATCAAAAATTTTATATCAAAAATTTTATTGAAAACGATTCGAATGAGATTGATTGTTTCAGTTGAACGTTTCATGTAAAATCACATAACAGAGTAAATCACATAAGAATATGTGTGAAAAATCAGATCTGAATAGAAATCGATATATAAATCAATGTATATATTTCTACAAATACCGAAAATAAGGTATTCATGTAGAGGATCGTGTACTAACAAAAACTTTGATTCAAATATAAACAGCAGAAAATCTAAGCTGCAAATTAATAGATAAAATATAATAACACCGTTGCGTACAAATACCAGACCTCATAGCGTGCATTCCGTAACTTTAAAAATCATGAACTGAAAAATCCTTAAATTACAATTCAGTATGCAAAATATGATAAATTTGATATCTATCTTCAAAACCAACGTGGTGTATAATCACTGGAGTAGAAATAGCAGAAAAGCTAAGCTGCAGATATATCAAAAATTTATTGAAAACGATGCGAATAACATTACTTGTGTCAGTTGAACGTCTCTTGTTAAATTACACAACATGTTAAATCACAAAAGAATATGTGTTGAAAACCCAGACCACACGACAGACCCGAAGGTTTACAATAGCTAAGTGTGTGGCCGGAAAAAATACGGAAAAGAATGGAAAAAACGGAAAAGAACGAAAAATACGAAAACAACGAAAGAAATATGGAAAGAAATACGGAAAGAAATTTGGAAAGAACAAAAAATACGGAAAAGAACGGAAGTGTGTGGCCGGAAAAGAATATGTGTGAAATAACAGATCAGAAAAGAAAGCGATATAGTAATCAATGTATATACTTGTACAAATACTGAAAATAAGATATTCAGGTACAGGATCATTTAGAAATTTAAGAAAAACTGTGATTCAAATATAAACAGCAGAAAATCTAAGCTGCCAATTAATTGATAAAATACAATGACACAGATTCGTACATTTCTGTAACATTTTAAATCATAATGATAAATGCACGTATCCATGGAATAGTAAATAAAGCAATCTGCTAAGTTAGTATACAAATTTCTATAATAAAAAAATCCACAAAACAAAAAATGAAACTAAAGAAATCAATAAGCGAAATTAGTCTGATATTTGTTTGAATACACAATTGTGGTACTATAATACCAGCACATGAACTGAAAAAATCTATAAATGTACAGCTCGGTATACCAAACATGAGACCAGAAGATATCTGCCTTTAAAACCCATGTGGTGAATAAAAATTGGAACAGAAATAGAAGAAAAGCTAATCTGCCGATATATCAAAAATTTTATTGAAAACGATGCGAATGAAGCTTGCTGTATCAACTGAATGTTTCATGTTAAATTACAGAACAGTTTGAATCACATAAGAATATGTGTTAAACTACTGATAAAAAAATAAAGCAATATCCTAACCAATGCAAATATTTGTATAAAATAAAGAGAAAAGGTATTCAAGTACTGGTTCATGTACTATCAAATATTGTAATATAAAAATAAACAGCAGATAATCTAAGCTGCCAATTAATTGATAAAAAATAATGGCACTGATTCGTAAACAACTAGACCTCACAGAGTGTATTCCGTAACATTTTAAATCATGAACTGTAAAATTTATAAAAATAAAGTTCAGTATACCAAATATGTGACCAGTTAGTATCGACCTTTAAACAAATGTGGTGTATAATTAATGGAATAGAAACAGCAGGAAAGCTAAGTTGACGATATGCCAAAAACTTTATTCAAAACGATGCGAATGAAATTGACTGCGTCACCTGAACTTCTCATGTTAAATCACACAACATGTTAAATAACATAAGAATTTGTGTGAAATAACAGATCAGAAAAGAAACCGATACAAAAATCAATGTATATATTTGTACAAATACCGAAAATAAGGTATTCATGTACAGGATCGTGTACTAAGAAAAACTATGATTCAAATATAAACAGCAGAAAATCTAAGCTGCAAATTAATAGATAAAATATAATGACACCGTTGCGTACAAATACCAGACCTCATAGCGTGTATTCCGTAACTTTAAAAATCATGAACTGAAAAATCCTTAAAAGTACAATTCAGTATGCAAAATATGATAAATTTGATATCTATCTTCAAAACCAACGTGGTGTATAATCACTGGAGTAGAAATAGCAGAAAACCTAAGCTGCAGATATATCAAAAATTTATTGAAAACGATGCGAATAACATTACTTGTGTCAGTTGAACGTCTCTTGTTAAATTACACAACATGTTAAATCACAAAAGAATATGTGTTGAAAACCCAGACCACACGACAGACCCGAAGGTTTACTGTAGCTAAGTGTGTGGCCGGAAAAAATACGGAAAAGAATGGAAAAAACGGAAAAGAACGAAAAATACGAAAACAACGAAAGAAATATGGAAAGAAATACGGAAAGTAATTTGGAAAGAACAAAAAATACGGAAAAGAACGGAAGTGTGTGGCCGGAAAAGAATATGTGTGAAATAACAGATCAGAAAAGAAAGCGATATAGTAATCAATGTATATACTTGTACAAATACTGAAAATAAGATATTCAGGTACAGGATCATTTACAAATGTAAGAAAAACTGTGATTCAAATATAAACAGCAGAAAATCTAAGCTGCCAATTAATTGATAAAATACAATGACACTGATTCGTACAATTCTGTAACATTTTAAATCATAATGATAAATGCACGTATCCATGGAATAGTAAATAAAGCAATCTGCTAAGTTAGTATACAAATTTTTATAATAAAAAAATCCACAAAACAAAAAATGAAACTAAAGAAATCAATAAGCGAAATTAGTCTGATATTTGTTTGAATACACAATTGTGGTACTATAATACCAGCACATGAACTGAAAAAATCTATAAATGTACAGCTCGGTATACCAAACATGAGACCAGAAGATATCTGCCTTTAAAACCCATGTGGTGAATAAAAATTGGAACAGAAATAGAAGAAAAGCTAATCTGCCGATATATCAAAAATTTTATTGAAAACGATGCGAATGAAGCTTGCTGTATCAACTGAATGTTTCATGTTAAATTACAGAACAGTTTGAATCACATAAGAATATGTGTTAAACTACTGATAAAAAAATAAAGCAATATCCTAACCAATGCAAATATTTGTATAAAATAAAGAGAAAAGGTATTCAAGTACTGGTTCATGTACTATCAAATATTGTAATATAAAAATAAACAGCAGATAATCTAAGCTGCCAATTAATTGATAAAAAATAATGGCACTGATTCGTAAACAACTAGACCTCACAGAGTGTATTCCGTAACATTTTAAATCATGAACTGTAAAATTTATAAAAATAAAGTTCAGTATACCAAATATGTGACCAGTTAGTATCTACCTTTAAACAAATGTGGTGTATAATCAATGGAATAGAAACAGCAGGAAAGCTAAGTTGACGATATGCCAAAAACTTTATTCAAAACGATGCGAATGAAATTGACTGCGTCACCTGAACTTCTCATGTTAAATCACACAACATGTTAAATAACATAAGAATTTGTGTGAAATAACAGATCAGAAAAGAAACCGATACAAAAATCAATGTATATATTTGTACAAATACCGAAAAAAAGGTATTCATGTACAGGATCGTGTACTAACAAAAACTATGATTCAAATATAAACAGCAGAAAATCTAAGCTGCAAATTAATAGATAAAATATAATGACACCGTTGCGTACAAATACCAGACCTCATAGCGTGTATTCCGTAACTTTAAAAATCATGAACTGAAAAATCCTTAAAAGTACAATTCAGTATGCAAAATATGATAAATTTGATATCTATCTTCAAAACCAACGTGGTGTATAATCACTGGAGTAGAAATAGCAGAAAACCTAAGCTGCAGATATATCAAAAATTTATTGAAAACGATGCGAATAACATTACTTGTGTCAGTTGAACGTCTCTTGTTAAATTACACAACATGTTAAATCACAAAAGAATATGTGTTGAAAACCCAGACCACACGACAGACCCGAAGGTTTACTGTAACTAAGTGTGTGGCCGGAAAAAATACGGAAAAGAACGAAAAATACGGAAAGAACGAAAGGAATACGGAAAGCAATATGGAAAGAACGAAAAATACGGAAAGAACGAAAGAAATACGGAAAGAAATATGGAAAGAACGAAAAATACGGAAAAGAACGGAAGTGTGTGGCCGGAAAAGAATATGTGTGAAATAACAGATCAGAAAAGCAAGCGATATAGTAATCAATGTATATACTTGTACAAATACTGAAAATAAGATATTCAGGTACAGGATTATTTACAAATGTAAGAAAAACTGTGATTCAAATATAAACAGCAGAAAATCTAAGCTGCCAATTAATTGATAAAATACAATGGCACTGATTCGTACAATTCTGTAACATTTTAAAATATAATGATAAATGCACGTATCTATGGAATAGTAAATAAAGCAATCTGCTAAGTTAGTATACAAATTTTTATAATAAAAAAATCCACAAAACAAAATGAAACTAAAGAAATCAATAAGCTAAATTAGTCTGATATTTGTTCGAATACCCAATTATGGTACTATAATACCAGGACATGAACTGAAAAAATCTATAAATGTACAGTTCGGTATGCCAAACATGAGACTAGTAGATATCTACCTTTAAAACCCACGTGGTGAATAAAAATTGGAACAGAAATAGAAGAAAAGCTAAGCTGCCGATATATCAAAAATTTTATTGAAAACGATTCGAATGAGATTGATTGTTTCAGTTGAACGTTTCATGTAAAATCACATAACAGAGTAAATCACATAAGAATATGTGTGAAAAATCAGATCTGAATAGAAATCGATTACTAACATTACTTGTGTCAGTTGAACGTCTCTTGTTAAATTACACAACATGTTAAATCACAAAAGAATATGTGTTGAAAACCCAGACCACACGACAGACCCGAAGGTTTACTGTAGCTAAGTGTGTGGCCGGAAAAAATACGGAAAAGAATGGAAAGAACGGAAAAGAACGAAAAATACGGAAATAACGAAAGAAATATGGAAAGAAATACGGAAAGAAATTTGGAAAAAACGAAAAATACGGAAAAGAACGGAAGTGTGTGGCCGGAAAAGAATATGTGTGAAATAACAGATCAGAAAAGCAAGCGATATACTTGTACAAATACTGAAAATAAGACTAACTAATAACTAATTTTTTTAATAATAAAAATCCACAAAACAAAAAATGGATGGAAGAAATCAATAAGCATAATTAGTCTGGTATTTTTTCGAATATCCAATTCAGGTATTAAAATACTAGAACATCATCAGAAGTAATTTTTAAATGTACAATTCAGTATGAAAAATATGAGACCAGATGATATCACCTTTAAAACCAATGTGGTGTATAATCATTTGAATGGAAACAGCAGAACAGCTAAGCTGTTGATATATCAAAAATTTTGTTAAAAACCATGCGAATGAAGCTTGCTGTATCAAATGAATGTTTCATGTTAAATTACAGAACAGTTTGAATCACATAAGAATATGTGTTAAAGTACTGATAAAAATATAAAGCAATATCCTTACCAATGCAAATATTTGTATATATTAAAGAGAAAAGGTATTTAAGTACTGGTTCATTTACTATCTAATACTGCAATATAAATATAAACAGCAGAAAATCTAAGCTGCCAATTAATTGATAAAATATAATGGCACTGATGCGTACAAAAACTAGACCTCACAGAGTATATTCCGTAACATTTTAAATCATGAACTAAAAAAATTTATAAAAATAAACTTCAGTATGCCAAATATGTGACCAGTTGATATCTACCTTTAAAACAAATGTGGTGTATAATCAATGGTATAGAACTAGCAGAAAAGCTAAGTTGACGATATGCCAAAAACTTTATTGAAAACGATGCGAATGTAATTATCTGTGTCCGTTGAACGTCTCTTGTTAAATCACACAAAATGTTAAATAACATAAGAATATGTGTGAAATAACAGATCAGAATAGAAACCGATATAAAAATCAATTGATATATTTGTACAAATACCGAAAATAAGGTATTCTTGTACAGGATGGTGTACTAACAAAAACTATGATTCAATAATAAACAGCAGAAAATCTAAGCTGCTAAATGATTGATAAAATATAATGACACTGATGCGTACAATTCCGTGACATTTTAAATCATAATGATAAATGCATGTATCTATGGAATAGTAAAGAAAGCAAGCTGCTAAGTTAGTATACTAATTTTTATAATAAAAAAATCCAGAAAACATAAAATGAAACTAAAGAAATCAATAAGCTAAATTAGTCTGATATTTGTTCGAATACCCAATTATGGTACTATAATACCAGGACATGAACTGAAAAAATCTATAAATGTACAGCTCGGTATGCCAAACATGAGACCAGTAGATATCTGCCTTTAAAACCCACGTGGTGAAATAAATTGGAACAGAAATAGAAGAAAAGCTAAGCTGCCGATATATCAAAAATTTTATTGAAAACAATTCGAATGAGATTGATTGTTTCAGTTGAACGTTTCATGTAAAATCACACAACAGAGTAAATTACATAAGAATATGTGTGAAAAATCAGATCTAAATAGAAAGCGATATATAAATCAAAGTATATATTTTTACAAACACCGAAAATAAGGTATTCATGTAGAGGATCGTGTACTAACAAAAACTATGATTCAAATATAAACAGCAGAAAATCTAAGCTGCAAATTAATAGATAAAATATAATAACACCGTTGCGTACAAATACCAGACCTCATAGCGTGTATTCCGTAACTTTAAAAATCATGAACTGAAAAATCCTTAAAAGTACAATTCAGTATGCAAAATATGATAAATTTGATATCTATCTTCAAAACCAACGTGGTGTATAATCACTGGAGTAGAAATAGCAGAAAAGCTAAGCTGCAGATATATCAAAAATTTATTGAAAACGATGCGAATGACATTACTTGTGTCAGTTGAACGTCTCTTGTTAAATTACACAACATGTTAAATCACAAAAGAATATGTGTTGAAAACCCAGACCACACGACAGACCCGAAGGTTTACAGTAGCTAAGTGTGTGGCCGGAAAAAATACGGAAAAGAATGGAAAAAACGGAAAAGAACGAAAAATACGAAAACAACGAAAGAAATATGGAAAGAAATACGGAAAGAAATTTGGAAAGAACGAAAAATACGGAAAAGAACGGAAGTGTGTGGCCGGAAAAGAATATGTGTGAAATAACAGATCAGAAAAGAAAGCGATATAGTAATCAATGTATATACTTGTACAAATACTGAAAATAAGATATTCAGGTACAGGATCATTTACAAATGTAAGAAAAACTGTGATTCAAATATAAACAGCAGAAAATCTAAGCTGCCAATTAATTGATAAAATACAATGACACTGATTCGTACAATTCTGTAACATTTTAAATCATAATGATAAATGCACGTATCCATGGAATAGTAAATAAAGCAATCTGCTAAGTTAGTATACAAATTTTTATAATAAAAAAATCCACAAAACAAAAAATGAAACTAAAGAAATCAATAAGCGAAATTAGTCTGATATTTGTTTGAATACACAATTGTGGTACTATAATACCAGCACATGAACTGAAAAAATCTATAAATGTACAGCTCGGTATACCAAACATGAGACCAGAAGATATCTGCCTTTAAAACCCATGTGGTGAATAAAAATTGGAACAGAAATAGAAGAAAAGCTAATCTGCCGATATATCAAAAATTTTATTGAAAACGATGCGAATGAAGCTTGCTGTATCAACTGAATGTTTCATGTTAAATTACAGAACAGTTTGAATCACATAAGAATATGTGTTAAACTACTGATAAAAAAATAAAGCAATATCCTAACCAATGCAAATATTTGTATAAAATAAAGAGAAAAGGTATTCAAGTACTGGTTCATGTACTATCAAATATTGTAATATAAAAATAAACAGCAGAAAATCTAAGCTGCCAATTAATTGATAAAAAATAATGGCACTGATTCGTAAACAACTAGACCTCACAGAGTGTATTCCGTAACATTTTAAATCATGAACTGTAAAATTTATAAAAATAAAGTTCAGTATACCAAATATGTGACCAGTTAGTATCTACTTTTAAACAAATGTGGTGTATAATCAATGGAATAGAAACAGCAGAAAAGCTAAGTTGACGATATGCCAAAAACTTTATTCAAAACGATGCGAATGAAATTGACTGCGTCACCTGAACTTCTCATGTTAAATCACACAACATGTTAAATAACATAAGAATTTGTGTGAAATAACAGATCAGAAAAGAAACCGATACAAAAATCAATGTATATATTTGTACAAATACCGAAAATAAGGTATTCATGTACAGGATCGTGTACTAACAAAAACTATGATTCAAATATAAACAGCAGAAAATCTAAGCTGCAAATTAATAGATAAAATATAATGACACCGTTGCGTACAAATACCAGACCTCATAGCGTGTATTCCGTAACTTTAAAAATCATGAACTGAAAAATCCTTAAAAGTACAATTCAGTATGCAAAATATGATAAATTTGATATCTATCTTCAAAACCAACGTGGTGTATAATCACTGGAGTAGAAATATCAGAAAACCTAAGCTGCAGATATATCAAAAATTTATTGAAAACGATGCGAATAACATTACTTGTGTCAGTTGAACGTCTCTTGTTAAATTACACAACATGTTAAATCACAAAAGAATATGTGTTGAAAACCCAGACCACACGACAGACCCGAAGGTTTACTGTAACTAAGTGTGTGGCCGGAAAAAATACGGAAAAAGAACGAAAAATACGGAAAGAACGAAAGGAATACGGAAAGCAATATGGAAAGAACGAAAAATACGGAAAGAACGAGAGAAATACGGAAAGAAATATGGAAAGAACGAAAAATACGGAAAAGAACGGAAGTGTGTGGCCGGAAAAGAATATGTGTGAAATAACAGATCAGAAAAGCAAGCGATATAGTAATCAATGTATATACTTGTACAAATACTGAAAATAAGATATTCAGGGACAGGATTATTTACAAATGTAAGAAAAACTGTGATTCAAATATAAACAGCAGAAAATCTAAGCTGCCAATTAATTGATAAAATACAATGGCACTGATTCGTACAATTCTGTAACATTTTAAAATTTAATGATAAATGCACGTATCTATGGAATAGTAAATAAAGCAATCTGCTAAGTTAGTATACAAATTTTTATAATAAAAAAATCCACAAAACAAAATGAAACTAAAGAAATCAATAAGCTAAATTAGTCTGATATTTGTTCGAATACCCAATTATGGTACTATAATACCAGGACATGAACTGAAAAAATCTATAAATGTACAGTTCGGTATGCCAAACATGAGACTAGTAGATATCTACCTTTAAAACCCACGTGGTGAATAAAAATTGGAACAGAAATAGAAGAAAAGCTAAGCTGCCGATATATCAAAAATTTTATTGAAAACGATTCGAATGAGATTGATTGTTTCAGTTGAACGTTTCATGTAAAATCACATAACAGAGTAAATCACATAAGAATATGTGTGAAAAATCAGATCTGAATAGAAATCGATTACTAACATTACTTGTGTCAGTTGAACGTCTCTTGTTAAATTACACAACATGTTAAATCACAAAAGAATATGTGTTGAAAACCCAGACCACACGACAGACCCGAAGGTTTACTGTAGCTAAGTGTGTGGCCGGAAAAAATACGGAAAAGAATGGAAAGAACGGAAAAGAACGAAAAATACGGAAATAACGAAAGAAATATGGAAAGAAATACGGAAAGAAATTTGGAAAAAACGAAAAATACGGAAAAGAACGGAAGTGTGTGGCCGGAAAAGAATATGTGTGAAATAACAGATCAGAAAAGCAAGCGATATAGTAATCAATGTATATACTTGTACAAATACTGAAAATAAGACTAACTAATAACTAATTTTTTTAATAATAAAAATCCACAAAACAAAAAATGGATGGAAGAAATCAATAAGCATAATTAGTCTGGTATTTTTTCGAATATCCAATTCAGGTATTAAAATACTAGAACATCATCAGAAGTAATTTTTAAATGTACAGTTCAGTATGAAAAATATGAGACCAGATGATATCACCTTTAAAACCAATGTGGTGTATAATCATTTGAATGGAAACAGCAGAACAGCTAAGCTGTTGATATATCAAAAATTTTGTTAAAAACCATGCGAATGAAGCTTGCTGTATCAAATGAATGTTTCATGTTAAATTACAGAACAGTTTGAATCACATAAGAATATGTGTTAAAGTACTGATAAAAATATAAAGCAATATCCTTACCAATGCAAATATTTGTATATATTAAAGAGAAAAGGTATTTAAGTACTGGTTCATTTACTATCTAATACTGCAATATAAATATAAACAGCAGAAAATCTAAGCTGCCAATTAATTGATAAAATATAATGGCACTGATGCGTACAAAAACTAGACCTCACAGAGTATATTCCGTAACATTTTAAATCATGAACTAAAAAAATTTATAAAAATAAACTTCAGTATGCCAAATATGTGACCAGTTGATATCTACCTTTAAAACAAATGTGGTGTATAATCAATGGTATAGAAATAGCAGAAAAGCTAAGTTGACGATATGCCAAAAACTTTATTGAAAACGATGCGAATGTAATTATCTGTGTCCGTTGAACGTCTCTTGTTAAATCACACAAAATGTTAAATAACATAAGAATATGTGTGAAATAACAGATCAGAATAGAAACCGATATAAAAATCAATTGATATATTTGTACAAATACCAAAAATAAGGTATTCTTGTACAGGATGGTGTACTAACAAAAACTATGATTCAATAATAAACAGCAGAAAATCTAAGCTGCTAAATGATTGATAAAATATAATGACACTGATGCGTACAATTCCGTGACATTTTAAATCATAATGATAAATGCATGTATCTATGGAATAGTAAAGAAAGCAAGCTGCTAAGTTAGTATACTAATTTTTATAATAAAAAAATCCAGAAAACATAAAATGAAACTAAAGAAATCAATAAGCTAAATTAGTCTGATATTTGTTCGAATACCCAATTATGGTACTATAATACCAGGACATGAACTGAAAAAATCTATAAATGTACAGCTCGGTATGCCAAACATGAGACCAGTAGATATCTGCCTTTAAAACCCACGTGGTGAAATAAATTGGAACAGAAATAGAAGAAAAGCTAAGCTGCCGATATATCAAAAATTTTATTGAAAACAATTCGAATGAGATTGATTGTTTCAGTTGAACGTTTCATGTAAAATCACACAACAGAGTAAATTACATAAGAATATGTGTGAAAAATCAGATCTAAATAGAAAGCGATATATAAATCAAAGTATATATTTTTACAAACACCGAAAATAAGGTATTCATGTAGAGGATCGTGTACTAACAAAAACTATGATTCAAATATAAACAGCAGAAAATCTAAGCTGCAAATTAATAGATAAAATATAATAACACCGTTGCGTACAAATACCAGACCTCATAGCGTGTATTCCGTAACTTTAAAAATCATGAACTGAAAAATCCTTAAAAGTACAATTCAGTATGCAAAATATGATAAATTTGATATCTATCTTCAAAACCAACGTGGTGTATAATCACTGGAGTAGAAATAGCAGAAAAGCTAAGCTGCAGATATATCAAAAATTTATTGAAAACGATGCGAATGACATTACTTGTGTCAGTTGAACGTCTCTTGTTAAATTACACAACATGTTAAATCACAAAAGAATATGTGTTGAAAACCCAGACCACACGACAGACCCGAAGGTTTACAGTAGCTAAGTGTGTGGCCGGAAAAAATACGGAAAAGAATGGAAAAAACGGAAAAGAACGAAAAATACGAAAACAACGAAAGAAATATGGAAAGAAATACGGAAAGAAATTTGGAAAGAACGAAAAATACGGAAAAGAACGGAAGTGTGTGGCCGGAAAAGAATATGTGTGAAATAACAGATCAGAAAAGAAAGCGATATAGTAATCAATGTATATACTTGTACAAATACTGAAAATAAGATATTCAGGTACAGGATCATTTACAAATGTAAGAAAAACTGTGATTCAAATATAAACAGCAGAAAATCTAAGCTGCCAATTAATTGATAAAATACAATGACACTGATTCGTACAATTCTGTAACATTTTAAATCATAATGATAAATGCACGTATCCATGGAATAGTAAATAAAGCAATCTGCTAAGTTAGTATACAAATTTTTATAATAAAAAAATCCACAAAACAAAAAATGAAACTAAAGAAATCAATAAGCGAAATTAGTCTGATATTTGTTTGAATACACAATTGTGGTACTATAATACCAGCACATGAACTGAAAAAATCTATAAATGTACAGCTCGGTATACCAAACATGAGACCAGAAGATATCTGCCTTTAAAACCCATGTGGTGAATAAAAATTGGAACAGAAATAGAAGAAAAGCTAATCTGCCGATATATCAAAAATTTTATTGAAAACGATGCGAATGAAGCTTGCTGTATCAACTGAATGTTTCATGTTAAATTACAGAACAGTTTGAATCACATAAGAATATGTGTTAAACTACTGATAAAAAAATAAAGCAATATCCTAACCAATGCAAATATTTGTATAAAATAAAGAGAAAAGGTATTCAAGTACTGGTTCATGTACTATCAAATATTGTAATATAAAAATAAACAGCAGAAAATCTAAGCTGCCAATTAATTGATAAAAAATAATGGCACTGATTCGTAAACAACTAGACCTCACAGAGTGTATTCCGTAACATTTTAAATCATGAACTGTAAAATTTATAAAAATAAAGTTCAGTATACCAAATATGTGACCAGTTAGTATCTACTTTTAAACAAATGTGGTGTATAATCAATGGAATAGAAACAGCAGAAAAGCTAAGTTGACGATATGCCAAAAACTTTATTCAAAACGATGCGAATGAAATTGACTGCGTCACCTGAACTTCTCATGTTAAATCACACAACATGTTAAATAACATAAGAATTTGTGTGAAATAACAGATCAGAAAAGAAACCGATACAAAAATCAATGTATATATTTGTACAAATACCGAAAATAAGGTATTCATGTACAGGATCGTGTACTAACAAAAACTATGATTCAAATATAAACAGCAGAAAATCTAAGCTGCAAATTAATAGATAAAATATAATGACACCGTTGCGTACAAATACCAGACCTCATAGCGTGTATTCCGTAACTTTAAAAATCATGAACTGAAAAATCCTTAAAAGTACAATTCAGTATGCAAAATATGATAAATTTGATATCTATCTTCAAAACCAACGTGGTGTATAATCACTGGAGTAGAAATAGCAGAAAACCTAAGCTGCAGATATATCAAAAATTTATTGAAAACGATGCGAATAACATTACTTGTGTCAGTTGAACGTCTCTTGTTAAATTACACAACATGTTAAATCACAAAAGAATATGTGTTGAAAACCCAGACCACACGACAGACCCGAAGGTTTACTGTATCTAAGTGTGTGGCCGGAAAAAATACGGAAAAGAACGGTAAAAAAACGAAAAATACGGAAAGAACGAAAGGAATACGGAAAGCAATATGGAAAGAACGAAAAATACGGAAAGAACGAAAGAAATACGGAAAGAAATATGGAAAGAACGAAAAATACGGAAAAGAACGGAAGTGTGTGGCCGGAAAAGAATATGTGTGAAATAACAGATCAGAAAAGCAAGCGATATAGTAATCAATGTATATACTTGTACAAATGCTGAAAATAAGATATTCAGGTACAGGATTATTTACAAATGTAAGAAAAACTGTGATTCAAATATAAACGGCAGAAAATCTAAACTGCCAATTAATTGATAAAATACAATGACACTGATTCGTACAATTCTGTAACATTTTAAAATATAATGATAAATGCACGTATCTATGGAATAGTAAATAAAGCAATCTGCTAAGTTAGTATACAAATTTTAATAATAAAAAAATCCACAAAACAAAATGAAACTAAAGAAATCAATAAGCTAAATTAGTCTGATATTTGTTCGAATACCCAATTATGGTACTATAATACCAGGACATGAACTGAAAAAAAATATAAATGTACAGTGTGGTATGCCAAACATGAGACTAGTAGATATCTACCTTTAAAACCCACGTGGTGAATAAAAATTGGAACAGAAATAGAAGAATCAAAAAATTTTTAACAAAAATTTTATTGAAAATGATTCGAATGAGATTGATTGTTTCAGTTGAACGTTTCATGTAAAATCACATAACAGAGTAAATCACATAAGAATATGTGTGAAAAATCAGATCTGAATAGAAATCGATATATAAATCAATGTATATATTTCTACAAATACCGAAAATAAGGTATTCATGTAGAGGATCGTGTACTAACAAAAATTTTGATTCAAATATAAACAGCAGAAAATATAAGCTGCAAATTAATAGATCAAATATAATAACACCGTTGCGTACAAATACCAGACCTCATAGCGTGCATTCCGTAACTTTAAAAATCATGAACTGAAAAATCCTTAAATTACAATTCAGTATGCAAAATATGATAAATTTGATATCTATCTTCAAAACCAACGTGGTGTATAATCACTGGAGTAGAAATAGCAGAAAAGCTAAGCTGCAGATATATCAAAAATTTATTGAAAACGATGCGAATAACATTACTTGTGTCAGTTGAACGTCTCTTGTTAAATTACACAACATGTTAAATCACAAAAGAATATGTGTTGAAAACCCAGACCACACGACAGACCCGAAGGTTTACTGTATCTAAGTGTGTGGCCGGAAAAAATACGGAAAAGAACGGTAAAAAAACGAAAAATACGGAAAGAACGAAAGGAATACGGAAAGCAATATGGAAAGAACGAAAAATACGGAAAGAACGAAAGAAATACGGAAAGAAATATGGAAAGAACGAAAAATACGGAAAAGAACGGAAGTGTGTGGCCGGAAAAGAATATGTGTGAAATAACAGATCAGAAAAGCAAGCGATATAGTAATCAATGTATATACTTGTACAAATGCTGAAAATAAGATATTCAGGTACAGGATTATTTACAAATGTAAGAAAAACTGTGATTCAAATATAAACGGCAGAAAATCTAAACTGCCAATTAATTGATAAAATACAATGACACTGATTCGTACAATTCTGTAACATTTTAAAATATAATGATAAATGCACGTATCTATGGAATAGTAAATAAAGCAATCTGCTAAGTTAGTATACAAATTTTAATAATAAAAAAATCCACAAAACAAAATGAAACTAAAGAAATCAATAAGCTAAATTAGTCTGATATTTGTTCGAATACCCAATTATGGTACTATAATACCAGGACATGAACTGAAAAAAAATATAAATGTACAGTTCGGTATGCCAAACATGAGACTAGTAGATATCTACCTTTAAAACCCACGTGGTGAATAAAAATTGGAACAGAAATAGAAGAATCAAAAATTTTTTAACAAAAATTTTATTGAAAATGATTCGAATGAGATTGATTGTTTCAGTTGAACGTTTCATGTAAAATCACATAACAGAGTAAATCACATAAGAATATGTGTGAAAAATCAGATCTGAATAGAAATCGATATATAAATCAATGTATATATTTCTACAAATACCGAAAATAAGGTATTCATGTAGAGGATCGTGTACTAACAAAAACTTTGATTCAAATATAAACAGCAGAAAATATAAGCTGCAAATTAATAGATCAAATATAATAACACCGTTGCGTACAAATACCAGACCTCATAGCGTGCATTCCGTAACTTTAAAAATCATGAACTGAAAAATCCTTAAATTACAATTCAGTATGCAAAATATGATAAATTTGATATCTATCTTCAAAACCAACGTGGTGTATAATCACTGGAGTAGAAATAGCAGAAAAGCTAAGCTGCAGATATATCAAAAATTTATTGAAAACGATGCGAATAACATTACTTGTGTCAGTTGAACGTCTCTTGTTAAATTACACAACATGTTAAATCACAAAAGAATATGTGTTGAAAACCCAGACCACACGACAGACCCGAAGGTTTACTGTAGCTAAGTGTGTGGCCGGAAAAAATACGGAAAAGAATGGAAAAAACGGAAAAGAACGAAAAATACGAAAACAACGAAAGAAATATGGAAAGAAATACGGAAAGAAATTTGGAAAGAACGAAAAATACGGAAAAGAACGGAAGTATGTGGCCGGAAAAGAATATGTGTGAAATAACAGATCAGAAAAGCAAGCGATATAGTAATCAATGTATATACTTGTACAAATACTGAAAATAAGATATTCAGGTACGGGATCATTTACAAATGTAAGAAAAACTGTGATTCAAATATAAACAGCAGAAAATCTAAGCTGCCAATTAATTGATAAAATACAATGACACTGATTCGTACAATTCTGTAACATTTTAAATCATAATGATAAATGCACGTATCCATGGAATAGTAAATAAAGCAATCTGCTAAGTTAGTATACAAATTGTTATAATAAAAAAATCCACAAAACAAAAAATGAAACTAAAGAAATCAATAAGCGAAATTAGTCTGATATTTGTTTGAATACACAATTGTGGTACTATAATACCAGCACATGAACTGAAAAAATCTATAAATGTACAGCTCGGTATACCAAACATGAGACCAGAAGATATCTGCCTTTAAAACCCATGTGGTGAATAAAAATTGGAACAGAAATAGAAGAAAAGCTAATCTGCCGATATATCAAAAATTTTATTGAAAACGATGCGAATGAAGCTTGCTGTATCAACTGAATGTTTCATGTTAAATTACAGAACAGTTTGAATCACATAAGAATATGTGTTAAACTACTGATAAAAAAATAAAGCAATATCCTAACCAATGCAAATATTTGTATAAAATATAGAGAAAAGGTATTCAAGTACTGGTTCATGTACTATCAAATATTGTAATATAAAAATAAACAGCAGAAAATCTAAGCTGCCAATTAATTGATAAAAAATAATGGCACTGATTCGTAAACAACTAGACCTCACAGAGTGTATTCCGTAACATTTTAAATCATGAACTGTAAAATTTATAAAAATAAAGTTCAGTATACCAAATATGTGACCAGTTAGTATCTACTTTTAAACAAATGTGGTGTATAATCAATGGAATAGAAACAGCAGAAAAGCTAAGTTGACGATATGCCAAAAACTTTATTCAAAACGATGCGAATGAAATTGACTGCGTCACCTGAACTTCTCATGTTAAATCACACAACATGTTAAATAACATAAGAATTTGTGTGAAATAACAGATCAGAAAAGAAACCGATACAAAAATCAATGTATATATTTGTACAAATACCGAAAATAAGGTATTCATGTACAGGATCGTGTACTAACAAAAACTATGATTCAAATATAAACAGCAGAAAATCTAAGCTGCAAATTAATAGATAAAATATAATGACACCGTTGCGTACAAATACCAGACCTCATAGCGTGTATTCCGTAACTTTAAAAATCATGAACTGAAAAATCCTTAAAAGTACAATTCAGTATGCAAAATATGATAAATTTGATATCTATCTTCAAAACCAACGTGGTGTATAATCACTGGAGTAGAAATAGCAGAAAACCTAAGCTGCAGATATATCAAAAATTTATTGAAAACGATGCGAATAACATTACTTGTGTCAGTTGAACGTCTCTTGTTAAATTACACAACATGTTAAATCACAAAAGAATATGTGTTGAAAACCCAGACCACACGACAGACCCGAAGGTTTACTGTAGCTAAGTGTGTGGCCGGAAAAAATACGGAAAAGAACGGTAAAAAAACGAAAAATACGGAAAGAACGAAAGGAATACGGAAAGCAATATGGAAAGAACGAAAAATACGGAAAGAACGAAAGAAATACGGAAAGAAATATGGAAAGAACGAAAAATACGGAAAAGAACGGAAGTGTGTGGCCGGAAAAGAATATGTGTGAAATAACAGATCAGAAAAGCAAGCGATATAGTAATCAATGTATATACTTGTACAAATACTGAAAATAAGATATTCAGGTACAGGATTATTTACAAATGTAAGAAAAACTGTGATTCAAATATAAACGGCAGAAAATCTAAACTGCCAATTAATTGATAAAATACAATGACACTGATTCGTACAATTCTGTAACATTTTAAAATATAATGATAAATGCACGTATCTATGGAATAGTAAATAAAGCAATCTGCTAAGTTAGTATACAAATTTTTATAATAAAAAAATCCACAAAACAAAATGAAACTAAAGAAATCAATAAGCTAAATTAGTCTGATATTTGTTCGAATACCCAATTATGGTACTATAATACCAGGACATGAACTGAAAAAAATATAAATGTACAGTTCGGTATGCCAAACATGAGACTAGTAGATATCTACCTTTAAAACCCACGTGGTGAATAAAAATTGGAACAGAAATAGAAGAATCAAAAATTTTTTAACAAAAATTTTATTGAAAATGATTCGAATGAGATTGATTGTTTCAGTTGAACGTTTCATGTAAAATCACATAACAGAGTAAATCACATAAGAATATGTGTGAAAAATCAGATCTGAATAGAAATCGATATATAAATCAATGTATATATTTCTACAAATACCGAAAATAAGGTATTCATGTAGAGGATCGTGTACTAACAAAAACTTTGATTCAAATATAAACAGCAGAAAATATAAGCTGCAAATTAATAGATCAAATATAATAACACCGTTGCGTACAAATACCAGACCTCATAGCGTGCATTCCGTAACTTTAAAAATCATGAACTGAAAAATCCTTAAATTACAATTCAGTATGCAAAATATGATAAATTTGATATCTATCTTCAAAACCAACGTGGTGTATAATCACTGGAGTAGAAATAGCAGAAAAGCTAAGCTGCAGATATATCAAAAATTTATTGAAAACGATGCGAATAACATTACTTGTGTCAGTTGAACGTCTCTTGTTAAATTACACAACATGTTAAATCACAAAAGAATATGTGTTGAAAACCCAGACCACACGACAGACCCGAAGGTTTACTGTAGCTAAGTGTGTGGCCGGAAAAAATACGGAAAAGAATGGAAAAAACGGAAAAGAACGAAAAATACGAAAACAACGAAAGAAATATGGAAAGAAATACGGAAAGAAATTTGGAAAGAACGAAAAATACGGAAAAGAACGGAAGTGTGTGGCCGGAAAAGAATATGTGTGAAATAACAGATCAGAAAAGCAAGCGATATAGTAATCAATGTATATACTTGTACAAATACTGAAAATAAGATATTCAGGTACAGGATCATTTACAAATGAAAGAAAAACTGTGATTCAAATATAAACAGCAGAAAATCTAAGCTGCCAATTAATTGATAAAATACAATGACACTGATTCGTACAATTCTGTAACATTTTAAATCATAATGATAAATGCACGTATCCATGGAATAGTAAATAAAGCAATCTGCTAAGTTAGTATACAAATTGTTATAATAAAAAAATCCACAAAACAAAAAATGAAACTAAAGAAATCAATAAGCGAAATTAGTCTGATATTTGTTTGAATACACAATTGTGGTACTATAATACCAGCACATGAACTGAAAAAATCTATAAATGTACAGCTCGGTATATTAAACATGAGACCAGAGGATATCTGCCTTTAAAAAACATGTGGTGAATAAAAATTGGAACAGAAATAGAAGAAAAGCTAATCTGCCGATATATCAAAAATTTTATTGAAAACGATGCGAATGAAGCTTGCTGTATCAACTGAATGTTTCATGTTAAATTACAGAACAGTTTGAATCACATAAGAATATGTGTTAAACTACTGATAAAAAAATAAAGCAATATCCTAACTAATGCAAATATTTCTATAAATTAAAGAGAAAAGGTATTCAAGTACTGGTTCATGTACTATCAAATATTGTAATATAAAAATAAACAGCAGAAAATCTAAGCTGCCAGTTAATTGATAAAAAATAATGGCACTGATTCGTAAACAACTAGACCTCACAGAGTGTATTCCGTAACATTTTAAATCATGAACTGTAAAATTTATAAAAATAAAGTTCAGTATACCAAATATGTGACCAGTTAATATCTACCTTTAAACAAATGTGGTGTATAATCAATGGAATAGAAACAGCAGAAAAGCTAAGTTGACGATATGCCAAAAACTTTATTCAAAACGATGCGAATGAAATTGACTGCGTCACCTGAACTTCTCATGTTAAATCACACAACATGTTAAATAACATAAGAATTTGTGTGAAATAACAGATCAGAAAAGAAACCGATACAAAAATCAATGTATATATTTGTACAAATACCGAAAATAAGATATTCATGTACAGGATCGTGTACTAACAAAAACTATGATTCAAATATAAACAGCAGAAAATCTAAGCTGCAAATTAATAGATAAAATATAATGACACCGTTGCGTACAAATACCAGACCTCATAGCGTGTATTCCGTAACTTTAAAAATCATGAACTGAAAAATCCTTAAAAGTACAATTCAGTATGCAAAATATGATAAATTTGATATCTATCTTCAAAACCAACGTGGTGTATAATCACTGGAGTAGAAATAGCAGAAAACCTAAGCTGCAGATATATCAAAAATTTATTGAAAACGATGCGAATAACATTACTTGTGTCAGTTGAACGTCTCTTGTTAAATTACACAACATGTTAAATCACAAAAGAATATGTGTTGAAAACCCAGACCACACGACAGACCCGAAGGTTTACTGTAGCTAAGTGTGTGGCCGGAAAAAATACGGAAAAGAACGGTAAAAAACGAAAAATACGGAAAGAACGAAAGGAATACGGAAAGCAATATGGAAAGAACGAAAAATACGGAAAGAACGAAAGAAATACGGAAAGAAATATGGAAAGAACGAAAAATACGGAAAAGAACGGAAGTGTGTGGCCGGAAAAGAATATGTGTGAAATAACAGATCAGAAAAGCAAGCGATATAGTAATCAATGTATATACTTGTACAAATACTGAAAATAAGATATTCAGGTACAGGATTATTTACAAATGTAAGAAAAACTGTGATTCAAATATAAACGGCAGAAAATCTAAACTGCCAATTAATTGATAAAATACAATGACACTGATTCGTACAATTCTGTAACATTTTAAAATATAATGATAAATGCACGTATCTATGGAATAGTAAATAAAGCAATCTGCTAAGTTAGTATACAAATTTTTATAATAAAAAAATCCACAAAACAAAATGAAACTAAAGAAATCAATAAGCTAAATTAGTCTGATATTTGTTCGAATACCCAATTATGGTACTATAATACCAGGACATGAACTGAAAAAAATATAAATGTACAGTTCGGTATGCCAAACATGAGACTAGTAGATATCTACCTTTAAAACCCACGTGGTGAATAAAAATTGGAACAGAAATAGAAGAATCAAAAATTTTTTAACAAAAATTTTATTGAAAATGATTCGAATGAGATTGATTGTTTCAGTTGAACGTTTCATGTAAAATCACATAACAGAGTAAATCACATAAGAATATGTGTGAAAAATCAGATCTGAATAGAAATCGATATATAAATCAATGTATATATTTCTACAAATACCGAAAATAAGGTATTCATGTAGAGGATCGTGTACTAACAAAAACTTTGATTCAAATATAAACAGCAGAAAATATAAGCTGCAAATTAATAGATCAAATATAATAACACCGTTGCGTACAAATACCAGACCTCATAGCGTGCATTCCGTAACTTTAAAAATCATGAACTGAAAAATCCTTAAATTACAATTCAGTATGCAAAATATGATAAATTTGATATCTATCTTCAAAACCAACGTGGTGTATAATCACTGGAGTAGAAATAGCAGAAAAGCTAAGCTGCAGATATATCAAAAATTTATTGAAAACGATGCGAATAACATTACTTGTGTCAGTTGAACGTCTCTTGTTAAATTACACAACATGTTAAATCACAAAAGAATATGTGTTGAAAACCCAGACCACACGACAGACCCGAAGGTTTACTGTAGCTAAGTGTGTGGCCGGAAAAAATACGGAAAAGAATGGAAAAAAAGGAAAAGAACGAAAAATACGAAAACAACGAAAGAAATATGGAAAGAAATACGGAAAGAAATTTGGAAAGAACGAAAAATACGGAAAAGAACGGAAGTGTGTGGCCGGAAAAGAATATGTGTGAAATAACAGATCAGAAAAGCAAGCGATAGAGTAATCAATGTATATACTTGTACAAATACTGAAAATAAGATATTCAGGTACAGGATCATTTACAAATGAAAGAAAAACTGTGATTCAAATATAAACAGCAGAAAATCTAAGCTGCCAATTAATTGATAAAATACAATGACACTGATTCGTACAATTCTGTAACATTTTAAATCATAATGATAAATGCACGTATCCATGGAATAGTAAATAAAGCAATCTGCTAAGTTAGTATACAAATTGTTATAGTAAAAAAATCCACAAAACAAAAAATGAAACTAAAGAAATCAATAAGCGAAATTAGTCTGATATTTGTTTGAATACACAATTGTGGTACTATAATACCAGCACATGAACTGAAAAAATCTATAAATGTACAGCTCGGTATATTAAACATGAGACCAGAGGATATCTGCCTTTAAAAAACATGTGGTGAATAAAAATTGGAACAGAAATAGAAGAAAAGCTAATCTGCCGATATATCAAAAATTTTATTGAAAACGATGCGAATGAAGCTTGCTGTATCAACTGAATGTTTCATGTTAAATTACAGAACAGTTTGAATCACATAAGAATATGTGTTAAACTACTGATAAAAAAATAAAGCAATATCCTAACTAATGCAAATATTTCTATAAATTAAAGAGAAAAGGTATTCAAGTACTGGTTCATGTACTATCAAATATTGTAATATAAAAATAAACAGCAGAAAATCTAAGCTGCCAATTAATTGATAAAAAATAATGGCACTGATTCGTAAACAACTAGACCTCACAGAGTGTATTCCGTAACATTTTAAATCATGAACTGTAAAATTTATAAAAATAAAGTTCAGTATACCAAATATGTGACCAGTTAATATCTACCTTTAAACAAATGTGGTGTATAATCAATGGAATAGAAACAGCAGAAAAGCTAAGTTGACGATATGCCAAAAACTTTATTCAAAACGATGCGAATGAAATTGACTGCGTCACCTGAACTTCTCATGTTAAATCACACAACATGTTAAATAACATAAGAATTTGTGTGAAATAACAGATCAGAAAAGAAACCGATACAAAAATCAATGTATATATTTGTACAAATACCGAAAATAAGGTATTCATGTACAGGATCGTGTACTAACAAAAACTATGATTCAAATATAAACAGCAGAAAATCTAAGCTGCAAATTAATAGATAAAATATAATGACACCGTTGCG
This sequence comes from Amaurobius ferox, assembly GCA_951213105.1. Lineage (NCBI taxonomy): Eukaryota > Metazoa > Arthropoda > Arachnida > Araneae > Amaurobiidae > Amaurobius > Amaurobius ferox. The sequence goes on from OX578146.1 coordinate 94,257,232, forward strand.
TACAAATACCAGACCTCATAGCGTGTATTCCGTAACTTTAAAAATCATGAACTGAAAAATCCTTAAAAGTACAATTCAGTATGCAAAATATGATAAATTTGATATCTATCTTCAAAACCAACGTGGTGTATAATCACTGGAGTAGAAATAGCAGAAAACCTAAGCTGCAGATATATCAAAAATTTATTGAAAACGATGCGAGTAACATTACTTGTGTCAGTTGAACGTCTCTTGTTAAATTACACAACATGTTAAATCACAAAAGAATATGTGTTGAAAACCCAGACCACACGACAGACCCGAAGGTTTACTGTAGCTAAGTGTGTGGCCGGAAAAAATACGGAAAAGAACGGAAAAGAACGAAAAATACGGAAAGAACGAAAGAAATACGGAAAGCAATATGGAAAGAACGAAAAATACAGAAAGAACGAAAGAAATACGGAAAGAAATATATAAAGAACGAAAAATACGGAAAAGAACGGAAGTGTGTGGCCGGAAAAGAATATGTGTGAAATAACAGATCAGAAAAGCAAGCGATATAGTAATCAATGTATATACTTGTACAAATACTGAAAATAAGATATTCAGGGACAGGATTATTTACAAATGTAAGAAAAACTGTGATTCAAATATAAACAGCAGAAATTCTAAGCTGCTAATTAATTGATAAAATACAATGACACTGATTCGTACAATTCTGTAACATTTTAAAATATAATGATAAATGCACGTATCTATGGAATAGTAAATAAAGCAATCTGCTAAGTTAGTATACAAATTTTTATAATAAAAAAATCCACAAAACAAAATGAAACTAAAGAAATCAATAAGCTAAATTAGTCTGATATTTGTTCGAATACCCAATTATGGTACTATAATACCAGGACATGAACTGAAAAAATCTATAAATGTACAGTTCGGTATGCCAAACATGAGACTAGTAGATATCTACCTTTAAAACCCACGTGGTGAATAAAAATTGGAACAGAAATAGAAGAAAAGCTAAGCTGCCGATATATCAAAAATTTTATTGAAAACGATTCGAATGAGATTGATTATTTCAGTTGAACGTTTCATGTAAAATCACACAACAGAGTTAATCACATAAGAATATGTGAGAAAAATCAGATCTGAATAGAAAGCGATATATAAATCAATGTATATATTTTTACAAACACCGAAAATAAGGTATTCATGTAGAGGATCGTGTACTAACAAAAACTATGATTCAAATATAAACAGCAGAAAATCTAAGCTGCAAATTAATAGATAAAATATAATAACACCGTTGCGTACAAATACCAGACCTCATAGCGTGTATTCCGTAACTTTAAAAATCATGAACTGAAAAATCCTTAAAAGTACAAATCAGTATGCAAAATATGATAAATATGATATCTTTCTTCAAAACCAACGTGGTGTATAATCACTGTAGAAATAGCAGAAAAGCTAAGCTGCAGATATATCAAAAATTTATTGAAAACGATGCGACTAACATTACTTGTGTCAGTTGAACGTCTCTTGTTAAATTACACAACATGTTAAATCACAAAAGAATATGTGTTGAAAACCCAGACCACACGACAGACCCGAAGGTTTACTGCAGCTAAGTGTGTGGCCGGAAAAAATACGGAAAAGAATGGAAAGAACGGAAAAGAACGAAAAATACGGAAAGAACGAAAGAAATATGGAAAGAAATACGGAAAGAAATTTGGAAAAAACGAAAAATACGGAAAAGAACGGAAGTGTCTAGCCGGAAAATAATATGTGTGAAATAACAGATCAGAAAAGCAAGCGATATAGTAATCAATGTATATACTTGTACAAATACTGAAAATAAGATATTCAGGTACAGGATCATTTACAAATGTAAGAAAAACTGTGATTCAAATATAAACAGCAGAAAATCTAAGCTGCCAATTAATTGATAAAATACAATGACACTGATTCGTACAATTCTGTAACATTTTAAATCATAATGATAAATGCACGTATCCATGGAATAGTAAATAAAGCAATCTGCTAAGTTAGTATACAAATTGTTATAATAAAAAAATCCACAAAACAAAAAATGAAACTAAAGAAATCAATAAGCGAAATTAGTCTGATATTTGTTTGAATACACAATTGTGGTACTATAATACCAGCACATGAACTGAAAAAATCTATAAATGTACAGCTCGGTATACCAAACATGAGACCAGAAGATATCTGCCTTTAAAACCCATGTGGTGAATAAAAATTGGAACAGAAATAGAAGAAAAGCTAATCTGCCGATATATCAAAAATTTTATTGAAAACGATGCGAATGAAGCTTGCTGTATCAACTGAATGTTTCATGTTAAATTACAGAACAGTTTGAATCACATAAGAATATGTGTTAAACTACTGATAAAAAAATAAAGCAATATCCTAACCAATGCAAATATTTGTATAAAATAAAGAGAAAAGGTATTCAAGTACTGGTTCATGTACTATCAAATATTGTAATATAAAAATAAACAGCAGAAAATCTAAGCTGCCAATTAATTGATAAAAAATAATGGCACTGATTCGTAAACAACTAGACCTCACAGAGTGTATTCCGTAACATTTTAAATCATGAACTGTAAAATTTATAAAAATAAAGTTCAGTATACCAAATATGTGACCAGTTAGTATCTACTTTTAAACAAATGTGGTGTATAATCAATGGAATAGAAACAGCAGAAAAGCTAAGTTGACGATATGCCAAAAACTTTATTCAAAACGATGCGAATGAAATTGACTGCGTCACCTGAACTTCTCATGTTAAATCACACAACATGTTAAATAACATAAGAATTTGTGTGAAATAACAGATCAGAAAAGAAACCGATACAAAAAGCAATGTATATATTTGTACAAATACCGAAAATAAGGTATTCATGTACAGGATCGTGTACTAACAAAAACTATGATTCAAATATAAACAGCAGAAAATCTAAGCTGCAAATTAATAGATAAAATATAATGACACCGTTGCGTACAAATACCAGACCTCATAGCGTGTATTCCGTAACTTTAAAAATCATGAACTGAAAAATCCTTAAAAGTACAATTCAGTATGCAAAATATGATAAATTTGATATCTATCTTCAAAACCAACGTGGTGTATAATCACTGGAGTAGAAATAGCAGAAAACCTAAGCTGCAGATATATCAAAAATTTATTGAAAACGATGCGAATAACATTACTTGTGTCAGTTGAACGTCTCTTGTTAAATTACACAACATGTTAAATCACAAAAGAATATGTGTTGAAAACCCAGACCACACGACAGACCCGAAGGTTTACTGTATCTAAGTGTGTGGCCGGAAAAAATACGGAAAAGAACGGTAAAAAACGAAAAATACGGAAAGAACGAAAGGAATACGGAAAGCAATATGGAAAGAACGAAAAATACGGAAAGAACGAAAGAAATACGGAAAGAAATATGGAAAAAACGAAAAATACGGAAAAGAACGGAAGTGTGTGGCCGGAAAAGAATATGTGTGAAATAACAGATCAGAAAAGCAAGCGATATAGTAATCAATGTATATACTTGTACAAATGCTGAAAATAAGATATTCAGGTACAGGATTATTTACAAATGTAAGAAAAACTGTGATTCAAATATAAACGGCAGAAAATCTAATCTGCCAATTAATTGATAAAATACAATGACACTGATTCGTACAATTCTGTAACATTTTAAAATATAATGATAAATGCACGTATCTATGGAATATTAAATAAAGCAATCTGCTAAGTTAGTATACAAATTTTAATAATAAAAAAATCCACAAAACAAAATGAAACTAAAGAAATCAATAAGCTAAATTAGTCTGATATTTGTTCGAATACCCAATTATGGTACTATAATACCAGGACATGAACTGAAAAAAAATATAAATGTACAGTTCGGTATGCCAAACATGAGACTAGTAGATATCTACCTTTAAAACCCACGTGGTGAATAAAAATTGGAACAGAAATAGAAGAAAAGCTAAGCTGCCGATATATCAAAAATTTTATTGAAAACGATTCGAATGAGATTGATTATTTCAGTTGAACGTTTCATGTAAAATCACACAACAGAGTTAATCACATAAGAATATGTGAGAAAAATCAGATCTGAATAGAAAGCGATATATAAATCAATGTATATATTTTTACAAACACCGAAAATAAGGTATTCATGTAGAGGATCGTGTACTAACAAAAACTATGATTCAAATATAAACAGCAGAAAATCTAAGCTGCAAATTAATAGATAAAATATAATAACACCGTTGCGTACAAATACCAGACCTCATAGCGTGTATTCCGTAACTTTAAAAATCATGAACTGAAAAATCCTTAAAAGTACAAATCAGTATGCAAAATATGATAAATATGATATCTTTCTTCAAAACCAACGTGGTGTATAATCACTGTAGAAATAGCAGAAAAGCTAAGCTGCAGATATATCAAAAATTTATTGAAAACGATGCGACTAACATTACTTGTGTCAGTTGAACGTCTCTTGTTAAATTACACAACATGTTAAATCACAAAAGAATATGTGTTGAAAACCCAGACCACACGACAGACCCGAAGGTTTACTGCAGCTAAGTGTGTGGCCGGAAAAAATACGGAAAAGAATGGAAAGAACGGAAAAGAACGAAAAATACGGAAAGAACGAAAGAAATATGGAAAGAAATACGGAAAGAAATTTGGAAAAAACGAAAAATACGGAAAAGAACGGAAGTGTCTAGCCGGAAAATAATATGTGTGAAATAACAGATCAGAAAAGCAAGCGATATAGTAATCAATGTATATACTTGTACAAATACTGAAAATAAGATATTCAGGTACAGGATCATTTACAAATGTAAGAAAAACTGTGATTCAAATATAAACAGCAGAAAATCTAAGCTGCCAATTAATTGATAAAATACAATGACACTGATTCGTACAATTCTGTAACATTTTAAATCATAATGATAAATGCACGTATCCATGGAATAGTAAATAAAGCAATCTGCTAAGTTAGTATACAAATTGTTATAATAAAAAAATCCACAAAACAAAAAATGAAACTAAAGAAATCAATAAGCGAAATTAGTCTGATATTTGTTTGAATACACAATTGTGGTACTATAATACCAGCACATGAACTGAAAAAATCTATAAATGTACAGATCGGTATACCAAACATGAGACCAGAAGATATCTGCCTTTAAAACCCATGTGGTGAATAAAAATTGGAACAGAAATAGAAGAAAAGCTAATCTGCCGATATATCAAAAATTTTATTGAAAACGATGCGAATGAAGCTTGCTGTATCAACTGAATGTTTCATGTTAAATTACAGAACAGTTTGAATCACATAAGAATATGTGTTAAACTACTGATAAAAAAATAAAGCAATATCCTAACCAATGCAAATATTTGTATAAAATAAAGAGAAAAGGTATTCAAGTACTGGTTCATGTACTATCAAATATTGTAATATAAAAATAAACAGCAGAAAATCTAAGCTGCCAATTAATTGATAAAAAATAATGGCACTGATTCGTAAACAACTAGACCTCACAGAGTGTATTCCGTAACATTTTAAATCATGAACTGTAAAATTTATAAAAATAAAGTTCAGTATACCAAATATGTGACCAGTTAGTATCTACTTTTAAACAAATGTGGTGTATAATCAATGGAATAGAAACAGCAGAAAAGCTAAGTTGACGATATGCCAAAAACTTTATTCAAAACGATGCGAATGAAATTGACTGCGTCACCTGAACTTCTCATGTTAAATCACACAACATGTTAAATAACATAAGAATTTGTGTGAAATAACAGATCAGAAAAGAAACCGATACAAAAAGCAATGTATATATTTGTACAAATACCGAAAATAAGGTATTCATGTACAGGATCGTGTACTAACAAAAACTATGATTCAAATATAAACAGCAGAAAATCTAAGCTGCAAATTAATAGATAAAATATAATGACACCGTTGCGTACAAATACCAGACCTCATAGCGTGTATTCCGTAACTTTAAAAATCATGAACTGAAAAATCCTTAAAAGTACAATTCAGTATGCAAAATATGATAAATTTGATATCTATCTTCAAAACCAACGTGGTGTATAATCACTGGAGTAGAAATAGCAGAAAACCTAAGCTGCAGATATATCAAAAATTTATTGAAAACGATGCGAATAACATTACTTGTGTCAGTTGAACGTCTCTTGTTAAATTACACAACATGTTAAATCACAAAAGAATATGTGTTGAAAACCCAGACCACACGACAGACCCGAAGGTTTACTGTATCTAAGTGTGTGGCCGGAAAAAATACGGAAAAGAACGGTAAAAAAACGAAAAATACGGAAAGAACGAAAGGAATACGGAAAGCAATATGGAAAGAACGAAAAATACGGAAAGAACGAAAGAAATACGGAAAGAAATATGGAAAAAACGAAAAATACGGAAAAGAACGGAAGTGTGTGGCCGGAAAAGAATATGTGTGAAATAACAGATCAGAAAAGCAAGCGATATAGTAATCAATGTATATACTTGTACAAATGCTGAAAATAAGATATTCAGGTACAGGATTATTTACAAATGTAAGAAAAACTGTGATTCAAATATAAACGGCAGAAAATCTAAACTGCCAATTAATTGATAAAATACAATGACACTGATTCGTACAATTCTGTAACATTTTAAAATATAATGATAAATGCACGTATCTATGGAATATTAAATAAAGCAATCTGCTAAGTTAGTATACAAATTTTAATAATAAAAAAATCCACAAAACAAAATGAAACTAAAGAAATCAATAAGCTAAATTAGTCTGATATTTGTTCGAATACCCAATTATGGTACTATAATACCAGGACATGAACTGAAAAAAAATATAAATGTACAGTTCGGTATGCCAAACATGAGACTAGTAGATATCTACCTTTAAAACCCACGTGGTGAATAAAAATTGGAACAGAAATAGAAGAATCAAAAATTTTTTAACAAAAATTTTATTGAAAATGATTCGAATGAGATTGATTGTTTCAGTTGAACGTTTCATGTAAAATCACATAACAGAGTAAATCACATAAGAATATGTGTGAAAAATCAGATCTGAATAGAAATCGATATATAAATCAATGTATATATTTCTACAAATACCGAAAATAAGGTATTCATGTAGAGGATCGTGTACTAACAAAAACTTTGATTCAAATATAAACAGCAGAAAATATAAGCTGCAAATTAATAGATCAAATATAATAACACCGTTGCGTACAAATACCAGACCTCATAGCGTGCATTCCGTAACTTTAAAAATCATGAACTGAAAAATCCTTAAATTACAATTCAGTATGCAAAATATGATAAATTTGATATCTATCTTCAAAACCAACGTGGTGTATAATCACTGGAGTAGAAATAGCAGAAAAGCTAAGCTGCAGATATATCAAAAATTTATTGAAAACGATGCGAATAACATTACTTGTGTCAATTGAACGTCTCTTGTTAAATTACACAACATGTTAAATCACAAAAGAATATGTGTTGAAAACCCAGACCACACGACAGACCCGAAGGTTTACTGTAGCTAAGTGTGTGGCCGGAAAAAATACGGAAAAGAATGGAAAAAACGGAAAAGAACGAAAAATACGAAAACAACGAAAGAAATATGGAAAGAAATACGGAAAGAAATTTGGAAAGAACGAAAAATACGGAAAAGAACGGAAGTGTGTGGCCGGAAAAGAATATGTGTGAAATAACAGATCAGAAAAGCAAGCGATATAGTAATCAATGTATATACATGTACAAATACTGAAAATAAGATATTCAGGTACAGGATCATTTACAAATGTAAGAAAAACTGTGATTCAAATATAAACAGCAGAAAATCTAAGCTGCCAATTAATTGATAAAATACAATGACACTGATTCGTACAATTCTGTAACATTTTAAATCATAATGATAAATGCACGTATCCATGGAATAGTAAATAAAGCAATCTGCTAAGTTAGTATACAAATTGTTATAATAAAAAAATCCACAAAACAAAAAATGAAACTAAAGAAATCAATAAGCGAAATTAGTCTGATATTTGTTCGAATACCCAATTATGGTACTATAATACCAGGACATGAACTGAAAAAATCTATAAATGTACAGTTCGGTATGCCAAACATGAGACTAGTAGATATCTACCTTTAAAACCCACGTGGTGAATAAAAATTGGAACAGAAATAGAAGAAAAGCTAAGCTGCCGATATATCAAAAATTTTATTGAAAACGATTCGAATGAGATTGATTATTTCAGTTGAACGTTTCATGTAAAATCACACAACAGAGTTAATCACATAAGAATATGTGAGAAAAATCAGATCTGAATAGAAAGCGATATATAAATCAATGTATATATTTTTACAAACACCGAAAATAAGGTATTCATGTAGAGGATCGTGTACTAACAAAAACTATGATTCAAATATAAACAGCAGAAAATCTAAGCTGCAAATTAATAGATAAAATATAATAACACCGTTGCGTACAAATACCAGACCTCATAGCGTGTATTCCGTAACTTTAAAAATCATGAACTGAAAAATCCTTAAAAGTACAAATCAGTATGCAAAATATGATAAATATGATATCTTTCTTCAAAACCAACGTGGTGTATAATCACTGTAGAAATAGCAGAAAAGCTAAGCTGCAGATATATCAAAAATTTATTGAAAACGATGCGACTAACATTACTTGTGTCAGTTGAACGTCTCTTGTTAAATTACACAACATGTTAAATCACAAAAGAATATGTGTTGAAAACCCAGACCACACGACAGACCCGAAGGTTTACTGCAGCTAAGTGTGTGGCCGGAAAAAATACGGAAAAGAATGGAAAGAACGGAAAAGAACGAAAAATACGGAAAGAACGAAAGAAATATGGAAAGAAATACGGAAAGAAATTTGGAAAAAACGAAAAATACGGAAAAGAACGGAAGTGTCTAGCCGGAAAATAATATGTGTGAAATAACAGATCAGAAAAGCAAGCGATATAGTAATCAATGTATATACTTGTACAAATACTGAAAATAAGATATTCAGGTACAGGATCATTTACAAATGTAAGAAAAACTGTGATTCAAATATAAACAGCAGAAAATCTAAGCTGCCAATTAATTGATAAAATACAATGACACTGATTCGTACAATTCTGTAACATTTTAAATCATAATGATAAATGCACGTATCCATGGAATAGTAAATAAAGCAATCTGCTAAGTTAGTATACAAATTTTTATAATAAAAAAATCCACAAAACAAAAAATGAAACTAAAGAAATCAATAAGCGAAATTAGTCTGATATTTGTTTGAATACACAATTGTGGTACTATAATACCAGCACATGAACTGAAAAAATCTATAAATGTACAGATCGGTATACCAAACATGAGACCAGAAGATATCTGCCTTTAAAACCCATGTGGTGAATAAAAATTGGAACAGAAATAGAAGAAAAGCTAATCTGCCGATATATCAAAAATTTTATTGAAAACGATGCGAATGAAGCTTGCTGTATCAACTGAATGTTTCATGTTAAATTACAGAACAGTTTGAATCACATAAGAATATGTGTTAAACTACTGATAAAAAAATAAAGCAATATCCTAACCAATGCAAATATTTGTATAAATTAAAGAGAAAAGGTATTCAAGTACTGGTTCATGTACTATCAAATATTGTAATATAAAAATAAACAGCAGAAAATCTAAGCTGCCAATTAATTGATAAAATATAATGGCACTGATTCGTAAACAACTAGACCTCACAGAGTGTATTCCGTAACATTTTAAATCATGAACTGTAAAATTTATAAAAATAAAGTTCAGTATACCAAATATGTGACCTGTTAATATCTACCTTTAAAACAAATGTGGTGTATAATCAATGGAATAGAAACAGCAGAAAAGCTAAGTTGACGATATGCCAAAAACTTTATTCAAAACGATGCGAATGAAATTGACTGCGTCACCTGAACTTCTCATGTTAAATCACACAACATGTTAAATAACATAAGAATTTGTGTGAAATAACAGATCAGAAAAGAAACCGATACAAAAATCAATGTATATATTTGTACAAATACCGAAAATAAGGTATTCATGTACAGGATCGTGTACTAACAAAAACTATGATTCAAATATAAACAGCAGAAAATCTAAGCTGCAAATTAATAGATAAAATATAATGACACCGTTGCGTACAAATACCAGACCTCATAGCGTGTATTCCGTAACTTTAAAAATCATGAACTGAAAAATCCTTAAAAGTACAATTCAGTATGCAAAATATGATAAATTTGATATCTATCTTCAAAACCAACGTGGTGTATAATCACTGGAGTAGAAATAGCAGAAAACCTAAGCTGCAGATATATCAAAAATTTATTGAAAACGATGCGAATAACATTACTTGTGTCAGTTGAACGTCTCTTGTTAAATTACACAACATGTTAAATCACAAAAGAATATGTGTTGAAAACCCAGACCACACGACAGACCCGAAGGTTTACTGTAGCTAAGTGTGTGGCCGGAAAAAATACGGAAAAGAACGGTAAAAAAACGAAAAATACGGAAAGAACGAAAGGAATACGGAAAGCAATATGGAAAGAACGAAAAATACGGAAAGAACGAAAGAAATACGGAAAGAAATATGGAAAGAACGAAAAATACGGAAAAGAACGGAAGTGTGTGGCCGGAAAAGAATATGTGTGAAATAACAGATCAGAAAAGCAAGCGATATAGTAATCAATGTATATACTTGTACAAATACTGAAAATAAGATATTCAGGTACAGGATTATTTACAAATGTAAGAAAAACTGTGATTCAAATATAAACGGCAGAAAATCTAAACTGCCAATTAATTGATAAAATACAATGACACTGATTCGTACAATTCTGTAACATTTTAAAATATAATGATAAATGCACGTATCTATGGAATAGTAAATAAAGCAATCTGCTAAGTTAGTATACAAATTTTTATAATAAAAAAATCCACAAAACAAAATGAAACTAAAGAAATCAATAAGCTAAATTAGTCTGATATTTGTTCGAATACCCAATTATGGTACTATAATACCAGGACATGAACTGAAAAAATCTATAAATGTACAGTTCGGTATGCCAAACATGAGACTAGTAGATATCTACCTTTAAAACCCACGTGGTGAATAAAAATTGGAACAGAAATAGAAGAAAAGCTAAGCTGCCGATATATCAAAAATTTTATTGAAAACGATTCGAATGAGATTGATTATTTCAGTTGAACGTTTCATGTAAAATCACACAACAGAGTTAATCACATAAGAATATGTGAGAAAAATCAGATCTGAATAGAAAGCGATATATAAATCAATGTATATATTTTTACAAACACCGAAAATAAGGTATTCATGTAGAGGATCGTGTACTAACAAAAACTATGATTCAAATATAAACAGCAGAAAATCTAAGCTGCAAATTAATAGATAAAATATAATAACACCGTTGCGTACAAATACCAGACCTCATAGCGTGTATTCCGTAACTTTAAAAATCATGAACTGAAAAATCCTTAAAAGTACAAATCAGTATGCAAAATATGATAAATATGATATCTTTCTTCAAAACCAACGTGGTGTATAATCACTGTAGAAATAGCAGAAAAGCTAAGCTGCAGATATATCAAAAATTTATTGAAAACGATGCGACTAACATTACTTGTGTCAGTTGAACGTCTCTTGTTAAATTACACAACATGTTAAATCACAAAAGAATATGTGTTGAAAACCCAGACCACACGACAGACCCGAAGGTTTACTGCAGCTAAGTGTGTGGTCGGAAAAAATACGGAAAAGAATGGAAGGAACGGAAAAGAACGAAAAATACGGAAAGAACGAAAGAAATATGGAAAGAAATACGGAAAGAAATTTGGAAAAAACGAAAAATACGGAAAAGAACGGAAGTGTCTAGCCGGAAAATAATATGTGTGAAATAACAGATCAGAAAAGCAAGCGATATAGTAATCAATGTATATACTTGTACAAATGCTGAAAATAAGATATTCAGGTACAGGATTATTTACAAATGTAAGAAAAACTGTGATTCAAATATAAACGGCAGAAAATCTAAACTGCCAATTAATTGATAAAATACAATGACACTGATTCGTACAATTCTGTAACATTTTAAAATATAATGATAAATGCACGTATCTATGGAATATTAAATAAAGCAATCTGCTAAGTTAGTATACAAATTTTAATAATAAAAAAATCCACAAAACAAAATGAAACTAAAGAAATCAATAAGCTAAATTAGTCTGATATTTGTTCGAATACCCAATTATGGTACTATAATACCAGGACATGAACTGAAAAAAAATATAAATGTACAGTTCGGTATGCCAAACATGAGACTAGTAGATATCTACCTTTAAAACCCACGTGGTGAATAAAAATTGGAACAGAAATAGAAGAATCAAAAATTTTTTAACAAAAATTTTATTGAAAATGATTCGAATGAGATTGATTGTTTCAGTTGAACATTTCATGTAAAATCACATAACAGAGTAAATCACATAAGAATATGTGTGAAAAATCAGATCTGAATAGAAATCGATATATAAATCAATGTATATATTTCTACAAATACCGAAAATAAGGTATTCATGTAGAGGATCGTGTACTAACAAAAACTTTGATTCAAATATAAACAGCAGAAAATATAAGCTGCAAATTAATAGATCAAATATAGTAACACCGTTGCGTACAAATACCAGACCTCATAGCGTGCATTCCGTAACTTTAAAAATCATGAACTGAAAAATCCTTAAATTACAATTCAGTATGCAAAATATGATAAATTTGATATCTATCTTCAAAACCAACGTGGTGTATAATCACTGGAGTAGAAATAGCAGAAAAGCTAAGCTGCAGATATATCAAAAATTTATTGAAAACGATGCGAATAACATTACTTGTGTCAATTGAACGTCTCTTGTTAAATTACACAACATGTTAAATCACAAAAGAATATGTGTTGAAAACCCAGACCACACGACAGACCCGAAGGTTTACTGTAGCTAAGTGTGTGGCCGGAAAAAATACGGAAAAGAATGGAAAAAACGGAAAAGAACGAAAAATACGAAAACAACGAAAGAAATATGGAAAGAAATACGGAAAGAAATTTGGAAAGAACGAAAAATACGGAAAAGAACGGAAGTGTGTGGCCGGAAAAGAATATGTGTGAAATAACAGATCAGAAAAGCAAGCGATATAGTAATCAATGTATATACATGTACAAATACTGAAAATAAGATATTCAGGTACAGGATCATTTACAAATGTAAGAAAAACTGTGATTCAAATATAAACAGCAGAAAATCTAAGCTGCCAATTAATTGATAAAATACAATGACACTGATTCGTACAATTCTGTAACATTTTAAATCATAATGATAAATGCACGTATCCATGGAATAGTAAATAAAGCAATCTGCTAAGTTAGTATACAAATTGTTATAATAAAAAAATCCACAAAACAAAAAATGAAACTAAAGAAATCAATAAGCGAAATTAGTCTGATATTTGTTTGAATACACAATTGTGGTACTATAATACCAGCACATGAACTGAAAAAATCTATAAATGTACAGCTCGGTATACCAAACATGAGACCAGAAGATATCTGCCTTTAAAACCCATGTGGTGAATAAAAATTGGAACAGAAATAGAAGAAAAGCTAATCTGCCGATATATCAAAAATTTTATTGAAAACTATGCGAATGAAGCTTGCTGTATCAACTGAATGTTTCATGTTAAATTACAGAACAGTTTGAATCACATAAGAATATGTGTTAAACTACTGATAAAAAAATAAAGCAATATCCTAACCAATGCAAATATTTGTATAAAATAAAGAGAAAAGGTATTCAAGTACTGGTTCATGTACTATCAAATATTGTAATATAAAAATAAACAGCAGAAAATCTAAGCTGCCAATTAATTGATAAAAAATAATGGCACTGATTCGTAAACAACTAGACCTCACAGAGTGTATTCCGTAACATTTTAAATCATGAACTGTAAAATTTATAAAAATAAAGTTCAGTATACCAAATATGTGACCAGTTAGTATCTACTTTTAAACAAATGTGGTGTATAATCAATGGAATAGAAACAGCAGAAAAGCTAAGTTGACGATATGCCAAAAACTTTATTCAAAACGATGCGAATGAAATTGACTGCGTCACCTGAACTTCTCATGTTAAATCACACAACATGTTAAATAACATAAGAATTTGTGTGAAATAACAGATCAGAAAAGAAACCGATACAAAAATCAATGTATATATTTGTACAAATACCGAAAATAAGGTATTCATGTACAGGATCGTGTACTAACAAAAACTATGATTCAAATATAAACAGCAGAAAATCTAAGCTGCAAATTAATAGATAAAATATAATGACACCGTTGCGTACAAATACCAGACCTCATAGCGTGTATTCCGTAACTTTAAAAATCATGAACTGAAAAATCCTTAAAAGTACAATTCAGTATGCAAAATATGATAAATTTGATATCTATCTTCAAAACCAACGTGGTGTATAATCACTGGAGTAGAAATAGCAGAAAACCTAAGCTGCAGATATATCAAAAATTTATTGAAAACGATGCGAATAACATTACTTGTGTCAGTTGAACGTCTCTTGTTAAATTACACAACATGTTAAATCACAAAAGAATATGTGTTGAAAACCCAGACCACACGACAGACCCGAAGGTTTACTGTAGCTAAGTGTGTGGCCGGAAAAAATACGGAAAAGAACGGTAAAAAAACGAAAAATACGGAAAGAACGAAAGGAATACGGAAAGCAATATGGAAAGAACGAAAAATACGGAAAGAACGAAAGAAATACGGAAAGAAATATGGAAAGAACGAAAAATACGGAAAAGAACGGAAGTGTGTGGCCGGAAAAGAATATGTGTGAAATAACAGATCAGAAAAGCAAGCGATATAGTAATCAATGTATATACTTGTACAAATACTGAAAATAAGATATTCAGGTACAGGATTATTTACAAATGTAAGAAAAACTGTGATTCAAATATAAACGGCAGAAAATCTAAACTGCCAATTAATTGATAAAATACAATGACACTGATTCGTACAATTCTGTAACATTTTAAAATATAATGATAAATGCACGTATCTATGGAATAGTAAATAAAGCAATCTACTAAGTTAGTATACAAATTGTTATAATAAAAAAATCCACAAAACAAAAAATGAAACTAAAGAAATCAATAAGCTAAATTAGTCTGATATTTGTTCGAATACCCAATTATGGTACTATAATACCAGGACATGAACTGAAAAAATCTATAAATGTACAGTTCGGTATGCCAAACATGAGACTAGTAGATATCTACCTTTAAAACCCACGTGGTGAATAAAAATTGGAACAGAAATAGAAGAAAAGCTAAGCTGCCGATATATCAAAAATTTTATTGAAAACGATTCGAATGAGATTGATTATTTCAGTTGAACGTTTCATGTAAAATCACACAACAGAGTTAATCACATAAGAATATGTGAGAAAAATCAGATCTGAATAGAAAGCGATATATAAATCAATGTATATATTTTTACAAACACCGAAAATAAGGTATTCATGTAGAGGATCGTGTACTAACAAAAACTATGATTCAAATATAAACAGCAGAAAATCTAAGCTGCAAATTAATAGATAAAATATAATAACACCGTTGCGTACAAATACCAGACCTCATAGCGTGTATTCCGTAACTTTAAAAATCATGAACTGAAAAATCCTTAAAAGTACAAATCAGTATGCAAAATATGATAAATATGATATCTTTCTTCAAAACCAACGTGGTGTATAATCACTGTAGAAATAGCAGAAAAGCTAAGCTGCAGATATATCAAAAATTTATTGAAAACGATGCGACTAACATTACTTGTGTCAGTTGAACGTCTCTTGTTAAATTACACAACATGTTAAATCACAAAAGAATATGTGTTGAAAACCCAGACCACACGACAGACCCGAAGGTTTACTGCAGCTAAGTGTGTGGCCGGAAAAAATACGGAAAAGAATGGAAGGAACGGAAAAGAACGAAAAATACGGAAAGAACGAAAGAAATATGGAAAGAAATACGGAAAGAAATTTGGAAAAAACGAAAAATACGGAAAAGAACGGAAGTGTCTAGCCGGAAAATAATATGTGTGAAATAACAGATCAGAAAAGCAAGCGATATAGTAATCAATGTATATACTTGTACAAATACTGAAAATAAGATATTCAGGTACAGGATCATTTACAAATGTAAGAAAAACTGTGATTCAAATATAAACAGCAGAAAATCTAAGCTGCCAATTAATTGATAAAATACAATGACACTGATTCGTACAATTCTGTAACATTTTAAATCATAATGATAAATGCACGTATCCATGGAATAGTAAATAAAGCAATCTGCTAAGTTAGTATACAAATTTTTATAATAAAAAAATCCACAAAACAAAAAATGAAACTAAAGAAATCAATAAGCGAAATTAGTCTGATATTTGTTTGAATACACAATTGTGGTACTATAATACCAGCACATGAACTGAAAAAATCTATAAATGTACAGATCGGTATACCAAACATGAGACCAGAAGATATCTGCCTTTAAAACCCATGTGGTGAATAAAAATTGGAACAGAAATAGAAGAAAAGCTAATCTGCCGATATATCAAAAATTTTATTGAAAACGATGCGAATGAAGCTTGCTGTATCAACTGAATGTTTCATGTTAAATTACAGAACAGTTTGAATCACATAAGAATATGTGTTAAACTACTGATAAAAAAATAAAGCAATATCCTAACCAATGCAAATATTTGTATAAATTAAAGAGAAAAGGTATTCAAGTACTGGTTCATGTACTATCAAATATTGTAATATAAAAATAAACAGCAGAAAATCTAAGCTGCCAATTAATTGATAAAATATAATGGCACTGATTCGTAAACAACTAGACCTCACAGAGTGTATTCCGTAACATTTTAAATCATGAACTGTAAAATTTATAAAAATAAAGTTCAGTATACCAAATATGTGACCAGTTAATATCTACCTTTAAAACAAATGTGGTGTATAATCAATGGAATAGAAACAGCAGAAAAGCTAAGTTGACGATATGCCAAAAACTTTATTCAAAACGATGCGAATGAAATTGACTGCGTCACCTGAACTTCTCATGTTAAATCACACAACATGTTAAATAACATAAGAATTTGTGTGAAATAACAGATCAGAAAAGAAACCGATACAAAAATCAATGTATATATTTGTACAAATACCGAAAATAAGGTATTCATGTACAGGATCGTGTACTAACAAAAACTATGATTCAAATATAAACAGCAGAAAATCTAAGCTGCAAATTAATAGATAAAATATAATGACACCGTTGCGTACAAATACCAGACCTCATAGCGTGTATTCCGTAACTTTAAAAATCATGAACTGAAAAATCCTTAAAAGTACAATTCAGTATGCAAAATATGATAAATTTGATATCTATCTTCAAAACCAACGTGGTGTATAATCACTGGAGTAGAAATAGCAGAAAACCTAAGCTGCAGATATATCAAAAATTTATTGAAAACGATGCGAATAACATTACTTGTGTCAGTTGAACGTCTCTTGTTAAATTACACAACATGTTAAATCACAAAAGAATATGTGTTGAAAACCCAGACCACACGACAGACCCGAAGGTTTACTGTAGCTAAGTGTGTGGCCGGAAAAAATACGGAAAAGAACGGTAAAAAAACGAAAAATACGGAAAGAACGAAAGGAATACGGAAAGCAATATGGAAAGAACGAAAAATACGGAAAGAACGAAAGAAATACGGAAAGAAATATGGAAAGAACGAAAAATACGGAAAAGAACGGAAGTGTGTGGCCGGAAAAGAATATGTGTGAAATAACAGATCAGAAAAGCAAGCGATATAGTAATCAATGTATATACTTGTACAAATACTGAAAATAAGATATTCAGGTACAGGATTATTTACAAATGTAAGAAAAACTGTGATTCAAATATAAACGGCAGAAAATCTAAACTGCCAATTAATTGATAAAATACAATGACACTGATTCGTACAATTCTGTAACATTTTAAAATATAATGATAAATGCACGTATCTATGGAATAGTAAATAAAGCAATCTGCTAAGTTAGTATACAAATTTTTATAATAAAAAAATCCACAAAACAAAATGAAACTAAAGAAATCAATAAGCTAAATTAGTCTGATATTTGTTCGAATACCCAATTATGGTACTATAATACCAGGACATGAACTGAAAAAATCTATAAATGTACAGTTCGGTATGCCAAACATGAGACTAGTAGATATCTACCTTTAAAACCCACGTGGTGAATAAAAATTGGAACAGAAATAGAAGAAAAGCTAAGCTGCCGATATATCAAAAATTTTATTGAAAACGATTCGAATGAGATTGATTATTTCAGTTGAACGTTTCATGTAAAATCACACAACAGAGTTAATCACATAAGAATATGTGAGAAAAATCAGATCTGAATAGAAAGCGATATATAAATCAATGTATATATTTTTACAAACACCGAAAATAAGGTATTCATGTAGAGGATCGTGTACTAACAAAAACTATGATTCAAATATAAACAGCAGAAAATCTAAGCTGCAAATTAATAGATAAAATATAATAACACCGTTGCGTACAAATACCAGACCTCATAGCGTGTATTCCGTAACTTTAAAAATCATGAACTGAAAAATCCTTAAAAGTACAAATCAGTATGCAAAATATGATAAATATGATATCTTTCTTCAAAACCAACGTGGTGTATAATCACTGTAGAAATAGCAGAAAAGCTAAGCTGCAGATATATCAAAAATTTATTGAAAACGATGCGACTAACATTACTTGTGTCAGTTGAACGTCTCTTGTTAAATTACACAACATGTTAAATCACAAAAGAATATGTGTTGAAAACCCAGACCACACGACAGACCCGAAGGTTTACTGCAGCTAAGTGTGTGGTCGGAAAAAATACGGAAAAGAATGGAAGGAACGGAAAAGAACGAAAAATACGGAAAGAACGAAAGAAATATGGAAAGAAATACGGAAAGAAATTTGGAAAAAACGAAAAATACGGAAAAGAACGGAAGTGTCTAGCCGGAAAATAATATGTGTGAAATAACAGATCAGAAAAGCAAGCGATATAGTAATCAATGTATATACTTGTACAAATGCTGAAAATAAGATATTCAGGTACAGGATTATTTACAAATGTAAGAAAAACTGTGATTCAAATATAAACGGCAGAAAATCTAAACTGCCAATTAATTGATAAAATACAATGACACTGATTCGTACAATTCTGTAACATTTTAAAATATAATGATAAATGCACGTATCTATGGAATATTAAATAAAGCAATCTGCTAAGTTAGTATACAAATTTTAATAATAAAAAAATCCACAAAACAAAATGAAACTAAAGAAATCAATAAGCTAAATTAGTCTGATATTTGTTCGAATACCCAATTATGGTACTATAATACCAGGACATGAACTGAAAAAAAATATAAATGTACAGTTCGGTATGCCAAACATGAGACTAGTAGATATCTACCTTTAAAACCCACGTGGTGAATAAAAATTGGAACAGAAATAGAAGAATCAAAAATTTTTTAACAAAAATTTTATTGAAAATGATTCGAATGAGATTGATTGTTTCAGTTGAACATTTCATGTAAAATCACATAACAGAGTAAATCACATAAGAATATGTGTGAAAAATCAGATCTGAATAGAAATCGATATATAAATCAATGTATATATTTCTACAAATACCGAAAATAAGGTATTCATGTAGAGGATCGTGTACTAACAAAAACTTTGATTCAAATATAAACAGCAGAAAATATAAGCTGCAAATTAATAGATCAAATATAGTAACACCGTTGCGTACAAATACCAGACCTCATAGCGTGCATTCCGTAACTTTAAAAATCATGAACTGAAAAATCCTTAAATTACAATTCAGTATGCAAAATATGATAAATTTGATATCTATCTTCAAAACCAACGTGGTGTATAATCACTGGAGTAGAAATAGCAGAAAAGCTAAGCTGCAGATATATCAAAAATTTATTGAAAACGATGCGAATAACATTACTTGTGTCAATTGAACGTCTCTTGTTAAATTACACAACATGTTAAATCACAAAAGAATATGTGTTGAAAACCCAGACCACACGACAGACCCGAAGGTTTACTGTAGCTAAGTGTGTGGCCGGAAAAAATACGGAAAAGAATGGAAAAAACGGAAAAGAACGAAAAATACGAAAACAACGAAAGAAATATGGAAAGAAATACGGAAAGAAATTTGGAAAGAACGAAAAATACGGAAAAGAACGGAAGTGTGTGGCCGGAAAAGAATATGTGTGAAATAACAGATCAGAAAAGCAAGCGATATAGTAATCAATGTATATACATGTACAAATACTGAAAATAAGATATTCAGGTACAGGATCATTTACAAATGTAAGAAAAACTGTGATTCAAATATAAACAGCAGAAAATCTAAGCTGCCAATTAATTGATAAAATACAATGACACTGATTCGTACAATTCTGTAACATTTTAAATCATAATGATAAATGCACGTATCCATGGAATAGTAAATAAAGCAATCTGCTAAGTTAGTATACAAATTGTTATAATAAAAAAATCCACAAAACAAAAAATGAAACTAAAGAAATCAATAAGCGAAATTAGTCTGATATTTGTTTGAATACACAATTGTGGTACTATAATACCAGCACATGAACTGAAAAAATCTATAAATGTACAGCTCGGTATACCAAACATGAGACCAGAAGATATCTGCCTTTAAAACCCATGTGGTGAATAAAAATTGGAACAGAAATAGAAGAAAAGCTAATCTGCCGATATATCAAAAATTTTATTGAAAACTATGCGAATGAAGCTTGCTGTATCAACTGAATGTTTCATGTTAAATTACAGAACAGTTTGAATCACATAAGAATATGTGTTAAACTACTGATAAAAAAATAAAGCAATATCCTAACCAATGCAAATATTTGTATAAAATAAAGAGAAAAGGTATTCAAGTACTGGTTCATGTACTATCAAATATTGTAATATAAAAATAAACAGCAGAAAATCTAAGCTGCCAATTAATTGATAAAAAATAATGGCACTGATTCGTAAACAACTAGACCTCACAGAGTGTATTCCGTAACATTTTAAATCATGAACTGTAAAATTTATAAAAATAAAGTTCAGTATACCAAATATGTGACCAGTTAGTATCTACTTTTAAACAAATGTGGTGTATAATCAATGGAATAGAAACAGCAGAAAAGCTAAGTTGACGATATGCCAAAAACTTTATTCAAAACGATGCGAATGAAATTGACTGCGTCACCTGAACTTCTCATGTTAAATCACACAACATGTTAAATAACATAAGAATTTGTGTGAAATAACAGATCAGAAAAGAAACCGATACAAAAATCAATGTATATATTTGTACAAATACCGAAAATAAGGTATTCATGTACAGGATCGTGTACTAACAAAAACTATGATTCAAATATAAACAGCAGAAAATCTAAGCTGCAAATTAATAGATAAAATATAATGACACCGTTGCGTACAAATACCAGACCTCATAGCGTGTATTCCGTAACTTTAAAAATCATGAACTGAAAAATCCTTAAAAGTACAATTCAGTATGCAAAATATGATAAATTTGATATCTATCTTCAAAACCAACGTGGTGTATAATCACTGGAGTAGAAATAGCAGAAAACCTAAGCTGCAGATATATCAAAAATTTATTGAAAACGATGCGAATAACATTACTTGTGTCAGTTGAACGTCTCTTGTTAAATTACACAACATGTTAAATCACAAAAGAATATGTGTTGAAAACCCAGACCACACGACAGACCCGAAGGTTTACTGTAGCTAAGTGTGTGGCCGGAAAAAATACGGAAAAGAACGGTAAAAAAACGAAAAATACGGAAAGAACGAAAGGAATACGGAAAGCAATATGGAAAGAACGAAAAATACGGAAAGAACGAAAGAAATACGGAAAGAAATATGGAAAGAACGAAAAATACGGAAAAGAACGGAAGTGTGTGGCCGGAAAAGAATATGTGTGAAATAACAGATCAGAAAAGCAAGCGATATAGTAATCAATGTATATACTTGTACAAATACTGAAAATAAGATATTCAGGTACAGGATTATTTACAAATGTAAGAAAAACTGTGATTCAAATATAAACGGCAGAAAATCTAAACTGCCAATTAATTGATAAAATACAATGACACTGATTCGTACAATTCTGTAACATTTTAAAATATAATGATAAATGCACGTATCTATGGAATAGTAAATAAAGCAATCTACTAAGTTAGTATACAAATTGTTATAATAAAAAAATCCACAAAACAAAAAATGAAACTAAAGAAATCAATAAGCTAAATTAGTCTGATATTTGTTCGAATACCCAATTATGGTACTATAATACCAGGACATGAACTGAAAAAATCTATAAATGTACAGTTCGGTATGCCAAACATGAGACTAGTAGATATCTACCTTTAAAACCCACGTGGTGAATAAAAATTGGAACAGAAATAGAAGAAAAGCTAAGCTGCCGATATATCAAAAATTTTATTGAAAACGATTCGAATGAGATTGATTATTTCAGTTGAACGTTTCATGTAAAATCACACAACAGAGTTAATCACATAAGAATATGTGAGAAAAATCAGATCTGAATAGAAAGCGATATATAAATCAATGTATATATTTTTACAAACACCGAAAATAAGGTATTCATGTAGAGGATCGTGTACTAACAAAAACTATGATTCAAATATAAACAGCAGAAAATCTAAGCTGCAAATTAATAGATAAAATATAATAACACCGTTGCGTACAAATACCAGACCTCATAGCGTGTATTCCGTAACTTTAAAAATCATGAACTGAAAAATCCTTAAAAGTACAAATCAGTATGCAAAATATGATAAATATGATATCTTTCTTCAAAACCAACGTGGTGTATAATCACTGTAGAAATAGCAGAAAAGCTAAGCTGCAGATATATCAAAAATTTATTGAAAACGATGCGACTAACATTACTTGTGTCAGTTGAACGTCTCTTGTTAAATTACACAACATGTTAAATCACAAAAGAATATGTGTTGAAAACCCAGACCACACGACAGACCCGAAGGTTTACTGCAGCTAAGTGTGTGGCCGGAAAAAATACGGAAAAGAATGGAAGGAACGGAAAAGAACGAAAAATACGGAAAGAACGAAAGAAATATGGAAAGAAATACGGAAAGAAATTTGGAAAAAACGAAAAATACGGAAAAGAACGGAAGTGTCTAGCCGGAAAATAATATGTGTGAAATAACAGATCAGAAAAGCAAGCGATATAGTAATCAATGTATATACTTGTACAAATACTGAAAATAAGATATTCAGGTACAGGATCATTTACAAATGTAAGAAAAACTGTGATTCAAATATAAACAGCAGAAAATCTAAGCTGCCAATTAATTGATAAAATACAATGACACTGATTCGTACAATTCTGTAACATTTTAAATCATAATGATAAATGCACGTATCCATGGAATAGTAAATAAAGCAATCTGCTAAGTTAGTATACAAATTTTTATAATAAAAAAATCCACAAAACAAAAAATGAAACTAAAGAAATCAATAAGCGAAATTAGTCTGATATTTGTTTGAATACACAATTGTGGTACTATAATACCAGCACATGAACTGAAAAAATCTATAAATGTACAGATCGGTATACCAAACATGAGACCAGAAGATATCTGCCTTTAAAACCCATGTGGTGAATAAAAATTGGAACAGAAATAGAAGAAAAGCTAATCTGCCGATATATCAAAAATTTTATTGAAAACGATGCGAATGAAGCTTGCTGTATCAACTGAATGTTTCATGTTAAATTACAGAACAGTTTGAATCACATAAGAATATGTGTTAAACTACTGATAAAAAAATAAAGCAATATCCTAACCAATGCAAATATTTGTATAAATTAAAGAGAAAAGGTATTCAAGTACTGGTTCATGTACTATCAAATATTGTAATATAAAAATAAACAGCAGAAAATCTAAGCTGCCAATTAATTGATAAAATATAATGGCACTGATTCGTAAACAACTAGACCTCACAGAGTGTATTCCGTAACATTTTAAATCATGAACTGTAAAATTTATAAAAATAAAGTTCAGTATACCAAATATGTGACCAGTTAATATCTACCTTTAAAACAAATGTGGTGTATAATCAATGGAATAGAAACAGCAGAAAAGCTAAGTTGACGATATGCCAAAAACTTTATTCAAAACGATGCGAATGAAATTGACTGCGTCACCTGAACTTCTCATGTTAAATCACACAACATGTTAAATAACATAAGAATTTGTGTGAAATAACAGATCAGAAAAGAAACCGATACAAAAATCAATGTATATATTTGTACAAATACCGAAAATAAGGTATTCATGTACAGGATCGTGTACTAACAAAAACTATGATTCAAATATAAACAGCAGAAAATCTAAGCTGCAAATTAATAGATAAAATATAATGACACCGTTGCGTACAAATACCAGACCTCATAGCGTGTATTCCGTAACTTTAAAAATCATGAACTGAAAAATCCTTAAAAGTACAATTCAGTATGCAAAATATGATAAATTTGATATCTATCTTCAAAACCAACGTGGTGTATAATCACTGGAGTAGAAATAGCAGAAAACCTAAGCTGCAGATATATCAAAAATTTATTGAAAACGATGCGAATAACATTACTTGTGTCAGTTGAACGTCTCTTGTTAAATTACACAACATGTTAAATCACAAAAGAATATGTGTTGAAAACCCAGACCACACGACAGACCCGAAGGTTTACTGTAGCTAAGTGTGTGGCCGGAAAAAATACGGAAAAGAACGGTAAAAAAACGAAAAATACGGAAAGAACGAAAGGAATACGGAAAGCAATATGGAAAGAACGAAAAATACGGAAAGAACGAAAGAAATACGGAAAGAAATATGGAAAGAACGAAAAATACGGAAAAGAACGGAAGTGTGTGGCCGGAAAAGAATATGTGTGAAATAACAGATCAGAAAAGCAAGCGATATAGTAATCAATGTATATACTTGTACAAATACTGAAAATAAGATATTCAGGTACAGGATTATTTACAAATGTAAGAAAAACTGTGATTCAAATATAAACGGCAGAAAATCTAAACTGCCAATTAATTGATAAAATACAATGACACTGATTCGTACAATTCTGTAACATTTTAAAATATAATGATAAATGCACGTATCTATGGAATAGTAAATAAAGCAATCTGCTAAGTTAGTATACAAATTTTTATAATAAAAAAATCCACAAAACAAAATGAAACTAAAGAAATCAATAAGCTAAATTAGTCTGATATTTGTTCGAATACCCAATTATGGTACTATAATACCAGGACATGAACTGAAAAAATCTATAAATGTACAGTTCGGTATGCCAAACATGAGACTAGTAGATATCTACCTTTAAAACCCACGTGGTGAATAAAAATTGGAACAGAAATAGAAGAAAAGCTAAGCTGCCGATATATCAAAAATTTTATTGAAAACGATTCGAATGAGATTGATTATTTCAGTTGAACGTTTCATGTAAAATCACACAACAGAGTTAATCACATAAGAATATGTGAGAAAAATCAGATCTGAATAGAAAGCGATATATAAATCAATGTATATATTTTTACAAACACCGAAAATAAGGTATTCATGTAGAGGATCGTGTACTAACAAAAACTATGATTCAAATATAAACAGCAGAAAATCTAAGCTGCAAATTAATAGATAAAATATAATAACACCGTTGCGTACAAATACCAGACCTCATAGCGTGTATTCCGTAACTTTAAAAATCATGAACTGAAAAATCCTTAAAAGTACAAATCAGTATGCAAAATATGATAAATATGATATCTTTCTTCAAAACCAACGTGGTGTATAATCACTGTAGAAATAGCAGAAAAGCTAAGCTGCAGATATATCAAAAATTTATTGAAAACGATGCGACTAACATTACTTGTGTCAGTTGAACGTCTCTTGTTAAATTACACAACATGTTAAATCACAAAAGAATATGTGTTGAAAACCCAGACCACACGACAGACCCGAAGGTTTACTGCAGCTAAGTGTGTGGCCGGAAAAAATACGGAAAAGAATGGAAGGAACGGAAAAGAACGAAAAATACGGAAAGAACGAAAGAAATATGGAAAGAAATACGGAAAGAAATTTGGAAAAAACGAAAAATACGGAAAAGAACGGAAGTGTCTAGCCGGAAAATAATATGTGTGAAATAACAGATCAGAAAAGCAAGCGATATAGTAATCAATGTATATACTTGTACAAATACTGAAAATAAGATATTCAGGTACAGGATCATTTACAAATGTAAGAAAAACTGTGATTCAAATATAAACAGCAGAAAATCTAAGCTGCCAATTAATTGATAAAATACAATGACACTGATTCGTACAATTCTGTAACATTTTAAATCATAATGATAAATGCAGGTATCCATGGAATAGTAAATAAAGCAATCTGCTAAGTTAGTATACAAATTTTTATAATAAAAAAATCCACAAAACAAAAAATGAAACTAAAGAAATCAATAAGCGAAATTAGTCTGATATTTGTTTGAATACACAATTGTGGTACTATAATACCAGCACATGAACTGAAAAAATCTATAAATGTACAGATCGGTATACCAAACATGAGACCAGAAGATATCTGCCTTTAAAACCCATGTGGTGAATAAAAATTGGAACAGAAATAGAAGAAAAGCTAATCTGCCGATATATCAAAAATTTTATTGAAAACGATGCGAATGAAGCTTGCTGTATCAACTGAATGTTTCATGTTAAATTACAGAACAGTTTGAATCACATAAGAATATGTGTTAAACTACTGATAAAAAAATAAAGCAATATCCTAACCAATGCAAATATTTGTATAAATTAAAGAGAAAAGGTATTCAAGTACTGGTTCATGTACTATCAAATATTGTAATATAAAAATAAACAGCAGAAAATCTAAGCTGCCAATTAATTGATAAAATATAATGGCACTGATTCGTAAACAACTAGACCTCACAGAGTGTATTCCGTAACATTTTAAATCATGAACTGTAAAATTTATAAAAATAAAGTTCAGTATACCAAATATGTGACCAGTTAATATCTACCTTTAAAACAAATGTGGTGTATAATCAATGGAATAGAAACAGCAGAAAAGCTAAGTTGACGATATGCCAAAAACTTTATTCAAAACGATGCGAATGAAATTGACTGCGTCACCTGAACTTCTCATGTTAAATCACACAACATGTTAAATAACATAAGAATTTGTGTGAAATAACAGATCAGAAAAGAAACCGATACAAAAATCAATGTATATATTTGTACAAATACCGAAAATAAGGTATTCATGTACAGGATCGTGTACTAACAAAAACTATGATTCAAATATAAACAGCAGAAAATCTAAGCTGCAAATTAATAGATAAAATATAATGACACCGTTGCGTACAAATACCAGACCTCATAGCGTGTATTCCGTAACTTTAAAAATCATGAACTGAAAAATCCTTAAAAGTACAATTCAGTATGCAAAATATGATAAATTTGATATCTATCTTCAAAACCAACGTGGTGTATAATCACTGGAGTAGAAATAGCAGAAAACCTAAGCTGCAGATATATCAAAAATTTATTGAAAACGATGCGAATAACATTACTTGTGTCAGTTGAACGTCTCTTGTTAAATTACACAACATGTTAAATCACAAAAGAATATGTGTTGAAAACCCAGACCACACGACAGACCCGAAGGTTTACTGTAGCTAAGTGTGTGGCCGGAAAAAATACGGAAAAGAACGGTAAAAAAACGAAAAATACGGAAAGAACGAAAGGAATACGGAAAGCAATATGGAAAGAACGAAAAATACGGAAAGAACGAAAGAAATACGGAAAGAAATATGGAAAGAACGAAAAATACGGAAAAGAACGGAAGTGTGTGGCCGGAAAAGAATATGTGTGAAATAACAGATCAGAAAAGCAAGCGATATAGTAATCAATGCATATACTTGTACAAATACTGAAAATAAGATATTCAGGTACAGGATTATTTACAAATGTAAGAAAAACTGTGATTCAAATATAAACGGCAGAAAATCTAAACTGCCAATTAATTGATAAAATACAATGACACTGATTCGTACAATTCTGTAACATTTTAAAATATAATGATAAATGCACGTATCTATGGAATAGTAAATAAAGCAATCTGCTAAGTTAGTATACAAATTTTTATAATAAAAAAATCCACAAAACAAAATGAAACTAAAGAAATCAATAAGCTAAATTAGTCTGATATTTGTTCGAATACCCAATTATGGTACTATAATACCAGGACATGAACTGAAAAAATCTATAAATGTACAGTTCGGTATGCCAAACATGAGACTAGTAGATATCTACCTTTAAAACCCACGTGGTGAATAAAAATTGGAACAGAAATAGAAGAAAAGCTAAGCTGCCGATATATCAAAAATTTTATTGAAAACGATTCGAATGAGATTGATTATTTCAGTTGAACGTTTCATGTAAAATCACACAACAGAGTTAATCACATAAGAATATGTGAGAAAAATCAGATCTGAATAGAAAGCGATATATAAATCAATGTATATATTTTTACAAACACCGAAAATAAGGTATTCATGTAGAGGATCGTGTACTAACAAAAACTATGATTCAAATATAAACAGCAGAAAATCTAAGCTGCAAATTAATAGATAAAATATAATAACACCGTTGCGTACAAATACCAGACCTCATAGCGTGTATTCCGTAACTTTAAAAATCATGAACTGAAAAATCCTTAAAAGTACAAATCAGTATGCAAAATATGATAAATATGATATCTTTCTTCAAAACCAACGTGGTGTATAATCACTGTAGAAATAGCAGAAAAGCTAAGCTGCAGATATATCAAAAATTTATTGAAAACGATGCGACTAACATTACTTGTGTCAGTTGAACGTCTCTTGTTAAATTACACAACATGTTAAATCACAAAAGAATATGTGTTGAAAACCCAGACCACACGACAGACCCGAAGGTTTACTGCAGCTAAGTGTGTGGAAAAAATACGGAAAAGAATGGAAAGAACGGAAAAGAACGAAAAATACGGAAAGAACGAAAGAAATATGGAAAGAAATACGGAAAGAAATTTGGAAAAAACGAAAAATACGGAAAAGAACGGAAGTGTCTAGCCGGAAAATAATATGTGTGAAATAACAGATCAGAAAAGCAAGCGATATAGTAATCAATGTATATACTTGTACAAATACTGAAAATAAGATATTCAGGTACAGGATCATTTACAAATGTAAGAAAAACTGTGATTCAAATATAAACAGCAGAAAATCTAAGCTGCCAATTAATTGATAAAATACAATGACACTGATTCGTGCAATTCTGTAACATTTTAAATCATAATGATAAATGCACGTATCCATGGAATAGTAAATAAAGCAATCTGCTAAGTTAGTATACAAATTTTTATAATAAAAAAATCCACAAAACAAAAAATGAAACTAAAGAAATCAATAAGCGAAATTAGTCTGATATTTGTTTGAATACACAATTGTGGTACTATAATACCAGCACATGAACTGAAAAAATCTATAAATGTACAGATCGGTATACCAAACATGAGACCAGAAGATATCTGCCTTTAAAACCCATGTGGTGAATAAAAATTGGAACAGAAATAGAAGAAAAGCTAATCTGCCGATATATCAAAAATTTTATTGAAAACGATGCGAATGAAGCTTGCTGTATCAACTGAATGTTTCATGTTAAATTACAGAACAGTTTGAATCACATAAGAATATGTGTTAAACTACTGATAAAAAAATAAAGCAATATCCTAACCAATGCAAATATTTGTATAAATTAAAGAGAAAAGGTATTCAAGTACTGGTTCATGTACTATCAAATATTGTAATATAAAAATAAACAGCAGAAAATCTAAGCTGCCAATTAATTGATAAAATATAATGGCACTGATTCGTAAACAACTAGACCTCACAGAGTGTATTCCGTAACATTTTAAATCATGAACTGTAAAATTTATAAAAATAAAGTTCAGTATACCAAATATGTGACCAGTTAATATCTACCTTTAAAACAAATGTGGTGTATAATCAATGGAATAGAAACAGCAGAAAAGCTAAGTTGACGATATGCCAAAAACTTTATTCAAAACGATGCGAATGAAATTGATTGCGTCACCTGAACTTCTCATGTTAAATCACACAACATGTTAAATAACATAAGAATTTGTGTGAAATAACAGATCAGAAAAGAAACCGATACAAAAATCAATGTATATATTTGTACAAATACCGAAAATAAGGTATTCATGTAGAGGATCGTGTACTAACAAAAACTATGATTCAAATATAAACAGCAGAAAATCTAAGCTGCAAATTAATAGATAAAATATAATAACACCGTTGCGTACAAATACCAGACCTCATAGCGTGTATTCCGTAACTTTAAAAATCATGAACTGAAAAATCCTTAAAAGTACAAATCAGTATGCAAAATATGATAAATATGATATCTTTCTTCAAAACCAACGTGGTGTATAATCACTGTAGAAATAGCAGAAAAGCTAAGCTGCAGATATATCAAAAATTTATTGAAAACGATGCGAATAACATTACTTGTGTCAGTTGAACGTCTCTTGTTAAATTACACAACATGTTAAATCACAAAAATATATGTGTTGAAAACCCAGACCACACGACAGACCCGAAGGTTTACTGTAGCTAAGTGTGTGGCCGGAAAAAATACGGAAAAGAACGGAAAAGAACGAAAAATACGGAAAGAACGAAAGAAATACGGAAAGCAATATGGAAAGAACGAAAAATACGGAAAGAACGAAAGAAATACGGAAAGAAATATGGAAAGAACGAAAAATACGGAAGTGTGTGGCCGGAAAAGAATATGTGTGAAATAACAGATCAGAAAAGCAAGCGATATAGTAATCAATGTATATACTTGTACAAATACTGAAAATAAGATATTCAGGTACAGGATTATTTACAAATGTAAGAAAAACTGTGATTCAAATATAAACAGCAGAAAATCTAAGCTGCCAATTAATTGATAAAATACAATGACACTGATTCGTACAATTCTGTAACATTTTAAAATATAATGATAAATGCACGTATCTATGGAATAGTAAATAAAGCAATCTGCTAAGTTAGTATACAAATTTTTATAATAAAAAAATCCACAAAACATAAAATGAAACTAAAGAAATCAATAAGCTAAATTAGTCTGATATTTGTTCGAATACCCAATTATGGTACTATAATACCAGGACATGAACTGAAAAAATCTATAAATGTACAGTTCGGTATGCCAAACATGAGACTAGTAGATATCTACCTTTAAAACCCACGTGGTGAATAAAAATTGGAACAGAAATAGAAGAAGAGCTAAGCTGCCGATATATCAAAAATTTTATTGAAAACGATTCGAATGAGATTGATTGTTTCAGTTGAACGTTTCATGTAAAATCACACAACAGAGTTAATCACATAAGAATATGTGAGAAAAATCAGATCTGAATAGAAAGCGATATATAAATCAATGTATATATTTTTACAAACACCGAAAATAAGGTATTCATGTAGAGGATCGTGTACTAATAAAAACTATGATTCAAATATAAACAGCAGAAAATCTAAGCTGCAAATTAATAGATAAAATATATTAACAACGTTGCGTACAAATACCAGACCTCATAGCGTGTATTCCGTAAATTTAAAAATCATGAACAGAAAAATCCTTAAAAGTACAATTCAGTAAGCAAAATATGATAAATATGATATCTTTCTTCAAAACCAACGTGGTGTATAATCACTGGAGTAGAAATAGCAGAAAAGCTAAGCTGCAGATATATCAAAAATTTATTGAAAACGATGCGACTAACATTACTTGTGTCAGTTGAACATCTCTTGTTAAATTACACAACATGTTAAATCACAAAAGAATATGTGTTGAAAACCCAGACCACACGACAGACCCGAAGGTTTACTGTAGCTAAGTGTGTGGCCGGAAAAAATACGGAAAAGAATGGAAAGAACGGAAAAGAACGAAAAATACGGAAAGAACGAAAGAAATATGGAAAGAAATACGGAAAGAAATTTGGAAAAAACGAAAAATACGGAAAAGAACGGAAGTGTGTGGCCGGAAAAGAATATGTGTGAAATAACAGATCAGAAAAACAAGCGATATAGTAATCAATGTATATACTTGTACAAATACTGAAAATAAGATATTCAGGTACAGGATCATTTACAAATGTAAGAAAAACTGTGATTCAAATATAAACAGCAGAAAATCTAAGCTGCCAATTAATTGATAAATTACAATGACACTGATTCGTACAATTCTGTAACATTTTAAATCATAATTATAAATGCACGTATCTATGGAATAGTAAATAAAGCAATCTGCTAAGTTAGTATACAAATTTTTATAATAAAAAAATCCACAAAACATAAAATGAAACTAAAGAAATCAATAAGCGAAATTAGTCTGATATTTGTTTGAATACCCAATTGTGGTACTATAATACCAGCACATGAACTGAAAAAATCTATAAATGTACAGCTCGGTATGCCAAACATGAGACCAGTAGATATCTGCCTTAAAAACCCATGTGCTGAATAAAAATTGAAACAGAAATAGAAGAAAAGCCGATATATCAAAAATTTTATTGAAAACGATGCGAATGAAGCTTGCTGTATCAACTGAATATTTCATGTTAAATTACAGAGCAGTTTGAATCACATAAGAATATGGGTTAAACTACTGATAAAAAAATAAAGCAATATCCTAACCAATGCAAATATTTGTATATATTAAAGAGAAAAGGTATTCAAGTACTGGTTCATGTACTATCTAATACTGCAATATAAATATAAACAGCAGAAAATCTAAGCTGCAAATTCATTGATAAAATATAATGACACTGATGCGTACAATTCCGTAACATTTTAAATCATAATGATAAATGCTTGTATCTATGGAATAGTAAAGAAAGCTATGTGTGCTAATTCAGTTTACTAATTTTTTTAATAATAAAAATCCACAAAACAAAAAATGGATGGAAGAAATCAATAAGCAAAATTAGTCTGGTATTTTTTCGAATATCCAATTCAGGTATTAAAATACTAGAACATCATCAGAAGTAATTTTTAAATGTACAGTTCAGTATGAAAAATATGAGACCAGATGATATCACCTTTAAAACCAATGTGGTGTATAATCATTTGAATGGAAACAGCAGAACAGCTAAGCTGTTGATATATCAAAAATTTTGTTAAAAACGATGCGAATGAAGCTTGCTGTATCAAATGAATATTTCATGTTAAATTACAGAACAGTTTGAATCACATAAGAATATGTGTTAAAGTACTGATAAAAATATAAAGCAATATCCTAACCAATGCAAATATTTGTATATATTAAAGAGAAAAGGTATTCAAGTACTGGTTCATGTACTATCTAATACTGCAATATAAATATAAACAGCAGAAAATCTAAGCTGCCAATTAATTGATAAAATATAATGGCACTGATGCGTACAAAAACTAGACCTCACAGAGTATATTCCGTAACATTTTAAATCATGAACTAAAAAAATTTATAAAAATAAACTTCAGTATGCCAAATATGTGACCAGTTGATATCTACCTTTAAAACAAATGTGGTGTATAATCAATGGTATAGAAATAGCAGAAAAGCTAAGTTGACGATATGCCAAAAACCTTATTGAAAACGATGCGAATGTAATTACCTGTGTCCGTTGAACGTCCCTTGTTAAATCACACAAAATGTTAAATAACATAAGAATATGTGTGAAATAACAGATCAGAATAGAAACCGATATAAAAATCAATTGATATATTTGTACAAATACCGAAAATAAGGTATTCTTGTACAGGATGGTGTACTAAGAAAAACTATGATTCAATAATAAACAGCAGAAAATCTAAGCTGCTAATTCATTGATAAAATATTATGACACTGATGCGTACAATTCCGTGACATTTTAAATCATAATGATAAATGCATGTATCTATGGAATAGTAAAGAAAGCAAGCTGCTAAGTTAGTATACTAATTTTTATAATAAAAAAATCCAGAAAACATAAAATGAAACTAAAGAAATCAATAAGCAAAATTAGTCTGATATTTGTTCGAATACCCAATTATGGTACTTTAATACCAGGACATGAACTGAAAAAATCTATAAATGTACAGTTCGGTGTGCCAAACATGAGACCAGTAGATATCTGCCTTTAAAACCCACGTGGTGAATAAAAATTGGAACAGAAATAGAAGAAAAGCTAAGCTGCCGATATATCAAAAATTTTATTGAAAACAATTCGAATGAGATTGATTGTTTCAGTTGAACGTTTCTTGTAAAATCACACAACAGAGTAAATCACATAAGAATATGTGTGAAAAATCAGATCTGAATAGAAAGCGATATATAAATCAATGTATATATTTTTACAAACATCGAAAATAAGGTATTCATGCAGAGGATCGTGTACTAACAAAAACTATGATTCAAATATAAACAGCAGAAATTCTAAGCTGCAAATTAATAGATAAAACATAATAACACCGTTGCGTACAAATACCAGACCTCATAGCGTGTATTCCGAAACTTTAAAAATCATGAACTGAAAAATCCTTAAAAGTACAATTCAGTATGCAAAATATGATAAATTTGATATCGATCTTCAAAACCAACGTGGTGTATAATCACTGGAGTAGAAATAGCAGAAAAGCTAAGCTGCAGATATATCAAAAATTTATTGAAAACGATGCGAATAACATTACTTGTGTCAGTTGAACGTCTCTTGTTAAATTACACAACATGTTAAATCACAAAAGAATATGTGTTGAAAACCCAGACCACACGACAGACCCGAAGGTTTACTGTAGCTATGTGTGTGGCCGGAAAAAATACGGAAAAGAATGGAAAGAACGGAAAAGAACGAAAAATACGAAAAGAACGAAAGTGTGTGGCCGGAAAAGAATATGTGTGAAATAGCAGATCAGAAAAGCAAGCGATATAGTAATCAATGTATATACTTGTACAAATACTGAAAATAAGATATTCAGGTACAGGATCATTTACAAATGTAAGAAAAACTGTGATTCAAATATAAACAGCAGAAAATCTAAGCTGCCAATTAATTGATAAAATACAATGACACTGATTCGTACAATTCTGTAACATTTTAAATCATAATGATAAATGCACGTATCCATGGAATAGTAAATAAAGCAATCTGCTAAGTTAGTATACAAATTTTTATAATAAAAAAATCCACAAAACAAAAAATGAAACTAAAGAAATCAATAAGCGTAATTAGTCTGATATTTGTTTGAATACACAATTGTGGTACTATAATACCAGCACATGAACTGAAAAAATCTATAAATGTACAGCTCGGTATGCCAAACATGAGACCAGTAGATTGCCTTTAAAATGTGGTGAATAAAAATTGGAACAGAAATAGAAGAAAAGCTAATCTGCCGATATATTAAAAATTTTATTGAAAACGATGCGAATGAAGCTTGCTGTATCAACTGAATGTTTCAAGTTAAATTACAGAACAGTTTGAATCACATAAGAATATGTGTTAAACTAATGATAAAAAAATAAAGCAATATCCTAACCAATGCAAATATTTGTATATATTAAAGAGAAAAGGTATTCAAGTACTGGTTCATGTACTATCTAATACTGTAATATAAATATAAACAGCACAAAATCTAAGCTGCCAATTAATTGTTAAAATATAATGGCACTGATGCGTACAAAAACTAGACCTCACAGAGTATATTCCGCAACATTTTAAATCATGAACTGAAAAAATTTATAAAAATAAAGTTCAGTATGCCAAATATGTGACCAGTTGATATCTACCTTTAAAACAAATGTGGTGTATAATCAATGGTATAGAAATAGCAGAAAAGCTAAGTTGACGATATGCCAAAAACTTTATTGAAAACGATGCGAATGTAATTGACTGTGTCCTTTGAACGTCTCTTGTCAAATCACACAAAATGTTAAATAACATAAGAATATGTGTGAAATAACAGATCAGAATAGAAACCGATATAAAAATCAATTGATATATTTGTACAAATACCGAAAATAAGGTATTCTTGTACAGGATGGTGTACTAACAAAAACTATGATTCAATAATAAACAGCAGAAAATCTAAGCTGCAAATTCATTGATAAAATATAATGACACTGATGCGTACAATTCCGTAACATTTTAAATCATAATGATAAATGCTTGTATCTATGGAATAGTAAAGAAAGCTATGTGTGCTAATTCAGTTTACTAATTTTTTTAATAATAAAAATCCACAAAACAAAAAATGGATGGAAGAAATCAATAAGCAAAATTAGTCTGGTATTTTTTCGAATATCCAATTCAGGTATTAAAATACTAGAACATCATCAGAAGTAATTTTTAAATGTACAGTTCAGTATGAAAAATATGAGACCATATGATATCACCTTTAAAACCAATGTGGTGTATAATCATTTGAATGGAAACAGCAGAACAGCTAAGCTGTTGATATATCAAAAATTTTGTTAAAAACGATGCGAATGAAGCTTGCTGTATCAAATGAATGTTTCATGTTAAATTACAGAACAGTTTGAATCACATAAGAATATGTGTTAAAGTACTGATAAAAATATAAAGCAATATCCTAACCAATGCAAATATTTGTATATATTAAAGAGAAAAGGTATTCAAGTACTGGTTCATGTACTATCTAATACTGCAATATAAATATAAACAGCAGAAAATCTAAGCTGCCAATTAATTGATAAAATATAATGGCACTGATGCGTACAAAAACTAGACCTCACAGAGTATATTCCGTAACATTTTAAATCATGAACTAAAAAAATTTATAAAAATAAACTTCAGTATGCCAAATATGTGACCAGTTGATATCTACCTTTAAAACAAATGTGGTGTATAATCAATGGTATAGAAATAGCAGAAAAGCTAAGTTGACGATATGCCAAAAACTTTATTGAAAACGATGCGAATGTAATTACCTGTGTCCGTTGAACGTCTCTTGTTAAATCCCACAAAATGTTAAATAGCATAAGAATATGTGTGAAATAACAGATCAGAATAGAAACCGATATAAAAATCAATTGATATATTTGTACAAATACCGAAAATAAGGTATTCTTGTACAGGATGGTGTACTAAGAAAAACTATGATTCAATAATAAACAGCAGAAAATCTAAGCTGCTAATTCATTGATAAAATATAATGACACTGATGCGTACAATTCAGTGACATTTTAAATCATAATGATAAATGCATGTATCTATGGAATAGTAAAGAAAGCAAGCTGCTAAGTTAGTATACTAATTTTTATAATAAAAAAATCCAGAAAACATAAAATGAAACTAAAGAAATCAATAAGCTAAATTAGTCTGATATTTGTTCGAATACCCAATTATGGTACTATAATACCAGGACATGAACTGAAAAAATCTATAAATGTACAGTTCGGTATGCCAAACATGAGACCAGTAGATATCTGCCTTTAAAACCCACGTGGTGAATAAAAATTGGAACAGAAATAGAAGAAAAGCTAAGCTGCCGATATATCAAAAATTTTATTGAAAACAATTCGAATGAGATTGATTGTTTCAGTTGAACGTTTCTTGTAAAATCACACAACAGAGTAAATCACATAAGAATATGTGTGAAAAATCAGATCTGAATAGAAAGCGATATATAAATCAATGTATATATTTTTACAAACACCGAAAATAAGATATTCATGTAGAGGATCGTGTACTAACAAAAACTATGATTCAAATATAAACAGCAGAAATTCTAAGCTGCAAATTAATAGATAAAATATAATAACACCGTTGCGTACAAATACCAGACCTCATAGCGTGTATTCCGAAACTTTAAAAATCATGAACTGAAAAATCCTTAAAAGTACAATTCAGTATGCAAAATATGATAAATTTGATATCGATCTTCAAAACCAACGTGGTGTATAATCACTGGAGTAGAAATAACAGAAAAGCTAAGCTGCAGATATATCAAAAATTTATTGAAAACGATGCGAATAACATTACTTGTGTCAGTTGAACGTCTCTTGTTAAATTACACAACATGTTAAATCACAAAAGAATATGTGTTGAAAACCCAGACCACACGACAGACCCGAAGGTTTACTGTAGCTAAGTGTGTGGCCGGAAAAAATACGGAAAAGAATGGAAAGAACGGAAAAGAACGAAAAATACGGAAAGAACGAAAGAAATATGGAAAGAAATACGGAAAGAAATTTGGAAAAAACGAAAAATACGGAAAAGAACGGAAGTGTGTGGCCGGAAAAGAATATGTGTGAAATAACAGATCAGAAAAACAAGCGATATAGTAATCAATGTATATACTTGTACAAATACTGAAAATAAGATATTCAGGTACAGGATCATTTACAAATGTAAGAAAAACTGTGATTCAAATATAAACAGCAGAAAATCTAAGCTGCCAATTAATTGATAAATTACAATGACACTGATTCGTACAATTCTGTAACATTTTAAATCATAATTATAAATGCACGTATCTATGGAATAGTAAATAAAGCAATCTGCTAAGTTAGTATACAAATTTTTATAATAAAAAAATCCACAAAACATAAAATGAAACTAAAGAAATCAATAAGCGAAATTAGTCTGATATTTGTTTGAATACCCAATTGGGGTACTATAATACCAGCACATGAACTGAAAAAATCTATAAATGTACAGCTCGGTATGCCAAACATGAGACCAGTAGATATCTGCCTTAAAAACCCATGTGCTGAATAAAAATTGAAACAGAAATAGAAGAAAAGCCGATATATCAAAAATTTTATTGAAAACGATGCGAATGAAGCTTGCTGTATCAACTGAATATTTCATGTTAAATTACAGAGCAGTTTGAATCACATAAGAATATGGGTTAAACTACTGATAAAAAAATAAAGCAATATCCTAACCAATGCAAATATTTGTATATATTAAAGAGAAAAGGTATTCAAGTACTGGTTCATGTACTATCTAATACTGTTATATAAATATAAACAGCAGAAAATCTAAGCTGCCAATTAATTGATAAAATATAATGGCACTGATGCGTACAAAAACTTGACCTCACAGAGTATATTCCGTAACATTGTAAATTATGAACTGAAAAAATTTATAAAAATAAAGTTCAGTATGCCAAATATGTGACCAGTTGATATCTATCTTTAAAACAAATGTGGTGTATAATCAATGGAATAGAAATAGCAGAAATCTAAGTTGACGATATGCCAAAAACTTTAACGAAAACGATGCTAATGTAATTGACTGTGTCCGTTGAACGTCTCTTGTTAAATCACACAAAATGTTAAATAACATAAGAATATGTGTGAAATAACAGATCAGAATAGAAACCGATATAAAAATCAATTGATATATTTGTACAAATACCGAAAATAAGGTATTCTTGTACAGGATGGTGTACTAACAAAAACTATGATTCAATAATAAACAGCAGAAAATCTAAGCTGCAAATTCATTGATAAAATATAATGACACTGATGCGTACAATTCCGTAACATTT
The DNA here is from genome assembly GCA_951213105.1 of Amaurobius ferox. Lineage (NCBI taxonomy): Eukaryota > Metazoa > Arthropoda > Arachnida > Araneae > Amaurobiidae > Amaurobius > Amaurobius ferox. The sequence continues at coordinate 94,297,306 of OX578146.1, forward strand.
TAAATCATAATGATAAATGCTTGTATCTATGGAATAGTAAAGAAAGCTATGTGTGCTAATTCAGTTTACTAATTTTTTTAATAATAAAAATCCACAAAACAAAAAATGGATGGAAGAAATCAATAAGCAAAATTAGTCTGGTATTTTTTCGAATATCCAATTCAGGTATTAAAATACTAGAACATCATCAGAAGTAATTTTTAAATGTACAGTTCAGTATGAAAAATATGAGACCAGATGATATCACCTTTAAAACCAATGTGGTGTATAATCATTTGAATGGAAACAGCAGAACAGCTAAGCTGTTGATATATCAAAAATTTTGTTAAAAACGATGCGAATGAAGCTTGCTGTATCAAATGAATATTTCATGTTAAATTACAGAACAGTTTGAATCACATAAGAATATGTGTTAAAGTACTGATAAAAATATAAAGCAATATCCTAACCAATGCAAATATTTGTATATATTAAAGAGAAAAGGTATTCAAGTACTGGTTCATGTACTATCTAATACTGCAATATAAATATAAACAGCAGAAAATCTAAGCTGCCAATTAATTGATAAAATATAATGGCACTGATGCGTACAAAAACTAGACCTCACAGAGTATATTCCGTAACATTTTAAATCATGAACTAAAAAAATTTATAAAAATAAACTTCAGTATGCCAAATATGTGACCAGTTGATATCTACCTTTAAAACAAATGTGGTGTATAATCAATGGTATAGAAATAGCAGAAAAGCTAAGTTGACGATATGCCAAAAACCTTATTGAAAACGATGCGAATGTAATTACCTGTGTCCGTTGAACGTCTCTTGTTAAATCACACAAAATGTTAAATAACATAAGAATATGTGTGAAATAACAGATCAGAATAGAAACCGATATAAAAATCAATTGATATATTTGTACAAATACCGAAAATAAGGTATTCTTGTACAGGATGGTGTACTAAGAAAAACTATGATTCAATAATAAACAGCAGAAAATCTAAGCTGCTAATTCATTGATAAAATATTATGACACTGATGCGTACAATTCCGTGACATTTTAAATCATAATGATAAATGCATGTATCTATGGAATAGTAAATAAAGCAATCTGCTAAGTTAGTATACAAATTGTTATAATAAAAAAATCCACAAAACAAAAAATGAAACTAAAGAAATCAATAAGCGAAATTAGTCTGATATTTGTTTGAATACACAATTGTGGTACTATAATACCAGCACATGAACTAAAAAAATCTATAAATGTACAGCTCGGTATATTAAACATGAGACCAGAGGATATCTGCCTTTAAAAAACATGTGGTGAATAAAAATTGGAACAGAAATAGAAGAAAAGCTAATCTGCCGATATATCAAAAATTTTATTGAAAACGATGCGAATGAAGCTTGCTGTATCAACTGAATGTTTCATGTTAAATTACAGAACAGTTTGAATCACATAAGAATATGTGTTAAACTACTGATAAAAAAATAAAGCAATATCCTAACTAATGCAAATATTTCTATAAATTAAAGAGAAAAGGTATTCAAGTACTGGTTCATGTACTATCAAATATTGTAATATAAAAATAAACAGCAGAAAATCTAAGCTGCCAATTAATTGATAAAAAATAATGGCACTGATTCGTAAACAACTAGACCTCACAGAGTGTATTCCGTAACATTTTAAATCATGAACTGTAAAATTTATAAAAATAAAGTTCAGTATACCAAATATGTGACCAGTTAATATCTACCTTTAAACAAATGTGGTGTATAATCAATGGAATAGAAACAGCAGAAAAGCTAAGTTGACGATATGCCAAAAACTTTATTCAAAACGATGCGAATGAAATTGACTGCGTCACCTGAACTTCTCATGTTAAATCACACAACATGTTAAATAACATAAGAATTTGTGTGAAATAACAGATCAGAAAAGAAACCGATACAAAAATCAATGTATATATTTGTACAAATACCGAAAATAAGGTATTCATGTACAGGATCGTGTACTAACAAAAACTATGATTCAAATATAAACAGCAGAAAATCTAAGCTGCAAATTAATAGATAAAATATAATGACACCGTTGCGTACAAATACCAGACCTCATAGCGTGTATTCCGTAACTTTAAAAATCATGAACTGAAAAATCCTTAAAAGTACAATTCAGTATGCAAAATATGATAAATTTGATATCTATCTTCAAAACCAACGTGGTGTATAATCACTGGAGTAGAAATAGCAGAAAACCTAAGCTGCAGATATATCAAAAATTTATTGAAAACGATGCGAGTAACATTACTTGTGTCATTTGAACGTCTCTTGTTAAATTACACAACATGTTAAATCACAAAAGAATATGTGTTGAAAACCCAGACCACACGACAGACCCGAAGGTTTACTGTAGCTAAGTGTGTGGCCGGAAAAAATACGGAAAAGAACGGAAAAGAACGAAAAATACGGAAAGAACGAAAGAAATACGGAAAGCAATATGGAAAGAACGAAAAATACAGAAAGAACGAAAGAAATACGGAAAGAAATATATAAAGAACGAAAAATACGGAAAAGAACGGAAGTGTGTGGCCGGAAAAGAATATGTGTGAAATAACAGATCAGAAAAGCAAGCGATATAGTAATCAATGTATATACTTGTACAAATACTGAAAATAAGATATTCAGGGACAGGATTATTTACAAATGTAAGAAAAACTGTGATTCAAATATAAACAGCAGAAATTCTAAGCTGCTAATTAATTGATAAAATACAATGACACTGATTCGTACAATTCTGTAACATTTTAAAATATAATGATAAATGCACGTATCTATGGAATAGTAAATAAAGCAATCTGCTAAGTTAGTATACAAATTTTTATAATAAAAAAATCCACAAAACAAAATGAAACTAAAGAAATCAATAAGCTAAATTAGTCTGATATTTGTTCGAATACCCAATTATGGTACTATAATACCAGGACATGAACTGAAAAAATCTATAAATGTACAGTTCGGTATGCCAAACATGAGACTAGTAGATATCTACCTTTAAAACCCACGTGGTGAATAAAAATTGGAACAGAAATAGAAGAAAAGCTAAGCTGCCGATATATCAAAAATTTTATTGAAAACGATTCGAATGAGATTGATTATTTCAGTTGAACGTTTCATGTAAAATCACACAACAGAGTTAATCACATAAGAATATGTGAGAAAAATCAGATCTGAATAGAAAGCGATATATAAATCAATGTATATATTTTTACAAACACCGAAAATAAGGTATTCATGTAGAGGATCGTGTACTAACAAAAACTATGATTCAAATATAAACAGCAGAAAATCTAAGCTGCAAATTAATAGATAAAATATAATAACACCGTTGCGTACAAATACCAGACCTCATAGCGTGTATTCCGTAACTTTAAAAATCATGAACTGAAAAATCCTTAAAAGTACAAATCAGTATGCAAAATATGATAAATATGATATCTTTCTTCAAAACCAACGTGGTGTATAATCACTGTAGAAATAGCAGAAAAGCTAAGCTGCAGATATATCAAAAATTTATTGAAAACGATGCGACTAACATTACTTGTGTCAGTTGAACGTCTCTTGTTAAATTACACAACATGTTAAATCACAAAAGAATATGTGTTGAAAACCCAGACCACACGACAGACCCGAAGGTTTACTGCAGCTAAGTGTGTGGCCGGAAAAAATACGGAAAAGAATGGAAAGAACGGAAAAGAACGAAAAATACGGAAAGAACGAAAGAAATATGGAAAGAAATACGGAAAGAAATTTGGAAAAAACGAAAAATACGGAAAAGAACGGAAGTGTCTAGCCGGAAAATAATATGTGTGAAATAACAGATCAGAAAAGCAAGCGATATAGTAATCAATGTATATACTTGTACAAATACTGAAAATAAGATATTCAGGTACAGGATCATTTACAAATGTAAGAAAAACTGTGATTCAAATATAAACAGCAGAAAATCTAAGCTGCCAATTAATTGATAAAATACAATGACACTGATTCGTACAATTCTGTAACATTTTAAATCATAATGATAAATGCACGTATCCATGGAATAGTAAATAAAGCAATCTGCTAAGTTAGTATACAAATTTTTATAATAAAAAAATCCACAAGACAAAAAATGAAACTAAAGAAATCAATAAGCGAAATTAGTCTGATATTTGTTTGAATACACAATTGTGGTACTATAATACCAGCACATGAACTGAAAAAATCTATAAATGTACAGATCGGTATACCAAACATGAGACCAGAAGATATCTGCCTTTAAAACCCATGTGGTGAATAAAAATTGGAACAGAAATAGAAGAAAAGCTAATCTGCCGATATATTAAAAATTTTATTGAAAACGATGCGAATGAAGCTTGCTGTATCAACTGAATGTTTCATGTTAAATTACAGAACAGTTTGAATCACATAAGAATATGTGTTAAACTACTGATAAAAAAATAAAGCAATATCCTAACCAATGCAAATATTTGTATAAATTAAAGAGAAAAGGTATTCAAGTACTGGTTCATGTACTATCAAATATTGTAATATAAAAATAAACAGCAGAAAATCTAAGCTGCCAATTAATTGATAAAATATAATGGCACTGATTCGTAAACAACTAGACCTCACAGAGTGTATTCCGTAACATTTTAAATCATGAACTGTAAAATTTATAAAAATAAAGTTCAGTATACCAAATATGTGACCAGTTAGTATCTACCTTTAAAACAAATGTGGTGTATAATCAATGGAATAGAAACAGCAGAAAAGCTAAGTTGACGATATGCCAAAAACTTTATTCAAAACGATGCGAATGAAATTGACTGCGTCACCTGAACTTCTCATGTTAAATCACACAACATGTTAAATAACATAAGAATTTGTGTGAAATAACAGATCAGAAAAGAAACCGATACAAAAATCAATGTATATATTTGTACAAATACCGAAAATAAGGTATTCATGTACAGGATCGTGTACTAACAAAAACTATGATTCAAATATAAACAGCAGAAAATCTAAGCTGCAAATTAATAGATAAAATATAATGACACCGTTGCGTACAAATACCAGACCTCATAGCGTGTATTCCGTAACTTTAAAAATCATGAACTGAAAAATCCTTAAAAGTACAATTCAGTATGCAAAATATGATAAATTTGATATCTATCTTCAAAACCAACGTGGTGTATAATCACTGGAGTAGAAATAGCAGAAAACCTAAGCTGCAGATATATCAAAAATTTATTGAAAACGATGCGAATAACATTACTTGTGTCAGTTGAACGTCTCTTGTTAAATTACACAACATGTTAAATCACAAAAGAATATGTGTTGAAAACCCAGACCACACGACAGACCCGAAGGTTTACTGTAGCTAAGTGTGTGGCCGGAAAAAATACGGAAAAGAACGGTAAAAAAACGAAAAATACGGAAAGAACGAAAGGAATACGGAAAGCAATATGGAAAGAACGAAAAATACGGAAAGAACGAAAGAAATACGGAAAGAAATATGGAAAGAACGAAAAATACGGAAAAGAACGGAAGTGTGTGGCCGGAAAAGAATATGTGTGAAATAACAGATCAGAAAAGCAAGCGATATAGTAATCAATGTATATACTTGTACAAATGCTGAAAATAAGATATTCAGGTACAGGATTATTTACAAATGTAAGAAAAACTGTGATTCAAATATAAACGGCAGAAAATCTAAACTGCCAATTAATTGATAAAATACAATGACACTGATTCGTACAATTCTGTAACATTTTAAAATATAATGATAAATGCACGTATCTATGGAATATTAAATAAAGCAATCTGCTAAGTTAGTATACAAATTTTAATAATAAAAAAATCCACAAAACAAAATGAAACTAAAGAAATCAATAAGCTAAATTAGTCTGATATTTGTTCGAATACCCAATTATGGTACTATAATACCAGGACATGAACTGAAAAAAAATATAAATGTACAGTTCGGTATGCCAAACATGAGACTAGTAGATATCTACCTTTAAAACCCACGTGGTGAATAAAAATTGGAACAGAAATAGAAGAAAAGCTAAGCTGCCGATATATCAAAAATTTTATTGAAAACGATTCGAATGAGATTGATTATTTCAGTTGAACGTTTCATGTAAAATCACACAACAGAGTTAATCACATAAGAATATGTGAGAAAAATCAGATCTGAATAGAAAGCGATATATAAATCAATGTATATATTTTTACAAACACCGAAAATAAGGTATTCATGTAGAGGATCGTGTACTAACAAAAACTATGATTCAAATATAAACAGCAGAAAATCTAAGCTGCAAATTAATAGATAAAATATAATAACACCGTTGCGTACAAATACCAGACCTCATAGCGTGTATTCCGTAACTTTAAAAATCATGAACTGAAAAATCCTTAAAAGTACAAATCAGTATGCAAAATATGATAAATATGATATCTTTCTTCAAAACCAACGTGGTGTATAATCACTGTAGAAATAGCAGAAAAGCTAAGCTGCAGATATATCAAAAATTTATTGAAAACGATGCGACTAACATTACTTGTGTCAGTTGAACGTCTCTTGTTAAATTACACAACATGTTAAATCACAAAAGAATATGTGTTGAAAACCCAGACCACACGACAGACCCGAAGGTTTACTGCAGCTAAGTGTGTGGCCGGAAAAAATACGGAAAAGAATGGAAGGAACGGAAAAGAACGAAAAATACGGAAAGAAGGAAAGAAATATGGAAAGAAATACGGAAAGAAATTTGGAAAAAACGAAAAATACGGAAAAGAACGGAAGTGTCTAGCCGGAAAATAATATGTGTGAAATAACAGATCAGAAAAGCAAGCGATATAGTAATCAATGTATATACTTGTACAAATACTGAAAATAAGATATTCAGGTACAGGATCATTTACAAATGTAAGAAAAACTGTGATTCAAATATAAACAGCAGAAAATCTAAGCTGCCAATTAATTGATAAAATACAATGACACTGATTCGTACAATTCTGTAACATTTTAAATCATAATGATAAATGCACGTATCCATGGAATAGTAAATAAAGCAATCTGCTAAGTTAGTATACAAATTTTTATAATAAAAAAATCCACAAAACAAAAAATGAAACTAAAGAAATCAATAAGCGAAATTAGTCTGATATTTGTTTGAATACACAATTGTGGTACTATAATACCAGCACATGAACTGAAAAAATCTATAAATGTACAGATCGGTATACCAAACATGAGACCAGAAGATATCTGCCTTTAAAACCCATGTGGTGAATAAAAATTGGAACAGAAATAGAAGAAAAGCTAATCTGCCGATATATCAAAAATTTTATTGAAAACGATGCGAATGAAGCTTGCTGTATCAACTGAATGTTTCATGTTAAATTACAGAACAGTTTGAATCACATAAGAATATGTGTTAAACTACTGATAAAAAAATAAAGCAATATCCTAACCAATGCAAATATTTGTATAAATTAAAGAGAAAAGGTATTCAAGTACTGGTTCATGTACTATCAAATATTGTAATATAAAAATAAACAGCAGAAAATCTAAGCTGCCAATTAATTGATAAAATATAATGGCACTGATTCGTAAACAACTAGACCTCACAGAGTGTATTCCGTAACATTTTAAATCATGAACTGTAAAATTTATAAAAATAAAGTTCAGTATACCAAATATGTGACCAGTTAATATCTACCTTTAAAACAAATGTGGTGTATAATCAATGGAATAGAAACAGCAGAAAAGCTAAGTTGACGATATGCCAAAAACTTTATTCAAAACGATGCGAATGAAATTGACTGCGTCACCTGAACTTCTCATGTTAAATCACACAACATGTTAAATAACATAAGAATTTGTGTGAAATAACAGATCAGAAAAGAAACCGATACAAAAATCAATGTATATATTTGTACAAATACCGAAAATAAGGTATTCATGTACAGGATCGTGTACTAACAAAAACTATGATTCAAATATAAACAGCAGAAAATCTAAGCTGCAAATTAATAGATAAAATATAATGACACCGTTGCGTACAAATACCAGACCTCATAGCGTGTATTCCGTAACTTTAAAAATCATGAACTGAAAAATCCTTAAAAGTACAATTCAATATGCAAAATATGATAAATTTGATATCTATCTTCAAAACCAACGTGGTGTATAATCACTGGAGTAGAAATAGCAGAAAACCTAAGCTGCAGATATATCAAAAATTTATTGAAAACGATGCGAATAACATTACTTGTGTCAGTTGAACGTCTCTTGTTAAATTACACAACATGTTAAATCACAAAAGAATATGTGTTGAAAACCCAGACCACACGACAGACCCGAAGGTTTACTGTAGCTAAGTGTGTGGCCGGAAAAAATACGGAAAAGAACGGTAAAAAAACGAAAAATACGGAAAGAACGAAAGGAATACGGAAAGCAATATGGAAAGAACGAAAAATACGGAAAGAACGAAAGAAATACGGAAAGAAATATGGAAAGAACGAAAGAAATACGGAAAGAAATATGGAAAGAACGAAAAATACGGAAAAGAACGGAAGTGTGTGGCCGGAAAAGAATATGTGTGAAATAACAGATCAGAAAAGCAAGCGATATAGTAATCAATGTATATACTTGTACAAATACTGAAAATAAGATATTCAGGTACAGGATTATTTACAAATGTAAGAAAAACTGTGATTCAAATATAAACGGCAGAAAATCTAAACTGCCAATTAATTGATAAAATACAATGACACTGATTCGTACAATTCTGTAACATTTTAAAATATAATGATAAATGCACGTATCTATGGAATAGTAAATAAAGCAATCTGCTAAGTTAGTATACAAATTTTTATAATAAAAAAATCCACAAAACAAAATGAAACTAAAGAAATCAATAAGCTAAATTAGTCTGATATTTGTTCGAATACCCAATTATGGTACTATAATACCAGGACATGAACTGAAAAAATCTATAAATGTACAGTTCGGTATGCCAAACATGAGACTAGTAGATATCTACCTTTAAAACCCACGTGGTGAATAAAAATTGGAACAGAAATAGAAGAAAAGCTAAGCTGCCGATATATCAAAAATTTTATTGAAAACGATTCGAATGAGATTGATTATTTCAGTTGAACGTTTCATGTAAAATCACACAACAGAGTTAATCACATAAGAATATGTGAGAAAAATCAGATCTGAATAGAAAGCGATATATAAATCAATGTATATATTTTTACAAACACCGAAAATAAGGTATTCATGTAGAGGATCGTGTACTAACAAAAACTATGATTCAAATATAAACAGCAGAAAATCTAAGCTGCAAATTAATAGATAAAATATAATAACACCGTTGCGTACAAATACCAGACCTCATAGCGTGTATTCCGTAACTTTAAAAATCATGAACTGAAAAATCCTTAAAAGTACAAATCAGTATGCAAAATATGATAAATATGATATCTTTCTTCAAAACCAACGTGGTGTATAATCACTGTAGAAATAGCAGAAAAGCTAAGCTGCAGATATATCAAAAATTTATTGAAAACGATGCGACTAACATTACTTGTGTCAGTTGAACGTCTCTTGTTAAATTACACAACATGTTAAATCACAAAAGAATATGTGTTGAAAACCCAGACCACACGACAGACCCGAAGGTTTACTGCAGCTAAGTGTGTGGCCGGAAAAAATACGGAAAAGAATGGAAGGAACGGAAAAGAACGAAAAATACGGAAAGAACGAAAGAAATATGGAAAGAAATACGGAAAGAAATTTGGAAAAAACGAAAAATACGGAAAAGAACGGAAGTGTCTAGCCGGAAAATAATATGTGTGAAATAACAGATCAGAAAAGCAAGCGATATAGTAATCAATGTATATACTTGTACAAATACTGAAAATAAGATATTCAGGTACAGGATCATTTACAAATGTAAGAAAAACTGTGATTCAAATATAAACAGCAGAAAATCTAAGCTGCCAATTAATTGATAAAATACAATGACACTGATTCGTACAATTCTGTAACATTTTAAATCATAATGATAAATGCACGTATCCATGGAATAGTAAATAAAGCAATCTGCTAAGTTAGTATACAAATTTTTATAATAAAAAAATCCACAAAACAAAAAATGAAACTAAAGAAATCAATAAGCGAAATTAGTCTGATATTTGTTTGAATACACAATTGTGGTACTATAATACCAGCACATGAACTGAAAAAATCTATAAATGTACAGATCGGTATACCAAACATGAGACCAGAAGATATCTGCCTTTAAAACCCATGTGGTGAATAAAAATTGGAACAGAAATAGAAGAAAAGCTAATCTGCCGATATATCAAAAATTTTATTGAAAACGATGCGAATGAAGCTTGCTGTATCAACTGAATGTTTCATGTTAAATTACAGAACAGTTTGAATCACATAAGAATATGTGTTAAACTACTGATAAAAAAATAAAGCAATATCCTAACCAATGCAAATATTTGTATAAATTAAAGAGAAAAGGTATTCAAGTACTGGTTCATGTACTATCAAATATTGTAATATAAAAATAAACAGCAGAAAATCTAAGCTGCCAATTAATTGATAAAATATAATGGCACTGATTCGTAAACAACTAGACCTCACAGAGTGTATTCCGTAACATTTTAAATCATGAACTGTAAAATTTATAAAAATAAAGTTCAGTATACCAAATATGTGACCAGTTAATATCTACCTTTAAAACAAATGTGGTGTATAATCAATGGAATAGAAACAGCAGAAAAGCTAAGTTGACGATATGCCAAAAACTTTATTCAAAACGATGCGAATGAAATTGACTGCGTCACCTGAACTTCTCATGTTAAATCACACAACATGTTAAATAACATAAGAATTTGTGTGAAATAACAGATCAGAAAAGAAACCGATACAAAAATCAATGTATATATTTGTACAAATACCGAAAATAAGGTATTCATGTACAGGATCGTGTACTAACAAAAACTATGATTCAAATATAAACAGCAGAAAATCTAAGCTGCAAATTAATAGATAAAATATAATGACACCGTTGCGTACAAATACCAGACCTCATAGCGTGTATTCCGTAACTTTAAAAATCATGAACTGAAAAATCCTTAAAAGTACAATTCAGTATGCAAAATATGATAAATTTGATATCTATCTTCAAAACCAACGTGGTGTATAATCACTGGAGTAGAAATAGCAGAAAACCTAAGCTGCAGATATATCAAAAATTTATTGAAAACGATGCGAATAACATTACTTGTGTCAGTTGAACGTCTCTTGTTAAATTACACAACATGTTAAATCACAAAAGAATATGTGTTGAAAACCCAGACCACACGACAGACCCGAAGGTTTACTGTAGCTAAGTGTGTGGCCGGAAAAAATACGGAAAAGAACGGTAAAAAAACGAAAAATACGGAAAGAACGAAAGGAATACGGAAAGCAATATGGAAAGAACGAAAAATACGGAAAGAACGAAAGAAATACGGAAAGAAATATGGAAAGAACGAAAAATAAGGAAAAGAACGGAAGTGTGTGGCCGGAAAAGAATATGTGTGAAATAACAGATCAGAAAAGCAAGCGATATAGTAATCAATGCATATACTTGTACAAATACTGAAAATAAGATATTCAGGTACAGGATTATTTACAAATGTAAGAAAAACTGTGATTCAAATATAAACGGCAGAAAATCTAAACTGCCAATTAATTGATAAAATACAATGACACTGATTCGTACAATTCTGTAACATTTTAAAATATAATGATAAATGCACGTATCTATGGAATAGTAAATAAAGCAATCTGCTAAGTTAGTATACAAATTTTTATAATAAAAAAATCCACAAAACAAAATGAAACTAAAGAAATCAATAAGCTAAATTAGTCTGATATTTGTTCGAATACCCAATTATGGTACTATAATACCAGGACATGAACTGAAAAAATCTATAAATGTACAGTTCGGTATGCCAAACATGAGACTAGTAGATATCTACCTTTAAAACCCACGTGGTGAATAAAAATTGGAACAGAAATAGAAGAAAAGCTAAGCTGCCGATATATCAAAAATTTTATTGAAAACGATTCGAATGAGATTGATTATTTCAGTTGAACGTTTCATGTAAAATCACACAACAGAGTTAATCACATAAGAATATGTGAGAAAAATCAGATCTGAATAGAAAGCGATATATAAATCAATGTATATATTTTTACAAACACCGAAAATAAGGTATTCATGTAGAGGATCGTGTACTAACAAAAACTATGATTCAAATATAAACAGCAGAAAATCTAAGCTGCAAATTAATAGATAAAATATAATAACACCGTTGCGTACAAATACCAGACCTCATAGCGTGTATTCCGTAACTTTAAAAATCATGAACTGAAAAATCCTTAAAAGTACAAATCAGTATGCAAAATATGATAAATATGATATCTTTCTTCAAAACCAACGTGGTGTATAATCACTGTAGAAATAGCAGAAAAGCTAAGCTGCAGATATATCAAAAATTTATTGAAAACGATGCGACTAACATTACTTGTGTCAGTTGAACGTCTCTTGTTAAATTACACAACATGTTAAATCACAAAAGAATATGTGTTGAAAACCCAGACCACACGACAGACCCGAAGGTTTACTGCATCTAAGTGTGTGGAAAAAATACGGAAAAGAATGGAAAGAACGGAAAAGAACGAAAAATACGGAAAGAACGAAAGAAATATGGAAAGAAATACGGAAAGAAATTTGGAAAAAACGAAAAATACGGAAAAGAACGGAAGTGTCTAGCCGGAAAATAATATGTGTGAAATAACAGATCAGAAAAGCAAGCGATATAGTAATCAATGTATATACTTGTACAAATACTGAAAATAAGATATTCAGGTACAGGATCATTTACAAATGTAAGAAAAACTGTGATTCAAATATAAACAGCAGAAAATCTAAGCTGCCAATTAATTGATAAAATACAATGACACTGATTCGTGCAATTCTGTAACATTTTAAATCATAATGATAAATGCACGTATCCATGGAATAGTAAATAAAGCAATCTGCTAAGTTAGTATACAAATTTTTATAATAAAAAAATCCACAAAACAAAAAATGAAACTAAAGAAATCAATAAGCGAAATTAGTCTGATATTTGTTTGAATACACAATTGTGGTACTATAATACCAGCACATGAACTGAAAAAATCTATAAATGTACAGATCGGTATACCAAACATGAAACCAGAAGATATCTGCCTTTAAAACCCATGTGGTGAATAAAAATTGGAACAGAAATAGAAGAAAAGCTAATCTGCCGATATATCAAAAATTTTATTGAAAACGATGCGAATGAAGCTTGCTGTATCAACTGAATGTTTCATGTTAAATTACAGAACAGTTTGAATCACATAAGAATATGTGTTAAACTACTGATAAAAAAATAAAGCAATATCCTAACCAATGCAAATATTTGTATAAATTAAAGAGAAAAGGTATTCAAGTACTGGTTCATGTACTATCAAATATTGTAATATAAAAATAAACAGCAGAAAATCTAAGCTGCCAATTAATTGATAAAATATAATGGCACTGATTCGTAAACAACTAGACCTCACAGAGTGTATTCCGTAACATTTTAAATCATGAACTGTAAAATTTATAAAAATAAAGTTCAGTATACCAAATATGTGACCAGTTAATATCTACCTTTAAAACAAATGTGGTGTATAATCAATGGAATAGAAACAGCAGAAAAGCTAAGTTGACGATATGCCAAAAACTTTATTCAAAACGATGCGAATGAAATTGATTGCGTCACCTGAACTTCTCATGTTAAATCACACAACATGTTAAATAACATAAGAATTTGTGTGAAATAACAGATCAGAAAAGAAACCGATACAAAAATCAATGTATATATTTGTACAAATACCGAAAATAAGGTATTCATGTAGAGGATCGTGTACTAACAAAAACTATGATTCAAATATAAACAGCAGAAAATCTAAGCTGCAAATTAATAGATAAAATATAATAACACCGTTGCGTACAAATACCAGACCTCATAGCGTGTATTCCGTAACTTTAAAAATCATGAACTGAAAAATCCTTAAAAGTACAAATCAGTATGCAAAATATGATAAATATGATATCTTTCTTCAAAACCAACGTGGTGTATAATCACTGTAGAAATAGCAGAAAAGCTAAGCTGCAGATATATCAAAAATTTATTGAAAACGATGCGAATAACATTACTTGTGTCAGTTGAACGTCTCTTGTTAAATTACACAACATGTTAAATCACAAAAATATATGTGTTGAAAACCCAGACCACACGACAGACCCGAAGGTTTACTGTAGCTAAGTGTGTGGCCGGAAAAAATACGGAAAAGAACGGAAAAGAACGAAAAATACGGAAAGAACGAAAGAAATACGGAAAGCAATATGGAAAGAACGAAAAATACGGAAAGAACGAAAGAAATACGGAAAGAAATATGGAAAGAACGAAAAATACGGAAGTGTGTGGCCGGAAAAGAATATGTGTGAAATAACAGATCAGAAAAGCAAGCGATATAGTAATCAATGTATATACTTGTACAAATACTGAAAATAAGATATTCAGGTACAGGATTATTTACAAATGTAAGAAAAACTGTGATTCAAATATAAACAGCAGAAAATCTAAGCTGCCAATTAATTGATAAAATACAATGACACTGATTCGTACAATTCTGTAACATTTTAAAATATAATGATAAATGCACGTATCTATGGAATAGTAAATAAAGCAATCTGCTAAGTTAGTATACAAATTTTTATAATAAAAAAATCCACAAAACATAAAATGAAACTAAAGAAATCAATAAGCTAAATTAGTCTGATATTTGTTCGAATACCCAATTATGGTACTATAATACCAGGACATGAACTGAAAAAATCTATAAATGTACAGTTCGGTATGCCAAACATGAGACTAGTAGATATCTACCTTTAAAACCCACGTGGTGAATAAAAATTGGAACAGAAATAGAAGAAGAGCTAAGCTGCCGATATATCAAAAATTTTATTGAAAACGATTCGAATGAGATTGATTGTTTCAGTTGAACGTTTCATGTAAAATCACACAACAGAGTTAATCACATAAGAATATGTGAGAAAAATCAGATCTGAATAGAAAGCGATATATAAATCAATGTATATATTTTTACAAACACCGAAAATAAGGTATTCATGTAGAGGATCGTGTACTAATAAAAACTATGATTCAAATATAAACAGCAGAAAATCTAAGCTGCAAATTAATAGATAAAATATATTAACAACGTTGCGTACAAATACCAGACCTCATAGCGTGTATTCCGTAAATTTAAAAATCATGAACAGAAAAATCCTTAAAAGTACAATTCAGTAAGCAAAATATGATAAATATGATATCTTTCTTCAAAACCAACGTGGTGTATAATCACTGGAGTAGAAATAGCAGAAAAGCTAAGCTGCAGATATATCAAAAATTTATTGAAAACGATGCGACTAACATTACTTGTGTCAGTTGAACATCTCTTGTTAAATTACACAACATGTTAAATCACAAAAGAATATGTGTTGAAAACCCAGACCACACGACAGACCCGAAGGTTTACTGTAGCTAAGTGTGTGGCCGGAAAAAATACGGAAAAGAATGGAAAGAACGGAAAAGAACGAAAAATACGGAAAGAACGAAAGAAATATGGAAAGAAATACGGAAAGAAATTTGGAAAAAACGAAAAATACGGAAAAGAACGGAAGTGTGTGGCCGGAAAAGAATATGTGTGAAATAACAGATCAGAAAAACAAGCGATATAGTAATCAATGTATATACTTGTACAAATACTGAAAATAAGATATTCAGGTACAGGATCATTTACAAATGTAAGAAAAACTGTGATTCAAATATAAACAGCAGAAAATCTAAACTGCCAATTAATTGATAAATTACAATGACACTGATTCGTACAATTCTGTAACATTTTAAATCATAATTATAAATGCACGTATCTATGGAATAGTAAATAAAGCAATCTGCTAAGTTAGTATACAAATTTTTATAATAAAAAAATCCACAAAACATAAAATGAAACTAAAGAAATCAATAAGCGAAATTAGTCTGATATTTGTTTGAATACCCAATTGTGGTACTATAATACCAGCACATGAACTGAAAAAATCTATAAATGTACAGCTCGGTATGCCAAACATGAGACCAGTAGATATCTGCCTTAAAAACCCATGTGCTGAATAAAAATTGAAACAGAAATAGAAGAAAAGCCGATATATCAAAAATTTTATTGAAAACGATGCGAATGAAGCTTGCTGTATCAACTGAATATTTCATGTTAAATTACAGAGCAGTTTGAATCACATAAGAATATGGGTTAAACTACTGATAAAAAAATAAAGCAATATCCTAACCAATGCAAATATTTGTATATATTAAAGAGAAAAGGTATTCAAGTACTGGTTCATGTACTATCTAATACTGCAATATAAATATAAACAGCAGAAAATCTAAGCTGCAAATTCATTGATAAAATATAATGACACTGATGCGTACAATTCCGTAACATTTTAAATCATAATGATAAATGCTTGTATCTATGGAATAGTAAAGAAAGCTATGTGTGCTAATTCAGTTTACTAATTTTTTTAATAATAAAAATCCACAAAACAAAAAATGGATGGAAGAAATCAATAAGCAAAATTAGTCTGGTATTTTTTCGAATATCCAATTCAGGTATTAAAATACTAGAACATCATCAGAAGTAATTTTTAAATGTACAGTTCAGTATGAAAAATATGAGACCAGATGATATCACCTTTAAAACCAATGTGGTGTATAATCATTTGAATGGAAACAGCAGAACAGCTAAGCTGTTGATATATCAAAAATTTTGTTAAAAACGATGCGAATGAAGCTTGCTGTATCAAATGAATATTTCATGTTAAATTACAGAACAGTTTGAATCACATAAGAATATGTGTTAAAGTACTGATAAAAATATAAAGCAATATCCTAACCAATGCAAATATTTGTATATATTAAAGAGAAAAGGTATTCAAGTACTGGTTCATGTACTATCTAATACTGCAATATAAATATAAACAGCAGAAAATCTAAGCTGCCAATTAATTGATAAAATATAATGGCACTGATGCGTACAAAAACTAGACCTCACAGAGTATATTCCGTAACATTTTAAATCATGAACTAAAAAAATTTATAAAAATAAACTTCAGTATGCCAAATATGTGACCAGTTGATATCTACCTTTAAAACAAATGTGGTGTATAATCAATGGTATAGAAATAGCAGAAAAGCTAAGTTGACGATATGCCAAAAACCTTATTGAAAACGATGCGAATGTAATTACCTGTGTCCGTTGAACGTCTCTTGTTAAATCACACAAAATGTTAAATAACATAAGAATATGTGTGAAATAACAGATCAGAATAGAAACCGATATAAAAATCAATTGATATATTTGTACAAATACCGAAAATAAGGTATTCTTGTACAGGATGGTGTACTAAGAAAAACTATGATTCAATAATAAACAGCAGAAAATCTAAGCTGCTAATTCATTGATAAAATATTATGACACTGATGCGTACAATTCCGTGACATTTTAAATCATAATGATAAATGCATGTATCTATGGAATAGTAAAGAAAGCAAGCTGCTAAGTTAGTATACTAATTTTTATAATAAAAAAATCCAGAAAACATAAAATGAAACTAAAGAAATCAATAAGCAAAATTAGTCTGATATTTGTTCGAATACCCAATTATGGTACTTTAATACCAGGACATGAACTGAAAAAATCTATAAATGTACAGTTCGGTGTGCCAAACATGAGACCAGTAGATATCTGCCTTTAAAACCCACGTGGTGAATAAAAATTGGAACAGAAATAGAAGAAAAGCTAAGCTGCCGATATATCAAAAATTTTATTGAAAACAATTCGAATGAGATTGATTGTTTCAGTTGAACGTTTCTTGTAAAATCACACAACAGAGTAAATCACATAAGAATATGTGTGAAAAATCAGATCTGAATAGAAAGCGATATATAAATCAATGTATATATTTTTACAAACACCGAAAATAAGGTATTCATGCAGAGGATCGTGTACTAACAAAAACTATGATTCAAATATAAACAGCAGAAATTCTAAGCTGCAAATTAATAGATAAAACATAATAACACCGTTGCGTACAAATACCAGACCTCATAGCGTGTATTCCGAAACTTTAAAAATCATGAACTGAAAAATCCTTAAAAGTACAATTCAGTATGCAAAATATGATAAATTTGATATCGATCTTCAAAACCAACGTGGTGTATAATCACTGGAGTAGAAATAGCAGAAAAGCTAAGCTGCAGATATATCAAAAATTTATTGAAAACGATGCGAATAACATTACTTGTGTCAGTTGAACGTCTCTTGTTAAATTACACAACATGTTAAATCACAAAAGAATATGTGTTGAAAACCCAGACCACACGACAGACCCGAAGGTTTACTGTAGCTATGTGTGTGGCCGGAAAAAATACGGAAAAGAATGGAAAGAACGGAAAAGAACGAAAAATACGAAAAGAACGAAAGTGTGTGGCCGGAAAAGAATATGTGTGAAATAGCAGATCAGAAAAGCAAGCGATATAGTAATCAATGTATATACTTGTACAAATACTGAAAATAAGATATTCAGGTACAGGATCATTTACAAATGTAAGAAAAACTGTGATTCAAATATAAACAGCAGAAAATCTAAGCTGCCAATTAATTGATAAAATACAATGACACTGATTCGTACAATTCTGTAACATTTTAAATCATAATGATAAATGCACGTATCCATGGAATAGTAAATAAAGCAATCTGCTAAGTTAGTATACAAATTTTTATAATAAAAAAATCCACAAAACAAAAAATGAAACTAAAGAAATCAATAAGCGTAATTAGTCTGATATTTGTTTGAATACACAATTGTGGTACTATAATACCAGCACATGAACTGAAAAAATCTATAAATGTACAGCTCGGTATGCCAAACATGAGACCAGTAGATTGCCTTTAAAATGTGGTGAATAAAAATTGGAACAGAAATAGAAGAAAAGCTAATCTGCCGATATATTAAAAATTTTATTGAAAACGATGCGAATGAAGCTTGCTGTATCAACTGAATGTTTCAAGTTAAATTACAGAACAGTTTGAATCACATAAGAATATGTGTTAAACTAATGATAAAAAAATAAAGCAATATCCTAACCAATGCAAATATTTGTATATATTAAAGAGAAAAGGTATTCAAGTACTGGTTCATGTACTATCTAATACTGTAATATAAATATAAACAGCACAAAATCTAAGCTGCCAATTAATTGTTAAAATATAATGGCACTGATGCGTACAAAAACTAGACCTCACAGAGTATATTCCGCAACATTTTAAATCATGAACTGAAAAAATTTATAAAAATAAAGTTCAGTATGCCAAATATGTGACCAGTTGATATCTACCTTTAAAACAAATGTGGTGTATAATCAATGGTATAGAAATAGCAGAAAAGCTAAGTTGACGATATGCCAAAAACTTTATTGAAAACGATGCGAATGTAATTGACTGTGTCCTTTGAACGTCTCTTGTCAAATCACACAAAATGTTAAATAACATAAGAATATGTGTGAAATAACAGATCAGAATAGAAACCGATATAAAAATCAATTGATATATTTGTACAAATACCGAAAATAAGGTATTCTTGTACAGGATGGTGTACTAACAAAAACTATGATTCAATAATAAACAGCAGAAAATCTAAGCTGCAAATTCATTGATAAAATATAATGACACTGATGCGTACAATTCCGTAACATTTTAAATCATAATGATAAATGCTTGTATCTATGGAATAGTAAAGAAAGCTATGTGTGCTAATTCAGTTTACTAATTTTTTTAATAATAAAAATCCACAAAACAAAAAATGGATGGAAGAAATCAATAAGCAAAATTAGTCTGGTATTTTTTCGAATATCCAATTCAGGTATTAAAATACTAGAACATCATCAGAAGTAATTTTTAAATGTACAGTTCAGTATGAAAAATATGAGACCATATGATATCACCTTTAAAACCAATGTGGTGTATAATCATTTGAATGGAAACAGCAGAACAGCTAAGCTGTTGATATATCAAAAATTTTGTTAAAAACGATGCGAATGAAGCTTGCTGTATCAAATGAATGTTTCATGTTAAATTACAGAACAGTTTGAATCACATAAGAATATGTGTTAAAGTACTGATAAAAATATAAAGCAATATCCTAACCAATGCAAATATTTGTATATATTAAAGAGAAAAGGTATTCAAGTACTGGTTCATGTACTATCTAATACTGCAATATAAATATAAACAGCAGAAAATCTAAGCTGCCAATTAATTGATAAAATATAATGGCACTGATGCGTACAAAAACTAGACCTCACAGAGTATATTCCGTAACATTTTAAATCATGAACTAAAAAAATTTATAAAAATAAACTTCAGTATGCCAAATATGTGACCAGTTGATATCTACCTTTAAAACAAATGTGGTGTATAATCAATGGTATAGAAATAGCAGAAAAGCTAAGTTGACGATATGCCAAAAACTTTATTGAAAACGATGCGAATGTAATTACCTGTGTCCGTTGAACGTCTCTTGTTAAATCCCACAAAATGTTAAATAGCATAAGAATATGTGTGAAATAACAGATCAGAATAGAAACCGATATAAAAATCAATTGATATATTTGTACAAATACCGAAAATAAGGTATTCTTGTACAGGATGGTGTACTAAGAAAAACTATGATTCAATAATAAACAGCAGAAAATCTAAGCTGCTAATTCATTGATAAAATATAATGACACTGATGCGTACAATTCAGTGACATTTTAAATCATAATGATAAATGCATGTATCTATGGAATAGTAAAGAAAGCAAGCTGCTAAGTTAGTATACTAATTTTTATAATAAAAAAATCCAGAAAACATAAAATGAAACTAAAGAAATCAATAAGCTAAATTAGTCTGATATTTGTTCGAATACCCAATTATGGTACTATAATACCAGGACATGAACTGAAAAAATCTATAAATGTACAGTTCGGTATGCCAAACATGAGACCAGTAGATATCTGCCTTTAAAACCCACGTGGTGAATAAAAATTGGAACAGAAATAGAAGAAAAGCTAAGCTGCCGATATATCAAAAATTTTATTGAAAACAATTCGAATGAGATTGATTGTTTCAGTTGAACGTTTCTTGTAAAATCACACAACAGAGTAAATCACATAAGAATATGTGTGAAAAATCAGATCTGAATAGAAAGCGATATATAAATCAATGTATATATTTTTACAAACACCGAAAATAAGATATTCATGTAGAGGATCGTGTACTAACAAAAACTATGATTCAAATATAAACAGCAGAAATTCTAAGCTGCAAATTAATAGATAAAATATAATAACACCGTTGCGTACAAATACCAGACCTCATAGCGTGTATTCCGAAACTTTAAAAATCATGAACTGAAAAATCCTTAAAAGTACAATTCAGTATGCAAAATATGATAAATTTGATATCGATCTTCAAAACCAACGTGGTGTATAATCACTGGAGTAGAAATAACAGAAAAGCTAAGCTGCAGATATATCAAAAATTTATTGAAAACGATGCGAATAACATTACTTGTGTCAGTTGAACGTCTCTTGTTAAATTACACAACATGTTAAATCACAAAAGAATATGTGTTGAAAACCCAGACCACACGACAGACCCGAAGGTTTACTGTAGCTAAGTGTGTGGCCGGAAAAAATACGGAAAAGAATGGAAAGAACGGAAAAGAACGAAAAATACGGAAAGAACGAAAGAAATATGGAAAGAAATACGGAAAGAAATTTGGAAAAAACGAAAAATACGGAAAAGAACGGAAGTGTGTGGCCGGAAAAGAATATGTGTGAAATAACAGATCAGAAAAACAAGCGATATAGTAATCAATGTATATACTTGTACAAATACTGAAAATAAGATATTCAGGTACAGGATCATTTACAAATGTAAGAAAAACTGTGATTCAAATATAAACAGCAGAAAATCTAAGCTGCCAATTAATTGATAAATTACAATGACACTGATTCGTACAATTCTGTAACATTTTAAATCATAATTATAAATGCACGTATCTATGGAATAGTAAATAAAGCAATCTGCTAAGTTAGTATACAAATTTTTATAATAAAAAAATCCACAAAACATAAAATGAAACTAAAGAAATCAATAAGCGAAATTAGTCTGATATTTGTTTGAATACCCAATTGGGGTACTATAATACCAGCACATGAACTGAAAAAATCTATAAATGTACAGCTCGGTATGCCAAATATGAGACCAGTAGATATCTGCCTTAAAAACCCATGTGCTGAATAAAAATTGAAACAGAAATAGAAGAAAAGCCGATATATCAAAAATTTTATTGAAAACGATGCGAATGAAGCTTGCTGTATCAACTGAATATTTCATGTTAAATTACAGAGCAGTTTGAATCACATAAGAATATGGGTTAAACTACTGATAAAAAAATAAAGCAATATCCTAACCAATGCAAATATTTGTATATATTAAAGAGAAAAGGTATTCAAGTACTGGTTCATGTACTATCTAATACTGTTATATAAATATAAACAGCAGAAAATCTAAGCTGCCAATTAATTGATAAAATATAATGGCACTGATGCGTACAAAAACTTGACCTCACAGAGTATATTCCGTAACATTGTAAATTATGAACTGAAAAAATTTATAAAAATAAAGTTCAGTATGCCAAATATGTGACCAGTTGATATCTATCTTTAAAACAAATGTGGTGTATAATCAATGGAATAGAAATAGCAGAAATCTAAGTTGACGATATGCCAAAAACTTTAACGAAAACGATGCTAATGTAATTGACTGTGTCCGTTGAACGTCTCTTGTTAAATCACACAAAATGTTAAATAACATAAGAATATGTGTGAAATAACAGATCAGAATAGAAACCGATATAAAAATCAATTGATATATTTGTACAAATACCGAAAATAAGGTATTCTTGTACAGGATGGTGTACTAACAAAAACTATGATTCAATAATAAACAGCAGAAAATCTAAGCTGCAAATTCATTGATAAAATATAATGACACTGATGCGTACAATTCCGTAACATTTTAAATCATAATGATAAATGCTTGTATCTATGGAATAGTAAAGAAAGCTATGTGTGCTAATTCAGTTTACTAATTTTTTTAATAATAAAAATCCACAAAACAAAAAATGGATGGAAGAAATCAATAAGCAAAATTAGTCTGGTATTTTTTCGAATATCCAATTCAGGTATTAAAATACTAGAACATCATCAGAAGTAATTTTTAAATGTACAGTTCAGTATGAAAAATATGAGACCAGATGATATCACCTTTAAAACCAATGTGGTGTATAATCATTTGAATGGAAACAGCAGAACAGCTAAGCTGTTGATATATCAAAAATTTTGTTAAAAACGATGCGAATGAAGCTTGCTGTATCAAATGAATATTTCATGTTAAATTACAGAACAGTTTGAATCACATAAGAATATGTGTTAAAGTACTGATAAAAATATAAAGCAATATCCTAACCAATGCAAATATTTGTATATATTAAAGAGAAAAGGTATTCAAGTACTGGTTCATGTACTATCTAATACTGCAATATAAATATAAACAGCAGAAAATCTAAGCTGCCAATTAATTGATAAAATATAATGGCACTGATGCGTACAAAAACTAGACCTCACAGAGTATATTCCGTAACATTTTAAATCATGAACTAAAAAAATTTATAAAAATAAACTTCAGTATGCCAAATATGTGACCAGTTGATATCTACCTTTAAAACAAATGTGGTGTATAATCAATGGTATAGAAATAGCAGAAAAGCTAAGTTGACGATATGCCAAAAACCTTATTGAAAACGATGCGAATGTAATTACCTGTGTCCGTTGAACGTCTCTTGTTAAATCACACAAAATGTTAAATAACATAAGAATATGTGTGAAATAACAGATCAGAATAGAAACCGATATAAAAATCAATTGATATATTTGTACAAATACCGAAAATAAGGTATTCTTGTACAGGATGGTGTACTAAGAAAAACTATGATTCAATAATAAACAGCAGAAAATCTAAGCTGCTAATTCATTGATAAAATATTATGACACTGATGCGTACAATTCCGTGACATTTTAAATCATAATGATAAATGCATGTATCTATGGAATAGTAAATAAAGCAATCTGCTAAGTTAGTATACAAATTGTTATAATAAAAAAATCCACAAAACAAAAAATGAAACTAAAGAAATCAATAAGCGAAATTAGTCTGATATTTGTTTGAATACACAATTGTGGTACTATAATACCAGCACATGAACTAAAAAAATCTATAAATGTACAGCTCGGTATATTAAACATGAGACCAGAGGATATCTGCCTTTAAAAAACATG
Organism: Amaurobius ferox; assembly: GCA_951213105.1. Classification (NCBI taxonomy): domain Eukaryota; kingdom Metazoa; phylum Arthropoda; class Arachnida; order Araneae; family Amaurobiidae; genus Amaurobius; species Amaurobius ferox. The sequence goes on from OX578146.1 coordinate 94,322,014, forward strand.
TGGTGAATAAAAATTGGAACAGAAATAGAAGAAAAGCTAATCTGCCGATATATCAAAAATTTTATTGAAAACGATGCGAATGAAGCTTGCTGTATCAACTGAATGTTTCATGTTAAATTACAGAACAGTTTGAATCACATAAGAATATGTGTTAAACTACTGATAAAAAAATAAAGCAATATCCTAACTAATGCAAATATTTCTATAAATTAAAGAGAAAAGGTATTCAAGTACTGGTTCATGTACTATCAAATATTGTAATATAAAAATAAACAGCAGAAAATCTAAGCTGCCAATTAATTGATAAAAAATAATGGCACTGATTCGTAAACAACTAGACCTCACAGAGTGTATTCCGTAACATTTTAAATCATGAACTGTAAAATTTATAAAAATAAAGTTCAGTATACCAAATATGTGACCAGTTAATATCTACCTTTAAACAAATGTGGTGTATAATCAATGGAATAGAAACAGCAGAAAAGCTAAGTTGACGATATGCCAAAAACTTTATTCAAAACGATGCGAATGAAATTGACTGCGTCACCTGAACTTCTCATGTTAAATCACACAACATGTTAAATAACATAAGAATTTGTGTGAAATAACAGATCAGAAAAGAAACCGATACAAAAATCAATGTATATATTTGTACAAATACCGAAAATAAGGTATTCATGTACAGGATCGTGTACTAACAAAAACTATGATTCAAATATAAACAGCAGAAAATCTAAGCTGCAAATTAATAGATAAAATATAATGACACCGTTGCGTACAAATACCAGACCTCATAGCGTGTATTCCGTAACTTTAAAAATCATGAACTGAAAAATCCTTAAAAGTACAATTCAGTATGCAAAATATGATAAATTTGATATCTATCTTCAAAACCAACGTGGTGTATAATCACTGGAGTAGAAATAGCAGAAAACCTAAGCTGCAGATATATCAAAAATTTATTGAAAACGATGCGAGTAACATTACTTGTGTCATTTGAACGTCTCTTGTTAAATTACACAACATGTTAAATCACAAAAGAATATGTGTTGAAAACCCAGACCACACGACAGACCCGAAGGTTTACTGTAGCTAAGTGTGTGGCCGGAAAAAATACGGAAAAGAACGGAAAAGAACGAAAAATACGGAAAGAACGAAAGAAATACGGAAAGCAATATGGAAAGAACGAAAAATACAGAAAGAACGAAAGAAATACGGAAAGAAATATATAAAGAACGAAAAATACGGAAAAGAACGGAAGTGTGTGGCCGGAAAAGAATATGTGTGAAATAACAGATCAGAAAAGCAAGCGATATAGTAATCAATGTATATACTTGTACAAATACTGAAAATAAGATATTCAGGGACAGGATTATTTACAAATGTAAGAAAAACTGTGATTCAAATATAAACAGCAGAAATTCTAAGCTGCTAATTAATTGATAAAATACAATGACACTGATTCGTACAATTCTGTAACATTTTAAAATATAATGATAAATGCACGTATCTATGGAATAGTAAATAAAGCAATCTGCTAAGTTAGTATACAAATTTTTATAATAAAAAAATCCACAAAACAAAATGAAACTAAAGAAATCAATAAGCTAAATTAGTCTGATATTTGTTCGAATACCCAATTATGGTACTATAATACCAGGACATGAACTGAAAAAATCTATAAATGTACAGTTCGGTATGCCAAACATGAGACTAGTAGATATCTACCTTTAAAACCCACGTGGTGAATAAAAATTGGAACAGAAATAGAAGAAAAGCTAAGCTGCCGATATATCAAAAATTTTATTGAAAACGATTCGAATGAGATTGATTATTTCAGTTGAACGTTTCATGTAAAATCACACAACAGAGTTAATCACATAAGAATATGTGAGAAAAATCAGATCTGAATAGAAAGCGATATATAAATCAATGTATATATTTTTACAAACACCGAAAATAAGGTATTCATGTAGAGGATCGTGTACTAACAAAAACTATGATTCAAATATAAACAGCAGAAAATCTAAGCTGCAAATTAATAGATAAAATATAATAACACCGTTGCGTACAAATACCAGACCTCATAGCGTGTATTCCGTAACTTTAAAAATCATGAACTGAAAAATCCTTAAAAGTACAAATCAGTATGCAAAATATGATAAATATGATATCTTTCTTCAAAACCAACGTGGTGTATAATCACTGTAGAAATAGCAGAAAAGCTAAGCTGCAGATATATCAAAAATTTATTGAAAACGATGCGACTAACATTACTTGTGTCAGTTGAACGTCTCTTGTTAAATTACACAACATGTTAAATCACAAAAGAATATGTGTTGAAAACCCAGACCACACGACAGACCCGAAGGTTTACTGCAGCTAAGTGTGTGGCCGGAAAAAATACGGAAAAGAATGGAAAGAACGGAAAAGAACGAAAAATACGGAAAGAACGAAAGAAATATGGAAAGAAATACGGAAAGAAATTTGGAAAAAACGAAAAATACGGAAAAGAACGGAAGTGTCTAGCCGGAAAATAATATGTGTGAAATAACAGATCAGAAAAGCAAGCGATATAGTAATCAATGTATATACTTGTACAAATACTGAAAATAAGATATTCAGGTACAGGATCATTTACAAATGTAAGAAAAACTGTGATTCAAATATAAACAGCAGAAAATCTAAGCTGCCAATTAATTGATAAAATACAATGACACTGATTCGTACAATTCTGTAACATTTTAAATCATAATGATAAATGCACGTATCCATGGAATAGTAAATAAAGCAATCTGCTAAGTTAGTATACAAATTTTTATAATAAAAAAATCCACAAGACAAAAAATGAAACTAAAGAAATCAATAAGCGAAATTAGTCTGATATTTGTTTGAATACACAATTGTGGTACTATAATACCAGCACATGAACTGAAAAAATCTATAAATGTACAGATCGGTATACCAAACATGAGACCAGAAGATATCTGCCTTTAAAACCCATGTGGTGAATAAAAATTGGAACAGAAATAGAAGAAAAGCTAATCTGCCGATATATTAAAAATTTTATTGAAAACGATGCGAATGAAGCTTGCTGTATCAACTGAATGTTTCATGTTAAATTACAGAACAGTTTGAATCACATAAGAATATGTGTTAAACTACTGATAAAAAAATAAAGCAATATCCTAACCAATGCAAATATTTGTATAAATTAAAGAGAAAAGGTATTCAAGTACTGGTTCATGTACTATCAAATATTGTAATATAAAAATAAACAGCAGAAAATCTAAGCTGCCAATTAATTGATAAAATATAATGGCACTGATTCGTAAACAACTAGACCTCACAGAGTGTATTCCGTAACATTTTAAATCATGAACTGTAAAATTTATAAAAATAAAGTTCAGTATACCAAATATGTGACCAGTTAGTATCTACCTTTAAAACAAATGTGGTGTATAATCAATGGAATAGAAACAGCAGAAAAGCTAAGTTGACGATATGCCAAAAACTTTATTCAAAACGATGCGAATGAAATTGACTGCGTCACCTGAACTTCTCATGTTAAATCACACAACATGTTAAATAACATAAGAATTTGTGTGAAATAACAGATCAGAAAAGAAACCGATACAAAAATCAATGTATATATTTGTACAAATACCGAAAATAAGGTATTCATGTACAGGATCGTGTACTAACAAAAACTATGATTCAAATATAAACAGCAGAAAATCTAAGCTGCAAATTAATAGATAAAATATAATGACACCGTTGCGTACAAATACCAGACCTCATAGCGTGTATTCCGTAACTTTAAAAATCATGAACTGAAAAATCCTTAAAAGTACAATTCAGTATGCAAAATATGATAAATTTGATATCTATCTTCAAAACCAACGTGGTGTATAATCACTGGAGTAGAAATAGCAGAAAACCTAAGCTGCAGATATATCAAAAATTTATTGAAAACGATGCGAATAACATTACTTGTGTCAGTTGAACGTCTCTTGTTAAATTACACAACATGTTAAATCACAAAAGAATATGTGTTGAAAACCCAGACCACACGACAGACCCGAAGGTTTACTGTAGCTAAGTGTGTGGCCGGAAAAAATACGGAAAAGAACGGTAAAAAAACGAAAAATACGGAAAGAACGAAAGGAATACGGAAAGCAATATGGAAAGAACGAAAAATACGGAAAGAACGAAAGAAATACGGAAAGAAATATGGAAAGAACGAAAAATACGGAAAAGAACGGAAGTGTGTGGCCGGAAAAGAATATGTGTGAAATAACAGATCAGAAAAGCAAGCGATATAGTAATCAATGTATATACTTGTACAAATGCTGAAAATAAGATATTCAGGTACAGGATTATTTACAAATGTAAGAAAAACTGTGATTCAAATATAAACGGCAGAAAATCTAAACTGCCAATTAATTGATAAAATACAATGACACTGATTCGTACAATTCTGTAACATTTTAAAATATAATGATAAATGCACGTATCTATGGAATATTAAATAAAGCAATCTGCTAAGTTAGTATACAAATTTTAATAATAAAAAAATCCACAAAACAAAATGAAACTAAAGAAATCAATAAGCTAAATTAGTCTGATATTTGTTCGAATACCCAATTATGGTACTATAATACCAGGACATGAACTGAAAAAAAATATAAATGTACAGTTCGGTATGCCAAACATGAGACTAGTAGATATCTACCTTTAAAACCCACGTGGTGAATAAAAATTGGAACAGAAATAGAAGAAAAGCTAAGCTGCCGATATATCAAAAATTTTATTGAAAACGATTCGAATGAGATTGATTATTTCAGTTGAACGTTTCATGTAAAATCACACAACAGAGTTAATCACATAAGAATATGTGAGAAAAATCAGATCTGAATAGAAAGCGATATATAAATCAATGTATATATTTTTACAAACACCGAAAATAAGGTATTCATGTAGAGGATCGTGTACTAACAAAAACTATGATTCAAATATAAACAGCAGAAAATCTAAGCTGCAAATTAATAGATAAAATATAATAACACCGTTGCGTACAAATACCAGACCTCATAGCGTGTATTCCGTAACTTTAAAAATCATGAACTGAAAAATCCTTAAAAGTACAAATCAGTATGCAAAATATGATAAATATGATATCTTTCTTCAAAACCAACGTGGTGTATAATCACTGTAGAAATAGCAGAAAAGCTAAGCTGCAGATATATCAAAAATTTATTGAAAACGATGCGACTAACATTACTTGTGTCAGTTGAACGTCTCTTGTTAAATTACACAACATGTTAAATCACAAAAGAATATGTGTTGAAAACCCAGACCACACGACAGACCCGAAGGTTTACTGCAGCTAAGTGTGTGGCCGGAAAAAATACGGAAAAGAATGGAAGGAACGGAAAAGAACGAAAAATACGGAAAGAAGGAAAGAAATATGGAAAGAAATACGGAAAGAAATTTGGAAAAAACGAAAAATACGGAAAAGAACGGAAGTGTCTAGCCGGAAAATAATATGTGTGAAATAACAGATCAGAAAAGCAAGCGATATAGTAATCAATGTATATACTTGTACAAATACTGAAAATAAGATATTCAGGTACAGGATCATTTACAAATGTAAGAAAAACTGTGATTCAAATATAAACAGCAGAAAATCTAAGCTGCCAATTAATTGATAAAATACAATGACACTGATTCGTACAATTCTGTAACATTTTAAATCATAATGATAAATGCACGTATCCATGGAATAGTAAATAAAGCAATCTGCTAAGTTAGTATACAAATTTTTATAATAAAAAAATCCACAAAACAAAAAATGAAACTAAAGAAATCAATAAGCGAAATTAGTCTGATATTTGTTTGAATACACAATTGTGGTACTATAATACCAGCACATGAACTGAAAAAATCTATAAATGTACAGATCGGTATACCAAACATGAGACCAGAAGATATCTGCCTTTAAAACCCATGTGGTGAATAAAAATTGGAACAGAAATAGAAGAAAAGCTAATCTGCCGATATATCAAAAATTTTATTGAAAACGATGCGAATGAAGCTTGCTGTATCAACTGAATGTTTCATGTTAAATTACAGAACAGTTTGAATCACATAAGAATATGTGTTAAACTACTGATAAAAAAATAAAGCAATATCCTAACCAATGCAAATATTTGTATAAATTAAAGAGAAAAGGTATTCAAGTACTGGTTCATGTACTATCAAATATTGTAATATAAAAATAAACAGCAGAAAATCTAAGCTGCCAATTAATTGATAAAATATAATGGCACTGATTCGTAAACAACTAGACCTCACAGAGTGTATTCCGTAACATTTTAAATCATGAACTGTAAAATTTATAAAAATAAAGTTCAGTATACCAAATATGTGACCAGTTAATATCTACCTTTAAAACAAATGTGGTGTATAATCAATGGAATAGAAACAGCAGAAAAGCTAAGTTGACGATATGCCAAAAACTTTATTCAAAACGATGCGAATGAAATTGACTGCGTCACCTGAACTTCTCATGTTAAATCACACAACATGTTAAATAACATAAGAATTTGTGTGAAATAACAGATCAGAAAAGAAACCGATACAAAAATCAATGTATATATTTGTACAAATACCGAAAATAAGGTATTCATGTACAGGATCGTGTACTAACAAAAACTATGATTCAAATATAAACAGCAGAAAATCTAAGCTGCAAATTAATAGATAAAATATAATGACACCGTTGCGTACAAATACCAGACCTCATAGCGTGTATTCCGTAACTTTAAAAATCATGAACTGAAAAATCCTTAAAAGTACAATTCAATATGCAAAATATGATAAATTTGATATCTATCTTCAAAACCAACGTGGTGTATAATCACTGGAGTAGAAATAGCAGAAAACCTAAGCTGCAGATATATCAAAAATTTATTGAAAACGATGCGAATAACATTACTTGTGTCAGTTGAACGTCTCTTGTTAAATTACACAACATGTTAAATCACAAAAGAATATGTGTTGAAAACCCAGACCACACGACAGACCCGAAGGTTTACTGTAGCTAAGTGTGTGGCCGGAAAAAATACGGAAAAGAACGGTAAAAAAACGAAAAATACGGAAAGAACGAAAGGAATACGGAAAGCAATATGGAAAGAACGAAAAATACGGAAAGAACGAAAGAAATACGGAAAGAAATATGGAAAGAACGAAAGAAATACGGAAAGAAATATGGAAAGAACGAAAAATACGGAAAAGAACGGAAGTGTGTGGCCGGAAAAGAATATGTGTGAAATAACAGATCAGAAAAGCAAGCGATATAGTAATCAATGTATATACTTGTACAAATACTGAAAATAAGATATTCAGGTACAGGATTATTTACAAATGTAAGAAAAACTGTGATTCAAATATAAACGGCAGAAAATCTAAACTGCCAATTAATTGATAAAATACAATGACACTGATTCGTACAATTCTGTAACATTTTAAAATATAATGATAAATGCACGTATCTATGGAATAGTAAATAAAGCAATCTGCTAAGTTAGTATACAAATTTTTATAATAAAAAAATCCACAAAACAAAATGAAACTAAAGAAATCAATAAGCTAAATTAGTCTGATATTTGTTCGAATACCCAATTATGGTACTATAATACCAGGACATGAACTGAAAAAATCTATAAATGTACAGTTCGGTATGCCAAACATGAGACTAGTAGATATCTACCTTTAAAACCCACGTGGTGAATAAAAATTGGAACAGAAATAGAAGAAAAGCTAAGCTGCCGATATATCAAAAATTTTATTGAAAACGATTCGAATGAGATTGATTATTTCAGTTGAACGTTTCATGTAAAATCACACAACAGAGTTAATCACATAAGAATATGTGAGAAAAATCAGATCTGAATAGAAAGCGATATATAAATCAATGTATATATTTTTACAAACACCGAAAATAAGGTATTCATGTAGAGGATCGTGTACTAACAAAAACTATGATTCAAATATAAACAGCAGAAAATCTAAGCTGCAAATTAATAGATAAAATATAATAACACCGTTGCGTACAAATACCAGACCTCATAGCGTGTATTCCGTAACTTTAAAAATCATGAACTGAAAAATCCTTAAAAGTACAAATCAGTATGCAAAATATGATAAATATGATATCTTTCTTCAAAACCAACGTGGTGTATAATCACTGTAGAAATAGCAGAAAAGCTAAGCTGCAGATATATCAAAAATTTATTGAAAACGATGCGACTAACATTACTTGTGTCAGTTGAACGTCTCTTGTTAAATTACACAACATGTTAAATCACAAAAGAATATGTGTTGAAAACCCAGACCACACGACAGACCCGAAGGTTTACTGCAGCTAAGTGTGTGGCCGGAAAAAATACGGAAAAGAATGGAAGGAACGGAAAAGAACGAAAAATACGGAAAGAACGAAAGAAATATGGAAAGAAATACGGAAAGAAATTTGGAAAAAACGAAAAATACGGAAAAGAACGGAAGTGTCTAGCCGGAAAATAATATGTGTGAAATAACAGATCAGAAAAGCAAGCGATATAGTAATCAATGTATATACTTGTACAAATACTGAAAATAAGATATTCAGGTACAGGATCATTTACAAATGTAAGAAAAACTGTGATTCAAATATAAACAGCAGAAAATCTAAGCTGCCAATTAATTGATAAAATACAATGACACTGATTCGTACAATTCTGTAACATTTTAAATCATAATGATAAATGCACGTATCCATGGAATAGTAAATAAAGCAATCTGCTAAGTTAGTATACAAATTTTTATAATAAAAAAATCCACAAAACAAAAAATGAAACTAAAGAAATCAATAAGCGAAATTAGTCTGATATTTGTTTGAATACACAATTGTGGTACTATAATACCAGCACATGAACTGAAAAAATCTATAAATGTACAGATCGGTATACCAAACATGAGACCAGAAGATATCTGCCTTTAAAACCCATGTGGTGAATAAAAATTGGAACAGAAATAGAAGAAAAGCTAATCTGCCGATATATCAAAAATTTTATTGAAAACGATGCGAATGAAGCTTGCTGTATCAACTGAATGTTTCATGTTAAATTACAGAACAGTTTGAATCACATAAGAATATGTGTTAAACTACTGATAAAAAAATAAAGCAATATCCTAACCAATGCAAATATTTGTATAAATTAAAGAGAAAAGGTATTCAAGTACTGGTTCATGTACTATCAAATATTGTAATATAAAAATAAACAGCAGAAAATCTAAGCTGCCAATTAATTGATAAAATATAATGGCACTGATTCGTAAACAACTAGACCTCACAGAGTGTATTCCGTAACATTTTAAATCATGAACTGTAAAATTTATAAAAATAAAGTTCAGTATACCAAATATGTGACCAGTTAATATCTACCTTTAAAACAAATGTGGTGTATAATCAATGGAATAGAAACAGCAGAAAAGCTAAGTTGACGATATGCCAAAAACTTTATTCAAAACGATGCGAATGAAATTGACTGCGTCACCTGAACTTCTCATGTTAAATCACACAACATGTTAAATAACATAAGAATTTGTGTGAAATAACAGATCAGAAAAGAAACCGATACAAAAATCAATGTATATATTTGTACAAATACCGAAAATAAGGTATTCATGTACAGGATCGTGTACTAACAAAAACTATGATTCAAATATAAACAGCAGAAAATCTAAGCTGCAAATTAATAGATAAAATATAATGACACCGTTGCGTACAAATACCAGACCTCATAGCGTGTATTCCGTAACTTTAAAAATCATGAACTGAAAAATCCTTAAAAGTACAATTCAGTATGCAAAATATGATAAATTTGATATCTATCTTCAAAACCAACGTGGTGTATAATCACTGGAGTAGAAATAGCAGAAAACCTAAGCTGCAGATATATCAAAAATTTATTGAAAACGATGCGAATAACATTACTTGTGTCAGTTGAACGTCTCTTGTTAAATTACACAACATGTTAAATCACAAAAGAATATGTGTTGAAAACCCAGACCACACGACAGACCCGAAGGTTTACTGTAGCTAAGTGTGTGGCCGGAAAAAATACGGAAAAGAACGGTAAAAAAACGAAAAATACGGAAAGAACGAAAGGAATACGGAAAGCAATATGGAAAGAACGAAAAATACGGAAAGAACGAAAGAAATACGGAAAGAAATATGGAAAGAACGAAAAATAAGGAAAAGAACGGAAGTGTGTGGCCGGAAAAGAATATGTGTGAAATAACAGATCAGAAAAGCAAGCGATATAGTAATCAATGCATATACTTGTACAAATACTGAAAATAAGATATTCAGGTACAGGATTATTTACAAATGTAAGAAAAACTGTGATTCAAATATAAACGGCAGAAAATCTAAACTGCCAATTAATTGATAAAATACAATGACACTGATTCGTACAATTCTGTAACATTTTAAAATATAATGATAAATGCACGTATCTATGGAATAGTAAATAAAGCAATCTGCTAAGTTAGTATACAAATTTTTATAATAAAAAAATCCACAAAACAAAATGAAACTAAAGAAATCAATAAGCTAAATTAGTCTGATATTTGTTCGAATACCCAATTATGGTACTATAATACCAGGACATGAACTGAAAAAATCTATAAATGTACAGTTCGGTATGCCAAACATGAGACTAGTAGATATCTACCTTTAAAACCCACGTGGTGAATAAAAATTGGAACAGAAATAGAAGAAAAGCTAAGCTGCCGATATATCAAAAATTTTATTGAAAACGATTCGAATGAGATTGATTATTTCAGTTGAACGTTTCATGTAAAATCACACAACAGAGTTAATCACATAAGAATATGTGAGAAAAATCAGATCTGAATAGAAAGCGATATATAAATCAATGTATATATTTTTACAAACACCGAAAATAAGGTATTCATGTAGAGGATCGTGTACTAACAAAAACTATGATTCAAATATAAACAGCAGAAAATCTAAGCTGCAAATTAATAGATAAAATATAATAACACCGTTGCGTACAAATACCAGACCTCATAGCGTGTATTCCGTAACTTTAAAAATCATGAACTGAAAAATCCTTAAAAGTACAAATCAGTATGCAAAATATGATAAATATGATATCTTTCTTCAAAACCAACGTGGTGTATAATCACTGTAGAAATAGCAGAAAAGCTAAGCTGCAGATATATCAAAAATTTATTGAAAACGATGCGACTAACATTACTTGTGTCAGTTGAACGTCTCTTGTTAAATTACACAACATGTTAAATCACAAAAGAATATGTGTTGAAAACCCAGACCACACGACAGACCCGAAGGTTTACTGCATCTAAGTGTGTGGAAAAAATACGGAAAAGAATGGAAAGAACGGAAAAGAACGAAAAATACGGAAAGAACGAAAGAAATATGGAAAGAAATACGGAAAGAAATTTGGAAAAAACGAAAAATACGGAAAAGAACGGAAGTGTCTAGCCGGAAAATAATATGTGTGAAATAACAGATCAGAAAAGCAAGCGATATAGTAATCAATGTATATACTTGTACAAATACTGAAAATAAGATATTCAGGTACAGGATCATTTACAAATGTAAGAAAAACTGTGATTCAAATATAAACAGCAGAAAATCTAAGCTGCCAATTAATTGATAAAATACAATGACACTGATTCGTGCAATTCTGTAACATTTTAAATCATAATGATAAATGCACGTATCCATGGAATAGTAAATAAAGCAATCTGCTAAGTTAGTATACAAATTTTTATAATAAAAAAATCCACAAAACAAAAAATGAAACTAAAGAAATCAATAAGCGAAATTAGTCTGATATTTGTTTGAATACACAATTGTGGTACTATAATACCAGCACATGAACTGAAAAAATCTATAAATGTACAGATCGGTATACCAAACATGAAACCAGAAGATATCTGCCTTTAAAACCCATGTGGTGAATAAAAATTGGAACAGAAATAGAAGAAAAGCTAATCTGCCGATATATCAAAAATTTTATTGAAAACGATGCGAATGAAGCTTGCTGTATCAACTGAATGTTTCATGTTAAATTACAGAACAGTTTGAATCACATAAGAATATGTGTTAAACTACTGATAAAAAAATAAAGCAATATCCTAACCAATGCAAATATTTGTATAAATTAAAGAGAAAAGGTATTCAAGTACTGGTTCATGTACTATCAAATATTGTAATATAAAAATAAACAGCAGAAAATCTAAGCTGCCAATTAATTGATAAAATATAATGGCACTGATTCGTAAACAACTAGACCTCACAGAGTGTATTCCGTAACATTTTAAATCATGAACTGTAAAATTTATAAAAATAAAGTTCAGTATACCAAATATGTGACCAGTTAATATCTACCTTTAAAACAAATGTGGTGTATAATCAATGGAATAGAAACAGCAGAAAAGCTAAGTTGACGATATGCCAAAAACTTTATTCAAAACGATGCGAATGAAATTGATTGCGTCACCTGAACTTCTCATGTTAAATCACACAACATGTTAAATAACATAAGAATTTGTGTGAAATAACAGATCAGAAAATAAACCGATACAAAAATCAATGTATATATTTGTACAAATACCGAAAATAAGGTATTCATGTAGAGGATCGTGTACTAACAAAAACTATGATTCAAATATAAACAGCAGAAAATCTAAGCTGCAAATTAATAGATAAAATATAATAACACCGTTGCGTACAAATACCAGACCTCATAGCGTGTATTCCGTAACTTTAAAAATCATGAACTGAAAAATCCTTAAAAGTACAAATCAGTATGCAAAATATGATAAATATGATATCTTTCTTCAAAACCAACGTGGTGTATAATCACTGTAGAAATAGCAGAAAAGCTAAGCTGCAGATATATCAAAAATTTATTGAAAACGATGCGAATAACATTACTTGTGTCAGTTGAACGTCTCTTGTTAAATTACACAACATGTTAAATCACAAAAATATATGTGTTGAAAACCCAGACCACACGACAGACCCGAAGGTTTACTGTAGCTAAGTGTGTGGCCGGAAAAAATACGGAAAAGAACGGAAAAGAACGAAAAATACGGAAAGAACGAAAGAAATACGGAAAGCAATATGGAAAGAACGAAAAATACGGAAAGAACGAAAGAAATACGGAAAGAAATATGGAAAGAACGAAAAATACGGAAGTGTGTGGCCGGAAAAGAATATGTGTGAAATAACAGATCAGAAAAGCAAGCGATATAGTAATCAATGTATATACTTGTACAAATACTGAAAATAAGATATTCAGGTACAGGATTATTTACAAATGTAAGAAAAACTGTGATTCAAATATAAACAGCAGAAAATCTAAGCTGCCAATTAATTGATAAAATACAATGACACTGATTCGTACAATTCTGTAACATTTTAAAATATAATGATAAATGCACGTATCTATGGAATAGTAAATAAAGCAATCTGCTAAGTTAGTATACAAATTTTTATAATAAAAAAATCCACAAAACATAAAATGAAACTAAAGAAATCAATAAGCTAAATTAGTCTGATATTTGTTCGAATACCCAATTATGGTACTATAATACCAGGACATGAACTGAAAAAATCTATAAATGTACAGTTCGGTATGCCAAACATGAGACTAGTAGATATCTACCTTTAAAACCCACGTGGTGAATAAAAATTGGAACAGAAATAGAAGAAGAGCTAAGCTGCCGATATATCAAAAATTTTATTGAAAACGATTCGAATGAGATTGATTGTTTCAGTTGAACGTTTCATGTAAAATCACACAACAGAGTTAATCACATAAGAATATGTGAGAAAAATCAGATCTGAATAGAAAGCGATATATAAATCAATGTATATATTTTTACAAACACCGAAAATAAGGTATTCATGTAGAGGATCGTGTACTAATAAAAACTATGATTCAAATATAAACAGCAGAAAATCTAAGCTGCAAATTAATAGATAAAATATATTAACAACGTTGCGTACAAATACCAGACCTCATAGCGTGTATTCCGTAAATTTAAAAATCATGAACAGAAAAATCCTTAAAAGTACAATTCAGTAAGCAAAATATGATAAATATGATATCTTTCTTCAAAACCAACGTGGTGTATAATCACTGGAGTAGAAATAGCAGAAAAGCTAAGCTGCAGATATATCAAAAATTTATTGAAAACGATGCGACTAACATTACTTGTGTCAGTTGAACATCTCTTGTTAAATTACACAACATGTTAAATCACAAAAGAATATGTGTTGAAAACCCAGACCACACGACAGACCCGAAGGTTTACTGTAGCTAAGTGTGTGGCCGGAAAAAATACGGAAAAGAATGGAAAGAACGGAAAAGAACGAAAAATACGGAAAGAACGAAAGAAATATGGAAAGAAATACGGAAAGAAATTTGGAAAAAACGAAAAATACGGAAAAGAACGGAAGTGTGTGGCCGGAAAAGAATATGTGTGAAATAACAGATCAGAAAAACAAGCGATATAGTAATCAATGTATATACTTGTACAAATACTGAAAATAAGATATTCAGGTACAGGATCATTTACAAATGTAAGAAAAACTGTGATTCAAATATAAACAGCAGAAAATCTAAACTGCCAATTAATTGATAAATTACAATGACACTGATTCGTACAATTCTGTAACATTTTAAATCATAATTATAAATGCACGTATCTATGGAATAGTAAATAAAGCAATCTGCTAAGTTAGTATACAAATTTTTATAATAAAAAAATCCACAAAACATAAAATGAAACTAAAGAAATCAATAAGCGAAATTAGTCTGATATTTGTTTGAATACCCAATTGTGGTACTATAATACCAGCACATGAACTGAAAAAATCTATAAATGTACAGCTCGGTATGCCAAACATGAGACCAGTAGATATCTGCCTTAAAAACCCATGTGCTGAATAAAAATTGAAACAGAAATAGAAGAAAAGCCGATATATCAAAAATTTTATTGAAAACGATGCGAATGAAGCTTGCTGTATCAACTGAATATTTCATGTTAAATTACAGAGCAGTTTGAATCACATAAGAATATGGGTTAAACTACTGATAAAAAAATAAAGCAATATCCTAACCAATGCAAATATTTGTATATATTAAAGAGAAAAGGTATTCAAGTACTGGTTCATGTACTATCTAATACTGTAATATAAATATAAACAGCACAAAATCTAAGCTGCCAATTAATTGTTAAAATATAATGGCACTGATGCGTACAAAAACTAGACCTCACAGAGTATATTCCGCAACATTTTAAATCATGAACTGAAAAAATTTATAAAAATAAAGTTCAGTATGCCAAATATGTGACCAGTTGATATCTACCTTTAAAACAAATGTGGTGTATAATCAATGGTATAGAAATAGCAGAAAAGCTAAGTTGACGATATGCCAAAAACTTTATTGAAAACGATGCGAATGTAATTGACTGTGTCCTTTGAACGTCTCTTGTCAAATCACACAAAATGTTAAATAACATAAGAATATGTGTGAAATAACAGATCAGAATAGAAACCGATATAAAAATCAATTGATATATTTGTACAAATACCGAAAATAAGGTATTCTTGTACAGGATGGTGTACTAACAAAAACTATGATTCAATAATAAACAGCAGAAAATCTAAGCTGCAAATTCATTGATAAAATATAATGACACTGATGCGTACAATTCCGTAACATTTTAAATCATAATGATAAATGCTTGTATCTATGGAATAGTAAAGAAAGCTATGTGTGCTAATTCAGTTTACTAATTTTTTTAATAATAAAAATCCACAAAACAAAAAATGGATGGAAGAAATCAATAAGCAAAATTAGTCTGGTATTTTTTCGAATATCCAATTCAGGTATTAAAATACTAGAACATCATCAGAAGTAATTTTTAAATGTACAGTTCAGTATGAAAAATATGAGACCATATGATATCACCTTTAAAACCAATGTGGTGTATAATCATTTGAATGGAAACAGCAGAACAGCTAAGCTGTTGATATATCAAAAATTTTGTTAAAAACGATGCGAATGAAGCTTGCTGTATCAAATGAATGTTTCATGTTAAATTACAGAACAGTTTGAATCACATAAGAATATGTGTTAAAGTACTGATAAAAATATAAAGCAATATCCTAACCAATGCAAATATTTGTATATATTAAAGAGAAAAGGTATTCAAGTACTGGTTCATGTACTATCTAATACTGCAATATAAATATAAACAGCAGAAAATCTAAGCTGCCAATTAATTGATAAAATATAATGGCACTGATGCGTACAAAAACTAGACCTCACAGAGTATATTCCGTAACATTTTAAATCATGAACTAAAAAAATTTATAAAAATAAACTTCAGTATGCCAAATATGTGACCAGTTGATATCTACCTTTAAAACAAATGTGGTGTATAATCAATGGTATAGAAATAGCAGAAAAGCTAAGTTGACGATATGCCAAAAACTTTATTGAAAACGATGCGAATGTAATTACCTGTGTCCGTTGAACGTCTCTTGTTAAATCCCACAAAATGTTAAATAGCATAAGAATATGTGTGAAATAACAGATCAGAATAGAAACCGATATAAAAATCAATTGATATATTTGTACAAATACCGAAAATAAGGTATTCTTGTACAGGATGGTGTACTAAGAAAAACTATGATTCAATAATAAACAGCAGAAAATCTAAGCTGCTAATTCATTGATAAAATATAATGACACTGATGCGTACAATTCCGTGACATTTTAAATCATAATGATAAATGCATGTATCTATGGAATAGTAAAGAAAGCAAGCTGCTAAGTTAGTATACTAATTTTTATAATAAAAAAATCCAGAAAACATAAAATGAAACTAAAGAAATCAATAAGCTAAATTAGTCTGATATTTGTTCGAATACCCAATTATGGTACTATAATACCAGGACATGAACTGAAAAAATCTATAAATGTACAGTTCGGTATGCCAAACATGAGACCAGTAGATATCTGCCTTTAAAACCCACGTGGTGAATAAAAATTGGAACAGAAATAGAAGAAAAGCTAAGCTGCCGATATATCAAAAATTTTATTGAAAACAATTCGAATGAGATTGATTGTTTCAGTTGAACGTTTCTTGTAAAATCACACAACAGAGTAAATCACATAAGAATATGTGTGAAAAATCAGATCTGAATAGAAAGCGATATATAAATCAATGTATATATTTTTACAAACACCGAAAATAAGGTATTCATGCAGAGGATCGTGTACTAACAAAAACTATGATTCAAATATAAACAGCAGAAATTCTAAGCTGCAAATTAATAGATAAAACATAATAACACCGTTGCGTACAAATACCAGACCTCATAGCGTGTATTCCGGAACTTTAAAAATCATGAACTGAAAAATCCTTAAAAGTACAATTCAGTATGCAAAATATGATAAATTTGATATCGATCTTCAAAACCAACGTGGTGTATAATCACTGGAGTAGAAATAGCAGAAAAGCTAAGCTGCAGATATATCAAAAATTTATTGAAAACGATGCGAATAACATTACTTGTGTCAGTTGAACGTCTCTTGTTAAATTACACAACATGTTAAATCACAAAAGAATATGTGTTGAAAACCCAGACCACACGACAGACCCGAAGGTTTACTGTAGCTATGTGTGTGGCCGGAAAAAATACGGAAAAGAATGGAAAGAACGGAAAAGAACGAAAAATACGAAAAGAACGAAAGTGTGTGGCCGGAAAAGAATATGTGTGAAATAGCAGATCAGAAAAGCAAGCGATATAGTAATCAATGTATATACTTGTACAAATACTGAAAATAAGATATTCAGGTACAGGATCATTTACAAATGTAAGAAAAACTGTGATTCAAATATAAACAGCAGAAAATCTAAGCTGCCAATTAATTGATAAAATACAATGACACTGATTCGTACAATTCTGTAACATTTTAAATCATAATGATAAATGCACGTATCCATGGAATAGTAAATAAAGCAATCTGCTAAGTTAGTATACAAATTTTTATAATAAAAAAATCCACAAAACAAAAAATGAAACTAAAGAAATCAATAAGCGTAATTAGTCTGATATTTGTTTGAATACACAATTGTGGTACTATAATACCAGCACATGAACTGAAAAAATCTATAAATGTACAGCTCGGTATGCCAAACATGAGACCAGTAGATTGCCTTTAAAACCCATGTGGTGAATAAAAATTGGAACAGAAATAGAAGAAAAGCTAATCTGCCGATATATTAAAAATTTTATTGAAAACGATGCGAATGAAGCTTGCTGTATCAACTGAATGTTTCAAGTTAAATTACAGAACAGTTTGAATCACATAAGAATATGTGTTAAACTAATGATAAAAAAATAAAGCAATATCCTAACCAATGCAAATATTTGTATATATTAAAGAGAAAAGGTATTCAAGTACTGGTTCATGTACTATCTAATACTGTAATATAAATATAAACAGCACAAAATCTAAGCTGCCAATTAATTGTTAAAATATAATGGCACTGATGCGTACAAAAACTAGACCTCACAGAGTATATTCCGCAACATTTTAAATCATGAACTGAAAAAATTTATAAAAATAAAGTTCAGTATGCCAAATATGTGACCAGTTGATATCTACCTTTAAAACAAATGTGGTGTATAATCAATGGTATAGAAATAGCAGAAAAGCTAAGTTGACGATATGCCAAAAACTTTATTGAAAACGATGCGAATGTAATTGACTGTGTCCTTTGAACGTCTCTTGTCAAATCACACAAAATGTTAAATAACATAAGAATATGTGTGAAATAACAGATCAGAATAGAAACCGATATAAAAATCAATTGATATATTTGTACAAATACCGAAAATAAGGTATTCTTGTACAGGATGGTGTACTAACAAAAACTATGATTCAATAATAAACAGCAGAAAATCTAAGCTGCAAATTCATTGATAAAATATAATGACACTGATGCGTACAATTCCGTAACATTTTAAATCATAATGATAAATGCTTGTATCTATGGAATAGTAAAGAAAGCTATGTGTGCTAATTCAGTTTACTAATTTTTTTAATAATAAAAATCCACAAAACAAAAAATGGATGGAAGAAATCAATAAGCAAAATTAGTCTGGTATTTTTTCGAATATCCAATTCAGGTATTAAAATACTAGAACATCATCAGAAGTAATTTTTAAATGTACAGTTCAGTATGAAAAATATGAGACCATATGATATCACCTTTAAAACCAATGTGGTGTATAATCATTTGAATGGAAACAGCAGAACAGCTAAGCTGTTGATATATCAAAAATTTTGTTAAAAACGATGCGAATGAAGCTTGCTGTATCAAATGAATGTTTCATGTTAAATTACAGAACAGTTTGAATCACATAAGAATATGTGTTAAAGTACTGATAAAAATATAAAGCAATATCCTAACCAATGCAAATATTTGTATATATTAAAGAGAAAAGGTATTCAAGTACTGGTTCATGTACTATCTAATACTGCAATATAAATATAAACAGCAGAAAATCTAAGCTGCCAATTAATTGATAAAATATAATGGCACTGATGCGTACAAAAACTAGACCTCACAGAGTATATTCCGTAACATTTTAAATCATGAACTAAAAAAATTTATAAAAATAAACTTCAGTATGCCAAATATGTGACCAGTTGATATCTACCTTTAAAACAAATGTGGTGTATAATCAATGGTATAGAAATAGCAGAAAAGCTAAGTTGACGATATGCCAAAAACTTTATTGAAAACGATGCGAATGTAATTACCTGTGTCCGTTGAACGTCTCTTGTTAAATCCCACAAAATGTTAAATAGCATAAGAATATGTGTGAAATAACAGATCAGAATAGAAACCGATATAAAAATCAATTGATATATTTGTACAAATACCGAAAATAAGGTATTCTTGTACAGGATGGTGTACTAAGAAAAACTATGATTCAATAATAAACAGCAGAAAATCTAAGCTGCTAATTCATTGATAAAATATAATGACACTGATGCGTACAATTCCGTGACATTTTAAATCATAATGATAAATGCATGTATCTATGGAATAGTAAAGAAAGCAAGCTGCTAAGTTAGTATACTAATTTTTATAATAAAAAAATCCAGAAAACATAAAATGAAACTAAAGAAATCAATAAGCTAAATTAGTCTGATATTTGTTCGAATACCCAATTATGGTACTATAATACCAGGACATGAACTGAAAAAATCTATAAATGTACAGTTCGGTATGCCAAACATGAGACCAGTAGATATCTGCCTTTAAAACCCACGTGGTGAATAAAAATTGGAACAGAAATAGAAGAAAAGCTAAGCTGCCGATATATCAAAAATTTTATTGAAAACAATTCGAATGAGATTGATTGTTTCAGTTGAACGTTTCTTGTAAAATCACACAACAGAGTAAATCACATAAGAATATGTGTGAAAAATCAGATCTGAATAGAAAGCGATATATAAATCAATGTATATATTTTTACAAACACCGAAAATAAGATATTCATGTAGAGGATCGTGTACTAACAAAAACTATGATTCAAATATAAACAGCAGAAATTCTAAGCTGCAAATTAATAGATAAAATATAATAACACCGTTGCGTACAAATACCAGACCTCATAGCGTGTATTCCGAAACTTTAAAAATCATGAACTGAAAAATCCTTAAAAGTACAATTCAGTATGCAAAATATGATAAATTTGATATCGATCTTCAAAACCAACGTGGTGTATAATCACTGGAGTAGAAATAACAGAAAAGCTAAGCTGCAGATATATCAAAAATTTATTGAAAACGATGCGAATAACATTACTTGTGTCAGTTGAACGTCTCTTGTTAAATTACACAACATGTTAAATCACAAAAGAATATGTGTTGAAAACCCAGACCACACGACAGACCCGAAGGTTTACTGTAGCTAAGTGTGTGGCCGGAAAAAATACGGAAAAGAATGGAAAGAACGGAAAAGAACGAAAAATACGGAAAGAACGAAAGAAATATGGAAAGAAATACGGAAAGAAATTTGGAAAAAACGAAAAATACGGAAAAGAACGGAAGTGTGTGGCCGGAAAAGAATATGTGTGAAATAACAGATCAGAAAAACAAGCGATATAGTAATCAATGTATATACTTGTACAAATACTGAAAATAAGATATTCAGGTACAGGATCATTTACAAATGTAAGAAAAACTGTGATTCAAATATAAACAGCAGAAAATCTAAGCTGCCAATTAATTGATAAATTACAATGACACTGATTCGTACAATTCTGTAACATTTTAAATCATAATTATAAATGCACGTATCTATGGAATAGTAAATAAAGCAATCTGCTAAGTTAGTATACAAATTTTTATAATAAAAAAATCCACAAAACATAAAATGAAACTAAAGAAATCAATAAGCGAAATTAGTCTGATATTTGTTTGAATACCCAATTGGGGTACTATAATACCAGCACATGAACTGAAAAAATCTATAAATGTACAGCTCGGTATGCCAAACATGAGACCAGTAGATATCTGCCTTAAAAACCCATGTGCTGAATAAAAATTGAAACAGAAATAGAAGAAAAGCCGATATATCAAAAATTTTATTGAAAACGATGCGAATGAAGCTTGCTGTATCAACTGAATATTTCATGTTAAATTACAGAGCAGTTTGAATCACATAAGAATATGGGTTAAACTACTGATAAACAAATAAAGCAATATCCTAACCAATGCAAATATTTGTATATATTAAAGAGAAAAGGTATTCAAGTACTGGTTCATGTACTATCTAATACTGTTATATAAATATAAACAGCAGAAAATCTAAGCTGCCAATTAATTGATAAAATATAATGGCACTGATGCGTACAAAAACTTGACCTCACAGAGTATATTCCGTAACATTGTAAATTATGAACTGAAAAAATTTATAAAAATAAAGTTCAGTATGCCAAATATGTGACCAGTTGATATCTATCTTTAAAACAAATGTGGTGTATAATCAATGGAATAGAAATAGCAGAAATCTAAGTTGACGATATGCCAAAAACTTTAACGAAAACGATGCTAATGTAATTGACTGTGTCCGTTGAACGTCTCTTGTTAAATCACACAAAATGTTAAATAACATAAGAATATGTGTGAAATAACAGATCAGAATAGAAACCGATATAAAAATCAATTGATATATTTGTACAAATACCGAAAATAAGGTATTCTTGTACAGGATGGTGTACTAACAAAAACTATGATTCAATAATAAACAGCAGAAAATCTAAGCTGCAAATTCATTGATAAAATATAATGACACTGATGCGTACAATTCCGTAACATTTTAAATCATAATGATAAATGCTTGTATCTATGGAATAGTAAAGAAAGCTATGTGTGCTAATTCAGTTTACTAATTTTTTTAATAATAAAAATCCACAAAACAAAAAATGGATGGAAGAAATCAATAAGCAAAATTAGTCTGGTATTTTTTCGAATATCCAATTCAGGTATTAAAATACTAGAACATCATCAGAAGTAATTTTTAAATGTACAGTTCAGTATGAAAAATATGAGACCAGATGATATCACCTTTAAAACCAATGTGGTGTATAATCATTTGAATGGAAACAGCAGAACAGCTAAGCTGTTGATATATCAAAAATTTTGTTAAAAACGATGCGAATGAAGCTTGCTGTATCAAATGAATATTTCATGTTAAATTACAGAACAGTTTGAATCACATAAGAATATGTGTTAAAGTACTGATAAAAATATAAAGCAATATCCTAACCAATGCAAATATTTGTATATATTAAAGAGAAAAGGTATTCAAGTACTGGTTCATGTACTATCTAATACTGCAATATAAATATAAACAGCAGAAAATCTAAGCTGCCAATTAATTGATAAAATATAATGGCACTGATGCGTACAAAAACTAGACCTCACAGAGTATATTCCGTAACATTTTAAATCATGAACTAAAAAAATTTATAAAAATAAAATTCAGTATGCCAAATATGTGACCAGTTGATATCTACCTTTAAAACAAATGTGGTGTATAATCAATGGTATAGAAATAGCAGAAAAGCTAAGTTGACGATATGCCAAAAACCTTATTGAAAACGATGCGAATGTAATTACCTGTGTCCGTTGAACGTCTCTTGTTAAATCACACAAAATGTTAAATAACATAAGAATATGTGTGAAATAACAGATCAGAATAGAAACCGATATAAAAATCAATTGATATATTTGTACAAATACCGAAAATAAGGTATTCTTGTACAGGATGGTGTACTAAGAAAAACTATGATTCAATAATAAACAGCAGAAAATCTAAGCTGCTAATTCATTGATAAAATATTATGACACTGATGCGTACAATTCCGTGACATTTTAAATCATAATGATAAATGCATGTATCTATGGAATAGTAAAGAAAGCAAGCTGCTAAGTTAGTATACTAATTTTTATAATAAAAAAATCCAGAAAACATAAATTGAAACTAAAGAAATCAATAAGCTAAATTAGTCTGATATTTGTTCGAATACCCAATTATGGTACTATAATACCAGGACATGAACTGAAAAAATCTATAAATGTACAGTTCGGTATGCCAAACATGAGACCAGTAGATATCTGATTTTAAAACCCACGTGGTGAATAAAAATTGGAACAGAAATAGAAGAAAAGCTAAGCTGCCGATATATCAAAAATTTTATTGAAAACAATTCGAATGAGATTGATTGTTTCAGTTGAACGTTTCTTGTAAAATCACACAACAGAGTAAATCACATAAGAATATGTGTGAAAAATCAGATCTGAATAGAAAGCGATATATAAATCAATGTATATATTTTTACAAACACCGAAAATAAGGTATTCATGTAGAGGATCGTGTACTAACAAAAACTATGATTCAAATATAAACAGCAGAAAATCTAAGCTGCAAATTAATAGATAAAATATAATAACACCGTTGCGTACAAATACCAGACGTCATAGCGTGTATTCCGAAACTTTAAAAATCATGAACTGAAAAATCCTTAAAAGTACAATTCAGTATGCAAAATATGATAAATTTGATATCGATCTTCAAAACCAACGTGGTGTATAATCACTGGAGTAGAAATAGCAGAAAAGCTAAGCTGCAGATATATCAAAAATTTATTGAAAACGATGCGAATAACATTACTTGTGTCAGTTGAACGTCTCTTGTTAAATTACACAACATGTTAAATCACAAAAGAATATGTGTTGAAAACCCAGACCACACGACAGACCCGAAGGTTTACTGTAGCTATGTGTGTGGCCGGAAAAAATACGGAAAAGAATGGAAAGAACGGAAAAGAACGAAAAATACGAAAATAACGAAAGTGTGTGGCCGGAAAAGAATATGTGTGAAATAACAGATCAGAAAAGCAAGCGATATAGTAATCAATGTATATACTTGTACAAATACTGAAAATAAGATATTCAGGTACAGGATCATTTACAAATGTAAGAAAAACTGTGATTCAAATATAAACAGCAGAAAATCCAAGCTGCCAATTAATTGATAAAATACAATGACACTGATTCGTACAATTCTGTAACATTTTAAATCATAATGATAAATGCACGTATCCATGGAATAGTAAATAAAGCAATCTGCTAAGTTAGTATACAAATTTTTATAATAAAAAAATCCACAAAACAAAAAATGAAACTAAAGAAATCAATAAGCGTAATTAGTCTGATATTTGTTTGAATACACAATTGTGGTACTATAATACCAGCACATGAACTGAAAAAATCTATAAATGTACAGCTCGGTATGCCAAACATGAGACCAGTAGATATCTGCCTTTAAAACCCATGTGGTGAATAAAAATTGGAACAGAAATAGAAGAAAAGCTAATCTGCCGATATATTAAAAATTTTATTGAAAACGATGCGAATGAAGCTTGCTGTATCAACTGAATGTTTCAAGTTAAATTACAGAACAGTTTGAATCACATAAGAATATGTGTTAAACTAATGATAAAAAAATAAAGCAATATCCTAACCAATGCAAATATTTGTATATATTAAAGAGAAAAGGTATTCAAGTACTGGTTCATGTACTATCTAATACTGTAATATAAATATAAACAGCACAAAATCTAAGCTGCCAATTAATTGTTAAAATATAATGGCACTGATGCGTACAAAAACTAGACCTCACAGAGTATATTCCGCAACATTTTAAATCATGAACTAAAAAAATTTATAAAAATAAAGTTCAGTATGCCAAATATGTCACCAGTTGATATCTACCTTTAAAACAAATGTGGTGTATAATCAATGGTATAAAAATAGCAGAAAATCTAAGTTAGCTAAGAAAAGCTAAGACAATATGCCAGAAACTTTATTGAAAACGATGCGAATGTAATTGACTGTGTCCTTTGAACGTCTCTTGTCAAATCACACAAAATGTTAAATAACATAAGAATATGTGTGAAATAACAGATCAGAATAGAAACCGATATAAAAATCAATTGATATATTTGTACAAATACCGAAAATAAGGTATTCTTGTACAGGATGGTGTACTAACAAAAACTATGATTCAATAATAAACAGCAGAAAATCTAAGCTGCTAATTCATTGATAAAATATAATGACACTGATGCGCACAATTCCGTAACACTTTAAATCATAATGATAAATGCTTGTATCTATGGAATAGTAAAGAAAGCAAGCTGCTAAGTTAGTATACTAATTTTTATAATAAAAAAATCTAGAAAACATAAAATGAAACTAAAGAAATCAATAAGCTAAATTAGTCTGATATTTGTTCGAATACCCAATTATGTTACTATAATACCAGGACATGAACTGAAAAAATCTATAAATGTACAGTTCGGTATGCCAAACATGAGACCAGTAGATATCTACCTTTAAAGCCAATGTGGTGAATACTCATTTGAATAGAAACAGCAGAAAATCTAAGCTGACGATATATCAAAAATTTTATTAATAACGATGCGAATGAAGCTTGATGTATCAAATTAATGTTTCATGTTAAATTACAGAACAGTTTGAATCACATAAGAATATGTGTTAAACTACAGATCAAAAAATAAATCAATATCCTAACCAATGCAAATATTTGTATAAATTAAAGAGAAAAGGTATTCAAGTACTGGTTCATGTACTATCAAATAATGTAATATAAATATAAACAGCAGAAAATCTAAGCTGCCAATTAATTGATAAAATATAATGGCACTGTTGCGTACAAAAACTAGACCTCACAGAATGTATTCCGTAACATTTTAAATCATGAACTGAAAAAATTTATAAAAATAAAGTTCAGTATACCAAATATGTGACCAGTTAATATCTACCTTTAAAACAAATGTGGTGTATAATCAATGGAATAGAAACAGCAGAAAAGCTAAGTTGACGATATGCCAAAAACTTTATTCAAAACGATGCGAATGAAATTGACTGTGTCACCTGAACTTTTCAAGTTAAATCACACAACATGTTAAATAACATAAGAATTTGTGTGAAATAACAGATCAGAAAAGAAACCGATACAAAAATCAATGTATATATTTGTACAAATACCGAAAATAAGGTATTCATGTACAGGATCGTGTACTAACAAAAACTATGATTCAAATATAAACAGCAGAAAATCTAAGCTGCAAATCAATAGATAAAATATAATGACACCGTTGCGTACAAATACCAGACCTCATAGCGTGTATTCCGTAACTTTAAAAATCATGAACTGAAAAATTTTTAAAAGTACAATTCAGTATGCAAAATATGATAAATTTGATATCTATCTTCAAAACCAACGTGGTGTATAATCACTGGAGTAGAAATAGCTGAAAACCTAAGCTGCAGATATATCAAAAATTTATTGAAAACGATGCGAATAACATTACTTGTGTCAGTTGAACGTCTCTTGTTAAATTACACAACATGTTAAATCACAAAAGAATATGTGTTGAAAACCCAGACCACACGACAGACCCGAAGGTTTACTGTAGCTAAGTGTGTGGCCGGAAAAAATACTGAAAAGAACGGAAAGAACGGAAAAGAACGAAAAATACGGAAAGAACGAAAGAAATACGGAAAGAAATATGGAAAGAACGAAAAATACGGAAAAGAACGGAAGTGTGTGGCCGGAAAAGAATATGTGTTAAATAACAGATCAGAAAAGCAAGCGATATAGTAATCAATGTATATACTTGTACAAATACTGAAAATAAGATATTCAGGTACAGGATTATTTACAAATGTAAGAAAAACTGTGATTCAAATATAAACAGCAGAAAATCTAAGCTGCCAATTAATTGATAAAATACAATGACACTGATTCGTACAATTCTGTAACATTTTAAATCATAATGATAAATGCACGTATCTATGGAATGGTAAATAAAGCAATATGCTAAGTTAGTATACAAATTTTTATAATAAAAAAATCCACAAAACATAAAATGAAACTAAAGAAATCAATAAGCGAAATTAGTCTGATATTTGTTTGAATACCCAATTGTGGTACTATAATACCAGCACATGAACTGAAAAAATCTATAAATGTACAGCTCGGTATGCCAAACATGAGACCAGTAGATATCTGCCTTTAAAACCCATGTGCTGAATAAAAATTGGAACAGAAGTAGAAGAAAAGCTAAGCTGCCGATATATCAAAAATTTTATTGAAAACGATGCGAATGAAGCTTGCTGTATCAACTGAATATTTCATGTTAAATTACAGAACAGTTTGAATCATATAAGAATATGTGTTAAACTACTGATAAAAAAATAAAGCAATATCCTTACCAATGCAAATATTTGTATGTATTAAAGAGAAAAGGTATTCAAGTACTGGTTCATGTACTATCTAATACTGTAATATAAATATAAACAGCAGAAAATCTAAGCTGCCAATTAATTGATAAAATATAATGGCACTGATGCGTACAAAAACTAGACCTCACAGAGTATATTCCGTAACATTTTAAATCATGAACTGAAAAAATTTATAAAAATAAAGTTCAGTATGCCAAATATGTGACCAGTTGATATCTACCTTTAAAACAAATGTGGTGTATAATCAATGCAATAGAAATAGCAGAAAAGCTAAGTTGACGATATGCTAAAAACTTGATTGAAAACGATGCGAATGTAATTACATGTGTCCGTTGAACGTCTCTTGTTAAATCACACAAAATGTTAAATAACATAAGAATATTTGTGAAATAACAGATCAGAATAGAAACCGATATAAAAATCAATTGATATATTTGTACAAATACCGAAAATAAGGTAATCTTGTACAGGATGGTGTACTAACAAAAACTATGATTCAATAATAAACAGCAGAAAATCTAAGCTGCTAATTCATTGATAAAATATAATGACACTGATGCGTACAATTCCGTGACATTTTAAATCATAATGATAAATGCATGTATCTATGGAATAGTAAAGAAAGCAAGCTGCTAAGTTAGTATACTAATTTTAATAATAAAAAAATCCAGAAAACATAAAATGAAACTAAAGAAATCAATAAGCTAAATTAGTCTGATATTTGTTCGAATACCCAATTATGTTACTATAATACCAGGACATGAACTGAAAAAATCTATAAATGTACAGTTCGGTATGCCAAACATGAGACCAGTAGATATCTACCTTTAAAACCAATGTGGTGAATAATCTTTTGAATAGAAACAGCAGAAAAGCTAAGCTGACGATATATCAAAAATTTTATTAAAAACGATGCGAATGAAGCTTGCTGTATCAAATTAATGTTTCATGTTAAATTACAGAACAGTTTGAATCACATAAGAATATGTGTTAAACTACAGATCAAAAAATAAAGCAATATCCTAACCAATGCAAATATTTGTATAAATTAAAGAGAAAAGGTATTCAAGTACTGGTTCATGTACTATCAAATATTGTAATATAAATATAAACAGCAGAAAATCTAAGCTGCCAATTAATTGATAAAATATAATTGCACTGATGCGTACAAAAACTAGACCTCACAGAGTGTATTCCGTAACATTTTAAATCATGAACTGAAAAAATTTATAAAAATAAAATTCAGTATACCAAAAAAGTGACCAGTTGATATCTACCTTTAAAACAAATGTGGTGTATAATCAATGTGGTGAAACAGCAGAAAAGCTAAGTTGACGATATGCCAAAAACTTTATTCAAAACGATGCGAATGAAATTAACTTTGTCACCTGAACGTTTCATGTTAAATCACACAACATGTTAAATAACATAAGAATTTGTGTGAAATAACAGATCAGAAAAGAAACCGATACAAAAATCAATGTATATATTTGTACAAATACCGAAAATAAGGTATTCATGTACAGGATCGTGTACTAACAAAAACTATGATTCAAATATAAACAGCAGAAAATCTAAGCTGCAAATCAATAGATAAAATATAATGACACCGTTGCGTACAAATACCAGACCTCATAACGTGTAATCCGTAACTTTCAAAATCATGAACTGAAAAATAATTAAAAGTACAATTCAGTATGCAAAATATGATAAATTCGAAATCTATCTTCAAAACCAACGTGGTGTATAATCACTGGAGTAGAAATAGCAGAAAATCTAAGCTGCAGATATATCAAAAATTTATTGAAAACGATGCGAATAACATTACTTGTGGCAGTTGAACTTCTCTTGTTAAATCACACAACATGTTAAATCACAAAAGAATATGTGTTGTTGTTGTTGAAACCCACACAGTCCGACCTACCAGAAAGGTGTAAGGTAACTGTTTGGACGGTCGGGAAGTGCCACCCAATTTAGACCGGAACCCAGTGGGGGGGGGGCATCCACAGGGACCGTACCCTCCTTACCCTACCACCAACCTCTCGGAAGGACTTTCGGTCCCACATGTTTAACGTGATCGTACTCCGCATGAACACGGCGGCAGTTTTGGCAGTGGCTGGAATCGAACTAGGGCCTACCGAGTGCAACTCTAGCGCGCTAACCAATGGGCCGCGCCCAAAAGAATATGTGTGAAATAACAGATCAGAAAATCAAGCGATATAGTAATCAATGTATATACTTGTACAAATACTGAAAATAAGATATTCAGGTACAGGATCATTTACAAATGTAAGAAAAACTATGATTCAATAATAAACAGCAGAAAATCTAAGCTGCTAATTCATTGATAAAATATAATGGCACTGATGCGTACAAAAACTAGACCTCACAGAGTATATTCCGTAACATTTTAAATCATGAACTGAAAAAATTTATAAAAATAAAGTTCAGTATGCCAAATATGTGACCAGTTGATATCTACCTTTAAAACAAATGTGGTGTATAATCAATGGAATAGAAATAGCAGAAAAGCTAAGTTGACGATATGCCAAAAACTTTATTGAAAACGATGCGAATGTAATTGACTGTGTCAGTTGAACGTCTACAATACAATATAAGGGATAAGTTACGTACAACCATCACACCAATTTTGGGTTTACCATTCAAACATAAATAACAGAAAAGCTAAACTGTTATTAATGAGGGAATTTCAGGTCTCTCATGCCGAACTATAACAAATATCAAAGGATGTTGCTCTAAACGTAGTAAATCGCATCGATATATGTATGAAGCTACAGGGAAGAAAATAATGTAAAATGCTAAGCAAATCTGATATTTGTACTGAACAACAGAAGCAGAAAATATTGTTCTAGATAAGGATATAAAACACAACGTTTACACGCAAACACAACTACAATAAGTTTGGGAAGAAAGATACTACGAGCGATGCCCG
Source organism: Amaurobius ferox (assembly GCA_951213105.1). Classification (NCBI taxonomy): domain Eukaryota; kingdom Metazoa; phylum Arthropoda; class Arachnida; order Araneae; family Amaurobiidae; genus Amaurobius; species Amaurobius ferox. The sequence continues at coordinate 94,353,013 of OX578146.1, forward strand.
TCTTTCATGAAAATGTGGTGTGAATGTGTCATATATAAATTGCAGAAAAACTAAGCTGCCAATATATCAGAAAATGTGTTGGTACCAAAGTGGAAATAGACAAGAAATCTTGAGTGTGCTTTGTAACATGCTAAATTATATAAAAGCATATTGTACTTATGGAACAAATTGTTCTTATTGTACAAATACACAAAATTTGAATAATTAAATAATAGACCAGAGACTGAAAGAAATTTTAAAGCAAGAATTTGGTAAGCAAAATATAAGACCCACTGTATCACATATCAAACCAATTTGGTGTATATCACACAAATATATAGCAGAAAAGCTAAGCTGCTAATATGTCAGAAAATTTAATGGCAGTAATGCGAATAAAGCCCCGATTATCTTGAGTATTTCTGTTAGTATGCGAAAGTTATTGAAAATAAAAACTCAAGAAGCTATTGAAAATAAAAACTCAAGAAGCTATTGAAAATAAAAATTCAATAAGCTAAATTAGTCTGATATTTGTTCAAATATCTAAATTCAGGTATAAAAATAAAAAAATACTTGAATGCACTGAAATAATCTATAAAAGCACAGTTTAGTATGCAAAATATGAGACCAGTTGATATCCACTTTAAAACCAACATGGTGTATATCATTGATATAGAAATAAGCTAAGAATACCAATATATAGAAAAATTTAATGCAAATGACGGAAATAAGTTCCAGATCTCTTGAATGTTTCCAATAACATGTTGTATTAGAGAAGTATGTTTTTAGGCATATAGATCAGAAAAGAAATCAATATCCTAATCTACGCTAATTTTTTTACAAATGAATTTCAGAGCACTCATGCGATCAAGCCTAAATATCAAAGAATGTTTCTCTTAACATATTAAATTGCATTAAATATCAAAGAATGTTTCTCTTAACATATTAAATCGCATCGATAAGTGGAAGAATCTATAGGGAAGAAAATAAAGTAAAATGCTAAACAAATCTGCAATTTGCACTAAAAACCAAAAGCAGAAAATATTTTACTAAATCAAGATCTAAAAGAATCTTTTAAGGAGACAAGTTAAATACATCTATCAAACCAATTTTGCATTGAAATATAAATAGCATAATATTATAATTGCGATATAAATAGTAGAAAAGTTAATCTGCCAATACATCAAAAATGATAACACCTGACTGCTAAATAAATAGCATAATATTATAATTGCGATATAAATAGTAGAAAAGTTAATCTGCCAATACATCAAAAATGATAACACCTGACTGCTTCCTTTAGTATATTTAATCACATTGGAATATGTGTGAAACTATAGATCGGAAAAGAAAACAATATCATAATCAACGCAAATAATTTTACAAATACCGAAAATAAGATATTAAGGTGCTGAGTACCGAAAAAAAGATATCCAATACTAACAAAAACTGTAATTCAAATATAAATAGCAGTACATCTAAGCTGACACTTGGTGATAACAATTAATGGCACTGATGCTTACATATGCCAAACCTCATAGACTGTGTCCCGAAATATTATAAATCAAAAGTATGCATGTATCTATATAATAGCAAAGAAAGCAATCAGTTAATTTACTCTACATATTTTTCTGAATCAGGTACTAGATCAGGCCCTAAAGCATAAAGTGTAAAACTTGTATTTAGTGTACAGTGTAGGAGATAAGAGACGTACAAGTTTCAAATCACTTTCATGTATATCATTCTAACATAAATAAAAGAAAATAAAACCTAAGCTATTAGTAAATCAGGAAATTTCAGGATATTCATGCGGACAAAATCTAAATAACAAAGAGTATTTCTTTTAATATGCTAAATCGCATAAATCCATGTATTAAAATATAGGGACGAAAATAAAGCAAAATGCTAACAAAATGCTAACAAACTGCTAACAAAATGCTAACAACACGAAAAACCCAAAGCAGAAAATATTGTTATATATCAAGAACACACACTTTTAAACAAGCAATAGGTATGGAAAGAAAAAGACGAACGATGCCGGCCTTTTATACAAATGTGGTGTGCATATGTCAAATAGCTTTAAACTAAGCTGACAAAATATCATAGAATTTATTGGTACTATAGCGAAAATTGTTAAGATCTCTTAAGAATTTTCTTTTTAACATGCTAAATTATATAAATAAATGCATATACCTAAGGAGTATAGAAGTCAATTATTTCCAATGATTGTACAAATGTCCAATATTGAATAAATAAATATTATACCAGGGACTGAAACAAACTTAAAAACAAGAATTTAGTAAACGAAATATGAGACCAGTTGTATCCACCTTTCGAACAAATGGGGTGAATATGATTCAAATATATATAGTCCAGTAGCTAAATTGCTAATACATCAGAAAATTTAATGACAATAATACGAATAACAAGATCCGGTCGCTTTAGTATTTCCGTTCGTATGTTAAAGCTAAAAACACAGAAAATCAGTAATCTAAACTAGTATGATATTTCTTCGAATACCCAAATCCAGGTACTAAATGCCAGAACATGAACCGAAATAATATAAAAACTAACTGAAATAATATGGATATCGTAAATGTCGCCAAATTGATAAAAGTGACGACAAATGGGAGGTACTATTTTGAAAATTTTTAATTCCGTCATATGGCGGTCATACCTTCTAGTTTTAAGACACTGGTTTTTAAACGTCTATTTTACTAATGAACATACCACTAATTTATGAGAAATAAATCTTTATAGACCTTTTTTCGAAGTTATCTGATGTCGTACGAAAAGGAAAGCTCGAGAAATCTCCTTTGTTATAAATGTATCCAAAATGAGTTCAAAATCTAGCTGCGTTTGCAGTATCTGATATTATACACAATGTGGAATTTCAGAATTCTGCTCTGTATATATAGAGGGTGTCCCAAAAAGATTGAAACACACTGTATTTCTCTACTTGTTGGAGATAAGTGGACAATGCAAATTTAAAAAATGTTGAAAGTAACGTAGGAAATAAGACTAAGTTACTGAAATAATCCCCCCCATCAATTTTCAAAAAGTTACACTTTTTAAATTTTTATACGACCACCTTAGACAAATTTGGTCAATCAGAAAATTTTTATTCTTAATGCAAAAAGATCATTAAAAGAACCGCAGATCTGTATCTATAAAATTGAGCGAGTTATATCTAATTGAAAATTAAACATTGTGAATGGGGAACATATATCAAATTAGAAATGTAAATGTGTGACACATCACAATAAAGATAAAACTGGATGATAATACATAGGATATCCAACCGCGTAGTGAGTACCCCTGCTTTATATGATCTCTGTCTGTTGAAGACCCAGATCGTCCGACTCATCCTGAGGACATGAGCAACAAATTGGACGGCCGGATGATCTCTGTCTGTTGTTGTTGTTGAAACCCAGACCGTCCGACCTACCAGAAAGGTGTAAGGTAACTGTATGGACGGTCGGGAAGTGCCACCCAATTTAGACCGGAACCCAGTGGGGGAGGCATCCACAGGGACCGTACCCTCTTTCCCCTACCACCAACCTCTCGGAAGGACTTTCGGACCCACATGTTTAACGTGATCGTACTCCGCATGAACACGGCGGCAGTTTTGGCAGTGGCTGGAATCGAAGTGGCTGGAATCGAGTGCAACTCCAGCGCGCTAACCAATGGGCTACCGCGCCACGGATGATCTCTGTCTGTGAAAGCCCCAGGCCGTCCGGCTCGTCCAGAGGACTTAGAGCATCAATTTGGACGACCGGGAAGGCCCAGGCCGTCTGTGTAATTCTTTATTAAGATGCATTCGTGATAAAAAAAAATTGACACATAATAACGTATTTTTGATCTAAACAATTTCCATCTTGAATTTATTTATGATCCCTATTTTTACTGATGAAACTGCATTTCACGTGGTACGGATAAGTGGTAAAAGTAGGGTATTTTACTTTTTCATAATTCAGTTCATTTTAAAGATACAGATATGCGATTTTTTTAATGATCTTGTTGCATTGAAAATAAAAATTTTCTCTTTGACCAAAAATTGTCTAAGGGGGTCGTATAAAAATTAAAAAAGTGTAACTTTTTGAAAATTAATAGGAGGACCATTTCATTAACGTAGTCTTATTTCCTACCTTACTTTAAACATTTTTGCAATTTACATTACCCACTTATCTGCAACAGGTAAAGAATTAAAGAGCGTATCAATCTTTTTGGGACATCCTGTATAATATTTTTATATGCGATTTTTGTTATATATTTGAGATACTAGTAGATATTAATATACTTGATCAATATTGACAAGAAGCTAAAAAAAAATTATTTTCAATTGTGTGAAACAATTATTAGAATTTCAGTTGTCAGAATTTGAGAGTATTTTTTCAGTTGTCAGAATTTGAGAGTATTTTATGTGTATACAATTAATCAACACACCCAGCATATAAATGTCACATATTTCACCACATAAAAATTTTAATATAAACAATTAATACTCTATTTAAAAAACATTGAATTTATCATCACTCCGACCAATACTATATGGTCCGTCACAGATAATGTGATTAGAAACAAATTGTAAGAGACCAAATGTGCCTTTTGGATTTTAGACCATGTAAATTTCCACAATTGTAAGAATTGTCATATATACCAGTATAATAATTTTTTAGACCTGTAAAAGTTAATTGGTATCTATACCTTATTTGGCTTACTACCAATGTGGTTATAGCTTACTATTATGGAATTTCTTCCACAATCAGCAATTTTTTTCTCTGAGAACAATACTATTTAGACAATTCAAATTTAAAAAACACATAACAAACATATAAAACAAACACATAAAAAACACATTCGTCCTACAGTTCTTTTTGTTCGTCGAACAAAATGTTTTGTTCGAGGGTGGTTTTGATTCGATCTGTGCCCGCATCCTAACAATAAATGCAGTCATCAAATTTCAATGGGTCCTGATCTCAATAAAGAATATTCTAACAATTCATAAATTCTGTAAACGCTATTTAATACCAAAAAATAATTTTCGTTTTCTGGAACTTATATCACACATTTATCTTTAGAAAATAAAAAAGTATCTTACTTTTCAGTGCTTTTTGGAATAGACTAAGATTCTTTATGAGTACTTTTTAGTTAAAGAGATAATTTATCGAGTTGTTTTTATCATTGTAGCAAAATTAGCACCTATAATTTTTCAGAAATCAGTGATCAGAAAATATTTTCACACATTGTGGGAAATTATTGATACGTTACTTATTGAAAGCGCTTATTACATCGGTGCGTGGTAAATATTGTATGCAAGTATATCGATACGAAATATTGGTACAACGTAAGGAAATATATCTATTTCACGAAAACACTTATAAGTGCCTAAAAATAGTCGGGAGTAATGCTGTTACCCGTTATAGATTGATGTGAAATATCACTTTTCAAATGAGAAAAGTTTGATTATGTTATGGGTGACGATGGTTCAAAGTATATAGGAAAATTTGCTTTTGAAAAGGAATTATATTTTATTTAATTACACAATTTTTATAGATTAATACAATGTAGTTTATTTCGTCCGAAACGGAACATAAACGATGAAGTTATCGAAGATTAGACGTTTGATTGTAACGTTTGAATTCACTGTTCAGAGCGAGCATGCGGTCTGTGCAAGCGATAAGTGCATACTGAGTAAAAGTGCATATATAGATGCACAAATATCGCAGATCTAAAATTTAAAATTTTTACACTTTTCTACCAGTATTGTTTTATAATATAGTTTAAAGGGCGAATCAAAAAATATACATTGGGATCTGTACTGAGTTCGGCAGATGCTTTTACTCGTATCACGTCAACAAAGAAACTAAACGATTTTGAATTTATAATATACCACATCCTCTGTGGAAAATTAGGGGAAAAGCAACAAAGTTGCTCTTAGACAATGTACAGAAATCGCTCAGTTCCAGAAGTTGTCAGGTTGGCGGTATTTCTCCAAACTTGTTGCCAGGGTTCAACGTCCTAGACTATAAAATTATCTCAATTGGGTCCAGTTACGTATTCGTAAGCGTTTTATATCACTTCTATTAAAAATTTCTTTTATTCCCTGTCACATGCGTTTCAAAATTTACTTTACCAAGCGCTCTAAAATGTTTGACATCGAAAAATTCCTCGCAAAGTACAAAACAAGAAGTATTAATCATGCATAAAGCTATGATTATGAAAACACTTTCCAACTGGAATGCAATTTTATTTAAACATCAGTAAAATGCGATACATTCAACGGTGATATTTTTTAAATTATCATAGTACAATAATTGGAAACTTAAAACTTCATCAATAAAGGCAATGCTATAAAATCGCTTGCTTCTCTATCTAAGTAAAATCAATTAATATTCCATTCATATCACTTATATTCCAGACTTCAGAGTTAAGTAATTTTGCGCTAAAAATTCAGCAATTCTTATACAACTCATCCTACAGACGCTTGTTTTGTTTATATTCTGCATACTTCGTTGTAGAAATTGCTTCGTTGTAGAAATAATCAAAGTTTAGTGATCATTTAATATAAAAAATATTGTAATTGCGTACGCACAGAATTTAGAAACAGAGATAATATGGAGAAATAAAGTGGTTTTAGGACGGATGCAACACTAAATATAAATACAAGAACAATCAATCATGCGTAAAGCATTGATTATAAAACACTATCCAACTGTAATTTTATTTAAGCATCTCTAAAATACGATACATTCAGATGCGATATTACTTTAATTATCACAGAACTACAATAATTTATTTTATTTGGGAAATTTAAACCATGGAAGTAAAAGTATGTTCTAACTCCAAGCTTAAAACGCCATTGAAACTTTATTCAAATGATGTCATCGAAATATACAGGGTGGCCACTCTTCGGACATATTGAAATTCCCTGACTTTTCCAGGTTTTCCAGGTGAATTGAAAAGAAATTCCAGACCAGTAATTTTAACATAAAACGCGCGCACGCTCCTATTTAGTTACAAATTTGATTAAAGAATATTAACAATTTAACTGCACTATACAAAAAAAGTTATATTAAATCAGGAGAAAAAAATACACATATTTTTTTGTTTTTACAAATAAATTTTGACATTTTTAATAAAAATACATGTAAATGCAGTAAAATTGGACTACTGAAATCTTTAAAAGAATTTAATGGTTTTCATTGAAGGCAATAAAAAGAAATAATCTAAACTGATGTCCTTAAAATGGGCATTGCAAATTGCTCGCAATGACAGAGATCATTAAAGATATGCAATAACAATACACTATAACACTACACTATAACAAGCCACAGCCATTAAATAATTAATGTCAATTCAGCAATGTCAAAAGAAAGTCATTAAAATAGAAAAAAATATAGTAAAATGTATATAATGTACAGAAATGCCAACCTCTGAAAGGGGTCATCGGTAGAAAAATCAGGAGTTTTCAGTAACACCGCATCGACTTTACGTATATTGATTTTACGTATATTGACAATATATATTTTAAAACCTTAGAATAAGTTCAAAATGTAGTCTTGCTAACAAACTGAGTTAATTACAACTGAATGGCACTCTATTTATGTGAAAATAATTAAGAAATTAACCTGTTTACTTAACCAAAATATGAAAATAAGCTAGTTTAGTCAAGTTAATGTCCAACAATAGAAATGGAGATCGATGGAAAAGGATAATATCGTACTCTCGGCAATGCCCGAGGGGGAGGGGGGACTGTATTTCACGATCGTACTATTTATATGAAAATAATTAAAAGATTAGACTTTATAATCAACCAAAATATGAAAATAAGCTAGTTTAGTCAAATTAATGTGCAAAAATAGGGAGATGGAGATCGATGGAAAAGGATAATTGCTTACTCTCGGAACGCCCGTGAAAAAAATATTGAATTTCACGATCGTACTATTTATGTGGAAATAATTAAAAAATTAACCTTTATAATCAACCAAAATATGAAAATAATCTTGTTTAGTCCAGTTAAAGTGCTACAATAGGGAGATGGAGATCGATGGAAAAGGATAATTGCGTACTCTCGGCAACGCCCGTGAAAAAAAAAAAAAAAAAAAGATTTCACGATCGTACTATTTATGTGAAAATAATTAAAAAATTAGCTTTTATAATCAATCAAAATAAGAAAATAAGCTAGTTTAGTCAAATTAAGGTGCAAAAATAGGGAGATGGAGATCGATGGAAAAGGATAATTGCTTACTCTCGGAACGCCCGCGAAAACAAAGCTGAATTTCACGATTGCATTATTTATATGAAAATAATTAAAAAATTAGCCTTTATAATCAACCAAAATATGAAAATAAGCTAATTTAGTCAAGTTAATGTGCAATAATAAGGGGATGGAGATGGATGGAAAAAGACAATGGTGTACTCTCAGCAAAGCCCGAAAAGAAGGACTGAATTGCGCAATCTTATAATTTAAGCGAAATATAATTTGTTTAGTAAAATATTTCTTTATTTTTACGCGCACTATAAAAATAAATTAGGTCTATTGTTCTGATATGAAATCATTAGAAGAGAAAAATGGATGCAAACTGATAATTTTGGACTCTCAACAAAGCAGGAAATATGAATTGAATGGTAGGATGCATGGATTTCACGGGATTTTCCGTAATTTTGGGAGTAATGTCCGTAAAACCGTAAGATGAAGTAAAAATCCGTACAAACTACGGAAAATCCGTAAAGGTTGGCATCTCTGTACTTTGCGACATTTGTCCAAAATGGCGCACAAACTCCGTATTTTTGCTTTTATACGGAATCAAATGGACACATGGTAACCTTTATTTAGCAGTTTCGAGTACGGCGTAATACTTGGCGAAATTTTTCAAAAATGGCATACAAACTGGGTAGTTCTGTTTTTATATGGACTAGTAAGAAAAAAAAATTTCCAGAATTTTCACAAAATTCCCTGACTTTTCCCGGTTTTCCCTGACCATTCTAAAGTTCCCTGACTTTTCCCGGTTCTCCCGGTTTCCAGGTTGAGTGGCCACCCTGATATAAATCGTCTGGTTAAAAGCAGTGAGTATTTCATTCATACAGTTATATAAAATGTTACAAAAATGTAACATTTTCTATAGAACATATACACATAAAACACTGCTCCTCGGATGACTCGGACGGTCTGGGTCTTCAACATAAAACACTGAAACATATCACAAGAAAAAACCTACCTTGGAAACATCTCAGATGAGAGGGCCTTAGAAATCTATTGGCATCCTTCAGCAGAGCATCCTTCAGCAGACCTAAAAGTACAACTCTGGTTCTGCTGGAACTTGGGCTACACCATTTTGAAATTCCATAATTTTTCGGAAATAGGTTTAATTTAATTTTATTTTATTTTTTACGTGGGAGTTTTTTCCCATCAAGTGGTGTTTTTGTGAGATACATTTATGATCTTACGATATACTAAATTCAGAAAAATTGAATTTCCTACGAACATTTTACATTAAGCATATACATATGACACTGAAATATATCATAGGAAAATACCTATCTTGGAAGCATCTCATGACAGGACCTTAGAAGGCTGTAAAAAGAACTAGAAAACAAAACAAGACACATGGAACACACCGTAGTTACTGGTCAAGTTTTTTGTAATTATTTCTCTCTAATCTTGTATTGTCTTGTATTGTCTTGTCTCTAATATTGTCTCTAATCTTGACGACGACGTTTGATTGTAACGTTTGAATTTGTCTTGTATTGTCTCTAATCTTGACGACGACGTTTGATTGTAACGTTTGAATTCACTGCTCAGAGCGAGCATGCAGTCTGTGCAAGGACGGTGCGGTCTGTTAAGGACATTTCTAGCAGCCCTGCATTTTTATGCAGGGCTGCTAGAAATGTCCTTAAACACCACAGTAATTTTGTAAGGAATGGTGAGAGTATCCATAAGATATGTTTATTTTAGCATTCTTTAGTAGAACACTAATTCGGTAATAACCATATTCAATAAATAAAAAAAAACAATTTGTTCAAATGATAACGAAAGTTTAAGCATAAATAAGATAATAATGTTGCATACAGCTGTTTCAATTCGAGGATACGCTGGATCCTCTTTGTCAATGCAAAAGAACAAACAAATTCGATGACAAGAGAGTTCCTTTCGTCTTTTTGACTTCGACTTTGTTGATTGTCTTGCATGGACAAAGGAGATTCAGTGTATCCTAGAAACAGATATATGCTGTATTGTTATCTTATTTGTGCTTAAATTCGTTGCTAAGTCTTCTTTTATAACTATATTGTGTTTGCTATAAGAGTTTCATTCTTGATTCCTACAAATTAGACAATACTTCACAACTATGTGATCGTGTGTTATCATCCGTCAGACTTTGTTACTGAGTTCGTCACCTTAACTTTTTAAATTATCCAATGAGGGCACTGGAATCATCTTTATTCGATTGAACATGGTAACTTTAGTATAGTACCTAACGTGTACTTTCAAGACCTAAATGATGATTACACAACTGAAACTGCTGAAAGTAAAAACCTGAAACATTCATACAAGTGGGACTTAACCTATAAATAATGAGGAAAATCTAAACTCTTGGAATTTTGTTCGATAAATTTATCGAATCACTGAATATTTAGTTCTAACTCCTTTCAGCTTTAACTCGAGAACGAACAAGCACACATAATTCGGTTTTATACCATCATGCTAATACCATCACCCTATTGGACTACAATAAACCATTCTTGAGAGATTTTTATTTACAGCCACAACAGTCAATTTTTTTATTGTATTTCATCAATTAATTCAATTATAGCTTTTAATTCCATTGTGGTAACTATGGTATCCGAGCTCCGTTTAAACTAGAGATAGTTTGTTGACTATTCTTGAAACAAACTATTGAAAATAGATGCTAGAATTAATTGAGTTTTAGCTTCATATGTCTGTAAATGTCTAAATAGCAGGCAGCATACATCGATCGGAGATTAGCATTGCGTTACATACCGCATTCATGTCAGAACTATCAGATGTGCGCCATTTTTATGCTTAAATTTGAAACGGATCTTTATCTTTAACACTAGAATGACGGAAATGGTCATTTTGACCGCTAATTTACTTTCAGAAATGATTCCTCCAAAACGGCTAATCCCAGCCCATTGAAATTTTATGACTTTTCTTATTTTCTTAAAGTTTTAGAAAACACAGGAGAAAATTATTCTAGATTTTATAATAAGAGAACAAATCAACGATCTTCCTAAAATGACGGTAGCGGTCAAAATGACCGCTAGAGAGATTTCACACGCTGATGCAATCCGACTGCGGCGTTGCACTACAGTAAGCCGTTAGAATGATTGCATCAGATTTTAGCATTATTCGATAACGCAAAAAAAAACCTTCGTAACGGTAAAATTTTACAATTCCTCAACGTGCGGCGTGGATGTTCTAGACCAAATGCGCCGCCTCTATACGACGCGATCGGCATCAAGAAGATGGCCTATGTACACATCCTCTACAATGTTCTGGATTTCGCGGCCATAAATGTCTGGATTTTATTTCATGCATGCAATTCTTCGCAAATTGCTCGATGGTGCTATATTTTGAATATTGTGAACGAACTGCGATCCGCGTACTGTGCTACCAAGCAGCGTCCAGCAGTCCTGCCTTGCGGAAGGTAGCGAAAAGTAACAAACGTCTCCAGTGCTCATTCTGCCGTAATAAAACACAAGACATCATGCGATAAGCCCGCCTGTGGAAAATGCCAAGAACGGTGCATCAAGAACGCTTATAACAAAAAATGTATCGAAAAAACATCCTAAATGCTGCAACTATGCTGTTTTGGTTTTGAATTAAAGGTTTGTTGTATTTTTTCTATGGCGATCTAATTGACAGCTGCCCATCGTTCTAGGTAACTCAAAATATCCTTCGTTCTAGTTTTAAAACTTTTATGTAGGTGTCACATTTAGCGAGGACTAGCCCTTTCTTTTCAGCGAAACATAATTGACAATGGCTTATGCAAAGTTGAGTTGTATAAAAAAATCGATTGTAATGTGCGAGGTCTATATAACCTTTGGTGATTATTTACTTCAGTTACGTTATAATTTATGTTTGACATTTTTCATTAACAACTTCTGACTAGTTCGACTATGTAGATCAATCGTCGATCCATGTAACATTCTGCGATCCTGCCGGTTGACAGAATAAGTTTAGAATCGAGAATGAGAAAGTTTTAAAAAGCACATTTTAGTGGTCTTTCGTAAAAATTGCGGCTTTTAGCGTTCTTTCTTTTAAATCTCAAATGCTAACGTTTTTCTTTAAACATTTCAAATTTTAGCAGCTTTTTATAAAATTTGCAAATTTATGAATTTTCTACAAAAATTGTAAATTTTAGCTCTCTTTGTTTATAAAAATTGATAATCTTTGAAATAATTCATAAAAATTTCGACTTAGCCCATAATATCATCAGTAAGTTTAGCGCTGAAATTTGCACTATTTTCAAGATTGGCAATATTAGTTTTAAATGTATAGAAACTAAAAAACATATTTGTTATTCCTAATTAAGAATAAAAATTGACTTCCTGACTAAATTTGTATTATTCCATTAAGGAACTGCGATCTCCGCATTCGAGGAGCGAACGGAGGTTTTCTAGGAGAAGTTGTGTACAGTGCATCTTTTAATTGGCTGGCATGCATTAGTCGCCGCGAAAAATAATTACAGTTTCGTCATCTCCTAAACATATATCCTCTATAAATTGAAATAGATATCAAACGATATCTCAAAAGTGTTGTATCATTTTCATTTAAAAAAAATAAGAATTTTGAAATGAGTACTCACTACCCTCATAACAGCATTCTGAAGGTTGTCAACATTCTTTGAGAAAACAAGTTGTTCTGGAACCTAAAACTCTACAAAATAAAAAGAGCACATTTTTATTTTCTTGAAGTCAAAAAAAGTAGATTCAGATACAAAATAACTGTCATCTGATAACCATCATCTGATATAATAATTTTAATTCTGTATACTATCTGCGTTGCTTTGCTACATCAGTACCTAAAATTATGAACTAATTTTTCTCGATAGGATTTTTTGCATGATTTGCCAAATCTAGACGGATATTGTATTGGTACGACATACACATGAAATTCTTTACAGAGTTACTCTGTACCATGTTGCTCTTACCATTTCCCATTTAACCGTTTTGAAGACTTTTGAATTTATGAAAAATATATGAAAGTATTTTCCGTAAAGTAAATATCACTCTTCAAAACATGATTTTTTTTTATATTTAATTTTTTTAATTATTAAAAAATTTTATAAATAATATATTTTTTCACCCGGAAAACCAATTAAACTGAAAATTTTTCTAGAAAACAGAAAAGAAAATATGCACTTTCAGCAAATGATTCAGCACTTATATAAAAAATTAAACATGTTTACAATTTAAAACTAAACAAAATAAAATTTCAAAACGCTAAAGAATTTTTCTCAAATACAGTATTCTTTATAGAAGCACATATTTTAAGTTGAAAATAATCATTGCAAAATTGCTCATAAGTAATAAAAAAATAAATTTTATCTCTCGAACCCCTTAAACGTAATTAAACCAAGGGCTTAAAATTCTTTAAAATATTCTGAAGGGTAAAAACCCACATGAGTCTGTGGAAATAATTACTTATGTGTGTGTGTGTCCGTGAGTCTGTAGAGACGATATCTCACGAACGAAGTTTCGTAAAAAAAATTTAATCATTGAATACTGGATGCCTATACTTTTTAAACGCAATCGAATGTTCGAAAGACCTTCAAATTTTCGAATAAAATTTTGAAAAAATCTTTAAAAAATCAAAACCTTCAATTAAGCCACTTAACCATTTCTTGTAATTTTTTATTAGAAAACGATTGATGCAAACTTTAGTATGAGCCGTTTTTCAAATACATTTATAAAAAATAAATCATATCAAATTAAAGGAAGTATTAACTATTGTGAAATGTGTTAACTTTTTATATATAATATTATGCGACAAGATTATTAACATCATTTTCGTGAATTTAGTTCGCCCAATTCAAAAGTAAAGATACTTTAGTTAATAGTTTTGTATCTTGTTGCCTAACAATTCATCAATAATCATTTATCCACTATAGGAATAACCAATTTTTTCGTCCATAACGCTTCGCAAAATTTTGGTGACTGATTTCAAGGAATATCGCCAACTTGGCGGCTTTTTTAAAATGTTGCCAAATTGTTTAGAATTATTTCAAGATTTATCCACAAATTACCAAATTTCAATCAATTATTTTTAAGTTTACATGTTTATAAAAATTTCATTTGAAGTTAATTCGATAAAATCTTCTTAAAAGTTAGTTTATATCATCTATAGATGGAATATACATTTTTTCTTAATTAAAAAAGCACTTGTAGAATTAGTGAATATGCATACAAAATTGAGCAAAAATCATGGAATATGTTTATAGTAGTTATCTGGTGTCTGGATATTATATAGGCTTCTTATATTTCCAAAAATTCCTATGATACATTTGAAAATAATTATTTGGATAAGACATTTGAAATATATATATTTTTTACTTTGCTTACAGAGATATAGGTCTCTACACTTCAAATACTTTTTAATTGCAACATGCTCTAAGGCAACAGGTAAGGTACGGTAAAAACTTTCAGAAGAAACGGCTGAAGTATTTTTTCATGCCAGTGAAACGCAAAATTGCATTGCTCTAAAAATAAAATGCAATTAAGAGATTTTTCTGCAAATATCTGATTTTTATCTTTAGTACTTATTGCTTCTTTACTAACTCATTTTTAATTGTAAATGTAAATTTACCATCATATCCTGTAAACGGCAATTAACCCCATGCAAGGCTGTGATGTCATGACAGAACATTTTCAGTTTCAGGGAGAAATCTGCTTTTTGTGACTGTTTGATCTGGTGGGACTTCTGTAACAATTCAGAGTTGAAACGGGCGCATAGAAGTTTCATTTCAAAGATTTTATGTTCTTTAAAGAATTCTGATTACTGTGTTTCTTAGTGAAACATTCCCATATTCTTTATTTTTCTTCATTAAAAACTATTGAACATTCCATCAAAATTGTCGCGATTGAATTTTAAAAATATGTTTTATATTTTAAATATTATTATAATGTAGTTCATTTTAGTCAGATTTAATGGTACTAAATAGCAGTACACTGTATGAATGTGAGAAGCAGTAGATTCTGCCCTATGTCTGGAGAAAAAGATAGACAGAAATTGTTTAGGATGAGTAAATTGGGGTATGTGCGGTTATGGATATCGTTTGTTTTATATTGTTAATTGAGTTTTAATATGTTCCTAAGTTGGTTTTAATAAAGTTCATAGCTATGATAGTTTGTGGTCTGAATAAGTAAACAATCGGCAAGTAAAACGACCTGTTTCGAATTAGTAAATGAAATACTTCCTCAACTAAATTAAATTTAAAAATACCAAATAATTAAAAATTGTAAAGTTAAGAATATAATAAAAACTGGTTGTCTACTGCAGCATTTAGAGCATTCTTTTTAATTATGCAGTTTTTATTTCCTAGTATTTTTCAAGCAGTTTCATAGAACGTTATTTACATTTTGGTTGATGAATGTATCTCATATAGCTTTTAAAACACGATACTTCCATCCTCTTTGCTATCTTCTTAATTCCATAGATTTTTTGTAATTTGATAGGATGTTATTTGAACTAAAGTATATGAAGGTAGCTCTTGTGGCGGTTAACTATCGCCATTTATGCCACCTGCACCAAAACGAACTCGAAGCGGCTTTTCTCTGTGTATCTGATAACTGAGGAAACCGCATACCGTTTCATGTTTTGGGACGCCTGACTTTCAAAGACTCCCGATGGGGATTTACACATAACTTTAACGCCGGTAACAGTATGTTGGCATTTGAAAGCCATAATTTTCGTCACCGCCATGTGTGAAAAACAATACGATAGTGCACACTGAAACCACGTGGCCCCCCCATTAATGAGCTCCAGATAAATGACGACCAATAAGATGGTCGGTCACTCCAGGGGCGTATACAAAATTCAGTTTAGAAAATAACTTTCATCTTTTCGGACAGACTCGCTCCTGAAATCTCGACTTGAACGGTCGAACCGTTCGACTGCCTCGAACTTAACGTTCCCAATATCAGGACTTAGACGCCTGCCGCAGAATCTCTCTGCAAAGTATTACAATGATGTACATAGAGTTGTAAATTAAATTGTAAATAAATGTTTTATTTTAATGCAACGTTAACACTCTGCCTACAGAACAACAACAAATGTCGAAGCATTGTGCCGGGCATTAATACCGCTTGTCAGGTTCAGCCCACACAATCAGCAAACAAAACCACAACACACAAAACCCCGCAATGGTGACCTTAAGAACTTGAACGGCCGAGCATATGGAACAATTATTCTCTACGGATGCGAACAATGGAGCATTACTCTAGTAGCCAACAGCAATAAATTACTGCTCATATAAGACTGCTCTCTTAGAGACAAGCATGCTCGCAGACGCAAATAGTGCTATTCAACAGCTGATGACGACTTCACAAAGCAACTAAGTTCCTGACACCGATGAGAGACCTATTCCGATTACAAGCAATGAACGGAAAGTCCACCCAGGAAAACCCCCGTGAAGCCTTGCCTGGTTTAGCAAGGAAAATAATTTTGGAGTTTTTGAGAGGGTTAGGAAAATGACACAAAAGAAAAATTTTATTAATAATTTTGGAAAGTAAAGAGGGAAAAGAGTTAAATAAATTTTTCCAAATATTGAAGTCTTAAGTTGTCCATTCCGGGTGCTTTACCGTTAGGGAGTTGGTTGAAGACGAGGAAGAGCTCGATATCAGAAACCCGGCCCAGCCCGTCTGAAGGGTTAACAAAAGGAAAGAGGAAAAAGATAAATCATCCTTGAAACTGTGATCCAACAAACGTCTCACCTTATCATTGTCGTTGAGGTTGAGGTCATCAGGAAATTAGAGATTAAATTTATTGAAGTTTTTATTTATTTATTTTTTTTTTTTTGAAAAGAATATTTAAAGATGGAGCCAAATTTAGATGAACAATTTGTAGAATGAATCCTCCAAACACCGGCTTTAGCCTTATTAATCATGATTTTGTACTTTGCACGATTTTGCTTGTATTTAATCAGGGCACCAGAGATGATTTCAGGAGAAGCCGAGGCCCTCTCGAAAGATTTAACCCTTTTGTAGAACGCATTAACAAAATTACGATGTTTGGCCAAACCAGGTTTCCACCATCTGAAGTTAAAATTTTTAGTAGTTCTTTTTTTTTATGTGTTTGAAAGCACAGTTCTGGGTTTTAGATATGAAATATTTTATAAAGGAGTCGAGGGAAGGTGGATCTTTAATGGAGTTGATCATGGGCAAGAAGGTTGGAGTAAGGGACTTGAAGTTAAATAAAAATTTTCCTATGCTATAGTTGGTCTTGAGAAAAAAGGAGTTGTCTGAAGAAGGGTTAATGTTAAATGAGATACTGATATATTTATGGTCACTAAGGGAATCTTCAGAGAGGACCTCCCAATTTTGAACGTTGTCGAAAAGGCCAAAAGAAACTAGGGATAAATCCGGGAAGCCCCTGCCGGAGTGTGAGACAAAAGTAGGACCACGTTTAGGATCATTTAAAACAATTAAATTGTTTTCGAGGCAGAAATCAATTATACTGTATCCCCGGCGGTCCATGAATTCACAGCACCACATCTGAGCTCTGGAGTTAAAGTCACCCAAGAGGAGAAAGTTATGCTGAAGGAAATCGATACCTGTAAATTAAACTAACGGTTAACTATCGCCATTTATGCCACCTGCACCAAAACGAACTAGAAGCGGCTTTTCCCTGTGTATCTGATAACTGAGGAAACCGGCATACCGTTTCCTGTTTTGGGACGCCTGACTTCCAAAGACTCCCGACGGGGATTTACGCATAACTTTAAAGCCGGTGACAGTTTGTTGGCATTTGAAAGCCATAATTTTCGTCCACGGCATGTGTGAAAAACAATACGATGGTGCACATCGAAAACACGTGGCGTGCATGGGGGACCCCATCCCCCATTAATGAGACCCAGACCAACGACGACCAATAAAATGGTCGGTCACTCCTGGGGCGTATACAGAATTCAGTTTAGAAAAGAACTTTCATCTTTTTGGACAGAGACTCGCTCCTGAAATCTCGACTTGAACGGTCGAACCGTTCGACTGCCTCGAACTTAACGTTCCCAATATCAGGACATAGCCGCCTGCCGCAGAATTTCTCTGAAAAGTATTACAATGATGCACATAGAGCTGTAAATTAAATTGTAAATAAAGGTTTTATTTTTACGCAACCTTAACGCTCTGCTTACAGAACAACAACAACAAATGTCGAAGGATTGTGCCGGGCATTAATACCGCTTGTCAGGTTCAGCCCACACAATCAGTAAACAAAACCAGAACACACAAACCCGCACTCTAATAGCTTCATTTCAAATTGCTTCCTTCACTCATTATTTTATTCAGAGGTATTTTTAAAGTATTTTATTCAAATGTTAATTAATTCTGTTAATGAAGTAGCTTATGCAGGTGTCTATTCGGCACAAATTTTATAATAATTGTCGAGCATATTATTCCTTTGTAATTCTATAATTTCGCAAGTCGTTTATTAAAGTACCGAAAAATTAAAACTCTTTTAAAGTACCGAATTAATTTATATTTCGCGCAACTCTAAATAAACAATTATCAATATTGATAGCATCCTCAATAAGCGATATAGTTCATATATTAAAATATTTTAATAATTAATTCATCAATTATCCTCATTTTCATTGATTTAGCGTCATTTTTATCAATTTGGCGATATTTTCATTAATTTGGCAACATTTAAAAGAGTTGCCAAGTTGGCGATATTCCGCGAAATTCGTCGCAGATAAATGACTATCGACTTTGTATCACAAATACAAAAGTATATTTTCTCATGAATGGAACGAGGTAGATCCACGATAATGATGTCACCAAACTTATCGCATGATATTACATATGAGAAATGGACGTATTTCACAATAGTCAATATTTTATTTTATGTGATTTTTTGATACATTTATTTGAAAAATGTGCAATATCTCGAGAACGGTTCATGATAGCGTTCTAAAGTTTTTGTCAATATTTTTCTAATAAAAAATTACATAAGGAATTACTATCTTTATAACTTTATTAAAGGTTTTGATTTTTTGATGATTTTTAAAAAATTCACTCGAAAATTTAGGGGGGGGGGGTTCTGTATATTCGACTGCGTTTAGAAAGAATATGCTTCCAGTGTTTAAGGATTGTAATTTTTGTACTAAATTTCATAGGAATCGCTTCATTCGTTCGTAAAATATCGTCTCCACAGCCTCACTGACACACACACATACAGAATTAACCTCAAAAATGTTCGATTCGTGTTCAGGGATGCTTGAAATGTGCTATCGAATACGATAACTCGAAAACGATAACTCAAATTCGAATTTTCGACCCTGTCACAATACTTTCCTTATACATTTTACTATTTATATAAGGAAAGTAATAAACATTATCCTTAACTAAAAGTTATAAACATTTTCTAATGTGCTTAGGATTTTATACATTTTATTTTGCTGAATTTTAAGATTTGAAAGGTAATGCCGAAATTTTTTTAAGTACACTCACTAACATTGGTATTTTGTGTGTTTATATATGGTCTCTGTTCAACTATGCTTAAATGGACTGTAAATTTTACTTTAACAATATAATTTATTTAATGTATGGTTCGACCAAAGCAGAATCTTAACTATTTCTTGGTATGGTACATGCACATAAAACCTGCCAACAGAGAGTTCGACGCCAGTGTTGGTTAGTGGGCAGAGAGTCATTTCTATGAAAAAATCTGATGTGGGCAGCACATGACTTTCCTTATATAATGCAATGAATTTACTACTTTTACAGTTAAAAAAATGTTATTCTTATAGTAGATATTTATATTCTTTCCAAGATATTGAATATCATTCAATTAGTCGTCATTTTCATTGATTTGGCGTCATTTTTATCCATTTGGCGAGATTTTTTGTTAATTTGGCAACAATTAAAAATGTCGCCAAGTTGGTGACATTCCGCCAAATTCGCGCCAAAATATCGCCAGGCGTTATGGACGGAGAAATAAGTTATTCTGACAGCAGATAAATGACTATTGGCATTCAAATACAAAAGTATAATTCAAATTATCTTTTTTCATGAATGGAACGAGCTAGTTTCACGAAAATGATGTCACCAAATTTATCGCATGGCATTACATATGAAAAGTGAACATGTTTCTCAATAGGAAACATTTTTTTTTATTTTATATGACTTTTTGATAATTTTTTGAAAAATTTGCAATATCTCGAGAACGGTTCATGTTAGCGTGTTAAAATTTATGTCAATCGTTTTCTAATAAAAAATTACATAAGAAATATCTATTTGCGCAACTTTATTAGAGGTTTTGATTTTCTGACGATTTTTTCAAAATTTCCCTCGAAAATTTAGGGGGTTCTGAACATTTGATTGCGTATAAAAACAATAGGTTTCCAGTGTTTACGGATTGTGATTTTTGTACCAAATTTCGTTCGAATCGGTCCATTCGTTCGTCAGTTATCGTCTTCACAGACTCACTGACTGACACACACACACACACACACACACACACACACACACACACACACACACACACACAGAGACATCACTTCAAAAATGTTTGATTCGTGATCAAGAATGCTTGAAACGTGCTCTCCCGTCGAAAACTAGAATTCGAATTTTCGACCCCGTCACAATACTTCCCTTATACATTATGTATATAAGGAAAGTAATAATATATTTCAGTGAAAATAAACCCTAATTAAGGAGATTAAAAAAGAAAAACTGGAATAAAACCTTAAATTTAGTTTTAAAATTTTCATGGCCCCCAATACCACATGTTGGAGCCCGTGAAGTATGTATTTGAAAGAAGCCATGTGTTCTTGTTTGGCGAGCGCCAAGCAGCGGTTGGCGAGTTTTTAAAAGCGAATTAGTAGTGTTGGAATAAAACTTGTAGCGATAGGAGACACGAGAAAGTGGCTCGTTGTTCTCATTATTTCATTTAAATAGTTTGTAATAAAGGTATGGATAAGTATTACTGCAGTTTTATTTTATAGAAATACAGTCCACTACTCATTTAGAAAGACTCTATTTAGGTATGTTTAATTCATCCTACATGTGTGGTTCGCTCGCGGAGATACCTATGGAATCGTAATACTTTCCATACAAAATCGTCAAACGCATTAGTGTTGTTTTTATAGTTTAGATTGATATTCATTTGTAGCTGAGATGTCAGAAATAACAATTTTGAATCGAAAACGCGGAAATATCAAAGGGCAAATCACAAAATTTGCAGCTGCCCTAGTCTCCGATGAAAAGAATGAAGCGGTGATTAGTGCCCGGTTGGAAGCTTTAGAACGCTTGCAAATAAAATTTGAAGCCTTAAAACTGGATTATTACTCAAATGTTCAAGAAGAACATCTTGAAGAAATTGAAGGCCAACTGTCAGAAGTCGATGAGGAACTGCAGAATTTGGAGGTGAGTTTGAAAACTTCCTTACATCAGTTTAAGATAGCTAGTACACTCTCTGTTGTTCCGAACACTAATGTTCCCATTAGTAATGATTTTGCTGGAACTATATCCGTAAAATTGCCCGAAATTCCACTGCCAATATTTTCTGGCAAATGTGAAGAGTGGAGTTGCTTCAAATCCCAATTTAAGAGCTTAATTGAAGATAATCCAAAATTAACGGACAATCAAAAAATTTATTATTTGCATGCAGCTTTGAAGGGGGAAGCAAAGCATATCGAAACTGTCGATGATACGTACAGTTCTCTGTTTCAAGCACTTGAAAATAGGTACGAAAATAAAAGAGCAATCGTGGATACGCATATCAAAGGCATCATTAATTACGAAAAATTGACACAAGAATCAGCTAGAGATTTGCGCAAATTACTAGACTGTGTTAATAAGAATTTGAGAGCATTGAAGAGCTTAAAATTTGATCGAGATATTCTTTCGGATGCCTTACTTATCAATATACTTCTTCAAAAATTAGATCGCGAAAGTCGGAAACAATTCGAACTAACTTTGAAAACTAATGAGGTTCCTGTTTTTGAAGAACTCATAGATTTTCTTGAGAAAAGATGTCAAGTTTTAGACAGTATCAATCGTAACATTTCGAATAAACCTAAAATGATCAATTATGATCAAGGAAATAAATCCAGAAATTTAATGGTAAAATCTACTGATAATACCCCAACATGCATTTTGTGTAAATATTCTCATCCTTTACATAAATGTGAAATGTTTCTGAAACTTTCCCCTCAAGAAAGATGCGAAATAGTTAGAAAAAATAAATTATGTTTGAATTGCTTTGGATACCATAAAGTGGCGGTTTGCCGATCTCAATTTGTGTGCAACACTTGTAAATCTAAACACCATTCGTTATTGCATAAAACAGATGTAAAGTTAATGAGGCCTAAATCTCCCCCCACTTCGTTTGAAATGGATCAGAATTCCGATGCTGGGAACTCGAATCAAGTAAACATTGGCGGAGATGAGTCGGCACGAATATTAACGTCTTGTTTTGTAACGGAGAAAAAGAAAATAATTCTAGCAACGGCAGTTATTTATATTAGAGATGGAAGGGGTAATTACGTGAAAGGAAGAGGTATTCTTGACTCTGGGAGCCAAATTAATTGCATAAGCTCTGATTTCGCAAATGCACTTGGTTTACGAAAGGAAAGAATAAATATCCCAGTCACAGGGTTAACAGATTGCTTGATAAATGTAAAAAGAAAAACAAGTACGAGTATTTCGAATTCAAATGGATCTTTCTCTGCAACGATTGATCTTTTAATTATCCCTAAAATTACAGAGATGATGCCTGTTACATATTTGGATACGAAAGAGTTAAAAATTCCATCGAATATAACTCTAGCTGACCCAAGGTTCTTCGAACCGGGGAAGGTGGATTTATTGATTGGTGCAGAGCTATTTTTTGAAATTTTAAAGAGTAACAAAATTCGTTCCATTCAGTCCGTTACATTCCAAGATACTGTGTTTGGTTACGTAATAAGTGGAACCGTGGAAGGTAGAGTTGAGAAAAGACAACACTGTGGGTTGCTCTCTCAGATAAATAAGTTAGAAGATGTCGTACAAAGGTTTTGGGAAATAGAAACAGTTTCAGATCCTCCTTGTTCAAAAAATAAAGAAGAGTTACATTGCGAAGAACATTTTTTAAAAACTCATAGTAGAGATGTAACAGGGAAATATACAGTGAGCCTTCCTATTAAGGAAAATGCGGAACTTGACAGTTCTATACAATCCGCTAGGAAAAGATTGAATAGTTTATGGTATCGATTGGATAAAAACCCTGAATTAGCGATCCTTTACAGTAACTTTATGAATGAATATGAGAGGCTAGGACACATGCGTGAAGTGAGGGAAGTGACTCCAGAAGATTCGATTTATGTTATGCCCCATCACGGGATTTACAAGGCTGATAGTAGTACCACAAAGTTGCGCGTCGTTTTCGATGCTTCAGCACCTTCCACTACTGGAAGTTCCCTGAACCACTGCTTGTACAAGGGAGGGGTAATTCAAGAGGACTTGTTCTCTATACTATTGCGATTTCGGAAGCATAAATTTGCCTTTACGGCAGACGTAAAGAAAATGTATAGGCAGATTTGGATTCATCCCAAACAGCGTCACTTGCAGTGCATTCTTTGGAAAAGAGACTGTACTGAAGAAACGAAATTGTTTGAACTGCTAACTGTGACTTATGGTACTGCCTGTGCACCATTTTCGGCCACTCGAGTCTTGAAACAATTAGCTACAGATGAAAGGGACAATTATCCATTAGCATCTGCGGCTGCGTTAACTGACTTTTACGTCGATGATATTTTGTCTGGAGCTGATAATCTTGGTACAGCTACTGAATTACAACAACAGTTAATTGCAATGTTAAAGTCTGGAGGAATGGACTTGCACAAATGGTGCTCCAATGAGAAACTATTGCTTGAACAAGTTTCTTTCAGTGACCCAGAATATCACTTTGAAGAAGAATCTAATATGGACACTGTGAAAACACTTGGTTTAAGATGGAACCCAAAGAAGGACGATTTTAGTTTTACAGTTTCATCTTATTCAAACGCAACTACTAAGCGCTCTGTCTTATCAGACATTGCGAGATTGTTTGATCCTTTGGGATTTTTAGGTCCAGTCATAGTAAAAGCAAAGATATTTTTACAAACATTGTGGCATTTAAAGATTGGGTGGGACCAGGAACTTCCACAAAAAGAAAAAAGAAAATGGGAAAAGTTTTTACAGGCCTTACCGAAATTGAGACATGTGAAAATCAACAGATATCTTCTTGCAGATTCGGTTAAAGAAATAGAAATTCATGGATTCTCAGACGCATGTCAAGATGCTTACGGTGCATCAGTGTATATTCGTTGTGTGACCAACTTAAATGAAGTGAAGGTCAACCTTCTTTGCAGTAAGTCACGAGTTGCACCTCTCAAGGTGCTAACCATACCGCGTCTTGAGCTGTGTGCAGCAGAATTACTTTCAAGGCTTGTGTCAAAAATACTGACTTCATTAAAACTAAAAATTGACAAGGTTTACCTTTATACCGATTCTTCAATAGTGTTAGCTTGGATTGATTCATCGCCCCATCTGCTGAAAGTGTTCGTGTCCAATAGAATCTCACGCATTCAGGAGCTCACTCGGAATTTTCAATGGCAACATGTGAGGTCTGCAGAGAACCCAGCGGACTTGGTCTCTCGAGGACTCGACCCTGATCAAATTGGTGAGCATACCTTGTGGTGGTATGGCCCGGAATTTCTTCATCAGGAAAGGCTGATAATTGTTGATAGACATTATTCCCCATCTGATGAACTGTATATCCAGGAATTCAAGAAAGTGACTGATGTGACACTGACTTTGAACTTGAACTCTCTGTTTTTAGATTCTATTCTCAATATTTCAAATAACTATGTTAAATTAATTCGCATTTTAAGTTTCATTTTCAGATTTACCCATAACTTAAAAAATCCATTGGGTAAGCTTTGTGGACCCCTCTCCAGTAACGAACTTAAACATGCAACGTTATTTTTAGTTCGTTGTGTTCAAGAACGGGTATTTACTGATGACATAGCTAACATTCAGAAAGGTAATTCTCCAACTGGAAAGGTAAGAAACTTAAACCCTTATTTGGATCAAGATAATGTTTTGAGAGTAGGAGGTCGTCTCCAAAATTATCATATAGCTGATACTCAAAAACATCCCATTTTATTGCCTGCCAAGCATAAACTCACTGAAATGATTATTGAGAGTTATCACAAAAAATATCTACATGTTGGACCTCAAAATTTATTATATTGTATTCGTAGGGAATTTTGGCCTTTAAATGGCAGAACCACATGTAGAAGGATTGTGCATAATTGTATTACTTGCTTTAAGGTCAAACCTCTAATAGCAGAACAAATTATGGGTGATTTACCAAAGGAAAGGGTAAATGTAAATTTTCCATTTAATTGCACAGGGGTGGATTTCTGTGGACCATTTTTGATTAAATATAGGGGTCAACGTAAAGGGATTTATCATAAGATTTATGTTTGTATATTTGTATGTATGGTTACCAAGGCAGTTCATTTGGATATTGTATGTGACTTATCTTCTGAAGCATTTATTGCCACCTTGAAAAGATTTTTTGCTAGACGAGGAAAGGCGACGACTATCTTTAGTGATAACGCAAAAAATTTTGTGGGTACTAATATAGAACTTAAGAAATTACATAATCTGGTAACCAAACCTGATGTCAATCTTGCCAATTTTTTGTCTTCGGAATCTATACTTTGGAAATTCCTTCCTCCCAGAGCTCCCAACTTTGGAGGTCTCTGGGAGGCAGGAGTCAAGTCCTTCAAGTATCATTTAAATCGCGTGGTGGGAGATGCTAAATTGACATATGAAGAATTTTTAACTATAACCACTCAAATAGAAGGAATTTTGAATTCTCGGCCACTTACTCCCTTGACCACGGATATTGATGACTTGGAAGTATTGACTCCTGGGCATTTTCTTATTGGTAGACCAATCACTGCTATTGTAGAACCCACTTTGACAGAAATTGATGATAACCGATTACATTTGTGGAAAAGAACAACTAAAATGTGTCAAACAATATGGAAAAGATGGCAAAACAATTATTTAAGTACGTTGCAACAAAGAAATAAGTGGATGATTATAAAAAAGAATCTAAGGGTTGGTGATATGGTTGTAGTAAAGGAAGATAATTTACACTCCTGCAAATGGGTTTTAGGCAGAATAGTTGAGACATTTTTGGGCTTGGACAATAAGGTCAGAGTTGTCAATGTAAAGACACATAATGGAATATACAAGAGACCCATTTCAAAAATAGCTGTTTTGCCTATGGAAAATTAATGTCTTAATTCAGATAATGTAACTACATTATGTGATTATGGTTAAAATGTCTCCTTGAATTATTTGCAATTGCTTCTTGTATTCTTTATGTTTATTGTGTGGTTTTGTATTATGATTATATTATGTACTTTAGTAGCAATTTGATTTAAATTCTTGATTTTTTTTGTTTTTTTTTATAATTGTACTTATTCATTCCTTGAAATTGACATTTCAACGCCGGGCGGAATGTTGGAGCCCGTGAAGTATGTATTTGAAAGAAGCCATGTGTTCTTGTTTGGCGAGCGCCAAGCAGCGGTTGGCGAGTTTTTAAAAGCGAATTAGTAGTGTTGGAATAAAACTTGTAGCGATAGGAGACACGAGAAAGTGGCTCGTTGTTCTCATTATTTCATTTAAATAGTTTGTAATAAAGGTATGGATAAGTATTACTGCAGTTTTATTTTATAGAAATACAGTCCACTACTCATTTAGAAAGACTCTATTTAGGTATGTTTAATTCATCCTACACCACAAACATGGTCACCAGCTGTGCTTTCATGTTCTGCGGTCATAAACGTTTTAGTCAAGTAAAAGTGTTATGTTTCCATTGGATAAGTGGGTGATCACCTAATAACACATATGTTTGAGGTGGGTGAAATGTATTAGTAATCTTAAAACTAACTATATGGCAGTCGCGGCCGATAAGGGGCGTCGCGAGTACGCGTGACACCATTGAGTAAACACCCCAAATTATTTTTTTTAGTTATACAGATTTATTACAATTTCTATTGAAAAAATCTGAATTTTTGTTCAATTAAATCGAGAATTATTAAAAATAAGTTATAAAATATGTCACTAGATGGCAGCACTAAAGTTTCTTTCAGAGAAAGCAGACTCGCGAAAACTGTACTGCATACAATTTTCAACACATAAGGGGAAAATACAGGGATATTTTAAAAAGCCGCGTCCCTAACGTCGGCATCTCGAGAGTAAACGAATGGTATAGGAACAATATTAGAAATTGGGCGTGAAAAAAACAGACAGTGCAGAATTAAACAGTAGATTGTGTCGCGTTCTGGGCGCGGAGCTAGCCAAAGAGAAATAGAAGAGTAGGAAAACATGAAGAGGGACTTCTCAAATTGGCTCAGTTTCGCTAATTTGGCCTCAATTTTTTACATTTAAGAATACGTTTGTTCTCTTTCTCGTCTGTTTAATAAATTTGGAAGTTTAAATAAACATTTGAACAAATGAATGGATTAAGCGTACGTGTGTGGTGATGGGAAGGGATGGGGGGCATTTATGATATTTTAAGGGTTTCTGGCCATCGTGAATAAAATATGTTTTTTAGGACCCTCCCAGCTGTCTTACTTATTCAAGTGGTTTCGCATTTCGTCATTTCTGATGTAGTGTGGTTCTGTCCTATGAGAAGGGGGTTATTTCTAATTTGGGGCAGTTCTGTGCTCTGGTTGATCTGCTGGTGATGAATTCCAATATGTTTGACTTCAAATTAATTCTTTAAACGTCTGGAGTTTCCTATTTTTGGCATACCCGTGATCGATAGGCTATTTTTAGTGACGCTTCAGAAATATGTTGTTTCGCATATTTAGTTTGAGGGATCACTTGACCTACCCAGCTGTCTTACTTTTTCAGCTATTTAACATAAAAAATACCTAAAAATTAAACACACTTTAAATATTTAGTAAAAAAATTTAATATTAAATTTTCATCGTGTTCCTTTTATCTGCGTCGTTTCCCTCGAAATTTTGATCCCAGGTTGGCAACTATATTGCTCAGATAACCCCTGGGTGTAAATTTTACTTGAGGTAGCCCCCAAATTTCTTATCTCGGCTTCTAATTTAGCGATTTTGATTTTAACGATGGTTATAGTCTCTGCATCCTCTGTACGTGTCATCTGAATATACATATTTTGTATCAGACCCCTGAGCGTAACTTTTAGTTTAACTAGCCCCATAATTATACATTTTTAGCGAGAAATTTTCTTAATTGAACGAATATAGTTTTGCTAGTGGCTATAGTTTCTGCACCATTTGTACATGTCATCTGGTTATGCATCTTTGTTGTGACAGCTCTCTGAGGATAACTTTTACTTCAATTAGCCCCCCCTCCCCAAATTTCCCATCTCACCTCCTATTTGAACGAATTTGCTTATGCTGATGGTTGTATCTGCACCATCCGTACGTCTCAGTTTGATACACATATTTGATGGATATATAATATACATGTGTTTTTTGTGTCAACTCCCTGGGCGTAAATTTTAGTTTAACTAGCCCCCACAATTTTACATCTCAGTTCCTAATTGAGCGTTTTTGACTCTGCTGGTGACTATATAGTCTGAGCAACATTTGTACATTTCACTTGGATACACATATTTTTGTGTCAACCCCTGGATGTAGCTTTCAGTTTAACTAGTCCTCACAATTTTACATATCTGCTCCTAATTGAACGATTTTGGTTCGGCGTGTGGCTATAGTCTATCCACCATTTGTACATGTCACATGGATAACTTTCACGTGGCAAATCCCTGAGCGTAACTCTTTGGTTATCACCCCCCCCCCCCCCCCCAATTTTCCATCTCGCCTCCTAATCCACCGATTTTGATTTTACTAGTGGCTATAGTCTCTGAACCATCAGTATGTATCATCAGAATATGCATATATTTTTAGTCAACTCCCTGGGCATAACTTTTAGTTTAACTAGCCTCTACAATTTTACTTTAATGTAAATTAGGACTATGTAATGTTTTTCCACTAGGAAGGATACGTTCCATGTGTCCAGGATCTTTATGAACAAGCGAGCAGATGGGAGGTACGTTATTTTACTTAATCCATCCGTCGTTTATATTTTTAATATATATATATATATATATATATATTTCAGTCCATCTTATAATTTTTGCTACACAGAACATTTTCACTTAATGATTAATCTCAGGTATATATAATACAAGTAAAATAAAAATTTAATTATATATATTACTAATATATAGGCATAAATACATAGATCAGCGCCTCCCTCTACATGTCACTCACGAGCCGCCACTGCTATATGGTAACGCCAATGATATAACTAGATTTCTGATTTTGGTACACCCAGAAAGAATGCCTCTTCACACAATATACATTCTTTGGTTTTAGTAAGCCAATAGTGTTTGTCATCTACTCTCTCTCTCTCTCTCTCTTTATCGATTTTATAAAATAGTAAATTAAAGTCACATTCACTATTTCATTTAATTTGTTTCTCACAGATGAATTTAAAACTATTTTTAATAATACACAAGAAAAATTTCCTAAATTTATTAATAGTAAACTACTACTAGCTTCACAACAGTTTGCTCTAGCATCCAGGGAATCCCTAATTTTATAACCTTTTGTTATATACTGCATAATTTTTACTTTCCGTATATACATAATGTATAAGAGTAATAATAATGTATACATAACGTATACATACGTAATGTATACATAATAATGTATACATACGTAATACATAATGTATACATAATGTAATATATATTGTGATGGGGTCAAAAATTCGAATTCGAGTTTTCGTAGAGGGAGCACGTTTCAAGCATCCTCGATCACAAATCAAAAATTTTTGAAATTATGTCTGTGTGTGTGTGTGTGTGTCAGCGAGTCTGTGGAGACAATTAACTGACGAAAGAATGGACCGATTCGAACGAAATTTGGTACAAAAATCACAATCCGTAAGCTGGAAGCCTATTGTTTTTATAGGCAATCGAATGTTCAGAACCCCTCTAAATTTTCGAGTGAAATTTTGAAAAGATCGTCAAAAAATCAAAACCGCTAATAAAGTTACGTAAATAGACATTTGTTATGTAATTTTTAATTAGAAAACGATTGACATAAATTTTAGAACGCTAACATTCACCGTTCTCGAGATATTGCAAATTTTTCAAAAAACTATCAAAAAGTCATATAAAATAAAAAAAAATATTCCCTATTGAGAAACATGTTTACTTTTTATATGTAATACCATGCGATAAATTGGGTGACATTATTCTCGTGGATCTAGCTCGTTCCATTCATGAAAAAAGGTACTTTGAGTAATACTTTTGTATTTGAACGCCAATAGTCATTTATCTGCTATAAAAATAACTTACTTTTCCATCCATAACGCTTGGCGAGATTTTGGAGACGAATTTCGTGGAATGTCGCCAACTTGGCGACTTTTTGAAATGCTGCCAAATTAGCAAAAATATTGCCAAATGGATAAAAATGACGCTAAATCAATGAAAATGACGACTAATTGTCGAAAATTCAATATCGTGGAAAGAATATAATTATGTACTATAAGAAAAACCTATTTTTACTTTCCTTATATACATAATTTATAAGGAAAGTATTGTGACGGGGAAATTCGAATTCGAGTTTTCGACGGGAGAGCACGTTTCAGGCATCCCTGATCACGAATCAAACATTTTTGAAGTGATGTCTATGTGTGTGTGTGCGTGTATGTGTGTGTCAGTGAGTTTGTGGAGACAATAACTGAGGAACGAATGGGCCGATTCGAACGAAATTTGGTACAAAATTACAATCCGTAAGCACTGGAAGTCTATTGTTTTTATGCGCAATCGAATGTTTAGAACCCCCCTAAATTTTCGAGTGAAATTTTGAAAAAATCGACAAAAATTCAAAACCGCTAATAAAGTTACACAAATACGCATTTCTTATGTAATTGTAATTTTTCATTAAAAAACGATTGGCATAAATTTGAGAACGCTAACATGAACCGTTCTCGAGATATTGCACATATTTAAAAAAAAATTATCAAAAAATCATATCAAATAAAAAAAAATATTTCCTATTGAGAAACATGTTCACTTTTCAGATGTAATACCATGCGACAAATTGGGTGACATCATTCTCCTGGATCTAGCTCGTTCCATTCATGAAAAAACGTACTTTGAGTAATACTTTTATATTTGAACGCCAATATTCATTTATCTGCTGTAAGAATAACTTATTTCTTCGTCCATAACGCTTGGCGAAGTATTGGCGACAAATTTGGTGGAATGGCGCCAACTTGGCGACTTTTTCAAATGTTGCTAAATTAACGAAAAACTCGCCAAATCTATAAAAATGACGCTAAATCAATGACGACATGGAAAATGCCGACTCATTGACGAAAATTCAATATCTTGGAAAGAATACAAATAACTACTATAAAAATAATCTATATTTTTACTGTAAACGTAGTAAATTAATTGCATTATATAAGAAGAGTCATGTGCTGCCCACATCAGATTTCTTTTTACTGTGAAAGTAGTAAATTCATTGCATTATATAAGGAAAGACATGTGTTGCCCACATCAGATTTTGTTTCAATCCACCCAAATGACATCCCATTTGAGATCATTATTTCAAATATTTATAAATATAGCTGTTTAAAAAATTAGATAAAAATATCAAGAGAAAAATCATAACTTTGTATGAGCTGAAATTTGTCTTACAGAAAAAATTTCAAAGTATGGTATGTCACTTGCTGGCGCCCCAGAAAGATGAAAAGCATCTAGTTACTGATATTTTGAAAATTTATCTCATATTCTATTTATTTCTAAATTCATTAAATTCAGTTTTATTTCACAAAATAACACGCATACTTATTTGAAATTACACTGCATTTGCACCTTCAATTCAATTTTTCTTTTTCATTTAATAATTGGACATGTTTCCTGCTTAGCAAGAATGCGGGAAAACTAAAATATATCCAGAGGGGCTAATTCTAGAGTAATTGTGTTGGTTTTATTGTTTTTTTCGTCAAAAATTATATATAAAATAAGCACTTAATTGACACATTTGGGCATGTGTAGTCTTTCATTTTACATTTTAATGATTTTTACGGGCCATTTTGCAACAGAAAAGAAGGTTCTGTTTTCCCGATTCATACCAAATATTTTCAGTACCAAGGTCACCCAGAAGTGATTTATTTACTTACCAAATTTTATGAAATTTGGTCAATCAGTTTTTCATTTAGAGTGGATACATACATTGCACAAACAGGCAGACACACACACGCACACACACAGCTGTGCGCTTCACGCTAAAAATAGATTTTTTATGTTCTACTAGCCGCCTTTGGCGACCAGCCTGTTCGCTACCCTTGAAAATTCTGACCGTGGCAAACTCGTTGGCGCGACCTACCAGAAAGGTGTAAGGTAACTGCTTGGAAGGCCAGGAAGTGCCACACAATTTAGACCGGAACCCAATGGGGGAGGCATCGAAAGAGACCGTACCCTCCTTCCCCTACCACAAACCTCTCGGAAGGACTTGCAGTCCCACACGTTTAACGTGATCGTACTCCGCGTGAACACGGCTGCAGTTTTGGCAATGGCGGGAATCGAACCCGGGCCTACCGAGTGAAATTCCCGCGCGCTAACCACTGGGCTACCGTGCCATCCGCGACAATCACCATAACTTTATTTTTATTCGGCAATTTTGGGAATCGAACCCGGGCCTACCAAGTGCAAATCCCGCGCACTAACCACTGGGGTACTTCACCCTCCGCGATATTCTTCATAACTTTCTTTTTATTCACCCAATTTAGACCGGAACCAAGTGGGAGAAGCATCCACAGGGACCGTACCCTTCTTCCCCTACCACCAACCTCTCGGAAGGACTTACAGACCCACATGTTTAACGTGATCGTACTCCGCGTAAACACGGCGGCAATTTTGGGAATCGAACCCGGGCCTACCGAGTGCAATTTCCGCGCGCTAACCATTGGGCTACTTTGCCCTACGCGACAATCTCCATAACTTTCTTTTTATTCATCCAATTTAGACCGTACCCTCCTTCCCCTACCACCAACTTCTCGGAAGGACTCACGGACCCACATGTTTAACGTGCTCGTACTCCGCGTAAACACGGCGGCAATTTTGGGAATCGAACCCGGGCCTGGTAACTGGTTGGACGGCCAGGATGTGCCACCCAATTTAGACCGGAACCCAGTGGGGGAGGCATCCACAGGGAACGTACCCTCCTTCCCCTACCACCAACCTCTCGGAAAAACATACGGACCCATATGTTTAACGTGATCGTACTCCATGTCAGTGGCGGAAATCGACCCCGGGCCTACCGCGTGCAATTCCCGCGCGCTAACCACTGGGCTACTTCGCCCTCCGCGACAATCTCCATAACTTTCTTTTTATTCACCCAATTTAGACCGTACCCTCCTTCCCCTACCACCAACCTCTCGGAAGGACTTACGGGCCCACATGTTTAACGTGATCGTATTCTGCGTGAACACTTCGGCAGTTTTGGCAGTGGCGGGAATCGTACCCGGGCCTACCGCTAACTTCCCGCGCGCTAATTTACAATATAAAATGACCATATGCTCTCTAAGCTCTTAATTCCATCATCCTCATTCCATTGTTCCATCATTTAAAATATCCATAAAATTAAAATATCCATCGTTCCATCATTTAAAATATCCATAAAATTAAAATATCCATCGTTCCATCATTAAAATATAAATATAATAATTTCTACAGTGCATATGTTAAGCTCTTATTTCATTTAAAATCGGAAACGCGGGAAACGGAAAGTAAAAACTAATTCGGTTTCTTATTGTCCCACCCATCGCTATGCATATACAGAACCGTGACGTCACCTCCACCTTGACGTCCCCACCCACCACCTTCCCTGCTTCAGCGGGGGAGAAATGAAGCGGCACGCCGAGCGGAATGCCGAGAAATTTAAAATCATGACGTCTTTAAAATTGCGATCCTGAAGGCAATTTTCATTATTTCTGGACCAGATTAGACTTGTAAGAATGCCAGATATTTCAGCTTTCTAAAAATGTAAATTATTAGTCGAAATTATGAGTACTTTTTACTATGCGAGAATTTAAAAACCAAAAATCGTTTTTTTGAGCCAAAAGTGACTTTTGTTTTAAAATCTTTAAAAAATATTAGAAATCGAAATGGAGATTTGAAATTGATATATTTTTACTCGCAATTGTCTGCTCTTTCCGATGGTGTGAGTTGTTTTTTTCTACGACGTCTGGATCGTGGAGAAAAAAGGGCAAAAAGGGCAAAAAAAGGTCGAAATCGCATAAAACATTAAATAAATAAAAAAATAATTAGAATTTTGAAAATCGGTTTTCACGTGTCCCCTTCCCTCCCCCCCAGGTCTCCGATTGCCAAATTTCGTAGCTCTCCGACGCGCGGTCGCGAAACGTATAGTGTATAAGACACACACACACACACACACACAGACATTGCCTTTTATTATTTAAGATAGACCTCACAATATATAGGGTGTCCCAAAAAGATTGAAACGCGATTTAATTCTTTACCTGTTGGAGATAAGTGGGCAATGTAAATTGCAAAAATGAAAAACCCCCTTTAGACAAATTTGGTGAAGCAGAAAATTTTCATTTTTAATGCAACAGGATCATTAAAAAACCCCGCATATCCGTATCTTTAAAATTGAGTGAGTTATATTTAATTGAAAATTGAACATTGTGAATGGGGACCAGATATCAAATTAGAAATGTTAATTTGTGACATATCACAAAAGAAAAGAAAACCGGATAATAATACATAGGATACCCAACCGCGTAGTGAGTACCCCTGCTTTATATGATCTCTGTCTGTGGAATGCTTTATTTAGATGCGTTTGTTAAAAAAAAATTGCCACATATTAAAGTATTTTTGATCTAAACAATCTCCATCGTCAATTTGTTTATGATCCTTATTGTCAGTGATGGAACAGCCTTCCACATGGTACAGAAAAGTGGCATAAGTCAGATTTTTTACTTTTCATAATTCAGTTGATTTTAAAAATATAGATATGCGGGTTTTTTTAATGATTTTATTGCATTTAAAATAATAAAAATTCTGATTGACCGAATTTATCTAAGGGGTTTGTATAAAAATTTAAAAAGTTAACTTTTTGAAAATTAATGGGAGAACTATTTAATTAACGTAGTCTTATTTCCTACCTTACTTTCAACATTTTTGCAATTTACATTGCCCATTTATCTCCAACAGATAAATAATTAAAGCGCGTTCCATTATTTTTGGGATACCCTGTATAAGTCGAAAACTCACGTTGCGATTTTTTACATGATTCCAATACTTTGCCTTAGTGGTGTTTCCCTATCGGATACGCCGATCGGTTTAGCCGATATATCAGTATATGTTCTCAATAATACCAAAGAACCGATATTTGAGAACCGAAAAATCATATATATATTTTTTTCTTTATTTTTATACTTCAGGATTGAAGAAATGGGTTTTCTATAACTGTCTTTCGTTCTGAAACAGAATGGTAGAAGACACTGGAGGCCAGGAATAAGGCTATCGGATCCTGCACATCTGCATGAAAGGAAAACTCTCAAGTCGAAGTTCATTCAGTGCTATGTTCAAATATTTGTAGTCAATGGCCCCATCCTTCTGCTATATAGTTATTTATTCATCTTTAGAAAATTATGGATATCTTTAACTCTTTATATGTAATTTAAATTAATCATAAATGAACTGAGTCAGACATATACAAGGTAGGATTAAAAAGTTCGGAGACTGTGCTGGTATCTCCAACCCTGATTGGAGGAGAGGGGACCTATTACCGTGATGTAGGTGTTTGTGAAGCGAGGAGTGAAAAGGAAGAAGCAGGTGTTTTCCAAGACAATACGTGTCAATGAACTGTAGTCGTCCGCGTTTGTCGAAAATGGAAATGATGTTTGACGAACAACGTGCGAATAACAAATTCTGCCAGCGTTTGGGGAAATCACCGACTAGAAACATTGCACCTGCTGCAGTAGGTGCGTTGTTTCTGCCGGTAATGTTCCTGACAAAAATAAGCGGTTTTAGGAAGGATGCAATACTAAATATAAATTAAACAGAGCGTTAAAAATCACTACTTGACACTTTGAAAAAAGTTGGATGCTATACTTTTTAAGTGGGTCACATGATCTCTTAATATAATATGGGTGCACTTATTATTTTAATTTTTATTTAAAAAACTACCGAACATATTTTGCTAAAATTTTTTACATATATATTTTATGGGATAATTTGAATATTTCCTAAAATTTTCAAAGCAATTTTTGAATTTTAAATTCGCTTAAAAATGTTTTGAAAAACTAGGTCACATAGTGTTCAATTTATTTCATTTTTTTAACCCACGTTCAATCCAATATTAATTAAGTGATATTAGTTACATTCCCATATGTCCTACAGATCATAATAACATAATAACATCTCAATAACGTCTCAATAACATACTAAAATTTCATTTTGATAGTCATTTTTACGGCAGTTATCGTGCGAACGGACAGACAGACAGACAGACATACAGAATGAAGAAAGTCATAAACACTTTTCAACAGTGTAACGTGTTAAAGAGCAAAACATGGCCTAAAATATGAGAAAAATCTGATGTGGGCAACACATGATCCCTACAAACTCGAACTAATTTTCTCTTTATGTATTTAATAATTAAATAAATTGAGTTTAATTGCACAAATTAAAGCGCATAATTATCGGTAATTACACTGAATTTGCACTTTTAATTCAATTTTCATTTCCTTTGGTAACTGGACGTATTTCTCAAACCCGTTGTAGCATATCTGCGAAAAATCTAACATGTCTCGAGGACAACTAGTACAAGCGTAGTTGAGTTAGTTTCATTATTTTTATCGCCAAAAACTACGTATAAATCAATCATTTAAAAAATGCATTTGAGCATACGTAATTTTTAATTTTAGACTTTGGAGAATTTTGGGGGTTATTTCGCCAAAAATGGCAGGGGTTTTCTTTCCGAATAGTATAACAATCTGATCATCCCCAGTGTAACCATAAGTGACTTACCTACCAAATTTTGTTACATTTTTACTTTCCTTATATACAAAAATCTGATGTGGGCAGCACATGGCTATCCTCATATAAAGCAATATAGATTTTCCTTAATGTGGCAACATTTAAAAAAGTCACTAAGTTGGCGACATTCCGTTAAATTCGTCGCCAAATTATCGCCAAGCTCTATGGACGGAGAAATAATTTATTCGTATAGCAGAAAAATGACTATTGGCGCTCAAATACAAAAGTATTACTCAAAGTATTTATTCTCATGAATGGAACGAGCTAGATCCACGAGAATGATGTTACCAAATTATTTATGGCGGAGGGGAATAGGATGACTGCATGTTGTTGTTGTTGATTTATTGAGGTGTTGATGTATGTTTTTGTTGAGGAGACCCAGACCGTCCGACCTACCAGAAAGGTGTAAGGATGACTGCATGTTGTTGTTGTTGAGACCCAGACCGTCCGACCTAGGGAAAGGTGTAAGGTAACTGTTTGGACGGCCGGGAAGTGCCACCCAATTTAGACCGGAACCCAGTGGGGGAGGCATCCACAGGGACCGTACCCTCCTTCCCCTACCACCAACCTCTCGGAAGGACTTACGGACCCACATGTTTAACGTGATCGTACTCCGCGTGAACACGGCGGCAGTTTTGGCAGTGGCTGGAATCGAACCCGGGCCTACCGAGTGTAACTCCAGCGCGCTAACCAATGGGCTACCGCGCCCCAGGATGACTGCATGTTGAGTTGTTGTTGAGACCCAGACCGTCCGACCTACCAGAAAGGTGTAAGGTAACTGTATGGACGGCCGGGAAGTGCCACCCAATTTAGACCGGAACCCAGTGGGGGAGGCATCCACAGGGACCTTACCCTCCTTCCCCTACCACCAACCTCTCGGAAGGATGACTGCATGTGAAACATGTTGTCTTCGCATTTCATATCCTTCAAAAATGTAATGGGGATGCAGTTTCATATGAGAAAGTTTACGCAGGGGTTAAGATTAATGACCACATATGGTATGGTAGAGGAAAAGAGGAAGTGCTGGCAGACTTTGTTAATATTAGTGGCGTAGGATAGAATTTAATATAGTTGCAATACGGACATAAAATAGAAATTTGGAATAATAATAATTATCAAAGAAAAGGCAGCGTTATTGGGAAAGGCTTAAAATTTCTGTGTCATATATATATATATATATATATATATATATATATATATATAAACAACGAACAAACTACTTCAAAAGTACAATTGTATGTTACTGAAACATATTACATAGTGCATATTACCAAGTGTGCCTTGTATACCTACTACGTGCATATTACCTAGGAAATGATCGAACCTAATGAAGTAACGTTTGATGTTTTTTTCTTACAAGAATCAGTTTTATTTATTGTAATCATCCAATATATTCAATTGCCATATGCAGTGTATAAAATACATCTGTTGACATACTTCTTGTGGATCTAGTTCGTTCCATTAACGATGGGCGTTATTTTTTGTAGTACTTGTACATTCTGACACCAAAGAATTTGTCAGTAGTTATCTATTTTCATGTTGTATCAATTAAATGGCAATTGCATTTTGGTGAAGATTTTGCTCATGAATATAAACATGAGTACAGAAAGTCATTCTATTTGAACTAATAAGTTACCAAAAGCGCTCAATTCCAATTTACATAAAATTAATTTAATATCTAAAACCATTATTTTGTTGTGAAAGAAGTATATGCATAGCATTGGAAATAATATGCTGCCCAAATCATATTTTTTTAAAAATACAATGTCCTTTGAGATAAGACTTGAATCTATGTGCATGCGAAATATTGTTATAATAATTGAAACCACCAAAGAAACATACCCCAATCCTGACCCTTTGCTGCATTCTTTGTCCTAGGAAGGAGGAGAAGAGGAGCCACATGCTCGGAAAAGAGGCATCAAAGTTGAATACTACAGGTCAACGGATCTTTCTAATTTAAAACCTATAAAAATTAAATTAGACATGCTCAGTCACCACTCAGAAAAATAAGTACCAGATGCTTCAAACCCTGGTGACCATAAACCTACCATCCGACAAAATATCCTAATTATTGCAGGTGTGAACTGGGATGTTTAACTATTGCATCCATCTCATTCGCAGCATAAATATGCTGATTTGAAACTTCCAAGTCAGGATTCTCTGTAAAATATTTTAATCACCATCTGGAATTTAAGTAAGCTGTTTATTCTTTCAAAACAGCATGCAACAGTCATTATTGTGCTAGATATGCAAGAAGTTGAGAAAGGTCATCTCAAGGCAGCTGAATGAGTTTTGGGAAAAATGATTCCATCTGCACTTTTAATTTCAATTGCCGTACCATAATATATACATATGAAAAAAACAGGAAACGGCGTAGATGGGAGACAAATTATGATTGGAAATGCAGATGGCAAGAAACAAATATCCGGGCAGATAAAAATTGTCAGAAGTGTCAGTTTTTTTAACTTTGATTTCTCATACATCCATATTCGATATATTGTTTAGGCCCATATTTAATCATAATCAGTATCTGAATGAAATAAAAAAAAACCACGTATATTTTTACCATTTGTTTAGACATTATTCCTTAAAAAATTATTAAAATTTTCATAAAATTTAAATTTTATTATTTTCTCATACTATGTAATATAGTATAAAGAAAGTATTGTTTTCGCGAAAATTTTCGAATTCGAGATTTCGATACTAATATATGTTCTAGGACCTCCTAAACACATTTTGACTATTTTTGAAATATATCCGTCTTTATTTGCTGTGGTCGATAGTTGTGTATACGACAGTCGCCACAAATATTAAAGGATTTTCACGACAGTTTATATTCAGCTTTGTTATAAAAAAACTAGAGAAAATAGGATTTTTTTGTATTTCGAACAAAACTTCGAAATGTAATCGAAATTTTATATTTCCGTAACATGGTAGCATAGGGCAAAATTTAACATAATCATGTAGAAAGTGGCTTATTTATGGCTCAATGATCACGATACTTAATAGTTTCTATCATGGGCATGAAAAATAGTCGCGATACAATTTTCAAGTACCCCCCCCCCCGGGAGTACACTGTCAAGTATGACACCAATCCAAAGATATTTTAAGATTTTTAAAGTGACGGATAACACGTTGTAATTGTAATCATTTAGACCCATGATAGCAATTTTTCAATATTTTTCTTGAAATTTGTTTTATAGTATTTATTAAAAATGAAAATATTTCTTTTTGAAACGTGCTTTTCCCCTAAAATCTCGAATTCAAAAATTATTAGAGACTCAATACTTTTCGGCTATATTAATTAGTATGATAAATTTAAAAACGGTTATTTATAATGTTAAAAATAGCTGCAATTAAGAAAAAGCTATTAATCGTTGTCTAATGTACTTATGTCTTTACAGATCCTCCAGAAGTCCCCTGGAAACCTAGAAGACGGTAACATTCCATACTTGTAATATTGAACACAGGAAGGAACCTAGGGGAACTTGATT
Source organism: Amaurobius ferox (assembly GCA_951213105.1). NCBI lineage: Eukaryota > Metazoa > Arthropoda > Arachnida > Araneae > Amaurobiidae > Amaurobius > Amaurobius ferox. The sequence goes on from OX578146.1 coordinate 94,393,843, forward strand.
TTTATTTTTGCCTCCAGGGGGGCGAAGAATCTCTCTAAGTCCCCGGAAAGAGTCCCCAGTGATCCAAAAGATATAATATTTGCACAAATATAGTATCGAACACGGGTGAAAACTTAAACGGATTCTTATTTTCCCGCCTGAGGAAAATTTCCTCTGTAAAAAGTAGGACGATTTTGAAAAGTATTTCCAGACTTCGAGTACTTAATTCTCCATTGTCCTAAACGATATCTTTGCACATTTATAAAAGTATCAGACAAGGGATAAAACCTAATGGAACCTAATATTTGGACATGGGGGAGGTGATGGAAACGAGAGGTTCTCGAAAAGTATTTCCAGACCCTCAAGTAGCATCGCGGTGACTTGGGAGACAGGCATTTTGTACATTTATAGTATCGACCATGGGTTAGATAGAGCCTAATGGAACCGAATTTCCCCTGGGGATAGGCGAAGAAACAGTGGGAATTATGAAAATCTTTCCAGACACTCCAGAAGTCTCCCAGATGACTTCGGAAGCATAATACTTGCATGCGTACAATATCGTCCACGGGCCGGAACCCAACGACACTGGATCTTCGATTTCCTTCCCTGCGGGGGCAAGTAAATATTTTTTTCCTCTTTCGAAATGTTCTTCCAGATCGTCAAAAACATTCCACTGACCTAGAAAATAGATTTTTGGCGCACTCACAGTATCGTCTACATGACAGAACCTAATTGAACCGGATTTCTGGCAAAAAAAAATGTGTTTTTTGAAAGTCTTACACGTCCTTCGCGAAGGCTTCCACCTCTCTTGACTTAGAAAGCTGAAACTTTGCCCACATATAGTATATCGACCATTAAAAAGAAAGTAATATAATCGAAATTTTGATTAAGATGACCAATGTCGTCGCTCAGTGTCACATATTATTAAACAAAATAAAACCTATTAAAATAAACTGTAAAGTTATTTTTAAGGACAATTAATCAAGGACGAAGATTATAATAGTAAAATATGGAGTGTAATTTTCTGTTCGACTTTCTCAGGCATTCATATTCCGTAGTTCCTTCTACTTATATTAAAATCATTATTAGCATGGATAAAATGTATCTTTATCAGATTTCATAACTAATTTAGTATTTTAAAATATTTTGTTATAAAAATTCTTTATATATTTATTTTTCAAGTTGGCAACAACTTAGTAATGTGGCGCCGATGAATTAATTAATTTGCTTTATCTGTGTAAACATGATGCAATTAACATTTATATCGTAGTTCAGACAATCAATTTCTCACATCTGTTGAATAATTTGTCTTACTAATTTTTGTACTCCCACACACCCTCCATAAGTCCCGCGGTGATTAAGAAGACTGAATCTTTACATACTTATATTATAACCTTTCGGTGATGTGACTGAATCATTGATTTCCTGACTGAGGGGGGAGGGAGTAGATAAATTTTTAGTTTATTCAGACTTGACAGAAGCACTCCGGCTACGAGAGACGCCTGGATTTTTTCGTACTTCTAGTTTTGATCATGGAACACAATCGAACATTGACTGATTTTCGACCCCCCCCCCCTCCCAGGTTTTGAGTAAAAGGTCGGGGGAAAGATATCTAAAAATTTTTCTTGACTCTTCAGAAAATGACTTAGAAAGCTGAATCATTGCGGACTTATAGTATCGATCACGCAATAAATCCTAACGAAGCCGGATTTTCGATTTCTCCCAAAGGGGTGAAAAAAAGTGGAAGGGATCGAAACGTGTTTTCAGACTCTTCAAGAAGAAGGCCTCCGATGACCTAGAGGGCTTAAGCTTTGCACATATGATCAATCACGGGCATGAACGTAACCGAGACAATTTTCAAATAAGACTATTTTTGACGCTAAGAACCATACGTTTTACACTAAACGAAATTTTTTATTAAAGTTGAAACTTATGAAAAAAAGTTAAATGTTTATTTTTAAGTGCTTTAGTTTGTATGACTTTAGCAGTCCGAAGTACTACTATACTGTATAGCACTACCATTTATTGTTCCGAATAATATTACTGTTTTTCGTAGGACACAGACCTAAGAAAACCTTACATATATAATGAATCAAATTCTAATCATAAGCCTAGGTTATTTCTACCACTTCCTTGAAGAAAACAGGCACTTCTCATCGGCTAATTTACCTATGCCTATTTTCAAGAAAGTATTAGAATGTTGATGTTCTCACAAATAGCAGTTTTATATATTGTGATACAATTAGGTGCTAAAAATTTTCTCAAGTTCCATTTTTTTAAACAATATGCCATAATAATTGATAGAGTTAGGTGCATTCGTTACTAAGTTATGTCCATACCTCATTACACATAAAGAAAACGACATGTTTTTAAAAGTGTTCAAAATGCTTTGTTCGAAAATTTTCAGTAAAAATTCTCCTTTATACAATAATATAGCCATTTCTGCTAGTTAATAAATTCATTAATAAAATATATATAATATAATATAATATAATATGATCATCTGCTATAACTATAAATTAAAATATATGTATTTCAAGAATGTTTGGTTCTAACCTCAATAGAGTTAAGAAAGAAAGTTTAAAATATTTTTTGTGCATGATGGAATATAAGTGGATTTTGTTTCTCTGACCGGTCTTGAATTATGGCTACAAGAATATAAGATTACTTCCAATGGTACACAGATTGTAGTTCTTTGAACGATCTTAGTTTTATACACTATATTGAGGAAATTGAAAATTTGAACGTTATTGGTGGACGTTATTGGTACCAAATTAGTTTGTATTGACACAGATAAACCAATTGCATCAATAACAGATAAGCGCAGATAAGCCAATTGCATAATTTCTTAATTGCAAATTATGCATTTCTTACTTGCAAATTGTACATTCAATTAAACAGATATATCAATTTGTAAAACATATGTTCTATAATTATTTGTGTTAGAACAATTATGGACGTTAATGGTATCAGAATAGATTTTATTCACAAACTGCATCGATTGGAATTACTAAGTTGTTCCAAAATAGAAAAAAGGAACATTTAAATAATTTTCACAAAATATTTAAATATTTTTTAAGATAACTAGCTCATGAAAATTGATAAATTATTACAGTAAATATTATGTCTTTCGTAATTGTAAATCATTCTTTTCTTAATTGCAATTTGTGCATTCCATTAAACAGATACAACATCGCGCGCGCGCGATTTGTAGAACATATTTAGTATAATTATTTGTGTTAAGTTTTAATGATCATGTTCTAATGTAAGTATAATGGAAGATATTGATTGCATTAAAACTAATGAGATATACATAATAATTTTTAAGAAGTTAACTTAACATAAAATTCCATATAAAATGTACTCATTCCGTAGAATTATATCATTAGAAAACTACAAGTATAGAAAGTTAAAAATGTTATGCCATATAAATAATATTAAACTTTTTCATTCCTAAATTTAGAACAATTGTGGACGTTAATTGTATCAGAATAGTTTTTATTGACAAACTGCATTGATTGGAATGACGAAGTTGCTCCAAAATTGAAAAAAGGAACATTTAAATAATTTTCATAAAATATTTAAATATTTTTTAAGATAACTTGCTCATGAAAATTGATAAATTATTACCGTAAATATTATGTATTTAGTAATTGTAAATCTTACTTTTCTTAATTGCAAATTATGCATTCCATTAAACAGATACAACATCGCGATTTGTAGAACATATTTAGTATAATTATTTGTGTTAAGTTTTAATGATCATGTTCTAATGTAAGTATAATGGAATATATTGATTTCATTAAAACTAATGAGATATACATAATAATTTTTAAGGAATTAACTTACCATAAAATTCCATATAAAGTGACTCATTCCGTAGAGTTATATCATTAAAAAACTGCAACTATAGAACGTTAAAAATGTGATGCCATATAAATAATATTAAACTTTTTCAATTCGTAAATTTGAAACAATACATAGATGCCACAGACGATAAGTACATCATTTATGTAACGGTTTTGTCACGTTTTAGCAAAATTGAGAATCGTAAAGGAATTTCTTTAAGCTGTTTTTGTAACGTTTGTAGATGCATCTTTATATATTTCTTTATATATTTCTTTTTCAAGTTGGCAACAACTTAGTAATGTGAGGTCGATGAATAAATTCATTTACCTTATCTGTGTAAATGACCTATATGCAATTAACATCCATATCGTTGTTCTGACAATCAGTTTCCTGTATCTGTTCAAAAATCATCTAAAGCAGTGGTTCCCAAACTTTCCGGTCCGCGGCCCCCTCAGAGAAAGAAAAATTCGGACTCCTTAAAACCATATTGCAAGAGCGTGTTTCTATTGGATATGTACAACAGTAACTAGAAGTTGCAGATACAGCAGGTCAGTGGTTCCCAAACTTTCCGGTCTGCGGACCACCTCAGAGAAAAAGAAAATTTACAAACCCCTTAAAACAATATTGCAAGGCCGTGTTTCTATTGGATATGTACAACAAGCATAATTTAGTGTGAACACTGATGCTGCTTTCTTGCAATTAGCTCAGTAATATTTGGTTTAATATCTGGTAATTTCAGTTTTAAATTACTTAAATCACTTTCACCCAAACAATTTAATTATGTTTGAAGATATAACCTATCAGTTTGAAATTAATTTCATGAATGTATTTAATTCTAAATTATTTAGAAAAAAAGTTCATTATTATTTTATTTAAAAAAATTAAATAGAAAATAGAGTGGAGAAGAATAATGAATTTTATTTTTTTAAAGCTAACTATTTATTAGTTATATATTGCGCGTACGCGGACCCCCTAAAACCTCGTCGCGGACCCCCAGGGGTCCGGAGACCCCAGTTTGGGAACCACTGATCTAAAGTATTTTAGTTCCCCCACACTCTCCATAAGTATCGCAGTGATCAATACTGAATTTCTGCATACATTTATCTCGCGGTACAGAACCCAATCGGAGTGAATCTTTGATTTTCTCTTGGAAGACGGGGGGGGGGGGGGGGGGTAGATAAATTTTCAGTCTTTTTGGACTCACAAAAGCACCCCGGTAACGCAGAAGTTTGAATTTTCGCACACTTATAGTTTCAATCATGGAACAGAACCGAACAGAGATTGATTTTCGATCCCCCCCCGGGGATTGAGTAAAAAAAGAGTTGGAGAGACGGGATCTAAAAGTTTCTCTAAATTCGCCCTCTCCCTCCTTCCTCGATGACTTTGAAAGCTAACTCTTTGTGAACGTGTAGTATCGACCACGAAATAGAACCTAACGGAGCCAGATTTTCAATTTCTAGCATACGGGTGGAAAAAAAGGAAGGAGGAAGGGATCGAAAATTATTTCCAGACATTTCTAGAAGACCTTCGACGACCTAGAAGTCTAAAATGTTGAACATAGTATTAAACAGGGACATGGACGTAACTTAGACAATTTTCTTTCCAGAAGAATTTTTGACACTAAGATCCATACATTTTATGCAAAATGTGACTTGTTAAAAAAGTTAAAATTTAATTGTTAAGTGCTTTAGTTTGCATGACTTTAGCTGTCTGAGGTTCTACTATAGTATATAGTACTACCTATTATTGTTCAGAATACTGTTATCCGTACAGCATGGGCCTAAAAAAAACCTCACATGTTTAATTCATCGAATTCTGGTCATAAGTTTAGGTTATTTCTAATACTTCGTTTTATAAAACAGGCTCTACTAGTCAAAAATTGATTTACCTATTCATGTTTTATTCAAGAAAGCATTAGAATGTCATGTTCTCACAAACAGCAGTTTTAGTTATTGTGATAGAATTAGGTGCTAAACAATTTATTTAGTTCTATAGTTCTAGTTTTTCAAATAATGTACAATAAAATTGGCTTAGATACATTACTTGAATACTGTGGCATGATTTGGCACATTCATTATTGAGTTTAGTGTCCATACCTCATACACAGAGAGAGAAAGACATATTTCCAAAGTGTTCAAAATACGTCGAGAAGGTCTCAAAACGTGTTTATCCGTAAAAATCTAAAATTCGAAAATTTTCAGTAAAGGAATATCCAATACCCTTTATGCAACACACACACACACACACACATATATATATATATATATATATATATCCTCTATAGAATAATATAGCCATTTTCGCTAGTTAATAGATCCGTTAGTAAATTACAATTTATTAAATCCATCTTCTTTAACTATACATTATAATATGTCAAGAATAGTTGGTTGTACATTAATAGAATTCGGAACAAAAATTTAATATACTATTTTCTGTGCATGATGGTATAAAAACGAATTTTATGTGTCTGACAAATTATCGAGGTACAGCTACAAGAATATTAGATAAAGTACAATGGAAAACAAATTGTAGTTCACAGAACAATATTAGTTTTATGCACTATACTGAGGGAATTGAAAATTTGCACAATTATGGGTGTTAATGGTATCAAAATAGTTTGTTTTGGCACAGATAAGCCAATCGCATCGATTGAAGTCACTAAACTGTTCCAAAATTAAAAAAAGAAACATTTAAAGAATTTTTACGAAATATTCTTTTTAGATAACTTATTCACAAAAATTGCTAAATTATTATTGAATATTTTTTGTGTATTTTTTAATTGAAAATTTTGCATTTCTTAAATACAAATTGTGCATTTCTAAATAATTGCTAATTATGAATTCCATTAAACAGATACAACAATTTATAGATCATATTTTGTGTTATAAGTTTTAATGATTAAGTTATAATGTAAGTATAACTGAAAATAAAGAAACTAATAAATTAATGGAAGATATTGATTGAATTAAAACTAATGTGATATATATAATAACTTTTAAGGAATTAACTTACCATGAATTTTCATATACAGTGCACGTAATTCTGCAGAATTTTACCATTAGAACTATAAAAATAGAACGTTAAAAATGTGATGCCATATAAATAATATTAAACTATTGTTTCAATTATTAAACCATTGTTTCAAATATTAAACTATTGTTTCAATTATTAAACTTAACTATTGTTTCAATTCTTAAATTTGAAACAATACATAGATGCAACAGACGATAAGTACATCTTTTATATAACGCTAAAGTTATCTTTTATATAACGCTTTTGTCTATGATTCAACTAATAGTCTATGATTCAACTAATAAGTTATCTTTTATATAACGCTTTTGTCACGTTTTAGTGAAATTGAGAATCGTAAAGGAATTTACGATTTAAGCTGTTTTTGTAATGTTCGTAGATGCAACATTATATATTTTTTTCAAGTTGACAACAACTTAGTGATTTGACGTCGATGAATTAATTCATTGACCTTATCTGTGTAAAGAAACAATATGCAATTTACACCCATAACGTTGTTCGGACAATCAGTTTCCAGTATCTGTTCAAAAATCCTCTAAAGTATTTTAGTCCTCCCACACTCTCCAAAAGTACCGCGGTGATCAATACTGAATTTTTGCATACTTATATTATACTCCATGGTACAGAAGCCAATGGGGCTGAATCTTTGATTTTCTCTTGAAAGGGGGGGGGGGGGGATAGATAAATTTTCAGTCTTTTTGGACTCACAGAAGCACCCATGTAAGGCAGAAGTCTGAATTTTCGCACACTTTTCAATCATGGAACAGAACAGAGATTGATTTTCGATTATCCCCAGAGATTGAGTAAATAAAGGTCGGACAGACGGGATCTAAAAGTTTGATTCTCCCTCCCCCGCCTTCTTCGATGACTTTGAAAGCTAAATATTTGTGAACTTGTAGTATTGACCACGAAATAGAACCTAACGAAGCCAGATTTTCTATTTCTAGCATAAGGGTGGAAAAAAAGGAGGGAGGATTGGATCGAAAAATATTTCCAGACATTTCAAGAAGAAGACATCCGATGACCTAGAAGTTTAAAATGTTGAGCATTGTATCAAACACGGAAATGAATGTACCTTAGGCAATTTTCTATTCAGAAGACTATTTTTGCCACAAAGAGCCATACATTTTATGCAAAATGGGGCTTACTAAAAAGTTAAAAGTTAAAAGTTAATTTTTAAGTGTTTTAGGTTGCATGACTTTGGCAGTCTGAAGTTCTACTATACTATATAGTACTACATTTTATTGTTCCGAATACTGTTATCCGTAAGACATAGACGTATAAAACCTTCACATGTTTAATTAATCGAATTCTGGTCATAAGTTTAGGTTATTTCTAATACTTCCTTGAAGAAAACAGGCTCTTCTAGTTACCTAATTTACCTATTCATGTTTTATTCAAGAAAGCATTAGAATGTTATGTTATCACACATATCAGTTTTATTTATTGTGATAGAATTAGGTGCTAAAAAGTTCATTTAGTTCTAGTTTTTCAAATAATGTACCATGAAATTGGCTTAGGTAAACTACTTAAATAGTGTGACATGATTTGGTGCATTCATTATTGAGTTATAATGTCCATACCTCATACACAGAGCAAGAAAGACATATTTTCAAAGTGTTTGCAATGCATTGAGGAGGTCTCAAAACGTGTTTATAAGTAAAAAAACTAGAATTCGAAAAATTTCAGTAAAAGAACATCCAATATCCTTTATGCAACATATATATATATATATCCTTTATAGAATAATATAGCCATTTTCGCTAGTTAATAGATCCGTTAATAAATTATAATTTAATAAATCCATCTTCTTTAACTATACATTATAATATGTCAAGAATAGTTGGTTGTACATTAATAGAATTCGGAACAAAAATTTAATATACTATTTTCTGTGCATGATGGTATAAAAACGAATTTTATGTGTCTGACAAATTATCGAGGTACAGCTACAAGAATATTAGATAAAGTACAATGGAAAACAAATTGTAGTTCACAGAACAATAATAGTTTTATGCACTATACTGTGGAAATTGAAAATTTGCACAATTATGGGTGTTAATGGTATCAAAATAGTTTGTTTTGGCACAGATAAACCAATTGCACCTATTGGAGTCACTAAATTGTTCCAAAATTAAAAAAGAAGCATTTAAAGCATTTTTGCGAAATATTCTTTTTAGTTAATTTATTCACGAAAATTGATAAATTATTATTGTAAATAATTGTGTATTTTCAATTGTAAATTTTGCATTTCTGAAGTGCAAATTGTGCATTTCTTAATACTTGCTAATTTTGAATTCCATTAAACAGATACAGCAATTTATAGATCATATTTAGTACAATTATTCGTGTTATAAGATTTAATGATTAAGTTCTAACGTAAGTATAACGGAACTAATAAAATAATGGAAGATGTTGACTGCATTAAAACTAATGTGATATACATAATGATATACATAATAATTTTTAAGGAATTAACTTACCACGAATTTTCATCTACAGCGCATCTAATTACGTAGAATTTTACCATTAGAACTATAAAAATAGAACGTATAAAATGTGATGCCAATAATATGGAACGTTTACAATTCTTAAATTTGAAATAACACATAAATGTAACAGACGATAAGTGCATCTTTTATATAACGCTTTTGTCCCGTTTTACTGAAATTGAGAATCGTAAAGGAATTTAAGTTGTTTTTGTATCGTTCGCAGATGCATATTCGTGGCAACATTAAATTTAAAATATTGTAGATGATGATCGGCGAATTACTGAGTTTTTTTCCCCACATTTGCTTTTTATACGTACATAGATTAGATGGGTTCATAGCAGCTAAATCCATTTTGAATATTCATTTAGAATATTTTATTACTGTAATATAAAACAAATTGTGTTTTGAATTAAGAAGGCTTCAGACCCTCTAAGTGGAGCCAATAGGGATTCAGAATAGGCAATAAGCGCGGACTGCAACTTCACCTCATGACAATCGAAATCAGTTTCCGCGGAAGCAAGTTTTTCGAAAGATCAGGTTTATGGAATAAATGTATGAATGCTTGTTAAATTAGATGTAGCGGATTTTATTTTGGATTTGTTACTGGGTTTGGGCAATGACTATTTTATGCATTATTCTTTGTCTGACAGTAGCTATTAAGACATATTTTGTGACTAGATTCGACTTTCTTTCATTCAGATTTCGATTTAAATATTAGTTACTAATATTTTAATCACTTGTAATTCTGATTTTGAGGATATTTATATTGTAACTAGCTTCAAATCCTTATGAATACAAATAATGTGTAGAGGTTCAAAATTTTTTGTTTTTCTAAATTTCGACTTTTTGCCTTTGTTTAGGTTTTGAGTTCCATATTAATCACTAATACACTCTGATATATATGACTAATACACTCTGATACAAATATAAGCATCCATAAGGAATTGAGCTACAGCCGTAAAATTCGGCATATATGTATGGTTTGAGGAGATATGCACATGAGTAGAATTTGGGAACAAAAATACATTTTATTAGGACATAGCGGCAACTAAAATATAACATTTTAATAAGCGGTAAATGTTCTCCTAGCAGCTATACAAGCCGATATTCGGTGGGGCAAAGAATCAATTAAGTTGCTTATGCGTCCCTGCGGAAAATTTTGCCGTAAATGTTGCAACTGGTCAGCTAATTCAGGGGTATTCCGGTTACATGCGCTGTCTCTCATTCACTGTTGCCAACACTAGGCAACTACCATATCGCTCCGAACAAGGTGGCGACTGATACGTCTGTTAGACCAACCAATTGCCCATCATTATTTTCAGGTCTATGATGCGACCTCTCTATAAATCTAACAATTGTTCACAACGAGTGTGTCTCAAAGACATTTTTGTACACAACTTACAGTATCAAGGCAGAAAATCCAATTCCAATTGCCCGCGAGTTAAAACACGGGTCGTTTTAAATGATGCACGACGCTTGGTTCTCCTGCGCGTTGCATGAGCCCTAACATCATTGGTGCAGACAGTTCGATCATTTACATAAGTCTTAAACTGGCATTTACTTATATTTAGAGTTTCGCGGTTGTAGAATTCTTTTTTATAGGTGCATATATATATATATATATATATATATATATATATATATATATATATATATGTATATATATATTTGCAACATAGGGTATATTTTCATTCTTTGGAGTCTGAAACTTACCAATCGAGGCCGGTTTGGGCCCTCAATAGAAAGGTGCATGTGTTTCGGGAGTAATTTGAGAACCAGCGAATATAGAAAGAGCAAATTAAGCATTCGCTGCATTTTGTGATATTATTTTCATTCTTTGAATTTTGAACCTTATTAGTCCAGCCCGTGATAAGAAGTTTCGTTGAATTACTCGAGAACCGAAGCAGATAGTAAGCTTAAATTAGGCATATTGTAGACTTTCAGGGTAATATTTTATTTCTTTGTATTTTAAGCATTACGTCTAACACTTTCTGAGCCCATAAGAGTGGGTTTAATTATTTTCAGGAATGACTTGAGAACTGGAGCAGCTTGAAAGCTGAAATTAATCATGTCTTGATTTACGTTACGTATTTTGATTCTCTGGATTTTGATTCTTATCGGTCCAGCTCGTTTTGGATCCACAATAGGAAGTTACATGTTTTGGGAAGCGAAGCATCTAGAAAAGCAAAGCAAAAGCGAAGCATCTAGAAAAGCAAAGCAAAAGCGAAGCATCTAGAAAAGCAAAGCAAAAGCGAAGCATCTAGAAAAGCAAAGCAAAAGCGAAGCATCTAGAAAAGCAAAACAAAAGCGAAGCATCTAGAAATCCAACAATTGTTCGCAACGCCGTCGAGTACGTCTCAAAGACATCTTTGTACACAACTTACAGTATCAAGGAAGAAAATCCAATTCCAATTGTCCACGAGTGAGAACACCGGCCATTTTAAACGATGCACGATCAATTGTTCTCATTCACGTTGCATGAGTCTAGGTTTGAGAAGAAAAGCATCTGCAAAGCTCATATTTAGAACTCATTGTCTTTATTGATATATTTGCTTTTGGATTTTGAGCCTTACTAGTCTAACCTTTCCAGGGTGCACCCTAGGAGAATGCATGTTTTTGAGGGTAATTTAAGCATGTAGAAAATACATTTTAAAGCTCATTACAAATATTTATTTTAAAATGAAGTAAAAATGGGAATAACAACTAAAAACATTTTCTTTGGTAATTTTTTTTTTCATGATTTTATGCCTCTTCAAATAGTTTTATCAAACTTTGTCACCGATGGTCAAAAAGCTAAAATTATCTTCGTAAAGAAAACATTATATTTAGCACTGTTGACATAAAATAATTGTTAAAAACCCTTGTTTCTATAGAACTTAAAATGAATGCTTCCAAAGAAAGTGGCCCGGTCCAGATAGTTACAATGCAGCCCGTTCTCGGCCTGGGGAGCTTCAACCATCTTCTCTTTTCCTTCCAACCAGCCGTCGGACCTACCCTATGGTGTAATTTATCTGCTTAGATGACAGGGACAATGCCACCTAATTTATAACGGAACCCTGTGGGAGTGGCATCCAAAGGGACCGTACCCTCCCTACCGCTTTTACCAACCTCTCCAAAATATTTTCGGATTCCCTTATTTAACGTGCTCGTACTTCGCGTAAACATGGGGGCAGTTTGGACAGAGCAAGAAATCAAACTCGAATCCTCTAAGTGCGATCTCCGTATTCTAACCACCGGGCTAAGGATTGGCAGTCAGAAAATTAACCTCCGCGACCATTGAAAACCTCAAGTGTTAGAAGGCCAGACCAAGTCTTTATACTGTTTAACAATGTGCCAAGCATGAAATATTTTAATGCTCGATGGACTCGACTGTCTTGTTGCTGTATGATAAGGTGCCGGCCTCAAATTCTGTCCATGGACTGGGCCAGTCAGAAACCTATGGATGTTCGTGGCCCTTGTTTACCGCGGCCCAGACCCGAGGGCTCACCAAGAAGAGGCCGAGCAACTTAAATCTCGGGCCGGTATTTGGCCCTTGTTTGGAATTGGATGGTTATGTTTATTGGAATGTTCTCTATGTTGTTTGGAATGCTTTCGAAGCAAAGCGACCTTCTTAAACCCATCGGTCCATCTAAGATGCTCAGTTCGTTGACCAGTTCAGTTTTCTTTGACCAGTTCAGACAACTTTCTCAGTCTTATAAAACAAATAGAAAGGATAAAACCATTATTCTAAAAACCCAGTTAAGATAAGAGCCCTTAAGTTTATAGTCCAAAATGATCCAGTACAAAGAACACAAGCCGTCAAAAGAACACAAGCAATACCAGTTAACGACCTGACGAATAAAATTAAATGTGTGGCTAACCATTTTCTTTTAAATAAACGAGGATAGCGGGGGAGAAATTCTACAGTTAGCAGACAAAATGAAGTTAGCAAAATTCATAGATGCTATCCAACCGTCCATGCAGTTTCTCCTTCTTCGACCCAGACCATCCGACCTAACGCAAAGGTGTAAGGTATATGTTTGGTCAGCAGGGAAGTGCCACCCAATTTAGACTGGTACCCAGTGGGGGCGGCATCCATAGGACCTCCCTCCCCTGCCACTGACCTCTCAGGACTTACGTACACACATATTTAAAGAGCCGTACTCCGCGCAAACATGAGAAAAAAAGGCGGGAATCGAACTCGGACAATCTAAATGCAATCCCTGCGCTCTAACCACTGGGCTGTTCTAACCTCGGGTTTGCAGAGGCTAAAACGCGCATCCATTTCGGAAAGAAGGCTCATCCATTTAAGAAAGTACATGCATCCTTTCAGGAGATAATGTGCATCCACAGACTCCCGAACACACACAATGATATACATATATACAGTAACATACATACACACACGTATATACCCACACATACATACAAGATAATACATATGCAGACGTAATCTCAAGAATTTATTTATTCAAATTCATTAATGCTTAAAATGTAATCCATTGAAAAGTGTAATTCGAGTTTTCAACCCCATATAGCAACACTTTCGCTTTGATTTATATTATGCATGTAGAGAAAGTAAAAATTAAAACTACCGAGTATACCTCATTTACCTCAATTTTATTCACAGCATTCTTTTCCTGAGAACTCTTAAGAAATATGTGAATGTTGTTTGTATTCTGTATTAAAACAGATATATTTCTTACTGCCGTCAGTTCTCCACTCATAGTCATAACACAACTAAATTGTTTAGGCATACTCCTGAAATGTAGACTTACATTTTGAAGCTCAGAAATCTTTCTGCGTTTTACATTCTGCTATATTAATTCAGATTTAAATGCTGACACAGTATTTTTTTTATCGCTGGGAAAATTGGAACAGATGCGTCTCGTCTTAAATATGCTGAAATATCAGCTGCAATCGATAAAAACTAGTACTTTGCTTGTGCCGCAAAATTTTTGTTTATGTTTCTTTCGGGTTTTTTTAACTTCCTTATATTCATAATGTATAAGGAAAAGTATTGTGACGGGCTCGAAATTTCGAATTCGAGTTTTCGCCGGGAGAGCACGTTTCAAGCATCCCTGATCACGAATCGGACATTTTTGAAGTGATGTGTGTGTGTGTGTGAAAGTATATGTGTGTGTGTGTGAGAGAGAGAGAGAAAGCATATGTGTGTGTGTGTGTGTGTGTGAAAGTATATGTGTGTGTGTGTGTGGAGACGATATCTCACGAGTGAATGGAGCGATTCGAATGAAATTTGTTACAAAAATCACAATCCGTGAATACTGGAAGCCTATTGTTTTAAAACCCAATCGAACGTTAAAAACTCCCCCTACCCCTAAATTTACGAGTGAAATTCTGAAAAAGTCATCAAAAAATCAAAACCTTTAATAAAGTTACGCAAATAAATATGTCATATATAATGTTTCATTAGAAAACGATTGAAAATAAACTTTAGAATGCTTAGCATGAACCATTTTCGAAATATTGCACATTTTTCAAATAAATTTCCAAAAAATCCTATAAATTAAAAAAAAATACTAACTCTTAAGAAACATATTCACTTTTTACATGTAATATCATGCGATAAATTTGGTGACATCATTCTCGTGGATCTAACTCGTTCCATTCACGAGAAAAGCTGATTTGAGTAATACTTTTGTATTTGAACGCCAAGAGTCATTTATCCGCTATAAGAATAACGTATTTCTCCGTCCATAACGCTTGGCTACATTTTGGAGACGAATTTAGAGTAATGTCGCCAACTTGGCGACATTCCTCTAAATACCTTGGCGACAACTTGTCGCCAACTTGGCGGCATTTTTAAATGTTGCCAAGTTAACGAAAATCTCACTAAATGGATAAAAATGACTCCAAATCAATGAAAATGACAACTAATTGAAGAAAATTCATTATCTTGGAAAGAATATAGGTATCTACTATAATAAGGATAACATTTTTTTTAACTGTAAAAGCTCATTGCATTATATAAGGAAAGTCATGTGCTGCCCACATTAGATTTTTTTTTATTTATAGACTTTTCCTTTCTGAAGAGGGGGGGGGGGGAGTAACTTTAATCTCAAGAATTGTTTACATAAGAGAAATTAAATCAATTTCCAAAATATTTATTAATAAAATTATAATCAATTTCCAAAAAATTTATGCCATTCGTTTGTACTTCGTTTATGCTTGTTTGTGCCGCAAAAATTTTTCTTCAAACATTCTTGAAAAAAGTGCAATATCTCGAGAACTGTTCATGCTAGTGTTCTAAGTTTATGTCAACTGTTTTCTAAGGGAAAATTGCATAAGAAATGATTATTTGCGTAACTTTATTAAACGTTTTTACATTTTGGTGATTTTTTTCAAAATTTTACTTGAAAATTTAGGGGGCGATCAATTAATTGCGTGTAAAAACAATAAATTTCCAGGATTCACGGATGGTATTTTTTGTACCAAATATCGTTCGAATCGCTACATTCGTTCGTGAGATAGTGTCTCCACAAACTCACTGACACACACACACACAAACATATATATATATATATATATATATATATATATATATATATATATATATATATATATATATATATATATATATATATATATACATATATATATATATATACTTACAGAAACATACACATACTTACACACAGACATCAACTCAAAACGTTTGATTCGTATTCGGGGGTGCTTGAAACTTGCTGAATTTTCGACCCTGTCACAATACTTTCCTTATACAATATACTACGTATATAAGGAAAGTAATATACATTATACTACGCATATAAGGAAAGTAATATGCATTATACTATGTATATAAGGAAAGTAGTAGGCAGGTAAAAATTAAAGAAAAATAAATACCGTAAAATATATCGATTTTCTTTAAACAGTTTTATTTGGCAAACTTTTTAATATCCTCATCGTGGGTCTAGCTCTTACAATTAATTCACAAAATAATGCACTTTTGTACTACTTTCGACCTCTAAACCATGCGGTAATAGTTATTTAATCCACGGGATATTAACTAAATGCTGATTGAAGATCAATTAAATGTTAATTTGGGGGAAAGACATATTTTAAGCATCTCTAAATTCAAATCGAGCGTTTTTGACATGATACGTGTGACTGTAAATTTATGTATGTGTATGTGTGTGAAGACTATGTTAATGTGTATATAGTGTGTGTGTGTGTGTGTGTGTAGAAGAAAGCCCAGACCACACGACCAACCCGAAGGCTTATGGTTGCTGAGTGTGTGTGTTGAAGACCCAGACCGTCCGACTCGTCCTGAGGACTTAGAGTAACTAGTTGGACGGCCGGGGCTGAGTGTGTGTGTGTATGTGTGAAGTGTATGTTAATGTGTATATAGTGTGTGTGTTTGTGCTTGTATGTGAGTGTATATTAGTGTGTGCGTTGTAGAATCAACTTCATGAGTAACGACACAGCGTCGACAGTCCAGTGCCGAAGACCCGTTGTTCAATTCCCAGTTGGGGCCGCAAGGTTCTTTAGAATGGCGCCCGAACTAATCAACCTTGTAAGTTAGTGCAAAGATGTGCGAGGTCTGACCGTGGCCCTATTACGGATTCAGTGGACTCTGGGATATAAAGTGCCGTTTTTAAATCGGGTGGACGACGACCACGCAGGAAGATCAATGGAAGATTAAAATAGCACCAGGAAATTAATTTAGGGGAGGGGATTGCATGAGAAGGTTGGTCAGTCAGATTGTCAGTGACACGCCAATTTAACATTAGAGGGTTGCGAACTGTTTTCGAGAAATTGAGCAACATTCAAATGAATTTTAAAAAAATGTTTAAAGACAATCAGTTGCTTCAATAGTAATGAATATAAAATCATGCTATGGTAAATGTTTCATTTCAAAACTAATGACAAAACTTCAATCCGCTATCAAACATTTCTCGAGACATTAAACGTTTCCAAATAAATATAAAATAAAAATAAAAAAATAAAAAAAACATAAAATTTTAAAATACTGTATGCTTTACCAAACATGTTCACTTTCCACGTACAACAAATATATCGACATCATTCTCAAGGATCTACTTTGTTTCATCAACAAACATTTTATAATGGTTTTGGATTTCGGCTGAAATTATTTCGCCAATTGTCATTTATTTCACGGGATAACAAATTTCACTGTGACAGACAGATTTTAGGTATTATGCTATGTACGTAATGTTAATTCAATGCAAATGACGTTGCGCTTTAGATCTTAAAAAAATATATTTTGCTGTGAAATAAGTAAAATAATTTCAATATGTATTGAAATTCATATACTGAGAACATCAGTTACATTTTTTCCTGTTTTCGTGGTACCAATATTGCTTTCAAATGATTCGTTTTATAAATATTAAAATGCGCTCACAAAAAATATCACAATCTGATGTGGGTACCTCATGACTTTCCTCATATAATTCAATAAATTTAAGATTAGCATAAGCAGTTTGCACTTCTGTTGATGAGGGAAGAGGGCAAACTGTGCACCGGTATGAATTTACTTCTTCACAGTGAAAAAATTATGATAAGATTCACGAAACAGTGATTTTAAGGTTAAAATGCACATTTAGCGCTTTCCCGGATGACAAGATGTGAAATTATTTCGATGTGCCTAATTAACTTATATTTAACACAACTCTAAGAGTTGATAATTATAAATATTGATCGCATCCTCAATAAATAATATAGTCCATATATTAAAATACTGTAATACTTAATTCATCAATTTGACGTCAGTTTAGTTTACACAACGCAATTTTTGCAATTTTAACGATATTTTCGTCAATCTGGGAAGGATTCTTGCCCAGTTGGCTGTACTTCGCTAGATTATTCGCAAAGTTCGCAAAATGTTTCGTCAGACTTTACAGACAAACCGAGAAGGTACGCCTAGTTGTATGATGGAATTAAAGAATTACCAAAATTCTGCCAAGCGTTGCGGACAGGAAAATGGGTAGTTATTTTCATAGTAGATAAATGACTATTTGCGAATTATTAGGCGTCAAGATACAAATTTATTACACAAAATATCTTCTCTATTGAATGGAACTAACTAGATCCACGAGAATGATGTTAACAGATTTATCGCATAATATTACATATCAAAAGTGAACATATTTCCCAATATTATTATTAAATTTAATTAAATTTTATATAATTTTTTTATACATTTATATGAAAAATATTAAATATCTCGAGAAACAATTGACACAAACATTTCAAAGTTTGTGTAAATCGCTTTCAGATAAAAATTACATAAGAAATGAATATTTACGTAACTTTATTGACGGTTTTGATTTTTTAAGAATTTTTAAAATTTCATCTTAAAACTTGGTAGTATCATAAACAACTGATTACGTTTAAAAACAATAGACTTTCAGTATTCACTGATTGTAATGTTTGTACCAAATTTAGTTCGAACCGCTCCATTCGTTTGTGAGATATCGTCTCCACACTCCCGAAAACACACACTACACACAGACATCATACCAAAAACGTTTCAATCCTGTTTAGGTAAGCTTGAAACGTGCCATCCACTCGAAAACAAGAAAACGAATTTTCGTCCCCGTCATAATACTTTCCTTATACTACGCCGATATTTATACCTTATTTCTTGCATATTATAATACTATGTATATTCCTTGTATACTATAATACTATGTATATTCCTTGTATACTATAATACTATGCATATATCTTGTATACTATATTACTATGTACTATGTATATTTCTTGTATACTATAATACTATGTATATACCTTGAATACTATAATATTATGTATATTCCTTGTATAATATAATACTATGTATGTTCCTTATTCTTTATATACTTTGTATATGACGAAATTAATAATTAATTATTTCAAATATTTTTGAAGCATTATATTTTATTCAATGAAAAGAACAGGCACACATTTTTTTTCTGTATTTTACATGTTAGAATGAAAATATTTTAAAATATTTTTGGAAATTTATATAAAGTATTCACCCATAAGACCTTATGAGTCCATTTAATTTTTAGACTGAGTTGTTCTGGAGCTGCAAAATCACAGACTACTAATAGAAAAGTGACTAAGCGCTGTCGATAGAGGAAGATTGCAAGGCCCTCTGGAGGTGAACTGAAGAAGTTAGAATTCCTATCTCGGAAATGAAGCAAGATAGGAAAAAAATTCAATCACAAATTTGAAGACCGTTTTCTATTTAGTATCGAAAATCGTTCAGCTTGGACATAACAAGTACACAGAAGATGAAGAATGAGATCCACGAAAAGTGATATTTATGCAAATGGGTCTTTACGCTTAACTGCTTCTGAAGGAAATGACGAGAAATAGGTGTGGAAAAAATTATAATCCGTACGTATGATAGGCTAAATTTAATTTATTTTGAATCGTCATATTTTCAGTAAAAATTAACTGAAGTGTGGCTTAACTCAACTTTCTGATACCAGAATCCTTTTCTGCAGCCTTTTTCTTTTCTTTTCAAATTTTACAAGAACATTTTTAAAAACTAGCCGCCTTTGGCGACCAGTCTGTTCGCAACCCTTGAAAATGCTGATCGTGGCAAATTCCAACCGTGGCAAACTCGTTGGCGCGACCTACCATAAAGGTGTAAGGTAACTGGTTGGACGGCCAGGATGTGCCACCCAATTTAGACCGGAACCCAGTGGGGGAGGCATCCACAGGGAACGTACCCTCCTTCCCCTACCACCAACCTCTCGGAAAAACATACGTACCCATATGTTTAACGTGATCGTACTCCGCGTGAACATGGCTGCAGTTTTGGCAGTGGCGGGAATCGAACCCGGGCCTACCGAGTGAAATTCCCGCGCGCTAACCACTGGGGTACTTCGCCCTCCGCGACATTTTCCATAACTTTCTTTTTATTCACCGAATTTAGACCGGAACCCAGTGGGAGAGGCAGCCACGGGGACCGTACCCTCCTTCCCCAACCACCAACCTCTCGGAAGGACTTACAGACCCACATGTTTACTCCGCGTGAACACGGCGGCAATTTTGGAAATCGAACCCGGGCCTGCCGCGTGCAATTCCCGCGCGCTAACCACTGGGCTACTTCGCCCTCCGCGACAATCTCCATAACTTTCTTTTTATTCACCCAATTTAGACCGTACCCTCCTTCCCCTACCACCAACCTCTCGGAAGGACTCACGAACCCACATGTTTAACGTGATCGTACTCTGCGTGAACGTAGCGTAAGTTTTGGCAGTGGCGGGAATCGAACCCGGGCCTACTGAGTGAAATTCCCGCGCGCTAACCACTGGGCTGCCGCGCCCTCCGCGACAATCTCCATAACTTTCTATATATTCACCCAATTTAGACGGGAACCCAGTGGGGGAGGCATCCACAGGGGCCGTATCCTCCTTCCCCTACCACCAACCTCTCGGAAGAACTTACGGACCCACATATTTAACGTGATCGTATTCCACGTAAACACGGCGGCAGTTTTGGCAGTGGCGGGAATCGAACCCGGGCCTACCGCTAACTTCCCGCGCGCTAATTTGCAATTTAAAATGACCATATGCTTAATTCCGTCATCCTCATTCCATTGTTTCATTGTTCCATCATTTAAAATATTCATAAAATTAAAATATCCATTTAAAAAAATCCAAAAGTTAAACTATACATTTAAAAAATCCATATCGTTCCATCATTTAAAATATAAATATAATAATTTATATGGAGTAAAGGAGCTCTATTCAGAACCGTGACGTCACCTCCACCTTGACGTCCCCACCCACCACCTTCCCTCCTTCTGCGGGGGAGAAACGCCGGTTAAGAAGCGCACGCCGAGCGGAACGCTGAGAAATTGAAATTCGGAAACTTTTAAAATCCCGATCCTGTGGGCAATACGGAATATTTCCTGACCAGATTGGACTTGTAAGAATGCCAGATGTTTGACCTTTCTAAAAATGTAAATTATGAGTCGAAATTATGAGTACTTTTTACTATGCGAGAATTTAAAAACCAAAAATCGTTTTTTTGAGCCAAAAGTGACTTTTGTTTTAAAATCATAAAAAAATATTAGAATTTGTCCTTGAGATTTGAAATTGATATATTTTTACTCGAAATTCTCTGCTCTTTCCGATGGTGTGATTTGTTTTTTTCTACAATGTCTGGATCGTGGAGAAAAAAGAGCAAAAAGGTCAAAAAACGGTCGAAATCGCATAAAACATTAAATAACAAAAAAAATAATTAAAATTTTAAAAATCGGTTTTCACGTGTCCCCTTCCCACCCCCCAGGGTCTCCGATTGCCAAATTTCATAGCTCTCCGACGCGCGGTCGCGAAACGTATAGTGTATAAGACAGACAGACAGACAGACAGACAGACGCACAGACAGACATTGCCTTTTATTATTTAAGAAGATGGATATCATGGGTCCAAATGATTATAATTATAGTATGTTAACCTTCACTTTAAGGGCATGAAAAATTATTTCGAATGATACCATACATGAAAACGAACCCTCTGGGGAGGGGGTAACTCCCCCCAAAGGGGTCTAGTGACGTCACGAACAAAAACATAGTATCGCCTCTAGTTTTCACAACGATTGAAATTCTCGTTATCAGTGTGCCATAAATAAACCCTTTTCTGCATGATTATATTACATTTTGTTCTATGCTGCCATGTTAAAAAAATATAAAATTTCAAATAAATTTCGATGTTTTCGAAATTTATTAGAACTAGATAGAATTTTTTTTAAATTTATTAGAACTACATAGAATTTTTTTTTAAATTCTAGATCGAATTTTAAAAAGATTCTTTCTAGTTCTAGATTTTTTGAAAAAAAAACGGATAAAAAGTTTTGTAAAAATCCATTAATATTTGTGGCCGCTATTGTTTAAACAAGAAATCGACTACAGACATGCATACATACAGACAGTGGATATTAAGTTCCAATTTCAAGACCCCGCATGAAACTAATCTGGAGGATTAAAATAGCATCAGAAGGTTTATCTTTGGTAGAAATAGCAGGAGGTGGTCAGTGGCACGCCAATTTGACATTAGAGGGTGGAGAATGCAGAGTCTACTTCAACAATCAGAGTCCACTTGCAATTCCGTCCCAGTACCTTAACGGTAGAGAGTTAACTGGCCAGTACGAAGATCCGTGGTTCGATTCCCGGTTGGGGCAGCAAGGTTCCTTACAGCGTAAGTATATTAGTTGAAGGCCCAGACCACACGACCAACCCAGGGGGTTTATGGTATCAAGTTGTGTGGTCGAGTAAGTATATTAGTGTGTGACCTGGGCACAATATTTCCCGAACAAATAAAGTGTTTCGAAAATAATTTTAAATGATTACTACAATCAGTGAATACTGGGATGCTATTGATTTTGAACGCAATAGAATGTTCTCAAAACCCTCTGATTTTTGAATGATTTTTTGAAAACACATTATAAAAGCGATCAAAACCTTCAATAATTATGTATAAATAATCATTCCATATTAATTTTCCTCATTGATAAACAAATGAGATAAAATGTATACACCATTAAGGACCATTCGCGAGATATTACTCAATGCCCGAATGAATGTATAGCAAATTCTTAAAATGTCAGATGCTTTAATGATAATAAATAAAAATCACGTTGTGCTAAATTTTTTATTTTAAAACGAATTACAAAACTTTAACTCGCCATTAAAAACCGTTCTCGAGGCATTAGAAGTTTTCAAATAAATGTATAAAAACACATAAAATTTGAAAAGACTGTAAGTTTTATTAAATATGTTCACTTTCCACATAAAATTGAACTAAAAATTGGTTGCAGCAATTTTTTCACAACAATGATTGAAATTATACGGTCTAGTGGTCAGTCATGAATAAACCCTTCAATGCATGATTATATCACATTCTGTTGTATGCTGTCATGTTAAAAATATAAAATTTCAAATACATTTCGAAGTTTTAAGTCGAATTTAAAAAAAAATCTACCTAGTTCCAGATTTTCTTTTTTATATAAAAAAAACCGGTTATATATAAAGTTTTGTGAAAATCCATTATTATTTGTGGCGCTATAGTTTACACAAGAAATAGACGACATGCAGACAGATAGTGGACTCTGTGATATTAAGCATTAATTTCAAAGTGTTTTGGAAAGAATTTGATATGATTACTCCAACCAGTAAGTACTGGGATGTTGTTGATATTAAACACAACAGAATGTTCTCAAAACCCTAGAATTTTCGAATGATTTTTTGAAAACTCATTATAAAATCAATCAAAACCTTCAATAATGATGCATAAATAGTCATTTTATATGAATTTTGCTCATTAGAAAACAAATAAAACAAAATTTAGGCGCCATCAAGAACCGATAGAGATATTGCGCAATGTTCGAATGAATGCATAGAAAATTCTTTAAGAATGTCAGGAGAGTTTCAATATAATAAATAAAAAATTATGCGGTGCTAAATTTTTCAGTGAAACTTTAATGCGCTATCTAAAACCGTTCTCAATGTATTGCACGTTTTTAAATAAATTATCAAAGGAACAAACACATACAATTTTAAATTACTGCAAGTTTCATCAAATATGGTCACTTTCCACATAAAAATTGAATAAAAAATTTGTATGCTAGCTATTTTTCACAATGATTGAAATTATAAAGTCTAGAATACAGAAATAGTTACAGAAATAGTACAGAAATAGTTATGCTCCAAAAATAGTTGAAACGTCTTCAGGAGGTCTTACAGCATATATTGGCATCAAAATCTCGAAATCGAAGAATTTCATGAAAACAATACTTTTACGTATGAGAAAATAAACACGTATAAAAATTGCAGACCAGCGGTGTGGTACCATAAATATGTTTTTTTCGTTCACATCATTTTTTTTATCATATGTATACATGACAGGTGCAAATCGCATGATTTTCCATACAAAGTGGAAAAAGTTCTGAAAATTTAATTGAAAACTGTAATTGAAGATTTCGGTCAATCTTGCTTCGTTTTGGAGAAGGAATACATAAGTACTTATGAGAAAACCCTGTATATAAAAATAAAAACATGTTTATTTGTTTGTTTGTTCCATGTACAAATTAACAGTATTTGGCAGATGTTTTTACTTTCCCTACACGCATAGTATAATGACGGAAGCATTGGGATGGGGTCGAAAACTCGAATTTGAGTTTTCAACAAAAGAGTACATTTTAAGCATCCCTGAACTCGAATCGATCATTTTCGAGGCAACGCCTCTCTCTCTCTCTGTGTATGTGTGTGTGTGTAAGTGTAAGCATGTGTATATGTGTCAATAAGACTGTGGAAATGATATCTAACGAACGAATGGAGTGTTTCGAATGAAATTTTGGTACAAAAATCACAATCGGCGAATATTGGAAGCATTTTGGTTTATAAAGCAGTCGAATGTTTGGAAGTTCCCTAAATTTTCGAATGAAAATTTGAAATAAATCATCAAAATATCAGAATTTTTAATAATGTTACGTAAATAATCATTTCTTGTGTATTTTTCATTAGAAAAATATTGACATAATTTTTACAATGATATCATGAATCGTTCTCGGTACATTAAAATTTTTTCAAATATTTCTTTTTAAAAAATCACATGAAATTAAAGAAAAACATTAACTATCATAAAATCTGTTTATCTTTCGTATGTAATATTATGGGATATATTTATTAACATAATTTTCGTGGATCTAGTTTGTCCCATTCACGAGATATTTAGTGTAATAGTTTTGTATTTGAACTCGTAACAATTCGCCAACAGTCATTTATGTATATAAGAAATGCTCTTTTCTTCGTTTGTCTGCAACGCTTGTCAATAAATTTGGCGAACCTGAAGACTCATTTAGGGTAATATCGCTCAGATTGACAAAAGTATCGTTAAAATTGCAAAACTGACACTAACGAAAATAACACGCCAGATTGATGAATTGATCTTTTAAATAATTTTATATATGGACTCAATATATTGTTTATCGCGGATGGTATCAATATTGATAACTATCAATTAAGAGTTGGGTGAAATGTAAGTTAATTGGGTACTTCGAAATATTTTTACATGTTGTCAATCGGAACAGCGCCAAATGTACAATTCAACATTAAAAACATTGTGTCGTAGATCTTATACATCAGTTCTTAACAGTGAAATAAGTTTCAAAATTGTTAAATATTCTGTACTTTTCAACACTTTACAACATAGTTGAAAAGTGTTTATGACTTTGTTCATTCTGTCTGGCTGTCCGTTAGCACGATTACTGCCGTAAAAATTACTTTATCAAATTGAAATTTTAGTATGTTGTTCAAATGGTCTGTGGGACCAATGGGAATATAAATGAATAATATCACCTAATTAGTTTTGGATTGAACCCGGGTTGAAACAATGAAATACATTGAACCCTATGGGACCTAATTTCTCAAACATCTTTTAAGAGAATTTAAAATTCACAAATTGCTTCGAAAGTTTTAGAAATTGTTCAAATTATCCCATAAAATATATAAAAAACTTTCAGCAAAACATGTTCAGTAGATTTTAAATAAAAATTAAAATAATAATGACACTCATATTATATGAAGAGATCACGTGACCCACTTCAAATTAAATATGGCATTCATCTTGTGTCAAAATCGTGATCCGTTCATTTATACTTAGAGTTATATCCGTTCTAAAACAGCTTTATTTTTGCTTAATTTCTGTGCATCTATTTTCTAAAACAATGCAATTACAATATATTTGAATTTGAATGATCATCAAACTTTGATTATTTCTGCAAAGAGGCCTAATTTTCACTTATGGAGAATGTAGAACACGTCAAGCTGCAAGATGAATTGTATAAGAATTGAATAAGATGAATTGTATAAGAATTGCTGAATTTCTTTAATGCAGAATTATTTAGCTCTGAAGTCGGCAATGTAGTTGATATGAATGAAACATTCATTTATTTTACATAGAGAAGTAAACATTTTTATAGCAGACTTTTTCGATAAACTTTTATGCATAGAGTTAAATTACTTTTACCTCCATAGTTTTAAGTTTTTAAGTAAAATAAGTTATTGTAGTATTGTGATGAATGAAAGGAATGGAATATAAGTGTATGAATGAAATTTTTACTGCTTTTACATAGACAGCCAGGCGATTTATATTTCAATGACGTCATTGGAATAAAGTTCATTTTTTACGATGAAGTTTGAAGTTTTCAAATATAATAAATTATTATAGTATTGTGATAATTCTAAACATATTATCGCTGAATGTACCTCATTTTAGAGTTGTTTAAATAAAATTGAATTGCAGTTGGAAAGTGTTTCATAATCAATGCTTTATGCATGTTTTGATATCTCTTGTTTATAACTATCCCCATTCATGTTCGAATTTCTTGAATAAGGGTTTTTTTCTATATATTAATCACAACGCAAGATAAAACCTTCCAAAGACCATTTTCTGGAGACGATTATTCTCCAGAAAAAACAAGAAAATTCTATAACAACAGAATTAAATCAATATATGTTTATTCGGCAGATTAATTCTCTATCATATATACCATTTAAATAATAAACAACTTTGCGAAAAATGTATTTTCTAAATGCATAGTACTATATTTTCGATTGGGTTGGATCAGTTACTGTCTAGGGATATAAGATAAAGGGAATTATTGATTTTTTTTTTTCAGGCATCTGTTTTCATTTTAGCAAATAGTTTTCAAATTCATCAATTTTCTACAGTGTTTTAACTAATTGTTGAAACTGGAAATAATGTAAAGCAAAAACAGTAATCTTATGCCATTTTCCTAGAAAATTAGGGCAAATATTTTAAAGAATCTTTTGAAAAACCCAATATTATTTTCACATTTAATTGCAAGCAGCTGCGCCATATCTGCTACTAAATATAAATAATTTTAAAAAATCTTAGCTGTAGGGAAAATAGGAAGGTCATAATTTTGAAGGGAGAATATAAATATTGTGAAAACATGCAAGAGATAAGGGGGAGGGGTAAGTTTTGAAGTGACACCGCTTCAGAGAAGCACATTTTAAGACCTGAACACATTATGAACACTTTGGAAGAGGTGTGTGAACATGACAGATCAAGAACGATCGAACATATCGCTATGAAATCGTATCTGTGGATACATTATATGAAAATAAATATAAAGGTATAAATTATTTTTGTAAATTAACTTGTTCTAAATTCAGGATAAGATGTAAACACGATAACTCTATATGGAATATACGTATTGCTATGAAATTTTATGTATAGATACAGTATATTAAAACCTAAATATATACAAAATATCGTATAATACTTGCGATTACAATACAGACAGTTCTAGATTCAGGTTTCTTAGGCATTGGCAAAACTTCAAATTCTGGAACACCTCGCCAGATTTTGGACTGGACCCTGTAACAACCGTGTAATCTGCTTTATTTCTAGTTATAATTTATACACTATGTATATTTTCATTTAAAGTATTACTCTTAATCGTGAGCGTCAATATTTGAAACAACAAATTAAAATAAAATACAGAGCATAAATTCAGAACACATTAAAATACATTCAGAACAAATTAAAACAATTAAAATTCAAATCAAATTAAAATAAATACAAAGCAATTCGAATGTAGCTCCACTGAACTTTCTCATAACAGAATTCATTTTTATGTAGCTTGTGATTTTTCTTCCTTTCATAAAAATTTAAAATATCTACCTGGTTGATCCAAATGATCACAATTGTATATCATCCTTCATTTTAAAGAGCTCGAAAAAATCCTTCGGCCGATAGATACACCGTTTGACAATGTCCCCGTGATTGAAACTATTGAGTTTTGTGATCACTCAGCCATAAATAACCACTTTTCTGCATGATTATTCTCAAAATTTGCCCTATGCTGCCATGTTAAGAAAATATATGTCACTCGAATTTCAATGAATTGTATCTAGTTTTAGATTTTTCGATAACAGAGTCGAATGTAAAATTTTATGAAAATGCATTAATATTTATGGCAGCTATCTTGCACACAAGAGACCAATCACAGACAGACAGCCAGTACTCTGAAAATAGTCAAAACATGTTCCGGTTTATTTTGTTTTAGATTTTACTATAACAAAAACTAGATATAAAGTTTCGTGAAAAATCCACTAATATTGGTGGCAGCTATCGTTTACACAAGAAATGAATCACCGACAGACATAGCGACAAAGTCCTAAAACCTATATCGGCAACATAATCTTGAAATCCAAACTTTTCTTGAAAACAATATACTATATTATACAGTACGATAATGTAAACATTTAGAATTATTTGATTAAACTGATGAACGCATTCTACTATTTTCTTGTAAATTGCATTCTTATTTATAATTACTATGATAATCTTGAAATCCAAACTTTTCTTGAAAACAATATACTATATTATACAGTACGATAATGTAAACATTTAGAATTATTTGATTAAACTGATGAACGCATTCTACTATTTTCTTGTAAATTGCATTCTTATTTATAATTACTATGATAATCTTGAAATCCAAACTTTTCTTGAAAACAATATACTATATTATACAGTACGATAATGTAAACATTTAGAATTATTTGATTAAACTGATGAACGCATTCTACTATTTTCTTATAAATTGCATTCTTATTTATAATTACTATGAATAATTTTAATATATTGCAACAGAAACTTTCTAATTAAAATGAATTACACTTCCGTCCATATGATAATACTTTCTACATGTATACTGGACTTTGAACTGAACGATTCTATTCGATAGTAAATGAAAAATATTCTTTCTCCATACTACATTTTATAGTATGAGAAATTTGAAATATATGCTGTCAAATACCCCAATTTAAGAGAAATCTGTTGAACCCCCCCCCCCCCCGGGAATCACTTAAGTAGTGATGCGCGAAAAGTTTAAAGATCTTCTTTTAAAAACTGCTCTTAAAAACCTGCACCTCTTGTTAGTTTGATTTATAGACAATTCTGAATAGGCAGATGACCCCCATTCATGAATTAAGATGCTGCAGGTACAGGGAAAGAATTCAACAGAGACTCATTTTGAAAAGCAGGAGTTTACAATTTTGTGACCAGGACGAACCCAACTTAAGTGTGGGAAAACTAAGCACAACACAAATAAAATTATAACGCAGCGTACAGCTGGTTCGAAGATACGTTATCCCAGTGTTTCTTTCAGGCATACTTACGAGGAAGGGGAGCCCCCAGGAGACGAGTATTAGCCTCTCCGGAGACATTTCATATTAACCTAGATACTATTTATGTGACACACCGTTTAGGTATATTTAATATAGGGAAAATAGAAAACTTGCCCCCTAACATTCCATTCACCCCCCCTCCCCCCAAAAAAAATTCCTGAAAGAAACACAACATTATCCTCGAACAACGTAGCCTCGAAACAGCTGTACGCTGCTTTATAATCTTATTTGTACTTACATACGTCACTTAAGTTTTCCTTATCTTTCGCACAAAGTGTATTTTACTTATTGATAAGAACGCAACAGAATTATTCATCAATTATTCATCACGAAAATATTAAATTTTCTTAGCTGACGCATGTTCTTTATCTTCATCATTTCAAGACACTATTACACAACATTGCACCAGTACCTATGCACTATTATTATTTCTCAACTATTACCTAAACGTAGTTTTTATTTCCTCTTAAGTCTTGCACACAAATTTAAAACAATATGATAAAAATACCAAGAAAATACTTATTAATAAATATATTTTTTAATTAACTGTGAAAAATAATTTTGGAGACACATTTATTATTTTTTTTTTACATTTTATAAAATATCAGCCAAGAATATAGATAAAAATCAAAAGATGAAAACTTTTTGTCTGCCCTTTTCCACTTCCTTTTTATAAAACACGAAAACTAGTCGTTCGCACAATTTTAATTTCGAGTGGAAACGCATTTACTCAGGACATGAGTCCCATGGGTAGCCCTATAGCCCTAACTACAAGAATGTCTTACATGTTTATTGACTCAGTGTACTTGCATACCTGGTGTTTTACAAAGAGTGTCTGTCTAAGAGGAACATAAATAACATCAATGGTTGGTCATAGAAATAAAGTGAAACATGTTGAATAATAAGTAAAAAAAAGAGGAGCATTTAACTATGGTAGGGTGCACTCGCAGGAACTGATATTTCGATAAAAAAAAAATACAAAATTATAGCTAAATAAATTTATCCTGCACGTTCCGAGAAAAAATTCGCCGATATATTATAATTATTGTTATTAGGTATTATTTTTTCGATTGCAAGGGACAACAGCAAATATTTTTTTTCAGAATTAAATTGCAATAAATTAATTGGCAGGTTTCCTGTCATAAATAGGTGTAAATTTACCCTATATTTATATTCAGACAAAGTTAAAAATATTCACTTGCAGTTCAATAAAATGGAACATGCTAAGAATTTTCATTATCGATTTCACAACGACTTTTTCATCATTAGTTACCGAGTAAATTTCTTCAGCCATAATTAAGCGAGGCTCACATTTTACTGATTGACATTCTTTTGTGAGACATAAAAACAACATTTTTTTGTCCTTTTATAAAATTATCCGGTCTGAGGTCGCAGCACTTCTCTTTGTACGCTGCTATTTATCACATTACATTTTATTATTTTTTACATTGCATTATTTTTCATATTGCATTTTACCTCTACAATCAACCATTGATTTTGTAACTTGTCCGAACACCCTTCGTGAAACACCCCATATAACTAAAGAACACAGAATAATCAACAACTAGGAAATATGCATTGCCACTTACCGAAATATTGAAGACTGTTGTCCTGAAAGTGTCAAACAATTCGATGACCACTTTTAATATGCACTGCTTGAGATGATAGTCATCAATTATTTTAATGAGCCACTGTTCTGGGAACGCGGTCAAGAAGATTCGTAGCCAGACCTCAGCTGCGGCATTACAAATTAAGAAAAACAAGAAAGATCAATCATGCATAAGCATTGATTATGAAACACTTTACAACTGAAATGTAATTTCATTTAAAAATTTCTAAAATGTGATTCATTCAGTGGTAATATCTTTTACATTATCACAGTACTACAGAAATTTATTATACTTAAATATTTAAAACTGTATCGAAATATAAATCATCTGATTCTTTATGCAAAATCAATGAATATTTCATTCATATAACTTGTATTCCAGACTCCAGAGCTAAATAATTTTGTGTGAAAAAAATTCAGCAATTCTTATGTAATTCATCTTACAATCGCTTGAGATATTTGCATTCTGCATATGTTAAAATTAGTCTTCCTTGAAGAAATAATAAAAGTTTAGGGATCATTTAAAATCACAACTATTGTAATTGCATAGGCACGGAATTTAGATACACAGATAATACACAGACAATATATATGTGTATGTGTATGTACTCAAAGTATTGGAATCGTGCCGAAGATCGGAACTCGAATTTTCAAAGGATCTACGCGTTTTGGGACTTCTAGAACACGAAAAAACTACTTTTAGGAAGACGTCTGTGTGTGTAAGGGTGTATCTGTGTATGTTTCTGTGTGTCTGTGTGGATATTACATCCACTCTAATTGAAAAACTAATGGACCGAATTTCATACAATTTGGTAGGTATGTGTTTTGTGGGAAATCCTGATGTTCATTAGATTATAGTACGATTCGTAATAAAAGAATCTGCCTTCTTTGCGAAATGGCCGCAGAAATTGCCTTTATCCACTCTAGCTAAAAACCAATGAACCAAATTTAACAAAATTTGGAGTATAATATTTCAATACCCTACAAGTGATTTATATACCAAATTTAACAAAATTTTGTATATAAATCATTTGTAGGTTATTCTACTACGATTCGGGAAAAAGGAACGGGCTATTTTTGCGAAATGGCCAGCAAAAATCGTTATATATAAAAAATAAAAGACTACGTGTGCTCAATTATATCAATTAAATTCCTATTTTATATGTGATTTTTGACAACAAAAAGAATAAGACTAACTCCATTACTCTAGGACTAGCCGTTTTTGAGATATTCTAGTTTTTTCGCGTTTTCGCTACGCCACCTTTGACAATAAGTCCAGCTATCAAATGAGAGCCAAATTTAAGTTTAACGTGTAAATTCAATGTCATTTAAAATACTTATGTTGTGCAGATAAACTCAAATTATCATTGAATAAATAAAGAGAACGAATATGAGTCTGCAGAGAAAGACATGTGCTGTCCACATCAGAATTTTTAACAATATTACACCAATGATTTATAGAAGTGAACGGGGATTATTTTCAGGCCATTTCGAAAAAATGTATGATCTATATTTAAAGATCCATCAAATTTTTGTCGAATAAAATGTTCAACAAATTTAAGCTGTGTACCAAATTTTAACTCTTTAGGACGTAGGAAAGTGCATTTAAAATGCCATCAATTAAATTTATCATGAAGAGTTATATAAAATTTAAAAAAAATGAAAAATTGTTATCTACCAAATTTATTTTAAAATATGAAGCCACTCCCATATGCAAAACGTTTAAACAAATGGAGAGATATTTATTATATAATATATCTCTCTTTTCTTTCTGGAAGATATCCCAAAGTCAGAATTTAATTGAATTTGTTTTTTTCCCTATATTAAATAATTTTTTTAATTAAAAAACTACTTAACATATTTTACTGAATTTTTTTTTATATATTCTATGGGATAATGTGAATATTTCCTAAAAATTTCGAAGCAATTCGTGAATTTTAAATTTACTTAAAAAATGTTTGAAAAATTAGGTCCCATAGGGTTCAATGTATTTCATTTTTTCAACCCGGGTTCAATAAAAAACTAATTGGGTGATATTATTTATTTATATTCCCATAGGTCCTACAGACCGTCTGAACAACATACTAAAATTTCATTTTGATAAACTCATTTTTACGGCAGTTATCGTGCTAACGGACAGACAGACAGACAGACAGACAGACAGACAGAATGAACAAAGTCATAAACACTTTTCAACTTTGTTGTAAAGTGTTAAAAAAGAACTGGGGACAGCTGCTTCTTGGTCTTCGACCGGATATTTGGAAGTAAATAAAACGGAAACTAAGCCATGAGTCGGCAAGTGGCAGGCTGCAATTGTTCACTGGAATTGAAATTAATTTTACATGAGAAAGCAAAATGAATCACATCTGTCCTTTGTATTTCTTTATTTCTCATATCAGTACGTGGGGAAGAATTTTTTTTAATTTGATATTTTGATGACTACGCGCGCTTTATGAGATGACAGATGAAAAAGTTTATCTTAATACGTTTTAGGCGCCCAATTATGCTATTCAAAGCTCGGAAGAGGAATTCCTCTGAGAAAGTTTACGTGACGGTTAGGATTAGTGGCCAACTATGCTGTTGTAGAGGAAAAGAAAAAGTATGTGCATTCTCTCGCAATATTAACATCTTGGGATAGAATTTAATGTGGCTACAATAAGCGAGTAACATGACCTAAGAATTTGGAATAAGAATATGAAAGAAATGAGGACGTTAATCTGGGAAGCTTAAAATTTCTGTATTATATATATATATATATGATATTAATATTTTAATAGCATGCTTTCTCGTGGAAAGTAATGATAATTGCCGGAACAATTATGAGAGCTTTACAATATATTAGGGAAATTGATAGTTTGAACTACGATATTATTATTGATATCAAAATAGTTTGCATTAACACAGAAAAGTCAACTGTATCAATCTGAGTCACAAGGTGGTTACCAAATTGGAAAAAGGAAGGATTTAATAAATTTCTAAGAATTAAAAAAATTTGAGATGGGCAACACATGCTTTTCCTTATATAATGTAATGCATTTACTTATTTCTCTCTATATTAAAAAAAAAGCTACGTGCAACCACTGACCAAATCCTTTTAAAATAGAGAAATATTTTGTCAAGACTAGCTCCGGACCTATGGCATCAAATGATTTGCCTCATATTTTGGTTACAATCGGAGAGAAATTTCTTCTTTTACACAATTTTGAAGTGGAAATATTTTTACACTACTTTTGAAAGAACATTTAATTTTATTTATTGTTTCTTCAAAATCTAGTTTTTCATTGTTGAAAACATTGTTGCTATCTCAGAAGAAGTAATATTTAGATGGTTTACAATGCTGATGCCAGTTCAAAACCAGTAATACTTAAATTATTGATTTAAACAATTAAAAATACATTAGTTATTCAGAACTTTTTTAAATACTTTGTTTTTAAATGGCAACAGTGTTATGAACAAGGAATCATAAATATTCGTGACAATAATGCTTGCAAAACTCTCAATATAACAAGGAGATGGCGAAGAGAGCTGAGGCGATAAAAGGCAAATAGACTGCCTGAGGAGATTAGGATTATTGCGTGAGGAGATTAGGGCTTGCGAGCAGTAGCGTGCAGGGCACACAGAAGCAGCCGTGTGCGCCGATCGGATTGAAAGAGCTCACAAAGCGATTTCCAGGTGTTAGTGAACGTCAGCTGTTAAGGGACGGTCCCAACTGACTTATTACGCCTGCGCATCAGGCGTTTATAAACAGCGAGCTGATCGAGAGCCAGCGAGTACTAAGCTAAGCCTCCCGACTCGTGAAGCGTGTTATATGGTTTGGGAGTGCCAGTCAGCAGGGAAAAGGTCCCTAGGCTATTACACATACTTAGCAGATGTAAAGGGGGCTCGACAGGTCAGGGGTTAGCGAGCGAAGGTTGCACTCGGACGATCCGGGTTCTATTCCCGCCACTGCCAAAACGTATTCACGAGGAGTACCATCACGTTAAACATGTGGGTCCGTAAGTACATCCGAGAGGTTGGTGGTAGGGGAAGGAGGGTACGGTCCCCTTTGATGCCTCTCCCACTAGGTTCCGGTCTGAATTAGGTGGCACTTCACGGCCGTCCAAACAGATACCTTATACCTTTCAGGTAGGTCGGACGGTCTGATTCGAAGAAGAAGAAGTTACCGTAAAGAAGATCTCGTTAAGTGAAATCGAGCGGTTATTGCGGAGCAGCGGTGTCGGGCGACGGAGTCTTCGAGTTCCAAGAGTTTGCGATCAGAAGCGAACTGGAGTCTTGGGACTAGGTTGTCTTAAAGAGCTCGAAAAACGAATTCGGGGGATTTGAAAGCGTCACTAGGATTGGAGGCCACTAGGATTGGAGGTCACTAGGATTGGAAAGCATCACGAACACTAGGCGAAGCCACAACTGATAAAAACTATTTGCGTGCAGCATTACGAACAAATAGCAAAACGTACAGTTCTGAAATTTTACATATGAGCCTGTAAATATGCAGAATGTGCTTAGAATTGTGTTTTAGGCTAATGAAATACCATATAATTAAATTTTGGATTCCCAGTATAAGCAAATATTTAATTGATTTATCCAATTTCTTTGTGATTAAGTTATGTCTAATACCTCACGTATATGTCAAAAAATGTCAATTTATACATTTGGTGCAATATTTGCAATGATGTTTTATTGGACTTTTTAATATTTTACGGGCGGGTTGAAAGAGTTCGTGAAGCGAAATCTGGGCGGTTGTAGAACTTCAGCGAACAAGAAACAGAATTCTACAGGCGTATTACACATGCGTAGCAGGTGGTAAGTCTCTTGTTTTATTAGTTGTTAACACTATGAATTCATCACAAGCGTGGTAAGAAAGATAATTTGACAGATGACTAACCACAGTTGGTGTACATTTCAATGTGGTAAAAATAATTAGAATTTAAAAAAATCTCCGCGAGTGCATCGTACCTCTGAACCACATTTCGTTGCAGTTTAACGCTTTAGATCTATCGCTACAAACGACACACACACATATAATTCTTCTTTTTTTATGTAAAACTAAAAACTGTACCCGACTTTGCTCGGGATTTGAACCCGACTTTGCTCGGAAAGCCAGAGAAAAAAAATTCCTTTTGTTTCACGAAAATCTTTGTCGAATGCTGCGCGAGCACTGGTTGAAATTACAAAACACACGCTAGCACATATGCGTCTTAAATAAAGAACTAATTACACCTTAGATCAGTGTGTCTTTTAGGGCTTTATAGCCGGGGGGGCGAATGAAATTTTTGGGGGGAGGCAAGTTTTCTATTTGTTCTATATAAATATATAACTATATATATATATATATATATATATGAAATTTTTAACTTCTATTATAGTGTATACACACACACACATATATATATAACGATTATTTTGTGTTCATCAACATAACTTTCACAACAGAACAATAGAATTGCAGAAAAAAAACTGGGGGGAAGTATTTGGTGGTATAAACGTCTCCGGGGGGGGGGGGCACAATCCCCTTCAGGATGTATTCCTGAAAGACACGCTGCTTTAGACCACTGCTCAGATATGTGATACGCCTTTGTCCTGATGCTGAATGCATCAATATTTTCGATTCCAGTTACAGTTCTTAATCCAAATAAATCTCTAAACAGATGACGCCACTTCCTACAACGTTCTAGGTCTATGACCTCTCGAACTCGTAGAGCTCAAGGAGGCTCACACCCAATCCTGAAATATCAACTTCCCTGAACAAAATATCTTTAGTCCATTTTCCCGTACGTTTCAACCTTCAGTGGAGTCCGAAACATGATAGATTCGTTCAAAAAATCAAAAGCATGCCTCGGATAAAATATTTATACTTAATTAACGGATGAGTTTATGAAATTATTTTTCTGGAGTGGATTAATGATATTTTAATCAGCTGTTAAAAAAATGAACGTTGGATGACGCATCAATTTTAATATCGTAATATACAAATCTAATTGTTTTAAAACACACGAAACGTCTGTATCTTTTGATATATTTACAGGATAAGCACTTCTTGATGGTTCAAAGGTCGGAACGGAGGTATGCCACTGCCGGGGAGGACATACGTTTAGATAAGAAGGATATTAAAAACTAGCCGCCTTTGGCGACCAGCCAGTCCTCTATCCTTGAAAATTCTAACCGTGGCAAATTCCGACCGTGGCAAACTCGTTGGCGCGACCTACCAGAAAGGTGTAAGGTAACTGTTTGGATGGCCAGTGCCACCCAATTTTGACCGGAACCTAGTGGGGGAGGCATCCAGGTCATCCACGGACTTACGGTCCCATATGTTTAACGTGATCGTAATCCGCGTGAACACGGCATCAGTTTTGGCAGTGGCAGGAATCGAACCCGGGCCTACCGAGTGAAATTCATGCACGCTAACCACTGGGCTACCGGGCCCTCCGCGACAATCTCCGTAACTTTCTTTTTATTGACCCAATTTAGACCGGAACCCAGTGGGGGAGGCATGACAGGAACCGTACCCTCCTTCCCCTACCACCAACCTCTCGGAAGGACTTACGGACCCATGTTTAACTTGATCGTACTCCGCGTCAGTGGCGGAAATCGAACTCGGGCCCATCGAGTGCAATTTTCGCGCGCTAACTTCCCGCGCGCTAATTTAAATTTTATAATTAAGCTCTTAATTCCATCATCCTCGTTCCATCATTTAAAATATCCATTTAAAATATCTATAAATTAAAATATCCATTTAAAATATCCATACCAGAAAGGTGTAAGGTAACTGTTTGGACGGCCAGGAAGTGCCACCCAATTTAGACCGGAACCCAGTGGGGGAGGCATCCACAGGGACCGTACCCCCCTTCCCCTACCACCAACCTCTCGGAAGGACTTACGGTGTTTTATTTTAATGACGTTAACACTAATAATTCAATTTTAAGGTTATTTAAGTTTGTATATATTAAAAGTATTTCTGTTTTTAATTAAAACACGAAACAAAATTATAAACACCCATAATAACGAAAGCCCATTGTTAAAATAAACTCTAAACTGAATCAATATGCTTTTGTAAAAATGATCCTAGCCAAAACTCTGTAAACTGATACACAAATAATAAAGTAAACAAAAATCTAAATATAATTCTAGAATAGAATTAGAAAATATGTTAAATCAGAATCCCTGTTTAAATAAGAACAATTTTAAAACATAAAACAATATAAATAAAATACACTATAAACGTGTAAATACACTTAATACGTAATGTTATAAAAAAAAGAATGTTCGTAAAAGAATAATAAATTTGTATCTGAGAAAGAGAAGTTTACAATATCTTGATGCAGAACAACTGGAAAGAAGTTTAACACATAGAGAGATGTCTGGGTTGAGTTGTAAGGAAAAATGACGTTTTTAAAAAAATAATAAATGCATTTAAAATGAAAAGTAATTTATTTCGAAAATAATAATTTATTCCAATAAAATGGATGAATAATTTATTCCAATGAAATGGATGGTTTGTTTTAGTTTAATGACGTTAGCACTAATAATTAAATTGAAAAGTAATTTATTTCGAATATCGAATATATTCGATGTTCGAATATATTCGAATATATATTTATTTCGAATATCGAATATATCGAATATATTCGCTATTGCGTATTATTCAGAACCGTTACGTCCCCACCCACTACCTTCTCTCCTTCTGCGAGGCCGAAACACCTGTGAAGAAATGCTTTAGCGGAAGCCGAGAAATTGAAATTCGGAAAATCTTAAAATCCCAATCCTGTGGGCAATACGGAATATTTCTTGATCAGATTGCACTTGTAAAAGTGCCAGATATTCGACCTTTCTAAAAATGTAAATTATTAGTAGAAATTATGAGTACTTTTTACTATGCGAAAATTTAAAAGCCAAAAATCGTTTTGAGCCAAAAGTGACTTTTGTTTTAAAATCTTTAAAAAAAAAAATTAGAATTTGTCCCTGAGATGTGAAATTGATATATTTTTACTCGCAATTCTCTGTTCTTTCCGGTGGCGTGATTTGTTTTTTTCTACGACGTCTGGATCGTGGAGAAAAAAGGGCAAACAACGGTCGAAATCGCATAAAACATTAAATAACAAAAAACAAATAAATAAAATTTAAAAAATCAGTTTTCACGTGTCCCCTTCCCACCCCCCGGGTCTCCGATTGACAAATTTCGCAGCTCTCCGACGCGCGGTCGCTGTATAAGACAGACACACAGATAGACAGACACACACACACACACACACACAGACATTGCCTTTTATTATATAGACTAGCCGCCTTTGGCAACCAGCCTGTTCGCTACCCTTGAAAATTCCTTGCAAATTCTGATCATTGCAAACTCGCTGGCGCGACCTACCAGACAGGTGTAAGGTAACTGTTTGGACAGCCAGGAAGTGCCACTCAATTTGGACCGGAACTCAGTGGGGGAGGCATCCACAGGGGCCGTACTCTCCTTCCCCTACCACCAACCTCTAGGAAGGACTTACGGTCCCACATGTTTAACGTGACCGTACTCCGCCTGAACACGGCGGCAGTTTCGGCAGTGGCGGGGATCGAACCCGGGCCTACCGAGTGCAATTCCTGCGCGTAACCAATTGGCTGCTGCGCCCTCCGCGACAATCTCCATAACTCTTTTTTTATACACCCAATTTTGACCGGAACCCAGTGAGGGAGGCATCCACAGGGACCATACCCTCCTTTCCCTACCACCAACCTCTCGGAAGGACTTACGGATCCACATGTTTAACGTGATCGTACTCCGCCTGAACACGGCGGCAGTTTAGGCAGTGACGGGAATCGCTAACCACTGGACTACCTCGCCCTCCGCGACAATCTCCATAGCTTTGTTCCTCCAGTATAAATTTGTTTTAGTCCGTAAGTCCTCGGAAGGACTTACGGACGTGAACATGACGGCAATTTTGGGAATCGAACCCGGGCCTACCAAGTGCAAATCCCGCGCGCTAACCACTGGGGTAGTTCACCCTCCGCGACATTCTCCATAACTTCACTCAATTTAAACCGGAACCCAGTGAGCCAGGTATCCACAGGGACTGTACCCTCCTTCCCCTACCACCAACCTGTCGGAAGGACTTACGGACCCACATGTTTAACGTGATCGTACTCGGCGTGAACACGGCAGCAGTTTCGGCAGGGGCGGGAATGGAACCCGAGTCTCCCGATTGCAATTCCCGCGCGCTAACCACTGGGCTACTGCGCCCTCCGCGACAATCTCCATAACTTTCTTTTAATTCACCCAATTTAGACCGGAGCCCAGTGGGGGACGCATCCACAGGGACCGTACCCTCCTTTCCCTACCAACAACCTCTCGGAAGGACTTACGGACCCACATGTTTAATGTGATCGTACATCGCCTGAACACGGAGGCAGTTGCGGGAATCGAACCCGGTCCTACCGAGTTCAATTTCCGTGCGCTAACTTCCCGCGCACTAATTTGAATTTTATAATGACCATATGCTAACCTCTTAATTCCTCTTATTGCCGAAGAGTTTAGGTGTTGGAGTTAATAAATTCATTGCCCTTCCTGATGGGAAAATAGTCTTGGAGATGCCGGATGAGGAATCGACTAGGAAGATACAGAGGGATCTTCTCAAAGATCCTGTGATGAAAAAATTTTTTAAGGTTATGCGGCCAGTAAAAAGGCTCCTTAAAATCATCTTCTTTAATGTTCCAGAAGAGGCGAACTTGGATTCTTTTGGAGGGGATCTTATTACTCAAATCCCCTGTCTTGGGGGGCATACTGATACACTTACTTTTAGGTTCAAAATTAAGGCCAGAAGTGGGTATCACTTTGTGTTTGACGTTAAACCGGTACAATTTAAGATCTTAAATGCACGGAAATTTGTGTTCTTTGGTTGGCATAGAATTTGGTGTAAACAGTTCTTAGCAATTCTTCAGTGTTCCGGATGTGGAAGACTAGGCCACACTAGGATCCGCTGCCCTTTTGGGAATCAACAGTCTTGTCTACGCTGCAACCTAATGCATTCGACAAAGAACTGCACAGATGGTTTTAAATGTATTAACTGTAAAGATTTTAATAAAAGAACCGGAGGTACTCGGTCTATTGTTCATTTTTGCCGGGATAGAAACTGCCCCTCCTTTAAAAAGGAGCTGGATACTCATATCAAGCACATCGATTATAGAGGCCCTGGTGGTGATGATTAAGAATTTTTGCTTGTGTGTAAATAGCTTATTGTTCGGTAGAGATGGGGTTTATTTGTTTATCTTGTTGAAACTTTCTGTAGTGCCTCAGGGTATATTTTGCTGTTCTTAGATTGATATTTGGGTGTTCTGGTGGGTGTGTACATATGGGGTTATATTGAGTAATTGTTTATGGAGGTTGATGACTAACTTTTCTTTGTGTAATCCCCTTGGATAGCGAGTTACGTTAATTTGGTTTATTTGTTTATTATGGAAATTTAAATATTTGGTGCTTATATGGTTTTGTTTATTTGACCTTCAGATATCCATAAGTTGGGTTCCTTGGCTTAGTCATAATGTAGGTGATAATGGCAATTTGGTGAAACTCACAGGACTTTTAAAAATATTATTTCGTTTTGAGGCTTGATGTTGAGTAGAGGGATCTATGCTAATATTATTTGATTATTTTGAGAAATAATTAGGTGAGATAATCAATCAATGGATATTAGATGTTATAATGATGTTTTATTAAATATAAGGATGTTCTTTTAGATAAATAATTAGAATATATGTTTATTTAAGACTATTTAATGGTTATCGATTTGAATTGATTGTAGCTATTATTGTGTTTACATTAGTTGGAATTTTGGTTATTGCTGGGGATCAGTTTAAGGTAATTGGTTTTGTTTTGGGGTGTCGGCGTTTTGGAGTTGCTTATGGTGGGTTTTTACGATTAGGTTCCCATGTTTGGTTTAATGCTTGTTTATTGAATGTTGTATTTGATTATTTGTTTATTATCTAG
Organism: Amaurobius ferox; assembly: GCA_951213105.1. NCBI lineage: Eukaryota > Metazoa > Arthropoda > Arachnida > Araneae > Amaurobiidae > Amaurobius > Amaurobius ferox. Next base: position 94,435,947 of record OX578146.1, read on the forward strand.
ACTATTGGACATTTGTTTTTGGAACATTTGATTAAGTTCATTTTGTTGATTTTGGAATAATTTTTAAGTTTATATTGATGGCAATTTGGCCTATTTATTTTGTTTTGTTAAATTTTTTATTATATCTGAATTATTTAATTGTTTATATTCCCACATGTTGATATGGATGAATGTAGTTGGCACCTCTTTTTAGTTATTAATACATTTGTTGGACCCTTGGGGTGGGCATGATGGGATTTCTTTCTCGGCCATGGTGTAAACTGCTTGCTCAATGCCATTCGTGGCGAACGCCACGGTCTGAGTTCTTCAAGCTCTTAATTCCATCACCTCATTCCATCGTTCCATCATTTAAAATTATTATTTATGCATATTATTATTATTATTATTTATCCATATTATTATTATTTATCATTATTATTTATCCATAAATTTGAAATATCCATCGTTCCATCATTTAAAATATCCATAAATTAAAACGTTCACAATTCAATCCACCATAATTCAATCATTTAAATTATTTGAAATATCCATTTAAAATATCCATAAATTAAAATATCAATTTAAAATATCATATAAATATAATCATTTCACCCGCTGTATACAACACATATCTTAATTCATTTTAAACCGGTGGTCTCCATAGGGACGGGTGAAAACTTCAACGGATGAAAACGCTGTTAGCCGAGAAATTGAAAATTCTTAGTTCATTAAAATCGCGATCCTGTGCATATTTATAATTATTTATTGACCAGATTGGACTTGTAAGAGTGCCAGATCTCTGACCTTTCTAAAAATGTAAATTATTAGTCAAAATTATAAGTACTTTTTACTATGCGAGAATTTAAAAACTAAAAATCGTTCTTTTGAGCCAAAAGTGAGTTATAAAGCAAGTCTTGAAAAGATCGAAACGTTCATAAAAAAAGTGTGTGCAGGAATAATAATAAAATCCAGTTGGATCAAAAATCTTTTATTTAGTAAAAAAAAACGTTATATTCAACGCATCTGATGTTATTTGAAAGTGTATCAACTCGAAGAACAACTAATTGTTAATAATAATGAAAATGCATTTACAAACTACGCTATAATGGTGGATTTACTTAAACTAAAAGCCAGTACATTAAACATAGTATTGAAATCCTCTACTCAGAAGAAAACTACTACAACAGAGTCTTTTGTTACAACCTACAAAATTAAAAATTATGATGGACTACCAATCAAAACATATATAAAAAACTTAGCACATCTCTTACCAATACCTAACATCGAAGTAAAACTGATTTATAAATTTGTGCAAACCAATGGTAGAAAAATATTTAATTATAACCGCATAAGTAGAAACGTCAATGTATATAAAAGTGAAGTGTGTAATTGTCAAAACAGCCCTTATATAGATACCCATCATGGGCACATTATCACTGGAAACCTGGATTTATTGGATAATCACAAGTTAAAATCTATGCTTCAACTTAGTACGAAATTTCGAATACAAGATTTCACAAATATTAAAAGGACTTTGAACAAGATTTGAAGAAATTTACATATAAATTCGTCGTAAAATACGGCATGCCAATACAAGCTTTCAAAGAATGGCAATACAACCTTGCCAAAATGTTCAATCTCCACTACAACACATTGTGTAAAAAAACGTATTATCCTTCTCTTCAAAATGCAGTCAATAAATATGAAGATAAATATGTTATAACTTATACTGATAAAGTAGTATCAAATTACGCATTCACATGCAGAAAATACTACGTTGATACTTTAAGAAACAGTTATCTTGACAAACAAATGTACTCCCCTTTACAACAAAATGGAAATTGTTTGGTAAATAAAATTAAAGCTCTGTATAAACGCATTGGTATCGAACTTAAAGCAGTTAACTTTCCATATCTGGTACTAATACTAAAACTTCATAAAAATCCAGTCAAGTTCCGGCCGATGACAGTGGGATGTGGATCCTATTTAACAATTGCAATGAAAAAATTTTAACTATACTTAAAAATATTATGAACTCAAGAAACAAGGAACAGTAATGATAAATAATAGATACGATGTCATCAACCGACTTCAATTTTATAAAAATCTGATGTGGGCAACACATGACTTTCCTTATATAATGTAATGAATTTACTACTTTAACAGTAAAAAAAATAGGTTTTTCTTATAGTAGATAATAATATTCCTTCCAAGATATTGAATTTTCGACAATTAGTCGTCATTTTCATTGATTTAGCGTCATTTTTATCCATTTGGCGGGATTTTCTTTAATTTGACAACATTTCAAAAAGTCGCCAAGTTTGCGACATTCCGCCAAATTCGTCGCCAAAATCTCGCCAATCGTTATGGACGAAGATATAAGTTGTTCTTGCAGCAGATAAATGACTATTGGCGTTCAAATACAAATGTATTGCTCAAAGTATCTTATTTCATGAATGGAACGAGCTAGATCCACGAGAATGATGTCATCCAATTTATCGCATGGTATTACATATGAAGAGTGAACATGTTTCTCAATTGAAAATATTTTTTTTTCATTTTATATGACTTTTTAATAATTTTTGTGAAAAATGTACAATATCTCGAGAACGGTTCATGTTAGTGTTCTAAAATTTATGTCAATCGTTTTCTAATGAAAAATTACATAAGAAATGTCTATTTGCGTAACTTTATTAATGGTTTTGATTTTTTGACGATTTTTTCAAAATTTCATTCGAAAATTTAGGGGTTTCTGAACATTCAATTACGTATAAAAACAATAGGCTTCCAGTGTTTACGGATTGTGATTTTTGTACCAAATTTGGTTCGAATCGGTCCATTCCTTCGTCAGTTATCGTCTTCACTGACACACACACACATACTTTCACACACACACACACAGGCATCACTTCAAAATTGTTTGATTCGTGATCAGGGATGCTTGAAACGTGCTCTCCCGTCGAAAACTCGATTTCGAATTTTCGACCCCGTCACAATACTTTCCTTATAGATTATGTATATAAGGAAAGTAACAAGGATATATGTTTCAAAAGTTACGATTTCCGTGATTTATTCAACAACATCAATCTGGAAAATCTATATGAAATTTTGAAGAAACTACATGAAATATATGACCTTAAAGAGCATATTACATTCAGAAAATACAAGGACTTGATTCGCATTGTGTTGTTTGAAAACATCTTATTTGATGGCACCAACTATTTTCAACAGGTTAAGGATATTCCCATGGGAGTGTAATGTTCATCCATGCTCGCCCATCTATACTTGAATAAATTTGAAAATGGCACTCATATATTACATGAAATGCCATATTTTCGTTATGTTGACGATGTCCTTATTGGGCAATATAAGAATACACCCCAATTTGATTTTAGTTTTTATTCAAAAGAACTGGAATTGATCGAGAATATGAGTAAGGAGGAAGATAGTGATGATTTTCTAGACATGACTCTAAAACATGACAGTAGATATGGTACTTATACCGTCTTATATGACAAGAGAAACAATTTCAATATGGAAATCAATCACATTATTGATTGGAGGTCCAATTTGACCAAAAACATTTTCAGAAATGTCGTCATTGGTCACCTCAAAAGAAATCAACGGAATAATACTTTCAAGTCTGATTGCATCATGCGTAATAGGAATATTATGAAGTGGCAATAAAACGGAATTATCCAATTGGTTTCCTGACATGTTATTATAATTCCCTATTTAATAAAAAAAGGGAGAAAATGATTACTTAAAGGATATGGCAGAGGTAAAGAACGATGAAGGTGAAAATAACGAATTGCGCATGCGTAAACTGCTTTTAAATATAATGCACTCTGGCATTTGCTGCATTTTTATTCTATTCCTCTCCCTTCCGATACTGGTTAATTCCTATTTGTTTACTTTGCACTTTTTCGAGTGTTTTTGACTTGACACATTTACGGAAGTATGGCTACTACATGGCATTGGTACTGTGAGTGTTGCCCGGGCATAAAAGCAGTCTTTTAAACGGAAAAGAGGTGTCGCCATGCCCTTCTACCATTTTATGCCTTGCATTTGGTCATTTCCCCCCCTTCTTCATATGAATATTATATATATATTTATATATATATATATATATATATATATATATATATATATATATTTATATATATATATATATATATATATATATATATATATATATATATATATATATATATATAACATCCCTACTCTGAGCTCTCTATACATCGAACTACTCAGTGTAAATGCTCTAACATTGTTGAAACTACTATTCAAGACATGGGGAAAGGGATTACGCGAAAAAAATTAGTTCCAGAAATACCGATAGGTGGCGCTGTACAACAGAAAATATGCTGAAAACACACAAAATACACATTTGTAACACATTTTATTCGAACGTACCAAATATTCATATCACAAGGATCTTATCGATGCAGGGAATGCTGCTCAATATGGTTCCCTTCTTCAAGATGTAAAATCTGCAGTCTGTGGACAGCTTGTTCAACTGCGATTCCTAATTGGTCGATTGAGATGCTTCTCACATGCAGAGTGATACTGTCTTTCAAATCTGCCAAGGTTACCAGACGTCCTCGATAAACAAGACTTTTTAATTATCCCCACTGCCAAAAATCAAAGAGATTGAGATCTGGGGAACGAGATGGCCAGGTTGCCGGAAACGCACGACTAATTATTCTACCATTAGTAAAATGTTGTCGAAGAAACTGCTGTACACAGAGTCCAATGTGTGGAGCGCTCCATCTTGCATAAAGGTAATTGAATCAAGACATTGGTGCTGGTGCAGTTGGGGTACAACTAAATTTTCGAGCATGTTGTGTTCCTCTTGGCCGTCACGTCGCATATCACAGGGCCATTGGGAGTAGCCTCTTCGAAAAATAAAGGTCCAAGAATGAATGTGGCTGTGAATCCACACTAGACTGTAACTTTCAGTGAGTGATGTGGAATTTTTTGGAAGGTACGAGGGTTTTTCGTGTCCCAAATGCAACAGTTATGGGTGTCGACGGTTCCACTTAGATGGAAATGCGCTTCATCGCTCCATAGAATCGGCCATGCCAAGATGCATACATTTCAACTCTAGCCGGAAATGTCAATACAAAGGTCAGTCGCTTCTCTCTGTCGATGGTCAACAAGTGGTGATTGTGACTAATTTTGTACGGGAAAAATGCACAATGTTTCTCAGTACGTTCCGCACTGTGCTGTAGGGAACACCCAAGTTTCGTGACACTCCACTTGCACTACTACAGCCTATAACCTTATCCATTGATTGTTCAACAATAGCTGTGGAAACATCGTCAACGACATCTGAAAGAGTAGATTTGCGTCCTCGACCCGCTTGAACTCCAAGATATCCAGTTTTCTCGAATCGAGCTATCATTCTCCTGAGAGCTTGTGTAAGTAATGGTCCTTTGCGCAAATTCTTAAGTCGACGAAACTCTCGAAGTGCAGCTGCAGCATGTCCTTTGTTTTCATAAAACAGCTTCACAAGCAAATGCGTTCTGGCAGTGTGACAGCCATCGCTGATAAGATTGAAAATTTACCAGTTTTATCCCCTTTTATGCCCAGAACATAGTAGCTGCAAACCAAGGGTTTATGCAAATTTTTGTGCTTACAGTGCGAAATTGCGGTTACAATGACAGTTTAAGTTTCTTCACTTTTTTATCTTCTTTTTTTTTTCATATTAGCAAAAGAAATTAACAAAAAATTCCATATCGCATGTGTTTGTTTTTTATGATTATTTTGTGTCTTTTCAGCATATTTTTGTTGTACCGCGCCACCTATCGGTGTTTCTGGAACTAATTTTATTTTGTCGCGTAATCCCTTTCCCCATGTCTTGAATAGTAGTTTCAGCCATTTTTGAGCCATTACACTGAGTAGTTCGATGTATAGAGAGCTCAGAGTAGGAGTGTTTTAATTCTGACCACCCGGTATATATACAGGGTTGTTATAATTAAAGTTCGCCTATTCAGACGGCTCTAGAGCAGGTTCTATGGCTCCAAACGAAACAACATTTAACTAGTATGTAGTACAAGTGATGCGCTCTGCGAAAATAGAAAAAAAAAATTAGTTACAATTCTCTTCAGTAGGTGGCGCTGTGCCATTAACTAAGGCGATTGTTGCAATTTATTTGTGAAATAAATAAAGGCAAATGTATTGCATAGTTGGTGCAATGACAATTGGCTAATGCAGTAAGATTTAGAGCCAGATCTATTGCTACAAACAATACAGAAAAAAGGAGATAATTTCATGTGATGCAATCTGCGTCCAGAAAAATAAAACATGTCGCTCGCAAGCGACGAATAACAGCATTATGCATGCACAATGAACCCTCCATTATTTTCAATCACGCATTGCATTCTCAGAACTGTGTTTTCTACTGCAGAGCGTAAAGTGTCCTGTGGGATTGACCCGATGTGACGCCTAATACTGTTCTTCAGATCAGAGATCGTCCGCCATCTGTCTTTAGACACAGAATCTTTCCAACATCCCCACAGCCAAAAATCGCATGGTGTGAGATCAGGCGATCGTGGTGGCCAGATTGTTGTAAAATAACGACTTATCACACGGTCTTGAGTGAAATGGCGTTGTAGGAAAGTCTGAACTGTTCGAGTAATGTGAGGTGGTGCACCGTCTTGCATAAAAACGGTATTTTGAAGGCAGCCTCGCTGTAGCAACTCGGGAATCACAAAACATGACAACATATTGAGATATCTTGTCCCATTTACGGAACTTGTAATGGGCCCTGTGGGTGTTGATTCCTCATAAAAATATGTTCCTATCATAAACGTAGCTGTAAAACCGCACTACACTGTCACTTTAGGTGCATGCAATGGAACTTATTGAACAACGTTAGGATTCGCTTTCGCCCAAATCCGACAGTTGTGTGTGTTCACTTGTCCGTTTATATAAAAATGCGCTTCATCGCCCACAGAATATTCCAAGGCGAAGAGTCATCCACATTCATTCGTGCAAGAAATTGTAGTGCAAATGTTAGCCGAGTTCCTGTATCACCCTGTATTAACTGTTGCACCCTCTGAATCTTGTATGGATAGTAGCGCAAAATTTTACGCATCACTTTTCTCACCGTAGAAATCGACTTGTCGACTTGATTTGCAATAGCTGACAAACTTGCATTACTATATGGTGAATGGTTTGATGAATCTACGGCAGCAGTAGCAATATCTTCAACGCTAGAACTGTCCACTTGTTTTCGTCCTCTGCCAGGAAGAATGTCGAGTCTTCCTGTTGCCTCAAATTTGTAAATTATTTTGTGAACGCTACGATCAGACATTGGTCCACGTCTAACATGTTTCTGTTTCCGGAATTCTCGAAGAGCTGCAGCTGCGTTGATGTTCTGTTGATAAAATAACTTTACGAGAAGAGCTTTTTCTTTCAACGTAATAATTTCTACAAAGCGTCAGATTCTAACGCTTTTCAGAAACAATAAACTCGTCCAGTATCAAAGGAATGACAGACGCGCTTTGTTAGCTTGTTTTAAATCGTAAGTTGATTTGAAGAGTATTTCAGTGTTTCGAAGTTGTGACATCACTGCCGTATCGTCGAAGATTTGAATAAACAAGTGATCTTCTTTAAGCGTTTGTTGAAATTTTGTACACATTTGTGTGTTTCGTCTGGATTGACCGAAATTGATAGAATGAATCTGCACAATTTTACTTTTATCAACTGTGACATAAATTTTCCTTCATTGTTTTTACAACGAAACTTGCGAAAATCACATTAGATGTTGCAGCAGTGCCACCTACATACGACAATTGTAACTAATTTTTTTTTCGATTTTCGCAGAGCGCATCACTTGTACTACATACTAGTTAAATGTTGTTTCGTTTGGAGCCATAGAATCGGCTCTAGAGCCTTCTGAATATGTGAACTTTAATTATAACAACCTTGTATATATATATATATATATATATATATATATATATATATATATATATATATATATATATATATATCTTTATATATATATTACATACTGTTCACATATCCCGGTAATATTCTTAAAGTTTATTTTATATAATAAATGATTTCGTTTAATCAGCAGGTAACATACATGTTAAATTACTCTAGAAAGCTGCTCCCATTTCGTCTGCAGTTACTTGAAAAATTGCAAGAAAAGTAATCGAGTAGCATCCAAAGAATATACGTATAAAGAAGGGAAGCTTCCATTGGGTGACGCGAAATCCGGCGCCAAGACAATTTGACCGAGGTATGCAGAGAAAACAACATTTCGGGGCCGCAACGGGTTGCACGCCAGCTTTGTCTTTTTTAATGCCTACGGAATCTTTTTGTACAAGACTTTGGAGTATAAAATAGTTTTATTTTTGCATATTGTAATAGTAATAATATTGATGTGATTTTAGTATAGATTATTTTTTCAAAGATTATGTAAAACTGATCACGTTACATATATCTTTCTCAGAAATTTTGTATAGCATGATTTGTGTATCTATCGTATAGCATGGAAAACTATTTTATGTTATGAAGAAATTCAGAATAAGAATATAAAATGATTTTTATCAAATGCCGAAAACATAAAATTATATTTATATTATCTAAATTTTATCTTAAAATATTCACATTAATTTCATGTATTATTAAAAATTAGTTTTTTTCACAAATATATGTGCATAAAAGAAGTTATTTACTATTATAAAGAAAATAAATTCTGTCCAAAATTTTTTTATTCACTATTTTGACGGACAAATAAGCTGAAAATCGTCCTATATGCATTTCAAGATGTGCGTCTGTATGTGTGTGTTTTCCAAAACATTTCAGAAATCTTACGTTGCATGGTTGTAATTGTTGGCTTTCATACACCGTTGAGTTCATATACCCTGTGTTTATTTAATTTTTCTTGTTTGCTTCTCACATTCTTATTTTCCATTTTACATCGTTTAATTTCGTCTCTTCGCACTTGCTGGCACTACTATATTGGTATATGTTATTTAGTTCTTTTCTGTTTGGACAGCGTAATCTACCGCTCTTTTTGGCGCTCATGTCTATGCTTGGTCGCACTAAGATGGAAATTCAAAGATTTCCAAAACGTATATTCTGCTTACTTAACTTTAGTGACCCTGTATTTGACGTTAATTTATTGATTGTGCTAAAAGTCAAGTTCTATACATAAAATTGTGAACTCTGTATTCTCCAGTCTCTAATGTCAGAATGACACACAGCTGACAATCTGACTGACCACATCCTGCTAATTTCACCTCTGGTTAGTCTTCTGCTCCTATTTTAATCATTCGGTTTGCTTCCTGTGTGGCCGTTTTCCGCCCGATTTCAAATCGGAATTCTATATCCCAGAATCCACTGTGTGCATGCTTGCCCCCTTCCCCCGCGGGGTGGCCCACTCTTTGAGTGGTGATCGGATCTTAGCTCTGTAACTATGATCCTCCAACCTGGGGGGGGGGGGGGGTAAATAAATCCGGGGAACCGGCTGTCGAAGAACCGGTCATCGTACCGGTGAGGCAGTTAGGCCTAGGACTATTCCCGGTGGCTCTGATCGCATGGACTGCGTCTATTCATGACCTGAGCCTAGATCTGGCCGGCGACTGGGCTCGGGTTGGCGGGTAATTCTTCGGACCTTACCCCGTGAATGTTTCTGCCGAGTACGTTGCCCTGGCTGTGGCTTTGCTGGATGAGAGATTGTTCCTTCGCAGCAAGCCTTTATATCGGCATAAACCAACAGGTTCTCGTGGTTTGTTGCTTAATCCAATCCTGTGTCCATGCTTGTACTAGAGTCTTTTTTAAACCTCCGACATCTTTGCACTAACCTGCACTGTAAATTTGTTCTGGCGCCATTGTAAAGAACTTTGTTTTCCCAACCGGGAATCAAAACCTGGGTCTTCGATCTACCGAAGTTCTACCGTTGAACTACTAGTACGAAATTGCAAACTCTTATGGAAGTGTTATTCTACAACTTATTTAAATTGCGTATCCATATTATGGGTTAATCAACGTACATGCATCCAAATGAGACAATCAGATTGTTACCCCATTACCACATTTCCTCTTTCGCATAATATGCATTGTATTATATAGAGAGAAAAATAAACGTGTAGTAGTAAATGGCTGTGCGAATATTCTTTCAAATAAACGAAAGACATATGGAAATTTTGTGCTTTTTGTGTGAATTTCATTTGCTTATTTGACATTTCCATTTCATGCAAAAATAAATTGAATAAAAGCATTTTCAAGTTTTGTTTTATACGTCGCATGTTGGAAAAGTTTTTATTAAGATAGATGCATGGAACAAGCTACATTTATTAAAGATATTATTCTTACAACTGAAGATATGTGTAACTGTAAAAATACATTTGCATATGCTAAATGCATTTATACGAGCTTCAATATTAACGTTGTGACATTCCCCTACGTTTATCATGCCATTAATGCCTACTTTTAACTAATACCCAAGTTTCCGTTAGACAATTGAGTATTTCTTAAGATACAACATGTGCATTTTCTATAGATAATAAAACTTGTATGTCAAAATAATTTATCGTATGTCAAAAAAATTATTGTATGTCAAAATAATGTATATAATCTGCCTAGAACTGACTGAGGAGCGGGGGATGCATCAAAATTATCGGGTACTTACGTTATAGGTAGGATCTTGGTTTTTGTGTCATTCGATTTGTTTCAGTTTCAAAACCAAGAGAAAAATATAAATATTTGATTAACGGGTGACATTGCAAAGGAATAATAAAAATATCAAAAGCATTTTATTTAATTGCGAGAACCTAAAACTTTCAGTCTAACTATAATCTGAATTTAGGTCTCATTTGATCCGTTACAGCCAGCTTCCAGGTCAACGAGATAATATAGTTTTCGAAAATTCAAATTAAGGGTGACGATGCAAAGGAATAATTTAAGACCTACAAAACTAATTTTTTGAAATGTTTGAGCACTTCCTTGAAGCCAGAATCACGGTTTTAAACCTCCTTCGGTCGACTTTAGCCTTTCGATCAACAAAACACTTGACATTTTTAAAAATTCGAATTAACGGTGACTATACAAAGGGATTTTAAAAAACGTACACCACTTTACTTATCGAAAACGATAAATACACAATTTTATATTCTTGTGCTGCTAACGATTAAAACTGGTTATCACTATATTAGATTAAGTCAGTAGGTGTCTCATTTACTCACCACTAGTCATTAAGAACGAGCGAAGCGCTGTGAAATGTCTTGTGCAATGTAACTTTCTAATACTTTTTTGTAGAATGCAAACATAAGAAAATGTAAAGTAACTGTAATTGTTTCAAAAGCTTTATGAGTTTTCCTTAATTAAGAGTTTGTTTATAGCACAATGTATATTCTCTCAAACAGCCGTTTTATTTATTATAAAAAAATGAATGCATATTAGAGCTATCTTTAAATTTGATCTAGTTGATAATCCTAAGGCAACTTGATGTTACAGAATTAAATAAATACATATTGTAATTTCGGTGGCTAATTAATATCTTAACAACAATATCTATCTATTTCCTGTTAAAATTAATTTATAATCAACCCTTTACCTGAGAGTAACGAAGATATTATATCCGATGATGCTTTTTCTGTATTTTTGATCAAAAGCGTATCATATCTCAACAACGGTAAAAATAATATAACTATAACTTTATAATACTTCCTTGAAGAAAGCACGCATAAACATGTAGGGTGACGCGGTATAACTTATTAAATAAAACCCTGTGCAATAAATTATCATTTATGTAAGAGATTTTGATATACTTATTTTAATTTTCTCTATTTTCAGAAAAGAAGTTTTTTGAAGTACTCGAACCTTTTTGTAGTCCGACCGTATCTTAACGGCGTGGGGAGCTTTTAGTACAATGTTCAAAAGTAAGAAAAATAAAAAGAAACTCTCAAAACGGACAAACTATCGTCTGGAGAAACCTTTGGGAGATCCAGCTGGATTTCTTTTAGCAAGATAATGCTGCAATTCACACAGAGATCTCCATGAAACAGTGTCTAAAGGTTTTATTACACGGAGTAATTGCTTCCAGCAATTTATCATCAACACCATACATTTCAATGAGAAGAAACCGTGCCGCCGAATACCGCAATTTTTTCGAACTCAGCAATAAAAGTTGCTCAATTTATGAGCGCGGACCAATCAGAGGATGACAAAATTGGACGTCACTCCGCTCCACCTTTATTCTTCTCATTTGCATTTGATGGCGATGGCGACAGCAAGCACATCTCAAGCAGCTTAACTACGTAGAATCCTGGAGTTGAAAAAAATTTAACAGAACTTCTAACAAAAATGCAGACACATGTGGGATATAAAAAATCCAAATTATAAGAAAAAACACTAAAGGATGCTTCCTGGAAAGATATCGGCGGCATTAGAGAGGATGGGCTTAAAGTAAGTGTGCTGAAAGAACATTAAATTAGGTTTAATTTTTCTTAAATTAATTTTGTGGAAAAAATTATTAATCTTAATTAAACTGGTCGTGAAGCGTAACATTTGTACATTGCTATCGTGGCCGCACAACCCACCATTACCTCTATTTAACATAATCACTAAATCAAAACACTACACACAATCCACATTTTTAATTTTTAAAATAAATTATCATTTATCTACAACTCTGTTACTATTATAATTAAAATTACATCAATTTTAACAAACGCTTGAGGAGGAGAAAAGCACCTTGTGAGACCAGGTCTTTTGAATCTTATTCCAAATATCAGAAATTGACCTAACATACATGAAGACGGGCATATACCTCTGTATTTCGGTTCTGTAGTTCAGCATGGATGTCACCTTTTCCGATTCTTTTTCTGACATTTGGAGTCAGACTTCGTATTTTTCTATAACATTTTCAATACGGAACTGAATAACGACTCTCTCTGAATAACACTGCTTAAAATCACGACGCTCTCTTTCTTCAACTCTTGAATAATCATTTAATTATATTCGTTGACTTTCTCCTTGCAGCCTCATAATTTGGTCTAGGGTTCAGATATGCCCTCCTTGCTCTCATTGGATGCTCCTCAGTGCGATGTCGTATCTTTGCATTATTATCTCTTTCAGTTTCCAATGAAGCTTGTTTTAGGTTTTGGTCCTAAGTTATTTTGCCCCAACTACACCTGCAATTTGTATGACGTGTATTTATTGAGGGCATGACTCTCCAGGCCAAGACTGTCATATAACAGTGGCTAAAAGTCTGCGCTTTGTTTCGTCGTAAACATCAAAATCTGCATATGGTGCCCCCTGGTCTCATAGTATGATTGACGGGCGGAATTAGCGATGTTCGGCAATAAAAATTACCTTGTGTAATAACACCATTAGTGACAAATACATCTCAGTTCTGGACTGAACTGTTATCAATCCATCTAGAATATGTAGAGCACCCTGACACATGCCGTACATAGTAACGGCAAGTAATATTATTTTGATAAAGAACTGAAAGCAGTCATTGAGGAAGGACAGATTGATATTAATCCACCTATACAAAAACTCATGCATTCTATATAAAATCGCTTATAAAAAATAATGATAGAATTGGCCATTATTAAATAATGTACATTTCATCCGAGTAAAAAAGTTTCATTTCTGCACCGTAACTTTTGAGACACGCAATGTTTGTATTTCTGCTATATTCATAGTAAATGTTTAACTTTAACATTTTGCATTTGTAGCACACAAATGATTTATTTTGCAATACAAAAATATTCAATACTTGGTTGTGTATTTCTTGTTGTTTATTAAACATCAAATTTGGTGTTGTGTCTAAACTTTTCATCGCACAGTACTAAGCACTGTAGGAAATGTGATTAAAACAACAGATACAGTGCATACAAGATAATAGTCTACAATAATTGAGGTTTTGATAGAAAAAGTAAATTAACTTTCTCCAAATTCATCAACGACAAAATAATTCTACTTCCTTTCATCACAAGATTTCTTTTGATCCTTTGGCGTGCAAGAATCCATTAGGGCACGGGGCTTTTAGTCGTGCGAAGTGACCCAATACATTTTGATTCAAATGATACAACAGCAAATTTTCTTTGTTGTTGGGCTAAATCTTTATCATTTAGCCTACAGCATATACAAAGAGAACCTAAAAAACTATATAAAATAATTTAGGTATATTATTGAGAAATGTTGAAGATTATTGCAGGCGGCCGCTTAAAGCATAAAAGAAAATACAGTCGTCTCTGTAATTCAAGTTATCTAGCCAGCTGTTTACATTCGTCAATTAAATCACTGTTTAAATTCGTCACTAAGACAAAAGTTCTTTACTAGTGTTTTTAAGATGTTTTTGAATTTCGTCAGCTTATTTGACGATTCCAGTGCATGCAATATGAATAACACATTTTCATGTATTTTTGCAACCTACATTGGAAAAATCATAATCTAACATGGGTATATACAGGTATTTTATTAAAATATTTATAAAAAATACAAAGCTATTGAGTAATAACAATTTTCAAGTAATTTTTAACTTTGTATGTGCAGACTTTATGGATGATGTTTATATATTTCATAAATATATTGTTTATTTAAATAAAATATAATCTATATATATAAAATTGAAAATCTGTCTGTCTGTCTGTTTGTCCCATCATCACGAGAGAACGGCTGAACCGAATGGAATGTTTTGAAAATTATTTCGTACGATTACTGACAGCTATAAATTTGCTGATTTTAAATGCAATTGAATCTTCGGAATATTCTTTTATTTTCGAATGATTTTTTAAACAAAATCATAAGAATTCATGATTTTCAATACTGTTTAATAAATATCATTTTACACGTAATTTTTCGAAGGAAAACGAATGGCGCGAACTTTAAAACGATAGTATGAAATGTTCTTGATACGTACAATTGCCTGTTTACCAAATAGATTTTTCGAAAAATCAGGTAAAATTAAAAAAATGTAGCAAGTATGACCAAGTATGTTCACTTTCTGTATGCAAATTTATGCAACAATATCATGCAAAATTATGTTAACAATACTCTGGAAGATATTACAAGAGATATTTTCAAGAAAAACTACATAAAACTAAAAAAGTGGTAAACATTATTTGGTATTATCACTACCATCGGGTTAACTTTCCATATACAGCGGTATGCATCGGATCTGTTAAAAAAATTTTTTTATTCTTGTTCAATCCATTCATGAGACATGATGCGTTTTATATTTTCAAACAACAGAATTCACCAATAGTAATTTTTTCACAAGATAGTAATTAAATGCAATTACATTTTGACGAGGATTTTACACTTGAGTATGAATAAGTCATTCCGTTTGGACTAATAAATCGCCAAAAGCGCCAAAGGTCAATTCACTTGGAGCTAATTCAATGCCAAAAACATTGTGTTGTGAGTAGTGTGCACTATTATTTCGCTGTGAAAAAAATGCAGATATTACATTATGCAGAGAAACCCGTGTCCTGCCCTGATCAGATTTTCACAAAATGCATACCTGGTAGATATCTAAGAAATCTTATGCATTCATTCTTCCAAATGGAATAAAATACGCATGAATATTTCATACACTTCCGGGTAAATCTGCCTATTTTAAGAGTGCATTGCGTGCCACGATAAATTGATAAAAGCATTTACAATATATTATTTTACTACCCCTGATGTTCATTGTGTATTTTAAGTCGGTTATTTTTATGCAAATTGTCTTTATGGGAAGAATTTGATCTATTTATATAACATTGAAAAACTATCTGTGGGTGTGTTTGTTTATTTGTTTGCTTATCTCATCATCACGGGAGAACGGCTGCACCGAATTTCATGAATCTTTGTGGGTGAACATGATATAGTCCCATTTAATATTTAAATACTATTAACCATATGAAGATCATATAAAGAATTAACATGATAAACCTTCATGAGTCTATACAGTTCGTTAATCACATCTACACTACATC
Organism: Amaurobius ferox; assembly: GCA_951213105.1. NCBI lineage: Eukaryota > Metazoa > Arthropoda > Arachnida > Araneae > Amaurobiidae > Amaurobius > Amaurobius ferox. The sequence goes on from OX578146.1 coordinate 94,451,885, forward strand.
ACATAGAGGTTTCATAGAAGACTAAGCAGCCCGAAATATGTTATATGCTGTGTAATATTGTGAAGATTATTAAGAGACAAATAAACAAATTTATAAAAATATTTATCGCTGTTATATCACTGTTACAAACAACTTAACTGTATTGTTACTTTTGCTATTATAGGATTTTGCTGTTACTGTTTGCTGTCACTTAACTTTCTTGGATTATGTCAGAGAAACATGTAAACTAATATTACTGAATGTAAAAATGCAATTATCTTGCAGAGATTATTTTATCATTCGAAATATAATCTGGACCAATTTACATGCAATACACGCATCTGAATAATAATTTACATGACGACAAAATTTTGGTATCAAAAACCGATTTCGGTTCCCAAGGTCACAAGACTGAAACTTCACACTCGTAAAAGAAAATATAGATTTTCAGCTTTGATATATTTCATTGTATAACACATTCAAACCACTTTTATAGCGTCCATAAAGTGCAAGTTTTCCTACGGTTTACGAACAATGCACCATCTGCCGAATCTTTAAAAATGAATCCCAAAAAATAAATCTCAAAAGATGAGGAAGTAGAAAAAATGTATGAACATTTTTTGTGCAACTTTGGGATTTCAATTGCTTACACGATTTTATCATATGCAGGAAAAAATTGAATAATAGCATTTTGGAGAATTTTCTTTTGCTTCCTGTATATTAAAAAAATGTCATGTGAGCAGCATATTATTTGTACTACATACTGCAATGAATTTACTTGCTTAACGTAAACACAACATATATAGCAGATATATCATGCAATATATATATCAACATATATTGTACGAAAAATATAACACTTCATTTTCGTTGAAACATTGAAGTATTTCAAACTCTCTTGTATACTTATTTCATACAGTCATATAAATTTTCTGTAAAACTTTCGGCAACAAATTTACTAATTTGATGTAAACACAACAAATATTGCAAGTATATTTCACAATATATATGTCAACATCTACAGGGTCGAGTCACATTATTATGGCCACCTTCTAATTTTGACGTCAACAGCGAGTAGCCAATGAAAGGAGGCACGTCCGGTGACCTGACCTGGTGGGTATATAAGGTGTGGTGTAGGCATTCTGGAAACATATTACTCATTGCTGTCGTGGCTAACAGAAGCGATATATCAGATTTGAAAAAAGGCATGATTAATGGATTTCGGGCCAAAGGTGGCAGTATTTACGAAATAGCACAGTTTGTGAATTGTTCGCTTACTTTTGTGGTAAAAGTGTATCGTCAATGTAGAAATGGCACCATTACAAATAAGCGACATGAAAATTACGAAGCACCACGCTCCATTGATGCGAGAGCTAAACGTCGGCTCCGAAGGTTCGTCAGAGCCGATCGCTCGCTGCAGTGGAGCAACTCACTGGTCGAATAAACCAGGGGCTAACGGAATTGTGCCTCAAATGACAATTAATTGAACTTTGCTGTGTATGGACCTCCGAAGCAGATGAACGGTCACTGCACCTATGCTAATGAAAGTGCGTCGGCAGAAAAGGGTTACATTTGCACGACAATATCGGAATCCGCTGATGGTAAAAAATTGATTTCTCCAATGACTCACGTCTTCTGCTTTATCAAACGGATGGAAGTTAGCGTATAAGACGTGAAAGACCAAAAAACAAACCCTCATCAAACATTGCCGGGAAAACACAAGGCGGTAGGGGCAGCGTTATGGTCTGGGGAATGTTTTACTTCTCTGGGTTCGCTCATACCTGTGAAAGGCAGTATGAACCAAATTTTTTATGAATTCATCCTTCCAGACCATGCTGATTGTCTTCGCTGGGGCGGATGGAATCTACCAGCACGACAATGCTACGTCTCACACACCGAGGACTGTCCGAGTGGGGTTGGAAGAGCACGATAAAAACTTCAAAGTAGTTCCCTGGCCCCCTATTTCCCCATACTTAAACCCAATTGAGAATCTGTGGAATCACTTCGATCGGTTTGTTCACTCTATGGATTCTCCACCAACGTACGTCCCAGCAGCTGTCAGATGAACAGTTAGCATAGTACCACACAGTGGCGTATTTAGGGGGACGGTTGTTAAAGAACAAGTAAGCACCCTGAAGATTTATCGTGTCTTAAACATCTACTATGGTTTTGCGTTAAGGTAATGGTATTTTATATTATTATTATTAAATATCCTATATTATACTATATTATTAAACTATTTCAAACATTCAATATGTAAAAAACCACTTTCTGAAAAGGATATGGAAAACATGAACAACGTATTTATGCATAAATAAAAATTATTACTTATTTAAGCACAAATAAAAATTTTAGTGCTTAAATACGTTATTTGGCTTCTGCTTAATTACATTCTCACAATTTAACAACCGATATCCAATTCCATAATTCCTCAAAATTTCCAAAACTAATTAAACTCTAACCATAATTGCTCGAAATGGAGTACAATTTATAAATCATTTACCATTTTGTTGGAATATTTATTCTTAGACAGGCAAATACATCCAAAACAAATGAGAGATTTTGATTTGTAGAAGTACAAGAGACAAAATATAATTATTTTTCCAGAAGAAATTTGCAATATAACTTTGAGTTTATTGATTTTTGACGTAATTTTGTTATGTTTTGTGCTAATAATTTAATGCTCGCTTGGTTAGACCTAGGTTAGACAGATCTCATGTTCGTGGTCTAGTTAAACTCAAGGAAGAACTCCTTGAAATGGAGTGTAATTGACAAATCATTTAAAACAATTTGTTAGAATATTTATTGATATGAAACACTGCCATAGGGTTCCATAGACTGACGTGTGATCGTGAATTTACGAAGAGATAATTTTTCTGTATTCTCAAAAATTCCCTTTAGTAAATTGATACTGAAAATAAATACTAGATAAATAATTCAATGGAATACAAGTCAGCAAAATGAAACTTAGCGGGGTAAACAGAAAAAAAATCCGTAAGGATTAGTTTTAATTCATACACATTGTTACCCCGTCTAATTTGTATTTTACTGACTTGGATTCCATTGAATTATTTATCTAGGTGGCGAATAAAGAGATTATTATATAAAGTTAAACATTAACATTCTTTATTTGTTTGTGATTGCAATTACAATTGCTAAACATTGCTCGCAATAACTCACCATTATTTCTTAGTGCAAGCCCACTTACCATAATCTATAAATAAATACATTACTCATTCAAATAAACTTTTTAACTTCAAAATTCATTTATTAATACCAATTATGGGCATAATTAAAATTACATAAAAATTTACTACAAAATTATTCAAGGAGGAGAAGCACTCGTGCGAGACCCTGTGATGCATAAATTATTCAAATAGTTGCTAATTCGACCTATTATTAATAACCGCATATGCATTTGTCTTTTTGGCTCTGGTTTGTTGGTCCGCATTTTCTGGATTCGATGGAATGATTCTGCACATTTTTAAACACATCACACAATGCACTTTCTAACCAGGGCCGATCCTAGCAGGTGTGCAGCGCGTGCAGCGCGTGCACCGCACGCGGGCGGCCAAAACAAGGGGCGGCCGCAGGCCGCATATAGTTCTATCAATCAAGCAAAATTTTTTAAAACTTATTAATAAACTTATTAAAGTCGAATAAATATGCTGAATTTTAAATAGTTATTGAAAAATCAAAATAAATCCCATAGTTTAAGAAAAATAGAATGTTAGTGCACAGTGTGTTGGTCCATTGTCCATTAATGTCTACTCTTTACACACATCCTTCATTTGATAGCAAAATTCGTGGCAGAGTCAGCAATACGGCATAGAAAAGGATACCAAATTTTAAATTTCTATCTAAAAAAATAACCAAGGGGCATATTTTTGAGACGCCTAAGGATGCTTCGTTCCACTGTGCGGCGGCTTATTTATGTATACCACTGTCGGCACGCGGCTCGCAGATCAATGGTCAAAAGAAACTTTATTTTAGCGGTCTCCTTTGTAGATTAGAACTGAATTATTTCGGCAAAATTATCCCTTTCGCGACAGCGACATTCCGAAACTGCGGCGGCCCAAAGGACGGAGAGCTTCTTTTTTTGAACTGTTCCCAGGAGACGGCAATTTTATTGCGCTAAGCCTAACTCTCGAAAAAAATTTACTAAAAATCACCCGTTCAACACAGCATTCTACTATTTTCAGGAATAAAGGAAATTCTTATTTTCTATTTGATGTATATTTTTCTTTCAAATTTTCTTTTATCAACATATTAAAAATTTTGGCGTATTAAAAATGATAACTTACCTTGAATAAAATAGTTATAAGTTAATCAGGAGTGTATATAGATTTAAATCAGTTACCAGGAGTGTATACAGATTTAAATTTTGAAACTAATGCATCTAAAACGGGTTTCAATTTATCTAGTTTTTGGGCATTACTATCAAGAGTAAAATGAAGGTAACGTAATATTCTTGGCCTAACATTTTAACAAAAAAAAAATATTGATTTATTGGTAGAACATGGTCCCAAACAAGTAGCAAATTTTAAATTTTCGGTCGATAAGAGTGGCAGAAAATTTAGCTGTTCATATTATAACAAAACTTTAGTGAACGGGGAGAAAATAAATCGCGCGTGGCTCTGCTATTCTATAAAACTAAATCGTATTTTTTGTTTTGCATGTAAATTGTTTGGTAAAGATAGTTCAACACAACTTGTAATTACTGGCTTTTCTGAATGGCGTCATTGTTCGGATTACCTTAATAAGCATGAAAATACACGTAAATACATGAAAATACACTAAAACAGGTAAACTCTATAAAATCGTGGTGCGAAATAAAGACTAGGCTGGAAAAAATTTGTACTATTGACGCGGAACAACAAAATGTTTACAATCGAGAGAAAAAGCGATGGCGCCAAGGTTACAATATCGTAATATAGGTTGATTTTAGCGATGCGCTCGCTGTGATTGGCTACTGATCGTGACGTCACCATCGAGTAAGTCAGAGCCAAGCCGCAACGGCGAAGCCCAAGAATCGCGTATTTTAAATATCCCAACTTCTTGTCACACGTATCTTCCAAAATATTTTGACAAAATTAAAATCTCTATTAGAAATTTCATCATCACCACCAAAATTGGGCCCGTTATTTGAGCCCCTATCGCTTCTTCTATTTAAAATAAATTGCTTGTAGTCCAATATTGCCGCAAAAATTATCAATTGAATATAGACTACGAATCAGTGTCGAAGGGTTGCGATACTATTAGTCATCGGTTGAGCCAATAGATTCGCCAAAGGCAAATACGATTGCCTTAAAATTTAGGTTTGCTAACAAACAATTGGGACCCCCCCCCCCCCCCCCCCAAAAAAAAAATGATTTTTTGAAAAAACAGTCAGTTTTCAATATTTCTCAAAACATAAATTGCTTCCAAACCTCAAAATTAATTGGCCTACTACATTGTTTCAGTGTTGTTCCTTTTCTTCAATTAAAATAAAAAATCAAACATAAGAATTTCAATACTAAATATTTTATTAATTTCAGGCTCTCAAATTCACCACCAAATTTCTCTATTTACATGTAGACGCTTGTCATTTTTTTGTTTTTCTGTTTTGGAGATTAGTTGCTGCTTTTGCTGTTGCTGAGATGTTTAAGTGGCGCATCCTTATGAATGTCCTGGTTCTAGCATATATTTTTAAAAATTTTTCACTCACTTCAGGAAATATTCCAGCTAATAACTTGCAAACTGACTTAATAATATTTGCTTCTTTTGACAAAGTTTCTATGCTCAAGGCATTTTATTTTTTTTTCCAACTCCATCAATTCTTTACTCTTCTCTGTCCCTTCACATTCAGTCCATGTTTCTTTGTCGTATTTCATTTGTTTTGGTGATATGCTAGTAATTGTAGAAAGATCACGTTTCCTCACTTCTCTGGATACACATCTCGTTCTTCTTTCCGATTTCGTGTTTACAATACAATTTTCTTCGAAATTTTTACTTAAAAAATCACAGCTATTATTTGTTGGAGTGCTTGGCCTTGGACTAGAAGTAGTCAATTTCTGAGATGGAACAGCAGCGAGGTTCAATCTTCTTGACGGGAGTAATTGTAAAAGTTCAGCTCTTAAATCTCTAGCATAGTCCTCCTCCACAAAATGCTCGGAACATACACATGCATTTGAAAAATTCACTTTATCCAATTTTCGGCACTTAATGTACCATTTTTTTCGCATAGATTCATCTTTAGGGAAACTGTGGAAAAACCACCAGAGACACGAAAACAAAAATGGGTGCTGTATCAATAATTAAAAGTCTTGAAACATTTAAATTTTTGTGTTCAATTTTAATTTGGCATGATTTATTATCAAGAATTGATGAGTAAAATGCTTCAAAATCCTAAATTAAACATCGCGGAATACATTGAAGGCGTAGATAATCTTAAAAAAATATTTAGTTTCCCAAAGATCTGACGATAATTTTAAAATATTTGTTAATTCAGCAACAACACGTGCTAGAGATTTAGGTATTGATCCCGAATTTCCCATCTCGAAGCTCAGGAAAAAGGTCCGTTTATTTGATTACGAGGACAGTGATGAACCAGTTTCAAATCCCTTCCAGCAATTCAAGACTGCTTTCTATTTTGCAGTTCTTGATCACGCGATCTCTTCGGTAAATGAAACACCTTATTATCTGAGTGCCATTCAATATTCTGTTTTCTGTATGAATTTCACAACATTTCTAAGGATGATCTCATGAAAGCCTGCATGGACTTAGATATTAAGTTACAGGTACATGAGGAAGGAAGTATTGTGAAAGATATAGACGGTATACAACTAACTCTTTAATGAAATAGCTTCATTCAAAGATATTTTTCCAGGTAAAAAACAGCCAATTGAGATATTAGAAATTATAGTCAAAAATGATCTCACTCCCTGTTTCCCAAATTTTGCTGTAGCAATAAGAATTTTTTTACCTTTTTTCTGTGGCTTCAGGTGAAAGAAGTTTCAGTAAATTAAAAATTATTAAAAATTACATGAGAAATAATATGACACAAGAAAGGCTTTCAGATTTAGCCATAATCTCTATTGAATCCGAAATCTCTGAAAAAATTAATTTCACCGAAATTATTGACAAATTTGCTTCTCAGAGAGCCAGAAAAGTTATTTTATAGTTAATTATTAGTTAGTCTTTGTAGAAGAACTGATTTATATACTTTTCGTTTCACGAGATTTATGCTTTAGTACTTTTTTTTATTAGATTATATTTTCTGAGTAAATATTGTTGTTTTGCTTTTCTAATTATAAAATGTCTATTTTTATTTCAAAGGTAATATTTTTGTTTGTTTATTGTTTTGTTAAAGTATTTTGTCGCTATTATAACCTATTAGCTGGCCAAAAAATAAAGTTTTGCACTTTAAATTTTATTTGCATTTTTATTAATGTTTTTCTTTTTACTCTTATACAGGTAGATGAGTTTATAACGTCAACGTTAAGTATTAGTCAAAAAAATCTGATGTGGGCAACACATGACTTTCCTTATATAATGCAATGAATTTACTACTTTTACAGTTAAAAAAACTTTAATCTTGTAGTAGATACTTATATTCTTTCCAAGATATTGAATTTTCTTCAATTAGTCGTCATTTCAATTGATTTAGCGTCATTTTATCAATTTGGCGAGATTTTTGTTAATTTGGACAAAATTAAAAATGTCGCCAAGTTGGCGACATTCCGCCAAATTTGTCGCCAAAATCTCGCCAAGCGTTATGGAAGGAGAAATAAGTTATTCTTACTATTGGATAAATGACTACTGCCGTTCAAATACAAAAGTATAACTCAAGTATCTTTTTTCATGAATGGAACGAGCTAGATCCACAAGAATGATGGCACCAAATTTATTGCATGGAATTACATATGAAAAGTGAACACGTTTCTCAATAGGAAATATTTTTTTCTTTTATTTTATATAATTTTTTGATATTTTTTGATATATGAAAAATTACATAAGAAATGTCTATTTGTGTAACTTTATTAGCGGTTTTGATTTTTTGACGATTTTTTCAAAATTTCACTTGAAAATTTAGCAAGGTTCTGAACATTCGAATGCTTATAAAAACAATAGGCTTCCAGTGTTTACGGATTTTGATTTTTGTACCAAATTTCGTTCGAATCGGTTCATTCGTTCGTCTGTTATCGTCTCCACAGACTCACTGACACACACACACACACATACACATACTTTCACACACACACACACACAGACATCACTTCAAAAATGTTTGATTCGTGATCACGGATGCTTGAAACGTGCTCTCCCGTCGAAAACTCGAATTCGAATTTTCGACCCCATCGCAATACTTTCCTTATACATTATGTATGTAAGGAAAGTAATATGAAAAATTCTCTAGAGGGGCGGCACATAAGGTCTTTGCACGCGGGCGGCCGACACCCTAGGATCGGCCCTGTTTCTAACTTCAATGCGTAACATAGTGTCATTGCACTTCTGCCATTGCTCATTATATTTCTCTCTATCGAAAAAGAACCTCACTCTCGTTGATATTATCAGGATCTCATTTTACATTCATCTGCTCTCGGAATCACCTGGTCTGTCGTTGATCGGCTTTCACAACCATCTCCTTTTCGATCACAAAAGTAAGTGACTTCACAAGTTGATCTGTTCCTGTTATTTGGCCTCGAGTAAAGACCGCCCTCTTACTTCCATTGGCTATTTCCTAAGTGTAATATTACATCGCAACTTGATTGGTTACTGAGGATTCAATTCAAATCGTAAGTCCTAACCGTAAGCATTGTTTATACTTCAAGTCACTCTTGTAATTCGGATGACGAATATGTATTGGGGTCATAACTGTCGAAAAGTCCAAGACTATCGAAACTGGCGTCACTTGCCTGCGCCTTTTATTCGATAGTAAATACGAAAATCTGAAAATGGTGTTTACTGGTCTCACAGAACTGCTTCAATCATTCCGTTTATGCCTTCAAACTGAAAGGTAATGATATCAACTGAACGATAACCATGTAAGTAGGTAACTCCAGATCGCAATGCAGTCAGTGGATCGTGTAGTAATTAATATGGTTGATTAGACGAGGACCTCATGTATCAGATGTCTGGATATTGGAAGCGTAATATCTGCGGGCAAATGAATGGGAAGAAACTTTTCACATATATGTATAAACCTCACAGAATGGGCGTAACCTCTAATTTCATTTTAATCGGGCCACGATTCTTATAATATTCTTCATCTTTTACCTTTGAGCTCTCTTAAATGTCCGTTCCGTGTAGGAATCCATTAAAGGCGATGTTCTAACTATGACAGAATTAAAGAATGCTTTTCGATTCAAATGAAAGCGCAATGATTTTTTTCTGTAAATATTCAGAGGGCACACAGTTTAAACGAACCCTGTCCCGTCTAGTAAACGTAAAGAAACGTGTTACATCATATTCTTTCAAAAATAGAAAGTGCATGGTTTTGCACTTTTCTTTGATATGTTTGATTTATGATAATGTAACTTATAAACGGAAATTTATTTCCTTTTAAGCCATTCTAATTTACGTTCATGTATAATATAATGTATAAGAAGAGTATTGTGATGGAGTCCAAAATTCAAATCCGTGTATTGATTTATACTTTTAGAACACTTTTGAACTCGAATTGAATGCATTGGCGAAGATTTCTGCGTAGATGTATGTTCTATGTGAGTGCGTAGGTATGTGTATAAGCGTGGGTAGGTGTACTTGTGTAAATTACTTCGATTACTCCACCTTGTGAACAGTGGAATCTTATTACGATATCTGAAATGCACTAAAATGCCAAATTATAATAATCACCTGGTTACGTTTCATTCGTGTGTAGCCCAGAAGATGTAAAATACGGGCCAAACTGTCCGTTAACAGACCATCTGTATTGGTACCGATCATATTATCTGCAATGCGATGAACTGTTTCCATTCTGAGCCGGACTTAATATTTTACTCAACAAACAACCAATTGCCACTTTACACTCATACCTGTTTTCTTTCTGTCTTGTGGTCCACTCTCAGTAAACACTAATAACATCTGTTTTCAACCAATGCAGTAAAATCAGCTGTTTTAATAATACTGTATCACTATTTCGAAACCCCTCCTACAACAATTGCACGATCTAAGTCCGTCAAGTCACATATTTTACCCATTACTTCTTGAATGATGCATTCTTGTACAAATCTCTGCATGATTTCATTTTTTTTCTAATTCGCGATCAGCAACCTAGCTATTTATAATGTACACTCATTCCCATAAAAATCTGCGCCCCAAGAAGTAATTGCGAGATCGTAATGAAACTTGGCATGAAGAGACGTGTCAGGCAGATATGCAAATGGTTAGAAATACAGCGTGATGTCGCATTGCATAATGCCACCAGAGGGCGTTGAACTTTGTTCTCCCTGGCGCAGAAAAAGGTACGCAGGGGCTTTTTGTCTGTAGTACTTAACCTGTGCAAAGGGACGCTTTTTTTATTAAGGATGCCGTTTCGCCTCCATCGAAGACAATATGATCAACTGTCAGAGTTCGAGAGGGGAAGAATTATCGGGATTATGGAACCCGGGTGGTCATATCGGCCAGTAGCCCGCCACCTAGGCCGTTCTGATCTTACTGTGAGGAGGTGTTGGGGGCCAGTTGACGAGAGAGAGATCGCATACACGGAGGTCAGGCTCGGGACGCCCTCGGTAGACCAGTAGTCGAGAAGACCGCCACATCACTCGACACGCACCCATAACTCCCACTGCATCATTATCCGTCATTCGGACACAGGCAGCACATCCACTTCGGGCTCCTGTGTCTGTCCGTACCATCGCGAGATGCCTGGCTGAAGGACATTTGGTATCGCGGCGCTCATTACGTGTTCTGTCAATGACATCCACACACCGTCGCCACATTTAGAGTGGTGTCGCGCTCGACGGGATTGAACCGTAACCGAGTGAAACCAGGTCGTCTTCAGAGACGAATCGAGATTCAATTTGGGCAGTGATGACAACCGTGTACGTGTGTGGAGTCCCCGTAGTTAGCGCTTTAATCCAGCCTTCGCTTTACAGCGGCACACCGCTCCCACAGCTAGTGTGATGGTATAGGGTGCAGTCGCCTACGACACCCGGTTGCCTCTAATATTGACCCACAGAACCATGACAGCCCAGCGGTACGTCCGTGACATCCTTCAGCCACATGCGTTTCCATTCATGGCAAGTTTCCCAGGAGGCATTTTTCAACAGGACAATGCTCGGCCACACACAGCAATAGGTGTCACAGGAATACATCCGTCATATTACCATCCTTTCCTGGCCTGCCGGATCCCCATATTTGTCACCGATCGAGCATGTCTGGGATCACTTGGGACGACCAGTTGGACAGCCTACGAGTTTGATCGAACTAGAGACGCGCTTACAACAACTGTGGAATGATAGGATGCAGGGCCATCGTACGGGACCTGTATGCCTTAATGTCCGCCGGTATCGCATCGTGTTTTCACGCTAGAGGTGGCGCAACAGGGTACTAGGACCTCTAATCAATTGTAGTTTTTCCTGTAATAAATGATCATTTTGCTTTGATTTTGTATCACTTACTTATATCAACGTTGCACTCACATATATAAAATTTCGTTCGATTATGACATCTCTTTCATGGTGCGCAAATTTTTATGACAATGAGTGTACTATATTGTGGTTTTACTTTATCTTTACGACTATTTACTATTTACGACTATCTAATATTTCTTATTAGATTCACTACACTTCAATCGATCGCACGTCTATTAATTGTTTGTTTTTTCTGTATAATTTTATAAACCTCAATATGTACAAAAGTTCATTAAAATTGTATCGCCAATAACGTAACCTAATGGCATATCCCAATCCAATCCGTTTAAAATAATCCATTAGTGGCATTTTGTTGTAAACATTATTGAAACTGCAGTTGAACTTATTGTAAGAAACACGCCAAGGATTTAACACAATATACCACATGGAGTATTGGAGTACTCCAAATAGGAAAATGTGTAGATGTTAAATTCTTTCAAATAGTAAAATGAATGTAAGAAATTTTATTATCTCAGAATTTCATCTGCTTATCTAACAATTGCGTGCAACATAAAATGGGATATAGACGATTTAAAAATGATTTTATATCTTACGTTTAAAAAAGCATACATTCAGTTATTTTTATTTATAGTATTGTGTGTATATCGTAAACAAATTATTTTAAAATAATACAGTTGCATTTTTATACATCCAAGAATGTTTTCTTTTATTTAAATTCAAGATTAATATTTTATCTGAGCTATATGTAAAAAAAAAACTATTACCCCCAATGTATGTTATAAGTATACCGAGGTATTCATAGAGCATTATAAATATTTAATGTATAGTATAGTTCAAAAATTAATTTATTCAATTTTTAAATATCGGGACCAGGTAGAACAAAATTTTAAGACTGCTTACTTATCATCATCATAATCAATGGCTCAACAATACTGTGAGCCTTAACTGCCCCCAGAAAGTCCTTTCATGTGTGTCCCTTTGGAGCAATAATTTTCCAATTTTTATATCTTAGTCCTAAACGGCCTTGTACACATGATGTTCCATCTCAACTCAGGTCTTTCTTTAGATCTTTTGCCGATTGCTATGGACCTAAATATTTTCTTTGTGGTTCTGTAATTCATTCCTTGAAATATCCTGCCCATTTCACCCTAATAATTTATATATATATTTCATTGTATTTCTCATTGCCGCACATTACTATGGGGTTAAGGAACCGTAGATCTTTGAAACAACTGCAATCAACGTATTTTTCTGCAGAAAAAAAGTTTAAATACAAGTGCATATAAGACACGAAATGAACATTTATAATATAAATTTCATTCCAATATAAATTCCTATATAAATTTCATTCTCCTAATACTGGATGTTATATACAATTTTCTACATATTTTTTTTATTTTGCTTACAATTATATTATCTATATTTACTTTACTTGCAATAACCTTTTTTTCTTTTTACTTCATATTTCTCCCTATTGCATTGGGGAAAGGAGAATGAATGTGTTAGGGAAATATGACCTTCAAATTTCGGAAGATATATACGGTTTGCTCATCAATGAATAGATATCAATCTGTTTTCAAGGGTGATTGTATGTGCATTTGACTGTTCGTTCGATATCTCTTAAACAAATAGAACAAAGCAAATGAATTTAGGTACGATTTTTAGACCAGATAAACGTTAGAAGTCTTTTGACTTTGGGTGTGTTTAACGCGGGAGGCGACAATACATTCTTTTTTAAATCGCGAGAAATTATAAAAATATTTTAGTTGAATTGTCTATAAAATTTTCAACAGATTTAGCGCAATGCACCATCTGGAGGGTTTCAAATAGTGAAACGTGTAGTTCTTATGTTTTAGTATTCTGAATTGTAAATTAAATGCAAGATTTTATAAACATTCCTTGAATTTCATATACTTATATCCCATTGAGTGCAACTTAAAATGAAAAATAAGCAACTTAAAGAATATTTCATTCCTTACTTTTGAAACATCATCTTTAAAGTTTGTTGATTGTATGTATGTTATTGTATTGTGAAAACATCCTTTTTAAGTAGCATATTTGCATTTTGGCACATTTAAATAGGCCTTAATCTAAACCTTATTTCCGAGCCTTATTTTAAATGGAAACAAACAACATAATTTCAAGTGTGAGTAATTTAGCAATGTTATTATCGCTTGCTGAAGGGCAACACAATATGCACACTCTGCTCTGGATGGTGTTCAACGAACTTGAGTTCGTTTACGGTAATAAAGTAAAAGGAAATACGTTATTTTAAAATACCATTTTTGCAATAATAATAATTTTTGTATACATGATTTTTGTCTAATTCTATAACTTATAGCAGAATAATTAAATCTTAAACCAGAGTAATTGTTCCATATGTTCACCGGAGATCCTCGAAAGCATACAATTTAGCCTAACCGACACTTTTGCCATTATTCTCTAATCGACGCATCAATATAAAGTGACGTACGCCTAACTCAAGGAAGAAAATATCCAAGGCTTAACCGTAGAGGTGGGACAGCCCAGTGGTTAGAGCGCTGCTATTGAGCGCGCGGATGACCCGAGTTCAATTTCCGCCTTTACCCAAACTGTCCCAATGGTGGAGTACGGGCACGTTAAATATTTGGGTCCGTAAGTCCTTCCAAGAGGTTGGTAATAGAGGAAGAAGTGTACGGTCCTTGTGGATGCTGGTTTCGGTCGAAGTTGTGCGTTTCTTCCCGGCCGCCCAAACAGTCCCCTTACACTTTCAGGTAGGTCAGAAGGTCTGGATAAAAAAGGCTTAACAGTATCCAAGGCTTAGCCCGGCGCTGGGGTATAAACCTTGGAATATCGAAAATGAGATTATGAGATAGAAAATGTACATAGGAAAACCAAAATTATTTCCAGTGGAAGAATTAAAAATAATCTTTCCCAGATATTAAAAATATTTTAGTGAAATTTAAAAATATAACACTTTTGTTTGAAAACATCATTCAAGTACCCGCTCCAACAGGCTAACAAACCGTGATTTTGAAAGATGTTTACACTTAGAGCAATCAACAAACTAATCATTTTGAGTCGCTTCATAAAGGTAAATAGTATTATTAAAATATCCACTAAAAATATTCCTTTTGAAGATGTCTTTGGCATAAAAAATCAACCTTTTACATTCATTAACCTTCAGTGAAGTTAATTTTTCCAGTGAATTTTTACGGTTACTCACTATTATTCCTAATAATATCCGTTTTTAATATTTGTGCACTTTCATAAAAAACAATAAGGATTTACTGTGCATAGATCATATACAGAGATTGCCAGTAACATGAAATCAAACTTAAAACTAATATGATAAGAAGGCATCCTTTTGTCTAATATGTAACGAAAATTTTATATATCGTCACGATGTTGCTTATGTCAAAATGAAAACGACAATAGCATATTCAATGGTTCAGGTCACATGACCTTGGCGATAAATTTGTAGATGACAGCGACAAACTTCGCAGGGCATCGACAACTGTTCGCCGTTTAATGAGTTTTAGAAACTTCTCGATTTTTATAGTTTGGTAAAGAGTTTCCTTAGTTACATGGTTTTATTTCGAAAACTTGTCACAGATAGCATATAAGCTAGTCATCGTTTAGTTAGAATGTATTGGCATAACACACGCATAACAGTATTGAAAGAAAAACTTATAATTATACTCGTATATTTAATCTTATAATTGTTGTTGTAGTTAGTCCTATAATTAGTTATCCAACTATATTATCTTATAATTTATAATCTTATAATTAGTTATCTAAATATAGTAAACACCAAGTATGATATGAGCCTTTATCTAACTAACTTCGAAAACTTACTATCGCAGGAAATAGTCTAACATACAATTAAGTGTGTCCTTGCTATTAATTCCAGCTTAAAATATTTCGCATGAAGGCGGCTAGTTAAATAAGAAATTTAAACAATTTTCAAGTATCCTATTGCCAATTACGGTAAATAAAAAGTTAAAACCTGTTATAAAAATTCTGATAAAATAATACCATTATGAAACATAACACTGTTATTCTTTTAAGACGCTAAGATAGAATAACAGTTTTACTAAGTTATAATTAATTATTTCAAACTTAAAAACCCAAGTCGCCAAAAACCTTTTCATGATTTTTCATAAACATATAAGATATCAGCATGCTTGAAAATTGTATGAAAATAAGGGCACATAAACGTATTTAAGCTATTTAAAAATGTATATTTTTTGTTCCGTTTAAGCATTCATTAATGCAAATTTTAAACGCATGGGTAAATAAATATTCTGTATTTGAAACCACTAAAAAATTATCTAAAGATAAAATAAGATATTTTTAACTTTCCACCCGGATATTTGATATTCAGGAGCGCATTAGTTATTCAAGGCTAAATATTTTATTTTAAATACATCTGTGGAAATAAAATATCTATGTTTATTAAAAAAACCAAAGTTATATTTGAAAGCCTTTTAAGAATAGTAATATGTATTTAAATATTTTAAGGGATATAATTTACTACGTGTATACTGTATTTTCTATTAATTGTTTTAAAGTTATATTTACCTAGTGTATGAGAGGATTCAAAATGGTATTACTTTACCTATATTCAAAATATATTGTATAGGGAAAGTATTGTGACGGGGTCGAAAATGTGAATTCGACTTTTCGACAGACGAGCACGTTTCAATCATCCCAGAACTCGAAATCAACGTTTTGAGATAATGTATGTGTGTGCGTGTTATGTATGTATGTATGTATGTATGTGATTCTGTTTCATACTTGTGTATGTGTTCACATATGTGCGTATGCATGTTATTCTGTATGTATATTTGTGTATGTGTGTGTGTGAAGCACAGCGTTGAAAGTACAAAAGCAATGTAAAAAGCAATGTAAAAAGCAATGTTCCGAGTTACCGTTTAGGGGTGTGTGAAGCAACACGTTATGTGAATCGGCGGTTAACAATTTATCTCGGCGATTGAAAATACATAAACAATGGCTTTGGGTAATACTATTTTCTTCTCTAATTCAGTATTGAACGAATTGAATATACCCGGCCCGAGATGCTCGGCCTAATTTGGTGAGCCCTCGGATCTGGGCTACGGGAATTGAATATACTCATGACATTGCCGTAAACATCGCCATTAGCTATTTCCTTTGCGAATTGTTCAAATGTGACATGAAGGATATAGACAACCACGTGAGCAATTTCTCTTGCGCTATACACACGTGGTAAAATCGATAAGAACTCATTGATTCCAGGCCTTTGGGGATTTTCAGAAAATCGCGCCTTTTAATGTCACGTGACATGGCCACACATGGATCTAGTATAGAGTCTGTTCAATGTGAATTCCGTCAGCGAAAATACACGTTTGGATTTGAGAAAGGATATGATCGCGTATGTTTGTGAGCATATCTACTGAATTCGTATTTATGACCATCTATTTTATCCACTTTGTAATTTAATGGAATGTAAGAACAAAGCGCACCTGCATCGTTATGCGATGCTTTGTGGTAACTTCTAGACTGCCTTGTAATGGCGACCTAGATAATTTTGGGGGCAATGACATCAGTCATTTACTATTTTTTTTTTGTTCTATTGATACTTGGTTTTATACTTGTAATTGTATTTTCGTCTGCGCTTGCAAAAGCATTGAGGATCATTATAGGTGTCACTATGTTGCAGAATTCAGCAACCAGTTGAGTGTAGCAGTTATTTATTGCCTTCCTAATGCGCGTTTTGTGAGTTCTTGATCCTATTTTCTTGATCTTACCTGTTCCTACCAATTAGACAATGTCCTATAATTTTGGAATTTACATTCTTCTTCTATCTGGGTCATGTTCTTAACTTCTTCAATTCTCCGCTAATCCCGGCGCAATCAATTTTATTCAATGGGGTATAGTCACTTTACTATAAATAGACATATAACCTGCACTGCAAGACCTCGCATCATCAAGTTTTCAAGTTCCAATATCAAGTTTCGTTATCAGTTTCCTTATCAAGTTATTTGGTTTGTCAAGGATATTTGTTCGAACGTATATGTATATTTGTGTGAACATGCATATTTATTCGAATATGTATATTTGTTCAAGCATGCATATTTATTCTAACAAGTATATTTGTTCGAACATGTATATCTGTTCTAACATATTATTTCGAACATGTATATTTGTTCGAACTTGTATATCTGTTCGAATATGTATATTTGTTTGAACCTGTATATCTGCTCAAACCTGAAAATATGTTCGAATATGTACATTTATTCGATCTTGTATATCTGTTCAAAGTGCAATTGTGGAACACTAACTTCCCTTCACTTAAAAATCCTAATAAACTCGAATCGGAAATCGAACTCGATGTCCTGGTTATCATTTGGAAATGTTCACGGCTATACTATCTGTTTTATCTGGTAATGGAATTACACACTAAATAAACATAAATTTTAGAAATTTGTGTAGAAGATTATTTAAACAACTTCGGAGTAAACATATCTCTAATTACCTACCACGGATGTAAATATTAAAATTGCACGCAGCTTTAGTTAACCAACTTTTCCTCTTTCAATATTCCTTCGTCTTTTTAAAGAAATTGTGAAATCTTTTATTTAGCGCGAACATTTTGAAAGTAACATTTCGTCTTAAAGATTATTCTCTTTCAGGAAGGAAGTCTACATAATAAGGATGGAAAGTTCAATGGTGTTTTGTTTAAACTTAAATGGGGTATTTATATTCTTGTACATGTTTTAAATTAGCATTAATTTTCTATTTGAGTGGAGTCCAAAAAGAAAATCTGATGTGAGCATCAGATGACTTTCTCTACATAATGAAATGATTTCACTTGTTTCCTAATAAACCAATGATATAGAAAATTGACAGCACGATGTTTTTAACGTTGAATTATTCATACACATTGACCGCTTTCCAGGATGACAACGTATAAAGCTATATCGAAATAGTAAATTAATTTATATTTCATTCAAATTTAACTTAACAATTAGAAATATTGTTAGATTGCTCTAAGCAATACATTCCACATATTAAACAATTTTAATCTTTAGAAAATATTGAATTTTCATCAATTTTGGAGTCAGTTTCGTATATAAAGCTTCATTTGTGCCAATTTGTTTTCATTTTTGAGAATTTGAAAACATTTTCAAAAGTCACCAAGTTGGCCATATTTTGGCAAATTTATTGCCAAAGTCACCCTATTTCAGGACACTTACTGCATACTTTAATTTTTTGTGACTTTTTGATATATTTATTTGAAAACGTGCTATACAGATGAGTTTAATATTTACACTATGGCTGGCAGATTAACACAACAATGCATCATTCATGGCTTGGAGGAGGATTCGACTAAATTATATCAGAGCACCTCAGCAAAAGTTCCGTCGTGTTGCTTTGGTCTGCAAGCTTTGGTTGATCATGTAGAATACAATGCGGCAAACACCTCGAATACGTAACACGATTGGGAACATATGTGACTTTTGGTGCTACCATCATGTTTCAAGGAAAGTCCGAGATCTATGCACAAGCATTATTAGGATGTGATAACTAGTGCATGTAAGTGTTGCTTCTGTTATCAATCATGAATAGGACAACAACACTATTTTGTTAACAACCCTATTTTGTTAAATGAATGCCTTATGCAACTGACCCCCCACATGACACAAAGCCCTTCAACTTTGTATTTGAATTTTTACTTCTATATCGCTCTTTTGTCGAGTTTATAATCCTAAACATGTATAATACATATACAGAGCGTCCCAAAAAGATTGAAACGCGCTTTAATTCTTTACCTGTCGGAGATAGGTGGGCAATGTAAATTGCAAAATTGTTGAGAGTAAAGAAATAAATCAGACTATGTTAATGAAATATTCCTCTCATTAATTTTCAAAAAGTTACATTTTTAAAATTTTTATACGAACCCCTTAGACAAATGTGGTCAATCAGGATTTTTTTTTATTTTTAACGCAGCAAGATAATTAAAAGAACCGCATATCTTTATTTTTAAAATCAACTGAATTACGATAAAGAAAAAATCTGACTTATGCCACTTTTCCGTACCATGGGAAAGGCTGTCTCATCAGTGAAAATAGGGATCATGAACAAACTGACGATGGAAATTCTTTACATAAAAAAGTACTTAAAAGTATTTAATTATTTAAAAAGTACATAGTTATTGACATTATATATATATATATATATATAAAATATTAAAATTGTAAATCCAATGATTAAATGGAAGTAGTAACTCTATACACTATCTTTGCCTACAAAATACAATGAAATAAAATGAAATTCAACCAAAATGAGGAAAATATAATACATATTACAGGTCAGAAGCTAAAGATAATCAACAAAAGTCAATGGTGTGGAATCGAAAATAGGAATACAAAAAATATCAAACATTAAAGCTTGCACATTAGGCTTGACCAAAGTTCATTTCGGAAAAATTATTTTTCAAATCCTAATATTTAATCGAAATGTACACAAAATGCTTGTTTCTGAAACACTAGATAGATTTCATCTATAAACATGTGTTATTAGGACGACAAGCATAAAAATTGAAAAAACAGATAGAAAACATAAATACCTTACAATACACCTCAAATGTACAACCATGACGAGCAAAATATGACTAGACCAATGTTGTCATTCGCTAAAATGCAAGGAAGAGATCTACTGTTGCCAAAGTGAGTAATAAAAACCATACTGCGTAATGGCAGTAAAATGTGATATTCTACAGAAAAAGCTGCAATATAAATAGATGAAAATATATTGTAATGTAAATACAAGAGAATGTAGAAGTATGGCTAAAATAAGATACTAAGGAGAGATTATTAAGAATTTAGGCTAATCGAAACTTATGCCATTTACTAAAGTAAGCCATATTAAAGTATGCCATTTACTAAATATGCTGGATATTCATATAATTTACTGGTAATTTTGAGGTTAATAATGTGCAAAGCATGAAATTTTTATCTGATGATCTATAAATGCTAAAAAGTTGATTAAGTATAATATTTCTAAACAATTGAAACGAGTTGCAGGAATTAAATGAAAATATTTTATTAATATTGAATTTAAAAATATTCTTTTTATCATATAAATTAGTAACTATCCCATTAGTAGTTTATCATACCGTGGGACCAACTTTTGAATGCCTGAGTCGTATAAATCTGCCGCCTGGGATTTGAACCACTGTGTGATAACCATCTCCGCCTCTCTTTCATTCTCAAAACGCTGGCGCTAACCGGACAGGCATTTCTTGAGGTGTAAGAAAAGATGGAAATCACTGGGAGCGAGGTCCGGGCTGTAGGGTGAGTTATTAAGCACCTCCCAGCTGAACTCCTGCATGAGACTTGATGTCCGTCGAGCAGTGTGCGGCCTAGCGTTATCGTGCAGGAAGACAATACCGGCACTAAGCATCCCGCGCAGCTTGTTCTGAATGGCCCGTCGCAATTTCTGCAGTGTTTCGCAGAAACGCTCAGCCTTCACCGTCTCACCTCTGGTCAGGAATTTGACGTGAAGAACGCCTCGTCTGTCCCAGAACACCGTGCACATCACTTTCCGCGCCGACAACGTCTGCTTCAATTTCGTCCTACAGGGAGATCCACTGTGACGCCAATGCATTGACTGCTGCTTTGTTTCTGGGGTAATGTGTGCAATCCACGTTTCATCACCTGTGATGATCCGGTCCAGAAACTCGTCGCCGTCATCATGGTACCGCTGCAGAAATGTCAATGCTGACCCCATGCGCTTTGTTTTGTGTCCTGGTGTCAGTTGCTTCGGCACCCACCTGGCGCACAACTTCCTGAATAACTGGTGCTCCGTGACAATTTCGTGCAACAAGGAGCGGGAAATCTGCGGGAAATGACTGCCTAATTCCGTAATTGTGAAGCGACGATTCTCCATAATGCATTCCCGCACAAGCTCCACAAGGTCGTCTGTAATGGTGGATGGCCTCCCACTGCGCTTCTCATCATACACACTTTGTCGACCTGCTGAAAAGTATTTGCACCAGCGACGCACCATCTGCTTGCTCATGACGTTAGGCCCAAAGGCCCGGTATAACTGACGATGAATTTCGATCAGCGCTGTGATCAAAAATTTTATCATTGACCGCGCTTCACAGTCGGCGGGAGCTGGAATAAGAGCCTCCATCCTCAACAGCTGCAACGATGCTACTGTGAGAACGTTAGTGCATGCGCCATGCTACGTCATTGCTCTATCACGTAGGCGCAGTCATTTCGCGCAATATAAGGTTTGCTAGCTGTGGGACGAGTGGGAAACTTACTTTGTGGACGCGCCTGAATAAAATTTATTCATACTTGTTACATTTTATTTTATATGCATTTATATGTTCTTGTGAATTTAAGATCTTCATTTCGGGATTCCGTTTTCCCCCCTGGCATACTGTTGATTGTTGTTTCGGGCGTGAAGTGGTTTCTGGGAGTGTTTTCTGGGATTAAACGCATGCTTAAACCAGGAAAAGGGGTCGCAATCCCCCTTGTCCTCTCTACAACCCTGTAAACACACAACTTCTAATTGTATTAATCCAATTTCAATCTCATTTTTTCTTATTGTATATATATATATATATATATGTAATACATGTTGTCCCATTAAATCTCTACTTACCCGATTGCGCTACAAAGGAACACCAACATATCCTATAGAAAACACGTGTGAAGTTCAATACAAAATAACCCAATGTTTTGTCTTAAATGGTAACATTTATTTACATCTATTTTGTATAAGATCTTATTTGCATTGATATTATTTATCAATTGGTATCGAAATAAATTTGCCTGTCCATCTGGAGAGAAGACAGCGCATTTTAGAATATTGTGAGGGAGACATAAAAAGCCTTTGAGCTCACCAGCTCATAGTGGATATTGCAGTCAATCAGATGATAGGGGCAATATGGACGCTTACCGTACATAATTGCCGTTAAGTGTGTGTACGTAATTTTATTCAACACGACCATCGCTATATTACATTTCCATTCTTAAAAGAGCAGGTGCACTTCCCAAAAATTTCATCAAGGAATGGTGACGGAATAAAGAATTTGTGGGTCCATGTCTGGCGTAGAGTTTTCACAGTTTGACTCATGGCCCACATTTGGTTAGATAGCTTACACTACAATTAATGGGCCGACTTATGATTCCTATAGGTCTATGCAAGCACCTCCCCTGTTGCCTGTGCCCAGCCGGGAAGGAATATCCTGGACTCAGAGGCATTGAATATGTCGCAATTTTTTATCATAGCAGTGTCTTGTTTTGAAACTGCAGTATTAGCTTTTACCAGAATATCGGATACCGCTATTTTATTGAGCTGTCAATCCCTCGAATTTTCTCAATCCTATTTACCTTATTTCAAAAAATACCTATTTCCCCGTCACATATGTGTACAAAGTATCATATAACAGGGTTAAAAGTTATTATTTAATTTTTTTACAATTAAATATGTTTTGTTCACGCCTAGCTGCATATCAAATGATTTTGAGGCGAAGTATCTGTTTAGTTGAAAGGGTGAACAGCAGTAACTGTGCAACTAGTAAGACCATTCAAACGAATCTTTACTTTATTGTTACTATTAGTGTAAATGTCACATTCAAGAACCACCAATGTTTTATGAAATATTATATCAAAATAATGATAATCAATCCCGTTCAAAACACTATAATTTTATATCTTTAATTTTACTTTGCAAAAGGATAAAAGCTTTCAAAACGCTGCGCTGTTCTAATTTCTATATAGTGTAAGTTTTATGACATGATTTGTCCAATTAATAGAAAATATAAATCATAATAATTAAATTTGTTTAAAACGTTTTCTTTAAAAATGTGTTGCCTTAACGCGTTACAAAAATCTTTCACTATTTAGATATGAGTCACGGATCGGGAGTCAACAGCAGAGATCTTCAGAAGTACAGGCATATAATATATGCAGTATAAATGTATAATATTTAAATGTCTTTAAAACATAGAGATGTCGCGCTCTATTGTCTCGAGTTAACATTGGCGAAATTTAAGCGACCTTACAAAGTGGATTTGCATGGTGCGCAATGCGTGTGTTTATAGCTAGACAAAGTCATTCAGGCAACAAATTAAACAGTTGTCAGCTTAACGTTATGGGGATTAAGTTTCGTCATTCGTGACGTCACGGTCCAGAGTAATCTTTGACAGGAGTTTCCCAAACACAAAAAGTTTTCGCAGTATTACAGTTAAAATTTGTTTGTAAATTTTGAAGTGATAATATTCAGATTGTTGTTGTTGTTACCCAGACCGTCCGACCTACCAGAAAGGTGTAAGGTAACTGTTTGGACGGCCGGGAAGTGCCACCCAATTTAGACCGGAACCCAGTGGGGGAGGCATCCACAGGGACTGTACCCTCCTTCCCCTACCACCAACCTCTCGGAAGGACTTACGGACCCACATGTTTAACGTGATCGTACTCCGCGTGAACACGGCGGCAGTTTTTGGCAGTGGCTGGAATCGAACCCGGGCCTACCGAGTGCAACTCCAGCGCGCTAACCAATGGGCTACCGCGCCCCGATAATATTCAGATGTAAACCACTTGCGCAAATATTTTAAATTGTGCTGCGTGCATAGGACTCAATGGCGCCCAAGGAAATTTAGTGACGTCGGTGGAGGAATATGATAAGCAAGTTGTGTCTCTCTTGAGAGCCAGAGAGCAAAACATTCGCGCGTTTTCAATCCGCAATGCATTTTGTGTGTACTGAACTATGTAAAAATAATGAAGTCAGTCATACCAGAGAAGAACACCCATTGGTTATCTAAACAGGACACGGCGGGCGGTTATTCGTCTTACCCAAGCCTCCTATACCGTTGGTACAGTACTCCCGGGCTGGCGCATGGTGCCATTCTGAATCAAAATCGGAGAGTCTTGGCAAAAAAAGGGGGCTACCTTTTACGGAGGCGTTATCGCTATTATGGCGCGTTTATATTTGCTCAAAATTCGAAAGGCCGTTTTACAATTTTAATTTGCGGTATTGAATAATCATTGTCACTGATATTGTAGTCAGTGAATTTTATAAATTAGCATTTGTAATATCTACGTATATTTGGTCCAAAAGGAGAATACGATTTGAAAACTTCATATTTAGAGAAAATAATAATAGGAAAACAGGTTTATTTTATTTTTTATAAAGTTGTAAAATGCAACTAATTTTTATTTATATAGAACTTGTTGCATGCCATACTTGTATACTATTTGAACTATCATAAATCAGAATTAGTTTTTCTTTTCGTGCTTTCATGACTCTTCAGACGGATAATCCAAACCACTGTTTGATTATTATCTCTTGAAAATATGACTGCATTTTATTTACTTTCTTAGGCGTTCTCATATTATGGACTTTTCACAGAGTAAAACATATTCACATCTTGTGAATGTTTTAAACGACGCCTAGTCCGTCCAAGAATCTTATAAATGACACTTACATTATGCTAATCTATGTAGTTGCAAGAAAAATATAAGCCAAAAATCAGTATTTACTGTATTGGTATATTAAATATTATATTGATTTAAAGCAACAACGGATTTTTAAATATTGGTCTTATTATACTTTGTATTTAGGGTATAAGGTACCCGTCTTCCCCCGCCTTCACACGTTCAAACGAAAATATATCATGCAAATCTCCCCAAGAAGCATATAAATGAAACATTTATTATTTGCATATTTATAAGAGGAAAGGAATTAAAAGTGCGGGATTTTTAATACATGTGAGTGTATCGTTGACCCATAATCACAATTATAGCATGTTATACACTTCATTTTAAAGGACATGAAAACAATCTTTCGATTGATACAAAAGTTGGTAATAAAATGCTTCCCCCCCCCCGAGGGTTCTAAGGATGTCACAAGCACAATAATTGTATCGCTTTTATATTTCACTATAGTGATTGAAACGATTATGTTCCGTGACTGAGCCATAAATAGTCTTTTTTAATCATGATTATGCCAAATTTTGTCTTAAGCTGCCATGTTACGAAAACATAGAATTTCGAAGTTTTCGCTCAAATTTCAAAGAATTCTATCTAGTTCTATATTTTTCATTAACAAAGCTGAATATAGAGTTTCGTAAAAATCCATTTATATTTGTGGCAGTTATTGTGTTCAAAAGAAATCGACTACGGACGGACAGACAGACATTACGTTAAATCATATACTGCCATCAAAATCTCAAAATTGAATTTTTTCGGTAAAATAGTACTTTATACTATATTTTATAGTAATTAGAAAGTAATAAGCAAATGAATTATTCATAAAATAACATAAAACACAACTTATTAATTAATCTGATGCAAATTGCAAATTCAAACAGTATAGAAAAAATTCATAATTTTTAAAATTTTTAAAACGAGCGTTAATGAATGAAATAGCGGTGCCTTTCTCACCAGTTCAAATTTACTAAGAAACATCAGATTTATAACCGGATCAAAAGTGCAACGTTACTGAAAACTACTAATCAAAACAAATATTGTATACATGAATCGAGAATAAGAGAAAATGTATAATGCAAACAAACCGAAAAATTCGGATTGGCGTACGAATGCCCGATTGACATTCGCGCCAGTTCCTGAAGCAATCCTATGAAAATGTAAGCAATTTTTGATGTACTATATCTAATATAAACTAAACCTTTTGATGTAGAAGGCATTCAAAATAAACTTCTTCAACATATTTTACAACTGAACCAATAAAAATCAAAAGGCAAACAATGAATATAATATGGCAAATATCACTTTCAAAAGTTGCCACTTGCCATGTAAAAGCAACGGCGGGTAGATCACGTGATGTCTATGAGCCAAAATTCCCAAGTATACCTGAGTACTTAGGAATCCTGGTCTTACCTACTTCAATCTGCTGCGGTCGTATTCGGTGCAGCTTTCTGGATTGTATACACACATTAAAAATCTACCCCAAAGTCATGGAAATTCACTTTTACATAAAATGTTCTTTTAAAATATTAGCGGTATATAGGTACTCAATTACTTTTGCTTTTAAATTTTTTCCAATAGCTATAGTCTTTGGGGAGATAGAGTAATATTATCAGTTTTGAGCTTCTGAGGGTTGTACAAATGACTTCCGTTGAAAAACTTTACCTACGACCTTTAAAGTTATAAAAAATAATATGTAAAATGAAATTTAGCCATGAAAATGCAGAATTAGTGCCAATATGAAATGCAGACCGAAAAGTTATTTACATTTTCATACTTTTTTCTTAATTTTTTGTCCTTTCCGTAAAATTTCCCCTCTCTTATTGCAAATAAACACTTATTTCCTACGAAAATCCCCAATGCTAAAAATGGGAATGGGGGCGTGACCATATGCATAATTGATAGATTCAATTGTAGCTATTTTCCAAATAATACTCATTTACTATAATTGAATGTAATTATCAGGATTTTCAATTTGTTTAGTTTCTTGTAGCAGCAGAGCTTCCATAAACCTTCTCTGAGCAAAAGTTAAGTATCAGCCTCTTTATTAGAGGGGATATATATACTGACTTCCAAATGTTAATCTCATAAAAGCAATCCGCTCATGCATAATTCATGAAATTATGCAGACCGATTGAAGGGCAAATAGACAAATCACTATTGTCTATGAAGAGAAGATTCCCCCATTGTGTTTGGATCCAAATCACAGAACTTTTAAAAGGCAGTATATTATACAAGCTATTTATAAATTTATATGTTAATAACATTGAATTAAAGAAAATAAAAATAAAACTCCAAAAAGATTTTACTTTCCGATTATGTTTTTCTTTTAACTACGTACATTCGGCACCCAATAGAATCCGAACACAGATCTTCATTCCGGCTTCTCGTGTCGTATAATCAAACCAAAAGTATCATTAGACTACGAATAATTTATACCATAAACAATATTTGCCTAATTTGCATAAGGCATCGTCTTCATATTTTGTTGCTCATTTCTTCCGAAAATTCAAATGGCAACACCCACTTTTTGTGTTGCCATAAAATTTCAATATCAACATTTTATTAAATATAAATTAGTGTGCAATCCACTTCATAAATAAGGGAAATACACGAGAAAATCATTCGGGGGGGGGGGGGGGGGTCTGTCTCCATATTTAAAATAGTAAAATGAAGGTCACCCACACTCTTCATGTATATTTCGTATTCTATAATATGGCACAATCTTCACAAAAACAAATTATCAAAGAACTTGTAAGGTCCAGAGCCCACGAATTTTAAGCAGCGTAATTGGCATTTCTAACCATAAATATGTTAATATTAAATACGGGTCCTTTAGTATGGTAAAACACGTCTGAAATATTTAAAAAAATTTCTGTAAAGGACTACAAGTATTTGTAAACTGTATTTAAACACCATCTTGACGTACAGGAAAATTTTTTTAAATGCCATAGCGCGGATATCATAATATCCATCATCAGTCACAATATTAAAGTATTGGCAAACATGAGCTTCATACAAACCGAAATCGTGAATACAAAATTTGCATTTGGTAAATCGTATAAACCGATACTAAAAGTATCATAAATTACAAATAAGTATATAAAATTACATTTTCTAGATGCATAAAATACAATACATAAAATACATTTTGTTGGAATTTTTATGTACTTATTTGTAATTTATGAAAATTTTAGTACCGGTTTATCCGATTTAATGCACATTTTTTATTCAGGATTTTGGGTTGTATAGCGCTCATGTCTTTCAATTCCTTAATATTGCCACTGATGATTGATATTATAATGTCCGAAAGCACTACGGCATTTTGAAAAATTTTCCTGTACGTCAAGATGCTGTTTAAATAAAGACAGTTCATAAATGCTTGTACTTTTTATAGAAAATTAAATAAGGTTCATTGAAACCACAAAATTTAGTAATTAATTTTCTAAGTAATTAATTTTCAAATAATTAACATATCAATTTTTTTCACGAAGTTGGCGATAATGGGAGTCACTGGCATTTTATTCGAATCATCCAAAAATTTATTTTTAATTTCTACCTATAATGATTTACTTGGAAATTCTATAATGGGTCTTTGACAATTAGCCTTTTTTCTAGCATACATATGAATATGCATTAAAACGCTAAACTATATAACTCATTTTTTATCGTGCTTGTCCAATTTATTTTAAACTTATTAATTAAATTATGAAACTCAAAATATTTACTAATACATACAGAGAATTCCAATGCATTTAATTCGGTAGAACGTAATATAACCTCAAATATAAACATTAAACATTAGAAATCAGTACGATGTAGGGTGATCGTTTCTCTCAATAGCTTCTTGTATGACTTGTGGCATCTAATTTGTCAAGTTACGGACAAGGTCGCTATCCTGACGAATTAATTTCCAAGTTAGATCACCAAAGCAACTCTCACTAACACTTTATAGACTAGCTTACTTTTAAATATAGCTACAGAATATAAAATATGCATAAAAAACGTTTTTCGCAGTTATCCTTATGCCTTATGACTATAATTAACAAGTCGACAGTAATTAAAACATTATATTTTTATTTTCCTTGCAATCGATGGTAATGTATAGGGAAAGTATTGGAACCATACCAAAAATCGCAACTCGAATTTTCAATGGATCTACACGTTTTGGGACCTATAGAACACGAAAACACCATTTTTAGAGTGACGTCTGTATGTGTGTGTGTCTGTGTATCTGTCTGTGTGCGCAATGTGTGTATCCACTCTAACTGAAAAACTAAATAACCGCATTTCATACAATTTGGCAGTTGAGTGACCCTGGTGCTGATTAGATTTTGGTATGATTCGAGATAAAAAAAAAATCTGCCTTTTTTTTTGCGAAATGGCAGGCAAAAATTTGCCTATATCCACTCTAGATAAAAAACTAATAGAAAAAATTTTACAAAATTGAAGAAATAAGGAATTATTGAAGAAATAAAGGTAATATGAATGTGAATCATGTACTGCCCACACTAGGTTTTTAGTTCTATTTTCAATGAGATAGCCCAAATATGTTGTGCTATTAATCACGTGAAGTTCCAAATAGGCATATTTAAAATCTACATATTCTTGAACGGTATTACTCACATTGAAGAAGCACATGTATTAAATTTAATTTGAATTTGCAGCATTTATTGTTGCTGATTTCGACTTTCGAATCAAATTCGAAATTATAATTTTTTTATATAAAATCTTGTACAATATTAAACGTAAAGTTATATAGCGAGAGTCCCAAAGTTCGCATTGTACTGCAGTTTTTATTTTTTATTTTATTGATTGTTTTCCATCGGTAATTGATGGATGGTCTCCAAAAAGCTTAAAAATGATGCATTTTACTCGTACTTTCCCTGCAATACATGGTAATGTATAGGGAAAGTATTGGAATCACGCCGAAAATCACAACTCGAGTTTTCGACGGATCTACACGTTTTGAGACCTCTAGAATACGAAAAAACCATTTTTAGCGTGACGTCTGTGTGTGTGTCTGTGTGTCTGTCTGTCTGTGCAGATTTTGTATCCACTCTAACAAAAAAACTAATGGACCGAATTTCACAAAATTTTGTAGGTAAGTCACTTGTGGGCGGGGCTGGTGCTGATTAGTTTTGGGTACGATTCGGAATAAAAGAACCCGCCTTTTTTTGCGAAATGGCCCGCAAAAGCTTGTATCCACTCTAGCTGAAAAACTAATGGACCGAATTTCTCAAAATTCGGCAGATGAGTCAGTTGTGGGTCACCCTGGTGCTGAATAGATTTTGGTACGATTCGGAAAAAATAACCTGCGTTTTTTTGCAAAATGGCCCGCAAAAGTCATCAAAATCTAAACTTAAGAACTACGTATGCTCAAATATAGCCTTTAAATGCTTGTTTAATACCTAATTTTTAGCGAAGGAAAGAATAAGATCAACCCCATTACACTAGGACTAGCCGTTCTCGAGATATTTTAGTTTTTCGTATTTTTCCTACACCATTTTTGAAAATAAGTCCAGTTTTCAAATGAGAACGAAAATTGAATTAAAAATGAATTAAATTTAAATTAAATAAATAGAACGTGAATATAAGTCTGCAGGGAAAGTCATGTGCTGCCCACATCAGATTTTTTTTATTGTAGGTATATATTTCAATAAGTACAGAAAGGAATGAACTAAAATTTTGCACACCGAAGTTTCCGGCAGTGCTGAATCAATTATTGCCCCAAAATATACCCACTTTTCTGTAAATGTATTTTCAAAACGTAATTGTCTATGAGTGTCGTTCAGGACAGAGCAGCAGGCGCGAAGCGCCTTTAAAAATCCAATTTCAATATGCGGTTCTTATCGTCATACTGTGACATTAATTCAGTGGCCCTAATTGGAGGTTCGAGGTTTTTATTTACTACATTTTATTATTTGTCCTAGCTCCTAGTGTGGCAGTATGTTGCACATTTAGAGTTTAGACAGTTTGGGGGGCTGATGCAGATCTGAGGGTTACCTAGCATTTTGGCAGCTTAAAGTTTTGAACATTAGTCGCGAGTTTTATTTATTATCAGATGTTTGAGGTGGGATTTTTAATTCCGATTATCGATGTTTAGAACAGCGCGTGGTTTCTTACGAGATTTGGCCTTGCGATGATCATAGTCATGCAGATTAAATAACAGTTCATTTGGAACGAATGGTAAATTTTTGTAAAATTTAAGCGCTAGCTTTTTAATTTGGGCTCTAACAGTTTTTATTTTGAAGTCATTCCTAATTACCGAGTTTCTTAAGTACCTGGGAGCTTTCCTGATAATCCGTAGGATTTTGTTTTGTTTTGTCTCTAGGAGGTTTATTGTAGTTTTACAGGCATATCCCCATACGGGTGCTGCATACAGCATTCCCGGGCGGATGACCGATTTATAAATTAGCAGTTTGTTTTGATGACTGAGATTTCCGTTTCCTATCATTGGGTATAAGGCTCCTGTAGTTATATACGCTTTTTTGATTAAGTTCGTGACGTGCTGTTTCCAGGTTAGGTGGGAATCTATCGTTACACCTAGGTATTTAGTAGATTTTTCCGCTTTTAGGGCATGGTTGTTTATGTACAGAGGCGGCGGAGGTTTACGTTTTCTAGAGAAATAAATCCAATGACATTTATTGGGGTTTAATTTTATTCGCCATCTTTCCAGCCATGTTTGGAGTATGTCTAAGTGTTTTTGTAGCTGTCTGTGCATTACTGAGACATGGGGGGGGTTTGCAAGTATCGCACTCTCGTCTGCATAGAGTGCCAGCTCTGTGTTTGGAGTCCTGGGGATGTCGTTCAGGTATATGTTAAAGAGTGTCGGGCCCAGGATAGAACCTTGCGGTACACTACTTTTAATGGGCTTGGGTGTAGATAAGTTACCTCCTACTCTGACTTGAAAGTGTATGTTATTTAAGTATGAGATTAAAAGTTTGACAAGAGCGTCAGGGACTTTTAAAGTGATCAATTTGGACGCTAATCTTCAGAGCCAGACCTTATCAAAGGCTTTTTGTATGTCCAGAAAAATCGCAGCTGTGGGTGTCTTGCTATTGAGACCAGAAGATATGTACTCTACCACTCTCAGCAATTGATGAGTGGTGGAGAGCTTTGGCCGAAATCCAAACTGCTCCGGAATGATAATGTCATTCTCACTAAGGTGAGTCTTCAGTCTCTTAAGAATTATTTTCTAAGTAATTTTACTAAGTGTCGGTAGCAAGCTAATTGGTCTGTAGTTGGCTGGAATTGTGGCATCCTCATTTGGCTTAGGGATTGTTATGATTATCGCTTTCTTCCATTCTTTGGGAAAATAGTTTAGTTTTAATATTTTATTTATTAAGATAGTCAAGTAACATATTACGTTTAGAGGTAGGTTTTTAACCGCAATATTTCTGATTTTGTCGTGCCCTGGGCCTTTACGGTTTTTAATAATTTCTACTATCTCCTGCGGGGTGGCTGGGTTAATCTCAGCCGTTACCGGGGAATTCCTGAAGTTATTTAAGGTTTGTCTAACCATTCTTAGGGTGTCCTGACACATTAGGTCGTGGTTTGGTTGGCTTTTTTTTCCATAATGGCTTGCGAGCGCCTCGGCTTTTTCCTCGTCTGAGTACGCGATTTTAGCGCCATCTGTTAGAGGCGGGAGCTTAATTTGAGGTTTCCTGAGTCTTTTTGCGAATTGCCAGAGCGATACGTCTTCTGGGCTAAGGGATTCGATTAGTTCTTTATACTGTTGCTGCTTTTCTGCGACAATTTTTACCCTGACTTTTCACGTGAGTCTGTTAAGCTCCCTTTTAAGGGCGGGGTCTCTGTTAGCCTGCCATGTCTTACGTATTCTATTCCTTTGTCTGACTAATTGTTCCTTTGCCTGACTAATTGTTCCTTTGCCTGACTAATTGTAACAAGGTGGGAAAGTGTGGCCATTTTTGGAGACTCACGATGTGTTGTGGCAGAGGCAATTGCTCTCTTGATTTCTGTTGTGAGTGTGTGCGTCGCAGAGTCAATATCCGCCGTGCTCATTATGTTAGGTACTGCTAAGTGCGGCTCGAAGAGTGCTCTTTTGAATACTTCCCAGTTGACCCTCTCTTGTCCCAAAGAGGCTGGAAGAGGTGTGTTCAAGTCGAATGTCACCAGTACCGGTAGATGATCTGAGTCGAATTCATCCAGGGTACTAATCGTGTGAGCGTAATCTATGTTTCGCGTTAGGACAAAGTCTATGAATGTGCCGCTGGTGCCTGAGAAGCAGGTTGGTGTCGACGGTGCAATAATGTTAGTGTTTGTAGTGTTCAGCAGTTTGTGTATCTGTGTACCGCGTGCATTGGCTCTCCTACAGCCCCACGCTCGGTGGTGTGCGTTGAAGTCGCCTGCGAGTATCGTGTTTGGATATCGCGAGAAAAGCAGTTCGAGTTGCGCAACTACGTCTACTCTACTCATATTATTTACATATGTTGAGGTTAGGATAAACGGGCTAGTATTATTAATTTTAATTTTTATACTAGTATTTTCTATACTTTGAAGATTTATGCTTTTTAGTTCCTCGTGGGGAATATTTCTTTTAATGTATATTGCTGTTCCTCCATGGGGCGTTCTATCATGAGTATTTGAGCTAAGATTATGATAACCAGAGTAGTTGGCTTTGTTTAGTTTTTTACTTTCTCTAACTCTAGTTTCCTGAATTAATAAGGCCTCTACGTCATTTTCGTTTACATAGTTCCTAAGTTCATTTATTCTTGGAGATATGCCGTTCGCATTCCAAAATATTATTTTAAAGGATTCCTTTTGGGACCTAGCCATGACGGATTTGATTCTCTCTGTTACTTTTAAAATCCGCGATTATTATAAGGGCCTCAAAGACCATTACC
This sequence comes from Amaurobius ferox, assembly GCA_951213105.1. Lineage (NCBI taxonomy): Eukaryota > Metazoa > Arthropoda > Arachnida > Araneae > Amaurobiidae > Amaurobius > Amaurobius ferox. Next base: position 94,485,776 of record OX578146.1, read on the forward strand.
GTAGGATCGCTATTTTTTGTACTAACTCTGCGAACTGCATCAACAGATGTTTTATGTCGTCTAGATTGAACATGCTGATAAATCCTCTGATGAGATTGAGGATATCCTCCATCTTTTCAGCATCAGATTTATCAGTCGGTTCAGTCTCAGCTTCCATTTCCTCAGCCTCAACCGCGGTATGCACTTTTTTGTGAGTGTCCTTTTGGAACTCGACAGTTTTTTGCTTTTTTTCACCCGTTTTAACTAACGGCTGGGTTTGAGCGAGCTCTTCTTCCTCCCTGACTCGTTTAGTTTCTTTCCATTCCTCAACTTTCCTATCCAGTCTATCCTTTGCCAGTCTGGCTTTTTCTGCCTCCGATCTCCTTTTAATGGCAGCTGTAGCTGCTCTTACTTCCTCCAGGGTCAATTCTCTGGAGGTCGATGGTTTGGGGGCCTGCTCTTGCACCGATCTGGTAGGTGCTGAAGGTTGGTGCCTGTTTACCTGTGGTACTATTTGCGAGGAGCCCTGAGGGGGTGCCTGGGGGTTTGGTCCGAGGGTCTTTTGCCTCCAAGGGGGTATCTGGTTTTTTGGGGGAGGGGGGCATACCCCGGTGCCTTTCCTCTGTTCCAGGGGTTCTTCGGGCATTGCCTGAAGTTCGCCAGGTGGTCTCCATTACAGTTTGCACACGTTGTCTTCTCTGTCCTGGGTCTCTGGCAATCCCGTGTGAAGTATTCTTCAGCACACTTCAGGCACTTTGGTGGCATACTGCAGAGGAGTGGTTGAACTGCTGGCACCGGTAGCAAATTTTAAAGCCCCGAGCTCTGAAGGCCTCTACCTTCACAGCCAAGTACCCTAATCTTGTTAGTCTGTAAACCCTCTGCCAGTCTTCCGTAGGCCTATGGCTGATTAAAAGATCGGCAGGGGTTATCTTGTTTTTGTGTTTCTCAATTTAGAAACCCGGACTACATCTAATCCAATCGATGTTAGTGTATTTTTTAACTCCTCAATGTGATAGTTAGTTGGTAGCCCCTTCAATACTACCTTTTATGGCCTTTCAGTTTTCAGGTTTAAGCTATGGAAGGGGTTTTTCTCGCTTGTCAAATGGCGCTGAACAACCCTATAGGACTCAGCGTCATTGGGTATGAGTTTAAGCATATCTCCTGAGAGTTTGCCAGATACTTTGTTACCTGTGATTTCATTTAACTTTTTAAAGAGAGCCTGGTAGTTGTATCTAAACTTAATAAAGAAACATTCTGCTTTTGGTTCTTTTTTTTCTACCTCCATAATATTTTCTCTAACACTATTTTCAACCGCTTTAGGTTTAGGTGCACTCTTAAATTGAACCGGTTGCGCGGCAATTTCAGCATAAGTCTTAGTTTTAACATTTTCATTTACAGTTACAACATTATCACTAACCTTTTCATTTACAACACTATCACTAGCAGCATTATAGTCCATGTTATCATGGTCATTAGATTTTAATTTTAAATTTCCATCCTGGTTTTTAGTAGGAGTTCCCTTAGTGGGAGACTTCTCTGTCCTAGCCCTTTTACATGGATTTTCAACTGTTTCAGTTTTGTCAACAAGTTTAATTTCATTTATTAGTCCTAACTCTAACAGTTTAACTCTAATTACTCTATCATTATACTCCTCAACTGAATTAAAGATCACATAAATATCACTATCACAATTCCTAAATTTACCAATGTCACAGCACAACAAAAAATAATTCACAAAATTGAACGAATCTAGAACCCGGGAGACTTGGTCCTTGTCCTGGCCGAGGAGTCCATACTTGAGCATATCCCGGATATGCAGGGTCAGCACGTAGATCACCATTCCACAGTAGTTTACCGCATCCTTCACTTCCTGGGTCTTTGCGGCAAGAAGCCCGGCGTCCAAGATATGCATTCATAGCATCCTTGAGAGGCCAAGCATCATCACCCTCCAGCTCACTAGCAACTTCCTTCGCCTTCTCCAAAAGGTCGTTGTCCAAATCCATCATAAATCAGGGTCAAATCACTCGAAGTACGAAAAGCACAACCACGTGGTAAAAACACACGTGGCAATCAGAGTTCGAACAGCACAAAATGGCGATAAACCGTAAGCAGTAAAGTTGAAAATTACTAGATATAACACGCCCAAGCGTAAGCAAGAAAAGTCACCACAAGATAAAAGCAGCAGCTTCGCAAAATCATAACCTCACTATTGAAAGTCGAGTGTCGTACAGAACAGAGCACCAGGCGCGAAGCGCCTTTAATCTCCAGTTTCAATATGTGGTTCTTATCGTCAAACTGTGACATTAATTCAGTGACCCTAATTGGAGGTTCGAGGTTTTTATTTACTACTTTTTTATTATTTGTCCCAGCTCCTAGTGTGGCAGTTTGTTGCACATTTAGAGTTTAAGCAGTTTTGGGGGTTGATGCAGATCTGAGGGTTACCTAGCACTTTTGCAGCTTAGAGTTTTGAACATTAGTCGCGAGTTTTATTTGATATCAGATGTTTGAGGTTGGATATTTAATTCCGATTATCGATGTTTAGGACAGCGCAGGGTCTTTTACGCGATTTTGCCTTGCGATGATCATAGTCATGCAAATTGAATAACAGTACATTTGGAACGGATGGCAAATTTTTGTAAAATTTAAGCGCTAGCTTTTTAATTTGGGCTCTAACAGTTTTTATTTTGAAGTCATTCCTAATTACCGAGTTCCTTAAATACCTGAGAGCTTTCCTGATAATCCGTAGGATTTTGTTTTGTTTTGTCTCTAGGAGGTCTATCGTAGTTTTACAGGCATATCCCCATACGGGTGCTGCATACAGCATTCCCGGGCGGATGACCGACTTATAAATTAGCAGTTTGTTTTGATGACTGAGATTTCCGTTTCCTATCATTGGATATAAGGCTCCTGTAGTTATATACGCGTTTTTGATTAAGTTCGTTACGTGCTGTTTCCAGGTTAGGTGGGAATCTATCGTTACACCTAGGTATTTAGTAGATTTTTCCGCGCGTAAGGCATGATTGTTTATATACAGTGGCGGCGGCGGTTTGTTTTTCCTCGAGAAATAGATCCAATGACATTTGTTGGGGTTTAATTTTATTCGCCATTTTTCCAGCCATGTTTGAAGTATGTCTAAGTGTTGCTGTAGCTGCCTGTGCATTACTGAGACATATGGCTGTTTTGCAAGTATCGCACTGTCGTCTGCTTAGAGTGCCAGCTCTGTGTTTGGAGTCCTGGGGATGTCGTTCAGGTATATGTTAAAGAGTGTCGGGCCCAGGATAGAACCTTGCGGTACACAACTTTTAATGAGCTTGGGTGTTGATAAGTTACATCCTACTCTGACTTGAAAGTGTCTGTTATTTAAGTATGAGATTAAAAGTTTGACAAGAGCGTCAGGGACTTTTAAAGTGATCAATTTGTACGCTAATCCACAGTGCTATACTTTATCAAAGGCTTTTTGTATGTCCAGAAAAATCGCAGCTGTGGGTGTCTTACTATTAAGTCCAGAAGATATGTACTCTACCACTCTCAGCAATTGATGTGTGGTGGAGTGCTTTGGACGAAATCCAAACTGCTCTGGAATGAGGATGTCATTCTCACTAAGGTGCGTGTTCAGTCTCTTAAGAATTATTTTCTCAGTAATTTTACTAAGTGTCGGTAGCAAGCTAATTGGTCTGTAGTTGGCTGGAATAGTGGCATCCTCACCTGGCTTGGGGACTGTTATGATTATCGCTTCCTTCCATTCTTTGGGAAAGTAGTTTAGTTTTAATATTTTATTTATTAAGATAGTCAAGTAACATATTACGTTTAGGTACAGTGTCTAGAACTAATAGTGTGCCGACCGCCTATACCTCCCAATGCTGGGAGATGTTCCTGAAAAGCCGCCTCCGCCAGACGGCGTTGGTCTCGAATAAGCGGTCTCAAGCGGAGGAGTTAACATTGAAACAAATGGGAATTTATTGCAAATGAAATGACTGATATCTTTCGAAATAACTGAAGAATTTGTGTGAAATTGGGTGTGATTATTGTAAGTGGTATACACAAAAAGTCATTTGATTTTCAGAGAAATTGAGCTAGGGATATATTCTTATTTTTAAAATTTTATTTAACTTGATCTGGTGTTCGTTCAAACATTTGAGGTCCAAAATAATCAGGTTCATTTATCATAGTAACGCGAAATTCGTTATGACGTTTCCTCTTGTGGCACATTTCAGTTCTTTCGATTTTGAAGCATATCGGGCTAGCCCGTCCTGGGCCCGCCATAGGACATTACCTGGTTTTAGAGAATATCTCGAAAATCAGAGAACGTTCGAAATCTAAGTTTAATATATCGTTTTCTTTTGGGGTGTATTTTAATTCTTTCAATTTTCAACCGTACCGGGTTAACCCGTCTTAGGCCCACCTTAGAAACTCACCCGTTTTTGCGGTATAACTCGAGAACAGGTGTATCTAAAAATTCGAAGTTTAGAATATCTTTGCCATTTGCTGTATATTTTAACTCTTTGGATAAAAATTTTATCGGGCTGGCCCGTCCTGAGTTCAACAAAAGGAATATATCGTTTTCTGAGAATAACTAAAAATTCGGAGCATCTAGAATGTATAAATTTAATATGTCATTGTCCTTTGGAGTATATTACATTTCACCTCATTTCGAACTGTATCGGGTTAGCCCGTCTTGGGCCTGCCATAGAAATTTACTCGCTTTTAAAAAATAAATCGATCAATCGGAGTAGCTGAAAAATATAAATTTAGTATATCATTTCCGTTTGGATGGATTTTAATTTAGATTTTGAAGCTCGTCGGGCTAGCCCGTCTTGGATCCGCTGAAGAATGCATTAGTTTTTGAAAAATAAGACGAGAACCGAAGTAGCTAAAAATTCCAAATTTAACATGTCGTTGGCTTTTGGGGTATATCTAAGTTTCTTCGGATTTGAACTTTATCGGGGTAGTCCGTCCTGGGCCCGACATAGGAATGGGCCCGTTTTTTTAGAATACCTGGAAAATCGGGGAAACTAGAAAATATAAATTTAGTACATCCTTATCTTTTAGGGAATATTTTAATTCCTTTGTTTTTGAACCGTATCGGGCCAACCCGTTTTGGGCCCGACTTAGAAATTCGCTTTTTTAGTGGAATAACTCTAGAACCGGAGTATCAAAAAGTTTCAAGTTTAGAATGTCGTTGTCATTTGCGGTATGTCTAAGCTCATTGGATTTAAAACCTGGTCGGGCTAGCCCGTCCCGGTCCCAACAAAAAGAATGTACTCGTTTTTTAAGAATAACTCCAAAACTGTAGCAGCTAGAATATCTAAATTTAGTATATCATTGTTTTTTAAGGTATATTTTATTTCTTTGGATTTTGAACCTTATCAGACTCGCCCGTCTTGGGCCCGACAGAGTGGTAATGTACTCATTTTTCGAGAATAACTCGTAAATTGGAGCAGGTAAAAAATTCAAATTTAGTATATCAATTTCTTTTGGGGTTTATCATAATTTATAATTTGAACCTCATCGTCTTGAGTCCGTCTTAGGAATGCGATCGTGTTTGATGAATAACTCGAGAAATGGAGTAGATAAAAATTCCAAATTTAGCATGCTATTGTATTTTGTGATATATTTCATTTTTTCGAATTTGATCTTCATTCAGCTAGCTCGTGCTGAGCCTGCTATAGGAATAGACTCATTTTTTTTAGAATAACCCGAAAACTGGAGCAGATAGAAAATTCAAATTTAGTATATTATTTCCATTTCGGGTAGAATTTAATATTTTCGGCTTATATATAATTATAATTAGTGGCGTAGGCATGGGAGATGGGATGTGTGGTGAAAAACCTCATTTGCCGAACAATTACATTAGTTCTCAAAATTGTCTATATTTAAAAAAAAATGAATTTTGTACTATAAGCTCCATTCGATCGTCGACCCCCTTGTGTCCTAAATACATAGTTACATCCATATGCAAATGAGCTAAGAAGTGCGAAATTTGTCCACGGATGTTGGGTCGGTGCACTGGGAGTACGAGTGAAGGTTACGGTTCTGCGTGATCTGACGAAGAAGGTTTTATGCCTTCGAAACCGGTCGATATTAGTATTTTGAGTGGTATTCTGCTTTTTACGAAGATAATTTTATTTCTTTAGCAGAAATTTGGACCGCACGTATTGATTTTATTTACTTGAAATTGAAATTTTTCAATAATTTTTAAAAGCATTATATGAATAACTTGAACGAATGCTTTAAAACCAAATTTTTGTTTTGCATTTTGATACATATTACCATGTAAACCTAAAAAAAGAATGTATGAGAATGTCTGGCAAATATTTTGTTTTATCTCATATGTTCGTCTATTAGGAAAAATGCCTGTGGGTGGCCCTGTGAATTTGGAAGAAAAACATGAAACACCATTGCCGCTTGAACATTAGAACAAGGTGGGGTCTGCCTACAAGTGCTGTCTCTTTGTACGGTGAAAGATAGCGCTGATAAGAATTTCGATTGAGGGTGGACATGTAATTGACCGCTATTTTATTTCGACAGGCGCGTCTCCTTTACATACGTTTCCGCAAGTTGCCACATCTCTTACACGAACAATGCTCAAAAGATCCGCAAATCAGCGGGGGCTCTGGAAATGGGTAGATCACCAGGGAAGGGCATTTTGTACTGCCTTCAGGGTGGCCTCTAGATACAATAGGAAGTATCTCATTAGCACATTGGTCATCTGAGATCGAATTTGTTTTTACTAAGAACCGTCACCTGTACAATATTCTTTTTCGTTCTAAAATTGGACAGGATGGACCCACTCAGAAAGAGAGATTTTTCGAAATTGTAAGCAGCAAGCTTTCACTCATTTGATGTTTGTTGTAACTGACGTTGAAAATCTATATTTGGATTAAAAAGGGCTGTTTTTATAGCTATACCATTATCGCCTGTTCTGTGTAAAATTGCCTAGAAAAATGTATTAATTCGATTCATCCAGCATATTACTGTATTTTGCATTTCGACGAATAGGCTAAAAAATAGCTTAACATTTCATAATCTGCGAATTTCAGCATCCAAAAATCCCATCACCAGACTTTTCTTTCTATTATACTATGTAGTACGAATCACTATATTACTATGAATCTTTAAAGTGCACCGTGGACTGGTTTCGCATTATTTAATTCTCTTGCATATAAGCGTAGGCAAGATCTAGGATAAGGGGGGGGGGTCGACGATCGAATGTGGGTTTACACAACAGTACAAAATACTTTCTCAAATATAATCCCTAAGGAGAACTAATGTAATTGTTTAATTGTTTGGTAAATGATAATTTTTATCCTATTTTCGAGTTATTTTCCAAAAACGAATGCATTCCTAAGGCTGGGCAAAGATGATGAAATCTAATAAAGTTTAAAATCCAAAGAATTAAAATATATCCCAAAAGAGAATACTATATTATAAATTAAAATCCATCCAAAAGGGAATGATATACTAAATTTACATTTTTTAGCTACTCCGATTGATCGAGTTATTCTTGAAAAGCGAGTAAATTTCTATGGCGGGCCAAGCCGGGCTAGCCCGATAAGGTTCGAAATGCGATGAAATATAATATACCACAAAGGGCAATGATATATTAAATTTAGACATTCCAGATGTTCCGAATTTTGAATTATTCTCAGAAAACGATATATTCCTCTTGCTGGGCTCAGGACGGGCTAGCCCGATGGGGTTCAAAATCTAAATTAAAATCCATCTAAAAGGAAATGATATACAAAATTCACATTCTTTAGCTACTTCGTTTAATCGAGATATTCTTGAAAAGCGAGTAAATTTCTTTGGCGGGCCAAGACGGGCTAGCCCGATAAAGTTCGAAATGCGATGAAATATAATATACCACAAAAGACAATGATATATTAAATTTAGACATTCTAGATGCTCCGAATTTTGAGTTATTCTCAAAAAACGATATATTCCTCTTGTTGGGCTCAGGACGGGCTAGCCCGATGGGGTTCAAAATCTAAATTAAAATCCATCCAAAAGGAAATGATATACAAAATTCACATTCTTTAGCTACTTCGTTTGATCGAGATATTCCTGAAAAGCAAATAAATTTCTTTGGTGGGCCAAGACGGGCTAGCCCGATAAGGTTCGAAATGCGATGAAATATAATATACCACAAAAGACAATGATATATTAAATTTAGACATTGTAGATGCTCCGAATTTTGAGTTATTCTCAAAAAACGACATATTCCTCTTGTTGGGCTCAGGACGGGCTAGCCCGATAAGATTTTTAATCCTACGAGTTACAATATACAGCAAATGACAAACATATGCTAAACTTCGAATTTTTAGATACACCTGTTCTCGAGTTATACCAAAAAGTAAAGTCATATGGCGGGCCAGGACGGGCTAGCCCGATAAGCTTGAAAATTGAAAGACTTGAAATGTACCACAAGAGAAAACGTCATACCGAATTTCACGTTACTGTGATGAATGAATTTGATAATTTTGGATCTCAAATGTTTGAACGACCACAGATAAAGCTAAATAAAATTTTTAAAATATGGATATATCCCTAGGTCAATCTCTCTGAAAATCAAATGACTTTTTGTGTATACCACTTGCAATAATTACACCAAATTTCAGACAAATTCTTCAATTATTTCCAAAGATATCAATCATTTCGTTTGAATTAAATTCCCATTAGTTGCAATGTTAACTCCTCCGCTTTAGACCGCTTATTCGAGACCAACGCCGTCTGGCGTAGGCGGTTTTTAGGGAACCTGTTTTTCGCCTCGGTCGGCACACTATCTATTCTAGCCACTGTAGTTTAGGGGTAGGTTTTTAACCGCAATATTTCTGATTTTGTCGTGCCCTGGGCTTTTACGGTTTTTGAGATTTTTAATAATTTCTACTATCTCCTGCGGGGTGGCTGGGTCAATCTCAGCCGTTACCGGGGAATTCCTGAAGCTATTTAAAGTTTGACTAACCATTCTTAGGGTGTCCTGATACATTAGATCGTGGTTTGGTTGGAATTGTTTTTCATAATGTCTTGGGAGCGCCTCGGCTTTTTCCTCGTCTGAGTACGCGATTTTAGCACCGTCTATTAGTGGCGGGAGCTTAATTTGAGGTTGCCTGAGTCTTTTTGCGAATTGCCAGAGCGATACATCTTCTGGGCTAAGGGATTCGATTAATTCTTTATACTGTTGCTGCTTTTCTGCAACAAATTTTCCCCTGACTTTGCACGTGAGTCTGTTAAGCTCCCTTTTAAGGGCGGGATCTCTGTTAGCCTGCCATGTCTTACGTATTCTATTCCTTTGCCTGACTAATTGTTTGACATGGTGGGAAAGTGTGGGTAATTTTGGAGACTCACGATGTGTTGTGGCAGAGGCAATTGCTCTCTTGATTTCTGTTGTGAGTGTGTGCGTGGCAGAGTCAATATCCGCCGTGCTCATTATGTTAGGTACTGCTAAGTGCGGCTCGAAGAGTGCTCTTTTGAATACTTCCCAGTTGACCCTCTCTTGTCCCAAAGAGGCTGGAAGAGGTGTGTTCAGGTCGAATGTCACCAGTACCGGCAGATGATCCGAGTCGAATTCATCCAAGGTACTAATAGTGTGAGCGTAATCTATGTTTCGCGTTAGGACAAAGTCTATAAATGAGCCGTTGGCGCCTGAGAAGCAGGTTGGTGTCGACGGTACAATAATGTTAGTGTTTGTCGTGTTCAGCAGTCTGTGTATCTGTGTACCGCGTGAATTGGCTCTCCTACAGCCCCACGCTCGGTGATGTGCGTTGAAGTCGCCTGCGAGTATCGTGTTTGGATATCACGAGAAAAGCAGTTCCAGTTGCGCAGCTACGTCTACTCTACTCATATTTTTGACATATGTTGAGTTTAGGATAAACGGGCTAGTATTATTAATTTTAATTTTTATACTAGTATTTTCTATACTTTGAAGATTTATGCGTTTTAGTTCCTCGTGGGGAATATTTCTTTTAATGTATATTGCTGTTCCTCCATAGGGCGTTCTAGCATTAGTATTTGGGCTAAGATTATGATAACCAGAGTAGTTGGCTATGTTTAGTTTTTTACTTTCTCTAACTCTAGTTTCCTGAATTAGTAAGGCGTCTACGTCATTTTCGTTTACATAGTTCCTAAGTTTATTTATTCTTGGAGATATGCCTCACTATTTAAAATAATTAATAAATATTATTAAAAATTGTTTGAATATAAAAGTGGTACATATTTTGTTTATTTTATTTAGTATTAAAATATAAAAATAGGAATTAGTTTGATGCACTAATTATGTGGTAAAACATAAAGGAACAATTGAAGAACCAATTTAACATTAGGAGCTGGGAATTTTAGGCGGTTATAACTCCCCAACGGCTTCAGCAAAATATATAAATTTTACATAAATTCGGCGTCTTTTGACCTGGAAGAGAAAATATCTGTTATCAAAAGTGTGTGTCGTCCTTTGTAAAATAGACTTAATGCAAAGTTCAATATGAAGACGACCTCTTATGCAAATTATTTGCTCATTTATTTTAAGTAGACATTATTACGAATCTAATGATACACTTGAATTTAATATAAGTAATGCCAAACATTTTTTCTAAATATTTTTTACATTGAATTGAAGGCTTCGATTATGTAAATTAATACCAAAAATGAAAAACTGATGTTTATCAATAATTGTGGCAAACCTGACTTGACAACCGAGAGGTATGGTAAAAACTGTAAGCCTCCAAGTAGTTACACTTCAATATGTTTAACATTATGAATAGTTAAAATTTAAAATATTTTACATAAATCCCCTGTTTTAGTTTAAATTGAATTATTTTTAAAACTACCTTTTAAATTCGAACCATATTTTAATTAACGAAACATGTCTTTATCATTTTTAAAATGAATGGTCGTTCAAGGCTTGAAGTCGATGGGCATTATTTAGAGAATCATATTTTATGGCAACCAAATACCAGATTTGAAAACTCGTTCTCAGAGATTTAACTCCGTAATTATTTTCAAGATTGAAAACATTGTAGACGATTTAAGAACAATATAATTTTGTAGGGCAGCTTGGAGTACAATGAATACATGTGTACTTAGAAACAGCTTTTCTGTATATAACTGGATATAAATTAATGTCTATTTTTGTCACCTACATTTTACGTTTCCTTTCCCACATCAAAGGTAATGTAAGGTATGTCAAAGGTAATGTAAGGTATGTCATCAAAGGTAATGTAAGGTATGTAAAGGTAAGGTATGTCATCAAAGGTAAACGTAGGCAAGTAAAGTGAATTTTTGACTAACTATTCTGCGAGTTACTACACAGAAACTAATATTAGGGGGAGGAGGGTACGGTCCCTGTGAATGCCTCCCCCACTGGGTTCCGGTCTAATTTGGGAGGCACTTCCCGACCGTCCAAACAGTTACCTTACACCTTTCTAGTAGGTCGGACGGTCTGGGTTTCAACAACAACATCAACAGAAACTAATATAAAAGAATGTAAAGTTGGCATTTTTAGATTAATTATTTACCTATCTAGATCTATCTTAACATGGCCGTAAAATCGTGCATAGTGGTACTCATTATTATTCGTACATTGCGTTGATGCCTGATAACCCTCCAACGTTTTCTCTTTCGCGCGAGTTCTGTAAAAGAATATTAATTATTATAATGCTAAATTTATTGCACCATTTTAACTTTAACAATAAAATATTTATTAAAAACATAAAATACTAAATTACTTAATTACAACAATTATTCTTCTTTTTAATTGTTCCGGCTTAAAGAGAACATGTGAGACCAGTATTAAAATGTCTAAATGTTTTTAGACCTGTAGTTTTTAATGGGCACATACCTTCACTTTCGGCTTTGACCATAGACCGTAATGCTTGCATCAGTAACTCGTACTGGCCGTAACTCTGGGTGTTTGGATCCATCTCGTACTTCTGATTGCACTGCACAAATCAATAGATCTAGTCATTATTTTGGAACATCTCGGAACACTCTACATCTCTAGTCGTCGTCCTGTCTTCACCAAGTATATCGTTCTTATATATTTTTATCGTCGTTCTTTGTCACAAGTTGTGGGTCTTTTGCCTCAGGACTGTCACTCCCCCTTTTGCTTCTATTGGTCGCATTCATGGCGACGCCAAAAGCATATCCTCAATTGGTCAGCCTCTTTATCCAATGTCGTTAATTCACATTTTCTCAAGATTTCGACCACTCTGTCTCGATGCCCCTAAATTTATGGTTTTGTCTGACCTTTGGTTCACGTGCCAAAGTTTTGCCAAAGTGCCAAAATTTCAGACACAATAAATTACTGGGATAAAACTGTCTCACCATAACAAATGTGAGATCTATTTCTGGTCTCACAGTGGAACACTGTTTTCCAATGCTACATACCACGATTAAATACAAAGAATTTGCAAAATCTGTAACTTAACAAAATTCATCTCCATTGCTGCGATTTATACAAATGATTTAAATGAAATTTCGCGTAATGAACTTGCGCAATATGGCAATGGTGTAGCCGGTGATGATATTAAATGTGGAGATTACGTTTTTATAAAACTTTGTTTGAAAAATCAAAAAATATAAATAATCTTAAAATTCTTATATATAATCTTAAATTTTTTATACTTTGTGAGTTTAATGTTTCTCAAAAGATGTGTTTCATTTCACCCAATGTGGTGTTCCAAAAGACCACGGGTTAGGGGAGTAAGGAATAATTTGCATAACATTAGATTATAATTTTTCCAAACAAACAGACTTTATCAATTATAATTTAGATACGTATTCTCTTAGTCAATGAACCTCTTATTCTGGAGATACATTTTTCTTGTGACTATAACTAAGTATAACTATGTAACTAATAAACTATAGCTAAGTAATTCCATTGTACCCCAACATCCATTAATTATATTTTGCTCATCTGTGGCAACAAACAACTTTCTGTAAACCATTTGATTATTTTGGTATATTTATCATAAATACATTTCTTTAGTGCAGGTGGATCAAATTAGGATCAAGACGATCAATAAAATATTTCTGTCTATGAATGCTTCTATTCTCCACTACACATTATATATATTATTCGCCTTTTCCTATACAATGTTTTTAAAAACCTCTTCGTCAAATTTCGCAATAGATCGTTTAATCTAGCACGGTATTTTGTTAAATGTGCGCAAGAACAAATAACTGAGTAAAAATTCTGATGTGGGCAACACATGACTTTCCTTATATAATGTAATGAATTTACTACTTTTACAGTAAAAGAAATACGTTTTTCTTATAGTAGATATTAATATTCTTTCTAAGATATTAAATTTTCGACAATTAGTCGTCATTTTCATTGATTTAGCGTTATTTTTATCCATTTGGCGAAGTTTTCGTTAATTTGGCAACATTTCAAAAAGTCGCCATGTTGGCGAAATTCCGCCAAATTTGTCGCCAAAATCTTGCAAAGCGTTATGGACGAAGAAATAAGTTGTCTTACAGCAGATAAATGACTATTGGCGTTCAAATACAAAAGTATTACTCAAAGTATCTTTTTTCATGAATGGAACGAGCTAGATCCACGAGAATGATGTCACCCAATTTATCGCATGGTATTACATATGAAAAGTGAACATGTTTCTCAATAGGAAATATTTTTTTTTATTTTTTATAACTTTTTGATAATTTTTTTTAAATGTGCAATATCTCGAGAACGATTCATGTTAGCATTCTAAAATTTATGTCAATCGTTTTCTAATGAAAAATTACATAAGAAATGTCTATTTTTGTAACTTTATTAGAGGTTTTGATTTTTTGACGATTTTTTCAAAATTTCATTCGAAAATTTAGGGGGGGTTCTGAACATTCGATTGCATACAAAAACAATAGACTTCCAGTGTTTACGGATTATGATTTTTATACCAAATGTGGTTCGAATCGGTCCATTCGTTCGTCAGTTATCGCCTCCACAGACTCACTGACACACACACATACACACACACAGACATCACTTCAAAAATGTTTGATTCGTGATCAGGGATGCTTTAAACGTGCTCTCCCGTCGAAAACTCGAATTCGAATTTTCGACCCCCGTCACAATACTTTCCTTATACATTATGTATATAAGGAAAATAAAAATCTCCGGTAGATTCGGCAATGTTTATAAGTTAAGTTTGTCGAGATTATAAAGTGACGCGCAGTTTTAAATAGCTGGAGATAATTAGTGGTTAACATCAAGCCTTATGTAAAGAATCTTATCTTGAAGGCAAATTGGTAAATGTTATGTTTTTCAAGTAGTCTAGAAAAAGAAAACATTTACAAAGTGAAAATTTCAAAGTAAAACATAACCACATAAGAGCTATGAGTACACGAAGGAAATGATGCTGTTTCAGTTTCGGAGAATAATTTCAAAGAATATATTCAGTTTCGAATATTTCTCTTTTTGGAAATGATAATGCGATCAGAACAGAAGTTAAATAACATTTCATATTTTCATAAAAATAATTAATTTTGTTACTTTAAATAAACAATCTAATAGATAGGATTGCGCTGCCATTACAGATAACATCATCCATGGACAGTGCTTAGTTCACTTCAACGGTAAGAGCTTATAATTCCATACCAGTATCTCAAACGTAGAGTATCAGCTGGCCAGTACAAAGATCCGTGATTCGATTCCAGGTTGGTGGAGCAAAGTTCTTTACAACCGGTTTCGCATTTTTAAGTGATCTGCAATCGCAGCAAGGAAACTTGCTATGTGCCAGGAGCGACAAATTCGATCCAACACGCAGTTGATATCAAATTCCATAAAGATTGAGTTCAGACTGCACATAGCTAAAATGACTAAGCTCATAATCTCATAAATGTAACTAGCCAAAGGTCGGATTGCGTATAAGTCTACTATAGCTTAACATTTTGATTTAGTTGTTGTCTTTACATTTCGATTTATCTCAGATTCTCGCCAACCCACACCGACCAGTACTTAGTTTGACATTAATTTTGACAATTTGTGAAATCAACACGTTTTATAAGCCAAGTTGGAGAGTTGAAATGCATTTAAAGCAGATTTATAGTATATCCATAAATATTTTAAGAACTAAACTTGAATAAGGAGCCCTACAAAATCTTATGATCTGATGTGCCTTAATCTGATTGGTCTCAATTAAGAATTAAGAAAAATAAACCAATAAAATTAATTATTTATATTGGCTTTGTTTCCACATTTTAAGTAGTCATGACAGACAGAATGAAACATGTTTTCAATTCTTTTCATTGCGCAATTAGGTACAGGGGAAATAGAAAAGGAGCAGATGTAGTATAATCCCTTTTTCATTTTTGGCGATATTAGGTAAGATTCTGACAATCCCTGATACAATTTAAAGAACATTCCATTCTGGCAACTTTTTCCTCGTCTTTTGTGGCCATTTTTTCGTTTTTTTGTCGCCAAAGTAAAGATCGCAGCATTCCATTTTGGGAAAGTTTACTGAGTTCTTTGTCAATCTATTATTGTCCTTTATATCGTTCTTTTATTGCTCTTTTATCGCCAAGGTGAAATTCGCCCTATTGCAGCCAAGGTGAAAATCGCCCTTTTGTCGCCATTTATACAACGGTTGACCTGTAGCAATTCAAACATGGACCGCTAAAAGAACATCACAGAATCCGGTCCCCTGGCTGTCGGAAGTCGCAAGTGGGAATAGCTGTTTGTGCAACAGATGATCAGAACATTTTTTTATTTTTACGTTGGCGACAAAAAGGCGATTTTTACGCTGACATCAAAATACGACAAAATGGTGAGAAAATACGACTAAAGGGCAATAAAAGATACGAAAAGGGTTGCCAGAATAGAATGCTATCCAAATCATAGCACGGATTACCAGAATCTCACGTGAATTCGTCAAAAATGAAAAAAGGATAATACTACATCTGTACCGTAAAAAAAGTCCTCCACCACTTAGATTTTTTTCTTTCTTTTTAATTTTACTTCTCAGGTACAAGAGGAGGAAGGTATGTTCATAGATGTTCATCCTGGTTATTAATCCATATTCAAAAGTAGATACTTAAGAACGTCATGTGAGTAACCTACTTTGGCACACGAACTCAACATGATCAGCAAATGAATGATTCCGACCTCACGATCGCTTATGGCGGGAAAATAAATAATACCTTGCCACTGAAGAAAAAATATAATGCTAAAGTCTGGATTAGAAAATGAAAAATATACTTTTAGGATGTCAACATGTCAATTGTACAGGCATTCATTCTTTTTAATTATAAAACATAATGAATATGTAAAACTCTGAATACGTTTGACATAAAACATATAATTAGTTTGTTTTGTCTCAAAACGTAGAAAATAGTTAATTTATTTTTATTTTAAATATGTAAAATATGTACTTTTAAATACATATTTACATAATGCAGATATTAAAGCAAATTGATATTTGCAAATTGGAAGCTTATGGTTGATTATTCGTGATTAGTGCTCTTTACAGAAAGTGTTTATGCGTAGGAAGGCTAAGCATTAAACTCTCCATCTTAATTAATTTCCATATTCAAAGACATACATATATTTTACGTTGAATGAAATGTATCAATACAGTAAAAGACGGAAATTCATTCGAAAATGTTGAAGTTATTTAACTTCTGTAAAGTGCTTTATGAGATTCTAAATCTTTTAAGAAATTTAGGAGTGTACTTCTTGCTAAAATATTATATGTAATGTAAATTGCTGAATTATATATTTCCCAAGTGTTTACGAAGAGAAACATTTAAAACGTGAACATTCGTGCTTTGAAGTCGGATGTACCGAAATAAATTTTATATACACCATTTAATAGAATCTATTTCAGTTTCTGAAAACATTTAAAAAAGTATATTCTGTCGTATGTACCAATAAAATAGCAATATAATTATGATCAAAAGTTATTTAATAATTTTTCTCTTTGCACTTAACATTTATTTTAATCTTAAGTACATAATCTCCATAGATATAATTAACTGCTAAGACTGCCAAATAATATTACATCAAGTCACCGCAATATGGATGTTACCAGAACGAATGCCATCTAACCAAGGTACAACTTTTAAATTGTCAGTCTTCAGTTCAGGCTATCATATGCTCACCAGTTTATTTTAATATTTTGTAAAAAGTTGAGAAAAAATTATCAGTTTTACATGTTAAGTTCGAACGTTGAAATATACTAAAAATAGATTGTTATAATATCTATATTTTAATATAGACTGATATAGTACTAAGTTTAAAATAAAAATAACTATTTACCCTATAAAATTTTAAATAACAATTTTCCATTGATTGTAAATCCATTGATTGTATCCATTGATTGTATCCATTGATTGTATCCATCTCCAGTAAAAGAAAAACAGCGGAAAAAAGTATGCAAATTAATTAACTTAATTTAGGCATTCTGTTTTTCAAATTTCTGCGGTCAGAGACATAAACAGTCGTTTGATTTCTACTAGTACGTGGTTAGATGCAGGGAAAACATAACAAACGTAAAATCCATGTTTTGAGGCATTAGAGTTACAGCTTTTGAGATTTTCATCCCACCATTTGACAGTTGAGTTAAGCGTTAAGCTGTGAGGAATCCAAAGCGCATAGACCTTTATGACTTTTAAATGATCATGTAAAATTGAATGCACTTCTTATTGTAAAAATGTACTTGACATATTCAACGATGCCTCAATTTAATCGTACGTGACATGATGATCTAATGTAGTCATTTGTTGCACATCAATACAGATTTTTACTGAGACTCCTACGTCTAAGATGGAATTCTTTAAACCAGTTGTAAATTGCTGCTTTTGTTGGTGCTTCATCACAAAACGAAGACACTTTTGCTGTGCTAACCTTTCTTCTTAGGCACAGACCGTCCGCAAAGTGTAAAGCATCTGTTTGGGCGACCAGCAAGTGACACCCAATATAGACCGGAACTCAGTAAGAGCAGCATCCATAAGGACTGTACCCCTCTTTCCCTAGCACCAACCTCTTGCAAGGACTTACCCCCCTATTTAACGTGCCCGTACTCCACTGGACAATTTGTTTGGAGTCCAAATCGACCTCAGGTTGTCCGACTGCAATCCCCAATGCTCTAACCACTGGGCTCGCCTAGTCCTTGTGTGAAACCTTGCGAAAATCATAATAAATTATGACTCGAAAATCTATTAGAATTTAATCCATTTTTTTCACCTTATTAACTTAACGACGCCCTAAAAATAATTTTATAGGATATCTCGTTCTTTAACAGCTAATGTTCAACTGGAAGTTCAAATTTCAAAAAATCGTCTGCACTGAAACCCGTTATTTTTGGTATTGCCACATTCTAAAAACTTAAGTACTGGTCTTCATATTAGCACCACCTAACGAAAATCAATTCAGCTATTGCAATTTCTCGAATTACTGCATAATTTTAGAATTTGATGGAACTCAACTTTTCGATCATCCAATATTAAAAAATTTTGAATATCTCGGAAACAATACAACATGATCAAACAGCAATAATTTTAAATGTGCAAAATTTATATACTCTCAAACGCATATTTTACGCTCTGCAGAAAGTTAGTGCAAATTGACTGTTCTTAGAAAGTTCATGCTTGATTAGAAATCTTTTCAGTTCAGTTTTTTTTTTTATCTAAAGGAAGGTAAAACGTTATTGAAATTTCCACCTTAATTAGATTTCCATTTTCAAAGCCAGAGAACTTCGGGCAAAATGGTTCTTTCAATTTTTCTGCAGTGAAAGAAAGGTTTCGGTTACTTAAAAGGCGGGAATTATTATCGAGAGTGTAAAAGTTGTAACCTCGAAGTTAGAGGTTTTTAAATGGTTGTGGGTAATTAGAGGCATACATCAAACCTCGTGTAAAGAATCTTTAAATCTCAAATTGTTAAAATTGCTATATCTCTCAAGTGTTTCAGAAGATAAATATTTACAAAGTGAAACATAATCGCAGAAGGACTTTTATATCTACGAAGTAATCAAAGCTTTTTAAATTACTACTTAATTATTGAAAACTTTTAAGCGAATATATTTTGCTTTAAATTTTCTGTTTAAAAATTATAATTTAATTAGCAAGGAAAGTTGGATAACATTTCTTTGATATATGTGCTACTTCAAATAACTAATCTTCATGGATGTAATTAGTTAAAAATGCAGTTAATAAACGGTTTATATATTTAACGGTTAGTTAACAGACTTCAGTTAACGGTGACTTAAGTAAATAGATTTACGGTACATAGTAACACAAAATGTTGAAAAAACGGGAAGAATATTCTTAACCTTAAATATTTATCCTAGACATGCATTTGCAAAAGGAAATTTATGAAGGAACCTTAATATTGTGGTAAATGATGTGTATATTTTATGGCGAACCATATTAAGTATTTTTATTTTCTTTTGCATACGTATTTCATAGAGTAATGCGAATTCTCGTACCAGAACCGTAAATGGAAATCCTTATTGAACCTAACACCTACTCCTTCTGGAAATCCATGCCGAACCCATATCAGTTAATATCTAAACTCTATCTGTAGCTAATCTTGAGAAATAAATGTTCCAAAAATTTTTTTCAATTATACCGGAGGTGACAAAATATGGAAGGAAAAATATTTAATGAACTCCTATACTTTGCTTCAGAATTTAATGCTAAATTCAAATCAGTCATCATTTAAGTTCTATCAATAGTCAATCTTGAGAAATAGATGTTTCAAGAACATTTTTTAAACCGGAGGTGAAAGAATACGGATGGTAAATCTTTAATGGAAGGAGAAATCTTTAATGAACCCCTATACTTTCCTTTAGAATTTAATGCTAAATTCATATCAGTCATAATTTAAGTTCTATCAATAGTCAATCTTGCGAAATAGATGTTTCAAGAACATTTTTTAAAGCGGAGGTGAAAGAATACAGAGTGGGGGGAATCTTTAATGGAAGGAGAAATCTTTAATAAACCCCTATACTTTCCTTCAGAATTTAATGCTAAATTCATATTAGTCATCATTTAAGTTCTATCAATAGTCAATCTTGAGAAATAGATGTTTCAAGAACACTTTTTAAACCGGAGGTGAAAGAATACGGAGTGGGGAATCTTTAATGAACCCCTATACTTTATTCCAGAATTTAATGCTAAATTTATATCAGAGATCATTGAAGCTCTATCTATAGCCAATATTGAGAAATAGATGTTTCAAGTAAAATGAAAGTTTTTGATCCTGAAATGGAAAATTATCCAAAAATAGAAATCCTTACATTCACCTTCCCCTTCAAAATTTGATGATGAATTTAAATTAATCATTATATGAGCTATGTCTATATAAGATCCTGATATATATGGTTCAAGAAAAAATTTTACACAAATACAATAATACAGCAAACATTTTGCCACCAATAACAAAATCTTTTAAAACATGTGGAAGAATTCTATAAAAACAAGATCACCTATGTGTGTCATATTTATGAAATAGCCAAATATTTAACTTTAACGCGTACCCCATATTAAAGACCCAATTAGTCGATTGTTCCTTACAGCTTCTTTAGTTGAAATAGAAAGTAGGAAAATGCAGAAATTCTTGAGAAATTTAGAAAATAGAATGATTGTCTTCGGTCAAGTCATAATGATCATTACAGATTAAATTCTAGATTTTAAAATTTTCCCGAAATACCTGGTCTGTACCGAGACTATTTTATAAAATTATGCGTATTATTTTATGAAATTTTGCAATCGTAAGTACTTTTTAAGATCAATATTTACAAAAAGTAAAGGCAACTACTAACTTTGGCGGACACCATGCATGGGCAGTATATTTCGGTACAGTTTGCATCATTTTTTGATCTTCTACTGTTGGTTTTAGACATGCACTTTCAATTTGAAAGTTTGTCAAAATTAAATACAAAATTCTTTTATATATTTGTTTTCATTGCATGGTATTTTGATAAAAATACGAAGTCTTTATTTTTATGCTGTCTGTGGTGAAAATTTAATAAACATTTGGTTGGAATACTTTTTATAATATAATAAATAAACTTTAGATTGAATTACTATTCTTAATTAATAGGGATCGTGAATCATATAGTTGTACATTTGCATCGTAGCTGCAATAACCCACCATTATTTCTTTGTACGAGTTCCTAAAATATAATCATTAATTAACTTACTCACATTGAATTCCACAATTTTAACTTTTAAAATAAACGTTATTTATTACACATATTATGATTACGATTAAACTTGTATTAATTTTATATACACTCTTAAGGAGAAGAACATGAAAGTGTGAAACCAGGATTATATATTATGCACAAAATCATATGTCTGACCTAATATATGTAGGCAGATTTACACATACGTCTGTTTGTCGTCTTGGGCATTCTGGGCTCCAATTGACTTTTAAAGCATAATCTTGAACGTTTTGTACTTCAATTCATTGAATACAACACTTGGACATACCTAGTCTCCAATTGCTTGAAAAACCACGTTGTTGGATCGTCATCGCCTCCAATTGTACTTAACACAACACTTTCTCTTCCTTAAGAGTGTATATAAAATTAATGTAAGATTAATCGTAATCATAATATGCGTTAATAAAGTATAGTTCCCTTAAAAGTTAAGATGTGGAATTTAATGTATAGTGTCGTAATCCATGATTACATTTTAGAAACTCGTACAAAGAAATAAAGCTGGTTTAATAAGATATGCAAAGTACGAATATACGATTTACGATCACTAATAATTAATAATTATAATTTCACATAAAGAATTATTTATGATTTAGAAAATTTAAACAGTAACCAATTTTATGTCATCTTTTGTTTCACCGCGAGGTCCTTTGAGCAAAAAAATCTTTAAATAGAAAAAAAAATCGAGATGTACTGTAACCAGTCTGAAGAAAATATTCTAGTTCAATGATATGTAAAACTCGATGAGTTGATAAAACTGAAAAATATCGGGTATTATGAATCAGTCCTTCAAGGCTTTGTGATAGCAGAAGGATGTACCTCAAGATATGTTATCCCTTCACAAGACTGACTGGCTTCCTTTTAATAAATCAATGTTATGTTTTTTTGTTTATTTTTTTGCTGAAGACGTATCAAATTAATAAAGCAGATATAAGAATGTGAATGAAAATATTTCCATGGCATTAGTCTATATGAAAAAAAATTAACACCTCTTATCTTAAAATAAAAAATATCAAATATCACGAGGTCGACACAAGCTAACCTGAAGAAGACTAATGGGACAAGAAATAAATCGGGTGGGATGGGCGAGCTGGTTAGAACTAAGGCCTGTGACACAGATTGACTAGGATGGTGACACAAGCTGAAGCATCGTGCCTAGTGGTGCATATGTGCCACTAAGCACGATGAGGGATAATTATGATGATGATCTTAGAATGAATATTTTCAAGACACGCTGTTAATCATAAGTCAGAGTCAAGTGAAAACCCAAATCTAATTTCCACTTTTGGACTATTTAAGAAGATTTTGTGAGTTATTGCTATTGTTAATATCTTTAACAACACGTCCTACTCATAAAGCCATTTTTGTATCCAATAAAATGGTATTTTCATTCCCAATTTTCTTAGATGTTAATTGGAATAATTATTATATATTAATTCAGAGTGGTTTTTACATAAATTCAGAAACGCCGCCCTCACAAACACACACTTACCCACACACACACACACATACCCGCACAAACACCCACTTACCCACAAAAACATACACTTAGCTATATTAATATGAGTTTAAGAGTCAGAATGATTATTGGATATACAAAAATGCCATGCGTTGCCAACATCAGCTTTCTATTTTACTTTAAATTAAAAGTTTCACTTCGATAGAGTTTTGCTGCTAAACTGCCCATTAAATTTACATTTTAGCAATACATGAAAAATATTATTTTCCAAACTACCAATGCTAAAATACCTCTAATTAACTGCAAACCTTTTGAAATATTAAAATTTCGCGTTACGCTAATTAAACAGCACTTATACTTTCGATATTAATTCCGGTCCTTCGAGTAATTGAGACATTTTATTGAGTTCGAAGATATTCAAAGAAAATATTTAGTCTTAAGGACTACTCATTTTCGAAAAGAGAAATCTAATTAAGAAGGGAAGTTCAATAACATGCCGCTGCTTTTCCGATCAAAAATACCGAATGTTGTTAATAAGCCTTAATTTTGCATGGATATTAAATGTTGGATAATTTTATGGTTAAACGCAATAGCTTTTCTAACTCCCCGTTAGTCGCGCAATGAGCATTTACCTTCGCTTCATATATAGACGAATTTCACCTATTTGGAAGTGAACCTGACAATCCCGCCTTCGCACTAGCTGACTTTTAGAATCTTCTCAACAATCAAAATAATCTGTTAAGAAGGTTCTAACAGCCAGTTCGACCTAAAATCAGAAGTTCTATTAAGTATTAGCAGGTCTTTTGCCTTTAATGCATCACTATAAACACAATTGTGCTCAATATTTATTATTTTTCCTTGTCGTTTGATGAAAAAGTTGAATATAAAGCTGTTACATGCGATTGAAAGTAGGCGGATTCTGAATTACTATTTTCTTTTGTATTGTCGTCTGCTAAATATAGGGTATAATATTTACCATGTTTTGAAATGTTGAACTTTTATAAACCCCATGCATTGCTCTCAAGAACTAAATGTACATCAACACTTTAAAAAAGAAAACACCTTTTTTGAAAATATTCTGTGTACTTTACAACTTATTAATTATAAAACAAATATATTAATAATTGTGAGGCCAGAATATGTCCCCACATGAGACATTTTTATTTCAATATTTATGGTGCCTAGAACGGCTAACAAAGCTCGAGTCTGGCTGGCGCCAGAGTTTACAACAGCGTGAACTTTTAGGTCAAATACTATAAATTTGGGTGTCCCAGGCCAAAGGGGCTGAGAGGGGCCTTGATAAATGTCAAGTGATGCCATTGGGTTCAGAAGAACCAATGAGCGCCAAGGGAAAGAAGGGCGGAGCTGCCCCCCCCCCGAAGGAACCACAAGTCACTTTGATACGAAATGTTGCAGAAGTAAACTTGGATACGAAATATTAGAGAAGTAACTTAGATACGAAATGTTGCAGAAGTAAGCCTGACACGAAATGTGGTTGCGAGAAGTTTCCTACGAAGTGTTGTTGAAAAGAGTTTGACAAAAGGAGCGAAGCGAACATGACCTAGCAGTTGCAGATATAAAGTATCAGTCAAAGTGAAAAGTACGTGTAGGAGCCACACACGATAGAGTTATGGTCGTACTTCAGCACTAAGACCGATGCAAGCGAGATGATGAGCCCAAGTCTAAACTGGAAGGTATGTGCTCTGATGTTACCGGTCCTAGACACCTTCGTAAAATTAATATTTCTGGTCGTATCTCCCCTAGCTAAAATAGTTAAATGAAAATTGATAATAAATGAGAAATGATATAAATGATAAAATGTTGTTGATGATAAATTGATGTTGTTAATAAATGATATTGTTTAAGTTTTAAATAGTCTAATCTTTTTAATATTAATTAATAATTCTTTTCAGGACTTACACAAAATATAATAAATAATTGGAGGGTTATTGCGGCACAACAACGAGCGATGTACGTTTAAATGCTAATTCGACTTTATGAGATCAACGGCCATGGTTTCAATGATTAATGATCAATTAATATTAATATAATCCTTAAACTTAACTTTTCAATTCCACGTCCCACAATAATATTAAAATCGTTTCATATACTTGTTAGATTGCATATATACTCTCTGAAATAAAACGTGGTGTGAGCCCAGGAATATGTGACCAGGAATATGTGAGACAGTTTTATGTTCATTATTTATTAGGTCTGTAATATTAGACAATGACATCAGACTTCAGGACGCCAGTTTTACAACAGTCCTGACCCGAGAGATCAAATAGGCCATAAACCGGGGAGGCTAAAATGAAACCACGGGATTGGTTAAAATGTTAACCCATATGGAAGTTGTCTAGTCGCATTGCCGTGAAGTCGACAAGTGGTAGTCGAAGATGCCTATCAGACCTCAGGGAAAAGCAGGCGACAAACGAAAGGTTCTAGATATCCCATATAAACTTAAACGGCAGATTCCATAGATTCTTCAACGAAATGTCCTGAGGTAAATACTTCAACGGCAGATGCAGTACGATATGATCGACTTCATTACGAGTAGGAGTACAACAACTTGAGTTAGTACCAGTACGCTATACATTTATGTAAGAATACCAGAGTACGAGAGATATGAAACAGAACCAAAGCACGAGCTGTGTGTTAATGGTCAAAGGCGAAATTGAAGGTATGTGCGTATCAATTATTGTAGCAGGTCATAGACCATTTTGATAAATAAAATGTACCTAGTCTCACATGTCCAATCTCCTCCGCAAAATAATGTGTGATGTATCGTTGTAATTAATTTAATAATTAACCAAATGTTGTTAATAATGTAATTTTTAAAGTAAAAATAGTGCAGTTAATTGTGAGTAGCATTATGTTAATAAATATTTTATCCAGGACTCGCACTAAAGATAATATGGTGGGTTTTCGTAGCGGCACAATATAAGTGTTGTACGATATACGATCAACCGCTATATTTAAAAGTTTAATTTAAAGTATTCTTCGCATTCATTTTTTTTACAGCACCACACTTTTCATTGCTGAAATGACACGTACAGAGAAGATCATCGGCTCAAAAGTTGCCCCCAAAACTGCTCAAGAGGTTTTGAAAATATGTATTTTTATCAAAATGTTTAATTTACTCATCATTGATCACTGCAATTTGCACAATGCCAGAGGTCGAGTGTGAGACTTCTTCTTACACTATCCTTTTTCGCTGTTTTAAGTGGTTCGCTTTATAACAGCTATTATCAACAAGACATTTAGTTAATAATTAGCTATATGTTTGGTATATGCATCACATTCCTACTGAAGCTAGGATGGAATATATATTTTTGATTTCAAACTTTAATTAATTTTCTCTAGTGCTAACTCTCTCTGCATTAATCGCAGGCCTTAACTCAATTTCTAACATTTTGTCAATTTAAAAATAGTTTTGGGTTGTGAGCAAAACCATAGGAATTAAAAATGAGCTTCTAACAGAGAAAATGTTATGCATATAATAAGATGAAAATGCACTCCTATCACCTCGTTATCTATAAAAATTTAAAACACAAACACCAGTAGTTGCTTGATGAGAAAAGCTCTCACATGACACAAACGCCAGTGGTCACTTGATGAGAGAAATGTTCAGCTGCTCTGTTCAGCTGTCTCAATACTCTAAAGCAAATAGAAGCAGATAGTAGACTGTTTAAAGTAAATAAAGGCAGCAATTCTGTAACCCAGCAGGAACAACACAAGTTATGATCCAAATCTTACTGGTTTTGGGATGCGAAAATTGAGAGATGATTAAGTATCGTTCTGTTTCATCTCTCTACCATGCTGTCCGATTGAGGATAAAGAGGATGAGTTCGAATTTTTCTCATTTCGAATAGTTTGCACAATCAGGTGAATATTCTGAAGTTCAAGTTCGCCCTTTGATCAGAATGAATGAGCGAGAGTACCCCGTAACGACATATGCAGTTCCGAGTTAGAACTTTATTGATGGTCGTAGACTATTAGTCAAGGATTGCGTAGGCTTCTGGCAACTTTGCTAAATGACCCATTATTACTAAGATTAATTTGCTATTATCCAAATTCCGTGGTTGTGGCTACAAAATATCAAATGCAGTTTTCTAGAAAAGGACTCCGATATTTGAACACTGAAGAGTCCCACGTGTGTTCTTCTTCGGTCCCTTCCAAGCGCGGCATTCAGTGCAGTCCTTGCATCAGTGCTCAATATCGGACATCGCATTACACCAGAAGAAGCGTTCACAATCTTTGCTCAATGCGTCCTATAGCACAGCTGTCATGTATCTCATTTAATATTCTGTATACTCTGGAACGAGGGAGCAGCAATTACTGTCTGCTGTTCCTTCAATCGTCACTCTCTCATTTAAGATATACTATACCGTTTCTTAAGTGCAGAAAATAGCACGGTGCCCGGAACTGTTTCGTTTCATGTGAAAAACAGGGAATTTCTTGCCAAGTTGTCTGTCATTAGCTCTTTATTTGTGGATCAGGTTGGGGTGGTTATCTCGGTCTTTTTTAGGGCTGGAGAAAGTAGTCCATCACTCCAAGGATCAGGTGGCAAATTTGAACTGTGGTCGGTGCCAACTTATTGGATAGTCGTGGAATCTGGATTTCAAATTCACAACGGGCGCAATGTGCATAGGAGCAATGTGCACAGTCAACACGGGAGTAGGAAGGTACACAGTTTAAAGGGCAGTTTCCTCGAGAGCGTATCTGAGTTTCTATGAGACGATCCCTTTCGGTGTTGAATCTCCATGTCGTACTCTTGAAGTCGCTGAATCCATCTTGCAACTTGCTCTTCAGGATTCTTAAAACTCTTGGAATTCTTAAAACTTCAGGATTCTTAAATCTACTTCCCGACCGTTCATTTAACTGATCCGTACCCTTGAGTGAGCTGGAGGGTCTGGGTTCTTAAGATTCTTGAAACTGAGGAGCATATCTCATAAAGCATCTCATAAAGCAACGTGATTTGTCCGCAAGAGGAATTTCTTTCCGTAAGAGTTTTAATGCTGGAAATGATCTACGAATTTTACAATTTGCCAACATATCTTTCCTTGTTATGCAGTCATTTTTTTCGGGCTTCGGTAAGCAATTGCTAAAGTATGCGACGTACCTGCCCTTATATTTCTTTTAGGAAAACATACATGGATTCGAAAACTCAAGGAAAGTCGCTGAGTTGGTGACAAATCACCAAACTTGGCCCTCATGCCCCGAAAAGTATTCACGTAATAGGAATGATTGTTTTCCCATAAAGATAGGCAGTATGCAACAAAAACATTCTGTGTATTCGTAACTATCTACCGAATCTGTGGAGTATCGAATATTTTGTTCATATTTTTTTATATCTAGTTCAAAATAGCAGCCACATTTTATTTTTTGTCCAAACTTGTTTGTTACACCGTTTGAAACACATGTTACGGCCCATAGGTTACGATTTTTAGTTAGTTACTTTATGAATTTAATTGAACTTGTTATCTAACAAACAAATATTATTGTACTCACTATTGAAAATCTGAGGTGTTTCTAAAACTCGAGAATATTACTTTAGTGTAACTTTTGTTTACCCTTCTATATCTTGAGTTGCGATTCCAACTATATATCAATGTTTTATTTTTTTTTATTTTCTGTCATTGTTCAAGAGGAATACCCCTAATTCAATAAATTAATGAATACATTTTCTGATTCCGCGGTAAATAAATTACACTTTAGTGAAATTTTTATCAACCAGTTAAACAACGTCACAGGCGGTCAACCGTTTAAAGGGCCGATCAATAAAACTATGATCAACAGAACACGCACATGTTTCTCTCATTACAGGTCTTTCTCAAACTCAATAATACGGTCTTCGAAAAGCTCAACTTTTTGATTAACTGATGGCGAATTACACAGATCTTAAACTGAATTAAACAGAGTCAACTTCCACGTTTGCATGTTTTTAAGAAAACGTATTCGCAAGTTTGCTACCAAACCAACCAAACGGCATCTTGGCAAAGGGAATTAATAAGGCAAATCTAATTATGGAAAATGAATGCATGAGCAAGTTCTTTAATTGCTACATCCGAGAAATGTTTTAAATGTTATTTCATTAAAGTTATTTAGGTCTACCATTTTGAAAGAAGCACCTCATTTCAAACATATATGTAAATGTGCGCTAAACCATTTAAATGAAACTTTGGTTTGGATATGCATATAAATAAAATAGAATTTGATTAAATGAAAAGGTATATATATATATATTTTAGTTAATTACTTGTACAGAACATTTGCAATGGCGGTGAATCTAACCAACGGTATCTCTGGAAGTAAATTGGCGACACTCTCCTGATAAATATAAACATTTTGTAAGAATTGCTATCTTAAATATTTTGAAATTCAAAATACTTCATTGATAACATCATGAGATAGTTGATTAAATATATCAAACAGTTTTAACAAGAAGCATTTTTATTGAGAATAATAAAACAGAGCAGCCACTAACACAAAAGACAGGGGAAATATTCCCCTTAGAAAACAGAACCAGTTTTTCCTTTATTTGC
Organism: Amaurobius ferox; assembly: GCA_951213105.1. Classification (NCBI taxonomy): domain Eukaryota; kingdom Metazoa; phylum Arthropoda; class Arachnida; order Araneae; family Amaurobiidae; genus Amaurobius; species Amaurobius ferox. Next base: position 94,514,917 of record OX578146.1, read on the forward strand.
AATTTCCTTTAATTTATTTATTTTTTTATTTGATGCAGAAATCAATATTTCTACAATAGATTTCTCTTAATATTTAACTGGTGTGTTTTTCCTTGCTTGATGTAGTTAATTAATTTAATTAGAACCTGGTCATTTTAATTAGTTTTTTACTTGCAGGTTCTCTCCTTCTAGTGAATGGTATTTCATTTGCTTTCAAAATCTGGTTATTTCCTTTATGAATGCATTCACTGCTATTTCCTTTTCTGATGATGGAACCTATTTTGTTTTCCGAAACGAGTTGTTAACATCCTCTTTACTTTCCTTATATTCATAATTTATAAGGAAAGTATTGTGACGGGGTCGAAAATTAAAATTCGAGTTTTCGACGGGAGAGCACGTTTCAAGCATCCCTGATCACGAATCGAACATTTTTGAAGTGATGTCTGTGTGTGAGTGTGTGTGTGTGTATGTGTGAAAGTACGTGCGTGTGTGTGTGTGAAAATATGTGTGTGTGTGTGTGTGAGTGTGTATGTGTGTGTCAGTGAGCCTGTGGAGACGACAACTGACGAACGAATGGACCGATTCGAACGAAATATGGTACAAAAATTACAATCCGTAAGCACTGGAAGCCTATTGTTTTTATACGCAATTGAATGTTCAGAACCCCCTAAATTTTCGAGTGAAATTTCGAAAAAATCGTCAAAATATCAAAACCTCTAATAAAGTTACGCAAATAGACATTTCTTATGTAATTTTTCATTAGAAAACGATTGATATACATTTTAGAACGCTAACATGAACTGTTCTTGAGATATTGCAAATTTTTAAAAAAAATTATCAAAAAGTCATATAAAATAGAAAAAAAATATTTCCTATTGAGAAAAATGTTCACTTTTCATATGCAATACCATGCGATAAATTTGGTGACATCATTTTCGTGGATCTAGCTTGTTCCATTCATAAAAAAAATAATTTGAGTAATACTTTTGTATTTGAACGCCAATAGTCATTTATCTGCTGTAAGAATAACTTATTTCTTCGTCCATAATGCTTGGGGAGATTTTGGCGACGAATTTGGTGGAATGTCGCCAACTTGGCGACTTTTTAAACGTTGCTAAATTAACGAAAAACTCGCAAAGTGGATGAAAATGACGCTAAATCAATGAACATAACGACTAATTGACGAAAATTCAATATCTTGGAAAGAATATAAATATCTACTATAAAAATAATCTATTTCTTTTTACTGTAAAAGTAGTAAATTCATTGCATTATATACGGAAAGTCATATGCTGCCCACATCAGATTTTTTTTGTTAGGTGCAATAAAATGTTGTAATATTTTGTATTCATAAATCATGTTGCAATGTTTTAAAATAGTTTTCTGCGCATTTCACACTGTTTTACATCTTCTCATTTTTCATTAAATGACTTTATTTCTGTATTCGCAATGTCTAACCTCCTTGGTCATAATTATTTTTTCTTTGTTAACAAAATGTTTCATGTATTTGTTGTAGCGATTATGCACACTCATTTATTTTTACGGCTAAGAATTTTTTTGCCTTCCAGACCGATACACAGATTTAATCATGTGACTTATGCTGCTATTATATATATATATAAAATATATTATATATATATATGCTGCTATTATATATATATATATATAAATATATATATATATATATATATATTTATATATATATATATATATATATATATATATATATATATATATATATATATATATATATATTTATATATATATATATATATATATATATTTATATATATATATATATATATATATATATATATTTATATATATATATATATATATATATATATTTATATATATATATATATATTTATATATATATATTTATTATATATATATATTTATATATATATATTTATATATATATATATTTATATATATATATATATATTTATATATATATATATATATATATATATATATATATATTTATATATATATATATATATATATATATATATATATATATATATATATATATATATATATATTTATATATATATATATATATATATATACATTTGAAGTGGGCGTAACGTTTTTCTTCAGTTTTCAGAATTTCAGGAAGAAATCAAACATCTGATCCATATTTTTTTTTTATTTTTTCGTTAATTTATACAGGGTGTTTTAACATAGGTGATCTCTCTTTTCGTGCTTGGACAATTAGTTTTAGACACATGCTTCCAATTTGAATATTTGTTAAAATTAAGTTGCCACATTTTTAATACAGTTTTTATGGATGAGGAGTATTTTCAGGAAAATAAAGGGTCTGAATTTTTACAGCATCCTTACGTAAAACAAACAGTTTACTCAAAGACGTTTGAACTGTACTGTAACTAATCTAAAACACCAGAGGCATTATTTGACGATTTATTGCTTATCAAAAATAAGAAAACATTTCACTACAAGGACAGAATAAATAGCAAACAACATCGCGCAAATGCGCTTTATGCGAAGTCTGATATCAATTTATTGTCTGCCCCTGAAGAACGAGTTAACAATCGAGTGTAAATAGCTGAATCTAGGGAAAATCGAATTACATATCTTCCACTATTTTGGTAATTCTGTAAGTTTCTTCTGTTGTAAATAGCTTCATGAATATAGCAGATAATTGCAACTGATTTTTACTTTCCTTATATACATAATGTATAAGGAAAGTATTGTGACGGGGTCGAAAATTCGAATTCGAGTTTTCGACGGGAAAGCATGTTTCAAGCATCCCTGATCACGAGTCAAACATTTTTGAAGTGATGTCTGTGTGTGTATGTGTTGAAGACCCAGACCGTCCGACTCGTCCAGAGGACTAAGAGCAACTATTTGGACGGCCGGGCGTGTGTATGTGTGTGAAAGTATGTGTGTGTGTGTGTGTGTCAGTGAGTCTGTGGAGACGATAACTGATGAACGAATGGACCGATTTGAACCAAATTTGGTACAAAAATCACAATCCGTAAACACTAGAAGCCTATTGCTTTTATACGCAATCGAATGTTCAGAACACCCCAAAATTTTCGAATGAAATTTTGAAAAAATCATTAAAAAATCAAAACCACTAATAAAGCTACGCAAATAGACATTTCTTATATAATTTTTCACTAAAAACGATTGACATAAATTTTAGAACGCTAACATGAACCGTTCTCGAGATAATGTACATTTTTCAAAAAAAATTATCAAAAAGTCATATAAAATAAAAAAAATATTTCCAACTGAGAAACATGTTCACTTTTCATATGTAATATCATGCGATAAATTGGATGACATCATTCTCGTGGATCCAGCTCGTTGCATTCATGAAAAAAGATACTATGGCTAACACTTTTGTATTTGAACGCCAATAGTCATTTATCTGCTGTAAGAATAACTTATCTCTTCGTCCATAATGCTTGGGGAGATTTTGGCGACGAATTTGGCGGAATATCGCTAACTTGGCGACTTTTTGAAATGTTGCCAAATTAACGAAAATCTTGTCAAATGGATAAAAATGACGATAAATCAATGAAAATGACGACCAATTGTCGAAAATTCAATATCTTGGAAAGAATATTAGTATCCACTATAAGAAAAACCTATTTTTTTTACTGTAAAAGTAGTAAATTCATTACATTATATAAGGAAAGTCATGTGTAGCCCATATCAGATTTTTTTTTTACATTTGACTAGTTTTTATACAGCGGAACTTTTTCTAATTAAATTTTTGCTTTGAGGACTGTATAAAAAGTTAGACTCCTATTTTTTATAAAATACCACACACCAGAAAAATTTATATGAAATAATTTCGTACTTAATTTCAAATTGAGATATGTGTTTACAACCAATAGCCGACGAACTAAATACGAGGCCAACTACGCTGAAACAACATATATTTGATAGCTGTCGATTCGACGAAATCTGTATAAATTGAAACAGATGCCATTAGTTGTAAGTCCTGAAGACATTCTAATTTTGGTATTATTAGAACAGTACTCATCTAATATTGACTAATATGTCTCATCCAATGTGACTCATCTATGCTGTTCGAGAACTATTGTAAAGGACTCTTGCCCCGGCTGAAAATCAAATCGCCTTTATTCGCTTGCCCAGCCGATTCTCTATACAATGAAACACAAACTATTAAAGAACTAGTTACAACGTAAAAAAATCTGATGTGGGCAACACATGACTTTCCTTATATAATGCAATGAATTTACTACTTTTACAGTAAAAAAAAATAGGTTTCTCTTATAGTAGATACTAGTATTCTTTCCAAGATATTAAATTTTCGACAATTAGTCGTCATTTTCTTTGATTTAGCGTCATTTTTATCCATTTGGCGAGATTCTCGTTAATTTGGCAACATTTCAGAAAGTCGCCAAGTTGGCGACATTCCGTCGGCCAAATTCGTCGCCAAAATCTTGCCAAGCGTTAGGCACTAAGAAATAAGTTATTCTTACAGCAGATAAATAATTATTGGCTGTCAAATACAAAAGTATTGTTTAAAGTATCTTTTTTCATGAATGGAACGAGTTAGATCCACGAGAATGATGTCACTCAATTTATCGCATGGTATTACATATGAAAAGTGAACATGTTTCTCAAAAGGAAATATTTTTTTTATTTTATATGACTTTTCGATAATTTTTTTGAAAAATGTACAATATCTCGAGAACGGTTCATGTTAGCGTTCTAAAATTTATGTCAATTGTTTTCTAAAGAAAAATTACATAAGAAATGTCTATTTGCGTAACTTTATTAGTGGTTTTGATTTTTTGACGATTTTTTCAAAATTTCATTCGAAAATTTAAGGGGGTTCTGAACATTCTATTGCATATAAAAACAATAGGCTTCCAGTGTTTACGGATTGTGATTTTTGTACCAAATTTGGTTCGAATCGGTCCATTCGTTCGGCAGTTATCGTCTCCACAGGCACACTGACACACACACACACACACACACACACACACACACACACAGACATCACTTCAGAAATGTTAGATTCGTGATCAGGGATGCTTGAAACCTGCTCTCCTGTCGAAAACTCTAATTCGAATTTTCGACCCCGTCACAATAGTTTCCTTATACATTATGTATATAAGGAAAGTAATGAAGCATAAATGGAAATAAGTAGACGTGCGTTTCGGAAATTCTTGTATTACCTACTTCAATACGAACAAAGCTAAACCTGAACACTCAAATGAACATGACTATGGCAGTCAAACTGAAAATGCTTAACAGACAGAACTCATAATAGTAGCGCCTCATAGTGTAACGAAAGGAAAGAATAACCTGAAGAAAATAATAAATTAAGGGATTATGAACTTGAAAAGTAAACACGAAATTAAATACATAGTGTTTGAACATATTATGTGGCGTAAAATAAAAGCAAAAAAGTGAAGTAAGAATTAGACATAATCATACCATACCTCAAAAACATAGTGTGTCATTAACAAATTATTAACCAGATTACTGGAAATTTTATTGATTTTAAAATCACCAAAGAAATAAAAATATGTTTCTTTTATTTCCGAAACTTACGTTTGTTTACTTAACTTTATTTGCCCTACATTTTACGTTGTAACATTTTCTTTACATATTGTAGGCGATAGTTGAAGTAGTAGTTTTTATAATTGAAGTAGATTTAACATATCATGAGAGAAATAAAATGTAACTACAAGCGAATGCAAATATATACATTTCTAAGTTATTTATAATACAATAACCTAGAAAGAAAAATATTTTACATCCATATAACTAAACTAAGATATGTTCTTTCCAACGTATGGAAAGAAAATGGCTTTATTTAATTTTTCGTTGCACGCAATATCATTCAAACAAAGAAATGAAATTCAAACGTCCGAAATAAATCCTTATACATTTCTCTGATATTTGTAAGAATAGAAGACACCTACACATTTCTTTTTTTTTTTTTTGTAATTCACCACCAAGTGGTGTAGTTGCTGTGATTCTGAGTTATACATTACGTAATGAATGATATAGTTTTTCTTCCTAAAAATACTTGTAATTTCTCATGAACTCCGTATGGTGGATATAGCAAACTGGTCGTACACTTTTCTCACCAAAAATGCAAGAAAAATAAGATAGCCAAATATGTCAGACCGAGAAGACTTCACTTTTGGTTATAATTTTTTGGCATTTCATTATGTATTAACATATTTTCAGGTGTAATGTGACACATTTATATCAATTTAGAGATATAACAGAGAGTTTACAAATATTTTGCAATATTTTTATCAGTCGTATCTATTTACAATTCACTTTTATTTGAGCCAAAAGTTATGGGACGCCAAATACCACAACTTCTACGTCAATGAGAGATTTTAGGAAAAGTTCATATAACTGCTGCAGAATGTAAAATATTACAGATTTCAAGTAAGTTTGATGCCAAAAAACAGCCTCCTTTTTTCAGAAGAAACAGTACGGCATATGTGATAGAATAATATACGTGGCGTCAGAAGGAAAGTTGACATCGATGCGATGAAAATTGTCAAACCTCAAATCCAAGGAGAGAGTAAGTAAGCAGCAGGATACTACTAATTAGCGGTAGAAATCACCGAGAAAAGAAAATATAGCAGAAAATAAGGAATTAACGGTGTCTAAAGGAATGAGAAACAACTGAATAGCGAAGTAAGGGTACTAAAACGGTAACAGAACAATATGAGACATTTAAACAAGTTGTAAAAAACAGAATCAAAAGAAATTAGATTAAAATAACAGGAAATGACAGTAGAAGAATTGAAAACAAGAGTAAAAGTAAGAAACAAATATGAAGGTACCAGATTGCTTAGGAGGTTATATGAACTAACTTCATCAAATAATATCGAAGAAAATAGTAAATAATCCGGTAGTATAAAGACAAATTACCAGAAAAAATGAAGGAAGTAGTGATATGTGAGTCGTCACACGCCAGGTATTGGCGCTATATAGACCGATCTCGTAAAGTGGAGTAAATAAAGAAATACATAATACCAGTAATTAAAATGAAGAGGCTTAATTTTAAACAATAACAAAGAATTTATTTCATTAAGACAAACCTTATTTAATAACTATTAACATCTGGTAAATTTCATATACCAACATCTTTAGTGTAGTACATTAAGACAATCAAATCTCCTCATTCTATGATCATAATATGAGCATTACAATTATTAACCTATTAATGTGCATTAACTCACTATTCTTACTAGCCTACGTCTTAATGGCCCAGGTTAACCTTATTTAGGAGGGTCAGAGAGATAATAATAATCAAAGTGCAAAAATATGTGTAGAATTGTCCTACCTCGATCATCTTTGCCGATGTCGGACTTTATGACCGCGCGCTCCGGCTCTGTCCCGTGGGCTCGCTCTCTCCGAGATCCGTCGCTCTTGCGACCTCTTCTTTTCACTCACAAAATTCAAGTCCTCGATTTCAAAAACTTAAAGTCCAAAGTTGCTCTCTGTCTCTACCCCCTTAACAAGGCGCCCCTGTCCATAATTGGCTAAGTAAATTAAGGGCTACGCCCTTCAGGCTATATTATTGGTCAAGGCCCCCCTGAAATATGAGATATGCAGTCTCCAGTTTTAAAATCGTTGAAAGTTCTCACGAGAATTTTCCCAAGGTTCGAGTGATATTAATTGACTCTGGGGTCAAGAAGTTCAACCCCTTCCGTTTGTTGTAACACCTAACGCTGACATGAACTTGAGAAGCACCCTCTCTTTTCGAAATGAATGTCCGGTGCAGCTGCGTTCGAGGGAATGTTACAAAAATTGCCTCACTTCATGAGGGACCGTCTTCTTAGGTCCACTTCCTCTTTCAAAAGAGCAATGTTATATTGGGAATTGAAAATTACAATATAACAATTACCCTTCTTCCCCCCCCAAAATTTGGTGGGAAAAAAGCCAATTACAAAGTGCCAGCTCATAGTTGCTGCAGGCGTGTCCACTGTGTAGTCCAACAACTCGTCTTGCTCTCATCTGTATCTACTGTAAAAATGCACTATATACACATATACACAAATCATATTATCATATATATACTCTTATATGCCATCAAAAGAACACGAAAATACTATACAAAAATACAATTCTCAATGTGTCTGCAAATGACGATATCTGTGTCGTTCAGTTGTACTTAATGTCGATTAAAAGTCTATTCATGTAAGCACAAGTTCGTCCACTGGTGATATGTCTTTTTTTTTTTTTTTTTTTTTTTTTTTTTTAAACAATATAGTTCCACACAAGTTCAAGGTGTATATCTGTAAAATTGTTCACATATGATAACCAAAGTCACTTTGACCGTCAATTGGATATTTGTTGGGATCAGGGACTTACGCATATGGTCCCTAATAATATCACTTTGTCCCCTTGTAGTTATGGTGGAAAGTGTAAAATATCTTTCCTTTGGAAAAAAAAAACACTGATATCACTGCACACTTGGAAACCGCTGAAATGTAAATCGCTCCACTGCTGGAACTCGTTGCATAACTGGATCGCTGTCTAACTGGAATTCGCTGAACTGTAAGGCGATGAACTGCTGGAACTCGCTGAAGGATTGGACCGCTGTCTAACTGGAATTCGCTGAACTGTAAGGCGCTGAACTGCTGGAGTCGCTGACCAAATGATAATCTTTGTGCACCAGGAATCGTTGAGCACTCGGAATCGCTGATCAACAGGAATTGCTGACCATTTGAGAATCGTTAGGCAACCGGATCTGTACGCTGTCTCATGTTTTGTTTAGGACAATCAATACATATACATTACACTCAAGCTTATTAAAATACTCTCTTCTCTTAAAACTCCCTTAAGTATCATTTTTTTATAAATTCAATTTCTATAATTTTAATTTGTCACCCGGCACACGAAACATTACAAAAAAAAACTCTCTTTTTTTTTTCTTCAAACTCCTTTTAAATTTGTTAACACTCTCAAAAATTGCCCCATTGAAATTTCTACACTTTATCTACTTTAAATCCTTCCATATACTATATACATTTTTTACTTAAATTTGCTACTCTCTTCAAACTTAAATTTTTCAAATTCCTACTATTTATTTATTTTACATTTCTCTACCTTATGTATATATATATATATATATATATATTTTTTTTTTTACATTATATACACTTCTTATCTAACATCCAATCCATCATGTGTTCTGAACCGGACATGCCATAAATATAACTCATGTACATATTTATAATAAAATACTTAAACAATTACACTATCCTCTCAAATACTATCAAAATAAGATTTATATAGGTTCAAAAATTTCCGCACAATACTTTAAAATTTTCCTACAAACTGAGATGACAGAAAAAAAAAAACCCATGTAATCATTTAATTATTATCCTACTGAAAATCTTATAACTCCCCTGCGATTCTATATTACACTATCCATAATTATACATTTTCTTTCACATATCCCCTGATTTAATCCAAATCTTATACTTGGATACGGAATTTCCCGAATTCCTTACATTATTCACTTTCCCACTTAATGAAACCATACTTAAATTTTTTGTAAATCTTATCACTCACTGAAATTCTCTCAATGCCTACAAAATTACGAATTTTCTCTCAAAAACCACCTAACTCAATTCAAATCCCATACTTGAATACCAAAATGTACATTTTCTTTTCTTATATCCCCTGTAATTGAATGCAAAGTCTCCTGAATTAATTCATTTCTCCTTTTGTGTAACATATATTCTAGCATCTAAATTCCCTGTTCAAACAGAAAAATCTAGTCCCCAGAGAAAATCAAGTAGTGGTATACAAGGTCAACATGTCCTTCTGCCATTGTGTCATTTTCCCTGGAAAGCGGTCCCCTTTCTGGCCTGCGGCTAATACGGGCATTTCTTCGTGTAACTTCCCATGGCCAATTAGCTGTACAAATTTTTGAAGATGTCGTTTTGGCAAAATGATACAAATTTTCTCGTCTACGTTTCCGCCATGTTGTGTAAAGTGTTTAGGACGACGGGATGTGCGCGTAGCAGTGTGTGTGATTGTCTGTGTTTCGCGACTCCTATGGATTACGCAAGGATTCATTTACCCCACGGATTAATTAAAATGCGGTTAGTGTCCTTTTGTTCTACCATTGTATTTTATTATTATATCATGTTTATTCCCGCGTTCTAGCGTTACCTTCAAAAGTTCGTCTCTCTCAAAAATTTTATATGTGCGACCCATTCAAAATATATGTAGAAACGCTTTTTTTTTTTTCAAATGCTTTTTATTTAATCTACAATTCGCGTATGTTTATTAAAATTATCTATTCATTTTAAATTATAATTTGTGTATAATTTTCATTACCATTATCTTTTTTCTTTGAACTGCCATTATGATTTTTAATTAAAATTCTCTATCCATTTTAAACTCTAATTTTAATTTTTAATTACCCATTGTTTAGTTATTTGAATTACAATTTTTATTTTTAATTATGAATTATTTATTTATTTAAACTAGAAAAAAAAAATTTGTTTTTCTTTTTTTCTTTTTTTTTTTTTTTATTTACCAATTATCTAATTATTTTAAACTATAATTCTATAACTCCTATTTCCTCACGCGTATTCATCCAACAATGGTTGATCAATCCGCTAATTAAATGAAGAGCGCGTGGAGAAAGTTTACTTTTGTTTTAAAATTTCACTGTTCTTTGAAAAGAGTTTTTTTTTTTTTTTTTTAGAAATTCAAAATATCCCTTTATTTAATATTCCTAAATATCTTATCCATCGAAATTTTTATTGCCTGGAAATCAAAGTTCTCTTAAAAAAAAAACCTTCTTTTTATAGAGTTATAACGACTTTTTATAGAATTCTAACGATGTCCCCCTTTTGCTTTTTTTTTTTTTTTTTGAAATGTGACGTATCTTCTCTGTTATTTATGTTCTTTCCAAAATTTGAATTTAATATATCCACATCTTTAACCTATCAACCCTAAAATTTCTTTTGTCCTACAACGATACTTGTTATTTATTTTGTAACAATTATTTATTTTTTTAAATCACAATTTTTATTCATAATTCCCAATTATTTATAGTTCCATATTTATTTAAACTTTGTTGTTCATTTAAACTTTCAACTAATTAATGTATGATTTATTTAAAATTTCCTCAATTTTTTTTTTTTTTTTTTCACAATTTGTTTACACTTTCTTAATTAATGTAATACTTATTTACATTTCTTTAATTTATAATTCAATGTTTATTTAAAATTTCCTTTATTTACAATCCAATATTTATTTAAAATTTGCGTTCCATCTTTCGCGTTGCATTTTGTGAATGGCGATTTTTCTTTGTTACTAACATTCTCAAAATTTTGAATCACGGTTTGTCCGCGTTCTTACCTATGTTTAAACTTCTTTCGTGTTTTAATTGAATCAATTTAAATTTAAATTCTTTAAAGATCTCAAATCATATCTGTGTTTCGGCCTAACCGGTGTTGGAAGAAGTACTGTGCGTGAACAATTTGTACTGCTTATATCGTCCCCTTGTGAATTTCCCGCTGATTCATCTTTCCCCTGAACGTTTTCCATCTGTATACATCCCCCATCCACTTGTGTTGGTCCCTCTTGCGCATCTCGTTCTATTTCTCCCGCCTTTTCATTCGTGTTTGCTTCAATTCGTGTACCGTCCCCCTGTTCTGAAAGTTCCAAATTCTCGTGTGTTTCTAGCGTGCTATGTCTGCCTGATTCCCCCCCTGCTGAAAGAATGTTTGCGTTCGGAGAGTCTTTTGGAGGGATGATTGCATTCTCTCGTGCGCTCTGAGTTGTTTCGTTTTGTACTTGTGCGGTAACTGGTTTCGCGGATCCAAGAGTAAGAGTGTTTTCGTGCGTATGGTGTGGTTTCGCGTTGTGTGCACTGGTTTGACAAGACTCTCTGTACTGTCCGTTTGCTATTTCCTCTTCCAACATGATAAACGGAATATTCTCATTTTGACCGTGGTCTTTCTTTAGTTCCGGTTTCGGTTCAGAGTTTTGTGCGTTTTTAGGAGTGGGGAGAAGAGGTGACTTGTATTTGTTTATGTAGGGCATTTTTAGATGTGGCTTGCGGTCGGGAAGAGTCCTTAATCTATTTATGTGGGCTTTTATGATTTTAGAATTTGGTTTGTCACACAGTTTTATTTCATATATAAATCTATTTATTCTATTAATTACTCGATAAGGTCCCGTGTGGTTCCCCTTTTTATACCGATTATTATTGTTTTCCATGAACACCCTTGACCCGATTTCCAAATCCCTGAATTTAGCTCTTTGGAGTTGTTGACTTTCTTGGCGTTCTTTCGCGAGAATTAAATTTTTATTTGCCTCCTTAAATGCGTTATTCATCACTGTTATTTTTTTTTATATATAATCCTGATATGTTGTTTCTGTATTATTTTCTGTTACATTAGTTTCAAAAAAAGTTGGAAGGTCTCTTCCAAAAAAAAGAAAGTTTGGTGTTTCTTTGGTGCTTGAATGTACCGTCGCGTTGTACACAGCTACGTGGCATTGTACTGCAGTATCCCAGTATGGCGAATTCTCCGCTAATGTCGCTAAGGTGTGTTTCAATTGTTTGTTAGTAACCTCCACTATACCGTTAACCCATGGCGAACGTACCGATGCTATTCTGGCAACTATTCCGAGTTTCTCTGTCATAATTTGATGTATATTAGATGTAAATTGAGAGCCTGCGTCCGATAACACTGTCTTAGGACATCCCCAATTCATAAAGTAATTTAAGAGTCTATCAGCAACCGTAGTGGCCGTTATATACGGGATAGGAAACATTTGTATATGTTTGGAGAAGTGGTCTACCACCGATAACACATATTTATTATTTGAAGTGCTAGTTTGAAACGGTCCGCAAATGTCTGTCGACAAAATTTGCACGGGCCCATCAGGTATAGGATTTCTTCCCAGGGGAACGGGCTGATTTTTTCCCTTTTTCTTTCTACACTGTTCGCAAGATGTAATAAAATTTTGTGTGTCACTGTACATACCCGTCCAAAAATATCTGTCCGATAAAAGTTTATAAGTTTTATCGATCCCTGCATGTGTTACATGTGTAATCGCTAAAATTTCTTTCTGTAAATTTCTGGGTATAACTATAGTTTTGTTCAAATTGTCTCTCCAAGGTCTGTCCTTCCAGTTTCCTACGTGCATTAATAAATTAGTTTCCTCGTCAATATATAATGTGTCATAATGTTTACCCTCTTTAAAATTCCGGTTTTGTAAATTTTCTCTGATTATTTTTAATTTTGGATCTTTAATTTGTTCCTCTAAAATTCTATCTAATGCCGGGATTTCTGTTATTGTGTTTATCTGTGCAATATAGACACTATCCTCATTCACATATCCATTTCTTTTCACCGTGTTTTCTCCCTTAATTTGTTCTATCAGGTTAATTTCTCCCCTTGGATTCTCAATGTTTTGTTTTCCCTCATTCTGCTCTGTTTGTTTATTTTCAAAATCATCTCTACTTAAAAAATCCGCTAATAAATTATCTTTACCCGGGACGTGAATAAATTCATAATCATATTCAGATATCTCTAAAAGCCACCTCTGTAATACGCTGGGTGGGTTTTGTATTTTTAAATGCTGTCCCAAAGGTAAATGGTCAGAAAGCACAAAAAACTTTCGTCCGAAAAGAAAATTCCTAAAAAATTTCATTCCCTGATGCATAGCAAGTAATTCAATTTTCATGGCCGGGTATTTTTGCTCCTGTATCGATAATTTCCTGCTAAAATATGCAATCGGTTTTAAAATTCCCTCTCTGTATTGTAAAAGAGCGCCTCCTATGGACTGAATGCTGCCATCGATATTCAGATAAAAGTCTTTGTCAAAATCTGGCTGTATAAGTAATGGTTTCTTGAAAAAACATTCTTGGAGTTCCTGGAATGCCTCCTCACATTTATTATCCCATTTAAATTTATTATCCTTTCTTGTTAAGTCTGATAAAACCGCGGTTAATTGAGCATAATTTTTTATTGAATTTCTGTAAAAATTACAAATGCCTAAAAATCTTTTTAATTTTCTTAATGTTTTTGGTACTGGAAAAGAAGTGATTTTGTTTATATTTTCATCTGTTGGTGTAATGCCTTTTTGACTAATTTCAAATCCTAAATATGCTACTTTTTCTACAAAAAATTTACATTTGCTGGGTGTCAGAGTTAGGTTGTATTTTCTTAATTTATCGAATACTAATTTTAATTTATGTATTAATTCTGAATAAGAGTTAGCCGGGATTATTATGTCGTCGATGTAAGCTTGTATGTTTTCCTCTCTTAAGTCCGCTAAAATGGTGTCCATAACCTGTTGAAAAATTGGAGCGGAGCTTACATGTCCAAAAACGAGTCTTTCAAATTGGTAGTTGCCATAGGGCGTTGTAAAAGCAAATAATTCTTTTGTGTCTTCAGGTAAAACCAATTGGTTGAATGCACTATGAAAATCCAGTTTCGAATAGTATCTATGTCCGGCTAATTTAGTTATAATTTCATTTACACGGGGAATTTTGTAAGGAAAAAGAGTGGATATGTTATTAATTAATCTCAGATCTAAACATAAACGGTACTCTCCACTTGTTTTACGCACTAAAATCATCGGCGATGCAAAATTTGATTTTGTTCTGGCAATTATCCCTGCTTCTTCTAACTCTTTTAATTGATTTTTTGCGGTATCCTGCAGTGCGTACGGAACGTCGTATGGCCTGGAACGTATTGCGTGGTCATGTGCAAGCTTTATCACCGGTTTTACGATGTCCGTCGCTCCTAAAGTTTTTAATGATTTTGAAAAAACGTCCGAATATTGCATTACAAATTTGAGGAAATCTTGTTTAATGTTTGGGTCCATGTGGTCAGTATTAAAATCTTCTGTTTTCAAATCTTTTTTTCTTTCTTCAATTATCTCCGGTTTAGCCTGTATTAAATTTATCATCTCTTCGTATTTATGTGTCCGTTCACTAATTTCTGGTTCTTTAATGTCCTGTTGTTGTATCGTAAAATCTGTCGTAATGTTTCCTAAAGCCATGTTTTTATTTAATGTAATTGTCGCATTCGTGTTATTCTGAACTTCAATTTTAATTTTGTTCTCATTCATGTGGTGTATTCCATAATTCATTACAATGTATGATTTTTCTTTGGGTTCGAACAAAACCTCTGTTCCATTTTCTAGACTTTCCTCACTATATACTACAACATTCTCCCTCGAATTCGGTTTGATTTCTACTTTTCTTAAAATTTTGGCTAGATTCGGTCTTTCCTGTATTATCTCATTTATTTGTCTATCAATTTGCCTATCAGAATTTAAAATTATTTCTATGTCGCCCATCTTCAGAATGTTCTTTTGTGTATTCAAAATGGCTTGATTTTTCTGTAAAAAGTCAAAACCCAATACTCCCTTAAATTTTTGTGTAAATCTTGCTGTTGTGACAAAAAAAATATGTTTGAACTGTTTTCCCTGAATTTTAAATGGAATTTCCACAGTCTTTATATATTCAATACTATGTCCTGTTAAAGTTGATATTGTAACACTCCTTGACACATATTTAATTTTGACATTATCTTTAATTTTATTGAACAATTCTAATGATAATACACTAACGCTCGCTCCAGAGTCTATCATGAGTTCGCTTTGTATATTTTTAAATTGAGCTATTATTGTTGGCAATTCTGTTTTTTCAATTTGTTCTCCTACAGATGCAATCGTTTCCTCATGTTTTTCAGTACTTTCATCGTTATGTATCTCCAATTTCTTATTTTCTGTTTGTACAGGAATTTCAATTTTTCTCGGGAACTTTACCCTGTAATTTTTCTCTCTTTGTAAGTTATTATTTAAAGCTCCCACAATTAGTTTAAATTATCTCTTCTATTAGGGAAATTTCTGTATTCAAATCTTGTATTCATCTCTCTCCCATTGTTTCTTTGCCCGCCCGATTCTCTGATTCTGTTTTGGTTTGACTCGTCCCTATTATATCGTTGTTCCCTAGAAAATCTACTTTGTGGAGGGGGTGCTGCATAGTAATTTCTGCTCTGTTGATAGTTTCCAAAGGCGTGGTTTGGCCTATAATCGTATGTGTCCGGCTGGGAGGAGTAAGTTCTGTGGTCATCATACGGCTGGGTTTGAAATGAGTGGGGAGGAGACTGTATTTGATTATGCCACTGTGTCCTCGCGTTGTTTATGTTTTGACTCTGTGTTTGTTTAAAATGATCAGCTTTGTATATTCGGCATTCTCTCATGAAATGTCCCTGTTTATTACAGTAGTGGCATGTTACGAGTTTTTTTGTTTGTGTCGTGGGAATTTGTACTTTTTCTTGGATTTTTAATGTGTTTATTTCTTGGGTAATTGAATTTAAAATATGTGCGTTAAATTCCTGTTGCTCTTTGAGGAGCGTCTCAATTTCTTGTCTATATGTAGCACTATTTACATTTGCCGTTATCGCAGCTAAATTTGCCTGTTCCAAGTTTGTGGCTATTTTTACAGCTTCATCAAAATTTTGTGCATTAGTTTTTATTATTTCTTTCTGGAATTCAGGTGTTACCGCCTCTAAGAATTTACTTAACCTTAATTTATCCATAATCTGTTGTGTCGCTTCACTGTGCTCTGTGTCGCCAATATAATTTAAAGTTAGTGTTGTTATTCTGTGTGCTAGCTGCTTAATCGTTTCTCCCTGTGTCTGTTTTGCGGTCGTGAAAAGGATCTGATTTGTTGTAATGTTCGGTTTTTCTGTAAAGAACTCTAATAACCTATCCCTAAATTTTTCGAAAGATGTTTCCCTTCTTAATTCTTGTGACCCTATATAAAATTTTCTTGCATTCCCTCTTAACCGCGATTTCACAATTGCTAACTTTTCCTCCTCTGACCAATCCCCCAAGCTGCTTAAAGATTTGATCTGGTCAAAAAAAATTTCTACATCATTCTCTATGCCATTGCATTCCCCTAATAGGTGTATAAGTCCTGGTAACCTGCCCCTCGTTGCTGGATGATTTTCTCCGCTTTCCGTCATTCTAAATTTCACTTTCTCGCAAAAATTCTATATCTAAAATTATCTCCTGTTTTTACACCTCAAAATGTTCCCCCAAAATATTTAAATACAATATCACATAAATTCAAAAACATAATTCTAATCATTTCACTATCTACGCATGCAAATACTTCAATCCTCATAATTAACTCCTCAAATATTACACAAATATTTATACAATTCAAAAATTTCTTAAAAGCTTCAAGTTCCCTAATAATTATATTTTCACATACAATATGGCATGTCTCATTAAGAACACATAATGATTCACTATTTGCTTGCTTCTCATACTGTGAAATAAATTTTCTTAAATTTACCTATATTTATTTTAATTTTAAAATTCTTTCTTTAATTTAATCCTTATTTTACACACAAAAAAATTTTTTTATTCAATCTTTTCATTTCTCATTAATTCCAAATATATTTATTCTCTTCATTAAAATTTAAATTCTGGCATATAACTGGTCTAAAACAGCAAAGTCGCCAGAAGGGTTAAATAATTTTGAATCGAGGTTTGATTGCTCATGAGCACCAATATGATAAGGGTGCAATAATTTTGAGTCCAGGTTCGAAACTGGTTTAAACGGCACCAAAATGATATGTGAGCAATAATTTTGAGTCCAGATTCGACTGGTCACGGGCGCCAAAATGATATGTGAGCAATAATTTTGAGTCCAGATTCGACTGGTCACGGGCGCCAAAATGATATGTGAGCAATAATTTTGAGTCCAGATTCGACTGGTCACGGGCGCCAAAATGATATGTGTGCAATAATTTTGAGTCCAGGTTCGACTGGTCACGGGCGCCAAAATGATATGTGAGTCGTCACACGCCAGGTATTGGCGCTATATAGACCGATCTCGTAAAGTGGAGTAAATAAAGAAATACATAATACCAGTAATTAAAATGAAGAGGCTTAATTTTAAACAATAACAAAGAATTTATTTCATTAAGACAAACCTTATTTAATAACTATTAACATCTGGTAAATTTCATATACCAACATCTTTAGTGTAGTACATTAAGACAATCAAATCTCCTCATTCTATGATCATAATATGAGCATTACAATTATTAACCTATTAATGTGCATTAACTCACTATTCTTACTAGCCTACGTCTTAATGGCCCAGGTTAACCTTATTTAGGAGGGTCAGAGAGATAATAATAATCAAAGTGCAAAAATATGTGTAGAATTGTCCTACCTCGATCATCTTTGCCGATGTCGGACTTTATGACCGCGCGCTCCGGCTCTGTCCCGTGGGCTCGCTCTCTCCGAGATCCGTCGCTCTTGCGACCTCTTCTTTTCACTCACAAAATTCAAGTCCTCGATTTCAAAAACTTAAAGTCCAAAGTTGCTCTCTGTCTCTACCCCCTTAACAAGGCGCCCCTGTCCATAATTGGCTAAGTAAATTAAGGGCTACGCCCTTCAGGCTATATTATTGGTCAAGGCCCCCCTGAAATATGAGATATGCAGTCTCCAGTTTTAAAATCGTTGAAAGTTCTCACGAGAATTTTCCCAAGGTTCGAGTGATATTAATTGACTCTGGGGTCAAGAAGTTCAACCCCTTCCGTTTGTTGTAACACCTAACGCTGACATGAACTTGAGAAGCACCCTCTCTTTTCGAAATGAATGTCCGGTGCAGCTGCGTTCGAGGGAATGTTACAAAAATTGCCTCACTTCATGAGGGACCGTCTTCTTAGGTCCACTTCCTCTTTCAAAAGAGCAATGTTATATTGGGAATTGAAAATTACAATATAACAAGTAGATCGGAAAGAAAAATAAACCAGAGATTTCCTAGCAAAATAGAAGAAGAGCCAATGATTGTTACCAATGGAGTTTGACTGAGAAACATTAGAGAAACACAATTTTAATAGATTTTACTGCAAATTGAAGAAAATCGAAATTCATGAAAAAACGACATTAATGCAAAATAAACTAATTAAAACCATATAATTAAATAAACAACTAAACTAAACAATTAAACTAATTAAAACCATATAATTGAATAAACAACTAAACTAAACAATTAAACTAATTGAAACCATATAATTAAATAAACAACTAAACTAAACAATTACACTAATTAAAACCAATGAATTAAATAAATTAATAAAAATGCAAAATTAAAACCACTTTATTTCTCTGCATTATCAATTCACAATCACTAATGAGTAATAAGTCAAAACATTTATCTTACAAATTTATCAAATCGTGTATGAGTCTCAGTTTGTCATCGCCACTATTGGCATATCACCACATAGTACTTTTATTTGAAGCTTGAATAAATAATACAATATAACGTTAGTAACGTTTTTCCCTTTTGATTTTCGAAAAAAAAATTACATGGTTCGATTAATTATTGGAATCTACAGGAATTATTTATTGGAATCTACAGGAATTATTTATTGGAATCGTCGTACGAAATTGTATTCGATACGATCAATTTAGATTACCTACTGGGGTATTTAAAAAAATTCTGATAAAGAACTTTTAAACAAAGCGAGATATGCTAAAAAACGAGTTGCAAAACTGTAAACCGTTGTCCAATGAGAAGACATTGATACAAAAATTTTTGCAAAAGGCATTTATTTGACGCAATATGACTTTTAGCAGCTTACTGTACTATTTAGAAATGATACAAAAGAGCAACACTTTTCACTGGAATCTAATAGAAAGCCCGTTCAATGTACCCTTCGAAAGAAGCAATACGCATGTGAAATCAAATTTACTGGATTGAGGCTCAACTCAACTTTCTCATACCACAATTCAGTTTTTAGTAGTTTGAAAATTAGGTACCGTGGGTCCAAATAATTACAATTGTCGTGCGTTACCCTTTACTTTAGAGGAATTGAAAAAAATATTTCGATTGATACCATACTTGACGGTAATCCCCTGGAGGGTAATTTGTCACTCGAGGAAGCTACTGACGTCATGAACAAAAAAAAATGTTTCGCAGGTATTCTTCAAAAATTGAAACTATGATGTCTCGTGACCAATAAACCATAAAAATCCCTTCTATGAATGATTATGCCAAAAGTTGTCCTATCCTGCCATGTTAAAAACATATAATTTCGAATAAATTTGGAAGTTTTCACTGGAAGTAAAAGACATTATATGTAGTTCTAAAATTTTTCAATAACAAAGCCGGATATAAAGTTTCGTGAAAATCCATTAATAAAAGTGTGGTCGCTATCGTATGCACAAGAAATCGACCACAGACATACAGACGAACATCACTGCAAAAGCATTCAAAATCTCGAATTCGAAAATTTTCGTGAAAACAATATTTTCTCTACTATATTACACTATATTTCTATATTACATAGCATGAGAGAGTAAAAAGAACATTACCTCATACTTTGACAAGCATTTCAGGTTTTATAACATTCCTGAAATGCTTGTCAAACTTGTAATGCTTGTCGAGTCCTGTTGATGCTACTTTTTCACATTTACTGCATTTATTTGATTTTTTACATTTATTGCATTCCATATGCGTGTTTTGTTTTTTATGTCGGTACATACAAATTAGAAAATGTTATACACCTTTTTAGTTAGCTTTTTTCTTCTTGATTTATTGCCGAGTTTTATATCCTAACTTCTTTAAATCTCCGTTAGTAGCGTTGCAATCCCTTTTATCTACTTGAACATGGTCAATTTAATATAGATAAAATTAACGTATAGATAAACCTTCCTTAAATATTTTTTGGAGTGATTAAAAACATTCCTGGGATCCTGTACACATCATACTTCTAATATTTTTTAAAAGTTCGATCAACAAATTTATGCAATAATTTTATAAACTCATAGAAAGAAAATGCGTTTCATAAATTCTTAACCATTTAATTGAGCCTTGGATTTTACTTGATATAAATTATATTGCTTAACCCCTTGGAAATGCAAATGTTTTATTACTTACTCGATAAAATCAATCATATATAACTGCTTGCAAATGCAAATAGAGTTTATTTAACATCATTCGTTCTAAAATACGTCACATAAATATTTTTCCCAATGGTGGCAAACCTAAAATATCTTCTTTCTTGCTTACTACGTAGTAAAGAAAAAATATGATTAAATTTATTGAATTCTATTTTACGTTTTAAAGAATTATAATCACAAGGAAAAGAATTGGGGTAGGAAACAAATCTGTTCTTTCTTTCTTTCTTTTTTGCTGTTCTGAAATCGGTTTATACGTTTTTAGAATCAATAATACTAGCCGAAGGCGTAGATATTTTTTCTCCAGAACACACAGAGAATATTTAAGTGTAATAACATCGATAAGAAACTTGGAGATAAGGTCGCAAATCAGATATACTGAAGACTAAGTAAAAAGCAAATTGAACAGATTTATGATGTTTTACAGCGATTTATAAGAAGGGGCAATAAAGATCCTAGCAGATTTAGATGACCTGATAAGAAAGAGAAATATGCTCGTTAGCGACTAGTCACAGATCAGCCCTGGTATCTAACCAAAAGACGCTTTCCCTGGATCATCCCTGGTGTCCAGCCAAAAAAAGTTTGCCTTGGATTAGCCCTGGTATCCAATCAAAACACGTTTGCCCTGGATCAGTCCTGGTATCCAATCAACAATATCACAGCGAGATCGATAAATCAGCTCAAGAGGACAAAAAAGCCCAGCGTGTTACAAAATTTTTCTGAGAGCAAAATTGAAATTAAAAATAATGTATCCGAATGAATAGAACCGAAATAATCGCTTAAACTGAAAAGTCGTACTTGGCAAATAAGTTGAAAAATTAAGGAGCGTAAATTGTATGTATAAGTTCAACGTTCAACACTCCACCTTGTACATATATCAAATGGGCAATGTCCAAGTATTCCTACTTGTTGCAAAATGTATCCTTAAAGAAAATGTTAGGTGTGGGCACACCTCTCATTTATCTGACTGACTATTTGAATCGAAATATCTTTAACGTATTCGAACAGTAATATATTATCTGATGTTTTGAGTATAAGTGATACAAATTGCAATGCTACTATTGTTACAATGTTGTATTGTTACGGTGTTGTATGGTTTATTAAAAACTTATATTTGTAAATAATAATCTTTATTATGTACATATACATGCATTTATTTATAATTTTTATCGAATGTCTATTTGCATTCTAGACTCTTATTTGTTTCATTGCACAAAATTCAGGTTTTATTGTAAAGAGTATAATATCCAGCTTTACAACTAAATACGAATCGTATATTTTTTCAATTATGTATGTTTATCTATGTGTGCATGCCCTCATGTGTGTCTTATTGTTACTAACACACTTATCTCTTTTATCCTTGTTTGAAAACTGTGCCTTTCGAAGAGGACTGTTTGCTGTCCTGTCCTGAATGCTGAACGTATTAGTATGCAACTTTGTTTTGATCAATATTATTTGTAAAAAATCCTATAAGATTAATGTAAAGGAATTTTGTATTGTACTTCCGGAAAAAACGAATCATGGGGACATATTTTTGTTAATTGCCCTGAATATGAAAACTTTCGACAATAATGTTAACCAGATCTTTTTAGTGTTAGATACTTTGTTAAGTTTTTATTACATCTTGTTCTAAGAGACAGAAAAGTATTTCTTGCCCAATCTTGTTTGTTATACAGGTCAATACACTGATATAACCCCTAGGGTCTGATTTATAACACGTATTTTAATGGATATAAATGAATTTATTACATCGCTAAATTAAATGAATTTATATTCACCATTTAACTTTTTGAGGTGTTTATAAAATAACAATTGCTCTTCTTATGTGCAAATTATGCTGTAATTGTATTACTGAAACGAATAACCGAATTTTCCGTGGATTTTAAATGCAAACCTCTCAATAAAATCCCACATAATTTCACGGCGAGTTTTCAAAAACCAACGATCACTTTAAAAATAATACAGTTTAGAATAAAAAAGTACATTTTGCAATGTCACAAATTCAGAAAACGTGTTCCCCCTTTTACTTGAAACCTAACTCACCCAAGTATACAAACTGGAGTAACAGCAGTCATCTGTACTCCAAATCGAAGTGATGACTGTACATGCAGAATAGAGAGGTACTTTATTTTCACAGGGTTCTTGACCGTATCTAAAGATTCTAGACTTATTTCTTACTGGTAGAATGAATGGAATGACTGGTACAATATTTTGGCAGCTGAAGCACTCATTTTACAGCTCGTATTAGATATCAGCCATGTAACACGTGTGCAGCTCGCATGAAAGCAAGTGGAAGGTATGCCGCTAACTCAAAACAGGAGTTTTCTAGTTTTTGGCATCGAATGACGACGGTAGATGGCGCCGTTCCTTTACGTTGATGAAAGAAGCAACACCGTCTCATCATTCGAATGTCGCCAACCGTAGGGATATGTCCCTACGCATTCAAAAGATTTTTTTCCAAAGTAGGGCCATATTTCTGTTTACAATGATAACTGTAGGGATTTTTCAAACCGCAATTAATTTTTAATTTTATGTTTTAATTTAAAATTTTTCTAAATTAATTTTAACTTAAAGTTAAAATTATTTTTGCTAGAATCCATTAGTGCCTTATTTTGAGACTTCAATTTTTTTCATAGCAGAGATAGCATAGGGCCTCTCCTGTGATTTCATCCTCCCTGACTTATTCGGAGCAACGGTATGGGCGTCGTAATTAACCGTAACTATTTTGTTCTTTATTGTATGTGTATTCTTACAACAGCAGTGAGTGTTCTAGTGGATTAAAACAGGAAGTATACCGTATTTTATTTTTATTACTGTGTTTTGTTCTATGTAATGCAACACCTAAGAAGAAACGACAAATTCGTGGTGAACTTGATAATGGTTAAAAACAGCAATCTAGAAAACAACGATTTTGGGAAACGTGGTTGAACGACGATGAGTTTAAAGGACGGATTGAGGCTGTCCCCACTGATCCATTTCGAGCTCGCTGTAAAGCTTGTGATGTTAGTTTGTGTCCAGGTCGAAGTGAACTAACTAAACACGCAAGTCGTAATATTCATAAAAAAACGTGTATCTCAACTTTAATCACAAGCATCGCTTTCCACCTAATTCCAATACTCAGCTTGATAAAGACACTAAGGTTGCAAAATTCAGATTAGCTACAGTATTTGCTGAACATTCTTTATCGATGGATACTATTAATCACCTCGGAGAAGTTATGAAAGATGTTTTTAAAACTTCACAAATTATTCAAAATAAGCAAATTCATAGAACAAAGTGCACTGCCCTTGTGAAAAATGTCTTTGCAAAAGTAAAAATAGAAAATTTGAGCGAGGTACTTAAGAACACTAAATTTTCGTTATTTGTGGGCGATGGAACATATATTGCGAATAAAACATTGCTGTGTGGAGTAGTAAGGTACTTTTCTGATTTAAAAGGTGATGTTATTACGCAATTACTAGAAATAATATTTTCAAATGCATTAGACTGTTCAACGCGGTTCTTGCCGAAGCAGTACTTAAGGCGCTAGCAGACAAAAGCATACCACCTGGAAATATTATTGCTATGACAGCTGATAATTCAAGTGTCATAGTTGGGGGGAACTGTTCTTTAATGACGAAGCTTAAAGAAACTGCGGATAAGTCATTTTTAGTAATAAGATGTATTTGTCATTCGTTACATATTTTTGCCAGTAAAGCTGCTATGAAGCTACCTCGTAATGTTGATGATTTATTAAGGAATACTGCTTCTTATTGTGGAAACAGTAGAAAAATCCAGGCCCAGCTCACTGAACTGAAATATTTTATGAGAGTCGAGAAACATAACATTTTTAGGCCTGCAGATACTCGTGTTACAACACAGTATAGGCAGAATCTTGGAACAGTGGGAAATTCTCAGGCTTTTGTTTTTAGAAGCGCAAGTTGAAGATAGGATAATTGCTGCAGAACTGATTATTTATGATATGAACAATGCATATGTAAAGGCCTACTTACAGTTCATGAAGTATGTACTTGGTTTTTGTAACTCTACAAATGTACTTTTCCAGAGTAAAAATAATTTAATAGGCCAATTGCAATCGGGGAGTCAAAGATTAGTTAGGACACTTTGTCAAAATTTCATGAAGCCTGAATTGTTCCATAACATGAGGAAACTTAACCCTCCTGAGCCAACAAATCTGCTGGCACTGGAATCAGTCTATCTAGGAGCAGAATGTGAAAACTGCTATCAAGTTGCACTAGAGAAAACGCGAGAATGGAAACACACAATTTAAGACATCGTTGTCTTCAGTTCTATCAAACTGCTGTACAGCAATTGAAATTTCGACTACCTATTGCAGACCCACTATTTCATGAAGTGCAGTTCATTTAACCATCGATGGCTTTGAACTACGAGAGTCGAAGGTCTTTAACATTCCTTGACTTTTTACGTGCCAAATAAAGTCATCTCCTGCCACATCCTGAATCATTGGAAAGCGAATGGAGGACTTTACCAAGATATTTCAATGACGAAGAGAAGGGAAACCTGAAAAAAAAGTCTTCAGGCTCTTTAGCAGCATTTTGGATGCATTATCCATAACCGAGAACTTCGAAGATAAAACAGTTTTTGAAAATGTCTCTCTTCTCGCAAAACTTGTGCTGAACCTTCTGCATTCGAACGCTGCACCAAAACGTATCTTTTCAACGTTAACTGATTCAAAATCTAAAAAAAGAAACAAAATGGAACAGGAACTTCGGAATTCCATTTTGGTTATAAATTCCTTCCTAAAAGCACATGGAAGAGATTGCTGAACCATGAATATTAGTGATCAACATACTTCTCTGCACAACTCAAGTATGTATGATTTCAGAAATTAGTACAACATTATCATAATGAAAGACAAAATAAAAAAATTAAACGCAAGTATCTTTGCTAAGTTATTTTTCTTTATCAGTTTACTATTGATTCATTATCTTCAATTTACGTAGTTCAAAATTATGTATTGACCAGAGAAATCATTTCATTTAGTTTTTGCCGGGAGACGAGGGGAGTCAAGATGTTTTTGGGAAGACTTTATATGCAAAATCAGGCGCGTAGCCCGGGGGGGCGGACCCCTGGATCCCCCTCTGAATACGCCCTTGATGACAGGCGCAAAAGGTCAATAGACGATGAAATAAACTCATGTAGGGAATTTTGGTAAAATATAGGGACTTTCATTACTGCCAGTAGGGATTTCATATTGCAGATGTTGGCCACACTGCATCATTCCCGGCTCTACCACTGACCAGTTAGGATTGCTTTGTATTTACTCTTATTTTCGACGCTAGACATGTATTCAAATCCACATTATTTTCTTATTTTTCAATTTCCACTACTCAAAGCTTAATACTAGTTTATGTTCTGATGAAGTAAAGCTAATGTTAATTCTAAGTCATTTACTTATTGCTTTTGTTATTTGAAGCTTACACGTATTATTGCCCTTACCCTCCCTTTACGAACTTCTCGTCAGACTCAGCCATTCAAGACAGAATTTCCATCTGAAATAACATACAGCATCTTTCTACTCAGCACCCTCAAGAGCTGAGTGCCAACGTCAGCAACAACATATTGTCATTCAAAAATTCGACATATTTCTATTTTCGATGTGGGGTTGAGTGACCTTGGTTACAGGCATCTGGTAAAGATGCGCCCTTGTTTGGCTTGAAATAGCACAGGCAGACGACAACTAACTGGATCGTCTATATAGCAATGGTGACTGCGTCAGCCTGTATATTTAGGAAGCATAATGGAACCCTTAGAATGTTCCTAGTTTGATAATTCGTGGTGCGATTCTTTGGTTTAGATTTAAATTATCTGCAATACATACACATCAATATTCGATTTGAGTGCAAATACGCTCAAAATGTGAATATACGTCAAAAACTTCGATTCGAATTTCCGACCTCAGTACTGTCTTACACATTATACTTTGTACTATGTAGAAAAATAGTTACCAGTGTAAGTTTAAAAGTATAATAAGAAAAACACACGCATCTTTATATAACATACGCTTCTGTTTGAGAACTGCACACAATAAAGAGACTTTTTTGCTAAAGTGAAGAGTGGATGATGATCGTCGAAGAGAAATGGTGAAAGAAATGAACTATATAAAAGTTTTAAAATAGAAGTCAATATAGACAATATAGAAGAAGCCCCCCATAAAGATGACCCTGGGAAAGAAGACTCCCACGAAACCCCCTGAAACTCGCACATCCACCACAACAACTATTCATTTTATTTCCTATGAGGTAGGTCTTCACATAGCAATAATCAATGAATTATAAAAAAATACTACACCGTCATCACACTTTCCTCCGGGTTAGATCGAAACTTAATAAATAAGGATTACAAAATTGTTAAATGAAACTAAAGTTAAAAGAATGTTTTTTTTAAAAATAATTAAGTTGCTAAAGCACTGTCAGCAATTAAGTAGTAGTGTGTGTTTAAATGTTATCTTTGAAGAAGTATGTTTTTTCATAAGTAGACGCTGAACTGCAAAAAAGCGGTGGGTTATATATTAATCCGCAACAATATTTATCACTATACTTACAACCATACTAAAATAGTAAAACTCTGTGTATTCACCACACTTTAAAAAATTGCCCACCAGTTTACAACGCTATAATTTGCAACATATGTATATCAGATGAAATTAGTTCAAATCTGCATTAATTAGTTCACTTTCCAATTAATAAGATCAATTTCGTCATTTTATCTTGATATTCACTTATCTAACTGTACTTCTTTATTTCATTTAAGTCGAAGTGTCTTCCTCATAGCAACAACCGAAGAATCTTTATAGCAGCAAATTGCACCGCCTGTTCAGGTTACTAATTAGGATTTTGAAACTTTTATCAAACTATGAATATATACAAATATATTTTTTCCACATTTTCCTATAGTAACAATAATAAATTCCATTAAAATATTAGCACAAATATATATCCATAATGTAACGTATCATAGAATTGAATTAACAATGAAATATATTTGACTTTCCCAACATACATAATAATGTATGGGAAAGATCATAATAAACTATAAAAAAATATAAATATATTTATCCCAAATGTTTCTATAGTAACAATAATAAATTCCATTAAAATATTGGCACATATATATTTATCCATATATATATCATAAAATTGAATTTACAGTGAAATATATTTTTACTTTCCTTACATATATGGCTATGCATAGAAGAAGTATTGTGACAGAGTCTAAAATTTGAATTTGAGTTTTCAACGGAAAAGTCCATTTTAAGTATCCCAGAAGATGAATCAGATATTTTTGAGGTGATGTATGTGTGCATCCGTAAGTATGTGGATGTGATATCTCACGAAGGAATTGAGCATTTCGAACGAAATTTGGTACGATTATTACAATCCGGAAATGCTAGAAATATATTGGTTTTAAACAGCGATCTAATGATTTTAAGACTGCCAAATTTTCAAACAATTTTTATTCTAAATCATAAGAAGCTCAGGACATTTAATAATTTTAAATAAACAATCACATAATACGTAATTTGTTATTTTGAAAGGAATAACACAAACATGACACCTGTAGTTTAACCAGTTCTCGATATATTGCACATTTTTCAAATAAATTTATCTAAACTAATTACAAAAAAAAAAACTGAACATAATTGAATATATAATATTTGGCAATTTATGTGGAGACATTGGCGACTAATTTGACGAAATTTTGCTAAGTTGGCAAACTTTTTAATATGTTCACAAATTGGCGAAAACGGCGTTAAAATTAATAATTAGCATATTTAATATAATGGAGTATATTGCTTAGCAGATGTTAGTAAAATTTCCAATGATCAAGTTGTATTTTCTCGAAATGTAAATGGATTTGGTAAATGTAAATAATTTTCCATATTGTCATCCAGAAACACACCATACGACAGTGCACTTTTAAACATTAAAAACGTTGTGCTGTGGATCTCGTACAAAGTTATTTGGCATTTGAAGAAGTACCACCTTTGTATTATGTAAGGAAAGTTATTTGCTGCCCATTGCAGGTAACACAAAATCTTCTGTGGCACTGGGTTGTGGAGTAGAATAAAATCTATATCGAATAAGGATGTTGAAATCCAATTTTTCTAAATTTTATCACATTAAAATAATATTTGGTACAATTTATCATACATTCGTATAATTAAAAATCTGATGTGGGCAGCACATGACTTTCCTTATATAATGCAATGAATTTACTACTTTTACAGTAAAAAGAAATAGATTATTTTTATAGTAGATATTTATATTCTTTCCAAAATATTGAAGTTTCTTCAATTATTCGTCATTTTCATTGATTTAACGTCATTTTTATCCATTTGGCGAGATTATCGTTAATTTGGCAACATTTAAAAATATCGCCAAGATGACGACATTCCGCTAAATTCGTCGCCAAAATCTTGCCAAGTGTTATGGATGAAAAATAAGTTATTCTTACTGCGGATAAATGACTATTGGCGTTTAAATACAAAAGTATTACTCAAAGTATCTTTTCTCATAAATGAAACGAGATAGATCCACGAGAATGATGTCACCCAATTTAGCGCATGATATTACATATGAAAAGTGAACATGTTTCTCAACAGTTAATATTTTTTTTAATTTATGGGATTTTTTGATAAATTTATTTGAAAAATGTACAATATCTCGAGAACGGTTCATGCTAGTGTTGTAAAGTTTGTGTCAATCGTTTTCTAAGGAAAAATTACATAAGAAATATCTATTTGCGTAACTTTATTAAAGGTTTTGATTTTTTGATGATTTTTTCAAAATTTCACTCGAAAATTTAGGGGGGTTCTGAACATTCGATTGTGTTTTAAAACAATAGGCTTCCAGTATTTACGGATTGTGATTTTTGTACCAAACTTCATTCGAATCGCTCCCTTCGTTCGCGAGATATCGTCTCCACAGGCTCACTGACACGCACGCACACACACACATCACTTCAAAAATGTTCGATTCGTGATCAGGGATGCTTGAAACGTGCTCTCCCATCAAAAACTCGAATTCGAATTTACGACCCCGTCACAATACTTTCCTTATACATTATGTATATAAGGAAAGTAACAATCCTGATATAGTTTTTTGTTTTAAGTTATAAAAAAAAATACTCTCCCCCCCCCCACACACACACCTTTTCTCACCAATTTTTAATTTATTTCCCTGATTTTACATCATATTAATTTAACAGGGTAATATGAAAAATGTTGTGCATTAATTTCTGAATCCTCAAAGTGAGACAGCCTCGTGGCTTGGGGATTGCAGTCGGATTTCGATTCCCGTCTCTGAGCATACTGTCCCCGTATTCACGTGGAGTACAGACATGTTAAATATTTGGATCCGTAAGTCCTACCGACATGTTGGTGGTAGAGGAAGGAGAGTACGGTCTCAGTGGATGCCGCCCCCTCTGGGTTCCGGCCTAAATTAAGTAGCACCTTCCTAGCCATCTAAATAGATACCTTATACTTTTGGGTGATCCTTGTGCGATACCTTGTGCGATACCTGATATCCTTGTGCGATACCTTGGGTGATACCCGGAGTGATATCAGTCGTCCAAATAAATACCTTACACCTGAATCGAACTGGAAGAATACTATTTTAACTCATCTCTGAACCGGCTTCAACTCCTACTAAATATTGAACCTCGGCTCTTAAACAAATTCTTATTGAATCTGGTTTTACTTCTTTGTAGGACTCTCAGAATCGGAGGTAAATTAAATACAGTCTCCATAAGCTCAAACTTAGAATTGCTGACATTAAGATTCATGTTGATTTCCAAAACTTTTACAAATCCAACCGGTAAAGCTATTAAACGCTGATACAAAACCTATTAAAAGCTGATAGAAAGTTATTAAAACATCGGTCTTGCCAAAAAGTACTTAAAAAACCCTAATATTCACTTGGTACGTTTAGTGGCCCAGGTAAGAATTAATGTTAATGGCCTATATATTAAAGGGCTCTATGTTAAATTTAATTCTGACTTATGCTCTTACTGCAACATGAACAAAAACCTTGACATCTTTATCTTTGTTTTCCCCATTTTGCCTGAAACATGCGGTGCTTCTTCTTTGAAAGCTAATTTAAACCGCGTCAACTTCAGAAACAGCTTAACCGGTGAATTATTTAATGTGCGCAATTATTCTATTTACTGCTTGACATTTTATAATATTTTTCCCTAGAAAATTCTTTGTATTTTATATTATGTGAGCAATTATTATCTCTACTTATTACTATTGTCACTCATATTATTTTAGCTAAGGCAGTCTGCAATAAAAATTTTTGATTAATTTGGTTGATTGATAAATAGTATCAAGTGACTTAAGAAATAAATTGCTACCAAAGGAGAAATAGAAAATATACGGAAGTCTGGAAGAAAACAGAACAGCAGCATTTCTTATTACAATGAATAAGAATATGAGCTTAAATATCCTCTGATTGAATACGAAAGAAAACACAGCTTTCTCGAAATATAGACGCAAATCATTAATTAATTTAAGCAAAACTTTTGCAAAAATGTTAGAAATATTTATGAATAAAATACTACTAAATTATATTAAAAAATACTAAAATAAAAAAATTAACGAAAATATAGAAGCACATCTGGTTTTGAAAACTAAATGAGCCACGTCATCAAATATATTCCAAAGCAATTACTAAATATCAGTAAATAAATGATTGCGGAATAATGAAGGAATATAGTATACCAAAAAAATTAAACAAAAAATAAACGTAAATTATGTATTTGGTTTTGGAGATTCAACACCAAATAGTACAGCAGTAGAGGATTGAATGTGTAAATTATAAGTTTAATATTACATTCTTGAAACGTTCGTTCCCCAGGTACCATAATATGCCTAGGGGGACGAAAATTGTATCACCCTACCATAATTATGTGCGTATCGCTGTTTTCAGATCCCAAAAACAACATAAAAAGAATCGCTGTTGCATCCTTTTATGGCTTCACATCTCCAGCAAAAAAAATCGGACTGTGCAGAACCGAGTCTTTTCTCAAAATGTTACAAAACCGCCTGGGCGCTGTTACAGGGGCAGTGGGGGCGGAAATCTGTTGCGCCTGCGCCCGCATCTGAGGGAGGGTGAAGTTGCCTTTCACCTTACGGAGCGCACAGACGGTGTTGAAGAGCCGCAGGGAAAAAGCAACTTCTTTAAGGCTCCTCTTGAAGCCTTCTTTTCCCTAGTTCTTCCGAACTTTGTCACGCAAGGATCTAATAGCTGAAATATTTTTCAGTTTCACGGTCGCAGTTAACCTTTTGTATTTGAGTATTGATGTCTTCAGGTTCATTTTTAAATTGTTTTAGCTTCAGTATTTAAGGTGTCGTAATAACAGAACTGAAATTAAGAAAATACTACAAAGTAGTGTCAGCATATTGCGTACAAATCGCCACTTAATATCTCGAAAATATATTTATGTCGTAAATTAGGTGTTTAATGTTGTTTTAATCGTTAAATGAATATTTGTCAAGAAAGAAAATATTACTACTTTATCACAGAACTCTGCTTTTAAAGAATTAAAGCTGAAACTTTAGTCAGGTAGAAATTATACATTTTTATCTACTTCTGTCTTTAAATCGCTTTAAAGAAAAAAGTACATAAAAATTCATTAAGCAAATATTTTAAGAAGTGCTCTGTATTGCATTTTTAAAACAATTTTATCTTCTACTGCACATGAAAGGAATGAAACAATTTGCTTTAGATTTCAAATATTTGATCAATTGAATTTTTCGATGTGTTAAATGACAGATATACAAAACTCTTTGCTACGCATAACCTGTTGAATCTTGACGAAAAACTTTGAACAACTAACTATCTGCCAAGTTGTAATACAACGGAATTTTTAACATATGTAGATGAAAAGTGTGTTGACTTCAATTTTCATCACTGCACTTGGTAAGTCAAATTAAGAATATATCTTTTTTATTTAGTTTAATGCATATTCAGTTTCACACACAGAACTCTGTCCAGTAATCTGGACATATTTTGCATAAGATATCGTAATTCTTTGATCTTTTTCATAACAGTATTTTCTTATACGAATGACACATTGAAAAAATTTCTCTGAAAAATAAAAAATTATTTATAATGACCACAAGCACGCAACACATATTGGTAGAATGATTTTTGATAAAGAAATATTAAACAAATGCTGTCATTCTGAAGAATAATTCCTTTAAACTGCTGCTTAAACTATCGTTAAATAAAATATTCATTAATAGAAAACAAAAAACTGTAGAAAACCTTACATATTTATACTGTTTACTACAATAGCGAATTTGATTTTCAAATGCTATATTGCAAGTGGTTTGCTATAGGTAAAGTATATATAAAGCTATGCTAATGCGCAATATGCTTATGCTACAATTGGGGCTTCAATTGCATGACGGCAAAGATTAATATTTTAATCATGTATAGTATAAAAAGTGTGCTAAGTCATTATATCTAGAATGGCAGTTTAAAAACATAATTATTTCTTTATGAATATAATATTTTAGCAATCAATTGCAATTGTAATATATAGAAATATTTAAAACGTATTTTGGTGATATAGGCAAGTGAGAAAAAATAATTTGGTTATATAGGCTAGTAAGAAAAAGCATTTTGGTGATGCAGGCAATATTTTGATAGTTTTGTAGTCATTTAAAAAACCAATTAGTTCGTCTAAAAATGTAAAAGTTCGAACAATAAATGAATATTGTAAAATATATTAATTCAATGTAATATAGTTTAGTCGACTTAAGGGACATTGTTTAATTTGAATAAAATGTAATATTTCATGATAGTAATCTTTTACATATTGTCCAATAAAATAATCGATTAGGTCATTTTAATTTAATTAAAATCACCTAATTGATTGTCTGAAGGTAATGAAACGTGATGTATTTAAACTCATTCTATTATGGAAATTTTACTTAATCACACATGAAATTTTTGGTTTCATATTTATGAAGTGAGTAAAAATTTGAAAACAGAACACTTTTGTTAATATTTATCCATTTTTTGGTATGTAACTCTTAATTTGTACTTAAATTTAAGTAAAATACAGAAATTTAAGTTTATCATCACTTTAACAGTACTTTTATCAAATTCAGTGTTAAATTGGTATTATCAAATTAAGTGTAATATGAGAATTTAATTTAATCACCCATTTAAGAGTACTAGATTTATATTATTTTAAGTTAAATATGAGAATTTTATTTTACTGCCAAATTAATAGTACTACATTTGTACTATCACATTTGGTACATCAAATTGATGTCATTAAATAAAGTGGAATATAAGGATGAATTTAATTTTATTACGAATTTAACAGTACTACATTTGGATTATCCAATTTAGTGCTGATATTTTTTATTATCGAATTATATGAAAGCTACGAATTTAATTTTATTGTCAATTTAACAGTACTACATTTATATTATAAAATTTAGTACTGTTTAATTGGTATCATCATATTACGTGAAATCTAAGAATTTAATTTTATTACCAATTTAACGACATTGCATTTGTACTATCAAATTTCTTTTAACAGCTGTATCGAAATTTATCTTAAAATAGGGAAATGGCCGAAACACTGTCTCTAATATAAGAATATGCTTAAGTGAAAGAGAATCATTAAACCTTTGGATCACAAACGCATTTCTATATGTCTCTTATCCAATAATTTCCTATCTAATAATCTTGTATCGCAATAATCATCTGTGATATTCATCAACAAAACAATGAAAATCAAGCTGAATCGATTTTCTTGACATTTAAAATTCTGCATATGATTTTTCTTAATGAAACACTAAAACTAGAAAATGTGTCAGTTTTGGTTGATAACGTTTTATGGAAAATGTCTTAATTATAAGTAATTATATCATACTGTAGCAATTAAGTTGTAAGATGGAGCATTATAGTAAGCGCTGCAGACGGGAAATAGCATTGTTAAACAATAATGGGTCTCCTGCTTTACCAATGTGCCGTTTTGTTTTAATTTTTCAGAATACCTTCAAGTTACTTGCCTATATCACCCGAATTTCTAGTTTATGGTGAAATAATCTATCCTCCAAAGTATCTTGAAAAATTTTAAATCTTTTGGTATCGTAACACCTTCCTTTTTGGTTATAGCAATTAATAACTCAAATGATGCCAATTATCAAACAAATAATCGCTGAAAAAAACTGATGTGATAATAACACACTAAATAAACACTTCGTATAAACAGAATAAATACAAAAATAAGTATACTGCGTTCAAAAAGTTTTTATTAATTGTGATATAAAATATTTTAAGCATGATATTGAATATCATATTCTAGCAATATCATGTTTAACGGATATTACATTTCAAAGAAAAATTGATAATTATCCTCAATTTAGATGTAACAGAAATAAACTTGTGAAAATTCCATCAATCAAATAAACCTATGAAATATATCTATTCTTTTGCAAAATAGATATTTTAGTGGTTTCATTATGTTTGAATATCAACCTGTCTGCGTACATATAAATCGCTTCGATTTAATGACACGGTAAAGAGGAATAGAGGAAGCAATATTCTTGTTCCAAGGAAAAAATGGCGTCGGTTCTGGACGGGTAAGGCTGTATTTGATCGATGAATCAGCTATAATTGTTGTATCTTTTAATTAGAAAGCATTGTACTTGATGTGAACAGAGCGCCTAACGTTCTTAAAACAATTGTAATCATCTAGCAGCAGTTGCATTCATTGCGACAGCATTTTAGAGTTCAATAAAGATATGGCTTAAGTCTACCGGCTTAAATTATTTATGTAGCCTATACTCTGTAATTTGAGAGTACATTCTGTCACAGATATATACAAAATTAAAAAAATATTTCTAAAAGTAATAGAACCATTAATGGCTGAAATTGATAGTTGCATGCAGAAAGGGGTATCCGTCTACAGATTTTAATTTGAATAAGTAAAAATAATGGATAAGGAAAAACTCAAACAATGCCCAAATAAATTAATTATGCCCAAATTGGTAAAACAATGTAAGAAGCAGCCATTTCACGGATACATAGGATCACCTCCTTCAATGCAAGGTAGATCAACAAACCCGAAGTCTAAAAGACGAATTATACTCAGCTGAAGAAACAGGAGGTATATATATATATATATATATATATCCAGATCATGGATTAACAGTCCACTTGGGCTAGGCCAATTAGAAAGCAAAAAGAAGAACAGCTCAGCCTCCATTCTGAAATAGTTATGGAAATGATAAAGAAACATCAAATGATGTAATTAAGCACGAATTAATAAAAAATTAATACATTTCTGTTTCAGAGTGGCTGAGAAATTCTGCACTCTGCTTCCTGATTCGCACTCTTAATTCGACTGTTAATTCATGTCCTGGGTATATTATCTCCACATTTCTTTATTTGTATATACTTCCTCTTTTTGACATCGTCTTTGATGGTATATCTTACACGGAAGAAGGGGATTCAACGACTCCTTGAAATAGCTGTATAATTCTGTATTTTATTAATCCGTGATTAATTAGGTTATTTGATATTTCCCTTATTTTTATATTGCCTGCACTCTGCTTTCTGATTCGCACTCTTAATTCGATTGTTAATTCATGTCCTGGGTATATTATCTCCACATTTCTTTATTTGTATATACTTCCTCTTTTTGACATCGTCTTTGATGGTATATCTTACACGGAAGAAGGGGATTCAACGACTCCTTGAAATAGCTGTATAATTCTGTATTTTATTAATCCGTGATTAATTAGGTTATTTGATATTTCCCTTATTTTTATATTGCCTGCACTCTGCTTTCAGATTCGCTCTCTTAATTCGACTGTTAATTCATGTCCTGGGTATATTATCTTCACATTTCTTTATTTGTATATACTTCCTCTTTTTGACATCGTCTTTGTTGGTATATCTTACACGGAAGAAGGGGATTCAACGACTCCTTTAAACAGCTGTATAAATCTGTATTTTATTAATTCGTGATTAATTAGGTTATTTGATATTTCCCTTATTTTTATATTGCCTGCACTCTGCTTTCAGATTCGCTCTCTTAATTCGACTGTTAATTCATGTCCTGGGTATATTATCTTCACATTTCTTTATTTGTATATACTTCCTCTTTTTGACATCGTCTTTGTTGGTATATCTTACACGGAAGAAGGGGATTCAACGACTCCTTTAAACAGCTGTATAAATCTGTATTTTATTAATTCGTGATTAATTAGGTTATTTGATATTTCCCTTATTTTTATATTGCCTGCACTCTGCTTTCAGATTCGCTCTCTTAATTCGACTGTTAATTCATGTCCTGGCTATATTATTATCACATTCCTTTATTTGTATATACTTCCTCTTTTTGACATCGTCTTTGTTGGTATATCTTACACGGAAGAAGGGGATTCAACGACTCCTTTAAACAGCTGTATAATTCTGTATTTTATTAATTCGTGATTAATTAGGTTATTTGATATTTCCCTTATTTTTATATTGCCTGCACTCTGCTTTCAGATTCGCTCTCTTAATTCGACTGTTAATTCATGTCCTGGGTATATTATCTTCACATTTCTTTATTTGTATATACTTCCTCTTTTTGACATCGTCTTTGTTGGTACATCTTACACGGAAGAAGGGGATTCAACGACTCCTTTAAACAGCTGTATAATTATGTATTTTATTAATTCATGATTAATTAGGTTATTTGATATTTCTCTTATTTTTGTATTGCCTGAAAGATGTCCATTATAATTATAATTATGTTAAAAACAGCAGATTAATTTTTTTTCCGATTTTCTTTAACTTACAGGAAAAACACAAAACATTTTTTACAGTTATCTCAAAAAGTGTTTTTCGAGACACCACGTCATTCTCATTCAATTTAAGTTGTGTTATCCTACATAAAGTACAAACGTAATGGATAAAGAAAAATGGTTCATTAAAAAGCAATAAACAAACAAAAGAAAGAAAAAAGCTGAAATAAATATAAGAAATGTAATAATCTAAAGCACAAAATATGTTGCGAGATTTGCTTCTATGTAAATCCTAATATATAAATTGCAGACAAGAACGGCAGAGTGAATGTGCTTTGATTGAGTCAAATATCCGATTTTTGTAATTTAGTGGAACTGCGCGTTTGTTTTGATCATCTTGAAAAATTAACAAACTTTTTGACCAATTTAATTTTGTCTGTATTAAATTTTGTCTATAAGTCTGATTAAGTGTCTATCGAACAATTTTACTGGTTCAAATAAAATGTAGTACGAACTATTGATAAAATCAAGACGATTTGTGAGCTTAATCCTTATCTAACAAGAAAATAGTTATTTTTATTCAATCTTTTTTACCAGGAAATAAAGTAAATAATTGTGACAATCAATATACAATGTATACATGAAATGAATTATTTTCAATTTACAAAGATAATAATACAATTTATAATACGCTGATGTATATTATTCTTATGAAATAGCTCATTTTTACGCTCTCATACTATTGTTGTATTAAAAACGTATTTAAATTGCATTTATATCATACAGCCTAGAGAGGCTAATTGACTAAGAGATAAGTAAGTCACACAGCCCAAACTGCTGTAGGTAGAAACTCGAAACTTTACACACACGTAAGACCTGACCTATAAGTGATGAGAAAAATATAAAATCTTAGAATTTTGTTCAAATCATTTATAAATCACAGAATTGTTTGTCCTAGTTTTCTTTTCAGTATAAGAAATAAACGGCTAAAAATAAAAAATAAATCATTTATATGCCATCATGCGTAGAGAAAAATGCTCAAAATGTTATTATTTACTTCAATCGGTGTACAATCAAACGCGTTTGATATATTTTTATTTACAATATCTCAGATGTTGAGTTTTTTTTTAATTATATTTTGTCAATGAATTTATTATAGTTTTTAATTCCATTCCGGTAACTATGTTAACGGTGTTGCGATAAAAATACCGAAATTGTTTGCTGGCTATTCTTCTGTTCAAACTACTGAAAATTATTAATTAATGATTCCTTTTTAGAATAAAATTTCTGAGAAGTTGAAAATATGGCAACATAGAGTGATTGGTGATGAAATATTGTTTTACATACCACAATTTCCATGTTTGTCCAATTATAAAATGTACTCCAATTTTATGCATTAAATTGAAACGGTTTTTGAAGTTCAGAACTTATTTACTTATTAACATTT
Source organism: Amaurobius ferox (assembly GCA_951213105.1). Lineage (NCBI taxonomy): Eukaryota > Metazoa > Arthropoda > Arachnida > Araneae > Amaurobiidae > Amaurobius > Amaurobius ferox. Next base: position 94,554,096 of record OX578146.1, read on the forward strand.
TACTTAACATATAATTATTGTATAAATATAATTATTAACATATTATTAACACATTAATTATTTACATATAGTCGCCATATTTAGTTTCCACTAGACATTTTGAATGCGCAAAGTATGGGTGCAGATGACTTTCAGATGGCGTTGGTTCTGATGAATCAAATTACAAAATATTCTTCCATTTTCTGGAACTTTACGTAGTCATTGATCCAAATATAAAATGCCTTTCTAATATATCTATTGATTTTATGTATTTATATAAATATAAACATACCCATATGCACAATCACCAACAGGCAAACACTAAATTTTCTCAGTGGTCAAGCTTATGTGCAGACGATTTTTCAGTCAAACTTTTACATTAAAATGTTTTCGAAAAAAAAATCCATCTACAACAGTATAAGAAAGCAAAAATAAATGTTATACTGCATTCAACTGATATTTATTTGTTTTCATTTTCTCATCTTTAATTTTGTTTGAAAAAATTATTCTTAAGCTTTAAAATGCATAATTATTTATTCAAGCACGCAAAACATGGATTTTGTGTGATAGTATTTAAGGTAATCACTTTTTATAGAAATGCAGGCAAAAGCAAAAGCTCTAAATGTTTAAATAATAGTTCCAGTTATATATATATATATATATATATATATATATATATATATATATATATATATATATATATATATATATATATATATATATATATATATATATATATATATATATAATAAAAAAATAATTGGATTTTAAAATAGTGGAGCGTTTAGAAGTGAAAATATTTAATTCATTTCATTTTTATATTAATAATCATATTTTAAATAATTTATTAATTGTTATGTTTGCTTAAGAAGTATTTCTTATTATATCAGTTTAATTTAAGAAGAGGCACAATTTACAATCTTTTTGTTGTTTTTAAGTAATTATAATTGTATGAGAAACTCTGATTATTCATTTTCCATAGTTTAAAATCAAAATTCATTCTACATTCGATATTTTGATGAGAATTTTGCCGCTGTCACCATGTCAATCTGAGGAGTAAGAAACACACACGCAAAAAAATAAAACTAGTCAAACAAAAAAGATATTAATTAAATTTTCATTTTTTGTACATTTTTATAGATTTATCGCAAATAAAATACATAAAATATGTTATACTAGCTATTTCTACTCAATGTTTACGTATGCAAAATGAGTGCTGGTCACTAAGCACGAGAATTTCACCTAATAAAAGTTTTACATATCAAAAATTGTTTCAAATTTATTCATACAAATGGAGCACATTTCATTACATCTGTTACCATGGAAATTGCAGTATGTAAAATTTTATTTCATCTTCGATGTTTGTTTTTAACGTAATTTTACCCTAATTTTTAACGTTTGAGACCATGGAGATAAAAGCAATGAGTTAAAACTTCATATTAAGAAAGCGGCAATATCATTTGAGACAATAATTCAGGTGGCGCTGAGAAAAAATAAGTAGTCCTGCATTGTATGCATTTTCATGGCGAAAGGCCTAAAATATTTATTTAAACTAATAATTTTGTAAAAATAAATTATTATCGCAATGCAAATTAGAACTGAAACAATAAAGAATATTTCTTAGTATTTATAATTATTTTACCTTTCAATTTATTTTTATGTCCATGTATTCCGTATTCTATTCTATCCTACAACTATTAAAAAATACTGATAAATTATACTGATTAATTACTTAGGGAACCAATAATTTAAAAATAATGAAAAATACATATACTAAATACTACACCCCTCTATTGTATCAACTAACAATACAGACTACTTTACTAACACTAGTGACACCTAGATGCGACACCTCCATGATTAAGACATTTTAAATTAAATACCAATCATAAATTAGAATATTTTCTACAGTTTGATCAGACGATATGAGACGATTTCAGCATTTGAAGCCTAATTCTGTTACTATGGTTATAAATAGAAAAATCTGATGTGGGCAACACATGACTTTCCTTATATAATGCAATGAATTTACTACTTTTACAGTAAAGAAAATAGGTTTTTCCTATAGTAGATACTTATATTCTTTCCAAGATATTGAATTTTCGACAATTAGTCGTTATTTTCATTGATTTAGCGTCATTTTAATCCATTTGGCAAGATTTTCGTTAATTTGACAACATTTCAAAGAGTCGCCAAGTTGGCGACATTCCGCCAAATTCGTCGCCAAAATCTCGCCAAGCTTTACTGGCGGAGAAATAAGTTATTCTTATAACAGATAAATGGCTATTGGCGTACAAATACAAAAGTATTACTCGAAGTATCTTTTCCCATGAATGGAACGAGCTAGATCCACGAGAATGATGTCACCCAATTTATCGCTTTTTATTACATATGAAAAGTGACCATGTTTCTCAATGGGAAATATATATTTTTATTTTATATGACTTTTTGATAATTTTTTTTGAAAAATGTGAAATATCTCAAGAACGGTTCATGTTAGCGTTCTAAATTTTATGTTAATCGTTTTCTAATGAAAAATTACATAAGAAATGTCTATTTGCGTAACTTTATTAGCGGTTTTGATTTTTTGACGATTTTTTCAAAATGTCACCCCAAAATTTAGGGGGGGTTCTGAACATTCGATTACGTTTAAAAACAATAGGCTTCCAGTGTTTATAGATTGTGATTTTTGTACCAACTTTCGTTCGAATCGGTCCATTCGTTCGTCTGTTATCGTCTCCACAGACCCACACACACACACACACAGACATCACTTCAAAAATATTTGATTCGTGATCAGGGATGCTTGAAACGTGCTCTCCCGTCGAAAACTCGAATTCGAATTTTCGACCCCGTCACAATACTTTCCTTATACATTATGTATATAAGGAAAGTAATAAAAAATTGCATAAAATTTCAATTATTTGTAGTAATGAAATATGACTGTGTGTTTGTTTTGTCATTTGGGATGTAAATTATAAATGACATCTGGGCCAAGTAATTTGGTACTGGGATACCTGGCTCCCGAGAGAAAACACCTCATTGATATTATTACTTTCCTTATATACATAATGTATAAGGAAAGTATTGTGACGGGAATTCGAATTCGAGTTTTCGACGGGAGAGCACGTTTCAAGCATCCATGATCATGAATCGAACATTTTTGAAGTAATGTCTGTGTGTGTGTGTGTGTGTGTGTGTGTGTGTGTGTGTGTCAGTGAGTCTGTGGAGACGATATCTCACGAACGAATGGAGCGATGCGAATGAAATGTGGTACAAAATTACAATCCGTGAATACTGAAATCCTATTGTTATAAAACACAATCGAATATTCAGAACTCCCTTAAATTTTCGAGTGAAATTTTGAAAAAATCATCGAAAATCAGATCCTTTAATAAATTTACGCAAATAGACATTTCTTATGTAATTTTTTCTTAAAAAACGATTGAGATAAACTTTAGAACGCTAGCATGTCCCGTGCTCGAGATATTACCCATTTTTCAAATAAATTTATAAAAAATCCCATAAATTAAAAAAAAATATCAACTCTTAAGAAACATGTTCACTTTTCAAATGTAATATTATGCGATGAATTTGGTGACATCATTATCGTGGATCTAACTCGTTCCATTCATGAGAAAAGGTACTTTGAGTAATACTTTTGTATTTGAACGCCTATACTCATTTATCCGCTGTAAGGATAACTTATTTCTCCATCCATAACGCTTGACGAGATTTTGGTGACGAATTTAGCGGAATGTCGCCAACTTGGCGACATTTTTAAATATTTCCAAATTAACGAGAATCTTGCCAAATGGATAAAATTGACGCTAAGTCAATGAAAATGACGACTAATTAATGAAAATGCAATATCTTGGAAAGACTATATGTATCTACTATAGGAATAACATTTTTTAAATGTAAAAGTAGTAAATTTATTGCATTATATAAGAAAAGTCATGTGCTGCCCACATCAGATTTTTTTAATTCAAACTAGTTTTTTAGTTATTAAATGTTCAAATACTATTTTTAGCGATTTTCACGCAAAGCGGCTCTTTAGTGATCGAAAATAATTTCACAGAGTTTCCAGTCAGAAAAATTAAATAGTTCTCTTCCAAACAAACTTCGAACGAAATCCGTATAAAGTTTGTTTGATAGTAAATTGACAAGTTGCAGAATACGATCACACAATGTATGATTCTACCTTTGTAGTGCACCTTTGTAGTGTATGACAGTATATACACAGAAAAAATTCAATTAATGCCTGCACTACTGAACTAAATCGAGCAAGGCCGAGTACATTTTCTAGTAAAATATAAAAACTAGTAAAATACAATTTCTAGTAAAGTATATAAATATAAAAAAATCGTCTGCTTTAAATATAAATTAAAATATTTCAAAAACTGCTGAATATACACCAATAGAATTATTTAAGAAATCGTTGGATATTTTTTATCGCGCATGATTGCATAAAAATAAATTTTGTGTGTCTAACCATTCTTGGGTTGTAATCGGACCAATGTTGGAACAAAAATTTCGAGATTTATAATTTTTTTGAAAATTTTCCAAGCTTTTAGATTTTTTCACTAGTTATAAGTCATATCTATCTTTTACGTAAAGTTCACCTGCATCAGTTTGAGCTGTAAAAGTATCACTTAAGCAGACAGTCCCACTCAACGTATGATGCAGTCATCACTTCAAAAATACAGACATTCATGACAGACATCACTTCAAAAATATTCTATTGAATTTCGGGGATCCTTAAAACATCTTCTTCCATCGATAGCTCAAATTTATTACTATACTTTCCGTATGCATTATACACTGACTTCCAAAAGCTAAGAAAGCAAAGCAAATTTTCATTTTTCGAAAGCGTATTTGAATTTGAGTGGCTGAAAATCGCTGCGGATGTAGATGTCAGTATGCAAATATCGTATGTTACAGCCACTCACGATTGACTGTCCAGATATATGCTAAGTTGGCTGTCGTTGAAGACGCCAGCATTCTTAAGGGTATGAGGAGGTGCATTTAAATGCTGCTACGAAGTGTTTATAACTTTTGTAGGATCATTTTTGATGATATTTATGTTTAAATGGCTGAAAAAGAACTAATGTCAGATAGTGAGCGCTGGCGTGCTGTCGGACGCATTGAAGCAGGACAGTCAATCAAAGATGTCGCTATTTTCTATGGCGTTAATCGTTCGGTAATTTCTCGATTATGGAAACAACTCCAAACAAGTCAAACAGTTGTCCGGAGACAGGTGCCCAGTCGTCTAAGGATTATCACCCTCTCTGATGATCGGTATATTGCTAAAGTAGCCTAGCGGAATCCACGATCGGCTTCAACAACTGTTACATTCATGGTTGCAGCTGCACTTGGTAAGACAATATCTGCCAATACTGTGAGCCGAAGGCTCCACGTAAAGGGACTGTACTCCGAGTACCATGATTTTGTGTTCCACTGACCGTTCAAGCCAGAGAGACAAGATTAAAGTGGTGTCGTCAACATGTCAATTGGACTGTCTCAGATTGGTGCAACGTCCTGTTCACGGACGAGTCCACATTTGCCCTGGAATCAGATGATAAGCATATAATTGTCTATAGATAACTAGGCACATGCAATCAGGCCAAGCACATCATCGAACATCACGCATTCAGAGGTGGTAGTGTCGTGGTGTGGGCTGGAATTTCAATGAGATATCGCACAGAGCAGCACATCTTTAAAGGCGGATCTGTGAAGGCTGCGAGGTATCGAGATGAAGTCCAAGAGCCCATTGCTAGATTCTACACTGCAGCAGTTGGTTCTGATTTCCTCCTTATGGACGATAATGGCAGTCCCCATTGAGCTAACATCGTTGCCGAATACCTGGAAAGTGAGGACATTTCTCGTATGGAGTGGCCGGAGTATTCCTCCTACCTTAATCCCATTGAAAATCTTTGAAATGCCCTTGGGCATGCTGTCCTTGTACGTTTACCTCCTTCAGTCTGTCTTAGAGAGTTGAAAACTGCCCTATTGGAGGAATGGCCATTGCTCGCATCTCCGATGGATGATCACCTCATTGAAAGCATGAAAAATCGTTGTAAAGTTTGTATGAAGGTCCGGGGAGATCACATACCATATTAATGTAAGTTTTGTTTGGTTTGTTTACATTTAAGCATCATTTTGTTAATGATCCAAATGTGACGTCTTAATATAACTGACGAAAAGTAAATATATTGTTTTATTATTGTACATAATTCTTATTTTCCTTAATGCATAAACACATTTGCTACCTTCATGTATAATTTTGAGTTAATCAAAGCCTTACTATTCCATTTTTGTTGATTTAACCGTCAGTGCTTAACTTTTGGAAGCCAGTGTATTATGTATTTAGGAAAAGTAAAAAGTCAAGCAAATTTAACTACTTTATAACTTAATCAACTTTCATTAAACGTCCACGATAAATTATGTGCCAGAAAAAATTGCATCCTTGTGTATAATAAACATTGCGCCCCTTTCCAGTAAATAACGTATTTCATTTACGTTTCCCCATATTCGGAGTTTAATAAGTGGATCGCTTGTTTTACCGCTGACATTCTTTGAAAGAAGTGATTGTTGGAACCTTTATTAAAGAAAGAGAAATCCTTTCTTATTCTCTCCCTTTTCCAACGAAGTAATGGGAGATGCGAAGAATTTTTCATTATCGTCAAAACTGTTACAGTTGAAATTTCAGAACGAAATTCGTGATAAAAACTGTGTAAGAAAACATAGAGGAAAAATTTTCTAATAATTTGAAAGTTATTCGTATTGCTTTTTTTATGTATCTTTCCATTACTATGTCGTAATATTACTTTAGAAAGATAGTACAATAGAAGTAAATGCTATATTTTTTTCTCTATTTGCACCTAGATGTTCTTTGATTTTCTATGAAATGATAATTGTAGCCCAAATCACATAAACTCTCAAATTTAAAATAAATCCTGCAAGATTTTTATACTATATTGCGAACAGACAGCAAAATTTTGACGGATTAAAATTTTGATTTGAGTATTAGTTGCTTAAAGATTGTTTAATGAAATTAATCATTGTTACTATGGACAAAGATATCATGCTTTAAGCCGACTTCTAATTGGTATTTGAAAGAAATATCACAAAGTTGTACAAAGAAAATAATATGACTAAATTTTTATTCTTATAAACAAAGTGTTTCGAAACATTGATTGTCATTGCCAAAGACAATTATATGACTAATTGTTGATTATTATAAACAGTTTCGTAACAATGGTTGTCATGATCAATTACGATTAAAATCTGATATTTGTATCCAGTTAATATTTTCATGTCTTATCTCTCTATATTAAAAAATCTTATGTGGGCAACACATGACTTTCCTTATATAATGCAATGAATTTACTACTTTTACAGTAAAAAAAAAATAGGTTTTTCTTATAGCAGATATTTATTTTCTTTCCAAGATATTGAATTTTCGACAATTAGTCGTCATTTTCATTGTTTTAACGTCATTTTAATCCATTTGGCGAGATTTTCGTTAATTTGACAACATTTCGAAAAGTCGCCAAGTTGGCGACATTCCGCCAAAATCTCGCCAAGCTTTACTGACGGAGAAAAAAGTTATTCTTATATCAGATAAATGACTATTGGCGTTCAAATACAAAATTATTACTCGAAGTATCTTTTCTCAAGAATAGAACGAGCTATATCCACGAGAATGATGTCACCCAATTTATCGCATGGTATTACATATGAAAAGAGAACATTTTTCTCAATAGGAAATATATATATTCTTTTTATATGACTTTTTGATAATTTTTTTGAAAAATGCGCAATATCTCAAGAATGGTTCTTGTTAGCGTTCTAAAATTTATGTTAATCGTTTTCTAATGAAAAATTACGTAAGAAATGTCTATTTGAGTAACTGTATTAGCGGTTTTGATTTTTTGACGATTTTTTCAAAATTTCACTCGAAAATTTAGGGGGATTCTGAACATTCGATTACGTTTAAAAACAATAGACTTCCAGTGTTTATGGATTGTGATTTTTGTACCAAATTTCGTTCAAATCAGTCCATTCGTTCGTCAGTTATCGTCTCCATAGGCTCACTAATACGCACACACACACAGACATCACTTCAAAAATGTTTGATTCGTGATCAGGGATGCTTGAAACGTGCTCTCCCGTCGAAAACTCGAATTCGAATTTTCGACCCCGTCACAATGCTTTCCTTATATATCATGTATATAAAGAAAGTAAAAAAAGTTAGCTGACGCCGAAGCTGTTTGACAAATTTCGCGTTTCTCAAGTTTTTCTGTTACGTACCGCAAAATCTATAGCATATAAAAATATGAAAGTTAGTACATTTGTACAGAAATATTAAGGGAACACACTGATATAAGTCGTTTCTCGATTTAAAATTCAGTTTATTAAATATTTAATGTCAAAGTCAAAGAAAGAGTTTTTGAGTTGCAAATTGAGCCGCGTCCTGGACAAACTAGTAATAGGAAGACTTCCAAGTTTTGTTGAATATACCTACATAGTTGAATTCTTGCTAGACTGAGCACTTTTTTTTAATCCCAATTTAGTTAATGAATCATTCAATTTTTATGCGCTTCTGAAGTGAAAATTTTCCTTCTCTACTGGCGAAGATTTAATTGGTTGAGACGATTTCTAGCATCTTTCTGATTGGTTTCCGGCAGAAACGTTACAACATGGACGAGGGCTGAGTTACTGAAGCATTAAAAACTTTAAAAGTATAGATATTTATTTCTAAACATGATTACAACGTTAGTAGTGCACTTGGGAAAATGTGAAATGTTGACAATCATATGACTTGTCGTTTATTCTGGCAAACAAATAAAACGTTTCGCAACCATTGTTGTCATGAACATCGGGATTTCACTGTTATACTGCACAACAATTAAATATTTTATTATTGTAACTATCTCTATACTGAAAACGTAACACGTGTTATGAAACTGTATTACGAACAAGCAGCACAACCTATAGTAATGAAATTTTGCCGTTTCTAGCAAATACAGTAAACTATCGTTCTTAATAGCAGGCGGCACTAAAGGATTCGTGATGCATGCTCAACGAGGGCCGAAGCGATATTCGAAATTGGCAAGTGTAGGGATTTGGGGGCTGAGCTTGGTGACATTGTTCGCGAAGTTAAAGGAGTTGGAAAGCGTCAGCTAATAATGAGGCGAAGCCCCCCACGGGGACATCACGTCTGCGGCGAGCTGCGATTAATGAGTAGCAGTGAATGGAGGGCGGCGTCCCGGGGGTAAGCGAGTTTCATCGAGCATTGGGACACGTAGGAGACACGTAGGCCTCCAAATTGAAAGAGCTCGAAAAGCGAGCTCTTGGACTGGTGAATGTCAGTTACCAAGAGATGGTTCCCAACGGATGCATTACGCATGCGTAGCAGGTGGCATAAAAATGCTCGCGAAGTGAGGATAACGAGCACAGAATACTATATTCAGAAGGTGCACTCCCATAGGACCCTATGGCAACATTTTTAATATGGGATGTCGCATAGACACTAGAGCTCGTGAGTTGGACCAAGTGAACTACGATGCGTCTGCCAGATTTGGCGCGTTATCGCTCGCTTTGCGATTTTTTTTTTAAACGGGAGGGGAACAAAATGTTGAGGACTGTACTTTTATAATTTTTGAAACTATAGAAAGGATCAGGATTTAAAAATACATTAATCTGCAACATAAATATATTCATTAGTTTAAGAATATTTAAATAAACATAGTTATATATTTAATTCAAATAATCATAAAATAGTTTAAAAAATAGACACATTGCATTGTCTCACTATAAAACATAATGCACAAAAAATTACAAGCTAACATACTCAAAAGACTGAAATATTATATAATATTTTCAGTCTAAAAAGTATACTAGCGTGTTGATCGTTAATTACTTGATCCTTAATTTATTCTGGGATACTGATAATAGACTTTTTTTTTTAAATATAAAAATATTCATATAGTAAATATCCAATTTACATAAATGCCCTATCGAAGTTATGGAACTCAATCATTAATTACCCGAGGGGGGGGGGAATTTTCCACCATAAGGCACTTAATAAAAATTTTACATAAATATATACACATCCTATATCACATTCAACTAAGAAAAAGCTATCCAAATATCAATTATTTCACATTTTATAAAAATACGGAAAATATTTTTTAACTAATTATACCACTACCTCTTAAAATTTAGTCTAATCCGGCAGTAATAACAACACAGCACTAATTTCGTATGATGAACACATGTATACTTATATGAACACGTGTATACTTATAATGAACACGTATGTAGGATGGTGATAACTAAAATTATTTCAATTTTAATAAACATAAATTACATACCCAGTAACGCAACTAGTTTTCTTTTATCAATCCATTTCTATGAAATGATCTAAACACTTAACAAATAATCCTTTTTCACGTTACTCAAACCACGCTAGTCTTGTTCTAAGTTTTCGCCGAGCGAAATAGGGTTATAACATTGAAAATCGGCTTGGACCCAAACCAGACCATCGCCAAGAGTACGCCAACCCTCTGTTTGGTCTATCTCAAATGGCCGCCGCGAAAACGAAACTATCGAGAGTGACAGGTCTGTATAATAGTCTGTGATAACGAGCATCAGTGAGCACGAAGCAAAGCCTCCCGAATCCAGTTATGGGAGTGAATGAGCGGAAGCCAATGGAGGGCGAATCTACGGGATCTGTGAGCGTTAGCGAGCATGGGACACTTAGGTGGTCGTATGCGCCCCGTCCAGATGGGAAGAGCTAGCGAAGCGAATTCTAGGGCTGGTGAATGTCAGTTAACTAGGAAGGTATCTATTTGTATATTACGTCTGCACATCAGGCAGCAAGGAAAAGGTCGCGAAACGAGATCATAGAGTTACGGGGTTTGGCGAACAGGAGGCGTAGACCCCTAGTTGTATACAATATAATTTAATAAACTAATTGCGAAAACTTCTTTTCCAAGATCACTATTGATAGAAAATTTAGATTGCTAAATTGATGTTTAATTAATATTCATTTAATTTGTTTGCGTGCATTGTATATAATCATATAAATATCGAATAAAATATTAACCTGGTTATTAATACCGCTTAGGTTCGGTTTATTACATTATTATAGAATACCACCAAAGCGAAATCAATCTCATTGCAGTGGCATTGAAAACTGGAAACACTTTAATGTTTTTGGTAGGCAACCAGAAAAATATACATCAGACAAAACAACTGGAGATCATACAAATTTAGTGAAGTTCACAGTTGGGAAAATGTCAACACTGTGGAGTATAAAGCAGTTGCAAGAGGATCAGAACACCCCTGTTGTTACCAAGGTAACGTTCAAATTCATCCATAATATGAATACCCAAAATTTCTTAGGGGATTTTTGACGATAGACAATGAGAAAAGTCGACATTTCAGAAAACGCATCAGAGCCAATAACTCATATTTCCCATTTCTATGTTTGGTGTCCATATAATAGATCTATAGAACAACTGGCCATCATTTATAAACGTTCCATGTTTAAGTTTTAGTGTTTCTTTATATCCGCTGTCTGTATATAATAAGTGCTAATATGTAACGTGAAATATATTTTTGAAAATTAACATTTATATTTAATTGGGACGAAATTTTTATTATAAGTATAGAAAACATTAGATATTCAAAATTAATTCGTTATATTTCTTAAAAAACGTGAAAATCTAATGAAGTTGTTGAGCGTAGCAATCAGGAAGGATACTATTGTGAAATATAAATGGACCTGAAGAAAAGTTGGGAAAGAATAATCAAGAAAAGTTGGACTCCAATATTGTTCAAATTAAAACCTGTGAAAATTTTATACAAAAAAAATTCTTTGTACTAAATTCGTGAATTTCCCAACAAGTAACTAAATTTTATATTCTAGGAAAAAATTAGAACTTTATTATAAAAATATATCTCGCTGAAATTCAACAAGAATATTACTTTTGTCGATTAAGATATGCATACCTCATTTTATGGGAATTGCCTTATCCTATTGAAGATTTATTCTGTGCAAGTACAATTTATAATACATCAAGAATGAATCGTCATGTCTCGATAATATAGTTTCAATACATTACTAGTAAAATGCATTTTCAAAACGCCAACTCATTTAATAATTACTATATTTCTTATTTTGTGATTATGTTTAATTTTATGCCAAAAGCTTGCAATACGGCACATTGGATTATCCTATGAATTATATCCATATAATCATTCACTTTATGTAAAAATGACTATATGTGTAATAAATTTTCCCTTATGCACTTTTTTTTTTTTAAAAAAAAGTGTTCAACATTTGATAACTTACCTCTTGCTTGATCTCTTTAAAATTCAAGAGTCCTCTTGCTTTCACCAATAAAAACATGATTAAAATTGAAATTTTTCTGCACATCGTATTAGAATAAACTATCTGTGGAAGAGTCGTTCGAATGATCGACTTTGTGCTGTTCAATATAACACTAAACCTTTAGATGTCAGCTGCAGAACAAACTATTTGATGTGCATTTAAAATTAGTACTAATTTAACTGTAACAATTCAAACTCGAATAAATCTCGCCCTAAGTGCACTCTAAAATAGAATTTCAGCAATTTAAACAAATTTACTGGTTGCAATTACTTTCCACACAGCGTTTATCCCTACTTAACGAATCAGTGTAAATGTTCATTAAGTGCGTTTTAATGTGTCCATATCATCCTTCTCGTCTTATTAGGAATAACGAGTATGTAAAATCTGTTGTGAGTAACACATAACTATTTCTTGCCTACAAGTAGGTTCTAGTTTTGAAACATGTTCGCAGTGCAGCAACCAACATCGGTAAGCCGGTTTCGCTTTTGTGCCGGTATATCTCATCAGCAAGAAATAGCAGCTACTGCACTGGCAACAGAAAAACCTGTTCATCAGTATGTTTATTAAAGCAGACAATTTTGTTTCCAGAGAAGCAAAATGAGGTTTGTTCGTTCCATATAAATTTCCATAGTCGTTGACATTACATTTTCAAATTCAGTATGATTATTTACTTTATTGTGCGTCACCATGTCCGTCTAGTTACTTTCCTTATCTACAAAATGTATAAGGAAAGTATTGTGACGGGGTCGAAAATTCGAATTCTAGTTTTCGATGGGAGACCACGTTTCAAGCATCCCTGATCACGAATCGAACATTTTTAAAGTGATGTTTGTGTGTGTGAGAAAGTATGTGTGTGTGAAAATATGTGTGTGTGTGTGTGTGTGTGTGTGTGAAAGTATGTGTGTGTGTGTGTGTCTGTTCTTTCTGTTCTGTGTGTGTGTGTGTGCGTGTGTGTGTGTGTGTGTGTGTCAGTGAGCCTGTGAATACGATAACTGACGAACGAATGGACCGATTCGAGCAAAATTTGGTAGAAAAATTACAATCCGTAAACATTGGAAGCCTATTGTTTTTATAAGTAATCGAATGCCCAGAACCCCACTAAATTTTCGAGTGAAATTTTGAAAAAATCATGAAAAAATCAAAACCTCTAATAAAGTTACGCAAATAGACGTTTCTTATGTACATTTTCATTATAAAACGATTGACATAACTTTTAGAACGCTAACATGAACCGTTCTCGAGATATTGCACATTTTTCAAAAAAATTATCAAAAAATCATATAAAATAAACAAAAATATTTCCTATTGATAAACATGTTCACTTTTCATATGCAATACCATGCGATAAATTTGATGACATCATTCTCGTGGATCTAGCTCGTTCCATTCATGAAAAAACGTACTTTGAGTAATACTTTTGTATTTGAACGCCAATAATCATTTATCTACTGTAAGAATAACTTATTTTTCCGTCCATAACGCTGGGCGACGAATTTGGCGGAATGTCGTCAACTTGGCGACCTTTTTAAATGTTGCTAAATTAACGAAAAACTCGCCAAATGGATAAAAATGACGCTAAATCAATGTAAATGACGACTCATTGACAAAAATTCAATATCTTAAAGAAATATAAGTATCTACTACAAGAAGAATATAAGTATCTACTACAAGAATAGCCTATTTTCTTTCACTGTAAAAGTAGTAAATTCATTTCATTATATAAGGAAAGTCATGTGCTGTCCACATCAGATTTTTTCTAAATGCAAAGAATGAATTTAGAAAGAAGGAGATAAATCTCCTATGGATAAAACGTTTGAAAATACCATAATGCTTTGAAAATGATATTTAGGTTTCGCTAGTGTTAATAAAGTAACCGCCATTGTTAGTTGACGCAATGAAAAGGCATAGCATTTAATATATGTATTTCTTTGATACTTACTTTTAAATAATGGATTTCCTAATTATGAGTATAATTAACCATCATTTTTTCGTAGTCGTAAGACAGAGTATATATAGCGTAGAGTACGGCAAAACAGGGATATTTGATGCACTATTTTTTAAATCAATATTCTAAGAATCATGGTGCACAAACAAGAAAGGTAAATTCATAATAATTTATTTACATTTAGAAAACATGCATATTAGGATAAAATAAATTATAAAATACTCAATAAGCAATTATAATTTATTTTATAAACCCCTTCATTGCGGTATCTCTCACGGGTATGTCGCGCGTTACACAGTACCATAAGGGAGATTCTTCGCGTTTAGCATAAATGAATTTTAATATAAGTACCAAATATTTCTCTTAAAAAAATATGTATATTTAAATATAGAAAAGATGGAAAACCGAAATTTCAATTTTGTAAAATATGAAAAATTGACTAAATTCGAAAATTGAATTTTTTTAATTTTTTTTTTAAATTAAGTTTAACAATACAACCAACACAGACAAACTAATGAGAGTAAAGAACAACGGAGTAGGATATGAAACGACTTTTTAACATAATTAGGAAAATTTTACTTATTTTCCAAATAACTCTTGAGTGTGTCCATTTCTAGGAGAGAGATGCCGCACCTCACGCCTTCCTGATCTTGGATTCAAACACATTGAAATCGCAATAAAACACTCTACACAAATAATATGCTTCGCTCAAACAAGGAATCCACTGACATGTCTAGAGTTTTAGCTATAATTTACAATCTGTGGCAGCACAAAAAATATTGCATGATAAGTTCTACAACTCATCTTAGATGATCCAGATAATTGTCGATATCAGGTGAAAAGAGGCACAGAAACACAATACTTTTATTAAACAGATTTGAAACACTAAATGGCACACCGTTAGTGTATACTGCATTACCATTTTACGGTAAGTTTCAGAACTAGGGTAGATGCACTATCCATACCGGTTGCGTGATCTATCCAGTATAGATATATATGGAGATAAAAATAAATCGAAATATAAAATAATTTTGAATACACAGGGATATTCTCTCTCTCTCTCTCTATATATATATATATATATATATATATATATACACATAATATACGACAAGTGCTATACGTAATCACAAAGATGTAAACCAATATTACCAAGGAATAGGCGCAAATGCTGCTCTTTAATCCGAAGTAAATATACTATTGAAATCAAAAACGAGGATTAAGCTCAATGGAAGGGAAAACCAAATACAATGCATGCAATGGCAGAGGAGGATGGCGACTCCTCATTCCCGTTTAAAGCTGCTTTTCCAGCCCGGGCAAACGCTCACGGAACCAATGCATTGCAAAGGTTGATCCCCCATACGTGCCCAGTCAGAAGCACCCAAACATGGAGAAACAGACCACTGAGAATGGAAGTCAAGAAACGCACAACTAAGGAAACACAAAATCTCCTATTATATAAATAACTATGCGCATGTGCATGTCTTCAAGTGATATGCAGAAACTATCCCAATTCCGCAAAATCCCTTTTGAAAGAATTTGCTTCATTTTTATTGTTGAAAAAAGAATTATAATATTTCTTCAGGAATTTTACAGGGTAATTCTTTTTTAATGCCTCTAATATTATCCCCTTGTTACTTGATATGCAATCCTTTGCTAAAGTGTTGCATATTTGGTTTCTCTTGAAATGTCCCAAAAGTATATTTCTAAAAATGAATCTTGAGAGGTTCGTTTTCCAAGTGATGATATTGTTAATTTTTATGCCATAACTTTTTCTTTTGTCGTGTAGACTCGTATAAATTCCATTCCTTGTATTGTACTTAATGGTGATATCCAAGAAATTCACCGATCCATCCTCTGCACGTTTATTTTCAACCAATTCCAAGCCACTGGGGTAAAAATTGAATTCCAATCCTGCTGCATTTTCATAATATCCATACAGCACGTCATCAACATAACGAAAGTACGGTATCTCATATAATAGGTGTGTTGCATGCTCATATTTAGTGAGATATATGTCAGCCAATATTGATGAACAACTTCCCCCCATTGGAATTCCTTTAATCTGTTTATAATAGCACTTTCCGTCAAAAAGTATATTTTCCCTCAAAACCAGATTGATAAGGTCCATATATTTTCGATATGTAATGTACTCTTTCAAATTATGTAACTCATGCAATTCCTTCAATATAAGGTAAAGTTGTGCAATATCAATATTATTGAAAAGATCGCGAAAATCATAACTTTTGAATCGCAATTCCTTGTCACAGAATTTAAGTCTTTTAATGATATCATGGCTGTTCTTGATAATAACAGTTCCCTGCTTTTGAAGGTGAATCATAACTTGCTTTAGGATATTTAAAAGTTTTAAGTTAGCAATGGTCAAATAAGTTCCGCATCCTACGGTGACAGTGCGGAATTTAACGGGTTCCTTATGCATCTTTGGTATAAGCACTAAGTAAGGGAACTTAACATTTTTAAGATCAATATCAATTCTTTTGTATAAGGCTTTGATACGATTGGTCAAAGTTTTACTATTATGCGATACCGATGTATACATATCCTGATCAAGGTAACATTTCTTTAAATTTTCCATATAATATTTTTTACAGGTAAATGCGTAATTAGCCACGATTTTATCTGTATAAGTGATTACAAAGCTATCTCTGATGTTTTTGATGGATCTAGGTATGGATGATACTTTAGTATTTTTGTATCTCTTTTGATAGTGCAATTTGAAACCATTAATAAAATGATATTTCCATTCATCAAATGTCTGAACAGGAACACTGTATTTCACAGCTAAACGATAAATGAATTGATACAGATCGTTATGTAAATCATCATATACACACTCAAATTCTTGTTCTCGAAACTTAGTTCCCAATTTGAAAATACATTTTAGTTGTTGGTCTTCAATAAAATTTAAATTTCCTGTAATAATATGTTTGTGATATGGGTCACTATATACACTGTTCTTGCAATTACACTCTTCCACGTCATACAACGAGGTATTCTTACATATATGACTATAGTTGTATATTTTTCTGCCGTTAGTACAAACATAACGGTAATTCAATTTAACTGTAATAAAAGGGATTGGTAAAAATTTATTAATTCCATTCAAAATAGAAGTGAAAGGAATTCTGTCAAAAATCTTGTTTTTAAAAGTAGTCATAAAAAATTCCTTTGTAATTATCTTCTGTTTTTGAGGGTTCAATTCAATACGATGCTTACTTGCCTTTAACTTAATCATATCCAATACCATAGCCATAAATTTACAATTCTCCTCCGTATGTTCATGAGGGTCAGTAGAAGTATATTGCAACACATATTGCCATATTCGTGGCAGATATTTAAATCTTATTCCATAAATAACGTTTTTAAGGTACTTACGTATTATCGCAACCATGACAAAACGTAATTGATGTATCGTCCAATAAAGGTCCCGATCGATTCCAAGGACAACATGCAATAAAGTGATCTGTATGAGGACCCACGTTCGAGCGGGCTCGAACTGGTTGGGGGACGTACGCACCGCTGGGACTGTGTCGTCAGACAGGCCGGCTTCGCCGGACCAAGTCACAGAGCATACTAGACTCGCTTCTGGGATCGTCGCACGGCGCAAGGACCGTGACAACATGCAGCCAAGTGATCTGTATGAGGACCCACGTTCGAGCAGGCTCGAACTGGTTGAGAAAAACCCAGAAGCGAGTCCCAGAAACGAGTCTAGTATGCTCTGTGACTTGGTCCGGCGAAGCCGGCCTGTCTGACGACACAGTCCCAGCGGTGCGTACGTCCCCCAACCAGTTCGAGCCCGCTCGAACGTGGGTCCTCATACAGATCACTTTGTTGCATGTTGTCCTTGGAATCGATCGGGACCTTTATTGGACGATACATCAATTACGTTTTGTCATGGTTGCGATAATACGTAAGTACCGTTTTTAATCCAACTTATATTAGTTGTTGTGTCATTTTTGAATTTTTCGATAAATCTTTGGATCTCTTCTACCGTACGTTTATAACTGATCTTTCTGTGTTTTTTCCCTCTATGCCAGCGATGGGTTTTGCTTTGAGAAAAAGTTCTTGACACTGGCTGTGTTTTATCATTACTGCAATATTCCAAATTGAAGGTCTCATTGTAAATTACCGTGTTGAGCCCATATGGGTAGGCTGTAATGTACTGTTTAATATGAGTACTCTCCCACCATAATCTTTCTTGAAGCCTGGGTACTATATCAAGTATAGTAACTGTGATCTTAGTAAAATCATGATTCTGAAAATGTCTTAATTCCAAGTTGGAAACCGGTACCGCATGTTTCTGGGATTTTCCAATTTGACTTCTGTGTAAGTTAATTCTAATATGCAAAGGATTTTTAGTTTGTCCGATATACTTAGTTTGACAAGATAGACATGTAATACAGTATATGGTGTTATAGGTTTTACAAAATATTCTATACGCATGGTCTTTGTCGATGATTTGCAAGGGGTCAGCAACAGGACATAGTTTGCATCTCTTAGATGCGCACTTTTTAAATCTGCAATTACTCATTCTTCGATAATGGCTATAGTAAGTATTAAAAAAATGATATCCGTTTTGGATTGTGTCGTTATAAACCACATTACGTACGTTTTTTGTAGGTGTCACTGTCACTTGTGGTGTACACTCAGTAGTTCTGAAGAAATGTTTTATAGTTGTCATCTCGAAAAAGCCAGGGTAACTGTGTGTCGATGTTACAAATACCCTTTTATATTGCAACACCGGGCAAATACTCGTACTGAATATAATTGCCAGTCGTTAAATTGTATTAAATTTGTCATGCATTATTGAGTTTAAACAGTTTTTACTCGTATTAAGGAGTATAAAAGGTTAAAAATATCATCATAATCTTCATCAAATTCCCAAATGGAAGAATAAGGCTATCTTCCTTAGTTCATATCTTCTAGATTTTCCATAAGTCCAGTCTACTTCTATGATTAGAATGCAGCTGAATATAGAAATAATCAAGTGACGCCGTTGGTGACAATGACCGATTTATAAACTTTTTAACTTTTTTTGTATTTTTTTAAAAACTGATTTTAAAAAAAAGCGTTAATATAAAACGAATAGCATTTAATATGCAAGTCAATTATATAAAATATATAAATACAGTTTTAAGTTAAAAACAAAAATGTATAAAAAGATTAAAAACATATAAATAACCACACCCGCTATACATCATACTTTTAATACCCCTTATCAAAAAGGCAAAGAAAACTGAAAGCAAAACCACATACCAATGACCACTCCAAAACCAGCTCTACATCTCCAAATCCGGGACACCACCGCCCACACATCATACGGAAGACCAACACAACGCTTGCGTGGTCCGGGAGGTAACCCAAGATAGTACGTGAAAAGGAAAACACTTTATCCGCGCGATGCAACAAGACAAAGAATTCCCGTAAACACATAATATACGACAAGTGCTATACGTAATCACAAAGATGTAAACCAATATTACCAAGGAATAGGCGCAAATGCTGCTCTTTAATCCGAAGTAAATATACTATTGAAATCAAAAACGAGGATTAAGCTCAATGGAAGGGAAAACCAAATACAATGCATGCAATGGCAGAGGAGGATGGCGACTCCTCATTCCCGTTTAAAGCTGCTTTTCCAGCCCGGGCAAACGCTCACGGAACCAATGCATTGCAAAGGTTGATCCCCCATACGTGCCCAGTCAGAAGCACCCAAACATGGAGAAACAGACCACTGAGAATGGAAGTCAAGAAACGCACAACTAAGGAAACACAAAATCTCCTATTATATAAATAACTATGCGCATGTGCATGTCTTCAAGTGATATGCAGAAACTATCCCAATTCCGCAAAATCCCTTTTGAAAGAATTTGCTTCATTTTTATTGTTGAAAAAAGAATTATAATATTTCTTCAGGAATTTTACAGGGTAATTCTTTTTTAATGCCTCTAATATTATCCCCTTGTTACTTGATATGCAATCCTTTGCTAAAGTGTTGCATATTTGGTTTCTCTTGAAATGTCCCAAAAGTATATTTCTAAAAATGAATCTTGAGAGGTTCGTTTTCCAAGTGATGATATTGTTAATTTTTATGCCATAACTTTTTCTTTTGTCGTGTAGACTCGTATAAATTCCATTCCTTGTATTGTACTTAATGGTGATATCCAAGAAATTCACCGATCCATCCTCTGCACGTTTATTTTCAACCAATTCCAAGCCACTGGGGTAAAAATTGAATTCCAATCCTGCTGCATTTTCATAATATCCATACAGCACGTCATCAACATAACGAAAGTACGGTATCTCATATAATAGGTGTGTTCCATGCTCATATTTAGTGAAATATATGTCAGCCAATATTGATGAACAACTTCCCCCCATTGGAATTCCTTTAATCTGTTTATAATAGCACTTTCCGTCAAAAAGTATATTTTCCCTCAAAACCAGATTGATAAGGTCCATATATTTTCGATATGTAATGTACTCTTTCAAATTATGTAACTCATGCAATTCCTTCAATATAAGGTAAAGTTGTGCAATATCAATATTATTGAAAAGATCGCGAAAATCATAACTTTTGAATCGCAATTCCTTGTCACAGAATTTAAGTCTTTTAATGATATCATGGCTGTTCTTGATAATAACAGTTCCCTGCTTTTGAAGGTGAATCATAACTTGCTTTAGGATATTTAAAAGTTTTAAGTTAGCAATGGTCAAATAAGTTCCGCATCCTACGGTGACAGTGCGGAATTTAACGGGTTCCTTATGCATCTTTGGTATAAGCACTAAGTAAGGGAACTTAACATTTTTAAGATCAATATCAATTCTTTTGTATAAGGCTTTGATACGATTGGTCAAAGTTTTACTATTATGCGATACCGATGTATACATATCCTGATCAAGGTAACATTTCTTTAAATTTTCCATATAATATTTTTTACAGGTAAATGCGTAATTAGCCACGATTTTATCTGTATAAGTGATTACAAAGCTATCTCTGATGTTTTTGATGGATCTAGGTATGGATGATACTTTAGTATTTTTGTATCTCTTTTGATAGTGCAATTTGAAACCATTAATAAAATGATATTTCCATTCATCAAATGTCTGAACAGGAACACTGTATTTCACAGCTAAACGATAAATGAATTGATACGGATCGTTATGTAAATCATCATATACACACTCAAATTCTTGTTCTCGAAACTTAGTTCCCAATTTGAAAATACATTTTAGTTGTTGGTCTTCAATAAAATTTAAATTTCCTGTAATAATATGTTTGTGATATGGGTCACTATATACACTGTTCTTGCAATTACACTCTTCCACGTCATACAACGAGGTATTCTTACATATATGACTATAGTTGTATATTTTTCTGCCGTTAGTACAAACATAACGGTAATTCAATTTAACTGTAATAAAAGGGATTGGTAAAAATTTATTAATTCCATTCAAAATAGAAGTGAAAGGAATTCTGTCAAAAATCTTGTTTTTAAAAGTAGTCATAAAAAATTCCTTTGTAATTATCTTCTGTTTTTGAGGGTTCAATTCAATACGATGCTTACTTGCCTTTAACTTAATCATATCCAATACCATAGCCATAAATTTACAATTCTCCTCCGTATGTTCATGAGGGTCAGTAGAAGTATATTGCAACACATATTGCCATATTCGTGGCAGATATTTAAATCTTATTCCATAAATAACGTTTTTAATCCAACTTATATTAGTTGTTGTGTCATTTTTGAATTTTTCGATAAATCTTTGGATCTCTTCTACCGTACGTTTATAACTGATCTTTCTGTGTTTTTTCCCTCTATGCCAGCGATGGGTTTTGCTTTAAGAAAAAGTTCTTGACACTGGCTGTGTTGTATCATTACTGCAATATTCCAAATTGAAGGTCTCATTGTAAATTACCGTGTTGAGCCCATATGGGTAGGCTGTAATGTACTGTTTAATATGAGTACTCTCCCACCATAATCTTTCTTGAAGCCTGGGTACTATATCAAGTATAGTAACTGTGATCTTAGTAAAATCATGATTCTGAAAATGTCTTAATTCCAAGTTGGAAACCGGTACCGCATGTTTCTGGGATTTTCCAATTTGACTTCTGTGTAAGTTAATTCTAATATGCAAAGGATTTTTAGTTTGTCCGATATACTTAGTTTGACAAGATAGACATGTAATACAGTATATGGTGTTATAGGTTTTACAAAATATTCTATACGCATGGTCTTTGTCGATGATTTGCAAGGGGTCAGCAACAGGACATAGTTTGCATCTCTTAGATGCGCACTTTTTAAATCTGTAATTACTCATTCTTCGATAATGGCTATAGTAAGTATTAAAAAAATGATATCCGTTTTGGATTGTGTCGTTATAAACCACATTACGTACGTTTTTTGTAGGTGTCACTGTCACTTGTGGTGTACACTCAGTAGTTCTGAAGAAATGTTTTATAGTTGTCATCTCGAAAAAGCCAGGGTAACTGTGTGTCGATGTTACAAATACCCTTTTATATTGCAACACCGGGCAAATACTCGTACTGAATATAATTGCCAGTCGTTAAATTGTATTAAATTTGTCATGCATTATTGAGTTTAAACAGTTTTTACTCGAATTAAGGAGTATAAAAGGTTAAAAATATCATCATAATCTTCATCAAATTCCCAAATAGAAGAATAAGGCTATCTTCCTTAGTTCATATCTTCTAGATTTTCCATAAGTCCAGTCTACTTCTATGATTAGAATGCAGCTGAATATAGAAATAATCAAGTGACGCCGTTGGTGACAATGACCGATTTACAAACTTTTTAACTTTTTTTGTATTTTTTTAAAAACTGATTTTAAAAAAAAAAAAGCGTTAATATAAAACGAATAGCATTTAATATGCAAGTCAATTATATAAAATATATAAATACAGTTTTAAGTTAAAAACAAAAATGTATAAAAAGATTAAAAACATATAAATAACCACACCCGCTATACATCATACTTTTAATACCCCTTATCAAAAAGGCAAAGAAAACTGAAAGCAAAACCACATACCAATGACCACTCCAAAACCAGCTCTACATCTCCAAATCCGGGATACCACCGCCCACACATCATACGGAAGACCAATACAACGCTTGCGTGGTCCGGGAGGTAACCCAAGATAGTACGTGAAAAGGAAAACACTTTATCCGCGCGATGCAACAAGACAAAGAATTCCCGTAAACACATAATATACGACAAGTGCTATACGTAATCACAAAGATGTAAACCAATATTACCAAGGAATAGGCGCAAATGCTGCTCTTTAATCCGAAGTAAATATACTATTGAAATCAAAAACGAGGATTAAGCTCAATGGAAGGGAAAACCAAATACAATGCATGCAATGGCAGAGGAGGATGGCGACTCCTCATTCCCGTTTAAAGCTGCTTTTCCAGCCCGGGCAAACGCTCACGGAACCAATGCATTGCAAAGGTTGATTCCCCATACGTGCCCAGTCAGAAGCACCCAAACATGGAGAAACAGACCACTGAGAATGGAAGTCAAGAAACGCACAACTAAGGAAACACAAAATCTCCTATTATATAAATAACTATGCGCATGTGCATGTCTTCAAGTGATATGCAGAAACTATCCCAATTCCGCAAAATCCCTTTTGAAAGAATTTGCTTCATTTTTATTGTTGAAAAAAGAATTATAATATTTCTTCAGGAATTTTACAGGGTAATTCTTTTTTAATGCCTCTAATATTATCCCCTTGTTACTTGATATGCAATCCTTTGCTAAAGTGTTGCATATTTGGTTTCTCTTGAAATGTCCCAAAAGTATATTTCTAAAAATGAATCTTGAGAGGTTCGTTTTCCAAGTGATGATATTGTTAATTTTTATGCCATAACTTTTTCTTTTGTCGTGTAGACTCGTATAAATTCCATTCCTTGTATTGTACTTAATGGTGATATCCAAGAAATTCACCGATCCATCCTCTGCACGTTTATTTTCAACCAATTCCAAGCCACTGGGGTAAAAATTGAATTCCAATCCTGCTGCATTTTCATAATATCCATACAGCACGTCATCAACATAACGAAAGTACGGTATCTCATATAATAGGTGTGTTCCATGCTCATATTTAGTGAGATATATGTCAGCCAATATTGATGAACAACTTCCCCCCATTGGAATTCCTTTAATCTGTTTATAATAGCACTTTCCGTCAAAAAGTATATTTTCCCTCAAAACCAGATTGATAAGGTCCATATATTTTCGATATGTAATGTACTCTTTCAAATTATGTAACTCATGCAATTCCTTCAATATAAGGTAAAGTTGTGCAATATCAATATTATTGAAAAGATCGCGAAAATCATAACTTCTGAATCGCAATTCCTTGTCACAGAATTTAAGTCTTTTAATGATATCATGGCTGTTCTTGATAATAACAGTTCCCTGCTTTTGAAGGTGAATCATAACTTGCTTTAGGATATTTAAAAGTTTTAAGTTAGCAATGGTCAAATAAGTTCCGCATCCTACGGTGACAGTGCGGAATTTAACGGGTTCCTTATGCATCTTTGGTATAAGCACTAAGTAAGGGAACTTAACATTTTTAAGATCAATATCAATTCTTTTGTATAAGGCTTTGATACGATTGGTCAAAGTTTTACTATTATGCGATACCGATGTATACATATCCTGATCAAGGTAACATTTCTTTAAATTTTCCATATAATATTTTTTACAGGTAAATGCGTAATTAGCCACGATTTTATCTGTATAAGTGATTACAAAGCTATCTCTGATGTTTTTGATGGATCTAGGTATGGATGATACTTTAGTATTTTTGTATCTCTTTTGATAGTGCAATTTGAAACCATTAATAAAATGATATTTCCATTCATCAAATGTCTGAACAGGAACACTGTATTTCACAGCTAAACGATAAATGAATTGATACAGATCGTTATGTAAATCATCATATACACACTCAAATTCTTGTTCTCGAAACTTAGTTCCCAATTTGAAAATACATTTTAGTTGTTGGTCTTCAATAAAATTTAAATTTCCTGTAATAATATGTTTGTGATATGGGTCACTATATACACTGTTCTTGCAATTACACTCTTCCACGTCATACAACGAGGTATTCTTACATATATGACTATAGTTGTATATTTTTCTGCCGTTAGTACAAACATAACGGTAATTCAATTTAACTGTAATAAAAGGGATTGGTAAAAATTTATTAATTCCATTCAAAATAGAAGTGAAAGGAATTCTGTCAAAAATCTTGTTTTTAAAAGTAGTCATAAAAAATTCCTTTGTAATTATCTTCTGTTTTTGAGGGTTCAATTCAATACGATGCTTACTTGCCTTTAACTTAATCATATCCAATACCATAGCCATAAATTTACAATTCTCCTCCGTATGTTCATGAGGGTCAGTAGAAGTATATTGCAACACATATTGCCATATTCGTGGCAGATATTTAAATCTTATTCCATAAATAACGTTTTTAATCCAACTTATATTAGTTGTTGTGTCATTTTTGAATTTTTCGATAAATCTTTGGATCTCTTCTACCGTACGTTTATAACTGATCTTTCTGTGTTTTTTCCCTCTATGCCAGCGATGGGTTTTGCTTTGAGAAAAAGTTCTTGACACTGGCTGTGTTTTATCATTACTGCAATATTCCAAATTGAAGGTCTCATTGTAAATTACCGTGTTGAGCCCATATGGGTAGGCTGTAATGTACTGTTTAATATGAGTACTCTCCCACCATAATCTTTCTTGAAGCCTGGGTACTATATCAAGTATAGTAACTGTGATCTTAGTAAAATCATGATTCTGAAAATGTCTTAATTCCAAGTTGGAAACCGGTACCGCATGTTTCTGGGATTTTCCAATTTGACTTCTGTGTAAGTTAATTCTAATATGCAAAGGATTTTTAGTTTGTCCGATATACTTAGTTTGACAAGATAGACATGTAATACAGTATATGGTGTTATAGGTTTTACAAAATATTCTATACGCATGGTCTTTGTCGATGATTTGCAAGGGGTCAGCAACAGGACATAGTTTGCATCTCTTAGATGCGCACTTTTTAAATCTGTAATTACTCATTCTTCGATAATGGCTATAGTAAGTATTAAAAAAATGATATCCGTTTTGGATTGTGTCGTTATAAACCACATTACGTACGTTTTTTGTAGGTGTCACTGTCACTTGTGGTGTACACTCAGTAGTTCTGAAGAAATGTTTTATAGTTGTCATCTCGAAAAAGCCAGGGTAACTGTGTGTCGATGTTACAAATACCCTTTTATATTGCAACACCGGGCAAATACTCGTACTGAATATAATTGCCAGTCGTTAAATTGTATTAAATTTGTCATGCATTATTGAGTTTAAACAGTTTTTACTCGTATTAAGGAGTATAAATGGTTAAAAATATCATCATAATCTTCATCAAATTCCCAAATGGAAGAATAAGGCTATCTTCCTTAGTTCATATCTTCTAGATTTTCCATAAGTCCAGTCTACTTCTATGATTAGAATGCAGCTGAATATAGAAATAATCAAGTGACGCCGTTGGTGACAATGACCGATTTACAAACTTTTTAACTTTTTTTGTATTTTTTTAAAAACTGATTTTAAAAAAAAAGCCAGTGTCAAGAACTTTTTCTCAAAGCAAAACCCATCGCTGGCATAGAGGGAAAAAACACAGAAAGATCAGTTATAAACGTACGGTAGAAGAGATCCAAAGATTTATCGAAAAATTCAAAAATGACACAACTAATATAAGTTGGATTAAAAACGTTATTTATGGAATAAGATTTAAATATCTGCCACGAATATGGCAATATGTGTTGCAATATACTTCTACTGACCCTCATGAACATACGGAGGAGAATTGTAAATTTATGGCTATGGTATTGGATATGATTAAGTTAAAGGCAAGTAAGCATCGTATTGAATTGAACCCTCAAAAACAGAAGATAATTACAAAGGAATTTTTTATGACTACTTTTAAAAACAAGATTTTTGACAGAATTCCTTTCACTTCTATTTTGAATGGAATTAATAAATTTTTACCAATCCCTTTTATTACAGTTAAATTGAATTACCGTTATGTTTGTACTAACGGCAGAAAAATATACAACTATAGTCATATATGTAAGAATACCTCGTTGTATGACGTGGAAGAGTGTAATTGCAAGAACAGTGTATATAGTGACCCATATCACAAACATATTATTACAGGAAATTTAAATTTTATTGAAGACCAACAACTAAAATGTATTTTCAAATTGGGAACTAAGTTTCGAGAACAAGAATTTGAGTGTGTATATGATGATTTACATAACGATCTGTATCAATTCATTTATCGTTTAGCTGTGAAATACAGTGTTCCTGTTCAGACATTTGATGAATGGAAATATCATTTTATTAATGGTTTCAAATTGCACTATCAAAAGAGATACAAAAATACTAAAGTATCATCCATACCTAGATCCATCAAAAACATCAGAGATAGCTTTGTAATCACTTATACAGATAAAATCGTGGCTAATTACGCATTTACCTGTAAAAAATATTATATGGAAAATTTAAAGAAATGTTACCTTGATCAGGATATGTATACATCGGTATCGCATAATAGTAAAACTTTGACCAATCGTATCAAAGCCTTATACAAAAGAATTGATATTGATCTTAAAAATGTTAAGTTCCCTTACTTAGTGCTTATACCAAAGATGCATAAGGAACCCGTTAAATTCCGCACTGTCACCGTAGGATGCGGAACTTATTTGACCATTGCTAACTTAAAACTTTTAAATATCCTAAAGCAAGTTATGATTCACCTTCAAAAGCAGGGAACTGTTATTATCAAGAACAGCCATGATATCATTAAAAGACTTAAATTCTGTGACAAGGAATTGCGATTCAGAAGTTATGATTTTCGCGATCTTTTCAATAATATTGATATTGCACAACTTTACCTTATATTGAAGGAATTGCATGAGTTACATAATTTGAAAGAGTACATTACATATCGAAAATATATGGACCTTATCAATCTGGTTTTGAGGGAAAATATACTTTTTGACGGAAAGTGCTATTATAAACAGATTAAAGGAATTCCAATGGGGGGAAGTTGTTCATCAATATTGGCTGACATATATCTCACTAAATATGAGCATGGAACACACCTATTATATGAGATACCGTACTTTCGTTATGTTGATGACGTGCTGTATGGATATTATGAAAATGCAGCAGGATTGGAATTCAATTTTTACCCCAGTGGCTTGGAATTGGTTGAAAATAAACGTGCAGAGGATGGATCGGTGAATTTCTTGGATATCACCATTAAGTACAATACAAGGAATGGAATTTATACGAGTCTACACGACAAAAGAAAAAGTTATGGCATAAAAATTAACAATATCATCACTTGGAAAACGAACCTCTCAAGATTCATTTTTAGAAATATACTTTTGGGACATTTCAAGAGAAACCAAATATGCAACACTTTAGCAAAGGATTGCATATCAAGTAACAAGGGGATAATATTAGAGGCATTAAAAAAGAATTACCCTGTAAAATTCCTGAAGAAATATTATAATTCTTTTTTCAACAATAAAAATGAAGCAAATTCTTTCAAAAGGGATTTTGCGGAATTGGGATAGTTTCTGCATATCACTTGAAGATGCACATGCGCCTAGTTATTTATATAATAGGAGATTTTGTCTTTCCTTAGTTGTGCGTTTCTTGACTTCCATTCTCAGTGGTCTGTTTCTCCATGTTTGGGTGCTTCTGACTGGGCACGTATGGGGGATCAACCTTTGCAATGCATTGGTTCCGTGAGCGTTTGCCCGGGCTGGAAAAGCAGCTTTAAACGGGAATGAGGAGTCGCCATCCTCCTCTGCCATTGCATGCATTGTATTTGGTTTTCCCTTCCATTGAGCTTAATCCTCGTTTTTGATTTCAATAGTATATATATATATATATATATATAAATACAGAGTGATTATAATTAAAGTTCCCGATTTGAAAATGGTCTCAAATAAAAAATACTGGTCAGAATGATTTGAAATTTTGCGTGAACACTCGTGGAGCAATAGAATTTTGTTTGGTGAAGAAAAAAACAGTAGTTCAAAAAGTCGCCGCTAGGAGAATAAATTGCGCTTTACTACACTAGAATGCAACACAAAAGTTTACTCATTGGCTAGTGACGTAATAAATGTTCAATATGCTGTCCTTCGCATTCTAAAACAAGCTGAAAGCGCAAAATAGCGTGTTCAACAACAAATTTGAGTGTTTCTGTAGAGATGTTGTGGATGTGATGCTAGCTTTAAGTTCCGTTAAATTGGTAATGTGTCCATTAAACACCATATTCTTCAGATGCCCCCAAAGCCAAAAATTACATGGATTGAGGCCAGGGGAACGTGCTGACCATCTTACAGGAAAATGGCATCTGATGATTCTGCCATCTCCAAAAGGACTGTGAAGTAGCCGCTTCACTGGTTTTGCGATATATAATGGAGCCCCCATCCTGCATGATAATAGTGGTATCGATACACTGACGCTCTTGTAGTGTGGGCATAACGTGACTTTTCAAACGACGTTCATATCGATGGCCATTGACAAAACAGGTGACGGGGCCATGAGGACCAATTTCCTCAAAAAAG
This sequence comes from Amaurobius ferox, assembly GCA_951213105.1. Classification (NCBI taxonomy): domain Eukaryota; kingdom Metazoa; phylum Arthropoda; class Arachnida; order Araneae; family Amaurobiidae; genus Amaurobius; species Amaurobius ferox. The sequence continues at coordinate 94,584,133 of OX578146.1, forward strand.
AAAGGCCCGATTATAAACGCTGCTGTAAATCCGCACCACAGAATTACTTTAGGGGAATGAAGAGGCACCTGGCGAGGTTCCTGTGCATTTTCGGACGTTTTTTTTCATTACTTGCATGCATATGATGATGAAAGATCGACTTGATGAAAGATATGATGATGAAAGATCGTTTTTTTTCATTACTTGCATGCATATGATGATGAAAGATCGACTTTTAATTCAGTATTCGAAGGACAGCATATTGAACATTTATTACGTCATTAGCCAATGAGTAAGTCAACGTTTATTACTTTTGTATTTCATTCTAGTATAGTAAAGCGCCAATTTTTCTCCTTTTTGAACTACTGTTTTTTTCTTCACCAAACAAAATCCCATCGCTCCACGAGTGTTCACGCAAAATTTCAAATCATTCTGACCAGTGCTTTTTATTTGAAACCATTTTCAAACCGGGAACTTTAATTATAATCACTCTGCATATATATAAATATATATAGAGAGAGTAATTATATATATAAATTGTAAATAGCCTGGGCATATATCAATTGTATATACGGCCACGCCCACATTTGTCCCCTCCCATTTTTTAACAATCGAGTTTTCTTGGGGCTTTGAAATAGTGTTCATTTGCAATTAATATGAAAGACGGGTGTAAATTTTTAAGCAGATGATTTCGTTCCAAGTCAATATTTTAATCTTAGAATGACCTGGAAAATGCAGAAGTTGAAATAACGTTTTGGTGTTGATTTCATATGGGCACTATTTCTGCCATTTCAAGTCAAAATTAATTTTTATCAATACATTAACAGGTTAAAGGTAAATGTTTGACGGCAACTAGGTGGACAGCCATTAGTTAAGTAGAAAATAGATAACTTTGATTCCCTACAAAATATGTGATTACAAAAAATTAAAATTGATATATTTCTTTCTATGCTGTCCATATGTACCGATAATAATATTAAAACATATTTTAATTAAAAAATGATTTCGTTAAACGTTGCGCCAGTCAAATTTGCTGCATATAATCCAGAAAGCTGCTCCAATTTAGGCTGCAGTTGATTGAAATAAGAAACCACGCTGAGTCATCGATAGAACTCTTTAATTGGCTATGGGAAACATGTTGGAAGCAACGAATTAATATATATCACAGAATACTATATTCAGAAGGCTCACTCCCATAGGACCCTATGGCAACATTTTAAACATGGGATGTCGCATAGACACTAGCGCTCGTGAGTTGGACAAACTGAACTACGATGTAAACAAAGTACGTCTGCCAGATTTGGCACGTTATCGCTCGCTTGGCGGTTTTTTCTTTAAAAAGCGGGCTGGGAAAAAATGTACAGGACTGTACTTTTATAATTTTTGAAACTATAGAAATGATCAAGATTTAAAAATACATTAATCTGCAACATAAATATATTCATTAGTTTAAGTAAATTTAAATAAACATAGTTATATATTTGATTCAAATAATCATAAAATGGATTAAAAAATAGACGCACTGCATTGTTTCACTGTAAAACATAATGCACAAAAAATGACAAGCTAATATACTCAAAAGACTGAAATATTATATAATATTTTCAGTCTAAAAGGTATACTAGCGTGTTGATTGTTAAATTACTTGATCCTTAATTTGTTTCGGGATACTGATAATAGACTTTTTTTGTAAATATAAAAATATTCTTATAGTAAATGTCAAATTTACATAAATGCACTATCAAAGTTGTGGAACTCAATCATTAATTACCCGGGGGTGGGGTGAATTTTCCACCATAAGGCACTTAATAAAAATTTTACATAAATATATACACATACAATATATCACATTCAACTTAAATTAGCTCTAAGAAAAAGCTATCAAAATATCAATTATTATACATTTTATAAAAATACGGAAATATTTTTTAATTTATTATACCACTACCTCTTAGAATTTAGTCTAATTGGCAGTAATAACACAGCTTTAATTTCGTATGATGAACACGTGTATACTTATGAACACGTGTATATTTATAATGAACACGTATATAGGATGGTGATAACTAATATTATTTCGATTTTAATAAAAATAAATTACATACCCTGTAACGCAACCAGTTTTCTTTTGGCAATCCATTTCTTGAATTGATCTAATCACTTAACAAATAATCCTTCTGCACGTTAGGTTACTCAAACCACGCTGCAATGCATGCTACAGGGTTATAACATTGAAAATCGTCTTGGACCCAAACCAGATCATCGCCAAGCGCCCAGACCATTGCCAAGAGCGCGCCAATCCGCATTTTGGTCTATATCTAACGGCCGCAGCGAAAACGAGATTATCGAGAGTGACAGGTCTGTATAATGTTAGTCTGTGGTATATATAGAGAGAGAGCGGTCCAATCTTCCCCATGCTAGTAGCATGGTCAAACACAGAGCAGGTGTTGTAGGTCGAGGAGGAGAAGGATATTCATGATTTGGCGATTTATTGCCTGAACTGTGTTGTGTACCTTCTGTTTTTTTTAAACTTCTATTAAAGTCGAAGATGAGTGGGAAGTTGTTACTCGTATTATACGTTATAAGATTTTAAAAAAATATGTATGAAGAAAAATATAAAATAGGATTAGAATATTTTTATTACCAAAAAATTTTATTACTAAAGAATAATTTTGTTAATGATATTGTAAATGAAGTCAATTTCGTAAAACAAATTGAACTGTAAAACATTTGCAAATAAAATATGATATGAAATAGATTACAAGTATACAAATTGAAGAATATGTATAATATATGTAAAAACATTTATAAAGTATTTGAAAAAATTGTGTACATGCTTGCTTAACATGTAGAATTATCCACTTTTATCCAGATAAACTTTATCACTGAAAGTTGTGTTAGCAGTATCCATATCTGCTTTGAGGCATAATACGATTAAATCATTTTTACATCTAATTTATTTTAATATATTGTATGCGTACCGTCAAATATAAAACAATGTAATATTTGCAATAATAAATTATTTAACTTTATTTGCATTTCTTTGTTTATAAAATGACATTTCATAATAAAATACAAAATTATGTCTAAATTCATAAATAGGGGCTCAGATATTGAAACAGCCATGATTCTTAAATTGTCAAAACGTGTTCGGAAGGTTCTTGCATGTTTAATACATATAGAATTTGGAAATTGTTTAAAAAGGTTTTTCTATAAAGTATTAGGAAATAAATAAGATTTTAATATATTATGGCACAAAAAAGAAAAATTGCATTTCATTATAATAGTTTCAGAGATTTGGTTGCTAATAATTCGTTTGAAAAATGCTTTAAATAAATATTATGAAATTTGCATCCAGAATTAAGAAAACCGTTTTTCATCCAGAGTAAAACTGAAAAATATAAAACTTTATAATATTTCATATATAGGGAAATATATATATAGGGAATTATAATATTTCATAAATAGCGAATATATATATATATATTCGCAATTTTATCTCATGCGAATTGAAAAATATTGAAATATGTGTAACAATTATTGCCTTTTCATCTCTTCCTCCTGACAACAACTTTATTTAGTTCCCATTAACTCCCTCCCACCCCTTCTTTTTTTGAGTTTTTCGTGTGATATTATTTCATTTTAATCATGTTGTAATTAGTTGATGAAGATGATATCATATGAAGATGTAGTCCTATTTCAATATAAAATTATTACTTTTGAATCACCTAAGCTAGGTGTCCCAATGACATTATTTTCGTTAAAATTCTGCAATTATAATAATTTGGACTTCAATTTATATAAGTTAGTCGCACTTGAAAGACGCTGAAATGCGACTGTGGTACATAAAACATGATGTAAGTAAAAATATTTATATTGGTAGAGCTGTTTCTAGATCAAAAAGCCTCTTACTTAAATTATGATGAGGAGAGCGTAAAGTTCTTTCAGAGTTAAGATTGCTCATTTAATAGATTGCTAACGCATGATCAAGAAGTCGGTGATTCAAATACTTCTTTGGGCAAGGCATATTTCCTTCTCGAGAACTATACAAGAGTGCAATACCAAAATGCTTCTTGAAAACACTGGGAGATGATGATACATCCTTTGATATTTAATTTGTGAACAATCGAGATGTTTATATGAAATTAATCTAACCAACATCAGTATCTATAAAATTTATCCGGGGGGGGGGGGGAATCCCATGGATAATATTAACAACATCGCCTTATTAAGTGCGATTTACTCTGAACTAGAAATGAGATCGTGCTCATATTTCAGATCATATATTTTTATATAAAATGCACTGAAAAATTATAATTTAAAATATAGTAGACATTGCCAATGAATGTAAAATATTATTACATTTTATTATGAACGTAAAATTTTATCATACGACACGTCTTTACGTTCATTATCTAAACTCCTATTTTTCTTCCTTAGCCACCAAATCTTGCGAGTCGTCAACCGTCGCCAAGTTCTACCTTGAAGGGAAAACATACGAGGATACCGAAAATAATTCTATAACTATCAGAAAAGTACTCCGAATGTTTTTTTAAAGTGTTAGAATGATATTTTAAGTCTTCTGCAATATCACAAACACCAAAATAGTTCACAATTTCTAATAATACAGCATTAAAAGCAATGAAATTAATAGCCAAATGGAATGCACCACGCTGAAATCTAGCAAAATTACGTCTTAACTACATTTGTAAGATATATAATGACAAGAAAATTTACCCATGAAAATTGTAAAGTCCTCCTTTTACATGCTTTTTCTTGCAGCCGTAAGCACAACAGTATATAACCATTATTTTACCATTTATATTTCTCAAGTACTTTCTCGGTCTGAAATCGCTATTGAAATGTATGAAAAAAAGGGATTCGAAGGAAATTCGTCCTGACTACTACTCCCTTTATCTTTGATGACGAGTGCAACCCTTAAGCTCTCTCCATATATACTACCTCTATGGTTGGGAGGATGAAAATCCGCTGTATAGTGTTTTATAACATTTCGCCTATGTTAATTTAGGGCAAGTGGTCGTCGCTATTTCGTAAAGAATGCTAAATATTATAACAAACATCTAAAATGTTTTTATCAACTAACAAGGAGAAAACGCATTTACAGGCAACCATGTCGCTTTACTGCAGATAGATCTACTGTGTACGCATATTGGCCTTTCCTTGCAAAGTTATTGGAACGACTCTCTTAGCAACCTTGTATACTTTTAATATATATAAAACATGCACTGTCTTGATATATATTTTTTCTAATTATAAGACAGTGTTATAATACTTCAGTACTCGAATATATGTACATCCATTTCATATTAATTAATTTAATCGTGAATTCCAACCATCATTTTAATTTTCATCTCTAGTTGGCTTAAAGGTTCTGGAAAATCTATATTTTATGTTGCGATTTAACGTTATACTGGATTAAACAACGTTTTATTATTGATCTGAAGAGTTGTTATAAGACTTCAAATTTTGTAGCCTTATCATAAATCTTCCAGTAATTTAATTACATAATTTACTCAAGCTTCACAGAAAATAAAGTAGGATGTAATAAACTCGTTCACGGGGAACACAGTAGCAAAATTAAATTTGATCTGGAGGATTTTAGTTAATATTGATCTTTTACAATATTGATCCACGCAATAAATGTAAGGATAAATAAAATTAAAATGAGACAGAATTTTGTAGACATAATTTTTGGTGACAAAAATTTTCCCACACTATTGTTTTAAATGTTTTTTTAAATATCTATTTCTAGGGATATGCTATAGATAGAAAATTAATGACTGATCTAGATTCAGCATCAAATTCTGGAGCATGTGGAGAATTTCACTAAGAATTTCCATTTCCAGTTTTAAAAACTTAATTCAAACATTTATCGAGTTTAGCTATAGATACAGTTTGGATAGCGATTGATATGAATTTAGCATCACACTCTAGAAGAAATACGGACACCCACTAAGGTTTCTTACACCTTTCTGGTAGGTCGGACGGTCTGGGTCTCAACAACAGCACTCTAAGGATTTTAACTTATGGTTCTCCATGTCTTTTCTGATTTTAAAAAATAAAGCATTTTACTTGCAACATCTATTTCTCAGGATCGGCTTCAGATAGATCTTAGATAATGTTTGATATGAATCCAACGCAAAATTCGGGAGTAGGAAAGAAGGCTGCTGAATAAAGATTCAGAACAAAAAAATTCCTTAAAACATCTATTTTCCAGAATTGGTTATGGATATAGATTAGATTGTGACTTATATGGATTCAACGTCAAATTTTAGAGAAGCTTGTTGGTTTCACTCAGGATTTCAACTTCTAGGTCTGGCTATGTCACTATCACTTTTCCAGAAAATTCGTATGACTGTATGAAATAAGTATGCAAAAGGGTTAAAAAATGCTTAATAATTCCGTCAAAGATGAGTACATACCGTTTACCACCATAGGAAGGATCCTTCACACATTATTGTTATTATTATGTGTGTGATATAAGTCAATCTGGTTAAAAACCAGAACGACACTCGTCATTAAGCTTAAAATTTGAAGCGTGGTTGAATAATTATAAGCACTGACCAATTCAATTATCAAAAATCATCAACTAACTTTATTGAATACAATAAACAAAGTTTACACGTTAATCAAGGAAACAGTAGGAAAAGTAGTTCATAATAATTTTACGAAGGAATTGTAACAAAATATATATTTGACAATTTGATCAACTTTTCTATCATTTTAGTGGTCAATCATATGGATTCAAAACTATAAGACGTGCTATATCAAAATCTTACTTACAGATAGATGTTTAAGATGTTTCCTACTGATTGTTGAGTATGCCGGTCATTGATTGTTGAGTATGCCGGTCATTGATTGTTGAGAATGTTAGCCACTGGTTGTTGAGGGTGTTGACCACTGTACATCTTGGATGCTGACTACTGCTAGTTCGGGAAACTTGCCACTGTTCATTAGTATGTTGCTAATGATTATTTTAAATGTTGACCAAGGGTCGGTAATAGACGTTAACCGCTGATTGTTGAGGATGCTAGCCCCTGATTATTGCAGATACTGACAACTAATTGTTAAGGATGCTGTACAAGAATTGTTAAGGATACTGGCAAATATTAGTTCAGAATGCTGGCCACCCTTCATTTAGAGTGCTGGTCACTATTCTTTTAAGATATTTGCCACTGTTCGTTGATTAATATATACCTGCTGATTCTTGACGATGCTTTCCCCCTGATTCTAAAGGCATTGGTCTTTGATAGTTGAGGATATGATTACCACTGTTTGAAGCTATTAACACTAATATCGACTACATTGTTTTGAATAATGGACTATGATGTGTGTATAGGGAAACTAGATGACTTGAAGGATGAAGGAAATGTTCCTTAATTGATAATTGAGTTCGAGATTCATGTGAAAGAATGTTTGCAGACTATGCGTAATATACTTCTATTGTTCCATTATGAACGTAAATACCACACAATTTCTTATATAAATTCATTAAGGAAAAACTATCTACCTTTTACATTTACAGCATGGGAACATTCTTTACTATTTATGGGAATAAAGCTATACCTAGTGATATTATTAGTTATGGTTTGGAAAAAGTACTGTCAACAAAAATTAAATGGAGACTGTCACTTAGCAGTTTTCATTAGCAATTCTCAAGATATTTGTGTATCATCAAGATATGTGTGTGATTTTCAGTTTATAAGAAATATTTTCAGTATACGAAAGATTTAGTTCGTGTTCCACAAAAAAATAGGTATGGAAATCTATATGTTGGGCATCTAAAATATTTTTATTTCCCATTGTCTTTAAATAAGTTATGGGCTTTAAATCATTTAAATATGTGCACCTTTATTTCATATAAATTAAGTAGTCGCAAATATCATCCGCATTTAAACTTTATTTTTAAATTCACTTAAAGAATGTGAATGTGTTTATGTCAAGTAACGATGCAGGTGTACTAGTAGTTAAAACATAGCTCCATTTATCTCAAAAACTGTTAATCACAGGTTGACAATACTTTCCCCCGTGTCATAAATCTCCCACAAATTTAATTCCACAATTTGTTCAAGCTTTACGTAAAATAAAGTAAATAGTTTGTTAAGCCTATATCGAGAGTGGTAGGATATTATTTTGTGTTGTGAATTTGGTTTAAAATTACGTCTATGATTTTGATGCACGTATAATAATGTACATAGCAGTAAGAAATTAGTAATGTCATGGGTGAGCTTCATCGATTACTGACGTATCGGCATTGTATACATACCGCTTCCTTATTATATTGCTACAATATCATTATTATACCTGAATTTCCTGAATCTTGCGTTTTGTAATTTTAAGGAATGAAAAAATTAAATTATAAAATAATTTAAAAAATTTATTGTATCAAACAGTATGAAAATTATATAAAACAGATATTTATAGCGCAATTCGAGAGTATAGTAATTGAAATTTCATTGTTAGATTAATTATACTAAATTATCCATTGTTAGATTAAAATTTTACTGTTAGATTAAAATTTTACTGTTAGATTAAAAATTAGCACTGTTAGATTAACTAAAATAATTTTAATGTAGTTGTATCTCGTCTATGCACATCAAACATGGCTGTAAGAAATCGGAATAAAAATATTCAATAATCTATAAATGTAATTTATTATAAGAATAAATATACTACAGAACAAATTATTGTTGGTGTTTCAGCCGCCTAGGCGGTGAAGTGGATAGCGTCTTCGGCTGCTGTCTTGTGGGTTCGGGTTCGAATTCCGAATAAGGCACGGATATTTCTCGAGGATAAAATCAGTCTTTCGCCTTCTGGGTCATTGTCTAAATGTGAAGCTGCACCCCATCCGACCTTCGTCAGTGATGCGTTCTTGTAATAAACTTTGTTCTCTCGTCTTGTGTCTTTCTTCGTACTTCCCTGCTCCCTGCGTCACTGGTCCTGAATCGACTCCATCAAAACAGGAGGTCATCAGTAAACAACAAAAACAAATTGTTGGTGTTTAAGTTTAATATTTAGTTTACTATGGAAAACTGCACATCGCGCTGTGTTAGTCCTCAGAATACTCATATTGCTCTTCATTTTATAAAAACTTATTCATGATGCTGATTTATTACGAAATTATGTAATTATCTGAAATTATGTAATTTTATACCATTTTTGGAAAACAATGGTATAAAGTTATACAAGTATAAAGCAAGGTATGAACTCTAACCAGGTCTTAAAAGTTTAAAAGTGTGTTGAAGTTAAATTAAAAAAGCAACTTAGCTTAGTGATATTAGCATAAGATATCACCCTCATATTAAACATAGTAGTAGTGTATACATGGTAGTGTAAGCCTATATGCTGCAGTTTTTTTTTGTTATTTACTATATATTTTCCTGGATTTTGAATATGGTTATCTCAAATTTATGTCTTTGATGCCTTTTTCCTATTTCATTCTTTTTAGTTACAAATTTTGCAATTTGCTATCTTTATCTCTTTATATATATATTGGTCTATTTCTAACCTTCTGTAATTTTTCACCTTCCCTTATTGGTATTAATAATTCAAAGGTTTTAATTTCCTTCTCCCTCACTTTTATTTGAAATATCACATTAATCGGCGACTTTCTGTTACATTTCTTTTAATTGAAGCTTGTGTGGGCTAGGGTGAAGCGGTCTTATCGCAGTGTTGATAATTTTATGGTTGGGGTTTCATTCCGGTGTCTGTTACCCCAGCTAAGAATCCCTCTTGGGTGTTCCAAATGTATGTATTCAACTGTTTTCTAGCCTTCCTCCTTATAGTTCTTGTCTACACAATAAAGACATCGTTTATACCTGTTAAAGATGGATCAAAACTCCCTCAAAACAATTGTTGTCACATAATTTGCATATATCTGCCTACTTTTTTTTAAGGGAGTATTTAAAGTGTTAATCCTTAGTGAATCCGGCTACCTCCTGCAACATTCTAAAATTTGGAGCTAAAACCATATCACTCATAATTTAAGCTCTATGTATCTATAGCAGATCCTCAAAAATAGAACCATATCACTCATAATTTAAGCTCTATGTATCTATAGCAGATCCTCAAAAATAGATATTTCAAGCCAAACATTTTATTGAAAAAATAGCATGGAAAATCTTTTGCCACCAAATATTATCCAGTTTTCGGACAGAGATGTCATATAATACTCGTACATGTAACAGTGAACAGCGAATATGCGGCTTTTTGATAATGCAATGTTCTTTGTGAATTATTTAGGCATTTGGTCTTCTATTATATCTGGTGGTTATTTTGTAACTTTGCTAAATAGCTAGAAAGTTATCAATTGTATGTTTTTTGTTTACGCTTATTGCTGCTTTAAAGAACCAGAAGTGGAAATGCTGAGAAGTGGATGCCTCACAATTTTCTGAGCTTAAAACAATGATATTGGAAATTTTTTTACACCCCTCTCCATTAAATAGAATTATTTGCAATCAGAAATTTATACTTAAGTTGACAATCAAACAGAATGCAATGAAATAAATTGATGAGTGATAGGTTAAGTAATAATAACCACTCTCTATCTCAGTAATACTTGCTTTAATTGGTGAACAAATACCCAGTCATTAGAGACGATCTTCGAAATGGGCGTTGGTAAGTAATGCGATAATTAAGTAGATTGGCGATGAAAAGTGGCAGAAACTCTGAAAGGAAGCCAGAGTAGGAACTTCAGAAGAGACGATAATTCTAGAATTGAATATGTGGTATTAAATATGAGTAAACCCATGGTATGTTTAAAATGTGTTTATTTTACTTTGGAAAAAGGAAGTAGAAATAAAATTTTAATACTGGAAAAATAAATCTAAAGATCCCCGACAAAAAGTCCCCAATTTTGAATACAAAATCAATAAAGTTTTTGATTCATTGGCACTATTAAGAACATTGGTTTTACCAAGTGAAGCCTTTTCTATACTAAAAGGGAGCAAAGCACCGACAAACCAAACTAGTCACCATTAGCTACTATACACTTAACCCAACGTGTCTGGTGGCACTCCTAGAACACGTGCTGAAACCCATTTTTCGACATTGTCTTTAAAACTTTTTTAAAACAGCCTTCTTTAAAACCTTTTTTAAAACGGCCATTAATGAATCGAAACGGGGCCTCGAATCTCTGCTTTTAAACAAGGTGTGAGACCAGATTTGAGACAAAATTTAGCTGAGACAGTTTTATGTTGAATATTTATGATTGTCTGTAATATCAAACAAGGCATCAGACTTAAGGACGCCAGTTTTATTGCACCCTGACCCGAGAGGTCAAATAAGGCCATAAACATAGGGACATAATGTGAAGACATGAGATTGGGTAAAGATGTTAACCAATTATGGAGGATGTTTGGTCACATTGCCCTGAGATCTGACACGCCTCTTGTCTACTATTGGCCGACCTTAGGGCAATGTGACCAGATATCCTTCATAATTGGTTAACATATTTACCTAATCTCGTGTTTTCACTTTATCCTCCTATATTTATGGCCTAATTGACCTCTCGGATCAGAGTGCAATAAAACTGGCGTCCGTAAGTCTGATGCCTTGTTTGATATTACAGACGATCATAAATATTCAACATAAAACTGCCTCCGCTAAATCTTGTCTCAAATCTGGTCTCACATATAGTGCACCCCACAAAGGAATAAAATATAATCTTACAGAGCTAGGTACGGACTGCACGGAGGGTGTGGCACACATTCTTTTCCTTTTAGAACCAAATATTGGATAACACTGTTGCAAATGTGAGGGCATGCATTATAGTGATGTAAGTGCCAATCAAATGCATGCAACTCAGGTAGATTTTGTCAAATATGTTAGGTCAGGGTCTTCAAAACTGTCACACAATACTGGCCAGTAACAGCTGCATGTTCAGGCACTGCATGTTGTTAAACCATTCCTTGGTAATTAAAGATATAAATAACCATTACTTTTGTTGCAGACTTTACAGTTTTGACTTTCTTTGAAGTGGTAGAACTCGGTGATTTCCAGACTATGCTCGTCAGTTTTCTTTGAGGATCGTAATGCTGTAGCCACCTTTCATCAGCAGTAGTAATGGATTTCTAGTATGCCTCACCATATACTTGTTGCAACACTTCACATGCTTCTGTAGCGAATTTCTGCAAACGAACGCAAAATTTCAAGACATACTGCTCATCATGAACAAACTTCGTTTTCCTTAGGCGAAAAAGAACTCATCGTGTATTTGTGTACTATTCCAGCCAAATGCATTGCCAAATTTACTTACAATTATTTCCCCAAGTAGACGATATCCGAACTATTTGCAAATCTTTATTTCTCTGCCCTATATCGTCTGCGTTTTTTACACTTTACAACATAGTTGAAAAGTGCTTATGACTTTATTCATGCTGTCTGTCTGTTTGTTTGCATGTCTGTCCGTCTGTCCGTTCGCACGATAACTGCCGCAAAAATGACTTTATCAAAATTAAATTTTAGTATGTTGTTGAGACTGTCTGTAGCGCATACGAGAATGTAAATGAATAATATCACTCAATTGTTTTTGGATTGAACCCGGGATGAAAAGATGAAATACGTTGAAACCCATGGGACTAATCTTTCAAACATTTTGCAAGCAAAGATGAAATTCACAAATTGCTTCGAAAATTTTAAATAATATTCAAATTATGCCATACAATATATAAAAAAAATTCAGCAAAATATATTCGGTAGTTTTTTAAGTAGGAATTAAATTAGTAATTACACCTATATGTGGTGCACAAAAGAAAAGATATATTCAAATCGCATATTTGAAATTAAGCATAATAAACATTGTCGTTAATAGAAAAGCCGTGCGTTGCATTATTATCGCATTATAACCCACATTATTTATTTTGCGAGTTCCTGAAAAATAAGTATAATAACTTATACTGCACAATTAACTTCACCCATTTTAAAATTTAAAATCAACATTATTTATTAAACATATACATTTTAAATTCACTGACATTAAATATATGGATATATATTTAAGGAGGAGACAGGATGTGTGAGACCAAGCATTTATTTGCCTAAAATTATTATGACCTTTTATAACAGCTGATTGACACATACCTTCGGTTTTGTCTTTAGACATAAAATCGGAAATGAGTCATCCATTGTTGTACCACCTCTCAATATTTACTATAGGTTGACTATATACACTACACCACACTACTATAGGTTGACTATACACCACACTACTATAGGTTGACTATTACACTACACCACACTTGTATATCTGCCCACTGACAGAATATCGACTGTTACACCACATTCTTGGCCCGCATACCTTCTCAAATCTTAATCAAAACACTTCACGCCATTTTTAACACTTTACAACATAGTTGAAAAGTGTTTATGACTTAGTTCATTATGTCTGTCTGTCCGTTCGCACGATAACTGCCACTTTATCAAGCTAAAATTTTAGTATGTTGTTGAGACGGTCTGTGGGACATATGGGACTATAAATGAATAATATCACCCAATTAGTTCTGGATTAAATCCGGGTTGAAAAGATGAAATACACTGAACCCTATGGGACCTAATTTTTCAAATATTTTTAAGCGAATATAAAATTCACAAAATGCTTCGAAAATTTTAGGAAATATTCAAATTATCCCATAAATTATATAAAAAAAATTCATCAAAATATATTCGGTATTTTTATAAATAAAAATTAAAATAATAATTGAACACAATTATATGAAGAGATCACGTGACTCACTTCAAAATAAAATATGGCATCCATCTTGTATCAAAATCGTGATTTTTAAAGTTCTTTTTAATTTATATTTAGCGTTGCATCCGTCCTAAAACCACTTTATTTTTTTTCTTTGCGTCTATACATTGCGCCAACGCAATTGCAATATTTTGGAGTTTAAATGATCATCAGACTTTAATTATTTCTACAACGAAGTCTAATTTTTAAGTATGGAGAATGTAAACACATCATGCTGTAAGATGAGTTGTATAAGAATTGCTGAATTTCTTTAACGCAAAATTATTTAACTCTGGAATCTCCAATATAGCTGATATGAATAAAACATTCATTGGTTTTACATAGAGAAGTAGACGATTCTATATTATTGCTTTTTCGATGAAGTTTTAAGCATGGAGTTAGAAAGAGTGTTATCGCCCATGCTTTTAAGTTTTTAAGTAAAATAAATTATTGTAGTATTGTGATAAATTTAAAAATATCGCCGCTGAATGAAATGAATGAAATAAAAGTTTATAAATGAAATATTCACTCTTTTTATATAGCGAGCCAGGCGATTTATATTTCGATGGCGCCATTTGAATAAAGTTTATTTTTTTTATAAGTTTCAAGTTTTCAAATATGTTAAATTACTGTAGTATTCTGATAATTTTAAAAATATCACCACTGAATGTATTGCATTTTAGAGATTATTAAATAAAATTGCATTTCATTTAGAAAGTGTTTCATAATCAATGCTTTATGCATGATTGATCTTTCTTGTTTAATATCGACTGCTTCACACATCAACTCTGTCTGCCATTGCATGTGTAACTTAATGAATTCATTCTCTCTGTCTGAATACGGTTTCTTATCTGTTTGCTTAACTCTTTCTGCCTGCTGCCTCATCATTTCACCTGAGGTATACGTCCAAGGTATTTCATTGGTTGTCCTCAGGGCGATGCAGAAAATTCTTCATTGGTTAATTCTTTAATCAATCGGCATGGTTTCAGATTTGGCTTACATTACAGTTTCTGACCCATCAACACTTGTAATTTAAGCGCCTTTATTTATTGCTTTCATGACCTCTTGGGCACGTGGTCCACTTCAAAATAAAATATGGCATCCATATTTTCCCCCAGTGTCAAAACTGCGCCAACGCTGCTTATAATATTTTTGAGTTTAAATGATCATAAAATTTTAATTATTTCTACAACGAAGTCTCATTTTAATGGATGCATAATGTAAGCAAGTGATTGTAAGATGAGTTGTATAAGAATTTCTGAATGTTTTTCACACAAAATTGTTTAAATCTAGAGTCTGGTATAAAATCTATGAATGAAATATTCACTGCTTTTACATAGACAGTCAGATGATTTATATTTCGATGACGTCATTTGAATGAGGTTCATTTCCTTTATGATGTTTTAAGTTTCCAAGTAAAATGAATAATTACAGTACTGTGATAATTTTTAAAATATGAATGTAACGTATTTTAGAGGTGTTTAAATAAAATTGCATTTTAGTTGGAAATTGTTTCATAATCAATGCTTTATGCATGATTGATATTTCTTCTTACAAATAAATTAATTCTCGATCTTTTTTGACTAGTGCTCGTATTTTAGAGTATTCCAACTTTTGGAGGTACACAAACGGGAAAATGCTTCCTTTCATCTAGCAGGCGTAAATTCGTGTTTCAAAGTCTTGCTAAACCAAAGTACTTGTATAATTTGATAAGCATTTCGAATACTTTATCAACTTCTTATAGTAATGAATTAGGTTTTGTGAGACCAGAAATAGATCTCACACTAGTTAATGTGAGACAGCTTTATGGACATTTTTTGGTGTGTCTGAAACGTCAGACAATACCTTCAGTCTCAAGGACCTCAAAGTTTACAGCATGCTGACCCAAAGGTCAGGAAACTATAAATTTAGGGGTGTAATGACAAGAAGGGGTTGAAGAACGAGTACGATACATATAAAGAACGACATTAGATAAAAAAGGTGACCAATTGAGAAGAAGCTTATAGCGTCATCCTGAAGGCTGCAAATGAGAGCAAAGGAGGTAGAACTCCTATACCAATATATAGAGGAGCCTTAAAAGGAGGAGTGTCAATCCTGAGGCAAAAAGGGCCATAACCTATGACATAAGAATGCCGACTAGAAAAAGATATAACGAGGACACTTGGTGAAACAGACATACAGCACGACACTTAAGAAAAAACGACTATATATGTAGATTACGAGTGTGACTAGATATGTAGAGAACGACTTCAACAGTAGAGAGATACAGTGTTACGCTGGTGTTGTAGAGTGTTCTGTAGATTTCATAAGAATGGCTAGATCAATTTGCAGTGCAATCAGCAGTACAAGATGGAGCCAAATACGCAGAGTTACGGCCAGTACGATTTGCTGATGAAAGAATTGTGGTCTATGGCCAAAGACGAATGTGAAACTATGTGCCCATTAAACATATTACAGGTCTTAAATGCATCTTCTTTAGGCATCTTCACAAAGGGTCTCGCATTGTCTCTCTTCAGCGCGAACAAAAGGAATAATTGCTGAAATTAAGTATTTTGTGTTGTTAATAAATGATTTATTGTTAAAGTTAAAATGGTGCAATCAATTTAGTATTATATTGATTAATATTCTTTTACAGAACTCGCGCGATAAATAAATAATTGGAGGGTTATCAATGGCAAACAGCGCAATGTATAATTTAATAATGGATTCCATGAGTACTATCGATTTACGGCCATGTTAAGATATGTTGAAAATATTAATCAAAAAACCCAACTTTAAAATATTAATTTGTTTAAGGTGCACCACAGCTTTATATAAAATTTTCAATAAAAATGTCAAAAATCCCCAAAAGTAGAAGTACGAAAACAGAATTTTTCACTTTTTTAAAAAAATGAGCCTTCCGCTTAAAACACCTGGATAATAAAAATTCGATTACATGTGCATTTTAATGGCCCTGCATAAATTAATTGAGATTTTAATTTTGTTTTTCATTTTTTACATAAAAGCGGATATAATTCTTACAACCGCAGAAGCGTTTGTAATTAGAAAATGTTCTGAACAAGCGAAATATACTGACACTGATTAACGACCGGTTCCTTACATAACAATAACCTTCTTTATCACAGTAATTGGTGTTTTAATTGCTGGATAAAGGACCAGCCATTAATGTCGTACTTGAAAGTCGGGCGTTGGTCATCAATGCTATAATTAAAGAAAATGGCGAAAAAAAATCCGAAGCTGTGAATTATGAAAGGTAGCTAGAGTAAAGAATCTAGTAGAGTGAATTTTAAAGGATTCAATATCAAAAATTGACTGTACTGAAATATTAATGATGGATGTGCGAATGTAATACTTAAAATGTATTTCACTTTGCAGAAGGTGAAGTGAATTTAATATTTATTCATTCCGAAAACGATAAATGTTTTCAGTTGTTGAATTTTATTTCAATGTAAGGTTTTTTCCGAGCTCGAATTGTTCCGTTTGTACAGGAGTAGTTATAAAAGGGGCGTTCTTCGGCGGATCGGGGAGGCGGTGCCAGAGGAGGCCCTCTTTTGGAGGAGGGTCCGTCTTTGGGAGGATGCCTCTTTGGAGTGTCTTCCCTCTTTTGAGAGGAAGCTCCTCTCAGAGGGTCTTGAGACCCCCAGGAGGGAGGATGCCTCTCACTGCCCCCCTCCCCTCTTTTGGAAGTTTGGTGAGGCGGTGCAGCACCGGATGCCTCTTTCGGAAGAGGGCAATTGCGAAGTCTTTCACAGAGGCCTGATGACTCATACGGAGTGAGTTTCACTCCGAGTCTTGAGAGGGAATGTCACAATCGCTGACTGACCCTTGACCTGAGGAAGTGGTTTCAAGGCATTTCGCAATCGAACAATCTGGAAATGACGTGTCGCGCCTTGGAGCTCCTTAGCACACGTCCTTCCTCTCTGCTGGTCAGCGACAGAGTGAAAGATCTTATCAGCGTGACGTAGTTAAAGCGCCCTCTGGCGAATTTTGATGAAGTGCTGCCATCTATCGGCATTTTTTTTCCAAAAGAATTTAATGTTTCACTCGTCAGGAGCTGGATTCGATCTTGGGTCCAGCCGATTAGAAGCCGCGCGTCTTACCGCTGTGCCAAAGCACCCGTGCTTTATAGGCAGTTAACTTCGAAGTGTACCTTATCAGTGGAAGTTAGATTATTTTTCAAAGTTCATTCGAATCGCTCGGTGAATAGCGATGCATTTTATAAAGGGTGCGTTTTAAAACAGAATGCTACGGAGTGAATATAAATCTGTGTATTATAACATTATGATTTTTTTTAAAAACAAATGTATACACAAACTTTAAAAACACGAATGTAATAATTAGCTAAAATTGTGTTCAGTGGACATGAAACTTGTATTCAGTGAATAGGATTCGACCATTCTGAGTGTTGTGTATCTAAAAACAAATGTATACACAAACTTTAAAAACACGAATGTAATAATTAGCTAAAATTGTATTCAGTGGATTTTTTTTTTTTTTAAATAAATCAATACGATTTTTATAATAATAATAACGAAATGATTTCGAATGTTTAAAAACAAATTGATTACGGATTTTCAATGAACACACAAATTGTGTTCCGTGGACACAAAAATGGTGTTACATGAATACGATTCGACCATTTTAAGTGTTGTGTATCTAAAAACAAATGTATACACAAACTTTAAAAACATGAATGTAATACATAGCTGAAATTATGTTTTGTGAATAGGATTCGACCATTCTGAGTGTTGTGTATCTAAAAACAAATGTATACACAAACTTTAAAAACATGAATGTAATACATAGCTGAAATTATGTTTTGTGAACAGGATTCGACCATTCTGAGTGTTGTGTATCTAAAAACAAATGTATACACAAACTTTAAAAACACGAATGTAATAATTAGCTAAAATTGTGTTCAGTGTACACGAAACTTTTATTCAGTGGGTTTTTGAAAAATAAATCTAAAAGTATATAAAAATAATAATGAAAATTAGAACTCACGGAACAACGTCTTCACTACCCGCTGGTCAAACTTCAAATGAGTGATACACTCTCATTACGCTATTAAAAATTAGATATTATCATCACCAGTATAAGGTGTTGCCACCTATTTTTTCTAATAATATATTTTAATAGTTGGATACTTCAAGGGTCTGATTTACTACAAGTAATCTGAAATACATCATTTTAATGATATTACGCATTGAATATGATTCGGCCATTTTTTAAAATGGTGGATGTAATTGAAATATCGAAGTTTAGAATTTAACAAACTAACGAATTTTCACCCCCAAAAATTTTAGCATTCAGTTTAAATAAAACACAATGAATATGATATCACCATTTTAACATCGTAATTTTACTGTGAGGCCAGAATATGTCCTCACATGAGGCAGGTTTATTGCAGTATTTATGGTGGCCAGAACACCGAACAAAGCGTGCAGACTGGCTGGCACCGAAGTTTACAACAACGTGAACTTTTAGGTCAAATACAATAAATTTGAGTCTCCCATGCCAAAGGGGGCTGAAAGAGCCCTTGGTTAATGTCAAGTGATGCCATTGGGTTCAGAAGAACCAATGAACAGCAAGGAGAAGAAGGGTGGAGCTACCTCCCCCCCCCCCCCCCCGCCGAAGGAACCAAGTGACTTCGATAAAAAATGTGAGAGAACAGACTCGGATTCAGAATGTGGTGGTAGAAGTAAGTTTCCTACGAAGTGTTGGTGAAAAGAGTTTGACAAAAGGAGCGAAGCGACCATGACCTAGCAGTTGCAGATCTAAGTATCAGTCGAGGTGAAACGTACGAGTAGGAGCCACACACCATAGAGTTATGGCAGTACGGTCAGCACTAAGACCGATGCAAGCGAGATGATGAGCCCAAGTCTAAACTGTAAGGTACGTGCTCATTTCCCCGGTCCTAGACAATTTAGAAAGCTAACTAACTGGTCATATCTCCCCGAACTAAAATATTAAATGAAAATCGATAATAATTGAAAGTTGATATTGTTGAAAATAGTGCTTTTGATAAAGTGATGTTGTTAATAAAGGAAATTGTTTAAGTTTTAAATAGGCTAGTCTTTTTGTAATGATTAATGAATTCTTTTCAGGACTTACACAAAAGGTAAAAATAATTGGAGGGTTATTGCGGCACAACAACGAGCGATGTACGTTTAAATGTTAATTCCACTAATGTGTTTTAACGGCCATATAATTTATGTTGATTATAATGTTTAATTGTAACTTTAAGTTTCTTTTATTTTCCTCGTCCCACATTTGGTTACCGTGACGCTTTTGTGTAAGTCATAAATTTAAAGGAAAATTTTAATGAAAAATACTGAGGTGAACAAAAATAATTTAAATAAAGAAATGAATGAAAATTTTTGGGGAGCATATGTTGACCAGATATTTTGCATTGAAAAAAAAAATATGCACAATCACTTTGAAAATGAAAAATCTTTTGAATATATTATAATTGAAAATAATGTGTGAAAAATTTATGATATGTTAAGAATATTTTGTTGCATGAAGTATTTTATATGCAGTATATTTTTAAGTGTATTGATGTGTTTAGATTAAGTTAGAAAATTTTGGAAGGGAAACTTGTTGTTGTAAATGCCTAAAAGGAATACACGAAATTCGAGACGTCAAATGTCTCCCGACAGGTCACAAATAAGAATAAGTGAAAATCAGAGAACAAGAATGGAAAACTTTAATTTAATAAATCTGTTACCTCTGTTTAATGGAAAAGATAATGAGGACATTGAATTTTTTTTTACGCAGTTTGAAAATATCGCAGGTATGGCAGAGTGGTCAGAAGAGAATAAAGTTATAATTTTAAAAACTAGATTGAAGGAAAAAGCGTTAGAATTTCTGACAAAAAAAAAGGGAATTGTAGAATTCAAACAACATGGGAGAAGTTAAACAAATTTGGATTAAACAATTTAAGCCATCTGTAACTATGCTTCAAAAGCAAATAAATTTAAATAAAATTAGAATGACGCCAGGCATGAAAGTTGCTGAGCTAGCGTTAAATATTTCAAATGCAACAAATGATTTTGTAGGAAATAACTCAACTAATGAAATGTTTGAAATTAAAAATAATATCATGTTAGTTAAATTTTTAGAAACTTTAAGAGGAGATATTGCATTTGAAATAAAGAAAATAAATATTACTAATTTTGATAAAGCAGTTGAATTCGCAGAAAATCTGGAGAAAATTATGGAGGAGGAGTGTGACCGCTCGGAAATCAATGCAGTGTATCGCAAGGAGAATAATGCTAGAAAAGTTAATGGTAATCAACGGGGAATACAGGAAAAATCACAAAATGAAAATGTATATTGCATAGGATGCGGGAAAAGAGGTCATTATTTTTCTACGTGTTGGCATAATCAAAACGGACAAAATTATTATGGGGAAAATAAATATGGGAGTCAAAATATAAGAAATGGGCAAAGAAATGGTTTTCGTAACACTCAAAATAGCGGATTCAGGGAACGAAAGGATAGTCGGTCAAATACCCAAACTATTCCGAAAGAAAGCAGTCAAAATCACGGGTCTTTAAACTGAGGGAGGGGCTTTGGCCAAGTCAAAATTTAATAAATAGACCAAAGTCCCAATCGAAAGAAAAAAAAATGCAAACGCGAAATGAGGTATTGAATTTAAATGAAAACGCAAATAAAATGCAAAATGATAAAAGGGAGGGTCGCACGCGAAGCCCAGGTCCCAATTTACAGTTAAATATAATTGAAGCAAATCAACATAATGAAAATGAAAGTCAAAATAACAATAAAAATATAAATAATATTGAAAGCATGCAAAAATTCACCCATGTTTCTTGCATAAGAGATCCAATTCTTGATTCTATTGTAGAGTCGTTGGCACGGCCCGGATGGGTCCGCTTCGATGAAGAATTCGTTAAAAGTCTAAAAAGTGAGGCAAATATCAATAAAAAGAATATTAAGGAAAATACAGGAGTTAAAGAAATTAATAAAAATGAAAATGAGGCGTGCAATGCAAAAATAAATTTAAATGATGAGCACAAAAATGAAGTTAACTCAAAATCGACTCAGATCGAGAATAAAAAGTTTGATAAAATTAAGGAAACTAGTTGTAAAGTTTCACAAATTGATTCACAAAATAATAAAGGTAGCCATGTTAATGACTATACTTCTTCAAATAATGAAAATAATAAAAATATTGATACAGAAAATAATTTTAAAATTGTTACGAAGTCGAAAAATCAAATTGTCACACATGATGAAGTTAAAAGCATTTTGGAATTTAATGGAAATAATAAAAATGAGTATCATGACAGTAAAAAAATTGCACAGGTCGATGAGGCCAATTTTCCTAAAAATGGAAAGGTTAGTGAATTTGCTAAAAAAAAATGTGGTAATGAAGAGTCAAATCTTGACGACGAAGTCTATGTCACGCTCACACGCAGGATAGCTTTGCAACAAGGTCAGTTGATTGCAGAACAATTCGACATAAGTCAGGAAATTCCGGATAAGGAGGTTATCTTTATCCCCACAAAACACGCAAAATTACTCTTTCCATTTGGTGCAATTCGAACTGAAATAAAAAATAACAAAATTCATATTGTAATTAGCAATCAAAAGAAGGTTAAAATTACGTTAAATCAAAATATGCGAGTAGGAGTGATTAAAAATTTCAAAACAATTACTAATGAAGAAATGCAAATCGGAGATACCGTATTTTTGAAAGAGGAAAATAAACCAAATATGTTTCAAGATAGATTTCAAGGACCGTTTCGAATAATTGAAATTGGAAAAGCAAAAATATTGACCATTAGAAATAAATATAACATGAAAGATGAACCAATTAAAATTCACGCTACCCAATGTTATATCGAACAAAATGTACAAAGTGCGGAAGAATTGATGGAAAAATATGATATGGACAGTGAAATCGATGATATTCACGCAAAAAAATGTCATATAGCACAAAAGTTACAAAGTGAAAATAAATATAACGGTAACGGTGAAATAATTGAGATTCAATCAAAAAATTGCTATTCTGTACAAAGTGTACATATTGAAAATGTTCAAGATATGAATGAAAATATTCAGCATGGAAGCGAAAATACGGATATCAAAATTATGCAAAATCAAAAAGGTGATAAAAATTTTGAAAATATTGATCATGAAATTATGCAAAATGAAAATGTTAAAATTCAAAGGGTACAAAATGCAAATGAAAGTAAAAGGTTTGAAGAAATGCAAAGTCAAAATCAAAATCATAATAAAAAAAATACTCAAATTGTTAATTTTCAAGAAAAACAGAATGAAATTATTAATTGTCAAGAAATACAAAATGAAAGTCAAAGTCATGATAGTGCAAATACTCAAAAATCTTTTGAAAATAGAATAATGGAAGTTTTGGAAAGGAAAAATCAAAATTTTAATTTTCAACAAATTCAAAATGAAAATGAAAATAGAAATCATGATAATAATAAGCAAAATTCTCTTGAAAATAAAATAATCGATGATTTGATTGATGAAAATAATAATTTTCAACAAATACAAAATTCAAATGTTTGTAAAAATGTTCAAAATGAAAGTAATAAAATAATAAGGGATAGTAATCACAATGATAATGAAGGTAATGATATTCTAAAAGTAGATTCAGAAATAATTGAAAGTCAAAGCATATATAAAGAGTATGTTAGGCAGAAATTAAAGTTACTAAATGAAATACATATTTATGACACAAATGAAATTGAATGTAATATTCATGAACATAGGGAGAGAAAGCTTGGTCAAAATTGTTTAAAGAAATCAAGAAATTTTAAAAATTCAAATTTTGCTGATGATTGGTACCTGAAGAATTGTAAAATGAGAAAGAGATAAGAATAACAAATCAAAAATGAATTAAAGGAAAAATGATCTGGAATGGAAAAAATTTTCAAAAATGAAAAAATGGATAATGATATGAATTTAAAAAAAAAAAAAAAGGCAATAATGAAAGAATTGTTATGAATGAAAATGATATAAATTTCAAAGAAAAAGATATGGATAATCATTGAATGATTTAAAAATGAACAAGTATGAATGTTACAAAATTTGATAAGGAGTGTACAAATGGTTCTTTTCCAAAAAAAAAAATATTATATATAATTTATAATGTTAACTCAAATGTACATGTGATCAAAAATTTATGCAGAGATTAATTTATGCAAATAAATCTACAAAATGAAAGGTAAAATCAAAATATGTTACCTAAGTGTGTAGATATAAGGTCTGGAGACAAATCCAGGCAAGGGCAATGTTGTGCAAGCAGTCCAGTCAAATACTTCATTGTTCAGGGGCTTCACTTCAAGTTGTGTTAAAAGGCAAAAAATCTTCTGAGGGAAGAAAGGTCTCTTGAGGGAGAGTCTTGAAGCTTAAAAATTGAATGACAGATTTAAGTAAAATGAAAAAATAAGTAATGAGCTGAAAGTGAGAATGTTAGAGATTAGTCATAGATGATATAAATTTTATGTCAAAAAAGTAAATAAAGGCAAAAATAATTGAAAATTTTAAATCAATTTGAATTTAAAATGTTAAATTATGAACAGTAAAGTAGCTGTAAAAGCCCGTTGCAATAAAGCAATCGAGGACACGATATCTCGTGTAGGAATGTTCAAATGTGAAAAATCCATTGAAATTGCTGAAGTAAATAAATTTTTCATGAATATATAAATCGTATAGGGAATTTAAATAACTAAATTAATCCTAAAGTGATAGGATAAATGAATTAAATTTAGTTAAAATGTTGTTTACGGAATAAATTTTTCATAAATATATAAATTGTATAGGCAATTTAAGTAACTAAATTAATCCTAAAATGAAAGGATAAATGTAAATAAATATAGTAATGAAAATAAAATGTAGGTATTGTTGAGGAAAATTGTACGATAATAAATAAATGTGAGATACATATATAATGCATATAGATAAATACGGAATGAATAAATGAATGTTAAATAATAGGGCACTCAGATGTCAGTGGGGAATGTAAATAAAAACATTATAGTTATCGATGAGATACTGTAGCATTTGAAGTGTGTGTAAACAAACGGCACACACACAGTCTACGTAAATATATATATATACTCTGTTATTAATGTCACATAATTGGTGTTTAGGTATTTGTAAATATTAAATTGTGTGAAAAATATAATCTTAATAAGGTGTTGAGAAATTTTATGAAAGAAATAAAATAAATTAGGATGAAATAAATGTCATATATGGTAAATACATAAATGATAATATGTATTACGGCGATAAAGGGGTTAGCCGCAGTTAATAAAATGTCAAAATAAATAATTAGATAATAATGTGTGAGATAGAATGATAAACAATCGCGCATATAAATGTCAGGTATTCAAAGTCATAAGGATTAAAATAAATTGAAATACATAAATATGATAAATTTTATAGAGTAAAAAAAAAAAAATTTATACGGTGAGTAAATAAATCCGCGTTCGAAAAGGATATATAAATAATAAATGAAAAGGATTTCAATTGTTAAAAATATAATATCAAAATTTGCAATTAGGTAAATAAAGGGTTTTTTAGACAACAAAATAAAGTCTTAAGTGTGTTTAAAAAGATGAAATAATTTTATATAAAATATAAAAATTATGAAAGTATTAAGCAAGGAGTTAAAATAAATAACATTTAAACAAACTATATCAAAAACTTTAAAAGTTTAAAATTAAATTTAAAAATTAAAAAAAATTTAAATTTCAAAAAGAAAAAAAAAAACTTTTCAATTTTTTTTTTAACTTCAAAGTCTTATGAAAGGCATGGAGAAAACAAAATTAAATAAGAGAGAATATCAACATCAAATGGAAAGGTAAAATTTAAATAATAAATAATACAATAATATAATGTTAAATTTTACATGAAGTCAGTATATAGAAGGTACCATTAAGATGGTTTTGATATTAATACAAGCCACCTCAAAGGAACCTAATATATAATATTTAAAGAAGGGAGCTTTTTTAAGTTCAGTTTAAAAAAAAAAAAAAGAGAGAGCTTTACAGTGCTGAAATAATGTACGAGCCCATCTGCAACATGCAAGTATACATGGTTCATTAGCAGATAGGAATAAATAATATAATTAAATTGATGAACAGGTTTATATTTAAAAAGAATAAGTCGACGTTTATAGAACACGACGAATGGGTAATAAAATTTTTACAATACTTTGTTACAAGCGCCTTTAAAAAGCTGTTTCTGTTAGCCCGCTTGAATTCGCGCACCACGTTGTCCATTTCAACGTCTTCAAACTGCATTGCTTTGTCATAGCAAGAGGAGTTGAGTTGGGGCGTTACTGCTAATCACCATTCAAAGAAACGATTAAAATAGATAGGAATCTCTGTCGAGGGTCTCTTTTGCAGACTGATCACTGTTCCGAAGTTCGGAAAGGGAATTTGAACGCAGTGTCCGGTTCGCACTTCCGGTATCGTAGCTTTTAAGAAAAGAAGGGGTTCTGCTAATGGCCTTTTCAAAGTAATCAATCAGTACCTGTCACAAATCAGGGGTTGTTGTTGTTTGTTGACATTCTGGGACAAGATGGCCTATTAAAGGGAAATGTCTAAATGTGTCATTCCCAGTGGAAAAGTTAAAGTTACTGACTTATGTGAAAACTATATTTTAATGGCTAATGTAAAAAAAAAAAAAATATATATGCGATTGTATTCATAAGTATGTACCAGTATCAAGGTTCAGCAAAAATGTTATATATGTGATAAAGTTATCAATTTTAGAAAAATATTTGATGAAGTATGTAAAGAATTGTGTTCAAAAAAATAATAATGTGTGATTTGTAAAAAAAAAAAAAGTGTTTAATGATGTTAATAATATAAGAGAAGATAGTAGTGTGTGACATTTCAAAGTGAATGTGCATATGTTTAAAAGTCTTTTTAAATACTCAAAATTTAATTTAGCTTCAATTGAAAGCTGGACCTGGTAAAGTTCATGAGTACGTAACTTATGTTTATTTTGTGTATATTATGTGTGCAAAAAAACTTTTCTGTTACAGCAAGACTGTTGAACTTTTCTGGACGGACGTTGTCCAAAAGAAAGTGAAAAATGCCAATTACAGAGTTGCAAATGCATCGAACTTTTGTTTCGAACTCTGATGGTTTAAAAATTTTTTTTGTTGTTCTTTTTTTTCTGTTTGTGGGGAGATATGTGAGGCCAGAATATGTCCTCACATGAGGCATGTTTATTGCAGTATTTATGGTGGCCAGAACACCGAACAAAGCGTGCAGACTGGCTGGCACCGAAGTTTACAACAACGTGAACTTTTAGGTCAAATACAATAAATTTGAGTGTCCCATGCCAAAGGGGGCTGAAAGAGCCCTTGGGTAATGTCAAGTGATGCCATTGGGTTCAGAAGAACCAATGAACAGCAAGGAGAAGAAGGGTGGAGCTACCTCCCCCCCCCCCGCCGAAGGAACCAAGTGACTTCGATAAAAAATGTGAGAGAACAGACTCGGATTCAGAATGTGGTGGTAGAAGTAAGTTTCCTACGAAGTGTTGGTGAAAAGAGTTTGACAAAAGGAGCGAAGCGACCATGACCTAGCAGTTGCAGATCTAAGTATCAGTCGAGGTGAAACGTACGAGTAGGAGCCACACACCATAGAGTTATGGCAGTACGGTCAGCACTAAGACCGATGCAAGCGAGATGATGAGCCCAAGTCTAAACTGTAAGGTATGTGCTCATTTCCCCGGTCCTAGACAATTTAGAAAGCTAACTAACTGGTCATATCTCCCCGAACTAAAATATTAAATGAAAATCGATAATAATTGAAAGTTGATATTGTTGAAAATAGTGCTTTTGATAAAGTGATGTTGTTAATAAAGGAAATTGTTTAAGTTTTAAATAGGCTAGTCTTTTTGTAAAGATTAATGAATTCTTTTCAGGACTTACACAAAAGGTAAAAATAATTGGAGGGTTATTGCGGCACAACAACGAGCGATGTACGTTTAAATGTTAATTCCACTAATGTGTTTTAACGGCCATATAATTTATGTTGATTATAATGTTTAATTGTAACTTTAAGTTACATCTTTTATTTTCCACGTCCCACATTTACTACCATTATAGAACTTAGAAGTGAGTGTACATTATTTTTTTCAGGACACCAACACATTTTAAAATCTATTGAATAGGAATAGACCATTTTGCACATACATGTACCTAGATTTCAACACCCGGTATTAAAACCTGCTAAACATGAAACGAGTAAGTATTGTGTGAGATTTTATCACACTAACTTTCAAACTTTTTAAATTTTTAAAAATGTCCGAAATAGTTGTATTTCATCGGTAGACATAAATTGTATGGAACACATTTTTATGAAAAAAATATATGTTTCGACAGCTTTTAAAAATAGATTTCTACAGTTGTACACTACGGTTCTAGAATTTTCTAAATACGAATCGACTGTTTGAACTACCAATGGTGGTTTTACCGATGCAAATATTTACAGGACAAATATTTCAATGAAACCGATCTTAGTTGAAGCTTCTAAGTTTGAATATTTAGAATCATTTCATATAATTTTTATATTCACATTGAAAATAGTTAACAAAATTGGAACTCACGGAGCGACAACTTACTGTCCACACTCCAAATGAGTGATACACTCTTATTACATTATTAAAAATTAGATCTTATCTATAATGATGTCATTATGTTGCCGTATTGCCACCACACAAATATTCTTTCCAAATTATGCATTTTTTTTTTCTTTTTAATAACTTGCTACTGTCTTATGCTATCCATTTTTTTTTTCATATAAGCAGATATTCCATATACCTTCTAAATGTTAAGTTGTAATTTAAAAAAAAAAAAAGCATTAGAGGTGTATTTTACGTCTGAATTCGTCCAAGTGGAAATCCGACGATTGC
Source organism: Amaurobius ferox (assembly GCA_951213105.1). NCBI lineage: Eukaryota > Metazoa > Arthropoda > Arachnida > Araneae > Amaurobiidae > Amaurobius > Amaurobius ferox. The sequence continues at coordinate 94,612,787 of OX578146.1, forward strand.
AAATGCATGATTGCATCCTTACATTTCAATAGACACCACTAAAATGTGTGGATCTTATTTTGAAAAAGCTGCTCTCAGAAAGAATATGTATATGAATACATATTTTCCATAAATATACCCCCTCCCCCCACAATACACACATCATGCAGGCCAAAGACTCACCCAGAATACATTCCAAATCGGCTCTATAGCTTATCGCGCTTATCAGTGTAACAGATAGTGACCCAAAGTTCATGTTCGCAAAGCGAGTTAATTGCAATGTTATTGTTTTAAGCAGTTCCCATATTTAAATGAAAAATTTATCAAATTATACAATACATACAAGAGCTGGAAGATCTTAGCATTTCAATATTATAGAATACTCACGAATGTTTTTTTTTCTCCCCATTTAAAATTATCAAATTTTAATGCAATTTGACAAAAATTGCACAATACTTAGTGTATGACTATGAAATAAGAGCTAGGTTTTATTGTTACAACAACGTTTAAGATCATTAAACGAGTATATATATATATATATTTTTTTTTTAAAAGAAGAATAGTATATAACTTACTGTTTTTAAGGATAGGTGATTGTTAACATTGAATTTAAATGAATGAGTGACCCTCTGAGACAAGTACAGTACATTGCAATAACATTAAAAAATATGAAAGATATGCAATTAACATCTTAAAAGAAACATGTGATGAGTTTTGATATCTTAATACGAGACATTATTGACATGCACATAGAAATGTCACAATTTTGTGGCTGTAGGTGCTCCATAAGACCCCTCTGCTCTTAATAAATGATCCCATTTGAATGTACATATTTAACAACACACAGAAAATGACAGGACCACAACAAAATTTTACACCTATTACAGAATAACTCCCAACTTCGTAGATTTTTAAGAAACTACAGTCGAATTTTCACCGATTCTTAGAGATTGAAACACAGCATTGTTTATGAATCTTCATACTTTAGAGAATGGAACATAAATTAGCATTTATTTTGAATGAATTCAGAATTTTGACATTGATTATAAATTTATGATTTAAACTCTGTAAAGTGTAAATATCTTTTGTCATGAAACTCACACTGTAGACATTTGATATGATTCGAATAAATCTATTTTTAATTTTTTATATTTTATTTTAAAAAGTGAGATTAGTAAACCTGTTACACTTGAATGCATAGATACATAACTCACAACAATATAACATTTCTTAAATGGAACATGCTAAAAAAAAAAAAAATTAGCTAATGAGTATAAATAAGGAATTCAATTTGAAAAATAAAAACCATTTAATGAATCTATTATTAATGAAATACACATTAACCATTATCACTTGTACATTTAAACAAATAAGTTAAAATAATTTCCTTATCGCACTTTCATAGTCCTCTGATTTGAATGACTCGAAAAAATGTCTATCATAGCAGTAAAAGACTTCTTCACCACGCAACAAAACTTTCTTAGCAATGTTATTATTGTCAAGATTTAGAAGTACTTGTTCAGACACTCTGTCAAACATTTGTAATGGAGTGCTGTAAAGACATTCATGGTAACTTAAATCTTCAACTTGACCAACACAGCCAACACATTTGAAAAGTTTTCTTACATGACACATGATGTTGTCATGAATACAAGAGATTAATTGTTCGAATGCAAAATTTTTGTCACAAATAAGTGATGGTAGAAAGGTTATAGTGTTCTTTATTTTTAATATTTGAGCAGGAAGCTACTCTATAAATATACTTTCTCGAAGATGTATACTAATGCTGTTAACACTATTCTGTAAACATGCTATTTGATTTTTATCTAAGGTAATATGACACTGTGTTAGACAAAATTTTGAATCATATAATTGAATTATTTTCTGCAGATGCAATTTTCCGTTGTCATTGAAACAGAACAACTCATTGCGACTGACGAAAGAGGTATCTACATATAGAATATTGAACGACCACAATTTTTGAGAAAATTCACTCCATGTAGCCGGTGACAGTGTAACACCTTCACGCGTAGGCTGTAATTCATTTCGATCGTTAGAGAGATATTTCCATATATACACTTTTAACTTCCCATGACGAAGTTTCAAATACACATACACATTAGAACCTAAATGCCAACGACGGAGTGCATCTTGCATAAAATCTGAAGAAGTAGATTCAGTCGAAACTGATTCTGCATTGGAAGATAACAGTCCACTATGTGTTAGAGCACAAGAAAGCAGATCATGAGTTGAGTTTTGAACCTCGGTGAGAACTTGTGAATTGACAACGGTAGATGTTTCTGCTGGGGTTTTGGAAGACATAAGATAGGTTTCTAGCCAATCCACAGCAAATTTTTGTGAGGGTGAATTAATCACATCTGAGACAATGTCCACAGATTTTGTTTCTTCTAGGGCAGGAACAGTCAACTCCGCACTATTTACACTAGAAATTATTTGCTCGAGTGATGGCATACTTTGAATTTTAGACATTCTTTTTAGATAGTAACATCCAACTACGACATTCACAGTATAAGATTTATTTTTAAAACACTAACATCTTAAAACATTATAATTTTGTCACAGCTATGAGCGAAGCAAACCTATCCACACAACCTCCAAAGTTGAAATGACTTATCAAACAACTTCATAAGTATAATCACGTAACCTAAATCGAGTGTCGTGTGCAAACAGATCACATAAGATATGAAGTGATTAGAACTTATAATTTTTAATGAATCGTACAACATTAGATTGTGGTAAATACAATTGTTATCTACATGACAAAATTTCTATATTATTTCATTCAGCTTCGAAATCATAGAGTGAAAATATGTACCAAACTTACTTAAAGTTCCGAATTTTAAATCACATTAACATTATATACTTAGAAAAATTTTATATATATTTTTATAACTTTAGGTGATATGTATCACGCGGAATATACAAGAATAACTACCAAAAACACGAAAATAACTAACAGTATGAGGCCTTCACAAGTCGGCATCCAAACTAGAAATGAACGATAAACACACTAATTGCAACAATTAGATGAGAGCTTATCAGTTCTTATCTTATCTAAGATTCCACATAAAATGACGTCATCACTCCAAAGTTCACAAGATGACGTCATTGGTCCAAGGTTCGCAAGATAGCCATTTGGCCTTTTAAAATTAAGAAGTAATTAAAAATCGATAGTAATTAAAAAAATTTTAAAATTAAGAAGTAATTAAATTTTTTTTAATTACTATCGATTTTTAATTACTTCTTAATTTTAAAAGGCCAAATGGCTATCTTGCGAACCTTGGACCAATGACGTCATCTTGTGAACTTTGGAGTGATGACGTCATTTTATGTGGAATCTTAGATAAGATAAGAACTGATAAGCTCTCATCTAATTGTTGCAATTAGTGTGTTTATCGTTCATTTCTAGTTTGGATGCCGACTTGTGAAGGCCTCATACTGTTAGTTATTTTCGTGTTTTTGGTAGTTATTCTTGTATATTCCGCGTGATACATATCACCTAAAGTTATAAAAATATATATAAAATTTTTCTAAGTATATAATGTTAATGTGATTTAAAATTCGGAACTTTAAGTAAGTTTGGTACATATTTTCACTCTATGATTTCGAAGCTGAATGAAATAATATAGAAATTTTGTCATGTAGATAACAATTGTATTTACCACAATCTAATGTTGTACGATTCATTAAAAATTATAAGTTCTAATCACTTCATATCTTATGTGATCTGTTTGCACACGACACTCGATTTAGGTTACGTGATTATACTTATGAAGTTGTTTGATAAGTCATTTCAACTTTGGAGGTTGTGTGGATAGGTTTGCTTCGCTCATAGCTGTGACAAAATTATAATGTTTTAAGATGTTAGTGTTTTAAAAATAAATCTTATACTGTGAATGTCGTAGTTGGATGTTACTATCTAAAAAGAATGTCTAAAATTCAAAGTATGCCATCACTCGAGCAAATAATTTCTAGTGTAAATAGTGCGGAGTTGACTGTTCCTGCCCTAGAAGAAACAAAATCTGTGGACATTGTCTCAGATGTGATTAATTCACCCTCACAAAAATTTGCTGTGGATTGGCTAGAAACCTATCTTATGTCTTCCAAAACCCCAGCAGAAACATCTACCGTTGTCAATTCACAAGTTCTCACCGAGGTTCAAAACTCAACTCATGATCTGCTTTCTTGTGCTCTAACACATAGTGGACTGTTATCTTCCAATGCAGAATCAGTTTCGACTGAATCTACTGCTTCAGATTTTATGCAAGATGCACTCCGTCGTTGGCATTTAGGTTCTAATGTGTATGTGTATTTGAAACTTCGTCATGGGAAGTTAAAAGTGTATATATGGAAATATCTCTCTAACGATCGAAATGAATTACAGCCTACGCGTGAAGGTGTTACACTGTCACCGGCTACATGGAGTGAATTTTCTCAAAAATTGTGGTCGTTCAATATTCTATATGTAGATACCTCTTTCGTCAGTCGCAATGAGTTGTTCTGTTTCAATGACAACGGAAAATTGCATCTGCAGAAAATAATTCAATTATATGATTCAAAATTTTGTCTAACACAGTGTCATATTACCTTAGATAAAAATCAAATAGCATGTTTACAGAATAGTGTTAACAGCATTAGTATACATCTTCGAGAAAGTATATTTATAGAGTGGCTTCCTGCTCAAATATTAAAAATAAAGAACACTATAACCTTTCTACCATCACTTATTTGTGACAAAAATTTTGCATTCGAACAATTAATCTCTTGTATTCATGACAACATCATGTGTCATGTAAGAAAACTTTTCAAATGTGTTGGCTGTGTTGGTCAAGTTGAAGATTTAAGTTAACATGAATGTCTTTACAGCACTCCATTACAAATGTTTGACAGAGTGTCTGAACAAGTACTTCTAAATCTTGACATTAATAACATTGCTAAGAAAGTTTTGTTGCGTGGTGAAGAAGTCTTTTACTGCTATGATAGACATTTTTTCGAGTCATTCAAATCAGAGGACTATGAAAGTGCGATAAGGAAATTATTTTAACTTATTTGTTTAAATGTACAAGTGATAATGGTTAATGTGTATTTCATTAATAATAGATTCATTAAATGGTTTTTATCTTTCAAATTGAATTCCTTATTTATACTCATTAGCTAATTTTTTTTTTTTTTTTAGCATGTTCCATTTAAGAAATGTTATATTGTTGTGAGTTATGTATCTATGCATTCAAGTGTAACAGGTTTACTAATCTCACTTTTTAAAATAAAATATAAAAAATTAAAAATAGATTTATTCGAATCATATCAAATGTCTACAGTGTGAGTTTCATGACAAAAGATATTTACACTTTACAGAGTTTAAATCATAAATTTATAATCAATGTCAAAATTCTGAATTCATTCAAAATAAATGCTAATTTATGTTCCATTCTCTAAAGTATGATGATTCATAAACAATGCTGTGTTTCAATCTCTAAGAATCGGTGAAAATTCGACTGTAGTTTCTTAAAAATCTACGAAGTTGGGAGTTATTCTGTAATAGGTGTAAAATTTTGTTGTGGTCCTGTCATTTTCTGTGTGTTGTTAAATATGTACATTCAAATGGGATCATTTATTAAGAGCAGAGGGGTCTTATGGAGCACCTACAGCCACAAAATTGTGACATTTCTATGTGCATGTCAATAATGTCTCGTATTAAGATATCAAAACTCATCACATGTTTCTTTTAAGATGTTAATTGCATATCTTTCATATTTTTTAATGTTATTGCAATGTACTGTACTTGTCTCAGAGGGTCACTCATTCATTTAAATTCAATGTTAACAATCACCTATCCTTAAAAACAGTAAGTTATATACTATTCTTCTTTAAAAAAAAATATATATATATATATACTCGTTTAATGATCTTAAACGTTGTTGTAACAATAAAACCTAGCTCTTATTTGATAGTCATACACTAAGTATTGTGCAATTTTTGTCAAATTGCATTAAAATTTGATAATTTTAAATGGAGAGAAAAAAACAAACATTCGTGAGTATTCTATAATATTGAAATGCTAAGATCTTCCAGCTCTTGTATGTATTGTATAATTTGATAAATTTTTCATTTAAATATGGGAACTGCTTAAAACAATAACATTGCAATTAACTCGCTTTGCGAACATGAACTTTGGGTCACTATCTGTTACACTGATAAGCGCGATAAGCTATAGAGCCGATTTGGAATGTATTCTGGGTGAGTCTTTGGCCTGCATGATGTGTGTATTGTGGGGGGAGGGGGTATATTTATGGAAAATATGTATTCATATACATATTCTTTCTGAGAGCAGCTTTTTCAAAATAAGATCCACACATTTTAGTGGTGTCTATTGAAATGTAAGGATGCAATCATGCATTTGCAATCGTCGGATTTCCACTTGGACGAATTCAGACGTAAAATACACCTCTAATGCTTTTTTTTTTTTTAAATTACAACTTAACATTTAGAAGGTATATGGAATATCTGCTTATATGAAAAAAAAAATGGATAGCATAAGACAGTAGCAAGTTATTAAAAAGAAAAAAAAATGCATAATTTGGAAAGAATATTTGTGTGGTGGCAATACGGCAACATAATGACATCATTATAGATAAGATCTAATTTTTAATAATGTAATAAGAGTGTATCACTCATTTGGAGTGTGGACAGTAAGTTGTCGCTCCGTGAGTTCCAATTTTGTTAACTATTTTCAATGTGAATATAAAAATTATATGAAATGATTCTAAATATTCAAACTTAGAAGCTTCAACTAAGATCGGTTTCATTGAAATATTTGTCCTGTAAATATTTGCATCGGTAAAACCACCATTGGTAGTTCAAACAGTCGATTCGTATTTAGAAAATTCTAGAACCGTAGTGTACAACTGTAGAAATCTATTTTTAAAAGCTGTCGAAACATATATTTTTTTCATAAAAATGTGTTCCATACAATTTATGTCTACCGATGAAATACAACTATTTCGGACATTTTTAAAAATTTAAAAAGTTTGAAAGTTAGTGTGATAAAATCTCACACAATACTTACTCGTTTCATGTTTAGCAGGTTTTAATACCGGGTGTTGAAATCTAGGTACATGTATGTGCAAAATGGTCTATTCCTATTCAATAGATTTTAAAATGTGTTGGTGTCCTGAAAAAAATAATGTACACTCACTTCTAAGTTCTATAATGGTAGTAAAATTACGATGTTAAAATGGTGATATCATATTCATTGGGTTTTATTTAAACTGAATGCTAAAATTTTTGGGGGTGAAAATTCGTTAGTTTGTTAAATTCTAAACTTCGATATTTCAATTACATCCACCATTTTAAAAAATGGCCGAATCATATTCAATGCGTAATATCATTAAAATGATGTATTTCAGATTACGTGTAGTAAATCAGACCCTTGAAGTATCCATCTATTAAAATATATTATTAGAAAAAATAGGTGGCAACACCTTATACTGGTGATGATAATATCTAATTTTTAATAGCGTAATGAGAGTGCATCACTCATTTGAAGTTTGACCAGCGGGTAGTGAAGACGTTGTTCCGTGAGTTCTAATTTTCATTATTATTTTTATATACTTTTAGATTTATTTTTCAAAAACCCACTGAATAAAAGTTTCGTGTCCACTGAACACAATTTTAGCTAATTATTACATTCGTGTTTTTAAAGTTTGTGTATACATTTGTTTTTAGATACACAACACTCAGAATGGTCGAATCCTGTTCACAAAACATAATTTCAGCTATGTATTACATTCATGTTTTTAAAGTTTGTGTATACATTTGTTTTTAGATACACAACACTCAGAATGGTCGAATCCTATTCACAAAACATAATTTCAGCTATGTATTACATTCATGTTTTTAAAGTTTGTGTATACATTTGTTTTTAGATACACAACACTTAAAATGGTCGAATCGTATTCATGTAACACCATTTTTGTGTCCACGGAACACAATTTGTGTGTTCATTGAAAATCCGTAATCAATTTGTTTTTAAACATTCGAAATCATTTCGTTATTATTATTATAAAAATCGTATTGATTTATTTAAAAAAAAAAAAATCCACTGAATACAATTTTAGCTAATTATTACATTCGTGTTTTTAAAGTTTGTGTATACATTTGTTTTTAGATACACAACACTCAGAATGGTCGAATCCTATTCACTGAATACAAGTTTCATGTCCACTGAACACAATTTTAGCTAATTATTACATTCGTGTTTTTAAAGTTTGTGTATACATTTGTTTTTAAAAAAAATCATAATGTTATAATACACAGATTTATATTCACTCCGTAGCATTCTGTTTTAAAACGCACCCTTTATAAAGTGCATCGCTATTCACCGAGCGATTCGAATGAACTTTGAAAAATAATCTAACTTCCACTGATAAGGTACACTTCGAAGTTAACTGCCTATAAAGCACGGGTGCTTTGGCACAGCGGTAAGACGCGCGGCTTCTAATCGGCTGGACCCAAGATCGAATCCAGCTCCTGACCAGTGAAACATTAAATTCTTTTGGAAAAAAAATGCCGATAGATGGCAGCACTTCATCAAAATTCGCCAGAGGGCGCTTTAACTACGTCACGCTGATAAGATCTTTCACTCTGTCGCTGACCAGCAGAGAGGAAGGACGTGTGCTAAGGAGCTCCAAGGCGCGACACGTCATTTCCAGATTGTTCGATTGCGAAATCCCTTGAAACCACTTCCTCAGGTCAAGGGTCAGTCAGCGATTGTGACATTCCCTCTCAAGACTCGGAGTGAAACTCACTCCGTATGAGTCATCAGGCCTCTGTGAAAGACTTCGCAATTGCCCTCTTCCGAAAGAGGCATCCGGTGCTGCACCGCCTCACCAAACTTCCAAAAGAGGGGAGGGGGGCAGTGAGAGGCATCCTCCCTCCTGGGGGTCTCAAGACCCTCTGAGAGGAGCTTCCTCTCAAAAGAGGGAAGACACTCCAAAGAGGGAAGACACTCCAAAGAGGCATCCTCCCAAAGAGGGACCCTCCTCCCAAAGAGGGCCTCCTCTGGCACCGCCTCCCCGATCCGCCGCAGAACGCCCCTTTTATAACTACTTACAGGTATGGTGTCGTGATCCAGATGTCTGCAGCTCAAGATGTCTGCATCCCTAAGCAGGACTTGAAGTGGCTCGAGAACGATGTTGTAAGCAATGGTGTGTACAATATACAGTATAAATAGAAACAAGTAAATATAAAAACTTCGTTTATTGAGTAAAAGCTTGTAAGTATGTATGCAAATTTTCAGTGCAGATCTGGTGTCAACCTCTAAATAAAAGGTTGAATTTGTTATGAAAAGGGGGAGCTATAGAAGAATCCAAGTACTAGAAAGTTGGAAGATGTACCTGTAATGTACTTTCGCTGTTAGAGTATAAACACTACAGCCAGAACATAAAAGGATTATGTACAAAATTGTGACTTTAATGAGTAATTCCTGCACTAAGGAACACAACAAAGCTTTTATTCATAACAAGCAGATTCAATGAAGGCAATCCATAAGAAATAATGTTTATCAATAGATAAATGATTGATATTAGAAATTTGGAAGTATTTAACTTTTAATTATCACGTTTTATTTATCTTTTATCTTTTATATAGTATATAGAAGCGAAACTGAATATTTAAGTCTTTTTCAACTATCTTACGACAATGGAATTTTTGCGTGCCATTTCGCAAAAAGTGCCTGTTCCATTTTTGAGGAACCGTATAATTTTAATAGATTAAAATGTTCTACTAGACTAGACTAAGCTGTGTACCAAACTTCGGCTCTCTAAAGCGTATGAAAGTATGCTTAAAATGCCAACAAAGTAGTTGAAACATACCGACAGCCAACCACACATCGGTCTTGACGAGCTAAATAAATGTTTTTAATGCAGCTTGATGAAGTGAAAAAGGCTGGAAACTTCATGGAAAGGAAGAGTCTCCACTTCAAATCAGGAGCTGCACACGACCATTTTCTGTAAATAACAGATTCTATGTATGTATAGGCTTTCTAACAAAATATATCTTCGATATTATTTTGAATCTCTCTATATTAAAAAAAAGTAGCTGATGTCGCCGCGCCGCCGCCGCCCGTTGTTTGACAAAATTCTCGTTTCTTTAGATTCTTTGTTTCGTACCTCAAAAACTACTGCATATAAAAATATAAAATTTGGCACACTTGTAGAAAAAATTTTGGGAAATACGCTGAAATAAACCGTTTTTGTCAAAGTAATAAACCGTCAAAGTCAAAGACAAAATATTTGAGCTGCGAGTTCGCGTCCTAGATAGACTAACAATAGCAAGACCACGAATTTTTGCAGGTAGGTACCAACATGGGTGGATTTTTGTAGGGCTTAGTCCCTTTTTAATTTCGATGTAGTTTCGAGATATTTTACTTTTTATGCACTTCTGAAGTGAATTTTTTTTTCGTATCAGCACGTCTACCAATATCTCTGTCTCGTACCGTAAAAACTATAGCATGCGAAAATATAAAATTTGGTACATTTGTAGATAAATAGAGTAACATGATGAAATAAACTGTTTATCGATTTAACCTTCAGTTTGGCATGAAATAGCTCGCAAACTATGCTCATGATTCAGGAATTCAGTTTTTAGATTCCCTGGGCTAAGAAAAATCCCTGTTTTTTTCTCCTGCGGAAAATAGGCAGGGATAGAAAGGAGATTTTTGAAAGTAGAATTTTTAGGAAAGATAGATATAAAGCGAGCCCTGCGAGCGCAACAAGTAAGAAGCGAAGCCTCCCGAAGGGATATGCGTGAGCGGAGGGAGCAGGGATCAAAATCCCCTAGTATATAAAATTCTATCTGCAAAGTGATTTTTTCAATTCCTTATTTTTCTAGTTACATACAAGATTAAAAAATAAAATTACTATTTTATTGCCATAAAGTTTTACATATGAGTTTCGTAAGTAAGTTTCCTTTCTGTGAACCAGCATTTTATTATTTGGATGGCTGATTTTAGTTTAAACACTTAATAACTTAATAAACTTACCAGAAATTATCGGGTTTTTTTTTAAGTTTTAAAACTCAAAAAATGTGTTTTCAATTTAAAATTTCGGTTCACAGAAAGCAGACACATGTTAGCTTCAAATAGCACATAAAATTATTGGATGTATGTAGTTTCACAACTTTTTCTTGTTGTTACTCATAACTGATATTATTTTTCAATTTAGGTTTTTTATTTATTTTGATTATAATTAGAATTATATATATATATATATATATATATATATATATATATTAAACTAATGAAATGATTTTTATAATCTTTGGACTTTCTGACACGTGCTATAAAAAGTGTGTGGTAAAATGAACGCAACTGATTTATTTTTAAAATTAAAAAAAAGCATATAATGCTACTGATTTTACAGCTATGAAGGTATTATATCATCTTAATATTATTTCTTCAACTATTAAATATTTTCCACGTTAACGGATTAGACATGTAGAGAAACTTAGATAGCCTCTATGAAACATTAAAATTGATCAATATCTAAACACAAATTTGTGTAGTATAAGTTGTCAATCGCTTTTCATATATAAAATATTCTAAAATATGTATATTCTTATGAAGTATAAATTTATATGCCCACACTTTTAAAGTATCGGATGCTGATTCATCCGCAGAAGGTGTTGCAATTAGAAACAGGTTGAGAACTGGACTATAAATCAGAATGCAATAGGATAAGGAAGAGCGACTGTTGTCTTCGTTACAATAACTGCTACATTCATTGTCGATCAAAAGATTAGCAATTCATGACATACTTGGAAATGTAGTGTTTTTCATCGATTCTATAACTAAAGATAATTGTAGTAAAAGATTGAGAATTATATTAAGACTGTTAATAAACTTTGAAACTGGCATTGCGTCATTAGACATTGAAACTGTCAACTTGGAATAGAGTTCAATATATCATAATGGTGGCATGTGTTACATGAGAAACATGTCTCCAATTTCGGAATTTATATGTAAAACTATGAGTTTTATGGTTGCGTCTATTTCGTTGTTTAGTATTCATCAATACGGTTTTGCGGTTGGTATTCCTCAAAGTCAGTTTAATCTTTAGTGTTCCGACGTTTGTTCACCTCAGCTCAGTATTTATGCGTTTATAAAAGGGAGGAGGATCGTGTTTGTGTATTCGTCAAAGTCCGTTTCGTGTTTGAGCGTTTGCCAAAGTTGATTTCGCGTTTGGCTGCTTGACAAAATTGATTTCCTATTTGGTTATTCATAAAAATTAATTTCGTGTCTGGGTGTTCATTAAAATCGGCTTTAAGTTTGAATTTCTATCGGTTTTGTGATTTGTAAAAGTTGATGTTATATTAGAGCATTCGTAAACATCGGTACTTGCGATAGAAATTTCGTTAAAGTCAGTTTATTGCATCGCCATTGTCAATTTTGTATATCGACGTTCGTCAAAATGAGTTTCATGTTTTGGCATTCATCAAAGTTAGTTTTCTGTTGTGAGGTGTTTCTTAACAATCGTATCTTTTCTGGGCATCTGCTGAAGTCAATTTCATATTTGAGTATTCTTCAAAGTCAGTTTTCAGGTTACACTTTTATGAAAATCGGCTGCGTGATTGGGCTTTTGGCAAGTCGGTTTTAAGGTTGGACGTTCATTAAATATGCTTTAGTTGTAGGACATTGATAACTTTAGTTATAAGACTTTCACAAGTTTCGGAAGAGTGATTAGCAATGAAATACGTACTTAAAAAACGTCATTGATTCTCTATCAACGCTATAGTCAATCGCATAAATGTCAACGAAGCATTACAAAAGTAGTTTGATAAGAACCAATTTTCTAACATGAGACATCAGATGTCATCGCAAATCAAATTTCATTGTTAGTGATCAATTAACATATAAAATGTGTAAGTGTATACAGATTACTTATACTCCTTTGCTAGATGCAGATATATTAAAATTTGGTGTTGCCTATTTTTCGTATCTCCTGGCAAGAAAGCACAAAGTATGTTTATTCTCATAAGCAGCAATTGTACTCATTATATTTAATATATGTTTAGCGAGGAAAATAGAAATGGCAATAAAATCGATGTTTAGTTAATATAGTGTGTTGAATTGTTTGACATCGGATGCAGAAACCTCAAGTTTTCAATTTAAAACACATGTTTTTGCAATCGACGAACTAAGATTGTATGATTATAGGCCCTGAAGAGGAAATATGATATTTTTCTATTATTTTCCTAGAAGCGAGGTACAATCATAAATGCTCCAATATATACGAAAATATATCCTTAGGAAGATAAATTAGATCTAGAGATGTTGTGAGAAGGACGGGTCTCTTTAGCTGCCACATCCATTAGGTTTCAGCCTATATTGAATATCTATCTCCCATCCATACAAACAGGTATATTACACCTTCCGATAGGTTGGACATTTTGGGTAATACGATAATATTAGAAGGAAGGTGTAGATTTTATCTTATTTCTCCTTCTCTGTCTCATAAAACACTATGCGCATGACATAGGACAGCAGAGCTTTTGATCTTTATTGCTTGGCTTATTTTACTGCGACGAAAAGAGTTAAATGGAACTTATGCATTAGTAATGAAACAATTTGTTCAACCTCTGATATTTTATCGAAATGTCACAGACGAGAAAACACAAAAGATGCAGTTTCTAAAAATAAAGTATTACCATTGTGCAAGATTTAAAATGAAATTTAAATATTGAATAACACTCATTAATATTTCGTTAAATAAAAATAAATATGTTCAGTCTTAATTTCCTTATTATCCGTTATTCAAACTGTAATAATCCTAGATCTTGATAGTCGCATTATGCTTATTTCTGAACTGGGCGATCTAATCAGAATGCAATGACGCGGAATAATGATCGATTGGTTATGAAACAATAACCAATTCCTGCATTACAGTAATTGTTGTTTTAATTATCATACTAATGACCAGCAATTAAGGGCGTCATTGATAGCAACGCTTTCTTCATTTAATGTATAATTAATTGATGATAAATAAATATCGCATAAACTGCTGATATATAACCCAGAGGAAGAATCGAATACTTAACTTCTCAATTAGAGGAAGAATCGTACCCTTAACTTCTTAATCAGTGGAAATCTCAGCCTTAACTTTTTAATCAGAAGAATAATCGCACTCTTACCTTCTTAGAAGAATCGCACCCTTTACTTCTTCGAAAAGTCGCACCCTTAACTTCTTGGGCCAACGGCCGTACCGTGCTGAAAACACCGGTTCTCGTTAGATCACCGAAGTCAGGCAGCATCGGGCGCGGTTAGTACTTGGGTGGGTGACCACCTGGGAACACCGCGTGCTGTTGGCACATTTCGGGCGCTGTAGCTCGGTGGTTTGCGCGCTGGATTTGCACGCTGCCAAAACTGCTGCCGTGTTCATGCGGGGTACGATCACGTTAAACATGAGGGTCCGTAAGTACTTTCGAGGGGTTGGTGGTAGGGGAAGGAGGGTACGGTCCCTGTGGATGCCTCCCCCACTGGGTTCCGGTCTAAATTGGGTGGCACTTCCCGGCCGTCCATACAGTTACCTTACACCTTTCTGGTAGGTCGGACGGTCTGGGTCTCAACAACAACAACCCTTAACTTCTTAATCAGAGGAAGAATCGCACCCTTAACTTCTTAATCAGAAAAAGAATCGCACCCTTAATTTCTTAATCAGAGGAAGGGTGCGATTGCACCCTTGGCTTCTTGATCAGGGCGCTAAAAGTATACTGAGTTACCCAAGATTTAAACGGAGTGCCAAATTCTACTTCCCACAAATACGGATCGAGACCCCAACAAATGTACTTTTGCTTCTGTCTTCAACATTAAGTCCAATCTTTATAAGTACGAATATTAATACAAATACGAATCTTTATATCGTGGTTCAAAATTTGCAACAAAACTGCAAATGTGATATTTGCATCAAGAAAATCATGATGTATTGATGCAAATATCGTAATTTGTAGTCCACCCCTAATTGACAGAAACTATGTGGTTAAACAAGCTTTTTGAAAGCTTGAGATGTTCAAAATTTTGGAAATCACCAACCTAATATCTCAGCGAGTAAGTAAGAAAGATCATATCAGTTTTATTGGAATAATGAGTTCAACGTGCAATTTGTTATAGTTTATTTTTAGTAGAGGGACGTATACGTTTTTAGGAACTCATAACGTTTAGAGGAACGTATAAAGTGTTTAGTTAAGAGGAACGTATAACGTGTTTAGTTAAAGAGGAACTTTCAGATCCTCTATTTTTTTTTTTTTTTTGGTAATACTACACTATTGAAACAAAATGCCTCGACATAATGCTATTGTCTTTTCTGATAATAATTGAAAGCAAACACCTGCGAGCGACGAAGATCTCGTAAGGATTTACGGATCCATATATTCAACGTGCCCGTATTCCGCTTGAACACGGGGACAATTTGAGCAGCGCCGGGAATCGAACTCAGGTCAACCGAATGCAATTCCCATGCACTAACCACTTTGTAATCTTGCCCCTGTATTAAAACTTGCCTCCAAACCTCCAAGTTTGAAACCAGGTACGACTGTAACATACATGCGAAAGCAAACGTAAACGCAGTCCTGCAAACGTTTCTCATAGAGCATTTTCCAGGAAAGCGGAATCAAAGGCAAGGATAAGACATGCATCATAGACTAGCTTGATGCCTGCATTTGTGACCTTGGACCTTTAGACAAGCTCTTCTCTATGGGGCTCTATGGTCCTGCAATAGCGTTAACGTTCGAAGTTAATTTCTGTGACTGGAATCCTTTCGATTCAGCAATCGTTCTCAAACTGCAGTTAGATAATTTAAGGATGTTATTGATAATTCAAATGTACCTCATATAATAGAGGTAGATGTCTGAATGACTGTGTGTGTGCGCAATCTGTAACGATAAATATAATCATCGTACGGCCATAAAATTTGGTACATAGGTACTTGAGAACTCGGAAAAGTGCACATTGCAGTTATTATTTTTTTATTTCCAATTAGATTTTTAGTTATTTTATGTTTTAGCCTTTTCACAAAAATCGGTCCTAAAACGACCGAGAGATCTGTGCTAATATATTTTTTAATATACTAGCACAGATTTTTTATCTTGGCACAAACGGAAAGGTCATAAAATTCTCTTTCGAACAAATTTTAAACGGAGTCCATACAAATAATAGATAAACATTAATGAATTGTTTTAAAAATCTCTGGATCAGATCCATTTTAAAGAGCAGTAGGCGGGTTACACATGATAGGTGGGTTCTTGGCTGTGAAAAACTAATATATTTTTTAATATACTAGCACATATTTTTTATCTTGGCACCAACGGAAAGGTCATAAAATTCTCTTTCGAACAAATTTTAAACGGAGTCCATACAAATAATAGATAAACATTAATGAATTGTTTTAAAAATCTCTGGATCAGATCCATTTTAAAGAGCAGTAGGCGGGTTACACATGATAGGTGGGTTCTTGGCTGTGAAAAACTAATATATTTTTTAATATACTAGCACATATTTTTTATCTTGGCACCAACGGAAAGGTCATAAAATTCTCTTTCGAACAAATTTTAAACGGAGTCCATACAAATAATAGATAAACATTAATGAATTGTTTTAAAAATCTCTGGATCAGATCCATTTTAAAGAGCAGTAGGCGGGTTACACATGATAGGTGGGTTCTTGGCTGTGAAAAACTAATATATTTTTTAATATACTAGCACATATTTTTTATCTTGGCACCAACGGAAAGGTCATAAAATTCTCTTTCGAACAAATTTTAAACGGAGTCCATACAAATAATAGATAAACATTAATGAATTGTTTTAAAAATCTCTGGATCAGATCCATTTTAAAGAGCAGTAGGCGGGTTACACATGATAGGTGGGTTCTTGGCTGTGAAAAACTAATATATTTTTTAATATACTAGCACATATTTTTTATCTTGGCACCAACGGAAAGGTCATAAAATTCTCTTTCGAACAAATTTTAAACGGAGTGCATACAAATAATAGATAAACATTAATGAATTGTTTTAAAAATCTCTGGATCAGATCCATTTTAAAGAGCAGTAGGCGGGTTACACATGATAGGTGGGTTCTTGGCTGTGAAAAACTAATATATTTTTTAATATACTAGCACATATTTTTTATCTTGGCACCAACGGAAAGGTCATAAAATTCTCTTTCGAACAAATTTTAAACGGAGTCCATACAAATAATAGATAAACATTAATGAATTTTTTTAAAAATCTCTGGATCAGATCCATTTTAAAGAGCAGTAGGCGGATTACACATGATAGGTGGGTTCTTGGCTGTGAAAAACTAATATATTTTTTAATATACTAGCACATATTTTTTATCTTGGCACCAACGGAAAGGTCATAAAATTCTCTTTCGAACAAATTTTAAACGGAGTCCATACAAATAGTAGATAAATATTAATGATTTTTTTTAAAAATCTCTGGATCAGATCCATTTTAAAGAGGAGTAGGCGGGTTACGCATGATGGGTGTGTTCTTGGCTCTGAAAAACTAATATATTTTTTAATATACTAGAACATATTTTTTTATCTTGGCACCAACGGAAAGGTCATAAAATTCTCTTTCGAACAAATTTTAAACGGAGTCCATACAAATAGTAGATAAATATTAATGATTTTTTTTAAAAATCTCTGGATCAGATCCATTTTAAAGAGGAGTAGGCGGGTTACGCATGATGGGTGTGTTCTTGGCTCTGAAAAACTAATATATTTTTTAATATACTAGAACATATTTTTTTATCTTGGCACCAACGGAAAGGTCATAAAATTCTCTTTCGAACAAATTTTAAACGGAGTCCATACAAATAGTAGATAAATATTAATGATTTTTTTTAAAAATCTCTGGATCAGATCCATTTTAAAGAGGAGTAGGCGGGTTACGCATGATGGGTGTGTTCTTGGCTCTGAAAAACTAATATATTTTTTAATATACTAGCACATATTTTTTATCTTGGCACCAACGGAAAGGTCATAAAATTCTCTTTCGAACAAATTTTAAACGGAGTCCATACAAATAGTAGATAAATATTAATGATTTTTTTAAAAATCTCTGGATCAGATCCATTTTAAAGAGGAGTAGGCGGGTTACGCATGATGGGTGTGTTCTTGGCTCTGAAAAACTAATATATTTTTTAATATACTAGAACATATTTTTTTATCTTGGCACCAACGGAAAGGTCATAAAATTCTCTTTCGAACAAATTTTAAACGGAGTCCATACAAATAGTAGATAAATATTAATGATTTTTTTTTAAAATCTCTGGATCAGATCCATTTTAAAGAGGAGTAGGCGGGTTACGCATGATGGGTGTGTTCTTGGCTCTGAAAAACTAATATATTTTTTAATATACTAGAACATATTTTTTTATCTTGGCACCAACGGAAAGGTCATAAAATTCTCTTTCGAACAAATTTTAAACGGAGTCCATACAAATAGTAGATAAATATTAATGATTTTTTTTAAAAATCTCTGGATCAGATCCATTTTAAAGAGGAGTAGGCGGGTTACGCATGATGGGTGTGTTCTTGGCTCTGAAAAACTAATATATTTTTTAATATACTAGAACATATTTTTTTATCTTGGCACCAACGGAAAGGTCATAAAATTCTCTTTCGAACAAATTTTAAACGGAGTCCATACAAATAATAGATAAATATTAATGAATTTTTTAAAAAATCTCTGGATCAGATCCATTTTAAAGAGGGGTAGGCGGGTTACACATGATGGGTGGGTTCATGGCTCTGAAAAAAACTTTCGGAGAGAGATTTTGAATCTTTAGTTTTATTTAATTATTTTTAACTCTTTACAACATTGTTGAAAAGTGTTTATGACTTTGTTCATTGTTTCTGACTGTCTGCCTGTCTGTATGTTCATTAGCATGATAACTGCCGTAAAATTGACTTTATCAGAATGAAATTTTAGCATGTTGTTGAGACTGGCTGTGGGACATAAGGGAATGTAATTGAGTAATATCACCCAATTAAATTTGGATTGACCCCGGATTGAAAAAATGAAATACATTGAACCATATGGAACCTAATTATTTAAACATTTTTAAGGCGAAATTAAAATTCACAAATTGCTTTGAAAATTTTAAAGAAATAATCAAATTATAACATAAAATATATAAAAAAAATTTCAGTAACATATGCTCGGTAGTTTTTTTAAATAAAAATTAAAATAATAATGACACCCATATAATATGAAGAGGTCATGTGGCCTACTTCAAAATGAAATATGGCATGCATTTTGTGTCAAAATCGTGATCTTTAAAATTATTTTTAATTTATATTTAGTGTTGCATCCGACCTAAAACCGTTTTATATTTGCGTTTTTTCTGTGCATCCATATTCTGCGCCAAGTCAGTTACAATACTTTGGAATTTAAATGATCATCAAAATTTGATTATTTCTACAACGAAGCCTAACTTTAATGAATGTAAAATGTAAACAAGTGATTTTAAGATGAGTTGTATAAGAATTGCTGAATTTTTTTTCATGCAATAAATACTAACGCAATTTAATTCTAATTCTCCATGATTTTAATTTTCCAAGTAAAATAAATTATTGTAGTTTTACGATAATTATAATAATATCGCCGCTGAATGTATCATATATTAGAGATATTTAAATAAAATTACAGTTGGATAGGGTTTTATAATCATTGCTTTATGCATGATTAATCTTTCTAGTATTTATATTTAGTGTTGCATCCGCCATGAAACCACTTTAGTTTTGCATAGTATCTGTGTTTCTAAATTCTGTGCTTACGCTATTACAATATTTTGTTATTTCAAATGATCACTAAACTTCGATTATTTCTACAACGAAGCCTAATTTTAACGTATGCAAATTGTAAACAAAACAAATGATTGTAAGATAGGTTGTATAAGAATTGCTGAAATTTTTAACGCAAAATTATTTAGCTCTGGAGTCTGGAATATAAGTGATATGAATGGAAGAGTCATTGATTCTACTTAGATAGTGAAGCAAGCGATTTTATAGCATTGACGTTTTTGATGACGTTTTAAGTTTCTAATTATTGTACTGTTATAATAATTTTTAAAATATCACCGCTGAATGTATCGCATTTTAGAGATGTTTAAATAAAATTGCATTTTAGTTGGGAAGTGTTTCATAATTAATGCTTTATGCATGATTAATCTTTTTTGTTATTTTATTTATTTATTTATTTATTTTTATTTCATTTTATTTATTTATTTATTTTTATTTCATTTTATTTATTAATTTATTTGTTTTGCGATTAGCGTTCTTGGTGAATTGATTAGTAACGGGCGCTTTTTATGACCAAGACAACGCCGTGTAATCCATTCCAGTAAGTATCTAAGTATCAAAGTAGTATTCTAGCAAGTATTATAGTAAGAATAGTTGGTAATTCAAGAAAATTTCTAGCATAACCAGAGTCGAGCAGATGATAGCATAATCAGACGTAAGAATAGAGGAACGGTTTCGAAGTTTTAAGATAAAATATTTTCTTACCACATTCTACACTACATTAACCATAAGGCAGACACGATATTAATTAAACACGACTAAAAGCACATTCGTAACATGTGGACCGGGATGATCGAATATCTTTATTACAACCCGATGGATGCAAAATTATACTTTAAATTTAATTACGGTATATGCTTTCAAATAGAAAGTAATTTAATGCTTGCACCCAACATCCAAAATGTAATTTTAATTCAAAATTGCATCAAAGTAGATCTCGTCACTACCTACACATAATTTTAACTGGCTATAACATCCCCTCTGCTTTCCGTGAAGCTCGAGTAAATTGTGTAATTAAATTAGTGAGAGATTTATGACGTGGCTGTTAGTATTGCGAGCCTCTGATGAACAGCACTCGAGATAAAAGTTGAAACAGCGTTTTAGATAGTAATGCTGCATCGTTACTTAAAATACGCAACATTCAGGCTATTTGAACGAACATAAGATAAAAAGTAAAATGTCCATGTGGAATTCACCATATTAATATTCTATAACGACATTTATAGAATATTAATATGGTGAATATTTTATATTTATTTTATATATATATATATATATATATATATATATATCATATTATCATATATATACCGGGTGGTCAGAATTAAAACACCCCTACTCTGAGCTCTCTATACATCGAACTACTTACTCAGTGTAAAGGCTCCAAAATTGTTGAACCTAATATTCAAGACATGGGGAAAGGGATTACGCGAAAAAAAATAGTTCCAGAAACACCGATAGGTGGCGCTGTACAACAGAAAATATGCTGAAAGACACAATATAATCACGAAAAAACAAGCACATGCGATATGGAATTTTTCCTTTTTAATTTCTTTTGCTGATATGAAAAGAAAAGATGATAAAAATGCGAAGAAACTTAAACTGTCATTGTAACTGCAATTTCGCACTGCAAGCACAAAAATTTGCATAAACCCTTGGTTTGCAGCTACTATGTTCTGGGCATAAAAGGGGATGAAACTGGGAAGTTTTCATTTTTATCAGCGATGGTTGTCACACTGCCAGAACGTGCTTTGCTTGTAAAGCTGTTTTATGAAAACAATGGACATGCTGCAGCTGCACTTCGAGAGTTTTGTCGACTTAAGAATTTGCGCAAAGGACCATTACTTCCACAAGCTCTCAGGAGAATGATCGCTCGATTCGAGAAATCTGGACATCTTGGAGTTCAGCCGGGTCGAAGACGCAAATCGACTCGTTCAGATGTCGTTGACGATGTTGCCACCGTTGAACAATCCGTTGAACACCGTTGCCATTGTTGAACAATCAATGGATAACGTTATAGGCTGTAGTAGTGCATGTGGAGTGTCACGACACTTGGGTGTTTCCTACAGCACAGTGCAGAACGTACTGAGAAACATAGTGCATTTTTTCCCGTACAAAATTAGTCACAATCACCTCTTGCTAACCATCGACAGGGAGAAGCGACTGACCTTTGTATTGACATTTCTGGCTAGAGCTGAAGTGGAGGCATCGTGGCTATGGCAGATTCCATGGAGTGATGAAGCGCATTTCCATCTAAGTGGAACAGTCAACACCCATAACTGTCGCATTTGGGACACGGAAAACCCTCGTACCTTCCAAGAGATTCCACTTCACTCACCGAAAGTTACAGTCTGGTGTGGATTCACAGCCACATTCATTCTCGGACCTTTCTTTTTCGAAGAGGCTACTCCCAATGGTCCTGTGACATGCACCGTGACGGCCAGGATGTACAAAAACATGTTCGAAAATTTTGTTGTACCCCAACTGCAACAGCACCAATGTCTTGATTCAATTACCTTTATGCAAGATGGAGCGCCTCCATACACTGGACTCTGTGTACAGCAGTTTCTTCGGCAACATTTTACTAATGGTAGAGTAATTAGTCGTGCGTTTCCGACATCCTGGCCATCTCGTTCTCCAGATCTTAATCCCTGTGATTTTTGGCTGTGGGGATACTTAAAAAGTCTTGTTTATCGAGGACGTCTGATCGGGGCCGGCGGGATTTCTTCTTCTTATCGGGCCTAGATGCAGGTTTCGTGACGTCACAACTTATATCCCATCCACGGCGTTTACACTTTGCTCTAGTTCTTAATCAGCGTCGATATTTTAGAGTGATAGAAGTTGGTTGAAATAAAAATGTTTTAATTGAATAAATATAACGAAAACAAATTATATATATAAAGAAGGAATATAAATAAGATTGTAAAGTAAAAAAATACTGAATATTTCCGTAGTTACGAGGTTATTTTTTTTTCTTTTCTTCTAAAAGATTCAATGCCAGGTTTCAACCTTTTGAATTTTATTTTTTCATAAAATTCATTTACTTGAGAAATCTGGCTTTTGTTCTTAAATAACCTAATGCACAGAAACACATTATGACCTCTTATATATATCTTAAATAATAAAAGGCAATGTCTGTGTGTCTGTGTGTCTGTGTGTCTTATACACTATACGTTTCGCGACCGCGCGTCCGAGAGCTACGAAATTTGGCAATCGGAGACCCGGGGGGGAGGGAAGGGGACACGTGAAAACAGATTTTTAAAATTTTAATTATTTTTTTTGTTATTTAATGTTTTATGCGATTTCTACCGTTTTTTGCCATTTTTGCCCTTTTTTTCCCACGATCCGGACATCGTAGGAAAAAACAAATCACACCATCGGAAAGAGCTGACAATTGCGAGTAAAAATATATCAATTTCAAATCTGAATTTCGATTTCTAATATTTTTTAAAGATTTTAAAACAAAAGTCACTTTTTGCTCAAGAAAAATATTTTTGGTTTTTAAATTCTCGCATAGTAAAAAGTACTCATAATTTCGACTAATAATTTACATTTTTAGAAAGGTCAAACATCTGGCATTCTTACAAGTCCATTCTGGTCAGGAAATATTCCGTATTGCCCACAGGATCGGGATTTTAAAAGTTTCCGAATTTAAATTTCTCGGCGTTCCGCTCGGCGTGCCGCTTCTTAACCGGCGTTTCTCCCCCGCAGAAGAAGGGCAGGTGGTGGGTGGGGACGTCAAGGTGGAGGTGACGTCACGGTTCTGAATAGAGCTCCTTTACTCCATATAAATTATTATATTTATATTTTAAATGATGGAACGATATGGATTTTTTAAATGGATATTTTAATTTTATGGATATTTTAAATGATGAAACAATGGAATGAGGATGATGGAATTAAGCATATGGTCATTTTAAATTGCAAATTAGCGCGCGGGAAGTTAGCGGTAGGCCCGGTTTCGATTCCCGCCATTGCCAAAACTGCCGCCGTGTTTACGTGGAATACGATCACGTTAAATATGTGGGTCCGTAAGTCCTTCCGAGAGGTTGGTGGTAGGGGAAGGATGATACGGCCCCTGTGGATGCCTCCCCCACTGGGTTCCCGTCTAAATTGAGTGAATATATAGAAAGTTATGGAGATTGTCGCGGAGGGCGCGGCAGCCCAGTGGTTAGCGCGCGGGAATTGCACTCAGTAGGCCCGGGTTCGATTCCCGCCACTGCCAAAACTTACGCTACGTTTACGCGGAGTACGATCACGTTATACATGTGGGTTCGTGAGTCCTTCCGAGAGGTTGGTGGTAGGGGAAGGAGGGTACGGTCTAAATTGGGTGAATAAAAAGAAAGTTATGGAGATTGTCGCGGAGGGCGAAGTAGCCCAGTGGTTAGCGCGCGGGAATTGCACGCGGTAGGCCCGGGTTCGATTTCCGCCACTGACACGGAGTCCGATCACGTTAAACATATGGGTCCGTATGTTTTTCCGAGAGGTTGGTGGTAGGGGAAGGAGGGTACGTTCCCTGTGGATGCCTCCCCCACTGGGTTCCGGTCTAAATTGGGTGGCACATCCTGGCCGTCCAACCAGTTACCTTACACCTTTCTGGTCGGTCGCGCCAACGAGTTTGCAACGGTTGGAATTTGCCACGATCAGCATTTTCAAGGGTTGCGAACAGGCTGGTCGCCAAAGGCGGCTAGTATATATATATAATAATGCTTTTGGGCAGAGTTAATTAAATTTTTAATTACATAGTTCTCCTAAAACATTTTTGTAATAAGGTCTTTCAAAAGTTTTAACTGTCAGATTTACATAACATATATCCTAATATACATACATACTTAATAATAATATTTAATAATAAATATACTATTAATAATTATTGAATACTATTAATTAATATAATATGAATACTTATTTAATAGTAATATACATACATACTTAATAATATATATATATACTTAATAATAATACATACTTAATAATATATATATACTTAATAATATGCATACATAATAATAACACATTATGAGCGACTATTTCGGAAGTTACATTTGTAATTGATAGCAGGGTTGTGATATAAACATATTTATTTTTTGTTATTGTGCACTTTCAGTTTAAATGGAAATCCCTAGTTTGGTACAATGAAATGTAGAGATTAGCGTGAATGACAGGAAAAGGCAGTAGTCTCAAATAGTAATAACTTTTAAAAAACTATAAAATCGCTTTCGGGTGATACGCTTTTTTACAACAGAAATAATTTAATAAATTGAATAAATCGGTTAAATATCAAATATAATACTGTATTACAATGACAAACTATTTTACCAAACTTATTTTAATAGCTTAAATCTTACCTGTTTTTTTTTCAACGAAAATAATTTTAGACGCTACTTATTGACAGACAATTTTCACCTGTGATGTGAAGTTTTGAAAATTCTACTTTTAACACTTTAAGGTTGCTGAGTGTTGTCATCTGAATTTTAATGAAACAATAATAAGCTAAATAATCCACGAAAAGTTTTCGTAGCCAATATGAATTTCAGTTTTTCCAAAAAAAAATTATGAAATTCAGATTTTTTTTCAGTTATAAGACTTTCACAAGTTTCGGAAGAGTGATTAGCAATGAAATACGTACTTAAAAAACGTCATTGATTCTCTATCAACGCTATAGTCAATCGCATAAATGTCAACGAAGCATTACAAAAGTAGTTTGATAAGAACCAATTTTCTAACATGAGACATCAGATGTCATCGCAAATCAAATTTCATTGTTAGTGATCAATTAACATATAAAATGTGTAAGTGTATACAGATTACTTATACTCCTTTGCTAGATGCAGATATATTAAAATTTGGTGTTGCCTATTTTTCGTATCTCCTGGCAAGAAAGCACAAAGTATGTTTATTCTCATAAGCAGCAATTGTACTCATTATAT
This sequence comes from Amaurobius ferox, assembly GCA_951213105.1. Taxonomy (NCBI): domain Eukaryota; kingdom Metazoa; phylum Arthropoda; class Arachnida; order Araneae; family Amaurobiidae; genus Amaurobius; species Amaurobius ferox. The sequence continues at coordinate 94,638,581 of OX578146.1, forward strand.
TTAATATATGTTTAGCGAGGAAAATAGAAATGGCAATAAAATCGATGTTTAGTTAATATAGTGTGTTGAATTGTTTGACATCGGATGCAGAAACCTCAAGTTTTCAATTTAAAACACATGTTTTTGCAATCGACGAACTAAGATTGTATGATTATAGGCCCTGAAGAGGAAATATGATATTTTTCTATTATTTTCCTAGAAGCGAGGTACAATCATAAATGCTCCAATATATACGAAAATATATCCTTAGGAAGATAAATTAGATCTAGAGATGTTGTGAGAAGGACGGGTCTCTTTAGCTGCCACATCCATTAGGTTTCAGCCTATATTGAATATCTATCTCCCATCCATACAAACAGGTATATTACACCTTCCGATAGGTTGGACATTTTGGGTAATACGATAATATTAGAAGGAAGGTGTAGATTTTATCTTATTTCTCCTTCTCTGTCTCATAAAACACTATGCGCATGACATAGGACAGCAGAGCTTTTGATCTTTATTGCTTGGCTTATTTTACTGCGACGAAAAGAGTTAAATGGAACTTATGCATTAGTAATGAAACAATTTGTTCAACCTCTGATATTTTATCGAAATGTCACAGACGAGAAAACACAAAAGATGCAGTTTCTAAAAATAAAGTATTACCATTGTGCAAGATTTAAAATGAAATTTAAATATTGAATAGCACTCATTAATATTTCGTTAAATAAAAATAAATATGTTCAGTCTTAATTTCCTTATTATCCGTTATTCAAACTGTAATAATCCTAGATCTTGATAGTCGCATTATGCTTATTTCTGAACTGGGCGATCTAATCAGAATGCAATGACGCGGAATAATGATCGATTGGTTATGAAACAATAACCAATTCCTGCATTACAGTAATTGTTGTTTTAATTATCATACTAATGACCAGCAATTAAGGGCGTCATTGATAGCAACGCTTTCTTCATTTAATGTATAATTAATTGATGATAAATAAATATCGCATAAACTGCTGATATATAACCCAGAGGAAGAATCGAATACTTAACTTCTCAATTAGAGGAAGAATCGTACCCTTAACTTCTTAATCAGTGGAAATCTCAGCCTTAACTTTTTAATCAGAAGAATAATCGCACTCTTACCTTCTTAGAAGAATCGCACCCTTTACTTCTTCGAAAAGTCGCACCCTTAACTTCTTGGGCCAACGGCCGTACCGTGCTGAAAACACCGGTTCTCGTTAGATCACCGAAGTCAGGCAGCATCGGGCGCGGTTAGTACTTGGGTGGGTGACCACCTGGGAACACCGCGTGCTGTTGGCACATTTCGGGCGCTGTAGCTCGGTGGTTTGCGCGCTGGATTTGCACGCTGCCAAAACTGCTGCCGTGTTCATGCGGGGTACGATCACGTTAAACATGAGGGTCCGTAAGTACTTTCGAGGGGTTGGTGGTAGGGGAAGGAGGGTACGGTCCCTGTGGATGCCTCCCCCACTGGGTTCCGGTCTAAATTGGGTGGAACTTCCCGGCCGTCCATACAGTTACCTTACACCTTTCTGGTAGGTCGGACGGTCTGGGTCTCAACAACAACAACCCTTAACTTCTTAATCAGAGGAAGAATCGCACCCTTAACTTCTTAATCAGAAAAAGAATCGCACCCTTAATTTCTTAATCAGAGGAAGGGTGCGATTGCACCCTTGGCTTCTTGATCAGGGCGCTAAAAGTATACTGAGTTACCCAAGATTTAAACGGAGTGCCAAATTCTACTTCCCACAAATACGGATCGAGACCCCAACAAATGTACTTTTGCTTCTGTCTTCAACATTAAGTCCAATCTTTATAAGTACGAATATTAATACAAATACGAATCTTTATATCGTGGTTCAAAATTTGCAACAAAACTGCAAATGTGATATTTGCATCAAGAAAATCATGATGTATTGATGCAAATATCGCAATTTGTAGTCCACCCCTAATTGACAGAAACTATGTGGTTAAACAAGCTTTTTGAAAGCTTGAGATGTTCAAAATTTTGGAAATCACCAACCTAATATCTCAGCGAGTAAGTAAGAAAGATCATATCAGTTTTATTGGAATAATGAGTTCAACGTGCAATTTGTTATAGTTTATTTTTAGTAGAGGGACGTATACGTTTTTAGGAACTCATAACGTTTAGAGGAACGTATAAAGTGTTTAGTTAAGAGGAACGTATAACGCGTTTAGTTAAGAGGAACTTTCAGATCCTCTATTTTTTTTTTGGTAGTACTACACTATTGAAACAAAATGCCTCGACATAATGCTATTGTCTTTTCTGATAATAATTGAAAGCAAACACCTGCGAGCGACGAAGATCTCGTAAGGATTTACGGATCCATATATTCAACGTGCCCGTATTCCGCTTGAACACGGGGACAATTTGAGCAGCGCCGGGAATCGAACTCAGGTCAACCGAATGCAATTCCCATGCACTAACCACTTTGTAATCTTGCCCCTGTATTAAAACTTGCCTCCAAACCTCCAAGTTTGAAACCAGGTACGACTGTAACATACATGCGAAAGCAAACGTAAACGCAGTCCTGCAAACGTTTCTCATAGAGCATTTTCCAGGAAAGCGGAATCAAAGGCAAGGATAAGACATGCATCATAGACTAGCTTGATGCCTGCATTTGTGACCTTGGACCTTTAGACAAGCTCTTCTCTATGGGGCTCTATGGTCCTGCAATAGCGTTAACGTTCGAAGTTAATTTCTGTGACTGGAATCCTTTCGATTCAGCAATCGTTCTCAAACTGCAGTTAGATAATTTAAGGATGTTATTGATAATTCAAATGTACCTCATATAATAGAGGTAGATGTCTGAATGACTGTGTGTGTGCGCAATCTGTAACGATAAATATAATCATCGTACGGCCATAAAATTTGGTACATAGGTACTTGAGAACTCGGAAAAGTGCACATTGCAGTTATTATTTTTTTATTTCCAATTAGATGTTTAGTTATTTTATGTTTTAGCCTTTTCACAAAAATCGGTCCTAAAACGACCGAGAGATCTGTGCTAATATATTTTTTAATATACTAGCACAGATTTTTTATCTTGGCACAAACGGAAAGGTCATAAAATTCTCTTTCGAACAAATTTTAAACGGAGTCCATACAAATAATAGATAAACATTAATGATTTTTTTTAAAAATCTCTGGATCAGATCCATTTTAAAGAGCAGTAGGCGGGTTACACATGATAGGTGGGTTCTTGGCTGTGAAAAACTAATATATTTTTTAATATACTAGCACATATTTTTTATCTTGGCACCAACGGAAAGGTCATAAAATTCTCTTTCGAACAAATTTTAAACGGAGTCCATACAAATAGTAGATAAATATTAATGATTTTTTTTAAAAATCTCTGGATCAGATCCATTTTAAAGAGGAGTAGGCGGGTTACGCATGATGGGTGTGTTCTTGGCTCTGAAAAACTAATATATTTTTTAATATACTAGAACATATTTTTTTATCTTGGCACCAACGGAAAGGTCATAAAATTCTCTTTCGAACAAATTTTAAACGGAGTCCATACAAATAGTAGATAAATATTAATGATTTTTTTTAAAAATCTCTGGATCAGATCCATTTTAAAGAGGAGTAGGCGGGTTACGCATGATGGGTGTGTTCTTGGCTCTGAAAAACTAATATATTTTTTAATATACTAGAACATATTTTTTTATCTTGGCACCAACGGAAAGGTCATAAAATTCTCTTTCGAACAAATTTTAAACGGAGTCCATACAAATAGTAGATAAATATTAATGATTTTTTTTAAAAATCTCTGGATCAGATCCATTTTAAAGAGGAGTAGGCGGGTTACGCATGATGGGTGTGTTCTTGGCTCTGAAAAACTAATATATTTTTTAATATACTAGAACATATTTTTTTATCTTGGCACCAACGGAAAGGTCATAAAATTCTCTTTCGAACAAATTTTAAACGGAGTCCATACAAAAAATAGATAAATATTAATGAATTTTTTAAAAAATCTCTGGATCAGATCCATTTTAAAGAGGGGTAGGCGGGTTACACATGATGGGTGGGTTGATGGCTCTGAAAAAAACTTTCGGAGAGAGATTTTGAATCTTTAGTTTTATTTAATTATTTTTAACTCTTTACAACATTGTTGAAAAGTGTTTATGACTTTGTTCATTGTTTCTGACTGTCTGCCTGTCTGTATGTTCATTAGCATGATAACTGCCGTAAAATTGACTTTATCAGAATGAAATTTTAGCATGTTGTTGAGACTGGCTGTGGGACATAAGGGAATGTAATTGTGTAATATCACCCAATTAAATTTGGATTGACCCCGGATTGAAAAAATGAAATACATTGAACCATATGGAACCTAATTATTTAAACATTTTTAAGGCGAAATTAAAATTCACAAATTGCTTTGAAAATTTTAAAGAAATAATCAAATTATAACATAAAATATATAAAAAAAATTTCAGTAACATATGCTCGGTAGTTTTTTTAAATAAAAATTAAAATAATAATGACACCCATATAATATGAAGAGGTCATGTGGCCTACTTCAAAATGAAATATGGCATGCATTTTGTGTCAAAATCGTGATCTTTAAAATTATTTTTAATTTATATTTAGTGTTGCATCCGACCTAAAACCGTTTTATATTTGCGTTTTTTCTGTGCATCCATATTCTGCGCCAAGTCAGTTACAATACTTTGGAATTTAAATGATCATCAAAATTTGATTATTTCTACAACGAAGCCTAACTTTAATGAATGTAAAATGTAAACAAGTGATTTTAAGATGAGTTGTATAAGAATTGCTGAATTTTTTTTCATGCAATAAATACTAACGCAATTTAATTCTAATTCTCCATGATTTTAATTTTCCAAGTAAAATAAATTATTGTAGTTTTACGATAATTATAATAATATCGCCGCTGAATGTATCATATATTAGAGATATTTAAATAAAATTACAGTTGGATAGGGTTTTATAATCATTGCTTTATGCATGATTAATCTTTCTAGTATTTATATTTAGTGTTGCATCCGCCATGAAACCACTTTAGTTTTGCATAATATCTGTGTTTCTAAATTCTGTGCTTACGCTATTACAATATTTTGTTATTTCAAATGATCACTAAACTTCGATTATTTCTACAACGAAGCCTAATTTTAACGTATGCAAATTGTAAACAAAACAAATGATTGTAAGATAGGTTGTATAAGAATTGCTGAAATTTTTAACGCAAAATTATTTAGCTCTGGAGTCTGGAATATAAGTGATATGAATGGAAGAGTCATTGATTCTACTTAGATAGTGAAGCAAGCGATTTTATAGCATTGACGTTTTTGATGACGTTTTAAGTTTCTAATTATTGTACTGTTATAATAATTTTTAAAATATCACCGCTGAATGTATCGCATTTTAGAGATGTTTAAATAAAATTGCATTTTAGTTGGGAAGTGTTTCATAATTAATGCTTTATGCATGATTAATCTTTTTTGTTATTTTATTTATTTATTTATTTATTTTTATTTCATTTTATTTATTTATTTATTTTTATTTCATTTTATTTATTAATTTATTTGTTTTGCGATTAGCGTTCTTGGTGAATTGATTAGTAACGGGCGCTTTTTATGACCAAGACAACGCCGTGTAATCCATTCCAGTAAGTATCTAAGTATCAAAGTAGTATTCTAGCAAGTATTATATTAAGAATAGTTGGTAATTCAAGAAAATTTCTAGCATAACCAGAGTCGAGCAGATGATAGCATAATCAGACGTAAGAATAGAGGAACGGTTTCGAAGTTTTAAGATAAAATATTTTCTTACCACATTCTACACTACATTAACCATAAGGCAGACACGATATTAATTAAACACGACTAAAAGCACATTCGTAACATGTGGACCGGGATGATCGAATATCTTTATTACAACCCGATGGATGCAAAATTATACTTTAAATTTAATTACGGTATATGCTTTCAAATAGAAAGTAATTTAATGCTTGCACCCAACATCCAAAATGTAATTTTAATTCAAAATTGCATCAAAGTAGATCTCGTCACTACCTACACATAATTTTAACTGGCTATAACATCCCCTCTGCTTTCCGTGAAGCTCGAGTAAATTGTGTAATTAAATTAGTGAGAGATTTATGACGTGGCTGTTAGTATTGCGAGCCTCTGATGAACAGCACTCGAGATAAAAGTTGAAACAGCGTTTTAGATAGTAATGCTGCATCGTTACTTAAAATACGCAACATTCAGGCTATTTGAACGAACATAAGATAAAAAGTAAAATGTCCATGTGGAATTCACCATATTAATATTCTATAACGACATTTATAGAATATTAATATGGTGAATATTTTATATTTATTTTATATATATATATATATATATATATATATATATCATATTATCATATATATACCGGGTGGTCAGAATTAAAACACCCCTACTCTGAGCTCTCTATACATCGAACTACTTACTCAGTGTAAAGGCTCCAAAATTGTTGAACCTAATATTCAAGACATGGGGAAAGGGATTACGCGAAAAAAAATAGTTCCAGAAACACCGATAGGTGGCGCTGTACAACAGAAAATATGCTGAAAGACACAATATAATCACGAAAAAACAAGCACATGCGATATGGAATTTTTCCTTTTTAATTTCTTTTGCTGATATGAAAAGAAAAGATGATAAAAATGCGAAGAAACTTAAACTGTCATTGTAACTGCAATTTCGCACTGCAAGCACAAAAATTTGCATAAACCCTTGGTTTGCAGCTACTATGTTCTGGGCATAAAAGGGGATGAAACTGGGAAGTTTTCATTTTTATCAGCGATGGTTGTCACACTGCCAGAACGTGCTTTGCTTGTAAAGCTGTTTTATGAAAACAATGGACATGCTGCAGCTGCACTTCGAGAGTTTTGTCGACTTAAGAATTTGCGCAAAGGACCATTACTTCCACAAGCTCTCAGGAGAATGATCGCTCGATTCGAGAAATCTGGACATCTTGGAGTTCAGCCGGGTCGAAGACGCAAATCGACTCGTTCAGATGTCGTTGACGATGTTGCCACCGTTGAACAATCCGTTGAACACCGTTGCCATTGTTGAACAATCAATGGATAACGTTATAGGCTGTAGTAGTGCATGTGGAGTGTCACGACACTTGGGTGTTTCCTACAGCACAGTGCAGAACGTACTGAGAAACATAGTGCATTTTTTCCCGTACAAAATTAGTCACAATCACCTCTTGCTAACCATCGACAGGGAGAAGCGACTGACCTTTGTATTGACATTTCTGGCTAGAGCTGAAGTGGAGGCATCGTGGCTATGGCAGATTCCATGGAGTGATGAAGCGCATTTCCATCTAAGTGGAACAGTCAACACCCATAACTGTCGCATTTGGGACACGGAAAACCCTCGTACCTTCCAAGAGATTCCACTTCACTCACCGAAAGTTACAGTCTGGTGTGGATTCACAGCCACATTCATTCTCGGACCTTTCTTTTTCGAAGAGGCTACTCCCAATGGTCCTGTGACATGCACCGTGACGGCCAGGATGTACAAAAACATGTTCGAAAATTTTGTTGTACCCCAACTGCAACAGCACCAATGTCTTGATTCAATTACCTTTATGCAAGATGGAGCGCCTCCATACACTGGACTCTGTGTACAGCAGTTTCTTCGGCAACATTTTACTAATGGTAGAGTAATTAGTCGTGCGTTTCCGACATCCTGGCCATCTCGTTCTCCAGATCTTAATCCCTGTGATTTTTGGCTGTGGGGATACTTAAAAAGTCTTGTTTATCGAGGACGTCTGATCGGGGCCGGCGGGATTTCTTCTTCTTATCGGGCCTAGATGCAGGTTTCGTGACGTCACAACTTATATCCCATCCACGGCGTTTACACTTTGCTCTAGTTCTTAATCAGCGTCGATATTTTAGAGTGATAGAAGTTGGTTGAAATAAAAATGTTTTAATTGAATAAATATAACGAAAACAAATTATATATATAAAGAAGGAATATAAATAAGATTGTAAAGTAAAAAAATACTGAATATTTCCGTAGTTACGAGGTTATTTTTTTTTCTTTTCTTCTAAAAGATTCAATGCCAGGTTTCAACCTTTTGAATTTTATTTTTTCATAAAATTCATTTACTTGAGAAATCTGGCTTTTGTTCTTAAATAACCTAATGCACAGAAACACATTATGACCTCTTATATATATCTTAAATAATAAAAGGCAATGTCTGTGTGTCTGTGTGTCTGTGTGTCTTATACACTATACGTTTCGCGACCGCGCGTCGGAGAGCTACGAAATTTGGCAATCGGAGACCCGGGGGGGAGGGAAGGGGACACGTGAAAACAGATTTTTAAAATTTTAATTATTTTTTTTGTTATTTAATGTTTTATGCGATTTCTACCGTTTTTTGCCATTTTTGCCCTTTTTTTCCCACGATCCGGACATCGTAGGAAAAAACAAATCACACCATCGGAAAGAGCTGACAATTGCGAGTAAAAATATATCAATTTCAAATCTGAATTTCGATTTCTAATATTTTTTAAAGATTTTAAAACAAAAGTCACTTTTTGCTCAAGAAAAATATTTTTGGTTTTTAAATTCTCGCATAGTAAAAAGTACTCATAATTTCGACTAATAATTTACATTTTTAGAAAGGTCAAACATCTGGCATTCTTACAAGTCCATTCTGGTCAGGAAATATTCCGTATTGCCCACAGGATCGGGATTTTAAAAGTTTCCGAATTTAAATTTCTCGGCGTTCCGCTCGGCGTGCCGCTTCTTAACCGGCGTTTCTCCCCCGCAGAAGAAGGGCAGGTGGTGGGTGGGGACGTCAAGGTGGAGGTGACGTCACGGTTCTGAATAGAGCTCCTTTACTCCATATAAATTATTATATTTATATTTTAAATGATGGAACGATATGGATTTTTTAAATGGATATTTTAATTTTATGGATATTTTAAATGATGAAACAATGGAATGAGGATGATGGAATTAAGCATATGGTCATTTTAAATTGCAAATTAGCGCGCGGGAAGTTAGCGGTAGGCCCGGTTTCGATTCCCGCCACTGCCAAAACTGCCGCCGTGTTTACGTGGAATACGATCACGTTAAATATGTGGGTCCGTAAGTCCTTCCGAGAGGTTGGTGGTAGGGGAAGGATGATACGGCCCCTGTGGATGCCTCCCCCACTGGGTTCCCGTCTAAATTGAGTGAATATATAGAAAGTTATGGAGATTGTCGCGGAGGGCGCGGCAGCCCAGTGGTTAGCGCGCGGGAATTGCACTCAGTAGGCCCGGGTTCGATTCCCGCCACTGCCAAAACTTACGCCACGTTTACGCGGAGTACGATCACGTTATACATGTGGGTTCGTGAGTCCTTCCGAGAGGTTGGTGGTAGGGGAAGGAGGGTACGGTCTAAATTGGGTGAATAAAAAGAAAGTTATGGAGATTGTCGCGGAGGGCGAAGTAGCCCAGTGGTTAGCGCGCGGGAATTGCACGCGGTAGGCCCGGGTTCGATTTCCGCCACTGACACGGAGTCCGATCACGTTAAACATATGGGTCCGTATGTTTTTCCGAGAGGTTGGTGGTAGGGGAAGGAGGGTACGTTCCCTGTGGATGCCTCCCCCACTGGGTTCCGGTCTAAATTGGGTGGCACATCCTGGCCGTCCAACCAGTTACCTTACACCTTTCTGGTCGGTCGCGCCAACGAGTTTGCAACGGTTGGAATTTGCCACGATCAGCATTTTCAAGGGTTGCGAACAGGCTGGTCGCCAAAGGCGGCTAGTATATATATATAATAATGCTTTTGGGCAGAGTTAATTAAATTTTTAATTACATAGTTCTCCTAAAACATTTTTGTAATAAGGTCTTTCAAAAGTTTTAACTGTCAGATTTACATAACATATATCCTAATATACATACATACTTAATAATAATATTTAATAATAAATATACTATTAATAATTATTGAATACTATTAATTAATATAATATGAATACTTATTTAATAGTAATATACATACATACTTAATAATATATATATATACTTAATAATAATACATACTTAATAATATATATATACTTAATAATATGCATACATAATAATAACACATTATGAGCGACTATTTCGGAAGTTACATTTGTAATTGATAGCAGGGTTGTGATATAAACATATTTATTTTTTGTTATTGTGCACTTTCAGTTTAAATGGAAATCCCTAGTTTGGTACAATGAAATGTAGAGATTAGCGTGAATGACAGGAAAAGGCAGTAGTCTCAAATAGTAATAACTTTTAAAAAACTATAAAATCGCTTTCGGGTGATACGCTTTTTTACAACAGAAATAATTTAATAAATTGAATAAATCGGTTAAATATCAAATATAATACTGTATTACAATGACAAACTATTTTACCAAACTTATTTTAATAGCTTAAATCTTACCTGTTTTTTTTTCAACGAAAATAATTTTAGACGCTACTTATTGACAGACAATTTTCACCTGTGATGTGAAGTTTTGAAAATTCTACTTTTAACACTTTAAGGTTGCTGAGTGTTGTCATCTGAATTTTAATGAAACAATAATAAGCTAAATAATCCACGAAAAGTTTTCGTAGCCAATATGAATTTCAGTTTTTCCAAAAAAAAATTATGAAATTCAGATTTTTTTTTGTTTTTTGTAATTACAAAAATGCATGTAAAAAAAAAAAAAACACCAATGATTTGTGTATTTCACATTTTTATATTTAATACATATGTGCTTAAAATAAATAAAACCATTGGTTTCCAGTCTCTTTGGAGGTCAGATGAATGAAAATAAAGTTACATTATTCATTAATTGATAGTACTGTAGCAAATTCTCAATTTTAATCTTGTTTTTTGCTACAACAATTGGACAATTGCCCATAGACCATTTACAAATTGCAGATCAATGATTCCTTTTTGACTCACTAATAAAAAATCAAAACACGTACACAAAACGAACAAGATAACGTAAAAATTTTATTTACATGAAATTTTCTGCACATTTACTTTTTAATTACTTACACCAAAAAATTTGAGGGTGTATAATCCATGAATTTTTTTTTTTTTTTTTTTTGGGGGGGTACCAAAAATTTTAGGGGGATGCAACAACAATCCGCAAAACTGTCTAACTCTACACTTTACATATATAAATCGAACAATTGTTTATATTGACAACAACAAACCTTACTAAGAAAAATGTCATTAGGCTAATGCATAAATAAAAAAATATGTATTTGCATTCTACTTATTCCATTAAGGTATGTTTAATTATACCCGATTTCCAGCAGCTTCTTACGTAGCAAAAATACTCGTTCAACGGACGAATTTGACGTTGGATTTGAAAAAAAATACGCTACCTAAAATCTTGACATCCATGAATCTAGTTCTAAATCATTTCTAATCATGTTCTAGATTTTAAAAATACACTTAAAAGAAAACCCCTTTCGGTGATATCTATATCTTCGTCAATATTTACACGATTATACTTTCAAACACATGATGTAAGTTGCAAATTGTGGGATGTACTTTATGACGTCACGAGCTACAGCAGCGCCGCAGGCATAGGCCCGATAAAGAGCAGAACTAATCCCGCCGGCCCCGGTCTGATAAACTTGGCAGATTTGAAAGACAGTATCACTCTGCATGTGAGAAGCATCTCAATCGACCAATTACGATCCGCAGTTGAACAAACTGTCTACAGACTGCAGATTTTACATCTTGAAGAAGGGAACCATATTGAGCAGCATTCCCTGCATCGATAAGGTCTTTGTGATATGAATGTTTGGTACGTTGGAATAAAATGTGTTACAAATGTGTATTTTGTGTCTTTTCAGCGTATTTTCTGTTCTACAGCGCCACCTATCGGTGTTTCTGGAACTAATTTGTTTTTCGCGTAATCCCTTTCCCCATGTCTTAAAGAGTATTGTTGGGTTGCTTTAGAATTTATGTAATTTGGAGGTTTGAAATTTACTTTTATTTATTTTTCACTGGCTCAATATTCTCAATTTGGTAATATTTAAATAATATTTATTGGCTTTTTCATTTATTCTTTAATTAGAATATTTTTAATCTTCTAAATTAATTTTCTTTATAATATCCTTAATTAAAAATGTTCCATTCCCTAAACAAATATTACTTTTGATTCTTTGAATTTATAAAAATTATTTATTTATTTGATTCCCCTTAAAATTCCCTTTAATTTGATGTCTCATTTTTCCATTTTGGGTAGAAATTCCGTTTGTTCTACAGTTTCAAGTTATTTCCATGTTCAGTGCATTTCAAAAATTTCAGTTGCGGCCATTTTTGGAATTCTGTTTTGCGGGCTTTTTTACCGCGATTGATGCGCTACCTAAGCGTTTTTCGCGCCTCTTTGGAATTCGTGAATTATTTTAATTGGTTCGCGTTTTTACGGATCGTCTGCTCTCGGAATTTTGAGTTTTATTTTGGCAATTCTAATTTCGGTAAGCGGATTTTAATTGCTGCCGTTTGTCTAAACTTCTCTCTTTTTTCCGCACATATAAATACGCGCGCAGAATTTTTCGGTTTCAGTTTTTTGTTGAAATCCCTCGTTGTGTGTTAACGCGAGAAGCGCGTCGTTGTATTGTCCATTGGAACTCATGTTCCACGCGAGATTTTCTATGGAATATTAGGTTCCTCGCGATGTTTTTTTTTATCATTTGCCTCTTTTAACGAAAGTTTTATTCGTCTGTACGAGTTAATTCGCGATGTGACTCTCCAGAAAAGTGTGTGGTGAAATTCATTATGCGAGTTACGTGAACGTAGCTTCTGACGATGACGGCTGTTCTATAAATATCCTCGTGTTCCAGATGTGGTTGTTAGGGCTTATTTCCTGATGTCATTCCCATTTTCAAGAATTATACTGAATCGTCTCCTGGTCCCAAATAATCGGGTTTGGAAAAATTCCTGTCATCCCTGTGAAACTCCACTTATAGAACTTTTCCTCTCTAACCTGTTACTCTAAGATGGCCCATCTGGGTGAATACTAATGCTTTATTTAAACTCTTAATTTCTTAAAGTCTGAATATGATTTCTCAATATTTTTTTAAATGTATGATTTAAATTTTATTCTTTTAAATTTAAAATTCTAAAACTTTATTTCTGAGACAAAATTTCTAAACCTTCATAAATTTTAGGAGCCTGGGAAAATTCTAAAATTCTTTTAAATTTAATATTTTTGTTAATGATTTTCGGATGGAATTCAAAATAGACTGTTTTGAGTCAAGTTTTTATGCTAATTCCTTAATTCTAACTAAGTTGATAAAATTCTAAAATTCTAATGTCTAAAATTCTAATGTTGATTCTTCCTGAGTTGCCTGCCTGTGAGCAGAGTTTTTGTATTTGTTAATTGGAATTAATTTGAAGTTACAATTTAATAAACTAATTTTCTTTAATCTAATTATTATGTCTTCCTTTATCTCTTTTATACACAGCAGGTTTTATTCTATCACTTTCAAACACAACAGTATGTTCAACAATTTTGGAGCCTTTTTACACTGAGTAGTTCGATCTATAGAGAGCTCAGAGTAGGGGTGTTTTAATTCTGACCACCCGGTATATATGTATATATATATATATATATATTATCAGTGTCATACCCTGGTTCAAAAACAATACTGAGGAAAATGAAATAGAGATATGAAAGGAAATATCTAACAAAAGGAAACCATTGCTACCATACAAGGCAAATCGATATATATATATATATATATATATATATAATAATAATAGAGTGAAAATCCAATCATAGAATAGAGAAAAGTTGCAACTCAAAAAACCCCAAAATTAAACAATGCCTAACAAATAAAAAAGTATCACAGAATCATCAATCAAGTGGAAAATAAAATGGAAACATCTAGTCATCAGGCTGATGACAAACAACAAACATCAATGGAAAGGAATCATTAATAGAAAATCAAATAAAATTCAAGCATTAAAGCTTTACATGTGGAAAAGCCCTAGGCCTAAACAAATGAATTGTTTATTTCAATACAACTCTTCATAAAGTCCAAGAATTTTATCAAAATGAACACAGAAAGCATATTTCTGATATCAGTGATAGATTATATCTATACACACTGATAACTGGAACAACATGCATATATATACAGAGAGAGAGAAATCTTCCGCTTAATTTGATAATGTTCTACAACGTTCTAACTAACTTTTTCGGTTCCCCTCACAGTTTCCGAGGTAAATGTGCAAATTTCCATATTTTGCTACGTTCCATAATTTCCATATATTATATAACATTAATAATAACGTTCCATTCTAATTTCTATATTTACCACGAAAAGAGAGGGTCGCTGATCGTGCGACAGGCACATATAATAGAGCCAACGCCGACCCGATCCGCGATACATGTACACGTAGCGGCTCCTGTGTGCCCATGAACCATATCTAGAAGCCTGAAGGAAGCGAATCAGCTATTCCATCGTCCCTTACGTGTGCTGCCGTTAACACGGGAACATCGGTGGCTCCGGTTGCAGTGGTACCGGGGCAAAGCAACGTGGAACGCCATAGATTGGCGATGTGTGGGGCTTAGCGATGAATGCCGTTTCGCTTTGGCGACCGATGATCAGCGTGTCCCAGTATGGAGGTCCAATGAACAATCCCAACCTCGTTATCGAGCGCTACACCAACCCCACTGCAGGCATCATGGATTGGAGAGCTATAGCGTACGACAGACGATTCGCTCTAGTAGTGGTACCTGGAACAGTGACGGGTCAGCGGTACGTGAATGATATTCTACGTCCCATATGCCTCCATCCGTTGCTGGGATTCCAGGTGCTGTTATGTTTTTCAGACCCAGGCCGTCCGACCTACCAGAAAGGTGTAAGGTAACTGGTTGGACGGCAGGGAAGTGCCACCCAATTTAGACCGGAACCCAGTGAGGGACGCATCCACAGGGACCGCACCCTCCTTCCCCTACCACCATCCTCTCGGAAGGACTTACGGGATTCCAGGTGCGCAATTCCAGCTGGATAATGCCCGGACGCACACGGATCGGGCGTGCCTGAGTCATGTCCGGACACTTCCATGGCTTGCCCGCTCCCCAGATCTGTCCCTCATCGAGCATGTGTGGGACCATTTGAAACGCCAGCTGCCTCATTGACGCAATCATCAGGATTTGGAACGTAATGCCCAACAGATGTGGACTCGTCTGCCGCAAGACAACATCAGGTGTCTGTTCGACATCATGCAGGACCGTATTGCTGCTTGTATCGCAGCACGAGGCGGTGCGACGTGCTATTGAGGATGACCGGTCTGTGTACCACAGCTCCCTCTGTATGTGGTCTGCTGTGCTGTTTTTGTGATCATGTATATCATTCATCTGTATCCTTCCATCAATAAAATTTCAGATCCATCCTATGCTTTCTTCTTGATGCGCAACTTTCATTGTCCGTGAGTGTACAATTTTTAAAATATTGATAACTTGATTGAAAAATAAATAATCTCTTTGATTCAAATATACCCGAAATCGATTCCAAATTCATTAGTACGATTTCTATTACATTCCCCAAAGCTTCATTTCAGCCTGTTGAACTAAGCACTAAAAAAGAACACACCGTCTTTGACAGAACTGGGTGTGGACCCCCTTCCGTTATAATATTCGAACAACTAACCTTTAAACTGCAAATCCATAACTCATCAAATTATCGAAAAAAGAAAGCCGCGCCTAAGGATCCCGCCACGAGAACCATTAGTTTCAATCAATGACTTGCGAGTCATGTCAAGAAGGAACGAATTCAATATTTGAAGTTCCGATTAGAATTAGTTCGTAAAACCTTGTTACTTTCCATACATTGTATAATGTATGGAGAGGGTATTGTGACGAAGTTGATAATTCGAAATCAAGTTTTCAACGAAAGAGAACGTTTCAAGCCTCCCTAAACTCGATTCGAACGTTTTTGAGGTGATGTCTGTACGTGTGTAAGTATATTAGTGTGTTTGTTAGTGTGTGTGTCAGTATGTGTATATATGTATGTATGTTAGTGCATGTTAGAGTGTGTATATATGCTACTATGTGTGTTATTAGTGAGTGCATGTATGTTAGTCTTTGTGTTAGTAGGTGTGTATGTATGCTACTGTGTGTGTTAGTGTGTGTATGTATATATGTTAGCGTGTGTGTTCATGAATGTGTGTGCGAGTCTGTGAAATGGACATGTCGTAAACGAATGAATCGTTTCAAAAATAATCTGTTACGAGTATTACAAATCAGTGAACACTTGAAGCTTATTGAGCTGTAACGCAATCAAATGTTCGGAAGACCCCAATTTTCAAGTAACAGTTTGAAAATATCCATAAACAGTCAGAACTTTCAATAATGGTATATAAATAATTATTTCTGAATCAAGTTTTCATTACGAAAGGAATAAGTTTTAGTACTCATAACATGAAAAGTTCTCGACATAAGTAATCACACAAATTTATGAGCAAAATGAAATAAAATTAAAGAAATTATAAAAAGCTTCCAACGTCTTCACATGCAATACTGTCCACATGAAATACTATGCAATAAATATATTAACATCATTCTCGTTGATCTAATTAATTCCATTCAAGAAAGAAGATACTTTATATCGTACTAGTTTTTATTTTGACGCCAAAAATTCACCAATAGTCATTATTTACAACGTACAATCGTTAACAGTCAATAGCATTTTGTAGCTTTATACTTGCGTATGAATAAGTCACTCTATTTGAATTCATAAGTTGCCAAACGCGCCAAATTTTAATTTACGTGGCATTTTTGAATCCAATGCTAAAATCACTGTGCTGTGGATCTCGTATGCACTATTTCACTGTGAAAATAGAAAAACCATTGCACTACGTAGCGAAAATCACGTTCTGCGCACATGAGATGGTTATAGTTTTAAGTCACATATGTATACTCAATTATCTACAGCTCTTTTTATTCAAGTAGTTAAGTGATGATTCATAATTCAACTTGAAATATTTAACGTACTGTGAAGGTAATAACTGTAAACATAATTAACTACGGTGTTCCTCAACTCGACCTTGTCATATTAGAATCTTTTTCTAGGTTACTTGTGATTTTTTATTTATTTATTTCTTTTCTTTTATTTTTATTTATATTTTTCTAATATTATTTTATTTTATTTGCAAATTTTGCAAGAAAAAAAATTGAAAAATATGCATTGTTGGTCCAAATGACCACAATTATAGCATGCTACCCTTCATTTCAAAAGACTTGGAAAAATCCTTCAATTGATACCAAGCTTGATAATGCACCCCTAAGAGGTGTAGCGCCCCCCCCCCTCAAGGGATCATTGAATGAAAACTGATGAAATGAGAAAGCAAAATTTGGTAGATTAGTGCATTAAAGATGTGATGTAGCTAATTGTATTTAGTTAAATACTTCAAATTTCCTATATGTAATTTTATATATTCGTTGAGATTAATTAAAGCTATCACAATAATGCACCTTTGAAATTTTTAGATATTTACAGATGTTACTTAAATTTCTTAATATTCAAAAAGTTATAGAGTCTTTTTATTCATGAAATATTGACTATTTTCAAGCATCTTCAGCAATTATTATTCATTACAAAAATTATAAAATTATAGAATTGCTAATTTGCAACACTTATTAACTTAAAGGTTTGGGAGCAGATTATATGGTGGTCCTGATGTAAAACGAATTATTATCACTACAGCTTTTGGTTGTATATTTTCTCATCGTTCTGTCTCATCTTGAGAGGAGTTTTTACTAGACCTGTAGCAGTTTCAGCCTCCACAAAATAGCGTCAGAGTGCCATTTAAATTTATTGCTCATAAACTAATGTTTTATTTAATGCCACTTTGGGTGCCGTTTCGTCAGACCCATCCTATACCATTTGCTCGCATCGTCATTTTATTATTTTAAATTTATGATAGCTTTTGTCTCACACCGTGTTCTTAATGTTTTCACAAATGTTCTTCTCGACATCAGAAAGAAAGAATATGCAGTAGATAAAATTTACCAGTTATGAAAGATCACTGATACTTTTTCCACAATTGTATAATTCGTCTGACTGGACCTGTCTGTAAAGTCACTTGTAAGCAACTTGTGGAGTAACCACTCCCACTCTTGGCTGTGGTCAACGACTCTAGACCGCGTTTCTCGAAGCACAACTATTCCCCTCCACCCCCACCCCCCCCTTTATTTTCTGGCTCTCAAGGAGAAAAGTAATTTACGAAGTATTTAGGAAAACGCAATTTATTGCCGTTAAACTCCAGTCTAATTAGATTGAGAAATTATAGTGATAGAGATTAACAAAATTATGTCAATAGAACTATTTTTTCCAATGGCCAAAAGCCTGACTAGAGGCAAATTTTTCCAAAAGCCTGACTAGAGGCAATGGATGCCGAACAAGATGCTATGAAGGAAGAAATGAAAGCAGGTCAAGATGCTGTGAAGGAGGCGATGAGAGCATGTCAACGACGATGAGAGTGGGTCTAGAAGCAGTGAAAGACAAGATTAAGCAAGAGATAGAAGCAATGAAATACAGACAAGATGCGATGAAAAAAATACAAAAGCCGGACAAGAAGCGATGTCAGATGCTATTAAAGCCGGATAAGAAGTGATGAAAGAAGAGATAAAAACTGGACTAGAAGCAATGAAAGAAGAAATGGAAGCCGGTCGAGAAACTATGATAGATGATATTAACGCCGTGAATGAAGATATTGGAGATGAAAGCGAAACAAGCGGGGGTGAAAGAAAAAATTAAATCCGAAACGAACAAACATTAAAGCCGGATTTTTTCCATCGAAAATGTTGATTTGCCGAGATTTACGACTTCCCTGTGATCTGTTGTTTGAACGACCATGAATATGTTCGCCTGATGAAGATGTTAAAGACCTGCAGGCACGGTTGGAGGAAGTTCATCGTTTTGCTTGTGAAAGGATAAACATTGTTACCGATAGAATGAAGACCCGGTATGACGTCCCAGCTATTCCAAGGCTATTTGAGGATTTTAAACAAGCTGTGCATCCGCTCTGCGTACGGAATACATAAATAAATGTCATTCCAAATCGGACTTGTACTTTTGATATTTGGGGTCTTCTTTTTCGAAATTTTATAATTATTCGTACAAAGGGAAAGAAGAAGTGACTTCTTCCCTGAGATAATACACAGGTATATAGAAGCATAACTTACAATTTTACTTATGCATATAATAACAACTTTACATTTAAACTTTAAACTTTTATGTAGACTACATTTCTGGTCTTCTTATTAGGAGTAGAAACATAGATGGTATTTGATATTAAAAGACTTATTTTTTATTTCATTATTTTATAAAACCTCCATAATTTTAGAAATAGAGTGAAAAACAACGATTTGATCACGTAATCGAAATTTAAATTTCATTCATTATAAAGAAGCTAAAAACAAAGAGTTTCCGACAATAATTAGGTCACGCTCAAATTAGTGAAACAATCATAAAGACATGAAAACAAACAGATGGAGGAGACCTAAATGTTAAGTGGGATCCGATCAAATTCACCCATTAAAATTTCATGAAAATCGGTATGGCCGTTCTCATATAACGATTTGGTCACGATCAAACTGGAGAAACAATCAGAAGGACACGAAAACAGACATATATAAGGACAGGAAGACAGTCAGACAGAAGGATGCCTAAATTTTAAGTGGGCTTATGAGGGCTACCAATCAAAATACGGGTAGAAAAAAAAATAATTTGGGTTTGATAAAATTCGGTACAGCGGTTCTCATATTAAGGTAGGGTTAATCTTAAATTGTAGAAAACGTAAAAAGATATAGAGACAGTGGGATCTTACCAAAGCTAATCATCAAATGTTGTGAAATTCCTTACAGCCTATTTTTATTTTTAAAGATAATTTCAATAAAATATTTTAAAGAAATAGCTTGAAAAGGAAAGGTAATAAAATATATTTTTTACTCAGATATCAGTTATAATAGAAGTAGATCGAAAAAATATAAAATGTGAATATATGGTAAGATCTAGTGTAGAATTACGTTTCAGATATTGTTCATTCTGATAACGTACAGTTTACTTAAAAGCAAGAAACGTAGATTCGAATTTAAAAGTAATTAAATAAATCTCAAATATATTCGTTATAATTCAAATCAATTTTAAATCCATCTATTAATACGTCATAATCGGTTTAAAACATGTGTTCAGATAATGAAACATAAAAAGTGAACTATTTTGAACAGAACTGGGTGCGGACCCTTTCTGTTATTAAATTTGAAGAACAAACTTTCAAACTACAACTCCATAACTCATCAAAATTATCGAAAAAGTGAAAGTCTTGTCTCAAGAGTTCGCCATGTAATCCATTAATTTCTATCAATAACTCGAGAGCCATGTTGTGAATGAATTTAATGTTTCGAGCTGCGGTGTATTTAAATTTGATTACAGATTTAGGTTGCGTTTATATGCTTGAGTTAGATTGATTCTAATGCTTGATCGTAGTTGAATAATTCCTATTGGAATATTCACGTAATATGAACCTTAATAAAATCCCGAACGAAGGAATTTGTAATCTCTCTGAATATGACTTCCACTAAGTTTCTAAAATGACCAAGAGCCACCCCAATTTTAAATGAATTTTCGCTCACCTTTTCAAAGCAGTTCGCTCATCTCTTCAAATTACTTCGCTCATCTTTTCGAATTAGTTCGCTCATCTTTTTAAATTACTCCACTCATCATTTCGAATCAGTTTGCTCATATTTGCGAACCAGTTCGCTCATCTTTTCGAATCACTTCGCTCATCTTTTCGAATCACTTCACTCATCTTTTAAAATCACTTCGCTCATCTTTTCGATGCTATTCGGTCATCTTTTCAAATCCGTTCGCTCATCTTTTCAAAGCAGTTCGCTCATATTTTCGATGAAGCGTTTCCTTAAGTTTAAAAAGATTGAAAATTTTCAATTTTTCAAGTTTGTAATGCTTTTATCACGAAAATTAAAAGCACTATAATATAAACAATAAGAATTAATTTGTATTGTATTCAAAACCCTACATGTATATATAACTATATTTCGGATCACATTCTTAGTTTTCAAAATATAGTGGTTCTAATATCGATATTTTAATATTTTTAACTGTTTTGGAAAAGTGGTTCTAATTTCGATATTTTAATATTTTTAACTGTTTTGGAAAAGTGGTTCTAATTTCGATTTTTTTAGTATTTTAAACTGTTTCGATAAGGTAGTTCTAATTTCGATAGTTTAATATTTTGAACAATTTGAGAAATGTCTAATGGAGATAAGCCACCCACAAAGAAATACGTTTTTCATTCAAAATCATTTAGTTTCCATCGGACTGAAGTCATTGTCGACTTCTACTTTAGTTATTTTTTAATATTTAACCAAATAAGTAAAAAAATCTTATGTGGGTAGCACATGACTTTCAATGCAAACTCATATTCACGTTCTCTTTATTTCTTCATTCATTCATTAAATTGTATTTAATTGCAAAAAATAACGCTTAAATTACGCTCAATTTGCACTTTTAATTCAGTTTTCGTTTCCATTTGGTAACTGGACTGAGTTTCAAAGGTGGCGTAGTGAAAATGAAAAAAAAAACTAAAATATCTCGGGAACGGCTAGTGCTGATGTAATGGGATTGCTCTTATTATTTTCTTCGTTAAAACATACGTATAAAACAAGCATTTAGTTATATATTTGAGCATACATAGTCTTTTATTTTAGAGTTTCATGATGTTTGCTGGTCATTTCGTTACAAAAGGCAGGTTTATTTTTACAGAATTGTACCAGCATTTAATCAGCACCAAGGTAACCCATAAGAAACTTATTTACCAAATTTACCAAATTTTGTAAAATTTGGTCTATTAACTTTTCAGTTAAAGTGGATACAGGCAATTTTTCCGGACTATTTTCCAAAAAAGGCGGGTTTTTTTTTATCCCGAATTATACCAAAATCTAATCAGCTCCAGAGTCATCAAAAAGGGGCTTATCTACCAAATTTTATGAAATTCGGTCAATTAGTTCTTTAGTTAGAGTGGATACATTCATTGCAAAGGTATGCAGCCACACAGACACACACACAGAAGTTACTCTAAATATGGTTTTCTCTTATTCTAGAGGTATCAAAACGTGTGCAGATCCGTCGAAAACGCGAGTTGCGATTTTCGACACGATTCCAATACTTTCCCTATACATTACCATGTATTGCAGGGGAAGTAAAATCTGTGAGACTGCCCGTCCTTCGAGCTCCCTGAAAATTATCTCCGCACTTCATCAATTGAAATAAATTTGCTAAATTTTATTGCATTGTCTTCATTTGTTTGAAAGCTATCCTGCCCACAGACGTCGAAACGATTGTGTAATCACTTTCAGAGATCATTATTAGATTATCACCAGTCCGCTCATATATTTCAACGATCTAACCTCCATGTTATAATTTTATAATTTATCGAACTCTCAAAAGGCAAAATCTCATCACAGGTTCTCTCCTCGGCGGAAACCATTTGTTTCAATCAACATCTGACCTGCCGAGTCAAGACGGAAAGAACTATTTCCATATTTTGAGATTCAATTGGAACTCTCTAGTATTTGAATTTCATTTCAGATTTCGGGTGTATTTGTATACGGAAGCAGCTCGATTTTATTTCATTTAAATGGAGATTGAGAAAACAGTGGAGCAAATTCTTGCCCTATAACAAAGTGATATAAATAAGGAGGAAAGTGCCTATTTGGTTATACTATACAACTTGGCACTTGAGTCCGATACATTAGCGACAGATTTCACGATATCTTCTGTAGACTAAAAAAAATCTGATGTGAGCAGCACATGACTTTCCTTGCAGACTGAAATTCATATTTCCTTTATTTCTTTAATAATTCATTAGATTGAGTTTAATTGCACAAAATAACACTAAATTTGCATTTTTAATTCAATTTTTGTTTTTATTTGGTAATTGAACATTTTTTCTATAGCGGCGTAACAAAAATGCAAGAAATCTCAAATACATTGAGAACGGTTAGTCCTAAAGTATAATGGAGTATGTTATATTCTTTTCCTCGTCAAAAATTGCGTATAAGACAATAATTTAATTGATATATTTCAGCGTACGTATTCTTTTTTTTTTTTAGATTTTGGCGATTTTTGCGGGCCATTTCGTAAAAAAAGGCAGGTTGGTCATTTTCGAATCATACCAGAATCTAATCAGCACCAGTATCCCAAAAGTACCATATCTACCAAATTTTGTGAAATTTGGTCAATCAGTATTTTAGAAGGGTGGATACATGAAATTTTTGCGGTCTATTTCATAAAAGAAGGCAGGTTGTTCTTTTCCGAATCGTACCAATATCTAATCAGCACCATAGTGTCCCACAAGTAACTTATCTACCAAATTTTGTGAAATATGGTCAATTGGTATTTTAGCTAAATTGGATACATGAAAATTTTTACGGGCCATTTCGCAAAAAAAAAAAGCGGGTTCTGTTTTTACGAATTCTACCAAAAACTAATCAGCACCAGGTTCTCACCCAATTTATGAAATTCGGTCCATTAGTTTTTTAGTTAAAGGGGATACATACATTGCGCATACAGACACGCACACAGACACACACACACAAACACACACACAGACGTCACGCTAAAAATACTTTTTTCGTATTTCAGAGGTCTCGAAAAGTGTAGATCCGTCGAAAACTCGAGTTGTAATTTTCAGTATGATTCCAATCATTTCCGTATACATTACCATGTATTGCAGGGAAAGTAAAACAATACACATAAAACGTACATTAGACAAGACAGATAAAATAGACAGAGTAATACAATTTTTTGTAAAATTAGTTCTGAAAATGTTCTCTTGAATGCAGAAGAACAAAATGTATTCCAGGGTTTCCTCTTCCACAGAGCAAACAAGGCACTTGTTGGAGTTAGCTAGGTGAAACCTATTCAAGTAGGCCTGGGTGACTATGTAACCTATCTTAGCATTAGCAGCAAAAGTGGCAAACATTCTAGGAATTTTTCTGAAATAAGTAAGATCATTTGGATCTCTTTGGAAACGAAAAAGGTGACCATTAAATCCAGTTTTATTCCGAGAATCACACCAGAGTACATGAACCTCTATTTTGATCTTACTGAAACACCTAGAGGGATTGTACGTACACCTTTTTACTTTTCCTATATACATAATGTATAAGGAAAGTATTGTGACGAGGTCGAAAATTCGAATTCGAGTTTTCGACGGGAGAGCACGTTTCAAGCATCCCTGATCACGAATCAAACATTTTTGAAGTGATGTCTGTCTGTGTGTGTGTGTGTGTGTGTGTGTGTGTGTGTGTGTGAAAGTGTGTGTGTGTGTGTGTGTGTGTGTGTGTGTGTGTGTGTGTGTGTCAGTGGGTCGGTGGAGACGATAACTGACGAACGAATGAAGCGATTCGAACGAAATTTGGTACAAAAATCACAATCCGTAAACACTGGAAACCTACTGTTTTTATACGCAATCGAATGTTCAGAACCCACCTAAATTTTCGAATGAAATTTTGAAAAAATCGTCAAAAAATCAAAACCACTAATAAAATTACGCAAATAGACATTTCTTATGTAATTTTTCATTAGAAAACGATTGTAATAAATTTTAGAACGCTAACATGAACCGTTCTCGAGATATTGCACATTTTAAAAAAAATTATCAAAAAGTTATATAAAATAAAAAAAAATATGTTTCCTATTGAGAAACATGTTCACTTTTCATATGCAATACCATGCGATAAATTTAGTGACATCATTCTCGTGGATCTAGCTCGTTCCATTCATGAAAAAAGATACTTTGAGTAATACTTTTGTATTTGAACGTCAATAGTCATTTATCTGCTGTAAGAATAACTTATTTCTCCGTCCATAACCTTTGGCGATATTTTGGCAACGAATTGGCGGAATGTCGCCAACTTGGCGGCATTTTTAATTGTTGCCAAATTAACAAAATTCTTGCCAAATTGATAAAATCAACGCTAAATCAATGAAAATGACGACTAGTTGAAGAAAATTCAATATCTTAGAAAGAATATAAGTATCTACTATAAGAATAACTTTTTTTTTAAATGTAAAAGTAGTAAATCCATTGCATTATATAAGGAAAGTCATGTGTTGCCCACATCAGATTTTTGGTTATACATTCAGAGAGAATTTTGACAAAGCTATGAAGGGCTAAAAATATGAAATGCAGTGTTGTAACTGTATGCAATCACCTAATTTTACAGAAAATAGCACATTCTCGCATTTAAAGTGAATTACTATATACATAGTATAGAGAATATAGGAAAAGTCAGAACAACGGGGTTGAAAATTTGAACTCGAGTTTTGGATGTAAAAGAACGTTTTAAACATCCCTCGAACATTTCTGAAGTGATCGATCTGCGTGTGTGTGTGTGTGTGTTTGTATATATATGTGTGTGTGTGTGTGTGTGTGTGTGTGTGTGTATGTGTGTGTGCTTGTTGGTGTGTATAACCGTGATTCTGTGGATGTGATATATCACGAATGAATTTAAACGATTTTTGACTCACTTATGAATTTAAACAAAATTTGGTACGATTATTACAATCATTGAATACTGGAAACGCAACTGCATTGATTTTGAAAGCAATTGAATATTTAGTAAACACCCCCAATTTTTCAATGAATAAATAAAATCAAGATTTTCAATAATAATAAATAGCTCTTGTTCTTGTGCATTAAACTAAACCCTAAAACATTAAGTGGTTGTAGCTATATAACCAATCACGATGCTGTGATCTGTTGTTCTTTAACTTAATAACAAATTAAGATTTTAAACTATATCAAATCATCAATTTCTTATATTTGACAAAGTTTACTATTTTACTGAGCAAATGTTCCCAATTTATTTTCTTTAGATGGGTGTTTTAGATATTAATAATTAAATAATAACTTAAATTTGCTTGGAAACTAAAACATTAGACCATAATCTTGAATACCCCTGTTCAAGACGCGAGCATTAATCGATTTTACTGAGATAATTTCCCAAGATTTTTTTCTTTTTTCTTGGACAACGCCCTTCGCTTTCCGTTCATTCAGGTTTGTGATTAAATACCTATTTTCTTTCAGATAATTTATATTTTCCGTCATTTAGGGCAGTTTATATACTCTGACTTCGAAGAAAATATTAAAGTATACAGATAGAGTGATTTAAGTAAAGAAATATATTTTTTTTTTGCCAAGTATAGAAAATGTGCGTTTGTACTTACGTACCTACGTAAATATATATGTATACTAGAACGAATTACCCGCCGTTTCCTGGGTTGTAAATAAACGCCAGCTACTTAAATGATGCATTTTCAGATAGCACTGTTTAATTTTCTTCAAATCCTAAACCCTGGCTAAATTACCACGCACGCTATCCTCAAATAAAAAAAAATAAAAAATACACGCTCTCAGCAAAGCAAAAACAAACAAAGCAAAAAAATAATGATTCAAAACTTCTGCTATAGGAATGTGGCCTTAGATCATATGGGTAGATATTATAGATCATATGGGTAGCTGTTAGATCATAATAGCTGTTATATTGTATCGGTAGCTGGAGATTAGCTGATTTTAGATTTAAAATTAGTTAAAAAATCTAATTAGAATCTTTGAAAAATGCCTACGAGGCGCAATAGTTCAGGCATAGATGCTACTGTCTGAATAGCCTATGATTTGTAAGTGCTGTAGATATCGCATGGCATCGGAATCAGAGAAACATACAGAGAAACAGATATCTATAATGATAAAAGGAAGAAGCTAAGTGAAAAATATATGTAAAGGAATGGGAAAAAGAAATGAAGCATTTTTGATTTTCACATCGTTTTACTACATACATGAACTATAGAAATATATTTCATAGTAAAATCAAATGATGTAATATAAATATGTTTCATCGCTAAAATGGGGCATTTTAAATACTTCGTTCACAGAATGGTTTAAATTTTTTGGAATCGCGCTCTCTGTGCAGTAACTTTAAAAGGTACGCAACCATGTAAGCGATTAAAACTAAAATTAAGGCACATATTGTTTCCTACATATAAAAGATATTTTTTGATTACCTGAACTGTCTTTACGGCATATTGCCTGCCCACGAGGATAAACTATATTTACAGGCAACCATGGTTACTATTTTAAAATTTGGGTGGCTTAAACTTAGCAAGAAATTCAATGACCTTGGCGAGAATGTTGAAGAACCATCTCCAACTTGGAGATTTTTTCATGTTTGAGAAACTTCTCGAATTTTATAGGTTGGTTAAGAACTTCACAAGTTACGTGTTAGTTTGTTTTTTCTAGAACTTTTCACAGAAGGTATGTAAGTTGGAAAATTATCAGTTAGAGGCTGTTAAAGACAATACGAGTAAAAAAATATATTGTGAATGCAAAAATGTGTTGGGCATTTAATCTTTAATTTTGTGAGTTATTTATGCATTTACTTGCTGTTTATTGTATTTGACAGTTCTTTTGTGACCTTGTAAGATAGCTAGAGAGTCAGCAGTTCTATATTATTACTTTCCTTATATACATAATGTATAAGGAAAGTATTGTGACAGGGTCGAAAATTCGAATTCGAGTTTTCGACGGGAGAGCACGTTTCAAGTATCCCTGATCACGAATCAAACATTTTTGAATTGATGTCTGTGTGTGTGTGTGTGTGTGTGTGTGTGTGTGTGTGTGTGTGTGTGTGTGTGTGTGTGTGCGTGTGTGTGTGCGTCAGTGAGCCTATGGAGACGATAACTAACGAGCGAATAGACCGATACGAACCAAATTTGGTACAAAAATCACAATCCGTAAACACTGGAAGCCTTTTGTTTTTATACCCAATCGAATTTCAGAACCCCCTAAATTTTCGAATAAAATTTTGAAAAAATCGTCGAAATATCAAAACCATTAATACAGATACGCACATAGACATTTCTTATGTAATTTTTCATTAGAAAACGATTGGCATAAATTTTAGAACGCTAACACAAACCGTTCTTGAGATATTGCACATTTTAGAAAAACTATCAAAAAGTCATATAAAATAAAAAAAAAATTCCTATTGAGAAACGTGTTCACTTTTCATATGTTATACCATACGATAAATTGGGCGATATCATTCTCGTGGATCTAGCTCGTTCCAATCATGGAAAAAGATACTTTGAGTAATACTTTTGTATTTGAACGCCAATAGTCATTTGTCTGCTGTAAAAATAACTTATTTCTTCATCCATAACGCTTGGCGATATTTTGGCGACAAATTTGGCGGAATGTCGCCAACTTGGCGACTTTTTGAAATGTTGCCAAATTAACGAAAATCTCGCCAAATGGATAAAAATGATCCATGAAAATGACGAATAATTGTCGAAAATTCAATATCTTGGAAAGAATATTAGTATCTACTATAAGAAAAACCTATTTTTTTACTGTAAAAGTAGTAAATTCATCACATTATATAAGGAAAGTCATGTGTTGCCCACATCAGATTTTTTTAACTCTAAAAGTAGTAAATTCATTGCATTATATAAGGAAAGTCATGTGCTGCCCACATCAGATTTTTTATGTTTATGATAACGGGTGCTTTTAGTAAAATGTTAATAATCCAAAAATTATGTCCTGTATGTGTATTCTGCAAATACACCCGCAATTTTTCAGAGGATGCGATATCATACTCACATGTTTTTAACACTTTACAACACAGTAGAAAAATGTTAATGATTTTCTTTTTTAAAGCAACCGCTTCCACCACAATATGCGTATGTACATTGTGAAAAATGCAATTTTCAATAACATTGCAACACATTTAATGCACAGTGTTTATATGATAGCAAGGATTTGAACATTGCGTTACATTTACATTTAGCCAATACAATCTGCTCAAACGGCAAAATTTGATCGATACAATTATCAATAGAATTACAACAAATGCAATACGCAGTGTTAATATGATGGCAAGGATTTAAACATTGCGTTATATGTATATTTAGACAACACAATCTGCTCAAATGGCGAAAATTTGATATCTACAACTTTCAATAAAATTACAACACATTTAATACGCACTGTTAATATGATAGCAAAGATTTGAACATTGCGTTATGTTTACATTCAGACAATATAATCAACGGCGAACATTGAAAAATTACAATTTTTATAATAATGGCATCAAATATGGTATATGAGCACAGTGGCGCACCCAGAATATTCCTAAGGGGGGGGCGAGCCATTGGTGCACAAAATTTTTATGAAGGAGGATGACTCCTCGATAAATTTTCCGAGAAAAAATGATCAGAGGCCATATCAATTAACAAGGCGGTTGTCTTTTTTTGTACATTTATTTTTATCAAATTACTAACAATTCTTTAGTGCAGTGCAAGAGAATTGAATGATTAGAAGAAGTAGTAGTAGATATTTATACAAAACAACACAAATTAAGAAATAGATGAAGATAAAATTATTTGTTCTGGTCTGCTTATACTGTATACTTGTTTTCAACCACTCTCTCATGATTACATATTGTTATATTATTCAATTATGATCTATACATATTCATAAAACGAAGTCCAGCCTCCTGTTTTTCTTTGTAGCCAGAGCATTAATTATCTGGTCTGGATCCATTTCCACTTCACGGTGAATGTTCATTGACGCCAGTCCATTCAGTCTGGTTTCACTCATACTGTTTCTCAAGTAAGTTTTCAACCTCTTCATTGTGGAGAATGACCTCTCAGCACTGCTTGTTGATACTGGGAGGGTGGCATACACTTTTAAAAGTTCAAACACAGTTGGAAAAGTCCTTTGGTCACAAAAGTTAAGCAGTTCGATTGGGCTTTTAGTTTTCTTGTTCAATGCAGAGACCTTCATGTACCACAGATGTAGTTCAGCTTTTAGAGTATTATCTGATCTGGGTCCTAAATCATCTGCAAATTTCCTTGATAAGGCAACAAATCTCTCGTTTTCTTCCAGTGTCGGCTGCCTTCCATTCGGAATGACAGATGCAAAACTTTGTAGAAATTCCTTATGTTTGAGAAATTTTTCATGGAGGTGAGTGATGAAATTATCAATCCATGGAATGAAAATAGAAAGTCTGTAGTATTCTTCAGGAGTCTGTACGTTGAAATTTGATCTATAAATTTGTCTGGTGGCACGGCGTGGTAGAGTAATGTTTTCTCCATGCTGTTCCAGCTTCTTAACAGCTTGTTCAAACAGATGGTGAAACTCGTTCTCTGCGTTCTCTCGAATTATAGATATAGCTTTCAAAACGTCTTCTACGTCACTCACAGCAGTTGCCAGATCAAGGTTAACTTCCTGCAGCTTTTCACTCAGACGAACACTGTAGCTGAGTAATCTGTCAGCTGAAACAAGTGCTATGACAAACTGTGATGTTAACATTGAACATATCAAGGTATGAGCCTCTGTTGATGTCTCCTTGTCATTCCAGGTAGTAATCTCCTCCAGAGCCTCGATTACTTGATCAAACAATGAAACCATAACTGTGACGGCATCATGTCTCTCCACCCAACGAGTAGGGCATAATTTCTTCAGTTTTTTGGCACTGATTTCTGTCTCTCCCTGATTAGCTGCATTGATTTTGCTGGTGAGAACAAGGTTTCGTTTTGGTGTGTTGAAAAAACTAGAGATTTTCCCTA
Source organism: Amaurobius ferox (assembly GCA_951213105.1). Taxonomy (NCBI): domain Eukaryota; kingdom Metazoa; phylum Arthropoda; class Arachnida; order Araneae; family Amaurobiidae; genus Amaurobius; species Amaurobius ferox. The sequence goes on from OX578146.1 coordinate 94,669,288, forward strand.
TTATTCCAAAGCTGTTTCGGATATCCGGAACTCTAGATGAATAAGTTATGGCTAAGTTCAAACAGTGTGATGCACAATGAACGTAGGGGGCTTTGGGGTGTTGCTCATATATAATTGCTTGGGCGCCATTGTACTCTCCACTCATTGCAGAAGCTCCATCGAACCCTTGTCCACGGAGGAAAGACGTATCAATGTTGCAGTCTGCAAGGCCTTTAAGAATAGCATCTGCAATTGCTCGACCTGTAGTTTCAGTCAGGGGCACAAACTTAAGGAAGTTCTCCACTATCTTAAATTCAATTTTATACTTATCATTTGTTTCAAACCGTTTCAAATAACGAAAGCAAAGTGTCATTTGCTCTACCGTTGCAATATCTGTGGTTTCGTCACATAAAACCGCAAAACATTTGGCCTCATTCACCTCAGTTGCTATGTGCTTCACAATGGAATCATTGCATGCTGAAATAATCTCATTTTGTATATTCCAACTTATGTAAGTTGCATTTTTTGCACAACCTTGTAGATGAGTTTTCAGTATTTCTTCTCCTGCATCAACTCGGAGTCGCAAAAGGGCTCTAAAATTTCCTTCGCCTTGGCATGGTTCTGACAATACGTCCAAATCCACACAGTCTCTATGCCCTCTCATGGCCAGCCCTTGCCTTCCACAAAAAATCACCGTTTTGATAATAGGTTTAAGAATAGCCCTATTCTGCAAAACTTGTTTTTGCTTTCCTCTGTCCATTACTTGATCCACAGGAACCGTTTTTCCTTCCGTGACCCTTAAGAACTCATCGGCATTGAGAACTGAATCCTTATGATAGAAAACATTTTCATGTTGACTGAACTTCTCCAAGGCCTTCTTCCAATTATTAAATCCTTTTGAAACAAGTTGACCTGTAGCTTGTGTGGATCTTAAACCGACTTCATGGGGTGCAAAGAGAACACAAAATTTGCAATAGGCACTGTCCTCTGCCTTTGAGTAAGCTAGCCAGTTATGCTTACTCAGCCAAGATGAGCAGAACTTCCGAGTGTGGTGAGGTTTTCCTTGACTTGATACAGCACTAGTGACAGTAGCAGGAAAACTGTAATTTGCATATGGTTCCCAAAGATTTTTTAGCGCTGTTATCCTATCTTCATCTGTGAGGTTAGATTTCTTGACATAATTAGAAATATCTGCAGCCAGAATTTCTATTTCAACTGTGTTTGGTATTGTGTTTTGTCCTACCTTTACCTCCTCACAAGCGTTTGAAGACAGCCCGGGGTCACGGCTGTTGCTTGCTTCGACTGCAGCCTCATCAATGTAACAAGAGCTCAGGGAAACGTCGTTGGGAACGTCACTATTTTCAATCTTACTTTTTTTTTTTAAATAATTTCCCAGTGTCTGTTGGCCTAGCCCTTTTCGTTTTTCACTCATTGTCTTTTTTTTTTACCTTGCTCCTCAGTTATTCAAGAACAAAATTTGCTATATAGCCGAAATACGCACATAAACACACACACTGATCGTTAAAGATGCATTTCACTGTAAGATCAGTTGAAAGTTCAGGACCATTATTAAATTCAGCTATTCACCACGCAGGCCCTCGTTCCGAAACTACCAATTCACTGTTATCACCTTGTGTCGTAACGTCGCACTTTATTTCAACTCACAGCAATACTTAATTCGCGAAGCGTTGGCACGATCTATTTATTCACTTCCACAATTTTCTCACTGGGTAAACGAAATCCTCGAGTTTTCGAGCGAACAGCCGCTTCCCCGCCGTTCACTCTTTATATAGGGCCACGGAGGCGCCTGTGACGTCACTCTACACAGCACTGGTATAGTACGACTCCAGCGAGAAGGCATTTGGGTCACGTAATTTTGGACAAGTCCATTAGTTAAATTCAATCACAGGTAGAAACGTCTTAAGAAGAACGGGTTTCCAGAATTGGCGCCTTTAGTGCGAATTAATTTATAATTTGTACAGTACGATAAAGAGCTTTATATGTATAATTACATTCAGTGTAAGTGTTGGGATATGCTGGAATTGTTTTCTTCACAATGATTAAAATTATTTATTACAATAATGGTTGTAAATGTTTTTTTTTTATACTTTCTCGAAGGCAGACCTAGTTCTCCCTTGTGCTGACAGCGCCCTTCGCGTTTTGCTTTGTCAGCCCAAGGGGGGGGCCAGGGCCCCCTCGGCCCCCCCCCGTGGGTGCGCCACTGTATGAGCAACATTTGATCAAAGAAAATCGAAACTGAAGTGATACGCTGAAAGCATATGTTCATTTTGAGAAACACATATTGTAATCGGTTTTAAGCTATTTTAATATTTCTAAGTAGTTAAACGGGAAGAACTTAAAAGGGAAGTTAATCTTATTGTAACATAATTACATCTTGCATAAACAGCACGTTAGCAATAAGTAAATTTTAATTCCAGTTACTTTAAATTCAGCTCACTATAAAGAGTTATTTAAAATTGAAAATACCGTTAAATGCCACGGTCCATATTTGGAGCGCAAATAACAAAGTTAAAATAAATTCAAAACATGAGTTTATCAATAGACTATTATAATTTTTTAACTTTCCTTATATACATAGTATAATGTATAAGGAAAGTATTGTGACGAGGTCGAAAAGTCGAATTCGAGTTTTTCACGGGAGAGCACGTTTCAAGTATTCCTGAACACCAATCGAGCATTTTTTAAGTAATATCTGTGTGTCTGTGACTGTGTGTGTCAGTGAGTCCATACGATATCTCACGAACGAATAAAGCTATTGGACCAAATTTGATATAAAAATTACAATTAGTGAATATTGGAAGCCGCCTATTGTTTTTAAACGACAAATTTGTTAACATCGTTCTCTTGGATCTAGCTTATTCCATTCACGAGAGAAGATACTTCGGATAATAGTTATATATTGCAACTTCAGTACTCATTTTTCTACTATAAGAAAAACCTATTTCTCCGCCTATAACGCTTGATGAAATTTTGATGATGAACTTGGCGACATATCGCCAACTTGATGACATTTTTAAGTGTTGCCAAATTAACTCAAAAGTTGCCAAATTGATTAAAATGACGTTAAATCAATGAAAATGACGATTAATTGACGAAATATCAATATCTTGGAAATAATATAAAAATCTATTATAGGAATAACCTATTTTCCTTTGCGTAAGGCTTGGCGAATCTTTAGCGACGATTTTTGGTGAAATATAGCCAACTTGGCGACTTTTTTAAATGATGCCAAATTGACAGAAAAGTTTCCAAACTAATAAAAATGATGTTACAGCAATGAAAATGACGATTAATTGATGAAAATTCAATATTTTGGAAATAAAATAAGAATCTTGTCCACAAGACTTGGTGAACATTTTTGCGAGGAATCTAGCGGATATTGCTAACTTGGCGGATTTTTAAATATTGCCAAATTGACAAAAATGTTGCCAAATTGATGAAAATGATGTCAAATTGATAAAAATTTTGCCAAATTGATAAAAATGACGCTAAATGATAAGAAATATTTTGAAAATTTCTATTTGCGTCATATGACTGGCATAGAGTCTAGTATAAAAGAATTACTCTTCTTTCCATTAGTTTGTAACAATTGGCGATACATTTGGCAAACTTTGGAATAATCTAGCTAAACATCACCAATTTGACAGTATTTAACGGCATATTCATCAAAATTTTATTAAAAAATTGCAAAATGGACGCCAAATTAATAAAAGGGACGTCTAATTGATGAATTTATTATTAAAATATTTTAATATATAGATTATATTGCTTATTGAAAATGCTATCAATATTGATAATTTTTATATATTGCAACTTCAGTACTCATTTTTCTACTATAAGAAAAACCTATTTCTCCGCCTATAACGCTTGATGAAATTTTGATGATGAACTTGGCGACATATCGCCAACTTGATGACATTTTTAAGTGTTGCCAAATTAACTCAAAAGTTGCCAAATTGATTAAAATGACGTTAAATCAATGAAAATGACGATTAATTGACGAAATATCAATATCTTGGAAATAATATAAAAATCTATTATAGGAATAACCTATTTTCCTTTGCGTAAGGCTTGGCGAATCTTTAGCGACGATTTTTGGTGAAATATAGCCAACTTGGCGACTTTTTTAAATGATGCCAAATTGACAGAAAAGTTTCCAAACTAATAAAAATGATGTTACAGCAATGAAAATGACGATTAATTGATGAAAATTCAATATTTTGGAAATAAAATAAGAATCTTGTCCACAAGACTTGGTGAACATTTTTGCGAGGAATCTAGCGGATATTGCTAACTTGGCGGATTTTTAAATATTGCCAAATTGACAAAAATGTTGCCAAATTGATGAAAATGATGTCAAATTGATAAAAATTTTGCCAAATTGATAAAAATGACGCTAAATGATAAGAAATATTTTGAAAATTTCTATTTGCGTCATATGACTGGCATAGAGTCTAGTATAAAAGAATTACTCTTCTTTCCATTAGTTTGTAACAATTGGCGATACATTTGGCAAACTTTGGAATAATCTAGCTAAACATCACCAATTTGACAGTATTTAACGGCATATTCATCAAAATTTTATTAAAAAATTGCAAAATGGACGCCAAATTAATAAAAGGACGTCTAATTGATGAATTTATTATTAAAATATTTTAATATATAGATTATATTGCTTATTGAAAATGCTATCAATATTCATAATTTTTAAATTAGAGTTACTTGAAATATAAGCTAAATGGGTACTAATGAGTTTTACTTGTTGTCATCCGGAAAAGCGCCAAATGTACTAATAAACGTTAAAAACATTGTACCGTGGATCTTATAAATTTTTCACGGTGAAAGAAATAAATTGATTGCATTAGATAAAGAAATTCATGTGCTGCTCACATCAGATTTTTTATATAGAGAACATTATACATATGGATCTCAGATTAAATGTTATTTACAATAAAATACAAGAAAATTACGCATATATTGCTGATGAGTATCGCAAGAAGAAAAATCTGGAGGTTAAAAATAAAAAAAAATGCAAATTTATTTTATAAAATACTTCTTTACAATTGGTGGCAAAAAAAATTTCTACACTATTGTTTTTATTAAAATAATTTTAAACATTTATTTCTCAGGATCTCCAATGGATAGAACTTGAAAGATGATTATCACTTCCGTTTATTTTCCAATTTCGTTTCCAAAAGTTTGATTCTCCTTGAAAAAATATATGCTATTTCTCAAGATTGGCTGTAGATAAAATTTAGATGATAAGTGTACTCAGGTGATAAGAAGTAGGTGATAAGAACTCAGTATCAAACTCTTAAGGAAGTAGAGGGGCTTACTAAGAGTTTTCACTTCCGTTTCATAATATTTTCTTAAAATATATATTTCTTATGATTGGCTATAGATAGAGATTGGAAAATAATTGATATGCATTCAATATTAAAATCTGAAGAGCTACGGATTTCCATTCCCGATCCTGGAGATCATCAAGTTTTTCCAAAAATTCGTCTAACTGTAAAATAAGTGTGCAAAAAAGTATAAAAATATTTAATAATTCTATCAAAAATAACGTGGGTACAAGACCTGTCAAAATTCGATGGATCCTTCATGAATCTCCAGTTTTATCTTATTTTTGACAGAATACAGTTAATGTATTCCAATACAATGACTGTGCCACTGCAAATTTCAACACATCGCATTTTATTCTTTCTTTTTCAAATTTAAGGCATAATCTGTAAAAAAATCGCAGATGTGCAAAGCAATTGCTATAAAAGTAAATCCGTCATGGAGGTTATTTGAACGGAAAATTAATTCTCTGAATCTCTTCGATTTCCCCCGGTTTAATCATTTACTTCAACTTTAACTTTTCGAATGCATTTCCGTTCTGAAATCAGCTTTTTAAATATGCACAAGTTATCAAAATGTTATTAAATCTGAAGTTCCAGTTTTTTTTTTCAAGTTACAAGTTTTTCACAAATTATGAAAATAATTTAAGTTTGAAATTTCAAAGAATATAATAAAAAATCCGCCTGATGTGATTAGCACATGACTTTCTGAATTCATTTTTCTATGTCTGTAATACATAATATATGCAAAAAAAAAAGGGATGTTTTCAAAACCGACCTTCGTATTTTAATAGTTTTACACATTTCATTTTCGTTCAAACTGTTTTAAACGACTCTATTTTTCTAAATATTAATAATACTAAGTTATTGATATTAATAATTCTAAAATCTTCCAGAATTATTAATAACATTAATAATTCTAAAAATTAATAATATTGTGAAATAAAAAAATTGCTTTGCGAATGTTTCTTGAAAACGATGCTTATCTAAAGTGACTGAGATTCTTTGGGAAATCAAAGATAAATATACGACGTAGATAAGTTTATTGAAGTAATCCGATTCTTAATATATTTACATACATGATGCATATAGGGAAAGTATTGTGATGGGATTGAACAATAAAATTAGAGTTTTCGGTGAAAGATCACGTTTCAAGCATCCCTGAAATTGAATCGAACGTTTATGAGGTGATGCCTGTGTGTGTGTGTGCGTGCACATATGAGTGCATGTATGTGTATCTCACAAACCCAATGATTCATGAAAAATGGAAAATTTAGAATGAAACTCAGTGCAATTATTACAATCAATAAATGCTGGGACTTGTTAGATTATAAACGTGGGTCGGGATAGACCAGTGGTTAAGGCACGGATATTGAATTCGGAAGAATGTAGTTCATTTCACGAGCTACTTAAAACTATCCCCGTCTCTACGCAGAGTATGGACACATTAAATCTGTAGATTCAAATGCCTTGAAAGGTAATAAGCTGGGTGGGCCCTGTGTATGCCAACCCCACTAGATTCCTGTCTATATTCAGTGGTATTAGGCAAAGTCAGACTTCTACCATGACGAGCCTATGGAGTCTTTGGACCAACAGAAACTGCTTCTCTCCCCTTTGCAATAAATTATACTTGTTCTGGCCTTGTTTCAGAAAAGTAAGATAAGTAACAACGCCGACAACCGATTATAATAAACGCTTTCGAAGTTTTGGAAAAATTATGCACGGAAAATTTAATAGAACCCGCGTGCAACAGGATCGATTTCATTATAGTTTTAAACATGTTTGGAGTATATAACATGTTTGGAGTGGATTGCTTAAAGAGGCAATTTTTAATACTAGTGTTAAATTCCCCAGATAGTTTTATTAAAACCATTGCCATATCCAATAACCATATACCAAAACCACATCCCAGATAGTTTTATTTTTTCTGTTGAGGTTTATCGTGAACGGTTTAGCTGACAGGGTTTGTAAACCGGAAGTCGAAATTAGTTAATTGTTAGATAGAAACTAGTTAATTTTATTTAACTGAAAAGCCTATTTAATACAATGGTTTATCGGTTTGTTTTATTTTTGCTCTAAGAGGTGACATGTAGCATGTGTTAATAAACATCATCGAATAAAAACCAAAATCTTATTTTGACAGGGTATTTTTTAAAGGAAAATACTGTAAATTTAGCATTACTATAACAAAAGATACTACATCCCTTAATCACAGTTAATGAATGTGATTTTTATCGAGAACCATGCTCAAAAACCTAAATACAGAATGTTATTATTTATACAAGAAAAATTGTTTTATTAATTAGTAATTAATTTTAATATAAAAAAATCGCTTTTTATCTAGCGAGGAGGACTATTTTTTGGACCAAATTTTATGCTGTACTTATTAATTTCTTTTATTATACTGTATGAAAATAAAAGAATGTTCTTTTAATTGGAGTTAAAAATAAGAAATTAAAATATCATATTAAGGAAACACTAATATTATTCGAGAGAACAATATCAGATGGAGTTGGTATAAGATAAGTAGCCCTGCATTGTATGCTTTTCTATGGTAAAAGACCTACAATATTTATTTAAACTGCCAATTTTGTAGAAATAAATTATTAGCGCAATGCAAAGTTGAACTGAAACAATAAAGAATATTTCTAAGTATTCAAAGTTATTTTGTCTTTCAATTTATTTTTACCTCACCTCCATATTGCTGTATTCTATCCGACAGCCATGCAAAAATACTGGTCACTTATAATAAAGGAACCTTTAATTTAAAACTAATCAAAAATACATATACTAAATACTACGCCTTTCTGTTGTGTCAACTAACAATAACAACTATATTACTAACACTAGCGGCACCTAGACATAATTCTCTAAGACAATTATGACATTTTCAAACGTTTCATCCATATAGGAATTTTATCTTCTACTTTCTAACTTCATGGTTTGAATCCTTTCAAGATATTCTATTCTTCCATAAAAAACAATATAGATGAAACATAATATTCAGTCTAACCGTTCTAAAGTTTCAACATAATATAACATATTTTATTTTGACTCAACAAAAACGTCTCTTGGTGCTATATATCAAATTTTGTAAAAATGAACTCGATAGTTTTTTGTTGTATTACATGTAAAGATACGGACAGGCAAATAAACTGATTACAAGATTTATGCAATAGAAATGGTCATGCAATAGAAATCAAAGTACAGTCTCTTTGAACAGAAAATTATTTCAGAACCGTGGGTTTCTGCCACCGTTAAATCGTTCACTTCAACTTTAACTTTTAAGAGACCCCCCCCCCCGCTTCGCAATTCCTACGTCAGAGTCTAAAATATGTATAAGTAATCAGAACGCGGCTTAATATGCGATCGCAGATTGTTTCTAATAGTATTAATGCTCTAAAATTACTACGAATAGAACAAAACATGGTAGATTATATTGGGGTTTAAGGCTTTAACATTTACCGGAATTCTTTAAGTTGTTTTCAATATTAATACTTTTATGCGATTCTCTATTTAAACAAGTTGATTGGTGCGATTCATGATTTTTTTTACTGTTAAACAAGTTATTTTTATTTAAAATTCTATGCAAATAAAATGTAAAAAACAGACGATCGTTCTGAAAAGCATTTAAGAGTTTTCTTTCGTGATAGGAAGTTAATACGTAAACAAGGAAGATTAATCATGCATAAAGCATTGATTATGAAACACTTTCCAACTGCAATACAATTTTTTTAAACATCTCTAAAATACAATACATTCAGCGGTGATATTTAAAATCATCGTAGTACATTTATTGGAAACTTAACAACACTTCATCAAAAAGGGCAATGCTATAAAATCGATTACTTCTCTAAGTAAAAACACTGAATATTCCATTCATATCACTTATATTCCAGACTCCAGAGCTAAATAATTTTACGTTAAAAATTCAGGAATTCTTATACAACTCATTATACAATCGGTTATTTTGTTTATATTTTGCATACGTTAAAATTAGGCTTCGTTTTAGAAACAATCAAAGTTTAGTGATCATTTAAGATAAAAAATATTGTAATTGCTTAAGCACAGAATTTAGAAACTCAGATAATATGCAAAAATACAAAGGTTTTAGGGCGGATGCAACACTAAATATAAATACAAAAAAGATCAATCATGCATAAAGCATGATTATAAAACACTATCCAACTGTAATTTTATTTAAAAATCTCTAAAATACGATACATTCAATGGCGATACTATTTTAATTACCACAGAACTACAATAATTTATTTTACTTGGAAAATTAAAACCATAGAGTTAAAGTACGTTCTAACTCCATGCTTAAAACTTCATTCCCCCTTTATTCAAATGACGTCATCGAAATATAAATCATCTGGCTCTCTATGTAAAAGCAGTGAATATTTCATTTATACTCTGTCATTCCAGTATCCAGAGTTAAATAATTTTCCGTGAAAAAACTTCAGCAATTCTATTACAACTTATCTTACAATCACTTGTTTACATTTTACATTCATTAAAGTTAGGCTTCGTTGTCGAAATAACCAAAGCTTGATGATCATTAAACTCAAAAATATTGTAACTGCGTTGGCGCATAATATGGATGCACAGAGAAAACGCAAAAATTAAACGGTTTTAGGTCGGATGCAACACCAAATATATGGAAGAAAGATCAATCATGCATAAAACATTGATTATGAAGCACTTTCCAACTACAATGCAATTTTATTTAAACATCTATAAAATGTGATACATTCAGCGGTGATATCTTTAAAATTATCACAATACTAAAATAATTGATTATATTTGAAAACTTCATCAAAAACAAATGGACTTTATTCAAATAACGTCATCGAAATATAAATCGCCTGGCTCTCTGTATAAAAGCAGTGAATATTTTATTCATAAACTTTTTTCCATTCCTTTCATTCAGCGGCGATGTTTTTAAAATTATCACAATAATACAATAATTTATTTTACTTAAAACTATGGAGGAAAAAGTTATTTCTAACTCCATGCTTAAAACTTCATCGAAAAAGCAGTACTATTGAATCGTCTGCTTCTATATGTAAAATCAATTAATGCTTCATTCATATCAGCTATATTGCAGACTCCAAAGCTAAATAATTTTACGTTAAAGAAATTCAATTCTTATACAACTCATCTTACAGCCTGATGTGTTTACATTCTCCATACATGAAAATTAGGCTTCGTTGTAGAAATAGTCAAAGTTTGATGATCATATAAGCTCATAAATATTGTAATTGCGTTGACGCAGTATATAGATGCACAGACGATAAAGTTCAAAATAAAAAAATAAATAAATAAATAAAATATACCACTAAAGTGAGCGATATGACAAATTTGAATTTCCTAGCCACTCTGGATCTCAAGCTATTCTTAAAATCGAGTACATCCCCATAGAGGACTCCGAAAAAGGTTTCAAATCCAAACATGATTAATGGGACATAATTAGTTACGGTCTCAAACGTTTTATTCATACTGACAAATAAACAAACAACAAGCGAAGTCATCTAAAAAAGTGTAGTAACAGAAATCAAATCGGTGACTTGTCATCCAACAATGATTTGCTACTGAAAATTTAATCATTTCTTAAGATATAATTTTGATGTCTTTCTCAAGCGATGCTTTAAATCACGTTTATTTTGACCTGTATTCTGTATCGTTCATAAACAAGGATTTTGGTAAATGCCCCAATAATTGAAATTCTTAATAAGATCCTTATTATAACATTTTACTGTGCGATATAATTATTAATTGTTTGTGAACAAAGTAATGTTATTCTTTGTATCTAATATATAATTATTTATATTCTTTGCAAAATACATTTGGTTTGATAAATTTTATGAAAAACTCCGATAACTTCAACTAAAAAAATCTGTTGATAACTCGTCCTTCAAAATTGCCAACAGCTATACTTACAATTGTTGACCCTCTTGTAAAGCATTTACATGCCATCTAAGATTTGAACCACAGATAGGCCTTGAGACTATCAAAGGCCTATCTAGTGCGCTTAATTAAGATACTATAGTCTTTTCTGCTATAATTGATATTTTCTCTGACTGATTTAAATCTGATTATCAACTATTATCATTGACTGATTATCAACTGATTTAAATTTCAGATCGAAGTGAAACATTAGATCTAAATGATATTTGGTGTTTTTATCACTCTGTATTTTCATGAATTGAGGTCCAAGGGTACTTAGTATACCAACTGACTATAAAATATACCAATTTACTTTAAAATATATCCTTTGAGGAGAATTTTTCTACTATAAACATAAAATTATATTACTTTCCTTATATACATAATGTATAAGGAAAGGATTGTGACTGGGTGGAAAATTCGAATTCGAGTTTTCGACGGGAGAGCACGTTTCAAGCATCCCTGATCACGAATCGAACATGTCTGAAGTGATGTCTGTATATGTGTGAGTGTGTGTGTGTCAGTGAGTCTGTGGAGACAATATCTCACGAACGAATGGGGCGATTCAAATGAAATTTGGTACAAAAATCAAAATCCGTGAATACTGGAAAATGAAAACCTTTAATAAAGTTACACACATAAACATTTCTTATGAAATTTTTTCTTAGAAAACGATTGACACAAACTTTAGAACGCTGGCATGAACCGTTCTCGAGATATTGCACATTGTTTAAATAAATGTATCAAAAAATGGAATAAATTAAAAAAACATATTAACTGTCAGGAAACATGTTCGCTTTCCATATGTAATACCATTCGATAAATTTGGTGACATCATTCTGGTGGATCTAACTCGTTCCATTCACGATAAAAGGCACTTTGAGTAATACTTTTGTATTTGAATGCCGTCATTTATCCGCTGTAAGAATAACTTATTTCTCCGTCCATAACGCTTGGCGAGATTTTGGCGACGAATTTAGCGGAATGTAGCCAAACTTGGCGACCTTTTTAAATGTGGCCAAATTAACGAAAATCTCGCCAAATGGATAAAAATGACGCTAAATCAACGAAAATGATGACTAATTGAAGAAAATTCGATACCGTGGTAAGACTATAAGTATCTACTATACGAATAACATTTTCTTTAACTGTAAAAGTAGTAAATTCATTGCATTATATAAGGAAAGTCATATTCTGCCCACATCAGATTTTTTTTGACTTTTGTAAACAAAAATAAAAAATATGATGTGGGCAGCACATGACTTTCCCTGCAAACTTATATACACGTTTTCTTTATTTTAATTAAATTTAATTAACATTTGATTCAATTTTCGTTCTCATTTAGTACTTGGACTCATTTTCAATGGTGACATAGATAAAAACAAAAAAACTAAAATATCTCGAGAACGGCTAAGCCTAGTGTATTGGGGTTGGTCTTATTCTTTTCCTCGTTAAAAATTACTTATAAAAAAAGTATTTAATGGATATATTTGAGCATACGTAGTTTTTTAAATTAGATTTTGACGATTTTTGCTGGCCATTTTGCAAAAAAAGGCAGGTTTTTCTGTTCCGAATCATACAAAAATCTAATCAGAACCAGAGTATCTAACAAGTAACTTAGCTACTAAATTTTGTGAAATTCGGTCCATTAGTTTTTTAGCTAGAGTGGATGCAATCTTCTGCGGGCCATTTCGAAAAAAAAAAGGCGAGTTCTTTTATCCCGAATCGTACCCAAAACTAATCAGCACCAGACTCGCCCACAAGTGACATACCTACAAAATTTTGTGAAATACGGTGTATTAGTTTTTTTAGTTAGAGTGGATATAAAATCTGCACAGACATACAGACACACAGACAGACACACAGACACACACACAGACGTCACGCTAAAAATGGTTTTTTCGTATTCTGGAGGTCTCGAAACGTGTAGATCCGTCGAAAACTCGAGTTGCGATTTTCGACATGATTCCAATACTTTCCCTATATATTAGCATGTATTGCAGGGAAAGTGAAAATCTGATGTGGGCAGCACATGACTTTCCCTGCAGACTTATATCCACGTTCTCTTTATTTCAATAAAATTTAATTCACTTTTAATTCAATTTTCGTTCTCATTTGATAACTGGACTTATTTTCAAAGATGGCGTGGAAAAATACGAAAAAAACTAATATATCTCGAGAACGGCTAGTCCTAGTGTAATGGGGTTGGTCTTATTCTTTTCTTCGTTATAAATTACGTATTAAACAAGCATTTAATGGATATATTTGAGCATACGTAGCTTTTTAGTTTAGATTTTGACAATTTTTGCGGGCCATTCTGCAAAAAAAGGCAGGTTGTTTTTTTCTGAATCGTACCAAAATCTAATCAGCAATTCGGTGTATTAGTTTTTCAGTTAAAGTGGATACAAAATCTGCACAGACAGACACACAGGCAGACACACAGACACACACACAGACACACACACAGACGTCACTCTAAAAATGGTTTTTTCGTATTCTAGAGGTCTCGAAACGTGTAGATCCGTCGAAAACTCGAGTTGCGATTTTTGACATGATTCCAATACTTTCTCTATACATTACCATGTAATGCAGGGAAAGTAAAAATGGAAAAAGTAAACAATAAACATGAAAATAAAATAATAATGACATCATAGGGGGTCCTCTAATACCTTCAGTCGGGGCCCCCAAGCATTTAAATCCGCCGCTGATTGATGTAAAATCAATCTTTCACGCAATCAGCTTATACAGAAAATTACTTCTGCCGAATCTTACGTTTTCTCAGAGGTTAATCGTTTATTTCAACTTTAACTTTTCGAATACACTTCCATTTGGAAATTCCTTCGTCAGCGACTAAAATATGCATAAGTAATCAAAATGTTGTTAAATCTTCGGTAGCGGTTTATTTCGAATACCGTTCAGGTTTTAGAATGACTGCGGATGAATTAAGCTTTGGAATTTTCATGGTGAATTAGAGAGAGAGAGTGGAGTTTGGCATTTTAAATGTGCGTAGCATTACGATGCATGTTAAATAGAATATAAACATGGTAATGTTTTAATGTTTTATACTTTTTCTCATTCTATTTTGTTTATGCTGGTCGGACTTGTTTATGTTGGGCGGAAATGTAAAAATATAGAATGTAAATGTAAATAAAGTAGGTTAAGTAAAACTTCATAAAATGCAACATATAACGATTATTTTTGATCTTGCAAAAGAAGCCTGTTATTTGCCTTTAATACCGATTGACCAGTTAATTTTTGCTTTTTATGAAATTTATCGTGTTACTATTGCAGCGCAATATGAATTAAAAAGAACCTAAAAAATTACGATTTTGAAACAAGATGGATGCCATACATCATTTTGAAGTGGATCAAGTGATCTTTTCATATCATGGTCACGTCATCGCTTCAAATAAGAGGTGTTATTATTATTTTTATTTTCATTTAAAAAACTACTGAATATATTTCGCTGAATTTTCTTTTTATATATTTTATGGAACAATTTGAATATTACCTAAAATTTTCGAAGCAATTTGTGAATTTTAAATCCGCTTGAAAAATGTTTGAAAAATTAGGTCCCATAGGGCTCAATGTATTTCATTTTTTCAACCCGGGTTCAATCCAAAACTAATTGGGTGATATTATTCATGTATATTCCCATAGGTCCTACAGACCGTCTGAACAACATACTAAAATTTCATTTTGATTAAGTCATTTTTACGGCAGTTATCGTGCTAACGGACAGACAGACAGACAGACAGACAGAATGAACAAAGTCATAAACACTTTTCAACTTTGTTGTAAAGTGTTAAAAACAAATATACGTGCATATCAAACGATTGCTAATAGAATGAAACTAAAACATTCCGTTTAAAGAGGAAACCAACAAAAAATTGATGACAATCTTGCTTTGGCAAGTGCGCTTCGTGTTTATCTTAACGAAGAAGGATGTTTCTTGTCGTCAAATTCAGTCGGCGCTATAAGTTTTGTGCTAGATGTAACTGTGAAGACAATTGCTGTGCATTCCTTTGTGTGTGATGTCATTCCCTAATAGTGTGCGACATCATATTCCTTCGTGTTATATATCTGGTTTTGTTAACTATAGATTTGGAACTAGATAGAATTTTTTTGAAATTTTACATTTTCTTAGCATGAAACTGTAGGACAAAATGTAACATAATTTTGCATAGAAAGGGTTTAGTTATGACTGAATGAACATGAAAGTTAACAGTTTGAGTCATAATAATGGCAAATAACCGCGATACAATTTTTGTGTTCGTGACGTCATTAGCTCCTCCGAGGGGGACATTGTCAAACATGGTATCGATCCAAAGATTTTTTTCAAGCCCTTTAAAATGAAGGATATTGTGGCACACAAATAAAAATAAAGAAAAAGCTAAAGTTAAAGTTATAATTATAATTATTTTTACTATTAAACATTGTGTTCGCAATAACCCTCCAATTATTTACTTTGCGTGAGTCCTGTAAAGGAATATTAATTAATATAATACTAAAAGGATTATTCCATTTAAACTTTAACAATAACATTTATCAACAACATAAAATACTTATTAAATTCAATTACAATATTTAATTATATTATTTCAGCGGAGGGGACATATGCGATCAGTACGGAAACGCCTAATTAGTGGTTAGGACCAGATATCAGTTTCAATGGGCACATACCTTCAAATCTAGCTTGTACTTTGTCAGCATCCGTACTTAATGTCGTCCATTTACCGGCATTAACTCTTGGTGTAATGCTCCGACACGTAAATTCGTTGAACATATTGTACTGCTGTAACATTTCACAAATCAATATCTCTATCCATATTTTTGAATATCTACGGAGCACTCTACATTTCTAGTCGTCGTTATGTCATAATCAGTGTCCTCCCTACGGAACACTCTACATGTCTGCATTCACCAATTCAAATCATCGTCTCCAAGTTATCTTATATGTCTGCTTCTAGTGTCCTTCTTCGGTCACAGGTTGTGGTTCTCCCTGTCTCGGGGGTGTTACTGCCCTCCCCCTTTGCTTTTATTTGCAGCATTGAGAGTGACGCAATAAGCCCATTTTTCATTGGTTAATCTTTATCCAATGAAACTACTTCACAACCTCGTAAGGGCCAGCTCAGCCCCCTCTGTCTTGGCGCTCCTAAATTTATGGTTTTCTGACCTTTAGGTTCAAATGCCGTAAAACCCAACGCCATCCAGACTGGCAGTATTGTTCGATGTTTCGAACACAATAAATAAAAGGCATAAAGCTGTCTCACCAAAGTGTGAAATTAATTTCTGGTCTCACAGATATTATGCTACAATTGCGCTGTTTGGACTAAAGATGCATATTTTTATTTAACAGAAAGATGCTATTGATTGTAATGGCAACATTTAAGTGCAGAACTTTGAGATCCAAAATAATAACAGTTCATTTACTTTTAGAACTCATTTATTTTCTTAACTATACTCTTAATGTAACAGAGAAATAAGAATCTTTCCGAATTTTGTTCAATTTCGACGTTCTACTAGTAAAAGGAAATTCATAAATTCATAAATATTGTTACGACATGTCTTCAGAAATGTGAAATAAATGGTTCTGTTAAAATCTCTGGATAACAAGGGCTTTTATTTAAAGCACAAATAAGTGTACAGAGGAACAATAACAACCTTCTGCCTATCTTCCAGGGTTAAAGAGCAAGTACAATAAAACATCAAATCAATGCTGAACTAAGGAAAACTTGATCAACGTATATAGCACAAATAACAGAATAATGTAGCATACAGCTGAATTATTGCTAAAGACCCAGACTGCTCCACTCGCCCTAGGGCATAAGTTACCAAACTCGTGAATTATGTAGAATAACCAACCTATAAAATTTAAGAACTTTTTATAATTTGCCAAACTACGTCCAGTTGGCGATATGTAGCCAAATTTGTCGCCAAATCCAGCGAGTCATTTTACTCATGGGCGAAGAATATGCTGTGAAGTTAAGTATTCAGAACAATACACAAATATTGCATTGTTATAGGAAAAAAATATATTATGAGATTTAAGTTGTTAAAATGACATTCTGTAAAACGAAGATATATATCCGTGGTAACGAAATATAAATTTTATAATTAGCAATCATTTTCAGGAAACTACTATTGTTGTGACATCTTGCACATCTAAGGGGAATTTGGCTAGAAAGGACATAGTCATTCTTTATATTAAATTTTATCAAACGCATATTGCCACTCATTGTACAATTTAAAAAAAGCTCTATTTTTCATCAAAATTTTTAATTCGACAATTTGAAGCAAAGAAACGCTTTAAAACCTGCTGAAAGAAAGCATTTCGGTTTAGGAAATATCAATTGCGACTCGTAATATTTAAATTACATTAATTTAACAGGCTGTTTCTTTCTGCTAAAGTTTTATTAAATATACATTTTCGTTAGCGCATATAATAATCCATTTAGTTACGGAGGAAAACATCACATTTTATTAAAACAACAGCCTTATATAAAATTTAATACCTTGCAGACGCAATTTATCGGGTTAAATAACTTTTCAGTAACAACTTGTGTTTCATGCAACATTAAATCTTACGTATGTCTGAAATATGCCATGCTTCCAAGAATTTGATGGAAATGAGTTCAAATAAAACCTCGAATAAAATGTTTCCAGATTTTTAATGTATATAAGTCACTTAATGTTAAGAAAAGTTGGTTTTTTTTCCTTACAATTTTCAATTACAAATTTTTGATTTCGTCTGTTTCATTTCAAGAGTTCGAGCTTATAGAATTTTGAATTTTAACGAAATTAATCTGTGGCAACACGTCATATATTGAACATCTATACTGAACACGCATGGATCTGCGCATAATATGCAAACTTTAAATATCAAAAGGTATTCTTTCAAGTACGCTTCACATTACATTCTTCTGGGAAGTTGATAACACCAGGGAGAGAGGAGGGAGGGGGCTATTCTGAGCATGACTGACATATTTTCTTTTACAGGGATCTGCGCATGTGATGTCACGAGAATAGCAAACGCGAGCATTTTGCTCTCGGGTTCTCTTTAGAGACCAATAATCTCTTTGGCCGTCACTGAGGAAAGTGTGCACAGCATAATTAAAAATCTATGGGCAGGTTGTTTACGTCTGGATATTGTCATTTCAAAATTAACAAGGAATTTTTAATTGTAGTAATGGGTAAACTTTCAGTGAAGTTGCTCTTAAGTCCTCTCTGGTCCGTGGCGTCAGGAATGACGAAATTCTAATCTCGTCGATGTCAAGCTGTCAACTTTTGGATTGAGTACCGAGCTGATCATCCAACCATATATTAAAAAAAATTGGGTATCACTGCCTCGTCTTTAACGAGTAGCGTGTATTACTTTGTACCGTTAATGGGATTATGTATTTATGCTTCTAAGACTCTTGGATGGGGGATTGCTCATTAACTGTAAGTTAAAACCCATACGCTATTGATGTTAAAGCGTACAATGGCCGCTGAAATTGTGCGAGCAATATTAGCTCCTTTAAATAAAATCCACCTTTAAAACTTCTTAAGAGTGTGGGCTTTAATTATCTTCCTTCCTTTACAGATGTTCTGAGTATAAATGGCAAACGCAGTTGACGTTTTGGTATGATTCACCCAATTTATGTTTGGCATAAAAGACAGGGTCGATGGGATATTGGAATCCATACTCTGTTTCGGTGGTCTAGAAAGTTCTGATCTTTCGATCTAACTTTTAAAGATCGTTACAACTATCATTAAGAATATAAATAAACATTATCTAACATGTTTTTGTCATGGGAGACCCTCCAGAAGCCCTCTAGTGGCCAAAAAGATTTAAATGTTGCACACTTATAATATCGATCATGAGAAAAAACTTAAATGAATCGGATTTTCAATTCCCCCAACAGAAATGGAGAAAATTGTTGGTTTCAAAAAAGCTTTCTAAACCACTTAGAAGCTCCTCGGTGACTGAATATTGGCACAGTTATAGTATCACCCACGGCACAGAACCTAATTCAACCGGTTTTTTAAATCCTCCCCCGAGAGCCTTTCAGAAGATTTCTAGTGATCTGAAAGGATTAAAATTGTCACATTGTAGTTTAGATTAGAGCCTGACTGAATCAATTTTCGATGATGATTTTTTAGACTGCCATATAATATTAAGCGAAATAACACTGATTAAAAATATTACAACTTGAATTTTAAGAATTTCAGTTCTGTTTATCAAAAGTATCAATCGACTTCAAAGACATGTATCACTTATTTCATGCGGACTGGGAGCAATTGCAGCAGTTTGTTAACAGACGCATTTTTTTTTGCTGTTGTTGTTTTTTGTTATTTTCTTTTGCCGGTGCAATATTCTATTTCTGTATCTCGACCGATTTATTTTTTTTATTTTTATTTATTTTTTTATTTATTTGCTTCAAACTTAAAATTCGTAGTCAGAAACCGTCTTTACCTAGAAACTCAAAACATGAACACTGCGTCTACATAATAAATATACCAAATTTGAAACAAATTGACCAAATATTGTAGAGTTGTTAACGGAACTGACATACTTTTACTCTTTTGATACTAGGATCAACAGCATTACTTCGCTGTCAGTACAAAGTCATTGTTAGAGAAAACATACACATCGATATCTGGATCGTCAGACATTCTATCCGTACTGTAAACAAATTTCTGTAGATTTATTTTCTGATAAAAAGAGTGCAGATAAGTAAGTCAGTTATTTCCTATTAAGAAACAGAATGGTCTCTAAGCCAAAGAAACTCTTAACATAAGATTTCCAAAAGTTGTAAACACAGAAATTTTGCCCAGAGAAAACTTTCCGTGAGCTACAAGGTCCATCTGTTGCAAAACGGTTATCTCTAGATCCATAAAAATCAGGTTTAAATTTCGTGTATAGGTGGATAGCTATCTTTATATCTGCATATATGCCATACTGTGAATTTTAAACATTCTGTCCTCGCCAAAGTAGTCCTGGTTTGCATAAAATGAAGAGAAGTGCACCAAAAATATTCAATCAAACCAAATTCAAGCGATACAAAAATTTCAAATGAAGGTTTCTTGTTACATTTTTATACAAGAAAACATTCTGCTTCCTACTAGGAATTTGTATCTTGGCTTCCTACTAAGCAACTAGATTTATGCTTTTCATCTGGCAGCTGGATGTATGCTTTCAATTGGGCAGCTGGATTTATGCATTCAATTGGGCAGCTGGATTTATGCATTCAATTGGGCAGCTGGATTTATGCATTCAATTGGGCAGCTGGATTTATGCATTCAATTGGGCAGCTAGATTTATGCATTCAATTGCGCAGCTGGATTTATGCATTCAATTGGGCAGCTGGATGTATGCGTCCAGTAGGACAACTAGACACATATTATTTTAGTATACTGAGTTATCCGTGCACGAATTAAAATACTCGGTACTATGAATATAAAATAATAATGGACGTTACATATTAATAGAATCATGAATTAAAAAATTTAAATATATTTTAAAATCATTCTCTGGACAGTTCAGGTGAATGTTTCATACCACATTTTTATTGAATCTAAATTTTCATTTGAATATTTAATGGTCCGATTTCTCAAGTAAAAAAAACTCAACTGGTATTAAAACAAGAGCGATTAATAAAATTCTATGTTCCACGAACACAGTTTATCCTTTGAAACAGCTTTCTGGTAATATTTTGGGCTTCATGCAACGTTAATTTTTCCTTGCATTTATAATATAGCATGCTCTGAAAATTTGATGAGAATTTATGTAAATAAAATCCCTGATAAAAGTTTGATTACGCTCGTTTGGTTTGTATCAAATATATTTATGCATTCAAATCATATTCGCTATTGAGGGAATCCGTTTTACTCATTTTGCTTTCTTATTTTGCATATTTAAAATCCCTGGAACCGATGGTTGAAGAACTTAATGTTAAGTTTTGCTTATTTCTCTTAGAGGTTATTCACATATTTTTACTTTCCCTACAGTACATGATAATATATAGAGAGTGTTCCACAAAAAGTAAACAGTAGAAGATTTTTAGACCATTGGTTGTAGACCAAAAGTTTCAATTGTAAAAATGCTTTAAATAAGGTAGACGCTATGGAATAATAATTTAAACGCTGCATCACATTTTTGTAGAAAGTTAAGAAAATTAAATTTTATACAGCCCTCTTTCGAGGAAAGTCAAATTAAAAAAATATTACCCATACCGTAAAAATTGTGGCTGTAATACGATCCAATTTTACATAGTTATCATTAATTAAAATATTCATTGGAAAAAATAAGGGGGTATCCACAAATCAACTTCGATTGCAAATAGTTACTAACACTTTTATCACTTCTTCACCTTTATTTTATGCAGATAAAGATATTATGTCAATACACAGTTTGTATTTAAGCATTCAAGAAATTCTGCTACCTAACTAGGGTATAAATTATGGCACTGTTCAGCAATGCCGAACTCGGAGATGATTTTGATTTACGGCGAATGTAACAGGTCCCATTTTCAATCAAACGAAAAATATGAAAGAATTTTTCGGGAAAATGAACCTAGTAAATTTCTCTCAACCTAATAAGGCACAAGGCAAATTTTACTCATAGGTATTTTTACTTTCCTTATATACATAATGTATAAGGAAAGTATTGTGACGGGGTCGAAAAGCTCGAATTGGATTTTTTTGTTATAGAGTATATTTTAAATTGTCACAATTCTACAATAATTTATTATATTTGAAAACTTAAAACATCATCGACAAAAATGAACTTTTAAAAAATTCAGGGATTCTTATTCAACTCATCTTACAATCACTTGCTTACTTTCTGCGTCTATTAAAATTAGGCTTCGCTGTAGAAATAATCAAAGTTTGATGATCATTTAAACTCAAAAATATTGTAATTGCGTTGGCGCAGAATATAGATACACAGAAAATAAGTAAAAAATATATCGGTTTCAGGACGGATGCAACACTAAATATAAATTTAAAAATAACCTCAAAATCACGATTTTTACACTGGGAAATAAAGTTGGATGCTATATTTATTTTGAAGTGGGTCACGTGATGTATTCATATTATATGGGTATACTAGTTAATATTTTAATTTTTATTTAAAAAACTACCAAACATATTTTGCTGAAATTTGTTTTATATATTTTATAGATAATTTGAATATTTTCTAAAATTTTCGAAGCAATTTGTAAATTTTAACTTTCGCTTCAAAAATGTTTGAAAAATTATGTCCCATAGGGTTCAATGTATTTCATTTTTTCGACCCTGGTTCAAATTCAAAACTAATTGGGTGATATTATTCATTTACATTCCCATATATCCCACAGATCATCTCAACAATATACTAATAATTTCATTTTGATAAAGTCATTTTTACGGCAGTTATCGTGTGAACGGACAGACAGACAAACAGAATGAACAAAGTCATAAACACTTTTCAACTATATTGCAAAAGTGTTGAAAACTAGCCAAAGGCGCAACAAAAAAAGAAAGATTATAAAATGGAATTTTTTTATTATGATCCTTTGAAACCTAAACAAGATTTATTGGGTAGGCTGCTGCCTGTCGCCGTTGCTGCTCAACGCATCACAGACGACGTTTGGCGACTCTTGCAATGTTAATGAAGATGAAAGGCGACGTTCATAAAATACGTTTAAACTTGGATATTTTAAGGAACTGACGTGGTCATTTATATTATTTACAAAAATTGCATTTTGAAATGACAATATCATAATGTTTTTAAGTAATGCTTACTTAAAAATACAATACTGTAGGAAGCCAAATATGTAAAAATATCAACTCCTTTCGGAAAAAAAGTAGAGCTAACTAGCAGCGATTACCCGGCTTTGCTCGGGATTTGCCATGCAAAACTATAATAAAAATTACACCGGAACATATAGGGTCGATTGTGATATATTACCGCTGAATGTATTGCATTTTACAGATGTTTAAATAAAATTAAAGTTGGAAAGTGTTTCATAATCAATGCTTTATGCATGATTGATCTTTCTTGGTATTTCTTAATACTTTTCGTTGTTGAGTAAGCCTGTGAGGAATAAACCATGGTGATAGTTTCCATTTAAATTTATATCTCACACCTGCGATTTTCAAAAGTGTCTTATACGTACAACAAACTCCCACAAAACTCAGTATTGAGTAAGCCTGTGAGAAAAAAAATCATGACGATAGTTTCCATTTAAATTCATATCTCAAACCTGTGATTTTCAAAAGTGTCTAATACGTTCAATAAACTCCCACAAAACTCAGTTTTGAGTAAGCCTGTGAGAAATAAACCATGGTGAAAGTTTCCATTTAAATTCATATCTCAAACCTGCGATTTCAAAAGTGTCTAATACGTTCAATAAACTCCCACAAAACTCAGAGATTTAATTGACTTTCACGTTTTAAACCAACAATGTCCAACCTTTTTCGTTGTGATTCATGGAGTTAGAGAGTAGAACCTTAGGGAAAAGTGTCGTTTTTCACTAATATCTCGAGAACCACTGGTAGTAGAAACTCGAAACAAGGCCTATATTTTAAGTGGGGCGATTTTAAGACTACCAAAATAAATTTCATGAATTTGGTTCAGCCGTTCTCTAGTTATGGTGGATCATACATACACACTTTTCTTCTTTATATACATAGATTTAATTCAAACAAGTGAGACAGTTGCTCAAATACATTTCAAGAATAATTTGGTATCCAAAAAAAGACCAAATCAATAAACTTTGCTACTAGAAAACTGCTTAAGTAACTCAAAAAGTAACACGTTTTTGTTTATTTTAACGACTCAGCTTTTATCTTCCGTTTGTAGGAAGTTATTGAAACCAATTAGTATTGTTAGTTAATGGTTATTGAAAGCGGTTAGTATTGTTAGTTTATAGTTAGTGAAACCGATTAGAATTGTTAGTTAATATTTAATGAAAGCGGTTGATATTGTTAGTTTACAGTTATTGAGACCGGTTAGTATAGTTAAGTTTATATATATTGAAATCAATCAGTTACTGGTGAGATTTTTGATAGACACTGATAATTTTGCAGTTACTTTTTACATTCACGTTGTTTGAAGCGAATTTTTTACATTCGTCTTTTGCGTATTTCACACACACACACACACACACAAAAACATCTTAGACTTTTACGTCTATTTTCATAAGCATTGGCATTTATTTTAATATAAACCGGCAGGACTTATCAGTTGTCTTTTTCAGTAAAATATTGGATTTCAGTTAAGTCATTTTATATACTGGAATTTGACATCCTTATTCGTTCCCTTAAGATACTTGATGGTAAATCCATATCAGTTATTATTCCATAACCAAAACTGAAAACTTGATGCTTCAAGAAATTTGTAATTTTTGTAATCAGAAATGGGGAAAAGACGAAAGTGAAAATCCTTCCTTAGTAAACCCCTGTAACGTAGTAAAAACAAAAGAGAGAGTATTATTTTATTAGAATATTATTTTATTAATTCTAAAGTATTGTTTTGTTAATTTACCTGAAGGCATATAACTAAACTATACATTCTCTGACGAGAATTAAAAGATTTGGATGAATCTGTAACTTACCTGTCGGTACATATAATACGATCTGAAATTACATTCCTCCACCTCATCCCTGCAATTTAACACCAAAACTTTTATGCAACAATACATTTTTGAACCAATTTTTTGTAAAATATCTCACTTCACTTCACTTCCTAACTTCTTTTAAAAGTACAACATAATTTATCTTGCACGTGCACCAATTGTTCCACCAATGAGGACACGCAGAATTGCCACATTTTAAATATAACGTAGTATGCTGCGCCCCCTATTTTCTCGGAAATTTAATGCCGAATCCATATCAGTTATAGACTAAGAACTAAGTATAACAAATCCTGAGAAATGCATGTCTCACAAGAATTTTTGTTGTAAAATTAATAGCATGGCAAAATTTCAGCCACAAGATATTTGTAATTTTATGGAAAAGTCAGTCACGTGCTGTTTACAGCGGAATTTTTCTGTCCCTATGTAAAATCAATCGCAAACTAAATATCTAGAGCAAACGAACAGCTGGCTTGTCATTTAGAACTATTTTCATAATCGGCCGTGTTCATATTCAAATACTTTTGCCTCGAATTTTTTCATGTGCTGCGGCTTTAATTAAAGTTCACGCAGTTCCTTCCCAGTGCGTTTTATTAACTTTTCCAGTAAATAATGTAACTTTTACACAACATTTTAATGGGTTTTGTTCGTAAATGCGTTTTACTTTATTTGAAATAATTAATATTTGGGAAAACAACACAGGCGTTTGTAAGGCGGAAACAAATGATGTTTACATGAAATGTTTTGTTAGGTTGGTTAAATGTATGACGATATATTTTTACTCTCTTTACATGATAGTATATACGAGATGTTTTGAATTAACTGTTTTAATGTCATACATGTTTACGAGAGGTTTTGGATTAGCTGGTTTTATGTATGACCATACATTTTTACTCACTTTACATAATAAAATATACGAGATGTTTGATATTAACTGGTTTTATGCACGACCATGAAATTTTAGTTCAGTGTTTACATGATATTATACATAAGCTGTTTTGGATTAGCTGGTTTTATATATGACGATACATTTTTACTCTCCTTACATGATAGTATACCTAAAATATTTTGGATTAGTTGCTTCATGTATGATCATACATATTTTTTGTTAGGTTAGTTAAATGTATGACGATATATTTACCCAACTTCTTTATATGGAGACTCTCTTTATATGGAGATTTTTACTCTATTTATAGAGAAAATACTCAAAATTGGAACAGGGTGTAAAAATCAAAATCAAGCTTTCAATGGTTCTATACGTTTCAAGCATCATATTATTTGAATAAAGTTTTTTTAGAGTACAGTATGGGATTGCCAGGGTTGTAGTCTTTAAGATCCCAATAACTTTGTAAGGACAGATCCCGGAATATGCACTTCAGATCGATCTAAGGTGCTATTGACGTTCAAATAAAAATTATTGTAGTGCCCCTAGAGGAAAATTAAAAAGTTAATTTAACAAACTCGGATACAAATGCGAGATAGACTTCAAACTCAAATTACAAAGCTTTAGAGTATTGTCTAATTAGAAGGAATCAGCAATAAAACTTTTGAAGAAGGCATTTCTGTGCCACAATATATTTACTGGCGAAATGTTGAATTATTCAAGAATTTTAAAATAAACAACCCTTACATGCAAAGGGCTATAGCTTGTTCACGACCACCACTTATAACTGCCTCAAGTCCTTTGGATGAGCGAGACAATCTGCGTAAGTAACTGATGTATAGCTCAACTCGACTCTCTCATACCATAATCCATTTTCAAGTAGCTTGTGGGAGGTTGTTATTTTTTGTCAAATTTTACAAATAAATGTTTGAAAAATCGGTATAGTTGATCCAAATGATTAAAATTATAGCGTGTTACATATCACTTTAAAAGGCTTAACGAAATATTGCGATTGATGTCATACTTCACAATGTACCCCTTTGTGAGTAACTTGCCTCCCCAGAGAGAGGGGCAATGGCGTAATAAACACAGAAATTGTGTCACTGCTATTTGTTGGCAACAACGGTTGAAACCATTAAGTCTATTTATCATTGAGCCATAAATAATATCTTTTATGCATGATTATGTCAAGTTTTGTCCTATGCTGCCACGTAAAAAAAAATACAAAACTTTCAATAAATTTCGAAGTTTTTGCTCGAATTTAAAAAAAAAATTCTATCTAGTTCCAGATGTTTTTTTTTTTATAATAAAGCCGGGTATAAAGTTTCGTGAAAATAAAATAATATGTGTCGCAGTTATCGAGTACACAAAAAATCAATCACAGACATCAAACAGGCAGACAGTCATCATTCCAAAACTAGTCAAAACGTTTTCAGGCGGTCTTAAATCATACATTGACATCAAAATCTCGAAATCATAAATCTTTTTGTGAAAACAATACCACCTCAGTACTACGTATGAGAAGGTAATAAAAAAACTGTGCCTGTAGATCTTGAACATATTCATCAGGTAATGAAGGAACATTGCCTGTAGATCTTGAACATATTCATCAGGTAATGAAGGAACATTGCCTGTAGCTCTTGAACATATTCATCAGGTAATGAAGGAACATTGCCTGTAGCTCTTGAACATATTCATCAGGTAATGAAGGAACATTGCCTGTAGATCTTGAACATATTCATCAGGTAATGAATGAACATTGCCTGTAGATCTTGAACATATTCATCAGGTAATGAAGGAACATTGCCTGTAGATCTTGAACATATTCATCAGGTAATGAAGGAACATTGCCTGTAGATCTTGAACATATTCATTAGGTAATGAAGGAACATTGCCTGTAGATCTTGAACATATTCATCAGGTAATGAAGGAACATTGCCTGTAGAATTTGAACATATTCATCAGGTAATGAAGGAACATTGCCTGTAGATCTTGAACATATTCATCAGGTAATGAAGGAACATTGCCTGTAGATCTTAAACATATTCATCAGGTAATGAAGGAATATTGCCTGTAGATCTTGAACATATTCATCAGGTAATGAAGGAACATTGCCTGTAGATCTTGAACATATTCATCAGGTAATGAAGAAACATTGCCTGTAGATCTTGAACATATTCATCAGGTAATGAAGGAACATTGCCTGTAGATCTTGAACATATTCATCAGGTAATGAAGGAACATTGCCTGTAGATCTTGAACATATTCATCAGGTAATGAAGAAACATTGCCTGTAGATCTTGAACATATTCATCAGGTAATGAAGGAACATTGCCTGTAGATCTTGAACATATTCATCAGGTAATGAAGGAACATTGCCTGTAGATCTTGAACATATTCATCAGGTAATGAAGAAACATTGCCTGTAGATCTTGAACATATTCATCAGGTAATGAAGGAACATTGCCTGTAGATCTTGAACATATTCATCAGGTAATGAAGGAACATTGCCTGTAGATCTTGAACATATTCATCAGGTAATGAAGAAACATTGCCTGTAGATCTTGAACCTATTCATCAGGTAATGAAGGAACATTGCCTGTAGATCTTGAACATATTCATCAGGTAAGGAAGGAACATTGCCTGTAGATCTTGAACATATTCATCAGGTAATGAAGGAACATTGCCTGTAGATCTTGAACATATTCATCAGGTAATGAAGGAACATTGCCTGTAGATTTTGAACATATTCATCAGGTAATGAAGGAACATTGCCTGTAGATCTGGAACATATTCATCAGGTAATGAAGGAACATTGCCTGTAGATTTTGAACATATTCATCAGGTAATGAAGGAACATTGCCTGTAGATCTCGAACATATTCATCAGGTAATGAAGGAATATTGCCTGTAGATCTTGAACATATTCATTGGGTAATGAAGGAACATTGCATGGTCGTTCGTATATCATATCACACGATACTCGTAAACAATCCTCAAGGCTCAACAGCATTTTCTATGAAGAACGTTCGGTCAATTCGTGAACATGATGGGACGACTCATACTTTCAACTTTCATACACTTTTGAACTTCTGGAACTTCCAAACTTAATTTTTATGTATGCATAATTACTTTTGTTTGTTTTCAATATTTGCATAATGTATATAAATCTTGCCCGTCGCCATTGGCAAATCTCTTCCTTGGTGATATTAGGCACATTAAGATATTTAACCGCGGGCTGTGCTCCCGTATCTCTGTTTTTGCTTTCCCTGCAATACATGGTAGTGTATATATAGAGAAAGTATTGGAATCATGCCGAAAATCGCAACTCGAATTTTCGACGAATCTACACGTTTTGTGACCTCTAGAATACGAAAAACTATTTTTAGCTTGACATCTGTGTAGGTGTCTATCTGTCGGTTTGTCTGTGTGTCTGTCTATGTGTCTGTCTGTGTGTCTGTTTGTCTGTGTGTCTGTCTATCTGTCTGTGCAATATATGCATTCCCTCTGACTCAAAAACTCATGGACCAAATTTCATGAAATGTGGTAGGTAAGTCACTTGTGTGACCCTGATGCTGATTAGTTTTTTGTACGATTCGGGATAAAATAACCCGCCTTCTTTTGCGAAATGGCCCGCGAAAATTGCATGTATTTACTCTAGCTGAAAAACAAACAGATCAAATTTTACAAAATTTGGTAGATAAATCACGTGTGGGTTACCCTAGTGCTGATTAGATTTTGGTACTATTAGGAAAGAAATAACCTGCCTTTTTATTGCAAAAATCATCAAAATCTAAAATGAAAAAGCTACGTATAATACTCAAATATATCAATTAAATGCTTGTTTCATACATAATTTTTAACGATAAAAAGAATAAGACTAACCCCATTACACTAGGGCTAACCGTTGTGAAGATATTTTATTCTTTTCGCAATTTCGCTACGCCACATTTGAAAATAAGCCCAGTTACCAAATGAGAACGAAAACTAAATTAAAAGTGCAAAATTAAGTGTACATTTTAATAACTATTTATGTTATTTTGTGCAATTATACTCAATATAGTGAATTATTAAAAAAATTAAGAGAACATGAATATGAGTTTGCAGAGAAAGTCATGTGCTGCCCACATTAGACTTTTTCTATTGTGAGTGTAGCTCTCATCCATCTGCTTGGTAAGTACGCCTTCCTATCTGTTGTGTTATGCTTATTCAGAGACTCGCTTTATTTTGAATTAAGTTTATGTATAATTTCTATTGTCTTATGTTTATACACTCATTGACTTCCAAAAGTTAAGCACGTAATGCAAATTTTCATTTTTCGAAAGCGTATTTGAATTTAAGTGGCTGAAAATCGCTGCGGATGTAGATGACAGTATACAAATATCGTATTTTATAGAGAATCACGATTGACTACTCTGAGGTGTGCTAATTAGACTGTGGTTGAAGACGTCAGAATTCTGAAGGGTTTGAGGGGGTGTATTTAAATGCTGATACAGAGTGCTTATAACTTTTGTAGGATTGTTTTTGATAATATTCGTGCTTCTATAGCTGAAAGAAAACGAATGATAGATAGTGAGTGCTGTCGTGATGTCGGACACATTGAAGCAGGACAGTCAAACAAAGATGTCGCTATTTTCTTTGGCGTTGATCATTTAGTAAATTTTCGATTATGAAAAAAATTCCAAACAAGTCGAGTAGTTATCCGGAGACCTGTGCCCGGTTTTACAAGGGTTATAACCTCCCCTGATGATCGGTATATTGCTATAGTAGCCAAGCGGAATCGAGGAGCCATCACCACAACTGTGGTTGCAGCGGCACTTGGTGAGACCATATCTGCCAGTACTGCGAGCCGAATGCTCCACGTGAAGGGACTATACGCTCGAGTACCCCGTTTTGGTGTTCCACTGATCGTCCAAGCCAGAGGGGCAAGATTAAATATCTGTCGTCAATATGTCAATTGGACTGTCTCAGATTAGTGAAACGTTCTGTTCACGGACGAGTCCAGATTTGCCCTGGAATCAGATGATAAGCGTATAAGTGTCTGGAGAGAATGAGGTACACGCAATCAGGCCAAGAACATCATCAAACATCACGCATTCAGAGGTGGCAGGGACATGGTGCGGACTGGCATTTCAATGGGATACCTCATGGAGCTTCACATCTTTAAAGGCGGTCTGTGACGGCTGCGCGGTATCGGGATGAAGTCCTAGACCCCATTGTGAGACTCTACGTTGCAGCAGTTGGTCCTGATTTCCTCCTTGTGGACGATACTGCCCGCCCCATCGAGCTAACATCGTTGACGAATACCTGGAAAGTGAGGGCATTTCTCGTATGGAGTGGCCGGCGTATTCTCCCAACCTTAATCCCAATAAACAATTTTGGGATGCCCTCGGGCGTGCAGTCTCTGCACGTTTTACTCCCCAGCCAGTCTTAGAGAATTGGAAACTGCCCTATTGGAGGAATCGCCATTGCTCGCATCTACGATGGTTGATCACCTCACTGAAAGCATGGAAAATCGTTGTAAAGTTTATGTGAAGGTCCGGGGTGGTCATATATCATATTAATGCAAGTTTTGTTTGGTTGTTTGCCTTGAAACATCATTTTGTTAATGGCCCAAATGTGACGTCATCTTATAACTAACGAAAAGTAAATATTTTTTTCATCTTTGTACATAATTCTTGTTTTCTTTAATGCATAAACACATTTGCTACCTTCATGTACAATTATGAGTTAATCAAAGCTTTACTTTTCCATTTTTGCTGATTTAATCGCCCGTGCTCAACTTTTGGAAGCCAGTGTATATAAATGCATAACAATTAAAGATATCGGTGTGTCTGTGTGTGTGCAGTCTGTAGAAATAAATCTAAACATCGTGCGGCCATGAAATTTTGTACATAAGAACTTGAGGACCCGGAAGGGTGCATCTCGACGCTATTTTTCTTTTATTTCGAATTAGATTTTATGTTATTTCATGTTTCAGCATTTTCATGCAAATCAGTTCCTTAGCGACCTAAAATATTATCATCTTGACACCATCGGAAAGGTCGATACATTTTCTTTCAAACAAACTTTGAACGGAGTCCATACGATGAATAGATAAATTTTATTGAATTTTTAAATATATATATATATACTTTTCGTGCATTTTAAACCTCTCCAATTGTTATATTACGTTATACAGTATTGACTTGCCATCCATCGTTTAATTTTTTTTTGTCATCACCAATTTGATATATCACAAACCACTACAGAAAACAATAATTTCGTAAACACATTCGTTGATTAATTATATATTTTTTTTTTTATCCAAGGCATGTTTATGATTTTTTGAACGAATCTCGCTCACTTTTACACTATATCAGACCCCCATTCGAGGAACCACTTGTCTTGCCGTAGGTGAACGGATAATTTGAAATGGACTAAGAAGAGATACATGAAGAATTCCATGGAATCGGCTTTGTTTCATGATCGGTGTGTTGAATATATGGTCAATTGTGATGCTCATTTTAATTTTTTATTTTTTGCGGAGAGCGTGTGCGATTTGATTCGTGCAATTTTCGAATCGAAGCCATCTTGAATTATATTCAAATGTATTGTTTAAGCAGCTGGCTCTTATTTAATTATTTATACGCAGTGGGTGCTTATTTAGAGCTAGTTCAACGCTGGGTATTTCATTCTAGTAATACAATATATTTGGTTGCCGCTCTTTTCCCGTTGAAACTAATGCTTGACGATTATTCTTCATTATTATTAAAAATAGAGTTTATTTGGCATCTGGAAATGTTAATTTAATTATTTCCACAGCATTTTTTTTATTTTATTTTAAGCGTAGGAATATTTCTCTTCGAAAAGGGCAAAAATGTAATATTTGATTATTTATATATATATATATATATATATATATATATATATATATATATATATATATATATATATATATATATGTATATATATATATATATATATATATATGCTTCAGGCGAGTCTGGTTCCGGGAACGTTTCCTGGGATTAAAAGCGTGCTTCACCGGGAACAAGGGGTCGTAATCCCCCTTGGCCGTTCGACTTCCTTGTAAGCATCCCCTTCCGTTTTTACTTCTTTCATTTCTTATTCATTTGAATCCTTATTCGTGCTTATATTGTATGTGCTGCAATGCGCCTTATGATAGTATGGGCATATCCCGTTTTAATATTTCTAGTAAAAGTTATATTTTACTTAACATTTGTATTGTATATATATATGTATATATATATATATATATATATATATATATATATATATGTATATATATATATACTTATATACGTATATATATATATATATATATATATATGTATATATATACTTATATATATATACGTATATATATAAATATATATGTATATACATATGCATATATATATATATATATATATATATATATATATACATATATATGTATGACATATATATATATATATATATATATATATTTGAAATATGTAATAATAAAAATTATATAATAATAAAAAAAAATTCAAGTAATATTAACATCACCATAGAAGCAAATTCACGGCCATAGTGCCGATAAGAGAAGAGAACAGCATCAGCCCAAATTCGATGATTAGTCAGAGTTAAATTCCTCCTCAGGTCTGAGTATTTAACTCTAACTAACCCAAACACATGCCTGTTTTAGATACATTACTGTAAATACTCCAACCCAGACTACAGGTATAAAAAAATGAAAAGATGAAAATTGGATACGTTAAGAAATTTTGTTTTACCATGCGGCATGAACCCCTCTTCTTCCACCACGTCCTATATATATATATATATATATATATATATATATATATATATAAATAAAAATTGAAGGATTTTAATCGAAAATTATGCATAAACTACTGTATGTACAAAAAAACCCATCTCTAGCATATCTGTTACAAATGAGTAAGTATAAGCCAAGTCTAAGGATAAAGATAGAAGGTTACATATCACTACATTGGAAAGGGGGATGAGAAGAATATTAGGATTCAAAAATCCCAATTAAAAGTATATAAAAGTAAATAAAAATAAAACTCTGCAAAAATGAGAATAGGCAATAATAATCAGCTCAAGACAAGAGATCAAGAATAGAGAACAATCAATGGAAACCACACAAAAAATGGCGGTCAGTTCGAAATTGCATTCTCATCAGGACAGCCATACAATTCGAATTAAAACCGATAGAATAGCCAGTTTCTGACAATGGCGATAGTATTTAACTATAGACACCATTGGAACTGTCTACTGGCTAGTGGAATTAGAAAAATAAATTAATTGAATTATACAAAGCTGAAAAACAATACCTCCACGAACTGTAATGTGAAATCAAAAGCATAGTACCACACGTGTAAGATAAACTAGTGACTGAGCATTTCACCTCACTTCGTCAATGCGAGTGGGCGAGCATTTCACCTCACTTCGTCAATGCGAGTGGGAATGAATACAATTGAACGATACATAATAAGTATGGAGACTTTCGAAAATAGTAAACAGTATAGGACTCAGGACAAGTGGAAAATAGACATTCGAAAATAGTAAACAGTATTAG
Organism: Amaurobius ferox; assembly: GCA_951213105.1. Taxonomy (NCBI): domain Eukaryota; kingdom Metazoa; phylum Arthropoda; class Arachnida; order Araneae; family Amaurobiidae; genus Amaurobius; species Amaurobius ferox. The sequence continues at coordinate 94,703,634 of OX578146.1, forward strand.
ACTCAGGCCAAGTGGTAAGTGAGGTGATAAGAATGGGTGAATTTTCAAAAATGAGTTAACCAATCAAAGATAAATAATGCATGTGTAAAATTATTACGTGGTATATTTGAAATTATTAATAATATTATTTACAAATACTTCCGGATATAGGTAGTTTTGACAAATGCGTTTAAGTTTATTGATGTGGAGAAAGTGAAACTGAGGATCAGAAAGTCGATGTATTCGAAATAGCTGATTTAAAATGATGTTTCTAAACAATTGAATAGAATTACAAGATTGATATGATAGCAGCTTTATGATAGTGAAGTTGTAAGAATCTTTTTTATCATATAGATTGGTGATTACATGATTATTGAGGGTATCTAAATTTAGGTCTAAAAAATTAACAGTTTGACTAACGCAAGGCTCATTAGGAATTAATTCTAGGTTAGACGGGTAAAAATCAATATTAATGGGATAGGAATCATCAATGATAATACAAATTAAGTCGTCAACATATCTATATATAATATATGAATTAGAGTTAAAATGACATTCATAATAATAAAGATATAAGTTAGCGAGTATACTACTACTACAGCCACCTTGTGGTACACCAGATGTTTGTAAATAAATGTTATCACCTTGGATAATATAATTGTTGTATAACACAAAGTGCAAGAGCATAGGAAAATTTTTGACATTAAAAGCATCATGATTGGAAGATATATAGTCATGATAAAGAGAGATAATAACTTTATGTAAATCTTTAATGACAATATTATTAAATAGGTCTTTAAAATCAAAGGTTTGGAAACCAAGAATTTGTGGTAACTTGCTAAGGTGATTAACTAAATCAAAACTATTGTTCAAAATGAAATATCCTGAATTCCTGAATTTAAGAGATTCATTAATTCGATTTAAACAGTTAAGCAAGTACTTACTAGCTGTAGTGGTAAAGGTATTATGTCCACAAGTGACTGTTCTAAAACTGAGAGGTGATTTGTGGAATTTAGGAACCAAAGTAACATAAGGAAATTTAAAAAACTTACAATTAATATTTAATTGTGTATATAATTTTAGCATTTTAGTTTTGATTTGGATAGACTGATTATTAATGGGTTTAAAAATTTGATTATATTTTAAGTAATTCTGTAACAGAGAAACATAATATTTTTTACAAATGATGGCATAATTATTAGAAGCTTTATCTACATAAGTTATGACAAAATGTTGTTGTAGTTCTTTGATAGCAGATAGGAGTTGTTTATAAGGATACCTAGGCTTCGTTAATATATATATATATATATACATATATATGGGGGGGGGGAGATTTGTACAAAAGTAAGTAGAAACAACAAGAAAAATGTTCTATCATTTATACTATTTGGATATTCTAAAAATAGCTTTTGAGTTATCTATATCATAAATTATGCACATCATATTTTTGTTCAAAATGGATCTTAGAACACTTTATAAGGATAACTAATGTAGCACTCTTTTGTTTTACAGCGTAATATATCACTATAGTTACAGCCGAAATATTTGCTTTCATTTTGTGTTTATTTTATTTTTTATTTATACCCTCTTTCTACAATCTACATTCTATCGATTCCTGCAATTTGTTCTTGTTAAATCGAAGATGTAAATGGTGGTAATTCGAAAAGAAAAAATATAACATCTGACAGTACAGAATGTATTTATGCGTAATAGGAGCTACTATGCAGTTCTATAATCACTTTTTAATTGACTGCTAGAGTTACTTGTTTTTATTATATTGTAATATATAATCGCAATAGAGAATAGAAAATAAATATGCTACTTTTACTAAAATAGTATATGCAATAATATTATTAATGAGCAGCCTGCATAGGATGGCAAATGGCGTGCACACATCATTTGTGACAAAGCTATAAATATTCTGTTTTGCCTATTTCTTCAGCACAGTCATACGAATTTTCGGAAAAAAGAAACTGAAGTGACATCTTCAGAACTTTATACGGAAATTCTATTTATACCCAATCCAGGGAAATAGATGTTTTAAGATTGCGGAATTTTTTTGAACCGCAGTGAAAAAAAAAAGGGAAATAGAAATCGTTTGCCTAACTCTTCTAGCATTTAATGCTGAATAAATATCAGTCATCAGCTGAAGTCTATATTTAGCCAATCTTGATAAATAGATGTTTAAGAAAAGAATTTGAAAACGAAGTGAAAAAGGAACCGAAAATGGAAACCCTTAGTGAATCAATCCATTCACCTCTGGGATTTGATTCTGAATCCAAATCAGTCTTCATCTGAGCTTTATTTCCTGTAACATGTCATGAGATATAGATATTTCAAATAAAATGTCTTCATAGAAACAATAGTATAGCAAACGTTTTTTCACTAATAAAGAAAATTATTGGAAAGGGGTCAGAAATCCGACATTAGGATTTTGATCGATTTGCACATTTGAAGTACACTTGAAAATGGATCAAACACTTTTCTACTGGTCTCTGTGTGCGTAATAAATATCGGACAAATTAAGCAATTTGAATGAAATTTGGTGCGATCATTCCAGTCAATGTTCGTCAGAAGTATGTTGATTTTCTGTATAAATGTTCCAAATGAAGTCCATTTTGTTTTAAAAACCGAAATAACAATTTAAATATTCAAAAATGTGATACTTATAACATACGACGTTTTCAAAATGCTGCATGTTTTGTTTCAAAAATAAAATATAACACAAAATGCCAATTATACTTTCTATTATCAAATGAATGAATTATGTATTTGTAAATGCTTTTTACAAGTGAACGGAAGCAATATTCTATGAATTACCGCGTTCAGTTCTCGAGATATTAGAAATTTTGCTTTACCACTTGACTCTCGCACAAATTGAGTAAATCAAAAGACATTTTGATATGATAATTTAAAAAAATTAACTTATTGGCATAATTGATTAAAGCGTTATTTATGTTTGAAAAAAGCAGACTAGAGGGCCCCCCCCCCCATTTTATCGAAACTTGAGTATATGGAGAAAAAATTTTAGATGTCATCATGAGCTGTTCTTCAGATATTAGAAAGACTTTCGACAGGAAGACACTATATATCAATTTAAAATATTAATTTAACTGCCTAACTGAAGGAGTGTTGTATGAAAATTATCCAGCACTTCCAATCTAGATAGAATCTTAGTTTTGGTGCCATTCGATTTTTCTCAGCATCGAGTTTAGAATAAAATTCTAATATTTCAAAAAATCGAAAGTGACGATGATAAGAAACAATCAAAATACTCAAAACAACTTTTCAAAATTATAAAATTATTGAGCAATTACTTCCACTTCAGCCAGTTTTTTTAAATATCACTTTTATTAACAAAAGATAACCTTTTAAAAAGCAGTAAATAAACATCTTAATTTAGGACGTACGATATTATCCAAATTGCCTTTAGTTAATGTGCAAATAAACAGTACATTAGCTTGTAGCAGAAAAAAATTAATTATTTGCATTTAATTTCCGCTTAGATTGTGTAGATGTAATTTCGCATATTTCAGTTTGCAAACTGTCTATGTAAATTATTTTATTCTCTGAATATTTTATCATTTTGTGTAAAGATACATTGAATTTAAATATATTTATGTTATACAACTAAATAAGGCGCACTTACTAAGTAATGAATAAGCAGTTTAATATGATGATGGTAGAAATTTGAAGCATTGCATTCACATGGGACTTGATCAATAAGTAATGAACAACATTTAAAATATCATAATTGTTTCCAACGTTTTTTTAGATATTATAACTCGGGAACTATTGAAAATGTGAGACCAGAAATTGTTCTCACATGAGACATTTTTATTTGATTAATTATGGTGTCCTTTAAGGAAAAGAAAGCTTGAGTCTGGTTGGCGCCGAACTTTACGACAACTTGAACTTTTAGGTCAAATGCTATAAATTTAGGTGTGCCAGGCTACAGGGGATGAGAGGGGCTGTGAAGTGATGCCATTGGGTTCAGAAGAACCAATGAGCGCCAAGGGGAAGAAGGGCGAAGTAACCCCCCCCCCCCCGCCGCCGAAGGAACCACAGCTTGGATGAGAGGAAAGAAATCAGGGTTCGGAGCCACACACCCCAGAGTTGTGGACGAAATACACGAGTTTCAGTTATAGACAAAATGAGAGTGCAGTAGCATACGATAGTCAACGAGAAGCAGGATGGAATTCAGACATGAAAAGAAATAATCACAATTTTGACTTAAAGTACGAGTAGTTGTTGAGTGTCCCGTGGAGGTAGATCAAATGGCGAGTGCATTAGTAGTACTAGGAGGAGCCACACTCCACAGAGTTATGGCAGTATAAGACTGATGCAAGCAAGATGATGAGCCCAAGACTAAACTGGAAGGTATGTGCTCAAAATATCACAGGTTCTAGACACTATCGCAAATCTAATAATTCTGGTCGCATATCTCCCCTTGCTAAAATAATTAAATGAAAATTGATAATAATTGAAAATTGATATTTATGAAAATTGGTGTTATTGATAAATTGATGTTGTTAATAAATTATATTGTTTAAGTTTAAATAGTCTAATCTTTTTATATTAATTATTAATGCTTTTCAGGACTTACACAAAAGGTAAAAATAATTGGAGGGTTTATTGCGGCACAATAACGAGCAATGTACGTTTTAATGTTAATTCCACTAATGAGTTTTAACGGCCATGTCAAAGATAAATAATATAATTAATAATATTTAAAGGTTAAACTAAAACTTGTTCTTCTATTTTATATTTTATATGCCACAGAAAACACAAAATTTTATTTTATACCACCATGCACAGGAAAAACGTTATCCTAAATTTTATTAATAAACTCTATTAGTGTTTCACCGTTATTGTTATATTTCAATTTATAATTAACGCAGACGACTTTTTATCATATTTTATTATTGAATTTATTTACAGTTCCATTGTGGAAATGATGGCAACCAAATTAAGTTTCAAATACAGAAATCGTTTGTTGGACATTCTTCAAATTTAACTATTGAAAAATAATCTTATACTATATTCATTTTTAGCTTAAAATGTCTGAAAGCGTTGAAGACCAGACAATATACAGCGATTGGAAATAAAATAATGTCTTTACATACCGCGAATCCCTGCTTACGACGTCCCTGAGATGAACACATGAAACCCCGTGTTTTCCAATATAATTTCGCAATTATATTTTTAATTCGATTTTCCTTTATATTAGTATTGGTGAAGTCAACCCATATTGGAGGTCATTTCAAGCTACGGTTTCCAAGTATTGCGATGGTGGTAAAGAAGTCATTTTAAAAACAGCGAAATAAATTAATATTGAAAATTAAGCTGTATACGAAATTATTTTACTGTGAGTAAAAACTAAGACATTCAGCTATCATTACATTTGAACTAATTCCCCATTATTCAATCTAATAATGAATAGAAACGATAGTTTCCATAGAAATAAAGACTGAATGAAATATAAATTGACTGTTAATGAAATATAAATTGCTAAATTCCTGAAAGTGAATTTAAAATTAGGCGAGTTTATTTTTCAATTTTAAAATTTTATTCATTATTTTATCTAAATTATTATTTACTTATCATATATTATTTTATTTACAGCAAGCAACTAATAAATCAAGGAAAAGTGTGACAGATATTAACAAACACGACGCAATTGAAAAATTATTGTTAAAATTATGGTACCTTAAAGATAAAAGTTATAATCGAAATTTTAAATTTTGGTTTTCCGAAAACAAGTAATTGCTATATTTTAATACCAAAATAATTTAGTCCAAAAAATTAAAACCACACTTTGGTACCATATTAAATAACACAAAAAAACACCCATACAAAAATTACCGCTGTTTTAACACGATCTTTTTTTCAATTGAAAACTGCATGGTTTCCAACAGAGCAATATGAATAATGTTAACAATGTCGAAAAAGATGTCAACAATATAAAAACACAAAATGGTTGAAATAGAAAAAATAAAACGTTAAAATAATAATTTAAATAATAATTAAATTTTTCTAAATTAATTTTTATTAATTAAAATTTAAAAAAAAACATTTTATTTACTTCTTACTTTCTGTTAGTGTTAAGTCCTTTTTTAAACTTTTTTATGTCTTTTTTAAACCTTTTTTATAACATTATATTTATTTTTCGATAATGCAAATTCAAACAAGAAAAATTAATCATGCATAAAGCATTGATTACGAAACACTTTCCAATGGAAATAAATTTTATTTAAGCAACACTAACATAAGATACATTCAGCTGTGATATTTTTAACAATTTAGACCATAGTTGAAAAGTGTTTAGATTTTTTCATTCTGTCTGTCTGTCCATTCGCCCGATAACTGTCGTAAAAATGACTTTACCAAAATTGCATTTTAGTATACTGTTGGCACGGTCTGTGGGACATATAGGAATGTAAATTAATAATATCACCCAATCGGTTTTGGATTGAACCCGAGTTGAAAAATTGAAATACACTGAACCCTATGGGACCTAATTCTTCAAACATTTTTTAAGCAAAGTTAAAATTCACAAATTGCTTCGCCAGTTTTAGAAAATATTCAAATTGTTCCATAAAATATATAAAAATATTTTCAGAAAAATATGTTCGGTAGTTTTTTAAACAAAAATAAAAATAGTAATGACACTCATATAATATGAAGAGGTCACGTGACCCACTTCAAAATGAAATATGGTATCCATCTTTTTCTCCCAGAGTAATAATCGTGATTTTGAAAGTTCTTTCATATTTAGTTGCATCTGTCCAATTGCCGCTTTATTTTTGCATATTTTCTGTGCATCTATATTCAGCGCCAAAGCAATTATAATATTTTTTACTTTAAATGGTCATCAAACTTTGATTATTTCCACAACAAATCCTAATTTTAATGGATCCAGAATGTCAACAAGTGATTGCAAGATAAGTTGTATAAGAATTGCTGAATTTTTTACACTCAAAATTATTTAACTCTGAAGTCTGAAATAAAAGTTTGTGAATGAAATATTCACTTCTTTTACCTAGAGAGCCAGACGATTTATATTTCGATGCCGTCTTTTGAATAAAGTTCATTTCTTTCGATGAAGTTCTAAATTTTCAAGTAAAATAACTAATTGTAGTTATGTGATAATATAAAAAAATATCACCGCTGAATGTATCGCATTTTAGAGATGTTTAAAAAATTGCATTTCAGTTGGAAAGTGTTTCCTAATCAATGATTTATGCATGGTTGATCTTTGTTGTCCAAATTATCACAGTACTACAATGATTTGTTTTACTTGGAAACTTATGACTTCATCATAAAAAGCAGTGCTATAAAATCGTCTGCCTCTGTACGTAAAATCAATGCATATTCGATTTATATCACTTATATTCCAGACTCCACAGCTAAATAATTTTGCCTTTAAAAAATTCAGCAATTCTTAAATAACTCATCTTACAATCGCTGGATTTGTTTATATTCTGCATACATTAAAATTAGGCTTCGTTGCAGAAATAATTAAAATTTAGTGATCATTTAAATTAAAAAATGTTGTAATTGCGAAGGAACATAATTTAGATACACTGATAATAAGCAAAAAGTAAAGCGGTTTTAGGACGGATGCAACATTAAATATAAATATGAGAGTTCTTTAAATTTCACAATTTTCACTAAACAAAACAAAATGGATGCCGTATTTTATTTTGCAATGAATCACGTGACCTCTTCATATAATATGAGTGTAATCATCATTCAAATTTTTGTTTAAAAAACTACTTAACATATTTTGATGAAATTTTTTTACCCATTTTACATGATAATTTTAATATTTTCTAAACTTTTCAAAGCAATTTGTGAATTTTTACTCCGCTTACAAAATGTTTGAAAAATTAGGTCCCATAGGGTTCATTGAATTTCATTTTTTCAACCCGGGTCAAATCTAATACTAATAAGGTGGTCTTATTTTTTTTGCATTCCCATTTGTCTCACAAACCGTCCTAACAACATAGTAAAATTTCATTTTTATGGCAGTTATCGAGCGAATGGACAGATAGACAAACGGATAGAATGAACAATATCATAAACACTTTACAACTATGCTGGAAAGTGTTAAATACTGTTTATTTTTCAATTATTTTAATCCAAAAATATTTTGTTTATTTATTAACAAATTACAGAAACTCTGAAGTGTTATTGTCAAACATTTGTTTATTTAAATTTGAAAACCATTGTTCACTTTTTATTAATTTAAATTGAAAATGTTTGGTTCATTTTAAAAATTCGGCAATCATGAGAGATGTAAATTTCTTAATGTAGCCACGTTTTTACAACCGCACCGGTTCTAGAAAGTCGTCACGTAATTAACTGTTTGGTGGCTAAATTTCAGCGACTTAGCTTATTGAATTTGTTTCAAGAGATTTGTTCTTTCACAATTCGACGCCCATAATTTCTTTTAGAAATGCATGGACATGAGATGATCCTATATTTTCATCATAGCCGACGCAGTGGTCGAGTGGTCAAGGCGAGCGTTTCCACAGCGATCGCTCGACCGCCGCGTTGTGGGTTCGAGTCCCACGTAAGGCATGGATGTTTGTGTCGTGGGAGTAGTGTGTTCTGCCCCTCTGGTGCGCCTGTTGCAACGTCTTACGACGGCTAAATGGTTCACGTTCTGTCCGCTGACGAAAGGCGAATGACGAAATTCAAGTGCCTGGCTATTAAAAAAAAAAAAAAAAATTCATCATATGCATATTAAACGCAAATAAACAACCGGATAAAATCTCATTGTTTAAATAGTAATAAATAATCTGATATTGGCCGCACTTAACTTCCCATGCAAAATTCAACAAATTTACATCTTTTACAACGAAATCATAATGAACAGCAAGAGTCAACAGCAACATTCAACTACCCGCGAGAACTCAGAAACCTCAAAAATTATCGCGAACACTCGATAAAGTATACATTATACAATATGCATACTTACATATGAAGACATATATAGTATACTTGCATATGTATACATATATATATTTATATATGAATACATATATCCATATATGAATACATATACAGGGGGGTCATAAAAAAACTTCCCTGATATATGAACCCCTAGCGGCCTATCCGCTCAACCAATCGAAAGGAAATTTCAGATATTGTTATTTGAAGGTATGTGTTCGAGATTGTGATGATTTCAAGCAATAGAGCTCTCGCGGTTACGGTTACAGTGAAAAATATTTGAAATTTTCGAATGGCAACACCCACTTTCTTCCTGCCCAAATTGATCAAGCGCATTGAAAGACCATAAATGGCGTTTGAAAGATACACGGATGACAAAAATTGGCGGAGTAAAACATTTGCAAAGAAGAGTATTGTAAAGGACCAATGACAACACAGAGAGGAGGTGCGTTGTTGCACTTTGCATAATTCACAAGGATAGATAGTAGAAGCAACCAATCACGGAGCACTATGTACAAACCATTGCTTGTGGAAAACCTTTAATAAACAGTGTAGGAAGAGTGTTTCTTCAATCAGGTGTTCGAACGTGCCAGCAAGATGACACTTACAGGGAAACAACGATGTGAATTGATAAAGCTGTTATATCTGAACGGGGAAAATGGTGCCGAAGCAGTGGGAGTTTATCGGCGAAATCATAAACTAAGACGAGGCCCATATTCCGTACGAACAGTACGTGATTTGGTAAAAAAAATTGAAGAAACTGTATGCACATGTGATAGACCGCGATCCGGACGACCCTGTTGAAGTTGTTCCTGTTGAAGTTGTTGCGGAAGTGCATAATACGATTACTACAGGTCCATTACGTACTGCAAGAAGTGTTGCCCGCAATTTAGATGTACCAAAAACCACAGTCCGCAAGCTTTTGTGCTCTGTTCTGCGGATGTTTCCTTATCCATTCCAGCGCTTCCAGCAGTTGCATTCTGGAGACGAGCAACAGCGTATCAACTTTGCGAATTTTTTCCTCATCAGATATGATGAAGATAGCAGGAGGCCGCTGCGGATATTATGGACGGATGAGGCACATTTCTTCTTAACTGGGAATGTAAACTCCAAGAACTGCGTTCACTGGGCTGACGAAAATCCTCACGATGTAGCACCAGTGTCTTTACACGAAGTTAAAGTGACTGTTTAGTGCGGCATCCCAAGCACATTCGTTCTTGGTCCGTACTTCTTCGAAGAGGTCACTCCATCACAGGTCCTCGGTATAAAACAATGTTGCAAAATTACTTAATTCCAGAATTGCAGCAGCGAAATGTCGTTAATGACATTGTATGGATGAAAGATTGTGCTCCTCCACACGTCGCTACATGAGGGCGCGGTAGCCCATTGGTTAGCGCGCTGGAGTTGCACTCGGTAGGCCCGGGTTCGATTCCAGCCACTGCCAAAACTGCCGCCGTGTTCATGCGGAGTACGATCACGTTAAACATGTGGGTCCGAAAGTCCTTCCGAGAGGTTGGTGGTAGGGGAAGGAGGGACGGTCCCTGTGGATGCCTCCCCCACTGGGTTCCGGTCTAAATTGGATGGCACTTCCCGACCGTCCAAACAGTTACCTTACACCTTTCTGGTAGGTCGGACGGTCTGGGTTTCAACAACAACAACACGTCGCTACATGTGTTCGACAAGTGCTGCGACAGAACTTTGGTGATAGAGTCATCATCTCCCGTAAGTTTGAAATTTCGCGACCACAACGATCCCCCGACCTCACTCCGATGGATTTCTGGGTCTGGGGTTATCTGAAATCTAAGGTGTACACATCAAATCCACAAGATTTCTCAGAATTGAAAGATGCCATAAAACGTGAAGTTATACAGATTCCTCCTGCGATGTTACGTTCGACATTGTTGTCAACAATCTCCCGCATGCAATGCGTTATCATCTGCGAAGGTGGGCACGTTGAAAACTTGTAATTCCAATAAAAGTATTCTCTTGTGTTGTCATTGGTCCTTTACAATGCTTTTCTTTGCAAATGTTTTACGCCGCCAATTTTCTTCATACGTGTATCGTTCCAACGCCATTTATGGTTTTACAATGAGCTGATCAATTTGCGCAGGAAAAAAGTGGGTGTTGTCATTCGAAAATTTCGAAATTTTTTCACCGTAACCGTGAGAGCTCTATTGTTTGAAATCATCACAATCCTTCACAAATAACGCATACCTTCAAATAACAATATCTGAAATTTCATTTCGATTGGTTGTGCGAATAGGCCGCTAGAGGTTTATATATCGGGGAAGCGTTTTTATAACCACCCTGTATACATGCTTGTATAGATCCGTATATGCATATTTAGAATTTGTCTGTTTTAAATTGCTTATAAACGAATTTAAATCAGAAAAAAATGTATTTAAGTATTCACTAACATCAAACTAAATACAGAAATACATACTTTACAAACTGAAATCAAATTTTAGAATCTGCTTATAGTACAGCACACATCACTACAGTATCGGCTGCTAGTAACATGGAAATATATGCACAGCAAAATATCTTCATTAGCTTGGTTTGTCTGATTTGTACAACTAGCTCACACAGACATTGCTAGCTAGCAAATTCTTCCATTGCAGTCAGTGGTTATTTTCTGCAGAGAAGCCCTGATAAAATAACGCATTGATACATCGCTTCAGTCGCATCATTACGAATATAATTTCAATGTTTTGCACGCCTGGTCCAGAAATATTTTCGGACAACAAAATAAAACGGCTTTGATTTAATATTATCTTTATGTACATTTTATAATTTGAAATCAAATGTTTTCTTATTTCCATTGTTGTTTAAAAATGATGGTTATTTTTCATGCACTGGGATGTCGCTTTTGTCACATCACTGAGGATATGATTTCAGTTTTTTGGATGCCTGATCCAGGAATATTTTCAGACAATAAAATAAAACGGCTCTGATCTAATATTATCTTTATGTACTTTTTATAATTTGAAATCAAATATTACCTTATTTCCATTGCTGTTTAAAAATGATTATTTTTAATGCACAGAGACATCGCTTTTATCACATCATTGAGAATATGATTTCAGTTTTTTGGATGCCTGATCCAGTTATATTTTCGGACAACAAAATAAAACTACTCTGATTTAATATTATTTTTTATGAACTTTATATATTTTTAAATCAAATGCTTTCTTATTTCTACTGTTATTTAAAAATTATAATTTTTAATGCAGTTTATACAGTTTTATAAAGTTTTTCGATTAGTTTTATATTTTTTACAGCTTAATTAAACCTTATTCTGAATTACATGTCTTAACAAACAGAATGAAAATATTTAATTGCTTGTTGTATGAATGAAACATTTTACAGTAATATAAATAAGTAGTAAGTATTTTTATAATCATATGTACGTAGATAAAAGATAAGAACAATAGGATGAAAAGCTCTTTTTGAATATCTTGTCACTTTCTGTAATATTATTTATAAATGTGTAAACAATTTGTTATATATCCCCTCTAATAAATGTAAAGGGGACCTTGTACTTTACTTTTGCATAGCAGCTCAGGCAAGGAATATGGCGGTTTGGTCACCTATAAGAAATTAAACAAATCGGCAGTTAAGAAATGTCTTCAAGATTTAATTGCGAATAGTGGGACATAATATCGTCTGTTTACATAGCCACGCCCAAATTCTTCCCTCCCATTTTTTGCATTCCCAGTTTTCTTGGAGCTTTGAAATAGTGTTTGTTCATTTGCAATTAATATGAAAGACAGGGATAAATTAAGCAAATGATTTCATATGTATCGATAATATTCCTAAGATATATTTTATATAAAAAATGATTTTGGTTAACATATGTCGACATCAGATTTCACTTGATGTGTCCAGAAAGCTGCCCCAAATTAGGGTGCAATAAGTTGAAAAAATAATTATACAGCAAACTCTCCATTAACAGGCGACGACACAGCATTGAAATACGGCATGAAAATCCGCTGTAAAGAGTTGATTTAATGCAATTGACCACCGCTTCCCTATTTTGTAAAGAACTTTAGATATTGTAACGCATGCTTTTCTTAATATTGGCATACCGTCTCCAAATAAGGAGAAAACGTATTTACAGACAACCATCGCTATTGTATGAAGGTAGGGTTGCCTGACCTTCACGACAGTTTTCGTGACCTTGGGGCCAGATTTGTAGTTTCGGAAGGCACTGGAGTTTTCTCATTATCTCTAGAACATTTCATTTCGCGACCACTTTCTAGAGTTTTTTAATATATAGTGTAATGTTCAGTTGGACAGATTTGACGTAATGCGAATCAAATTGAAATGTGAGATACGTCAGTGATTTTAGAACATATTAAGCTGTTTTGTGAGTTACTCGATCATTTAATTAATATTTTATTGTGCCTGATAGCTGTTCTGTGTGATCTTGTGAGATAACTATAGTGTCATTAGCTGGATATTGTTCAATTGTTCCTGTTTACGCTTTTTATTGGTGCTTTTTAGTAAAAGAGCATTAGTTATCCAGAAACTTGAACTCATTTCTGCATACTGGGAGTACACCCACTATTTGAGAGAATACTTCGTAACAATATAATATCTGTAACAATGCCTGCATTTCTGCAGGATTGTCTAGGGTCGTAGAGGATGGCATTCAGACGCCGAAATGTTTTCATAACCCATAAAACCAGCACGTTTTTAAATAAAACATTTAAAACCAAATTTAATTTTTCGATTTTTCTAAAATTTTTAAATGAAGTTCTGTCATTAATTGAAAAAAAGAAAGAAATTAATCATGGCTTTTAACAGGGGCGTGTTGGCATGTTTTAATTGTAATTCATATTTCTAAAGTATTTGTAAAATTTATTCAACTTGAATCCAGTAATTTCATTTTACTTCTAATTTATATTTAAAACATGCTTTAATATTTACCAGCTGGGGTATCTAAAGCTAGAGTTTATATTGTTTTAGCTATCACTTTTTAGATGTAACTTTTTTAGCAGACTTCTTTTCAGCAGGTTTTTGTCATTGGGAAATCCGCTGCAATTTCGATATACTAAAATAAACAGTTATTATGAAAGTTTCCCGCTTATGGATATGATAGAGATTTTAAGTCAATAAAACAACAAAATGGCAATTAAAAATTAAATATATAATACTGAAATTTTTTTTGTAATTTTTAATACACTTATATTTCACAGGAAAGAAAAGAAATGTATGATGATTCAATGCATTTAATAGCAAAGGGGAAGAGACAAAATTAATATATAGGAAAAATCATATACTGCTCACTGAAACACAATATTTGTATTACATGTTTCCACCCCAATTACAAATGCCAACCTAAATAATGAACTATCTAAATGCTCCAGAGGGAGCCAATCACAACAAATGCATATATAAACAGTGGTCATCCCCGTCTGCAGCAACAGCGAATGGTAGATGTGGTAGGGAATGAATGAGGGAAAAAAAAGCGCCCCAAAGCCATATTCAAAAAACTCCAGTCGACTTAAAACTTTCGAACGAGTCAGCATCATGTTTTCTTGGGTTTGTGAAAAGTGTCTATAGAATGTGAGCAATAAAATGGTAGCGAGTGCAGTTAGATGTGTAACGGTTTTCCTACATCATTGAAATAGCACGAATATGCACGTAACACAAAGAGTAAAGGTAACCAATTTTCAATTGTCACTATTAGCACGGAAGGCACACCTTTAACGATTATTAAAATAATTGACTAACAGTTCGTATGAGTAGACCATATGAACGAGATATTGAACTATAAGAACTATTCTTTATCGATTGTTTAAAGGAAACTGTTTTTAAGAAATTTAAGTCAAAGTTATTACGTGTGTAAATATATATATATATATTAATGTAATATTGTCAGTATTATGTGTCTTTTAATAATTGATTTAATTATAGCATAGTTACTCCAGATACAATAGATATCTATTAAGTAAAATATTAAAATAAATTGAGCAATTAAGCATGTGTATTTCTTTATGTTTTGTGTGTTCGTATTCCGAGCTTGAGAACCGGGAGCTTACATGCTCCACCCTTAGTGGCGGCATCATAGGTAAGTCCTATACTGGTAATTTTTGATAAGGATAATTTTACCTTATGACATGATGTCGCCGCGCGAATTGGTGCCGTATGTGGTCAAGCTCGGAGAGAATTATAATTTGAATAAGAGAAAGTAAAAATATAAATAAAAAACAAAATTAAATTTAATAATGAGTTTGAATATAATAGTGAATTTAATAATGAATTCAATAATGAGATGTAACTCAGTATAATGATAGGAATATGCATGAAAATGATAATTTAAATATGTATTGTATTATTGTATATATATGTGTGTATTAGTATAAATATTTAGTATATAGTCAGAAGTGTATAACAGTGTATTAAATCATGGCGCCGAATAAAAATAGGCAATCAAATAAAAGAGCGAGGCAAGATCCGCCGATTAACAATATGCAGCAGGAGGTAAATGTAAATAGCAGTATAACAGATAATTCGGCTGTAACAAATAACGCAGTCCATGTGCAAATGCCCACAAATCAAACGCAGCAAAATACATCGTTGCCAATTATGCAAATGTTGCCATCATTTGATGGACAAAAGGAAAATAATGTCAATTTCTTTATCATACAATTTAAGGAAATAGCGGATTTAACATCATGGTCCGAACAAGAGAAAATTATAATTGTTAAATCAAGATTAAGGGGAAAGGCTCAACAATTTCTAGCAGAAAATATTGCTCTGCAAAAGGAAAAATCATATGAAAAATTCATGGAATTATTAAAAAACAAATTTGAAAGGAAACAAACATTAGTGCAAAAACACAACAATTTTAACAATCTGAAACATTTACCAAATATGACAATTAAGGAGCTTGCACAAGAAATCGAAAACCAGGCGATAATATTTTTAGAGATAGACGGAACAATTGATGCAAATGTACAAAAAATTATAGAAAAAATTAAACTGACCAAATTTTTACTGATAGTCAGAGAAGATTTAAGAACAGAAATAAAAAAAAATGACCCGAAAACCTTTGACGAAGCAGTGAAAATAGCTGAGGTAATAGAATCCGCATTGGAGGAAGATAGTGATTGTGTAAATAATATTGAAGTAGAAAATAAAATAATTGAGAATGTAGAAATAAATCATGTAAAAACTGAAAATACTGCAGAAAAGCCGCCACAGAAATTCTGTATAGCGTGCGGTCGCAACAATCACTGGATGTCAGAATGCTTTACGCTTCAAAAAGTACAAAATAATTTAAAAAGGGCATTCACAAATGAAAACAGCAGTCAAGAAACCACCAATTATCAAAAAAGACCCACTAATCAAAATAATTATGCACACTATAGTAGGGCGAATTTCAGAAGAGGTAATTTCATAAATAACAGGGGAATACGGCGGCGTGCAGGAAATAACAACAGACAATTTCAGAGTAATAACAGAAGATCATATCAGAATAATGGACCACATTATGAAAGCAATCATAGGCAATATCAGAATAATGAATATTTAAACTAAGAAAGGGACCTCGAAATAAAAGACAAATAGGAAGTTATAAGGCATCAAATAAGGATTCGAGATCCCATAAAATTGCAAGCAAAATTAATAAGGATGCACAAAATTTAAATGAATATTTACTGAATTCAACGTATGGACAGAGTGACGCACTGCCAATGATCAACGTAAATTTAGAAAACATAAAAACAGTGGCTCTCATAGTTAGTGGCACAAGTGTCAGTTTATTATAAGATAGAATTTCTCAAAAAATCAAAAATAAAATAAAAATTAACTATTTATCTAGACAAGTTAAAATCCAAACCATGACCAAGGAAAACATCCAATTCTCAAAATGCATAAGCTTCAGCTTTAAAATTGAAAACAAAAGATGCAAAAATTCATTTTTTATAACTAAACAATTAAACAACACACCTTATGAAATAATTTTAGGATTTGACTTTCTCAAAAATCATCATGCACAAATAAATCATTGACACAAATAAATTAATATTAAAGTTTGTCAAAGAATCCATATCTATACCATTTCAAGACAAAAATCAGAAAAAAGCACAGGAACCAGAAAATAATAATACAAGAGTTGAACATATTCAATGCTTAAATGCAAGCTTAGCGCATAAAATTAAATTACTCCCTCAAGAAACAAAATCAATAAAATTAAAATTAAATGAAAACAATTTTGAGGATAAGGAGGTATTGTTAAATATTTCAAATTCGTTAAAAGATTTACACGCTGAGTATTCTTTACATTATGTAAATAATAGAAAATTTATTTCTACTCTATTAACAAACAAAACAGAAGAAGAAATTCAACTTAATAAAAATATGATTGTCGGAACTGTAACACCGCAATTTGAAATTTTTGAAGAAAAACATAATGAGGATAAAATTTTACAGGTCAATAATATAGAGTTTAAATAACCCACAAAAAATGGACATTTCAGCTTTACGAAAAGCGGAATTAACACCGCAAGATTTTAAACTAGATCACTTACAAGAAAATGAAAAACATATATTGCTAAAATTACTGTTACAAAATTATGATGTATTTTCGAAATCATACAAAACGCTGGGAATGACGGAAGAAATAGTACCGGAATTTAATTTACTACACCAGCACCCAATACAGTGTAAACCTTATCCCTTGCCAAAAATGTTAAAACCTGTACTCGAAAGTGAAATAAAACAGTTGTGTGAAGCAGGAATAATTGAAAAGTCTACCAGTAACTACGCCTTCCCATGCCTACTAATTAAGAAAAAAAATAATTTTAATAATAGTCATACAGATAAAGTACAGAAGTATCGTTTAGCCGTTGATTATAGATTGCTGAATCAGATTACCGAATTACTGCCCATAAATATTGGTAAAATTAGCGACATTCTGCATAACATCGCAGGCCACAAATTGTACACGGTGATAGACTTAAAGTCCGCGTTTTTTCAAATAAAAATCAAACCGGAGGATAGTTTCCGATTAAATATCATAACAAATGATGGCTCGTATAGACCTAATAGATTACCTTTTGGGGCAAAAAACTCATCAGCATATTTTTCTTTATTAATGATGAAATGCTTAGGAGACTTAAAAGATCAGAAAATTGAATTTTATTTAGATGATATTGTAATTACCGCAAATTCATTCGAGAAAATGTTGGAGAAATTAAAAACGGTATTTTCGAGATTAGGTAAATTTGGTTTAACCATTGACCCTTCAAAATTACAAATGTGTAAAGAGAATAATTAATTTCTAGGATTTAAGATAAGTAAGGAAGGCATAACACCTTCAGATGATAATGTACAAAAAATAACGAATTTCCCTGTGCCAACGACAGTAAAAAAAGTAAAATCATTTTTAGGTTTATGTAATTACTTCAGGCAGATCATACCAAATTTTTCTGAACTATGCAATCCATTAATTGAGTTAACAAAGAAAGATAAGAAATTTATATGGACTGAGAAATGCGAAGAAGCGTTTGTAACATGGCAAAACGCGATTTTATCGAAACCGGTAGTTAGGGCAGCTGATATGTCAAAGCCGTTCTTTTTGTCGACTGACTGTTCAAAAGTAGCCGCGTCAGGAATTTTACTTCAATCAGTGAATGGAAATTTTCATCCTATCGAGTATTATAGCAGGAAACTTTCAGACAGTGAAAAGAAATATCCGAGCATGAAACTAGAATTGTTAGCAATTCACGACGCTATAATACATTTCAAAGATTTTTTATATGGTGCGCATTTTACGGTATTTACTGATTCTAAAGCTTTAACGCACTACATACACTTAGAAAATCAAAATTCTGATTTAATCGCAAGATGGTTATTAAATTTACAACAATATTCATTTGACATAAAATACATTAAAGGACAAGACAATCCCAGTGATTTTATGTCACGCCAAATCTTTTCTGAACAAACTAAGACTAAATTAATAAATAACATTATTGCGAATGACAGCGCTATAACAATAGCCAAAATTTTAGAAGAGCAAGCAAAAGATAGAGAGATAAAGAAAATTATTAACGGACTGAATGCAAAATCTAAGCAGCCAAAATATGTAAATAAATACTATAAAGATGTAAATACGGGATTAATTATGATAAAGACTGCTAGATATATCAGAAATCCTATGCAAAACGACAGAATTCTAATACCTCACAGTCTAAAATTTGCAGTTATTGAGTTAGCTCATACACCACATTTTGGAGTAGAAAAAACCTATCAAATTCTGAATAGAAAATATTACTGGAAAGGAGCATACAGTGATGTAAAAAATTTTTGCGCATCATGTGATGCATGTTTATGTTACAAAAATAAGGCTATAAGACCTATGGCATTACAACGTGTCCCACGTCCATGTAAACAAAATCACACGGTGGCATTAGACATTGTAGGGAAGCTACCGAGAAGTAACGGACAGCACGAGTACATCATAACGATGATAGACCATTACTCGAGATTCCTGGAGGCAGTACCCGTGAGAAATATTGCAACTGCGAGTGTATTACAGGTCCTAACGAATTGGATTTCACAAAATGGCGTTCCAATGTGGTTGTTATTAGATAACGGAAGGCAACTGAAAAGCGAGGAATTTAAAAAATTCGCAGAGCAACATGGTATAAAACTCAAATATACTTCAATTTTTCAAACCCAGCTCAAATGCAATTTTAGAAAGAAGTCATTTATGTATCAAAAATTCTTTGGCAGCAATGGCTGACCAAACATTTAATTGGCACAAAGTCTTGCCATATGTAAAATTATTTCATAATGCAACACCCAGCGCAAATATAGACCACAGTCCCGCTATTTTGTTTCTTACCAGAGATTTGAAATTACCCGGAGAAAATAATCTGGAAATAGCGGACCCTGATGACAGTCCGATTTTAACTCAAACTGAATATGATAATGAGGTCAGTGAAGCACTTACTTTAGCGGAAAAAATTAATAGATATACAAAACGAAAACAAATTCAAGCCCAAAGTCGCCAAGAAAGAATTTTGAGAAGAGTTAGACAGCAGAAATTATTAAAAGGTCAAATTGTGTACTTAAAAAACCTGAGACCCACCACAGCATTACAAAAAAAATTTCAAGGACCATTTCGCATCGTAAAGGTGATCCGTAACAATAATTACGCTATCACGCCTATGTACGATCCAAATAAAAAATGGATAGTTGTTCACGCGAATAAATTATATAAAGCAGAGCCGCGTAAAAAGTATTTACAAAGTAAACAAACACGGCGAACTGTTGACAGAAGTCAATCGCAGGTAAACAAAGAATATAACGCCAATAATCCAAATGAGGGGAGTCCTAGACGTTATAATCTGAGGACACGCAAAAAATAGGATTCGAAAGCAAAATAATATATAATTATAAAAATGTAATATGAAAATTGTAGGTGCGAAAACGCAAAATATGTTATATTAGTGTAACGGTAATGAAGGCATTAAATGTATAATTGTAAAAATTTAATAATTAATAAAGGTAGTTTGTAGAATAAATATGAGGATTTTGTAAATATGAGGATATAATAAAAATATAGGTAATAAATAAACATTTATGTATGGATACATAACTTATGAATAGAGCAATAAATATCAGAAAAAATATGTAGAAGTGATAAATAATACATACAATACCCCTCAATGTTCTAAAATAATAAACTAAGGTGTTAGAAGAAAGAAGGAGAGAGATAATTAAATGTCACTTACTTGCAATTTGTCTTGCTTGAAAAACAAAAAATGGAATAACAGTAGTGGGCATCAAAAATACAAGTCTTCCAATGATAGATGCTTAAGAGCAAGGTAGACATTCCAATGATAAAGATGTGTGGGATGGAATTCTTCACGGTATCGTTTCTTTTTTCTTTTTTTCTCTTTCATTTTTCTTGTGCGGGTTTTAAAAAAAATAGTATAACATAATTAATAAAATTCAAAATAAAGTCATGGAACATGGTAAATGCAAGTATATAATATTCAAAATCATAAAAGTATTAATTAAATACCTCATAAAAAGCTGACAGAATAAAAGCAAAATCATAAATAAATAAATAAATAATAAAATTTTAAGTCAAAAATAACAGTCACAGCTGATGTAAATAATAATTAGTAAATTAATAAATATATATTGCATAAATAGTGTATACAGACCTTTTACGAAAACACGCAATCTAAAAAACAAAATAAAAGTTAATTACATATATGGATTAATAAAACTTAAATGAGTAGGATTAATTTCCCAGCCTTCACAGTCAGCGTAACAGCTCCATATATGGCTATTGTACGGCGAAAGCTAGTCACCTTCAAAATAAATAGACAGGCTAAAAATAAACATCGGAGAAAATCTCCCCTGCATAGTACGAGAATAATACAAAAAAAGTTCTATTGTAAGCATACAATCAATGTATCAAAATTTAAAATTATAATTGCAGGCAATTATAGTTAGTTAAAAATACCGGCCGGTATATAAAAATAAAATACATTAGGAAAAGACATTAAGTTGTATGTAAATGATAAATGATTTAGTATTATTAAGAAATTATTGCATTAATTAAGCATCACTGGAAATAAAAAGAAATAACAGATAAAATTAAATATGAAAGAATTATATTTAAATAAATAAATATATAAAGTTATGCTGAAACGGGAACATAAAGTCAGTTATATCAATAACATAACAAAAGCATGGTATATTCATAATACTACACATAAAATAATATATCACGCGTTGTTGCAACAAGGGATAAATAAATCCAATGAATTAAGAGTACATGAAATTAAAATCATGGATAGTTAACAATCAGATCTGTGTTAAGGTCATAAGATAATAATAATAAAAAAAAATATATATATATATTAAATTAAATGGAATTAATAACAACATATGTAAAATAAATATATAATATGATACACATAAAATATAACTGTAATTAAATTCCTTAAAAGGATACACGTAAAACCTCCCACTTCAATGTTGAGCGTAAGCCGTCAAGATCGGACAATACAAAGTCAAAAGCCCGCGCTTGAGAAGAGGATACCGCCAAAGTTGCACGATAACGATTAAATATTTAGCGATACATGCAAAAGGCAGTTAAAATCCCTTTTACGTAAGTTTGCGCTCTGCAAACAATGAAGACACTCATTCAGGGTCGCCGTCGGGGTCAACAGATTCGCAGTTGTCATAGAAACGCGTGAGGGGGAACGGAGGAAATCTTGTGGTCAAGCGAATTTTTCTTTTTTTCTTTTCTCCCCTTTCTCTCGCTCAGTTTTGTGTCGCACGAAAGGACAGAAGGAGAGGATAACGTTAAGGGTCGCTTGAGCGTATTGTGAGATGCACAATATTTTGGAGTTGCGAAATGAGTATATATATTTGATATTTTAAATGCCGCGATGTAATATGATATAAATATGGTGTTCAAAATAGCCATGATTTATACACACAAAAATATATAATATGTTATTCATTATAACAAATAAGAAATATATACAGCTAAAAAATTGTCTAAAAATTATTTACGTCTGTGAAAATGAGAAATCAAGGTAATGAATTGCGTATATTTTAATGTAATGTTGTGAACTTGTATATAAATAGAAATGCAAATAACAATTATGATATAGTCTTCATTTGAAGTGTACAATAGACTGTACTAAGCATCATAATGAAAATATAAATATATAAGTACCGGAACTTTGAAAGTTAAGTCATAGGATGGTGACTCATTCTTCCGTGCTCATGATAATTCAATGTGACAATAAGGTGTCTTCCGTGCTCATGATAATTCCATGTGACAATAAGGTGTCTTCCGTGCTCATGATAATTCCATGTGACGATATAATGTGCCTTCCGAACAGTGATAATTTCTTCATGTACATCAATATAGGTGTTACCAAGTACGATATAGTGTGCCTTCCGAACAGTAATAATTTCTTCATGTGCATCAGTATATGTGTTACCAAGTACGATATGGTGTATCTTCCGAACAGTGAGTTCCGTCATTTTAGTGACATGTCGGTTGTAATGCACCGATATATGTATGTCAATGTTACAATATAGTGTGTCTTACATGCGGTGATCTGCATTTCTGTGACAGATATATGTGCAGTGGATCAAAGCAACATTTCCACAGTGGCCGCAATGTGTACACATATGTATTCAGTGCAATGTTTACCGTGTGCTGAAATTTTCTCTCTGCAAGGGGGGATATCATGTAACACAATATTTGTATTACTTGTTTCCACCCCAATTACAAATGCCAACCTAAATAATGAACTATCTAAATGCTGCAGAGGGAGCCAATCACAACAAATGCATATATAAACAGTGGTCATCTCCGTCTGCAGCAACAGCGAATGGTAGATGTGGTAGGGAATGAATGGGGGAAAGAAAAAAGCGCCCCAAAGCCATATTCAAAAAACTCCAGTCGACTTAAAACTTTCGAACGAATCAGCATCATGTTTTCTTGGGTTTGTGAAAAGTGTCTATAGAATGTGAGCAATAAAATGGTAGCGAGTGCAGTTAGATATGTAACGGTTTTCCTACATCATTGAAATAGCACGAATATGCACGTAACACAAAGAGTAAAGGTAACCAATTTTCAATTGTCACTATTAGCACGGAAGGCACACCTTTAACGATTATTAAAATAATTGACTACCAGTTCGTATGAGTAGACCATATGAACGAGTTCGTAAATATTGAACTATAAGAACTATTCTTTATCGATTGTTTAAAGGAAACTGTTTTTAAGAAATTTAAGTCAAAGTTATTACGTGTGTAAATATATATATATATTAATGTAATATTGTCAGTATTATGTGTCTTTTAATAATTGATTTAATTATAGCATAGTTACTCCAGATACAATAGATATCTATTAAGTAAAATATTAAAATAAATTGAGCAATTAAGCATGTGTATTTCTTTATGTTTTGTGTGTTCGTATTCCGAGCTTGAGAACCGGGAGCTTACATGCTCCACCCTTAGTGGCGGCATCATAGGTAAGTCCTATACTGGTAATTTTTGATAAGGACAATTTTACCTTATGACACTCACATTATTTAGAATTTATTTATTTAAAAATAAATTATTTGAAATACACTAATGTACATGAAAGTTTTAATCTATTTATTTGCAGAGAAAAATTACATATATAAAATTATTGCTTATTGTACGCGATTGATTATTATATTGATATATTACTTTGTAAAGCAATGGTGGTTTTTAAATATTACATTTGCACTAACTGTATATATCACGCAAAAATTTCGTTTGAATAAATTAATTTGTGTGAAAGGTAATATTATTCACAGACTCATCTACACACATACATCGTCGTTACCTTACACCTTTCTGGTAGGTCGGACGGTCTGGGTTTCAACAACAACAACATACATCGTCTCAAAAATAGTCAATTTGTGTTCAGGCTTCCCCAAATCCTGTTTAATTGTCAAAGTCTTAGATTATAACTTTTCACCGCGTCATAACACACTTTGTATTCAAGGTTAAATGAGTTAATGTTTCACCAGCAGAGAGTGCTACGCCCTGTTTTCTCTTATTTGGGCTTGGTAAAACTGGATTTTAATTTGTTCACATTTGTAATTGAGCCAAACAATGAAACCATTTACGCGTAAAAATTCTCTGAAACTGTAAAGAATGAAATCACACAAAATCGGGTCCGTTTCTTCCGAGTAAAAATGTTTTCAAAGATATACTGAAGTTTTACAAATTTGCTATAAGATTCTGTGTACAATTGATTTAATGGAAAGTTTCTTGTTTCCATTGGACATGGTGATGCGCGGTTGTGTAATTGGTGTTCTGAACAATTTGGACAGGGGAAGTATACCACGATCATGCATGGGAAACAGGAACCGAGAGACATCAACTCCCTTCGACCATTCACTTCGATGTGGTAGAATTTTGTGATAAGTTATTAGCTTCTAACGGAATTAACTCAATTTAGGGGGGATGGGTATTATTTAAAAACAGTTGTTTGCATTGGCTTAAGCATCAGAGATTTAACCGACACGAGCTTTTCAGTTCGTGAAATGACTCAGAAATCACATTTCTAGAGCATTTTCCAAAAAAAAAGCAAAATTTTGAGAGGCTATTCCTCCATATCCAGGGGGTAATTTGAACAACGGATTTCAGATTTCAATTCAGCCTGGTTGAATTAGTTGGAGTACATGAGTTTTCTCAGCCACCGGGGCTGCAATAGGGAGACTGGCGTACAGACAATGGTTTATTATATTGAAGATTGAAAGCTAACTTTTCCTATGATGCTTCTGATAATACCCTTCTTACAAGCCGGTGGTGAATCTTAACATATTTCATATGACAACTAGAAAATGTGCCCGACGTTGCTCGGGATTTAAAAGAGAAATGAATTGAATTTTCATTCAATTTTACAAAAAGCATATTCTGTAGCAAAGCATGCGAATTACGCATTTAATAAGCGCTTAAACATTCCTTAACATCTTTGATTACACACGTAGTCGTGCCACTTCCGTTTCGATGGCGCATACTATGTCTTGGGCCCTCTATGCGGACGCTGACGCATCATATTGTTCATTTTCGCGTTACGTCACTAATGAAAACTTAACTTCCTGTTGGACAGAAATATCGCTTTCCTCGCTTTTCTGTCCCATGTTAGACCATGATCTTTTGCTGTTCTAGGCTTTTATGCTGTTCTTTCTTCTAGGAAGCAACTATGCTTTAATTTGCTTTTTAGAAATTTGGAAGGAAATATGGATCTATAATCAAGCCTCCAACATATTTTCTCTCTATTTATTAAGGTGTACATTCATATTATTATCGTTATTGTTATTGATCCATGACCATACTAGTGTTAATTTAGTCCAAAATGGTGACGTGAACAACCGTGACATCAGAATATAACACACGTTCAAGTGGTCAATATTAATATGCAGAAGCATCCGCCATTCGTGATTCAAAACCGCTGTGGACTAGCGACTCTTCCTTAGAAAAGCATTGAAAAGCGATCATTTTTATCTTTGAATTTCTTAATTATATACCGATAAGCGATATGAAATCTGTTTCAAAATAAAGTACGCATCTTAAGATATATTAAATGATCCAATATTTCGCATTTAACTTGCTGTAAAGAACACATTATTCAAAATTAAAAGCAGCTATTGATTAATTTATTCTAAAATATAAAATAATTATGTTATCTTAAAATGTACGTAACGTAGGAAATAGCAAGAAAAGATCAACGATTCCTGTTATATGTCACCTTTTATTTATCACATTTGGAATGTTGAATACATCTACTATATTTTTAAAGAATATTTTCAAAGCATATGTAAAAGAAATTTTTATATATAAATACATCATACTGCAATCTATAAACAAGATCTTTCAATATTCAACATGCATAGCGTAAGAATTGCTTTCTCTTCGCCCGATTGTATCGCCTTAAATTTTACGTCACATTTATTTTTTCTAGTGAGGCGTTTTCAAATTGATCTTAAAATATTTTATTTTACGTACGAAATATGCTAAATTGAATATATTTGACGTATTGATAAAACCAAAGCTACAGCAAAACGGTTTCTGATATTATTGTGATATGTGTCATTTGCCGAGATCAAAATTTCGCTGAAATTCAAGTAAAAATATATACAATTATCCGCTCCCTCAAATGCTTAGTAAAATCGCCGATTATATAGGGGGATGTTTCAAAAACCAATTTATGATTATTTTATGTATATGATTATAAGATAAAGAAAACGATATTTTTATCAATAAGTCTATTTTGTTCGACTACGAAATGTTTCAAATATGTTTTAATGCTTACGGGAGGGTTTATTCACAACATTTCTCAGAATTCCAAATTGAGGCAAAAATTAGGGGAAGGGCGTTTTCACAGGGTGGACGCATCGACGGAATTTTACGGTTCTGTAAACAATTCCATTATTTCTTTATTACAAAACAAAATTTTATTTTATATTATAGGAAACATCAAGATTTTCGAAACAAATATTTTAACAAGAAATTTCTATCGTCAGATAAACTATATACATCATACCTATTGTGGGCTTTTCTAAATGTGCTATTGTACAGCTGCGTGAAAAAAAGGCATCCCCTTCATTATTCTACCATCGTTCACATAGTAGACAAAATTCAAAGACATCATTTGTTAAGGAATAATATCTTCTGTAAATTCATATGCAAAAATTTTCATGAGGGGCCGTCTTTATATCAAACTGCGCACAAACTTCAAAATATCCAATGGCAACACCCAATTTTGATGGCATAAACAAATTCTACATCATCAAATTAATCTACTTATAAATCTTTCTCAACATTCCTGTGGTTATATCTGAAGACCTTGGGGTTATAAATATGGAAATAATTCTCATATGTTCTCCATATTTAAAACAGCAACTGTAAAAACTAAGATTATTTTCGCTTTATCAGAACTGGTGGGTTATTTAATGCGTAACTGAAATACGAACTGTTTCTTTCTAATTTTTCATCTTGTGTTTAAAAACAACAAACCCTCTGTAATCCAACAACTTATAATATTCTAAAACTAGTGGATTTTCGCGAATGACGAAATTGTCACGATGTAAGAACATTCGAATATGTCATAAATAAAGAGACAACTTTAACATATTATAACTATAGTATACTGTAGTTTTAAAATCTGTATACTAAATATAAACCCAAATGGGAAAATTTTAAACCAGTCTTCACATTTTAGTTTATTTACGCTAGACCTAGACAACCCGAATGACGAAACTCAAATCCCATTACATCAACCTGACAACTTTCTGATTGGTTCCTGGGCTGAGTGCCCAACCTTATATTAAATAACCTTGTTTCGAGTCTAGTGTCTGAGCACGTAGCTAACGTGTAAGATATAACTATTTAAACATCTGGTAATGTATTTCTACCGAATGTATTACCATACTAAGTCGCAAATAGACAAATTTAGTCTTTCTTTAGGAGCAGTACATCTGCATAAAAATATCATGTACTAGTGGCGGCCATTGGGGGGGGGGGGGCCGCGAGTACGCGCGACACCATTGATTAAACACCCCAAATTATTTTT
The DNA here is from genome assembly GCA_951213105.1 of Amaurobius ferox. Lineage (NCBI taxonomy): Eukaryota > Metazoa > Arthropoda > Arachnida > Araneae > Amaurobiidae > Amaurobius > Amaurobius ferox. The sequence continues at coordinate 94,731,688 of OX578146.1, forward strand.
TTAGTTGTACAGATTTATTACAATTTCTATTGAAAAAATCTGAATTTTTGGTTCAATTAAATCGAGAATTATTAAAAATAAGTTATGAAAAATGTCACTAGATGGCAGCACTACACCTTTCTTCGGAGAAAGTCGACTCACGAAAGCTGTATTGCACAGAATTTTAAACACATAGGGGAAAATACAGGGATATTTTTAAAGCCGCGTCCCTGCGATCGGCATCTCCTGAGTGAAAGAATGGTATAGGAGCAATATTAGTAATTTGGCGTGAAAAAAACCCAGACATTGCAGATTTACTTGTAGATTGTGTCGCGGGACTGAGCGCGCCCCCAGACAAAAAGAAACGGAAGAGTTGAAAAACACGAAGAGGGATTTCTCAAATTGGCTCAGTTTCGCTAATTTGGCTTCAATTTTCTACATTTAAGAATGTGTTTGTTCTTATTCTCGTCCTTCTTATAAATTTGGAAGTTTAAATAAACATTTGAACAAATGAGAGAATTAAGTGTACGTGTGTGGTGATGGGAAAGGGGGCGGGGTTATGATATTTTAGGGGTTTCTGGCTATCGTGAATAAAGTGCCTTGTTTAGGACACTCAGTTTGAAGGATCGCTTGACCCACCCAGCTGTCTTAATTTTTGAAGTTGTTTCGCATTTCGTCATTTCTGATGTAGTTTGTCTGTTGTTCTGTTCTTCCGGAAGGGATTTATTTCTATGCTCTGCTTGATGTGCTGGTGACGAATTTCAATAGGTTTGACTTCAAAATAATTCTTTAAACGTCACGAGTTTCCAATTTTTGGCACACTGTGACATATAGGCTATTTTTAGTGACACTTTCATAAATGTGTTGTTTCGGATATTTAGTTTGAGTTGACTTACCCAGCTGTCTTACTTTTTCAGCTATTTAACATTAAAACATGCCTAAAAATTAAGAAATTCTAAGTATTTGTTAAAAAACTTAAAAATTAAATTTTCAACATGATCCTTTTATCTGACGTCGTTTTTCTGGAAATTTTGTCCCGACCGCTGGCGACTATATTGGTAGCCCCAAATTGGCTCTAGACTTATAATATTGGCCCTAGGCTTATATTTAAATTGAGGTAGCCCACAAATTTCTTATCTCGGCTTCTAATTCAGCGAGTTTGATTCTAAACATGGTTATAGTCTCTGCACCATCTGTACGTGTCACCTGAATATATATTTTGTGCCAACCCCCTGGACGTAACTTTTAGCTTAGCTCCCTCAATTTTACATCTCGTTTCCTAACTGAGAGATTTTGGTTCTGCTAGTGGCTATATCCTCTGCACCATTTGCACATGTCGCCTGGATATGCATCGTTGTGAGAAATCCCTGAGATTAACTTTTACTTTAGTTACGTCCCCCCCCTCCAATTTCCCATCTCACCTCCTAATTGAGCGATTTTGATTTTACTGATGGCTATATTCTCTGCACCATCTGTATCACCTTGATATACATATTTGATGGATATAATATACATACGTTTCTTATGTCAACCCCTGGGCGTAACTTTTATCCACCACAATTTTACATCGCTGTTCCTAATTAAGCGATTTTGGTTCTGCTAGTAGCTATAGTCTCAGCACCATTAGCATATGTCACCTGGATCTGCATCTTTATAGTGATAAATCTCTGAGCGTAACTTTTACTTCAAATAGCACCCCCCCCCCCCCCCCACACACACACACACACTTATCCATCTCGACTCCTAATAAAGCGATTTTGATTCAGATAGTGGCTATAGTCTCTGACCCACATATACGTATTAACTTGATATGCATATTTGATAGATATAATATACGAGTACATACGTTTTTTGCGTCAACCCCTGGGCTTAACTTTTAGTTTAACTAGTCCCCATAATTTTACATTTCAATTCCTAATTGAGCGATTTTGATTCTGCTGGTGACTATATAGTCTGAGCAACATTTGTACATTTCACTTGGATACACATATTTTTGTGTCAACCCCTGGGTATAACTTTTAGTTTAACTAGTCCCCAGAATTTTACATATCTGCTCCTAATTGAGCGATTTTGGTTCGGCTTGTCGCTATAGTGAGTCTCTCTACCATTTGTACATGTCACCTGGATATGCAACTTTAATATGGCAAATCCACGAGCGTAACTCTTACTTTGGTTACCCCCCCCCCCCCCAATTTTCTATCTCGCCTCCTAATCCACCGAATTTGATTTTACGGGTGGCTATAGTGTTTGAACCATCGGTACGTATCGCCATATATGCATATTTTTTAGTCAACTCCCTGGGCATAACTTTTAGTTTAGCTAGCCCCTACAATTTTACTTGAATGTAAATTAGGACTATGTAATGTTTTTCACTAGGAAAGATACGTTCCATGTGTCGAGGATTTTTATGAACGAGCGAGCAGGTGAGAGGTACGTTATTTTACTTAATACATCCGTCGTTTACATTTTTAATACTCCCGTTGCTATGCCCAAAATACGTATATATATACATATGCTTTATATATACATATATATAATATATATATATATATATATATATATATATATATAGCCATATTTTGCTTGTCATGGTTGCTCTAATGAAATGTATTTCAAGGTATTTATGTTTCCAATCTATATGCTTGTCGTCCATATAACACAAGTTTATAGATAAAATCTATCTTGTGTTTCAGAAACAAGCCTTTTTGTGTTCATTTCGAAGGGATATATGGACCCGAAGAGAATTTTTTCGAAATGAACTTATCGTAAGTCTAAATCTCTTCCATGTGCAAGCTTTTTTGCTTGATTTTTTTGTTTTCTTATTTGCATTACTCATTTTTGAAATTTGTTGATTGTCTTTGTCTTTATGACCTGCATTACGCTTTATTATTTCCTCTTTATGTCTTAATTTCTTTGTATTTTGCAGAAAATTTTGGAATAGTGTATTATGAGTTACTACATACATTCTAACTTTGGATTTACTAATTTATATTTATATATGTATATATATATATTACTAACATATATAGGCATAAATACATAGATGAGCACCCTCCTCTACATGTCGCTCACGAGCCGCCACTGTTATGTACCCTTATAGCCTTGTTCTAGAGTTGATGTAAGGAACACATTCAATAGGCATTTAAGACTCCACAAAACGTCACAACATTTAATTACACATAAAAATTTCATTTATTTTACAAGGTATGGTTAGAAATAGATATATCTTACACGTTAGCTATGTGTTCAAAACGCTAGACTCGAAACAATGTTATTTAATATAAGGTTGGGCACTCAGCCGGACAACCAATCAAAACGTTGTCAAGTTGACGTAATGGGAATTGAGTTTCGTCATTCGAGATGTCAAGGTCTAGAGTAAACTTTGAGAGGAGTTGCCAAAACACAAAAAGTTTTCGCATTATTACAGTAAAAAATTGTTTGTTAATTTTGAAGTGGCAATATCCAGAGGTGAAGAACTTGCGCAAAGATTTTAAATTGTGCTGTCCACACAAGATCCAGTGACGTCCAAGAAAATTTAGTGACGTCGGTGGAGTCAGATGACAGTCGCAATGTTCAAATTCGGTCCTCTTAAGAACCTGAGAACAAACTGCGTGGGTTCTCAATTCCCATGGCGTCATATGCGCCGAACGAGGCTAAAATAGTTAAGTTAGCCATGCAGCAGGGCGCACATCCCCTGGACTCGAATCATTTATAAATTGTTTGTTTTGTAAACCGAACTAAAGTTCAAACTCTGATTTAGTGCTGCCATCTAGTGCCATCTTCGGAAAATACTGAAATGTCTATTACATCCCTCGTCAATCGTGCATTGGATACAGAAAATACGATCCTCTTGATTGAAGAACTGGGCCACACCTGTGCATTGATATATCTTTAAAAGTTTTTCATGCAAAAAGTGAAATATGGAAGCACCTCTGTTGCCACGAAAGTCAATTGAAATTTTATTTGTTATTGTTCATTCGAAATTAAAACAAAATTGAATAGTTACAAAGCTTTTATTAAACAATACCTTCATAAACAATTAAATCCGGCGGCCTTTTACAAAGCACATCATTTAATATTCCACACACATCTCATAAATCATTACCCGATTCTTAAATTTCAGCGGATCTTTAATTTTATGACACTTTTCAATTTCCATTTGGAATTTTTCTGAAATTTATTTGAAAAGTTTTATGCGTCTTTTATGTGAATATATTTGACTTAATGGTAGATGAAGAATTATGGCAAAATGAAGTCTGATCATTTTGTCAAATATATCTTAGCATGGGATAAAACTTTACAACTGCACTTTGGTTTAAAATAGAAAGTTATTGTTTGTGTTGTAAAATTCTCGTGTTACGCATTTTATGACGTCGGTGATGTAGCATATTGCATCTCAGTGCATAGTTTCTGAATTTATGCATCAAATATATTTCGATTTCAATTGATGTGATGCATTTAAAAAGTTTCATATTTCTTTACTTTCCCTGCATTACATTGTATCTTGAAATGAAAAGCATTGCAATAGAGTCTAAAATACGATACGATGTTTTTTTAATTTTATGAATCTACACTTTTTAAACATATTCCACAATTAATTCAGCATGTGTTAAGTATAAAAAACGTATTGATCTCTGCGGATCCAACTGCAGTCTTCTAACTGGCCAACCGATGTTTTCACCGTTGGGCTACTGTTACAAAATTCCAACTTCTTCTAATCGAAGTGGATCGTATAATCGCATCCTTCTAGAGTCAGATTGGCGTACAACTGCCGTTTCAAGCTACCACCTTCATATTCTCTATTTTTTTCTTCATGCAAGCAAGCATTCTGAGTGGCCGTGATGTTGAAACTCGCGCCAAAATTCCACTGTCCGAAACTACTGGAAACTCGAGTCCACCGGAACTCAAGTTCACTGGAAACTCGAGTCCACTGGAACTCAAATCCACTGGAAACTCTAGTCCACTGGAACACGAGTCCACTGGAACTTGAGACCACTGGAACTTGAGTCTACTGGAAACTCGAATCCACTGGAAACTCGAGTTCACTGGAACTCAAGTCCACTGGAAGGTGAGCCCACTGGAAACTCGAGTCCACTGGAAACTCGAGTCTACTGGAACTTGAGTCCACTGGAAATTAGAGGCCACTAGAACTCGAGTCCACTGAAAACTCGAATAAACTGGAACTTAAGTCCACTGGACACTCGAGTTCACTGGAACTCGAGTCCACTGGAAATTCGTATATATTAATAATACTTAAATAATTCGTAAATATTAATAAAACTATTTATAAACTAACTGGAAAACATAAAAGTATTATTGCATTGGGCATGCAAATGAATCTACAGGAAAGCAGTATGTTACCAAAGGGGGTGGGAGTGGGGGTTAAAGGTGGTTCACACTAATTTTTAAAAAGTTATGCATAATAATTTTTAAAAGTGTTATACACACTAATTTCTAACATGTGATACTCATGCCTTCTATTCATATTTTCTTTGTAACAATACATATAATCACCCAAAAATGTTCGATCGTTCAGTCAAACGGTATGGTTTACTGCACGTCTCAATTTTCATAAATTTCCTATTGTGTAACTATAAAAAGTCTAAATTTTTAATCAGCTTTTGTTTTTCTTTTAAGCTGATCTTTTGTTTTATGTTTATATTTTAATCATTTGGTTTTCTTTCAAATTTTTAATGAATTTAGTAATCAAATCAGTAAGCACTTTTCATAATTACTTTCAAAATCTCCAGATAAAATATTGTAAGAGTACACCAAATTGAACCTCGCTGACAGACCTGTCTGTCTTTTTTATCCCGTAGAAGGTTCGTTTTGCCTCCAAGATTTAAAAAAAAAAATCAGTTGGTACCCTTACAGTTTTGTTGATGAATGTTTATTCCGCAATAAATTTAAACTGCAATTTTAGCAAAGAATTTGAATAAATGTCTTGTGATTTGTTCGTAAAACGTTCTCCTAGAAAATACCGGACAGCCTTTCGCCTTACGATTTTTTACATGCTCATTTCTCTAAAACCACCAATATTTCGGATAAATTTTGAAACAGTTGTTTTTCCTCGTCCAATAGAACTTTTATTTCTGCAAAAGGTGTTATGTGTCTCTATGTACACAAAAACATCAAACAAGTACAATTACGAAAGATTTTCGAATATTTTGAGTACTCGAAAGATAAGAGTAGTATTATATCGTAAGACTCTATTGATCACAGATCCATTATTAAGGAAAAATCAAGAAACATACAGAGAGGGGGATAGAACAGAACTTTTAAAAGTGAAAAATTCAAAACCAGCGGAAATTTAAAAGAAGGTTACAATCAATTGAATACAATTATCTGATTAACTATGCAATCAGGTTACAATTATTTTATGAACTATTAAAATAAAAAATCATTGTGTTAAAAGCATGAGTACTGAGAAATTCCATATAATAGGTGGGAAGGGTTGGTTATAAGCAGATTTCTTATAGACAGTCTTCAAATTTTCAGAGGGGCATTTTAGTTATTGAATATTTTAGGGAGTTATACATTAATCTTTTATGATAGAAAACTCTGAAATATGCCCAAGATGTGTACTTCCCTTTATAGGACAAAAATCATCTAGATCTGTTTCTGTGGTTCCGAAAGGGGGAAAGGGGTATTACAGACTAATAAGGACATATGCAAATAAGATACTTATATTTTAATTCCGAAACTTCTAAAATGGAACGTTGATAGTTATATCGAAATTTTGAATGCAATCGATTTGGGCACCATTCTGGAAAGAATCCTGTATACATCCATATCTTGCATTATGGTAATTTTGTAGAGGTCTAGCGTAAAATTATATTAAAATATTTAATTATAATTATAATTCTAATTATAATTAAAATACTATACTGTCTTATCTCACTGGAAAGTGCATTTTGAAATTACAACAAATTTAAAACATTTTAATGTGGAGCACTTTTTGTAATGTAAACTTTTGAAAGTTTTATCAAACTATTTCAAATCTCTATATATTCTAAAATTGAGTTAATTTCAGGGCACACTTAAACATTTTCTGTTTTAGACATATAACTTTATAAATTAATTTTACTTTGGGCTAAAACTTGACAAGTTCAAAGTTCTAGCGCAAGTTTATTATTCCAGAGAAAAATTGCAGTTTGAAATAAACTTGTTATTGAAGCAATAAATTTACTTCCCAAAAAGTTTTTTTTCACTAAAATACAATTTTGATTTTCTGTTTAAAATTGTATTTGGACAAATTGGGCCAAATGCGAATAATATTATAATGAGACAAAGCCAAATCCAGAAAGTATTCTCACAATGTCCAGGATTGTAGTTTATCTACCAAATTTTTATTATTTAATTTTAAATGTATAGTACTTGTATCAACGTTACATGTCTCTGGGAGAATAGGTTCTGGAAGTACCTATCATTGTTAGCCGTTTCACGATCCTTTATATGAAAGGATTACATATATCAATTTTACTTTGAACTGGAATTGATCTTTGCTGGACGCGTCTGAGAGATACATTTGACTACTGTATTAGAACATAGGTATTTGACGCAAATACATTGTTCAGTAGAGTAAATGTTGGTGTGAAATACTTAACAGGAGAATGCAATTTCTGTTGCAGTTAATACATTGTGTTGGAAAGTTTATAATATTTACACAGTTATTTGTTTAGTAGTCAGCGGCGTCAACTTCGTGGGTTCGGGACACCTTTTGAACCCCAATAATTTTAATGTGGGTTCTTAGGACTCCTAATATTTTTGTGCGTATTTAATGGGAAAAAATATATGGATAAATTTTGTTTTGTTATCAATTCAAGTTTTTCATTATTCATTTCATGTTTGCTATATATAAAGTGTGTATAGAAAATTACCATACAGACTCTTAACTGCAGTCTGAATACAAGATGTTAACTCAGAAATAATTTAAAGAGAAATTTGTTGACATTAGTAAAAATACCTAAGAATACATTTTACATTTTTTCCTTACTTTTGTAAATATAATTGAATTGAAAATTCACACAGTGTCTGTATGTTTTATATAATAATGTTTCGCCTACAGAAGCAAAATAAATGAGACAAATAATTATCTGGATAAAAAAATTCTGTACTTAACTATAATTCGCTTCATTTTAGCATTTCAGACGTCAAATTGTGCCAGATAATTTGACTCAATGAAATAAATTTAAATTAAACTTAAATATTGTGGAAAATGTATATAGGTTATTCAATTTAAAATTTCCAGAATCCCAAATGAGTTTTCAAGTCGGCGCTTATGTTAGTAATTATAAGAATTCGTCTTCGCGGCATTCAGTGATCCACAGTTTCCAAGCTGTGCATGTTTGCATAATAAAATGATATATTTGCATGTCCGTCGCTGTGCCTTCTGTAGAGGAAAAGCTAAACTTCGGGCAGCCACGAAAATAGGTACAGAATTAGCCAAACTCCCAATACGAAAAGCGTCGTCGATTTTTTTCTTTTTATTCGAATTATTTCAAAAGTTTTAAACTTCTAAAGTCGTATTTCATCCAAAATTTCTGCATTTTTAATCATTTTATTAAGCATATTATCGAACATTGGTTAGTATTGTCTTGAACAGTGCCTTGAGTATATTTTCTAGTATTAAAACAAAACATTTCCATGTGATCAGAGTGCATGGTATTTCTTATATTATATATTGTGAGGAATTCGCGTTTGATAAGCTGTAATTCGAGACTACGAATGAATCTTCAAGAATTTTTTCAAGAATTTCTTCATTCCAATTGAACGTTTCTAAGGTAATGTTTGTATCCTGGAGGTAAAGGGAATGAATATAAATCATGAAGATTTAATAGAAAAAAACTCTAAAATCGTTTGAGACAATAATTCAGGAGGCGCCGGGGGTAGGATAAATCCATTCTGATCTCAGTATTATCGTGTAAAACTACATGCTGAATGTTAAATCACATGTTACACAATGTTAAGCTACATATTAAACGATATTAAATTACATGTGAAACAATGTTAAACAGCATGTCAAACAATTTCAAATTACATGTAAAACAATGTTAAACAACATGTCAAACAATTTCAAATTACATATGAAACAATGTTAAACAATATGTCAAATAATTTCAAATTATATGTGAAACAATGTTAGACAGCATGTCAAACAATTTCAAATTACATGTTAAACAATGTTAAACAGCATTACAAACAATTTCAAATAATATATAAAACAATGTTAAACAAACTGTCAAACAATTTCAAATTACATGTTAAACAATGTTAAACAACATGCCAAACAATTTCAAACTAGATGTTAAACTGCATGCTGAATTCTACAATGTTTCATATTTTCTTCATTTTGTTTAGCGCTAATATTATAACAGCAGCCTTCAAAAAAGCATACAAAAATAAGCTTAAACTGGATCAGTCTGGAAAGAAATTTTACTACAACCATATCGACTATTGAAGAATATATTTTGAAACGCTCTTTTCAGGCATTCTGTGGAACATTTAGATAACTAACATATTAACTTTTCCAAGCTCAACAACATAAACACTTCCATTTATATCTTGTTCAATAGGTTATTAATCTTTTAGTATATTTTTCATGGCTCGAATAAAAGCTTTAGAAATTTTATATGCGCACCCCTTCTCCGTTTCCATTTAAAATATGACTCTGTTCATGCGTATTCTCAATAACTTAGTCTCAGACATAAATCAAGAAATTCATTCAGAGTGCTTTCTGCGAGTATTTTTCTTGTCATTTGTCTTCATGAAATAACTATTCATCCGCATATTTTACTTTAACAGTTAATTATTCATTTACTGGTTATTTTTTTTATTTTCTCGCAAAGCATAGTTTTTACATAGAAAAGCAAATTGTAAAGTGTTGACTACCATGACCAAGATGGTATAAGGATAAAGTAAAAAAATGATAATCAGACATGTCTATATAGTCATAGTGGCTGGCCACTTACGAGTTCATTAAAATCCTTCTGTGCATTCACTCTGTTTCCGTACTCTTAGTATTTTTACTTAGCTGGATGATTTACTGTATCATAGAGGTAGAAATGGAGTTAAAACTTCATGTTGGGAAAACACCAAAATCATTGGAAACTATTATAGGGGGAAAATGAAGTTAAAACTTCATGTTGGGAAAACACAAAAAGTCATTGGAGACGATTACAGGGGAAAAATGAAAACTTCATTTTGGGAAAACACAAAAATCATTGAGGACTATTATAGGGGGAAAATGGAGTTAAAATTTCATGTTGAGAAAACACCAAAATCATTGGAGACTGTTATAGGGGGAAAATGGAGTTAAAACTTCATGTTGGGAAAACACAAAAATCATTCAAAACTATCATAGAAATAAAAATGGAGTTAAAATTTTATGTTGAGAAAACACCAAAATCTTTGGAGACTATTATAGGGGAAAAATGAAGTTGGGAAAATGTTGGGAAAATGTTGGGAAAACACAAAAAGTCATTGGAGACTATTACAGGGGGGGAAATGAAAACTTCATGTTGGGAAACACCAAAATCATTGGGGACTATTATAGGGAGAAAATGGAATTAAAACTTCATGTTGGGAAAACACAAAAATCATTGCAGACGATTATAGGGGGAAAATGGAGTTAAAACTTCATGTTGGGAAAACACAAAAAGTCATTGGAGACGATTACAGGGGAAAAATGAAAACTTCATGTTGGGAAAACACAAAAATCATTGAAGATTATTATAGGGAGAAAATGGAGTTAAAATTTCATGTTTTGAAAACACCAAAATCATTGGAGACTGCTATAGGGGGAAAATGGAGTTAAAACTTCATGTTGGGAAAACACAAAAAGTCATTGGAGACGATTACAGGGGAAAAATGAAAACTTCATGTTGGGAAAACACAAAAATCATTGAAGACTATTATAGGGAGAAAATGGAGTTAAAATTTCATGTTTTGAAAACACCAAAATCATTGGAGGCTGCTATAGGGGGAAAATGGAGTTAAAACTTCATGTTGGGAAAACACAAAAAGTCATTGGAGACGATTACAGGGGAAAAATGAAAACTTCATGTTGGGAAAACACAAAAATCATTGAAGACTATTATAGGGAGAAAATGGAGTTAAAATTTCATGTTTTGAAAACACCAAAATCATTGGAGACTGCTATAGGGGGAAAATGGAGTTAAAACTTCATGTTGGGAAAACACAAAAAGTCATTGGAGACGATTACAGGGGAAAAATGAAAACTTCATGTTGGGAAAACACAAAAATCATTGAAGACTACTATAGGGAGAAAATGGAGTTAAAATTTCATGTTTTGAAAACACCAAAATCATTGGAGACTGCTATAAGGGGAAAATGGAGTTAAAACTTCATGTTGGGAAAACACAAAAATCATTGGAGACGATTACAGGGGAAAAATGAAAACTTCATGTTGGGAAAACACAAAAATCATTGAAGACTATTATAGGGAGAAAATGGAGTTAAAATTTCATGTTTTGAAAACACCAAAATCATTGGAAACTGTTATAGGGGGAAAATGGAGTTAAAACTTCATGTTGGGAAAACACAAAAATCATTCAAAACTATCATAGAAATAAAAATGGAGTTAAAATTTTATGTTGAGAAAACACCAAAATCTTTGGAGACTATTATAGGGGGAAAATGGAGTGAAAACTTCATGTTGGGAAACACAAAAATCATTGGAGTCTATTATAGGGGGAAAATGAAGGTAAAACTTCATGTTGGGAAAACACAAAAATCATTCAAGACTATCATAGAAATAAAAATGAAGTTAAAATTTCATGTTGAGAAAACACCAAAATCATTCGAGACAATTATTCAGATGGCGCCGGAATAAGATATATGCCCCTTTCACTATATGTATTTCTATGTACAAAGGCTGGAATTTAATTAAATACTATTTTTAAACAGTTGAATTTGCAGAATAAACATGTTAGTGCAAATGTAATTTATAACTCAAACAAGAAAGCATATTCCTACATATCCATTTATTAATCTTTCAATCGGTTTTAGCCGCGATGCATTATGTACCCTTTTCTACAATTAGAAAATCATTCTTATTAATTCTAATTATAATTAGGGAACTTCAATTTAAAAATAATCAAAAATACGTATATATTAAACACTACAACTTCCTGTTGTGTCAAACAAGAACAGATTTAATTGAACTAACACTAACGACGCCTAAATATAACATTCAAAGTATTATGGTATTTTCAAGCTTTTTATCCAGAAGAGTTTTATCTCCTTTTCTCGAAATCCATGAACAAACAGTATAATAAAGTAGATAGTAAGGATGGTGTTGAGTTCAAAACATAAAGGAGTTAAAGGTGAGGAGTTAAAGCTCCATACTGAGAAAATGTTAATATCATTTGAAACAATAATTTAGGTGGCGCTGCGATAAGATAAGCGCCATTGAGCGTATTTCTATGGTGAAAAACTGAAGTAATTATTTAAACTATCAATTTTGTAGAAATAAATTAGTAGAGCAATTCAAATTAGAACTAAAATAATAAGGAGCGTGTTCAAACTTTTTTTCTCTCAATTTATTTTTATATCCCTATATTATGATCTCTGTACTACAACTGTGAAAAGTTATTGAATAATTATACTGATAATTAGGAATTCTTAATTACAGAATATTCAAAAAATACATATACTCAATTCTATGCCGCTCTATTGTTTTAAATGGAAACAATGGACGCTTTACTGATACTAGCGACACCTAGATATAATTGTTAAAGCGTCCTGGCATTTTCAAACGTTTCTTCCCTAGTTTTATCTCCTTCTATCTAACTCCATGGTTCGGAAGTTTCACTTCACCATGAAACATTAAGGAAGAGAATGTAGAGTCCACTCTCACTATAAAAGATATGAATTTCGTGCCATTAGCTTAATGGATAGAACATCATCTAGCAAATTCAAAGATCCTCAGCTGAAATCCAAACTGGAATTTGAGTTCTATAGAAAATATTATAAATATTTTCAAAGCAGGACAATGTCTGGAAAATACAGGGAACCTCATGGAAACTACTAAATTTTTAACAGCTGATATTTCTTCGAAATTCCAAAAACTCCTTAACATATTTTCTAATTCATTCAAAATATTCTTAGTTGTAAAATGTCCTCGACGGTTTAATTATTGCAATCTGCTTATATTTGTTGCTTAACAGACAATTAATACTTGTGATCCCTTGAATCCCTTTGATGTGAAACTTGAAAAAATGAATTCGTTTGCAGATTATGGTTTATTGTAATAACGAATTTCACGTTAAATCATGCATTTTGCATGATATTTTTTATTTCACGCTAATGCGCTTCATTAACTTTGATAATGGTCTTGGTATGGTTAATGATGATTAAAGCGATTATTTTAGATAATTTTTATAGCAGTAATGATATGGATGTCTTTTGTCGTAGACGTTAATGGGGTACATTTAATTTAACTTCTCCCTCACAGCAAAGATCGTTACATGTGTGACAGTGACGTTGTAGTCACGTGACACCTGGGTCACAATGCGACATCATATTTGTGACTTCTATGCGACGTTACGTATTAGTAACCTTGTAACTTCATTGTGACTACACTCTGTGACGTTTCCACAGTTTAATTCACACGTAACAATGTGACGACATTACAATGGCAATTACAATGTAACGTCACAAACAAGTTAGTATGCAACGTCACAAACGACCATGAAAATGACCAAAATGATTTCGCTGTCAACTCAATATGACATTGCCGAGACGTACTGCGACGTCCTGTGACGTCCCAAAGTCACACAGTGACATAAATCTTACGTCACTGTGAAATACAATGCTAAGACAAAATACTTTATTTTCCTCTAGCAACAATCGTCGTGTATGAATGTGTAAGGAAGATACAGCTTAGTAGAAAGGCTAAGTGTTATGATTACAATGGTCATAATTTCCACCATTATACTCAATTACTAGTAAAGTCCTTAGTCACTCAATAACTTTGTAAGAAAAGGTCATTGGAGTGTACACGTTAGGTCTATCAACAGTAAGTCGACAGCACCTGATCGAATAAAATGGTTTACAGCGAGCCTAGCGGAAAATTTTAAAAGTTGGGATAACGAATGTGCTACAAAACGATGCATACGAAAGAATCCAACTATAAAGTTGTAGAGAATTATCTCATAAAGTGGAATCGACGATAAATGTTTTACAAAAAGCATTTATTTGTCTCTATAGGGTTATTTGAGAATGGATATCCTATTCAGCAAGGCTAAATAAAATAACACTTACAGTAAACATCTTTGCATAATATAAGATGTAAAGAACCTTGCTGCTCCAGCTGAGAATCGAACTACAGATCTTCGTACCGTTGAGCTACTTGGATGGAATTACAAGCTCTTATCGTCGATGTGGACTCTGCATTCACCACCTGTAATGCTAGATTGCCGTCCAAGGACAATCTGATCAACTGTGTCCTAATATTTTTACCTCAAGTTAGCCTCCTGATGAAAATTTTATCCTCCAAGTTAGCCTCCTGATGAAAATTTTATCCTCCAAGTTAGCCTCCTGATGAAAATTTTATCCTCCAAGTTAGCCCCCTGATGAAAATTTTATCCTCCAAGTTAGCCTCCTGGTGAAAATTTTATCCTCCAAGTTAGCCTCTTGATGACAATTTTATCCTCCAAGTTAGCCTCCTGATGACAATTTTATCCTCCAAGTTAGCCTCCTGATGAAAATTTTATCTCCCAAGTTAGCTTCCTGCTTGGTCATTAACCTCCTGATTTTTATATGCGGGATATATATACCAGAGTACACTTATTAGAGAGTTATCCATGCTAGTCGTACCAGGATCACTTTTAGATCTCTGACTAACCTACAGGCTTCATTTGTTTGAGTGCCATTGCAAATAACTTTGCTGCCCCAACCGGGAATCGAACCCTGAATCTTCGCACTGGCTAGCCGATGCTCTACTGATGAGCTACTAAGACGGAATTGCAAGCGCTCATTATCGAAGTGGATTCTGCAAAGAAAAAAAACATTTTCTTTTATTATGTAGAACTGACAGAACGACTCTCGAATGTTAAGCTATCCGAACCATAATAAGCTATTTGAATCATCATTATCTTCAAAAACTTATTTATCCATCAGGTACAGTCAAATAATGGATATTTCACTGCATGGACATTTTACGTCATCAAAAAAAAAGAACGAAAAATATTTGTTCATTAATTACGGTTTATTGTAATATGTTATTTCAGTTTCAATCGCACATCTTCACTATATTTTTTCTTCAATTTGATTTTCCGCTAATATGTTTCATTAACGTAGTTTATGATCTTGTCACAATTAATGATCATCAAAGCAGCCAGAAGTACTTTAAAATGATAATAAAAATGATCCGGATAGCGTTTCTCGTGAACATTAATGAAGTATAATTAGTTTAAATTATCCCAAATACTCGTAATTTTTTTTTTCATAATTTTGCTTAAATTATTTGTATGTGGCAATGGAAATATCGGTCATTATTTGTCAATTTTATTTTTCTATGAAATGATAATGAATGAGGGAAATCATTTTGTAAACGAATGAAATCGCGAAACATTTTTGCACTTTATAAAAGGCTTCGTGTAACACAGTATAAAGTTGATGTGGGCAGCACATGGCTTCCCTCAGAGACTCAAATTCACGATACATATGAAATTAAGTTTAATTGCCCAAATTGACGCGAATACTTAGATACTTACTTGATGCTATATCCAGATTGCTGTTTTAATACATCTTATTTTTCATTATTCAACTTAATGCATTTTAAAACGTCACCACTTACTCAAAATTCCAACAACATAAATATTTCTTAAACGGTCAATTCTACTCATAGAGTAATGGAGTAAAGCTTATTCAGCTGCTCGTTAGAAATTCTGTATAAAACAAGTATTTAATGTATAATTTTAAGCATACTTAGTCTTATATATGAGATTTAGAACACTTACTCTAGAACACGAAAAATATATTTTAATGTGACGTCTGCCAGTGCATGAGGAGGGGGGGGGGGTCTATTTGTCTGTCTCCCTGTCTGTGCAGCATATCTATCCACTCTAACTCAATTAGTCCATAAAAATTTAGTAGGTAAATCTATTGAGTGTTATCCTGGAACTGATTAGACTTTGGTATGATTCTGAGAAGTTAAACCGGTCTTTTTTGCAAAATTACACGCAAAAATCTAAAATTATGAACTCATAACCTAAATACGTTTAAATGTATTGATTAAATGCTTGTTTTATGAAAGAACAAAATGACTTAGTGCTTATATTTAAGTATATATGATAAGTACTGGAGATTTTTAAATTCTCATAGTGGTTCAGATTTTGCTTTAAACAACAAGCATTGGTCAATGTGCGCAGCAAAACATTTCTTTGAGATTTCTTTAATAGTAAAGGAAGTTTGGAGTCAGTTCCTTTAATTAGGAAGCACAATAACTTTCGAGCCAAGAAATCTCGTTAATAGAATAATAGAGTACCAAATTACTCTAATCTAATTTAATATCACAGGTGCAAGCATTGACGAAGAATGCTTTCTTGTTAAATTTTTAATGTAATTAAAAAACATTCTGCTTGCAATCGGGCAGCTAAATTTCTGATTCCTATAGGATATTTGAGTTGCATATTTATTCTCTGTAACATATATGTGCATAAAACTAAACAACTGCTTCAAAGCAACAAATTTAACCGAATCTAAGAGTTTCAAGTCACCAACCGAAGATCAAAAATTTTGTACTTAAGAAGAAAAAATTTTGTTCTAAAAGTAGAGAAAATGGGGAGATCAACCTATTAGAAGTTTTCCTTCGAAATGAAATCGAAGGGAGAATATTAGGACCATGTAAAATACAATAAGAATAATAATCATTTCAGTAGATCAATCCAGTTCCTTAGTGTCGTCTAACTATCAAGCGATTGGTCGCTTGAACATATACTAAAACATTTGTTCTATACAAACTATGAAATAACTAAAATATTTAATTTAATTCCGTACAATTCCAAAGAAAACAATTTCAATTTAAAATAAAACGAGCTTGCTTCCTATCATATACTACATATAACTATAAAAAATTACAATCAATTAACTAAAATGATATGTATATTAAGATTTGGTTATAAAATTAATGAAGCTACCCGACATTAATTTAATTCTTTTTACTTTCCCTGCAATACATGGTAATGTATAGGGAAAGTATTGGAATCATGTCGAAAATCGCAACTCGAGTTTTCGACGGATCTACACGTTTCAAGACCTCTAGAATACGAAAAAACCATTTTTAGCGTGACGTCTGTGTGTGTGTCTGTGTGTCTGTCTGTGTGTCTGTCTGTCTGTGTGTCTGTGTGTCTGTCTGTCTGCGTGTCTGTGTGTCTGTCTGTGTGTCTGTGTGTCTGTCTGTCTGTGTGTCTGTGTGTCTGTCTGTCTGCGTGTCTGTGTGTCTGTCTGTGCAGATTTTGTATCCACTCTAACTAAAAAACTAATTAATCGAATTTCACAAAATTTGGTAGGTAAGTCACTTGTGAGCGAGTCTGGTGCTGATTAGTTTTGGGTACGATTTGGAATAAAAGAATCCGCCTTTTTTTGCGAAATGGCCCGCAAAAATCGTCAAAATCTAGACTAAAGAACTAGGTATACTCAAATATATCCATTAAATGCTCGTTTAATACGTAACTTTTAACGACGAAAATAATAAAACCAACTCCATTACACTAGGTCTATCCGTTCTCGAGATATTTTAGTTTTATGTATTTTCTCTACGCCACCTTTGAAAATAAGTCCGGTTACCGAATGAGAACGAAAATTGAATTAAAAGTGAAATAAATTTAATTAAAATATAGAGGACGATAATATAAGTCTGCAGGGAAAGTCATGTGCTGCCCACATCAGATTTTTTACTTTCCAAGCAATACATGGTAATGTATAGGAAAAGTATTGGAATCATGCCGAAAATCGCAACTCGAGTTTTCGACGGATCTACACGTTTCGAAACCTCTAGAACACGAAAAAACTATTTTTAGCGTGACGTCTGTGTGTGTGTGTGTCTGTCTGTGTGTCTGTGTGTCTGTTTGTGTGTCTGTGCAGATTTTGTATCCACTCTATCTAAAAAACTAATTGATCGAATTTCATAGAATTTGGTAGGTAAGTCACTTGTGGGCGAATTTGGTGCTGATTAGTTTTGGGTACGATTTCAGATAAAAGAACCCGCCTTTTCTTGCGAAATGGCCCGCAACAGCTGGTATCCACTCTAGCTGAAAAATTAATGGACAGAATTTCACAAAATTCGGCACATAAGTCGCTTGTGGGTTACTCTGTTGCAGATTAGATTTTGGTTCGCTTCGGAAAAAATTACCTGAATTTTTTTTCCGAAATGACCCGCAAAAATCGTCAAAGTCTAAAGTAAAAACTACGTATGTTTAAACATATCCATTAAATGCTTGTTTTATACATAATGTTTAATGAAGAAAAGAATAAGACCAACCCCATTACACTAGGACTAACCGTTCTCGAGAAATTTCAGTTTTTTCGTATTTCCTCTACGCCACCTTTGAAAATAAGTCCAGTTACCAAACGAGAACAAAAATTGAATTAAAAGTGAATTAAATTTAATTAAAATAAAAAGAACGTGGATATAAGTCTGCAGAGAAAGTCATGTGCTACCCACACCTGATTTTTAACTATTTTATCATAATTTTGCTACCATTAAATTTTTACTATATAAACGTTTATAAATAAACAAACTAAGCACGTGACGATAAATAATGCATGTATTTCATATAAAAAAGACAAGCAGCTATAGAAAATAAATTTCAAATATATCTGCTTTATTCGAAGTTAAAAGAAAAACTATAAATCGTTTTAAAACGCTTTACAGTCATTACGATCAACCGCAGCACGAAACATTTGCCCCAATGTACCCATCAAGAGCATTAATGTCTTCTTGAATTTATCCGCATCAATAAAAATATTTATTTTTACTTTCTAGAATTGAAAATGATTTGAGTTATAAATATAGCAGTTAACTTAAAAACTGCAAGAAAATAAATGGAACTGAAATGTCACAATTTTTATAATGAATTGATTTGACACTATTATTTTATTACATGTTAGATAGTTAGTAGTGATGTGTGTACTGTATTGATACATGACCGTATTGATAAATGCATGAATATTTGATATCTAAACAATTTTATAGTATGCTCAATGTTGTTGTTGAGACCAGACCGTCCGACCTGCCAGAAAGGTGTAAGGTAACCATTTGGACGGCCGGGAAGTGCCACCCAATTTAGACCGGAACCCAGTGGGGGAGGCATACACAGGGACCTTACCCTCCTTCCCCTGCCACCAACCACTCGGAAGGACTTACGGACCCACATGTTTAACGTGATCGTAATCCGCATGAACACGGCGGCAGTTGTGACAGCATGCAAATACAGCGTGCAAACCACCGGGCTACCGCGCCCGAAATGTGCCAACAGCACACGGTGTTCCCAGGTGGTCACCCACCCAAGTACTAACCGCGCCCGATGCTGCTTGACTTCGGTTATCTAACAAGAATCGGTGGCATGGTATACTCAATGTGTATTAATACAGTATTGTAAATTTTCCTTAATTTGCAATAATTTTTTTTTATTTTAGAAGCATGCATAAGGGATGATTTTATTATAATTATAAAAAAAAGATTCAGCAAATTACATTTACTACTAAAATGTATTATTAACACTTGTAGCCTATTTTATAACAATTCTAGCTCATTCTAAAACTTTTGACTATAGTGAAAATTTTGACAATAACTTAATCTCGAAAATTCAGCATAGGTATTTTTATCTTGAGTTAATTAAAGGATTTTAAGATTTTCTGAGAATGCGAATTGGTGTTAATATTAGTTATGCAATTTATAATTTACATTTTTGAACTATTATTATTTTGTTTATTCAGATAATGCCCAGTCACGTTAAGTATATACTAGCAGACATACCCGACGTTAGTCGGGATTTTAAACATGTGCAATTTTCTGTGGAATTTTAAATGACATTGTTCTTTACAAAAGTATATTAAAATATTTCATTTTAATCCCTTGTAATAAGTATAAGAATCTCTTTTCTCGCTATACAAAATTAAATTCACAGGGGAATCTGAAGAAACATGCAACATATTAGTCTATTTTAGAAATAAATTTGCAAAAAATGTGAAATTTGATTAACATATACCAAAATGAGAACTCTAAAATTGTAGAAGATATGTATGTACCTTTTTATCCTATTTAAGCATCGGTTAAACGCAACATATATGTTTGAAAAACATTTTGCCAAAATAAAACTGATTATTTTAGAAATTGAAAATATCAATAATTCCCTTAATCTCTTATTCCAATGTCGTAACTGATATAACCTGGTCAAAATAGTCTGATATATCGTGCAGTTATAAAGTTTATTTTGATGCAAATTTAGTTTATGTCTAAATTGATTAAATTAAATAAAAATCGTCTGCTGTATAAAGACATTTGGTTTAATTGTGTTGCTATACGAAAAGTTTCTTCAAATACATTTTCAGGAAAACGTCGTCTACCCAATGCTGTTTCAACGGAAAGTTTAATTATAGATTTCTTATTAATATCTCCACAATCCTAGAAACTCAAAAAATGGACAGAGTTATACGATGTGAAGTAGAAAATTACCATATTGAATTTGGAAAAATCCATCAAAAACTGTGCACTTGTATACACAACAGACAAACAAAAAGCCTTTCAATGTTATCTATATAAATAAACTATTCTATTTAAATTAGTCTCATTAATATAATAAATTTATAATCAATATGCCCTCTAACTGAGTTATAATTATCTGTTATATATATAATATTCATATAGTTTTCTAAAATAAGAAGTATAAATTAGTTTCTAATTTCACCTGCGCAAATTCAAACTTTAAAATTTAAATGAGCAAGATTCCAAAAATTTAATTATCTAGGTAAAAACATTGATGACGTTGATACAATATATTTCTAATGCAATAATGATTGATATTTATACAGTACCTATACACTTAGGATAGATAAATCTAAAGGAGCTAAAATACAAATTCATGTTCGCAAAGTCTCTAAAATTGCAATAATTTAATCTGCCAGATATACGGTATTCATTCACTATTAGTAAGATTATATTATGGTAGTAGATTATGAATTTATATGGAGTGACATATACATATATGTCAAATAAATGATGTTTTTTGTATATTCACCATGAATAAACTCAGCACTGTATGCTGTGAAAATCAAACATACAACATACCAAAAATTACTTTATAAATATAAGCATTATAGTTATTTATTTGTATCGAAAAAGTGACAAAGAAATAAAATTTTTCGGAAAGTTGAAAAATGTCGTGAAAGTAAGTTTATAAATAAATTCAAATATTTGTCTAAGCTTTAACATAATTTATCACTAATGTCATATATATATTCTTTTCAGATCACGCATGTTTTTGACAAAGTGCATGAAATATGTGATGAAATACTAAAAATTATTCCAGTGAAAATATTTGAGAAAAGTTGTATTGAAACTGAGGTAAGTCGTTTTAAATTTCAGTATAATTTTGAACTGTTTGATTCTTTTCTACAATACATATTTCTTTGTGTATAGGATCAAAAATGAGAATTTGATTTTTCTATGGATTTGACACGTTTTGTGCACTCTAAAATACTAATAATAATAAGATTATTGTTAGTATTCTAGAATAAATAAAACTTTTCAAACTTATTTCAAGTGATATCTGTGTGGGTGTGTGTCTGTGTGCAAAACTGTGGGCAAATCTCCATTCTAGCTCAAAAACTACCTAATTTCATGAAATTTGGTAGTTAAGTTACTACTGTGGTATTCTGATGTTGAATAAATTTTGGTGCAAAACAATGAATGACACTGGGTCTCTCTTATGGAGGCCCATAAAACTTGAAAAACTAAAATAATACATTAAATATAATAAAAAAATAAGAGTCTGGCAATATAAAAAATTACATTATAAAGTTTTGCAGGGTCCACTTCGGCGATGAGTGCTTGCAATTATGTCCCAGTAGTGTTCAACAGTAGAGCGTTAGCTGATCAGTTCGAAAATCCGTGGTTCGATTTCTGGATGGAGCAGCAAAATTCTTTACAATGGTACCAGAACAAAGCAACCCTGTTCGTTAGTGCAAAGATGGCTAGGGTCTTAATGTGACCCTTGCACGACTAGCACGATTTCAGAGGATTCTGGTATATTGAAGGCCGATTTCACAATCGGGGGGTAAAAGACTACGCAAAAAACTAACCTGGAGCATAAAAAAAAATCTGATGTGGGCAGCACATGATTTTCCCTGCAGACTTATATTCACGTTCTCTTTATTTAATTAAGTTTATTTCACTTTTAATTCAATTTTCGTTCTCACTCGGTAACCGGACTTATTTTCAAAGGTAGCGTGGAGAAAATACGAAAAACTAAAATATCTCGAGAACGGCTAGTCCTAGTGTAATGGGGTTGGTCTTATTCTTTTTGTCGTTAAAAATTACGTATTAAAAGAGCATTTAATGGATATATTTGAATATACCTAGTTCTTTAGTTTAGATTTTGACGATTTTTGCGGGCAATTTTGAAAAGAAAAAGGCAGGTTATTTTTTTCCGAATCGTACCAAAATTTAATCAGCACCAAGGTAACCCATAAATGATTCATCTACCGAATTTTGTGAAATTCGGTTCATTCGGTTTTCAGTTAGAGTGGATACAAGCTTTTGTGGGCCATTTCGCAAAAAATGCGGGTTCTTTTATACCGAATCGTACTCAAAACTAATCAGCACCAGATTCGCCCACGAGTGACTCACCTACCAAATTTTATGAAATTCGGGCAATTACCTTTTTAGTTAGAGTGGATTCAATATCTGCACAGACAGACACTCAGACAGACACACAGACAGACACACAGACGTCACGCTAAAAATGGTTTTTTCGTATTCTAGAGATCTCGAAACTTGTAGATCCGTCGAAATCTCGATGGATGTCCGATTTTCGGCATGATTCCAATACTTCCCCTATACAATACCATGTTTTGCAGGGAAAATTATAACCCGGAGGATAAAAAATAAACAGCAGGGGGCTAACCTGAGGTACAAATAGCAACAGGAGGATAACCGGTACAAATAGCAAGAGGTTGTCTGTTGTACGTCAATATGGCATTAGAGTGTGGAGAGTGCAGCGTCGACTTCGACGATAAGAACGTACAATTCCATCCCTGTAAAGTGTCAGCTGACCAGTGCAAATATCCGTGGTTCAATTCCCGCGTGGAGCAGCAAGTTTTTTTTATAAGTTATATCTAGAAAAAGACAACTTGTAACTTCTGATTCTCGATACCGGTTCTCTGCTAATACTTTATACAAATAAATGTCATAACAATAGGAATATTTTTTTTTAGTTTTCACCATACACACTATAACGCAAGTATTTGAAATTCAACAAGTAATATAAATAAAACTTCACTTCAAACGCGAACTTTGTGTGAAACACGTTTTACACATGTGCGTTTATGAATGAAAAACTTTCATATACTTATCGGCAAATGAAAGACACGTGTCATACGAAATTTCGCTGAAATTCAAACACGAAAATTCTGTACCTAATACAGTCGTCATAACAGTAGACTCTCAGAGAGGATGGTCGTGTACTATAAGGGAGATCACAAGTTTATTTCGAGGGTTTAGTGTCATGCAACGTCATCTGCAAAATTGTATGTTTTGAGATAACATTAGTTTCGTATTATACAAACAACAATGAAAATCACTAAAAGCAGAAATGTGCCTTAAGCCAAATTTAAATTAATGTTAAACACGTTATCTGTCCCAACCTAATATTAATTAATTATTACAGAAACATTAAACAATACAATAATAATAAATGTTGGTAAATATCATTTAAGAAGATAATTATATAATATGCAATACTAGATTTTATCTGCTTATATTGGGAAGAATTTATGAGAAACAAGAAAAATCAATCATGCATAAGTAATCATGATGATATCTTGATAGTCATGGTGATATCTTTTGCATTATCACAGTACTACAGTAATTTATTATACTTAAATATTTAAAACTGTATCGAAATATAAATCATCTGATTCTCAATGCAAAATCAATGAATATGTCATTCATATAAGTTGTATTCCAGACTCCAGAGCCAAATAATTTTGTATGAAAAAAGTTCAGCAATTCTTATGTAACTCATCTTACAATCGCTTCAGATATTTGCATTCTGCATAAGTTAAAATTAGGTTTCGTTGAAGAAATAATAAAAGTTTAGGGATTATTTAAAATCACAACTATTGTAATTGCGTAGGCACGGAATTTAGATACACAGATAATACACAGATACACAGATAATACACAGATACACAGATAATACACAGATACACAGATAATATATATGTGTGTCTGTGTGTGTGTATGTATTCAAAGTATTGGAATCGTGCCGAAGATCGGAACTCGAATTTTAGAAGGATCTACACTTTTTGGGACTTCTAGAACAAGAAAAAAATATTTTTAGGAAGACGTCTGTGTGTGTAAGGGTGTATCTGTGTATGTTTCTGTATGTCTGGGAGGTTATTACATCCACTCTAATTAAAAAACTAATGGACCGAATTTCATAAAATTTGGTATGTATGTTTTTGTGGGAAATCCTAATGTTCATTAGATTATAGTACGATTCGTAATAAAAGAATCTGCCTTCCTTGCGAAATGGCAGGCAGAAATTGTCTTTATCCACTCTAGCTAAAAACTAATGGAACACATTTAACAAAATTTGGTGTAAAATATTTCAATACCTACAAGTGATTTATGTACCAAATTTTACAAAATTTGGCACATAAATCATTCGTAGGTTATACTAGTACGATTCAGGAAAAAGGAAAGGGCTATTTTTGCGAAATGGCCCGCAAAAATCGTTAAATATAAAAATAAAGTACTACGTTTGCCCAATTATATCAATTAAATTCCTGTTTTATACGTGATTTTTGACTACAGACTACCCTAAGACTAGCCGTTCTTGAGATATTTTAATCCTTTCGCGTTTTCGCTACACCACCCTTCACAATAAGTCCAGCTATCAAATAAGAACCAAATTTAAGTTTAACGTGCAAATTCAATTTCATTTAAAATACTTATAGCTGTTATTTTGTGCAGATAAACTCAAATTATTATTGAAGAAATAAAGAGAACGTGAATATGAGTCTGCAGGGAAAGACATGTGCTGCCCACATCAGAATTTTTAACAATATTACAACAATGATTTATAGAAGTGAACGGGGATTATTTGTAGGCCATTTCGAAAAAAATGTATGATCTATATATAAAGATCCACCAAATTTTAGTAGAATAAAATGTTCAACAAATTTAAGCTGTGTACCAAATTTTAACTCTCTAGGACGTAGGAAAGTGCATTAAAAATGCCATCAAATACGTATATCATGAAGAATTATTTAAAATTTAAAAAAAAATGAAAAATTTTTATCTACCAAATTTATTTTAAAATGTGAAGCCTCTCTCATATATAAAATGATTAAACTCTTGGAAATATATTTATTATATAATATATCTCTTTTTTCTTTCTGGAGGATATCCCAAAAGTCAGAATTTAATTGAATTTGTTTTTTTTCCCTATATTAAATAAATTTTAATTAAAAAACTACTTAACATATTTTACTGAAATTTTGTATATATATTTTATGGGATAATGTTGTTGTTGAGACCCAGACCGTCCGACCTACCAGAAAGGTGTAAGGTAACTGTTTGGACGGCCGGGAAGTGCCACCCAATTTGGACCGGAACCCAGTGGGGGAGGCATCCACAGGGACCGTACCCTGAATATTTTCTAAAAATTTCGAAGCAATTTTTGAATTTTAAATTTGCTTAAAAAATGTTTGAAAAATTAGGTCCCATAGGATTATATATCCCATAGGATGTCCGTTAGCACGATAACTGCCGTTATCGTGCTAACGGACGGACAGACAGACAGACAGACAGACAGAATGAACAAAGTCATAAACACTTTTCAACTATGTTGTAAAGTGTTAATAAAAATGATAAAATGCAATAAAAACAGTTTTTTCTCATCCCTGGAAAATAGCAATTTTGTAGTTAACGTTGTTTCTAAACTCTCAACATCTACATGGCAAATGTAATTACATAAAAATGTATTAAAAGACATAAATACAAAGCTGCAAAAAAATATGTGACTCCATGAGAACAGATTGCATGATTCCCTTTATTTCAATAATGGTATTATCGCAGTTTTTTACATATGGATTTTATTCAACTCCGAACGAAATTAGCAAAATAGTTCACGTAAAGTAGTATACGTTAACGATTGTTAACGATTGGTACAGTTGGTAAAATCATACATTAAAACAATTGATCATAAATTTCCAAAATTCATTATTGTATTGAATATTTTACAAATCTTGTAAAATATAGAGTATTTGTAAATATAAACTACTGATTGTATAACATATTCAAAATAACATTTTAAGAAGTACAGAAAGTGATACAAAACACGAATATTATTTATTGAGACATGCACTATAATTTTAATATTTTTCTTGAATCTCAAATCGATTAACCAAATAACCCTTATGAATTAAACTAGTAAAATCATCTAAGTGATTGAAAATTTAAAAAATACTTCAACGAATTTGAATAGTTCGCGAATTTTATTTTCTCACTCACATGCATGTGCAGAAAGGATTCAGGAGCCGACAGACGATGCCAATTGAGGCGATTGAAAATACAGCGCCTCAAACAGCCAATCTTTGATAACTAAGAAAAACTTGGAAAAACAAATTCAAATTATACAGCAAATGGATCCAGCCTCCTTCATGTTCTATATCTGCTGAATAGGTCATAGGATCGGATCCCAGAAAAGATAATTAAGAACTGATTTAAATGTACTCATTTTGAACACTTTACAACAAAATGTTGAAAAGTGTTTATGACTTTGTTCATTCATTCATTCTGTCTGTCTGTCTGCCTGTCCGTTAGCACGATAACTGCCGTAAAAATGACTTAATGAAAATGACATTTTAGTATGTTGTTCAGAGGGTCTGCAGGACCTATGGGAATGTAAATGAGTAATATCACCCAATTAGTTTTAATTGAACTCGGGTTGAAAAAATGAAATACATTGAGCCCTATGGGACCTAATTTTTTAAACATTTTTTAAGCGGATTTAAAATACACAAATTACTTCGAAAATTTTAGGTAATATTCAAATTGTTCCATAAAATATATAAAAAAAACTTCAGCGAAATATATTCAGTAGTTTTTTAAATAAAAATTAAAATATAATAACACCTCTTATATGACGATCACGTGACCATGATAGGAAAAAATCACGTGACCCACTTCAAAATGATATATGGCATCCATTTGTCTCAAAATCGTGATTTTTAAAGTTCTTTTTAATTTATATTGAGTGCTGTATACGTTCTAAAATCACTTTTTTTTGTTTAAATTCTGTGCATCTACATACTAAAACAACGCAATTGCAATATATTTGAGTTTAAATGCTCATCCAAATTTGATTATTTCTACAACGAAGCCTATTTTTCAGCTATGTAAAATGTAAACAGCAAAATATGTAGAATGAGTTGTATTAGAATTGATGTATTTCTTTAACACAAAATCATTTAGTTCATGGAGTCTGCGTAGCTGATATGAATGAAATATTCATTGATTTTACAAAGAGAAGGACGATTTTTTTCGATGAAGTTTTACGCATAGAGTTTAATTACTTGTAGCTCCATGGTCTTAATTTTTAAATAAAATAAATTATTATAGTATTGTGATGAATGACATGAATGGGAAATTATTTATGAATGAAATGCTGCTTTTATAGAGAGAGCCAGGCGTGTTATATTTTCTTAGACGTCATTTGATGAATTTCAGTTGATTTTGATAAAGTTTTCAAATTTAATAAATTATCGTATTATTATGATTATTCTAAAATTATTAACGAGGAACGTATCACATTTTAGAGATGTTTAAACCAGGCAATTTATATTTCAATGCCGTCATTTGAATGAAGTTCATTTTTTTCGATGAATGTTTAAGTTTTCAAATATAATAAATTAATGCAGTATTGTGATAAGTTTCAAAATATTACCGAGGAATGTATTGCATTTTAGATTTGTGTAAATAAAATTGCATTGAAGTTGGAGAGTGTTTCATAATCAATGCTTTAAGCATGATTGATCTTTCTTGTTGAAAATAAGATTAGGCAAACGGTGAAATAGAACAAAAAAATAAAATTTAAAGCGCAACCTAACTTGAGTAATGACAAATTTAAAGCTTGGGGAATATTGATGAAAAGATTCAAATTTCAGCATCGAAAACAGAGAGTGACATCCACCAATTCCTTTTTCAGTGTCTCATAACATGTTGTTGACATTTTGGGCACAGGTGTCAGTCAATTTAATGAAGCACTTTAAATGCAGTGCTTACATTGGCGCAAACCAATGCGATATGCAAGACAGAGCATAAGTAAACAGTTACCACCCCCTTTCACAGCGAAGGTGGTGTGATATTTCACGGTTCCCCAATGAAAAATGGAATAAACAAAGTGTGTGATATGTGTTTGCCAAAGAACTTTTTTTTGGACGAGCTTCAGGATGCGGGGATGTTACAAAAATCAGAAGGATAATATTTTATCACTTTGTGCTCCGCGCCATAACTAAATTCCTTAAAGTGCTGTCTATAATCCATTCAGGACCCCACGGATATCTGCGATTAGGTCAAGACAGGTATCTAAATGGAATCTTATGTGGATAGCTGCTTTTCTACCGCACGAATCATTGTAGCGAGGTATTCGCAAATTTGAGGGAATATACATGAATGATGTGCTTTATACACATCGCAGCGTGTGTGTGTATAAAGCACTTGACAAGTAACAGCACCTGCCTGACAAAAGTAAAATATTTTATATGCATTTTGTTCGAACAATTGCGGTGCCCTACCCATAGAGATAGTAGATGTTGGACTTTACAATTAACTCTAAAGATTCAGAGCTTGGATACACGAATTTATCTCTTTCAACTCTATTACTCTAAATAATATGAAATTAAAATTTAAATACTGAAGAACATAAATTAATTCAGTTTAATAAATTATAATACAGTGCATAGTTTTGTGTACATATAGTGTACAGTGTATAGAGTGATAATACAGTGTTTGATAATAATAAGTTCTAGGATATGTATTATAATAGACACCTGTTTTTATGTAAACTGAAATATATGATTGAATGTTTGTGTATAATGTCATGCTTATAGATATAGTAAATATATGTTTTAATAAAATATTTGGATAAAGTATATTTTGTAAATTTGAATACTGAGTCTAGCCTCATTATATTAGCCCTCGAGAACCTTAGGTGCATAACAGACACTGTCAAAAATAAGGAATTTTAAATAAGTTAAAGTGAATGTTATTGATTTTACCTTATGACATCCAGCAAGATTCAAGTACAATATACGATAAAGATTTTGAATAAAAAGAGATAAAGTTAATTAGAAGTCCCCAAGTGCAAAGATGAAAAAGGAGATCCCTATATTAAGATTAAGGACACAGCATCAGTCCGAAAATTTTCAGCAACTACGAATACGAACATTTTATAAAAACATCTTACACGCAATCTACCTTTGTTATTAATGAATCCTTTAAAAATATGTATTTCAATGATTTTAGTACATTTCTATTGTCATTTTCTACCTTGAAGCAATATTTTTCTAAGAAATTTATTCTTCACCGTTTAATGTTATAATTATAATTATAATGTTATTATTATAATGTTATCAAATGGTGAGAGATTCGATGTGATCACAATATGTGGTATCTACAATAAAAGAGTGAGTATAAGAAAGTAAAATATATGTATAAGAAAATAAAATATATAATCTGAACAAGAAAGTAAAATATATAATCTGTATAAGAAAGTAAAATATATAATCTGTATAAAAAGTAAAATGTATAATTCTGTATAAAGTAAAATATGTAATCTGTATAAAAACGTAAAAAATGTAATTTGTATAAAAAAGAAAAATATATAATCTGTATAAAGTAAAATATATAATCTGTACTTTTCTGGTGTAGTCCTTTATAGCACGCACCACGATGTATTAGACACCATACATTTTTTTTGCATCAGAAAGCTTTTCATACAAAATTCTTCAAATGCATATCCGTTTTTATCCGTGCAAAAGTGAAAGTTCACAGTCAGCTAGAAAATGCCATACAATCTACTATAAAATCAATATCGAACATAGTTGAAGGGAAAATAAAAATATGCAGTAACTTTAGCCTCCAGGATCTTATTTCAGTTTATAAAACTCTCGTTATTGGTTTAAAAGCAACACTTTGAAATATATCACTTTTATACTTCTAACCAGTATTCAAGTATATTTACTAATAATCATTTCCACCCACGCTTTGCGAGTTTGAAGTGGCTAGTAGTCATTAAATATGGCATCTACACATTTAATCGAAATGTTGTTGCTGATTTTTCTGAATATCAAAACCCCTTTCAGATTTAAGCATAAAAATTTGGCATATTTTATAATTCTGTTATTATGAGTTTCTGTTATCGAGTTTGGTGGGCAAATTCTGGCTCGAGAAATATCGCCAAATTGGCGACTTTGGGAAAATGTTGTCAGAGGTAATTCAATATCTCTAAACATTAAATTAAGTTTATTTCACAATCCTGCCGATTTTGGGGAATTATTGATATTCTTAGTTAAAATCATAGCCAGTTTCTGGAAAAAGTACATTATGTTAGGATGTATAGGGAGTCGTAAAATTGCGTTTTGCTAGAGTGTTGTGTAATTATTATGTTTTGTTAAAGAGTCGTATAGTAATTAGTAGTATTGGCCGGAAGAGGTCGTACTCCGCTTGATTTTAAGAGCATAAGGCTTGCAAGGCAAGGTATGTGAGGAAATCTTGCACATAACTTTATGCACCCTTATCCTATGACAGGCCTATCATCTCCTGACAAATTTGAGTAGTTTTATTAATAGTAATTACTGGACCATTTTTACATGCACTAAGAGTACTTGGAAAAGAACTAAAAGCCCAATTAGTTCTTTTAAAGTTTTTCAAGGAATGGCTTTCCATGTAAACTTTTCTATAATGATGATGATGTTATCATGCAAGGTTTTTCACTAATGCAATGTCATCTTAAAGAATTTTTTTTATTATTGTGATTTAATAAAGAGGTAACACTATAAAATGGGCTTTTGATCGATTTTAATTCCCATAGTATTTCCCATAATATCCCCATAGTATAGTCCCAATGTATTTTTACTTAGTAATCGTATTACATACAGAATGTGATTTTGTGTATTCTGTTAGGACTAACAGTTCGCCAAAAGCGCCAAAAGTCATGTTAAATGATATTAATCCAATGCCAACTTGTCTTAGAAACGAGATGTGATTTTCTAAATTAAAAAACAAATGGTTATATATATTATTGAGATATGATTAGCATTATTAGAATTAAACATTATTATAATTTAATTGATGTGAATAATATTGTTAGATTTTGGATAATTTATTTTACAAATCTTTCGATTGGAACTCAAACTATCATAATTATTACTAGTTTCTAATTATTAAAAGCATCTCATATATAGACTATACTGCTTAAAAAGTGCATAACCATTGTCATATAAATTGCATATAAATTGCATATTTATTGCAATCATTGCATATTTGTTGCAACAATTGCATATAAATTGCACTAGCATTGACAAATTAAACCTGCTTACTGTGAAATTAGATTTCGCAAAATACATAAAAGTTTTTTTTATACTTCGAAATGGTCTCACATGCTGTAATTCAGAATCACGTCAAATGTTCATATAAAACTCAACGCCAAAAATATTGTACCCTGTATTATACACCATTACTTGCTGTAAACTAAGTAAAGCCATTATATAGGCAAAGTCATGTACTGCCCCCATCAGAGTTTTTCAATCTAGAATGACCAAGACATACAAATACATCGAAAACTGCCCCATATTAATACTTTTTCCATGAGTTGCTATGTATTGCAAAAGAAGCAAAAAACCAGAAACGGTTAATTTTTTAACTATATTTTGACGATGCCTCAGATGTTTTGACTAAATAGATTTTTATTCCATTTGCTTCTCCATTTAAGATGCATAACTCACTCATTATAGTCGTTTGTGAGACTCTAAACGACTTCATGCTCTCAGTTCTAGTACATCCATTAATCTTCTGGGGTATTTCTTTTAAGACTTTCATAAAAAAGTGGTTTATATTCTTCCTTTTTTATATATTTCTTTAAATGAACATATACTCCACATTAATCAAGTATTGAAAACAATAGGGAATATCTTCTTTATAGTTTAGAGAAAATTTTAATACATTTTTTAAAAATCATGGAATGGTATTTCTGGTGGATATTGTAAGATTTTATTAAAGACCCTTAATTTACGGACTTGTGGTTTGCAAATAATAGTTATGCATTTTGATTTAAATGTTCTCAAAATGTTTCATATATTTTGACGAAAAACATGTTTTTAGATCTCCTAAACAGATTTCGAAGACTTCTGGAAATATGCCGGTGAGTCTGTGTATGAGTGTATGTATGTTCTTGCGTATGTGCATGAATGTAAGACATAGACACTATATATGAAAATACGCATTTGTGAAATGGAAATTTTAAATTTAGAAAGATGGTATAAACTGATTGAACGAGATAAATGTTGTATAATTTGCAGAAGAACGCTATGTCAATGAAATTAAACATCTTGATTAAGCTATTGTTAAATTCCTAATCTTGATGGGATCATGATGAATTATTTTTTGTGATAAATATACACGTTACTTATACTACGCGTTACTATATACTATACACATTGTTGCAAAAAATATATGCACCCATAAAAAATTAAGCTACAACTACGAAACACGGCATATATGCATCGTTTCAGAAGATATGCAAATGAATAGAATTAGGGAGAAAAAATATTTTATTAAAAAATGCTAGCAACAAGATGACATTTTAGTACTTGGTAAATGATTGTCCTTACAATCCGATATTTGACGCGGCATAGAATCAGTTAAGTTGCTTACGTACCTCTGCGAAAGATTCTGACACAAACGTTGCAACTGGTCAGCTAATTCATTGATATTCTAGGAAGGCGGCCATTGCCGTCCCAGCATTTCCCAAACGTGTTCTATTAAGGGGAGGATGTGGATGGGAGTCGGTGGAAGGATGTTCCCACCTGATTTTTCCGAGAGGACCTCTACTCTCGTATGGCACTCCGACACTGGAAGGTCATTCCCTCAGTGTTCTCTACTTTCGTAGGACCCTCTCCTTTTCTCTCTTCATCTCTTTTCTCCGGTCCCCTCGCAGGTAACCCTGTCCTTTCCAACCTTTTCTGCTTGCGAGATTCTCTCCTCTTCCCTCTCTTTCAGGATTTGGTCCCTTGTTCTTGCCCTGGGGGATTGTCCCAGATGTTTTTTTTTTTTTTTTGTGTGTTAGGTCACCTCAGATGTGACCCGCTCTTTTTCAGATTCAGACTTTCTTCAGGTGCTGCACCTCCTTAGTAGAGGCTAGCGCACCATCAGGCACTCTCTGGGTTTCTCCCGCCCCTGGCCTGCAGGGGTATTGTCCCTGGGTCCAGAAGGGCGTTTGGCTTCCCTCCCAGCAGTGGAGTTTCACTGTTCTGTGTTGTCTTCCCCACCCTAGTGGTGCCTGGTTTCGCCGTTGTGTTTTTTCCCCACTTCGCAGTGGATGTTGGCGTCGGGTCTTAGTGCTTTCCCCCCGCGCGGTCGGGGTATTGTCCCGCACCTTTTCTTTTGGTGTCTCCCACCCAAGTGGTGCCTCCAGGTCATGGACGTGTCCATCCCCGTGTTTACTAATCTCAAGTTTCTTTCCTTTTCAGCCCTAATCGCTTATTTCCTTCCAGCCTTAATATCTTGTTTTTTTCAGCTCCCATTAGGACAATTTTTCCCCAGGCATTAAGGTCCTCCTCTTCACCCGCCAGGAGAGAAGATAGCTGCCTCCCAGGAACGGGACATCCTTGCCTCAGGTGGTATTTGGTAGTTGGGGTGGCTGCAGTGCCCCCCCGGGGGTCTCCAGTCTCTAACCTTTCCCTTTCAGATCCTGTAGCCGGCGGTCCAGTCCCCGAGTAAGTGGTTTACTGTATTTTAGTCGTAGCCTAGAACGTAGCGCTTCCACTTTTTCTTCACGGCTAGCGTTGCCTACTCCTCCTTGGCTTCCCTTTCTCCTCCCAGGTCTTCTCCCCTTATCATTAGGGATTTCCTCCTGGCGTCCTCCCCTGGCTTGGGGACTCTCTTT
This sequence comes from Amaurobius ferox, assembly GCA_951213105.1. Taxonomy (NCBI): domain Eukaryota; kingdom Metazoa; phylum Arthropoda; class Arachnida; order Araneae; family Amaurobiidae; genus Amaurobius; species Amaurobius ferox. The sequence goes on from OX578146.1 coordinate 94,766,088, forward strand.
TTCCTTTCTTCTTCCTTCCTTCCTCTCTTCTTGCTTAGGTTAGACTAGTTAAGTTAGTTATTTGCTCTTTTTCTCTCCTTAGTTGTCTAGGTTAACACTTTAGCTTTGTTAGAATTAGCTTTGTTAGCAATTTTTCTTAGCGTATAAGTAAACTAGTTATCTTTTCTAGCGTCTTAGACAATAGCTACCTTCTTCCCGTGCCCGTCTCTCTTCCCTTGTTCTGCCCCTGCTCAGGGCCCTCCCGGCGTTGGCTGATGCCTCCCTCTCTTCCCTCTCCTGTCTCTCTCTTCTTTTTTCTAGGTTAAGCTAACCCGGCAGTACGGGTATAAGTCCGGGTCACGACAGCGCCTCTTTAAGTTGCATACTGCCTCTGCATAACTACCGAGGGGTAGAAAGTTGGAATCCTCTGCAAATCACAACGAAATATTTCGGCTGCCATAAGCATGGCTCCTCTTGGAACTTTTAGACGGTCATTGCAGTTGTAATCTTGTCGTTCACGCATCTATCGTAGTGCCCCACTTTCTCCAGCTGGAGTAGGGGGGCTTGCTTGGGATGCCTCGGCTGGGAAATTCTCGGCAGGGGTGTCCTGAGCCCTGTTCACATTTTCAGACTGCTGTCCGGGTGCGGTGTGTCGTCAAAGGTCCATAAGTAGCTTCTCCAGTTTCGGATTTAGTCCTGCCTTGGGTCTTCGGTCTAGCTTTTGACCACTATTCCTCTTCTGGACCTCAGCCGGGTCGTCTGTAGGCGACTCTCAGCGGGGGAGAAACAAAACCTGAAGGCCGTATGGCGGAACAGGTCTTCACTTAGCTGTCTGCCAGACGTGTTCTATTAGTGATAGGTCTTTGGACCTGGATGGCCATGGAAGGTATTAATTACTCGAAAACATTGTTGAGAAAGTCGTACAGTATGTGATAGAGCGTTGTTCTGTTGATAAATGGAACTTGGTTGGATTGATAGCATAGGCAGAACATTCGACTGCAGCATACCGTTGACGTAAAAGTGAGCCGTCATATTGGTTTGCTGCACAACTACAGGAAATCGTCTTTCCTACGACATGGCTCCAGAGACTGTCACGTCACGTGTGATGGCCGTGTGCCGTTCGACAGCTAATGAAGAATTGAAAGTCCTCCTCCACATGCTATGTGGTGGTCATAAGTACTGAGAGAGAAGTGGGATTCGTCGCTGCAGACAGCATGCCTCCATCGGACACTATCCAGACTTACCAAGCTCAGTATCAATCCAAGCGTCCTTAATGGACGTCTGGATTGATAATGAGATTGGCCGTTGATATGTCTATGTTGAAGGGTCAGTTGTAGACGCCTTAATGGACGTCGACACATAGTCCCACCTTCTGCCAGTCATCTTTGAATAGTGCCCCTTGATACAGGATGCATGGTGGATGGCAAACGTCTTCAAATGACTGATAGCGACCCCACTGGTGTAGACGTGGCTCCTCTCCTGACAACATCATCCTCTCCAGCAGTTGTCTAGAGCGTCTTGAGCCACTCGTCGCCTAACCTTAAACGTCTGTTCCGTGTTGGCAAGTGGAAATTACGACTTCCGATAATCCTCAAGTTCGGTGCCGTATTATGAAATGTCAAGTTAAAATGCTGTACAAAATGGGGAAAAATAATTTCAAACAAAATAATGGGCAAACAATGTAATACTTATTTGCTTAAAATATTACACAGACTAGATTGTATCATGCAGTATGTGGAAAATATTTAAATTAATTTGAAAATTATAAGGTAATTTTCAAGGAACAGAAATCTGCATAGGGAAAAATTCATGCAGTCTATTACAGTAAATGTACTTTACGTCAGAGCAGCTGAATGGACCCAAATGATCTTCTAAAGACGTGAATAACTATTGCATGCGGATGTTTATAGTATCTCGACAGTCCACGGGCGGAAAAGGGTAACCAACCGATTGAAGCATTTTTTACTTATCTGGTTGGTCGTTTTTGTCGGTGGCTAAAGACCAAGTACTCTACAATTGACTTTGGAACTCAACATGCACTGTAGAAAAGATTAAAGATTCGTTTTAAGAATGAGAGTAAAGCAATCCCATTGATTTTTTACAAAGCTCGTTGTAGTTGGTAGCATGTCGAAGTACGGTACCTAATAATGGTAGCCAACTCGTGCCACATGTGCAACTTAGTGACACGCGGAAGTGGGTTGTGTGGCATGCGGAAACATATTCTTTATGTGCTGTCGTAAGAAATTCAGGCATCATACTAGTTTAATTTTTAAAATGTAACAAAACCGAAAGATGTATTCAATTGTATTATACACCTAACATGAACTACCGTGTTCGGGTTCGAGAAGTAGCGTTTTGTAAGATATAAGGTCGTTCAAACCGATTTTCTGAGGCTTGTCAAAAAGGCAAGAGAAAGGCTGCCTTTTCCGATATTGATGCCTCTTATATCATCTTTCACGATTAATTTTTGCTTTTCTCTAATTATGTGTCTTAACAAATTATCTCAATTCTCTCTAATGCAATAACAAGCAAAAATATTTTGAAATACCCCAGATTATGAGAAGCACTAAAACGTAATACCCGTTTTACACGATTCCTTTGCAACACAATGTTGTAGCTTCGCAAAAGAAAAGATAAATATTGAACTTTTTTACAATTCCATTTTCGATTGCTGTTGGAGACCTAAATCACTATCCACCATACATGCAGATACAAAATATAGACTTTCAACATAAAATTGCCCTTTAAGGCATATATAATGAAATTATTTTCCTTTCCGTCAGTTCAAATCATGTTGAATTGTGAAAATGCCTTCCTTCATTTTCCGGCTTTACGTAAATTGGCGTTGAGGTACGTGGTTCAATCTATATTTGTGAATAATTGTTTTCTGCTATGAATCCGATTATAACTTAATATAGTTCAAACCTAACAGACGCTTATCTGAATAATTTAATTTTGCTAGCTAGTTCAAAATTAATCCCAAACATGTAGAAAATTATATAAAAAAAATCTGATGTGGGCAACACATGACTTTCCTTATATAATGCAATGAATTTACTACTTTAACAGTAAAAGCAATAGGTTATATATATAGTAGATATATTCGTTCAAGACATTGAATTTTCGTCAATGAGTCGTCATTTTCATTGATTTAGAGTCATTTTTATCAATTTGGCGAGATTTTTGTTAATTTGGCAACACATAAAAATGTTGCCAAGTTGGCGAAATTCAGCCAAATTCGTCGCCAAAATCTCGCCAAGCGCTATGGACGGAGAAATAAGTTATTCTTACAGCAGATAAATGACTGTTGCAGTTCAAATACAAAAGTATTACTCAAAGTATCTTTTTTCATGAATGGAACGAGCTAGATCCACGAGAATAATGTCCCCAAATTTATCGCATGGTATTACATATGAAAAGTGAGCATGTTTCTCAATAGGAAATATTTTTTTTATTTTATATAACTTATTGATAATTTTTTTGAAAAATGTGCAATATCTCGAGAATGGTTCATGTTAGCGTTCTAAAATTTATGTCAATCGTTTTCTAATGAAAAATTACATAAGAAATGTCTATTTGCGTAACTTTATTAGCGCTTTTGATTTTCTGACGATTTTTTCAAAATTTCACTCAAAAATTCAGGGAGATTCTGAACATTCGATTGCGTATAAAAACAATAGGCCTCCAGTGTTTACGGATTGTGATTTTTGTACCAAATTTCGTTCGAATCGGTCCATTTGTTCGTCAGTTATCGTCTCCACAGGCTCACTGACACACACACACACATACTTTCACACACACACACACACACACACATACTTTCACACACACACACACACACACACATACTTTCACACACACACACACACAGACATCACTTCAAAAATGTTTGATTCGTGATCAGGGATGCTTGAAACGTGCTCTCCCGTCGAAAACTCGAATTCGAATTTTCGACCCCGTCACCATACTTTCCTTATACATTATGTATATAAGGAAAGTAAAAAAACATGCAAATTCAAAATCCGCGCTAAAGTTTTATAAATTACCACTGTTAGTTACAAATTTCACTGTTATTTACAAACGTGTTATTTACAACATTTTCACTGTTAGTTACAAACGTGTAATGTTCATGGCAATGTGGTCTGAGAATGATATAATGATAATACGCATTATGTAACTGAAGGTAATTGTGTTTTTATTAAAACCTAATATAGGGCTCATTAGTTATAAAAAAGGATGGTTTGAGTGGCATGTCTAAGATACAATTCTCTTAAAGTGGCACATGCCATAAAAAGCATACCACTGATATAGAGAGTCCTGGTACTGCACCAACTTTGACCAGTTGCTTTTCCTGTGGTTGAAAAGGATCTGATACTCCAGGCTGTCAATTTTCGAAATTTATTTTACAAATCCCGTACACTCTAAAGAAAAAGTATTTTTCTCTCTTTTTTTTATTCTCATCTATTTAAGATACATAACTTACTTATTATCATCGTTTGTGAAACCCTAACCGGCTTCATGCTCCAGGCCCAGCCAGACATCATTTATCTTCCGTTTCTTTGGAACGCGTTAATAAAAAATTCTATTATATATTCTTCCTTTCGTCTTTTATAGTTTTATATTCTTTATCATTCATTTTTTTATTTTGCTTGGAGTATAGTCACCATTAATCAAATACTGAAAACAATAGAGATAACGTATTTATTTTATACGTTAGATTGCAAAGAATTTGAGACTTCATGGTCAACGAAATATTGTCTGCTGTAGAGATTACTTATATGATTTAATAGAAGCAACTTAATTTATTGAGTTTAATATATTCTTTCATAAGCGTTCTTACTGGTCGCTAAGCGTACTTACTGGTCGCATTCTTCTGTTTAGAAGAAGAGAAAATCCGAATTTGCATTCAAAATTTTGTATTCTAAATTTGCATCCGAATTAGCGTTCAAAATTAAAGTTTGGAAGACATCCTTGAAGAAATAAATGATCACGTGACAGAATTTATATATACCGGATATAACATATAACCATGGGGAAAATAGAGATATTATTAAATTAAAGACTATTAATAATTTCATATAGCTAAGTTAATCAGTTTATATTAAAAAATTCATTTTTACATATACACATATTACTTTCCTTATATACATAATGTATAAGGAAAGTATTGTGACGGGGTCGAAAATCCGAATTCGAGTTTTCGACGGGAGAGCACGTTTCAAGCATCCCTGATCACGAATCAAACATTTTTGAAGTGATGTCTGTGTGTGTGTGTCAGTGAGTCTGTGGAGACGATAACTGACGAACGAATGAACCGATTCGAACCAAATTTGGTACAAAATTCACAATCCGTAAACACTGGAAGCCTATTGTTTTTATACGCAATCGAATGTTCAGAACCCCCCTAAATTTTCGAATGAAATTTTGAAAAAATCGTTAAAAAATCAAAACCACTAATAAAGTTACGCAAATAGACATTTCTTATGTAATTTTTCATTAGAAAACAATTGGCATAAAGTTTAAAACGCTAACTTTAACCGTTCTTGAGATATTGCGCATTTTTCAAAAAAGTTATCAAAAAGTCATATAAAATTTAAAAAAAATGTCCTTTTGAGAAACATGCTCACTTTTCATATGTAATACTATATGATAAATTGGGTGACATCATTCTCGTAGATCTAGCTCGTTCCATTCATGAAAAAAGATACTTTGAGTAATACGTTTGTATTTGAAGGCCAATAGTCATTTGTCTGCTGTAAGAATAACTTATTTCTTCGTCCATAACGCTTGGCGAGATTTTGGCGGCGAATTTGGCGGAATGTTGCCAACTTGGCGACTTTTTGAAATGTTGCCAAATTAACGAAAATCTCGCCAAATGGATGAAAATGACGCTAAATCAATGAAAATGACGACTCATTGACAAAAATTCAATATCTTGGAAAGAATATAAATATCTACTATAAGAAAAATCTATTTTTTTACTGTAAAAGTAGTAAATTAATTACATTATATAAGGAAAGTCATGTGTTGCCCAAATCAGATTTTTTTTGACTTTGTACAACGTAAACCCGACTATATTGCATTATATGGGCCTAAGGAATATGTGATATGTTGATTTATGTTTCAAAATGTTCAAAACGTCTGTATCTTTTGAAGTCAAAATTTTAATTTAGACTAAAGTGTATACAGTTGCATGGATTTCTTAATATTCTTATGAGCAATGACACCGGGCGATGCACTGCAAGATGCTATGTTACAGAATTGATTTCAAGATACGTACCCTATACCAATATATATATATACAACACTACAGTGGTTAAAATAATTTTAGAACATCCCCTTGAAAAGGTCTATGGTAGGCTAGTATATAATATCAAAGTTACATGGTTGTATCTTCAAAATGAAGAAATATATAACTTTTGCATTTTATAAAAAATCTAGCCCTTTTACAGTTTACTTCTTCATACCCTGCTCCTCCTTCATATTCAGAAAACGTTGCTATAGGAAAAAAAACCCTGATTTTGACGAAATTTTCAGGAATATTCACAAATGGTGAGAGACAGATCCTTTAAATATTGGAATTTTAAGATCAAAGCCTTATTAAGCTGAAGATAAAGAAAAGTCATATATTTTTGCAAAAATTGTATCCTTATTACTATATTTTTGAAAAAATTGTATCCATATTACATGATCCTCCATAGGGGCAAAAACAAAATCCAAGTGTAGGGGGGGAGGCCGATCCCCAATAATATTTTGAAAGGAGAAGACATGAAAAATTAATAAAACAAGGGAAATCAAATATGATTGGAGGGGGGCAGTAATAAATGCTTGTAGAGGCTCACACGATGTATGGATAGCTCTGCATTGCATCGTAAAGTATGACAAATTAACAATGTATCCTCTAAATCAACTTTAAAAATACTTCCTACTTATAAACCTAAAAAAAATATATGATATTCCCAAAAAACGTTTAAGAAGTAAACAAAGCGATGGAGAAATTTTTTTATTTCAGCTTACAATGCCTCTCTTTTTTTTTGTATGTGTGTGTGTTTACTATACTTTTCTTCCTTATGGTTATATGCTTATACATGCCGAATTTCTTTATATTGTGACAAGTGATTATTTTTCTCCAGAAATAGCTTACGGACACCCATTTTAGACAAGGGTATATATTGAAAATACCAACGGCGCTTTTGATTCTATTCACGACGAAGTAATTGTGTACAGAAAATACCTATTATTTTTGCAATCCACTACTGATTATAGAATATGTTAAAGAAACTATAATGGGTTTAAACAGCACTTTTCCTCGAATTCAAATGTTGAGTTCGACCATTAACCAGATCTCCAATATTCAAATACCCGAATAGTTATTTCAAATTACTAATAAATAATATTTAAATGTAATAAATATTATTTATTAATTATTAAAAACATTAATCATGTAAACATTTCTTATGTAATTTTTCCCTAAAAAACGATTGACATAAACTTTAGCTAGCATGAATCGTTCTTGAGATATTGGAATTGAGATATTGACATAAATTTTAGAACGCTAACATGAACCGTTCTCAAGATATTGTACATTTTTCAAAAAAATTATCAAAAAGTCATATAAAATAAAAAAAAATATTTCCAATTGAGAAACATGTTCACTTTTCATATGTAATACATTGCGATAAATTGGGTGACATCATTCTCGAGGATCTAGCTCGTTCCATTCATGAAAAAAGATACTTTGAGTAATACTTTTGTACTTGAAAGCCAATAGTCATTTATCTGCTATAAGAATAACTTATTTCTCCATCCATATAGCTTGGTGAGATTTTGGTGACGAATTTGGCAGAATGTAGCCAACTTGGCGACTTTTTTAAATGTTACCAAGTTAACGAAAATCTCGCCAAATGGATAAAAATAACTCTAAATCAATAAAAATGACGACTAATTGACAAAAATTTAATATCTTGCAAAGAATATAAGTATCTACTATAAGAATAACCTATTTATTTCTACTGTAAAAGTAGTGAATTCATTGCGTTATGTAAGGAAAGTCATGTGCTGCCCACATCAAATTTTGTTCGCTAGCGAACATTTCCGATGGCATGTGGTCTTCTAGACAGTGGCAGATATAGAATCTGCTAGACATATCGTTGATGTGAAAGGAAATAACGGTAGTGGCAGTATGTAAATTCGGTTTCTGTTGTGAAGATAGCAAGAATACCGGTCTTGTAAATTCTAATAATGTGTTAATCGTTTCGTGATATCAGAGGTTTTTTAATATCTTCTGACGTTATATTCGGAATCTCGAATACAAATATTTGAGTATTAACTGATAATATTCGCCTATCTATAGTTTAAATACTAAAAATAAATATTAGCCAAAATGAAAGTCGGCTATTTTAGTCAGTTTCATTAAGTGTCATCTACATATCCAGTCAGAAACTATTTTCGGATTTTCGATATTTCTCAGAGCTTTATTATATCGGTCTAAAAATAATTATTTCATTAAACTAATACAAAAAAATATGATGTGGACAACACATGACTTTCCTTATATAATGCAATGAATTTACTACTTTTACAGTAAAAAAAATAGGTCTTTCTTATAGTCGATACTTATATTCTTCCCAAGATATTAAATTTTCGACAATTAGTTGTCATTTTCAGTGATTTTGCGCCATTTTTATCCATTTGGTGAGATTTTCGTTAATTTGGTAACATTTTAAAAAGTCGCCATTCCGCCAAATTCGTCGCCAAAATCTCGCCAAGCGTTATGCACTAAGAAACAAGTTATTCTTACAGCAGGTAAATGACTATTGGCGTTCAAATACAGAAGTATTACTCAAAGTATCTTTTTCATGAATGGAACGAGCTAGATCCACGAGAATGGTGTCATCAAATTTATCGCATGGTATTGCATATGAAAAGTGAACATGTTTCTCAATAGAAATTTTTTTTTTTTATTTTATATGACTTTTTAATAATTTTTTTGAAAAATATGCAATATCTCTTTAGAACGGTTCATGTTAGCATTCTGAAATTTATGTCAATCGTTTTCTAATGAAAAATCACATCAGAAATGTCTATTTGCGTAACTTTATTAGCGGTTTTGATTTTTTGACGATTTTTTCAAAATTTCACTCGAAAATTTAGGGTTTCTGAACATTCGAATGCGTATAAAAACAATAGGCTTCCAGTGTTTACGGATTGTGATTTTTGTACCAAATTTTGTTCGAATCGGTCCATTCGTTCGTCAGTTATCGTTTCCACAGTCTCACTGACACATACACGCACACACACATACACAGACATCACTTCAAAAATGTTCGATTCGTGATCAGGGATGCTTGAAACGTGCTCTCCCGTCGAAAACTCGAATTCGAATTTTCGACCCCGTCACAATACTTTCCTTATACATTATGTATATAAGGAAAATAAAAATGTGATTCATTGGGAAATTTATCTGAATAATTATTATATCAATTATGCTATTGCAATTCGAGCATTATATAAAGGGTAAATAAAATATCAATCCATGATGTATATGTTGAAGAAACCAAAATATTCTTAATAAATATTTTATTTATCAATTAACGTTATGTTTACAAACTATTTTAATATAACTTAAAATTACGACCTCCATTCCTTACCATTGTGCCCTAGCGTTCTATGCAGTAGCTCGAAACACTTGTTGCAGCAGGGTGACAGTAATCAACCCAGTTCTAAATTGATTACGATTACAGTTCCTTCCGATTGACACGATTATATTTCCTTACGATTGATACGATTACAGTTCCTTACGATTGAAATGATTACAGTTCCTTACGACTGATACGATCACAGTTCCTTACTATTGATACGATTACAGTTCCTTTCGATTGATATGATTACATTTCCTTACAATTGATACGATTACAGTTCCTTACGATTGGAATGATTACAGTTTCTCACGATTGATATGAATACAGTTTCTTACGACTGATACGATTACAGTTCCTTACGATTAATGCGATTACAGTTCCTTACGATTGATACGATTATATTTCCTGAAGATTGATACGATTTCAGTTCCTTAAGCTTGATACGATTACAGATTCTAATTAAATGTGGCTAACGACAGCCACTCTTTCCTCTGTAGTTAATATTTTTGTCTAGTTTACAATTTAATAAACGTTAAAAAAAGAAAACATTATATATATAACGTTTCTATAAAAATGAATCAACACTTTATATTAAAACCTTATCTCCACATAGGTTATAAAACTACTAATTTTAGAATCTCCGAACATGTCCCACGCCGTTAAACGGAAGCAGATACTTTCCTTTTCTCCTCCATTCAAGCTGAATAACTGACTAATCGCCTCTTCTAAGACCCTAAGTGGCTTTATACTTTCAACTCAGCTAGACTTTTTTCATCTTTCATTTCTTTTCAAAGTATGATGAATAGAATTTAGTTATATATACTTTTCTGTTCATCTATATAGTTATATTTTCTCTTATTTTGGGATTTGCTGAGATTAGTTACCGCTAATAAAATATAAAAATAAAAAAATATATATTTTTAAAAGAACTTATTATACCATATGGAAGCCTATTAATTTATATCATATATAAATACAGCTGAAAATTTATCTGTTTATCTCATCAACACTAAAAAACCGCTGCTTTAAACAAAGTTAAGCAGACTTGTTTTAAACAGAGTAAGTTTAAACACGCTATATAAATACATAACTCTCAGCACAATGTACATTATCCAAATTTTATGAAATGTAGCAAGGTTTTGTGCAGCAGAGTTTCGTGCACTCATTTTCTCTGCAATTAGAAATGACATTACTGTATAAGAAAACACCTTATCTCTGTTTGTTGTCCCACTTGCAACACATTTGACTTTTATTGGATGACATTGGGTGACAAAATGTGGCAATGTCTTTTTTCAATCAACCAGCACTACTGATTGACAAGATAATCCTTTAAATAAATACTCACAAAAATTGGACAACAGCCAAAAAGTATCCACGATAAAAGAAGTTATTCTTTTACTAATTTGGACATGCTGATCAAGATTATAAACTCAAAACTTGCGGATTATTTCTAGTTTTCAAAATATAGTAAGCGATTATGTGGGGATGAATGGTCTACCATGCTTGTAGAAATCCTATTACGGTCGTACGAATAACGCAGCAAAGACTAGGGTGCAACATTGCATTAAAAATACACATTTTATTCTCCCATCTGGATTTATTTAGTGCTCAGCTGTAGTGCTCGGTGGTGTCGATGTGCATCCGCAGCCCCCGTGACTGCGGGGGAATGGGCTGAGGAAGGGATAAAGAACTTTTGGAGAGATATGGGAGCATAGGATTATAACAGAAGCGTGATCTAAAAGGGGGTGCAATGTTTTAAGATACGGCAAGGGGCGCAACCAAACCAAGTTCCACCACTAGCACTCAGTGATTAGTTTCAGTGACGAGAGCAGGACGTGACTTCATCCAGACATTACTATCCTCTGAAGCATTTACCGAAGGGAATAGAATTCAGCAATGCTAGCAAACTATTATTGGACCCTTGTGAGAGATGGTCCAATCTCAGAGACACACAAAAATTCGAAGTTTGTTATAAAATGTCAAAGTCAGTGTAGTTACGCTTCTAAAAATAACACTTTTAAAAGAGATGAGAATTTTTTGTAACTTACTTGAAAGTAATGTATTTTTAAAACCCTCTTAAAATTTCATATTTCTAAATTCACAAAGGGTCATTAAAACCGACTAATTAAATACATCTAAGCTCATTGGTGACAAAAATTACATTTTAACGCTATTTCAGGCAAACATAGATCAAACAAAGATTTTCTATCGTTAGACACTATACTATTATTTCTTAGTAATTAAAACTATTTTTATGGAGGATAAAGCTATCTAAATTATTATATTTTAAATAACGAAATTTCTTTACTATGAAAATTTTAACACATTCTATTTATTTTTAGTTTGAATATAATGGTTCCAAATACCAATTTCATGATTATGCATACATAAGGTGTTGCGTTATCGTGTCCACATTCCACAGTAGACACATACACTGACATACATTATTCCAGAAGTATTCAAAATGCATTCAGATCTTTATCTTATTATACTTCCATGACCATCTAGAATGAGACACATTTTGAAGAAATCAACACTCTCTCTAAACTAAAATAAATTAAGAATATGTTTTCCCGAGAAATTAGCTTTCATTTATATATTATTGAATTTATTTTACAGTTAATTATTACAGACGAGCAAAGTAAAGTCCATTTTCCATTTCTAATGAAGCGAAATTAACATTTGTCCAAATGTTGTGATCCATTTTACTCGAAAAATACAAAAGGTAGGAAAATCAAATTTTGCATACTGACGAAAAATTGCACTAAGATTTGCAGAATCACAATTTCATTTATTAAAACGAACAGTAACAGAGTGGGACTTCCATTTGAAGCTGAGCGTGTTCACACACTTTTCCTGATAATAACAAGTAAACAAATTTTAAACAGCTAATCAAAGCGTGTGAATTTAAATATGCATTGTGATTTAAATATTCTTATATTTTAATTACGTGTTTGCTATGTAAATGCGTTACTTTGTTTTTATTATTTTCATATATTCTTATTTGTCCATTTCAATATTTAAATTCTAAAAACTTATATGAACTTTTGCATTAGGATTCTCTAATTTGATAATTATTTGTTAAATTAAGTATTAATTTGAAATATTTCTCAGATTCCATACTTCACATGCGCGAGCTCATTCAAGGCCCGGCTTTTTACTAGTTAATGCATACTGTCAATTGTATAAAAACGTGCTGCAATAAAAGCCCAATAAAATCAATTAAAAGGTGTAAATATTCAATTTCTCCAAATTCAGTCAAAAAATATGGCACTCTCTAAAGGAAATATTCTCTTCCTCCATCTTTAGTAAGATGCATAACTCACTCATTTTCGTCGCTTGTGAAACCCTAAGTGACTTCATGCTTGCAGCCCAAACCATTCAATTTATCTTCTCTTTCTTTTGAACGATTACGTAAAAGGTTTCTTTCTTTCACCATCCTATCTTATTTTTTTCTATTTCTGATATAGAGCTAACATAGAGCTTTCTGTACATTCTGCCAAATAGCATCATGTATATAATATATATATATATATATATATATATATATATAAAAATAAATGCAAAAACAGATTGAAAAAAGATGGGGGGAGGCATAAAGGAAGGGGGGGAATGAATGGAGAGTGTTTACAGGAACGACAGAAAAAAGGCAGGTAAATTAGTATTTACTTTTATATACCTGCTAAACATGAAAGTGCGGCATTGCGCCTTAATATTATATAGTGTTATGATTATGTATTTTATGTATCATATTTTTAGATATTTTTCTTATATATATATATATTTACTTTACTTATATAAAGAGACGTTCCATCGGGTTGGACTAGCGGATGTTTCTCCTTCATGGATTCGTTTACTTCTTTGGTTCTGAGTCTGTTCTGGTGCTTTTATTTTCGCACATTTGGGAGGCTGACCATGGAATTATGTTGGTTCCGTGAGCGTTACCCGGGTTGTAAAAGCTGCTTTAAGCGGGAAAGGGGTGTCGCAATCCACCCCTACCATTCTTATGTAATTCATATGGTCACTCCCGTTCTTTTCTACTTTCATTCATGTATTCTACTAGGGAATTTGAGCAGCATTTGCGCCTCCTCCTTTGTAGTGAATTGTTCTTTTAATTTCAGGCTTATTTGGGATATATCCTATTTTGTCTCACTTTATCGTAATAGTATATATATATATATATATATATAGTTATGTATATATATATAACGTAAAGGCATGACAGGATTATTATTTTCTGGTTGAAGAAGAAAACCACGTATGCAAATTTCATCTGGGAAAGAAGAAGAACCCTTATGCAAATTTTCGTAACACTAAATGTACGATCTTATCAGTTTACAGCAATTATTCGCAGCTCCAACTTTTGAAACAATGGAGGAATTTACAAATGGGAAAAAAAGCGAAATGCATTTCATCTATGGAACTGCAAATGGGGATGGCAGAAAGGCACAAGGACAGTATGGTGAATGATTCCCCGATATGCGGTTTCCCAAGTGTAAAAGATTCAAATGCTTGCATCGGCAGCTATGTGAATAGAGATCCCTTCTAGCTTACAGGTCTGATGCAGGTTGTACAAGGTATTCTAGAACATCAAGTGTGAAACAGACGATTCTGAACGCAGTAGCAGTTCGGACAGGCACAAGCACAAGAGCACTTCGGCATACTGTTGGTGTGGCACAATCTACTATATGGCGGGTTCTGCATATGGAACAGTTACACTCATACCATTTGTCGGACGGTCTGGGTCTCAACAACAACAACTCATACCATCTCCAGATAATCCAAGCAATGACTGTAGCGGATTATCCTCGTTGCGTGGAATTCACCTGCTATCACCTGGGACAAAGTGTGGTGCAGCCAGATATCCCGGCGACTGTGCTTTTCGCGGAGTAAGCCTCCATCGCACGTGATGGCTCATTTAACATCCACAATGAATATGTGTGGACGAGTGTAAACCCCCATGCGCATCAGCAACGATTCTCCGTCAATGTGTGGGAAGGAATCATCGGCGACCGCCTAATAATAATCCTATGCCGGAGCGACTTAATGGGAGAATTTACCTCATTTTCCTGCAGAAGGTTTTGCCGTAATTGCTGGAGGATGTTCCAACAGACTACAGCGGCGTATGTGGTTCCAACACTATGGAGCACTAGACCAACCCGTTTTAGGCGAGAGATAAGGAACTCTCTGGACGTCACTTTTCCGGGACGATGGATATGGTGAGGTGGTTTCATAGCTTCTTAGCTTAGCCAACACGATCACCCGATGTGACGTGTCTTGACTTCTTTTTGTGGAGATATCTCAAAAGTCTCCTCTTTGACACCTCCCCCTGAATCTGAAAAGAAACTCGGCCGCTGCTACCGAAATGCGCGACATGCCTGGTCTGTTCGAGAGATTTCGACAATCCCTCTATCGCCGCTGCGAGACGTGTATTCAGGTTCGCGGTCGTTCTTTTGAGCCATTACTATAATTATTGTTTATTAAATGTTACTTTATAACTTCTAAGTCATCCTTGGGTTTTTGCTTCACTTCACGAATTTCACCATTAAGTGCCCATTTGCGCCTTTACGTTTCATTTCCGACCCGGTAAACTATGATGAAAAATGCTTGCTTTGGTGTATACTACTACCTCGTAAAGTTTGACCCATCTTTATTTAATCACTCTGTATATATATATATATATATATATATATATATATATATATATATATATATATATATATATATATATATATACACACACACACATATATATATATATATATATATACACACACATATATATATATATATATATATATATATATATATACATATATATATATATATATATATACATATATACTCATTATATATATATGTGTGTGTGTGTGCGTGATGCTGTAAATCAGTAAATATCACCTCTTCCAAAAGGACACTTTTTACACCCACTAAGCTTACTCGTTCCCGGTCACTCAAACTGCTACTGTAAGCCGTCGGGTCAGTGAAGTGATCTAGGTACCCGACCCACCACACATACATTTAACATGCACTATGTAGTCACAAATGTAATGTATTGTATAGCCATTTTAAATACAATAAATTAAATTGTAAAATTTCTTTAAAGAATTTACTTAAAACTATATCAAATATATCGCAATACATATGTTTAAAATTAAAAGATAAAATATGTTTTTTTTGTAATATTCTACGACTAGATTTTCCACCATTTAGCTGCAAGTTAAATTTAAAACTGGCTTGATATTATTATTTTTATTCATGGAGGAAATACTGCCGATCCAAAATATTTTATTCCTTCTTCGATAATTTTTGAATTCAGGTCTTATAGCAACTGCAAGTATTTGGAAAATCCTTCTCTCGCAAATGTGCTTATAAATATTCAATCCAGTATAGATAGGCTTAAGCGAGCTTCCTTCAGTAAAACCCTTTTTATTTCCAAAATTCCATTTTATTATCATGATATTTTCATACATCATTCCTGTAAATCATAAAATAACATGCACAAGGAGCCTTCATACAGTGACAAGTGAACAAACACATCCTTTTCTTATACATCATTTTCGACGGAAATGGTAAGATGTTATGTTCTCTTTTGCACATTTATTTCGTACAGTCATGCAGATTTTTGTAAAACCGGAAGAAACATCTCCTGAACCGGAAGTGAAAATACTTAATGAACCCTTACTCACATTAGAATCTAATGTTGAATCCACATCAACATCATATAAGCTCTATATATAGCTGAGTCAGACAAAATCGGCGTTACAAGGAACTTTTTTAACCTAAAGTTGAAATCCTGGGGGAATACCTACCCTCTTCAGAAACTTGATTCTAAATCCATATCATTCAAATCAGTCATCATCTAAGTTCTATGTTTAGTTGATTTTGAGAATTAGATTTTTAAACAAAATGAAAATTTGTAAATTGTAATTGAGAAAATACCAGAAGTGGAAATACTTAGTCACACAATACCCACTCTGGAATTTAATGTTGAATCCAAATTAGTCATCACCTAAATTCTATCTATGGCCAATCCTGAGAAATAGATATTTTAAGAAAAACATTTTGAACAAGAAGTAAGATAAAATCGGAAGTGAAAATCCTAAGTGAACAACTATGTCCTCCGAAATTTGATACTGAATCCATATCAGTTGTCATCTAAGATCTTTCTATAGTCGATCATGAAAAATAGATGTTGCAAGAAAGATGTAATTTTTTTAATTAAAAGTGACATCTGAAGAGTCCATTTGACAATAAGAGCTTGCAATTCCGCGCCAATAACTCATCGGAAGAACTCCATCTAGCCTGTACGAAAATCCGTGATTCTATTGCCGATTGGGGCAGCAAGGTTCTTCGAAATGGTCTCCGAACAAATCAACCCTGTAGGTTAGTGCAATGGTGTAGGTCGTTTGAAAGTAATCTTAGTCCGACTTGCACGGATTCAGTTGGTACGGGTATACTAAGAGCCGATTTCAAAATTGGAACAATCACGCAGGAATCTGGAGGATAAACATAGCAGCAGGGATTAAATAAATATAGCAAGAGGAGGTCAGTTTTCTGTGTTACCCGGTGTTATCTGAAATTACAAATGGAATCACATACATACTTATCTTCACTTACACACATGAAGAGATACATTATTGGTCAAATCAAAATTTATTAAAATATTATTTACTTTAAACTTGCTCAAAATTAAATATTTCATTCCTTTATATGTACAAAATTATCAGTTACCAACATTATTGTTACAGATAATTTTACACTGAGACGGAGAAGTGATACATTGGCACTATTACTGACTTATAGTCAGACTTACTAATTTCCTCAAATACCACTTAACATCTTTCAGAGCCATTCTATAAAAGGAAGCGACTGATTACATTAACATTTCTCAAAAGGCACTATACTTATGCACTGATTTCACATTTGTAATAGTACTGCAATTTCTCGTACCCGACACATTTTTAAAAGCATTTGTGTCGACAGCCAACAGGGAGAAATCAAAGATGAAGTGGTAACATCACATCGTCACCTCAACTCTAAAATCGAAGTAATAGAATAATGAACAGAACTTTTTCGATTCTACTGTATGGAATACTTTGTGAGTTCCCCATTTGTTCCCATTGGGTCTCCGTGATCCTTTTTCGCTTTGGCTCCACTCATGTGGGTGGAGCTTAGGCCGAACTGAATTGGAGAATCTCCTATAGCCCCTGCAGCCTTGCTTGCGTCCATCAAACTTTCGTACCACAATTAAATATCGTGTAATAATTTAATCTCGTGTAATAATTAATTTTTTTGTCCATAAATGACTATCCGCCCCGTCATAAAAACTGGCGTCTTCATATCTGGAACTGGTGCCGCTTTTGCATACTGTAGAACCTGTAATGTCTTTTATTAACACTGTATCATATTTAGTAAAATCATAAATGATAAATATGATTGCCGCAAACAAAGGTAGGATATGATGAGCTGCCTAGAATTTATTTCCTAAACAATTCCATATAACTTTATATAAATGCACTTGCTACTCCATTGTTAAATATTATCCGTGACAGATATGACTCATCATTAACGTGGGTCAGTATTACTTCAGTATATTATTTTCACATTCACAGAATTTGCCTATAGGATGTGCTAGAAAATGCAACCAAATAGTAATCTACAGGATGTGCAACCAAAGCTAGAATCACGTTCCCGTTGCAGACATCAGCCTCTATGAACGAAGTTTGCTTTATTAAACGTTCGTTTTCAGAGTAGATTGAGCTTATGCTGGATGAGTGTGAACTTGCTATTGTAGTTAGTCACCTGCAGCTAAAGATCATTTCGTTTGAAAGAAATTTAAAAGCAGTTGTATAGTTGAATTGAATTTTATGGTGTTCGAGAGGTTCGAAAAATTGTGGCGCATTTTAAGTAATATTGTTTTTCGTGAAACATTTCCTGTATAAGGCTTAAGTATATACAAATGTGTAAAACTTGGGTTGTAGGTGCTTTAATAACTATAGTCCCTTCCATGTTCAGCAAGTCAAACAATATGAAGGTAACTTGGTTTAACCTCAGAGACACACAAAATATTAAAATTTTTGTCCAATCATACTAATGCGCTTCTGTTTAGCTGGCCTGTCTGAATTAGCTGGCCTGTTCTTCGTCCTGCTTTCTGATTGGGTGTCTCTTAATCCTGGCCTTGGGTATATAATCCCCTCTGTTTCTTCCATCTGCGCCCATTCCTCTTTTGAAATTCGGGTTTGTTGGTTCATTTGCACTGATGAAGGGGATCCAGCGTATCCTTAAAACAGCTATACGCTGAATTATTGTGCTTATTTACGTTGCTCTGTTCCTTATCCTTCGCACAAAATGCATTTTACTTACTAATACTTTTTTTAAGGTGTAAATTTTGCACACAAACCACACGTCTTTTCATACTACTCTCGCTAACTTTATAATTGAAAATTTTCACCTAGTTTGCTTCGTTTTGAGATAAGAATTCTAGCGTCTTCCATTCACCGCTACAGGCACTGCAAACTTTTTCAATCTATGGAACATAGTCGCTTTACTATTATTAGACTCTGCTTTAACAGCATAGAACACTTTAATCGAATGTTAAAGGGATACATAAGGATGTATATGGGGACATTATACATGGCACCTATCATCGAAAATAGTTGTCTCATTCGAAAATTATTTCAGCTAGTTTCTGTACGGTGGTTTATACCATAAATGTACAAAATGTCAGCCTGCTAGGCTACCGTGTAGCTTTTAATGTGCCAGGAAAGGTGAAAGAAATTGAAAATCATGTTCGTTAGATTCTGTGCGATGATTGATACTAAAGTCTGCAAAGATTTAGCCTTCAAAAACTCTGGGAGGGCTTCAGAGGACATGAAATTATTTTCGAAAAATATCATCTACTAAAAATAAAATCGAAAATTTGTCTCAGTTTATTTCTGGACCATTGTCAATAGGGAAAGTAATTCCGATTCAGGCTTCTATGTCAATTTGAGGGCTGCAGAAGAGTTTAAAAATATTTTTCTATTTTTTTTACAACGGGGGGCGAAATAGAAAATTCGGCTTCATTGGGTTCTATCCCATTGTTAATATTAGAAGTGTGCAAAGATTCATCGGTCTTCTAAATAACAGGTAGGTTCTGAAAGCTCTGCAAAGAACCAGACACTTAAAGAATTACCCATTGATACCTCAATGGTATATCTGTATACGGCATGGAATTTTTTTAACAATACGCAATGCATCCAGGTTAAATCTTCATTTTAAGAAAACACAAAAATCGTTTGAGATGATAAATTACGTGGCACTGACGTTCATCCCACCATTGCAAGCTTCTCTGTGTGACGCATTGCAAGCTTCTCTGTGTGACGAAAGGTTATTATTTCATTATATATCATTATATATTGTCCGTCCGATGTGTTACATTATCGTGAAATTTGGAAACATTTTCCATAATTCGCCAATTTGGCTGTATTGCGTCAAATTTGTAGTCTCATTGATCTCGAAGCGGCCAAATTGTCACCAAATTATTGCCATATTTATCCTCAAGTTGTCAGGTAGACAGACAGATTGATAGAATGCCAGACCGACGGGGTTTTCTTACAAATTTAGGATGAGAAAGAATAATATAATATTTACTTCAATCATTAAAACCGCATAAATAAATTATCAGTTGAATACAAGTTATAGTTTTAACAATAAATAATATTTCTTTGCCCTCAAAATTCTTATACTATTCACTTTTTTGTTTACCTCGGCCTATTCTGCAGCCTGATCAACAACCAGAAGAGAAAAAAAAAACTTGCTCATAATTAAGGTACTTTAATGGAAAAAAAAATATTCGAAACTATATATACAAATGAATCACTGATTGGTAAAAGGGTCTGAAAAATGTGAAAAATGAAAGTGATACAACCATTTTGTTCTTTATATTTAAAGTGCGATGGATGTGTACAGGGGGCAAGGTTTTTCATTATAACTCGATTACTGGCCTATGAAAAATATGATTAACTTGTAAAAGGGAATGAGACCATGACCTAGTTCATTTTTATTTTGATATGAAAATTGAAATGAGTGGAAAAAGAAAATAAGTCCAAGAGATTTAAATTATAAGTGCAAAATAAATAACACTTTACTTTGCAGTTATAATTTAAGCACTTTATAATGCTTAAATGTTTAAACAATTCATCTAAATCTACACATATACAAAGTTCTGTACATATTACTTTCCTTATATACATAGAATAATGTATTACTTTCCTTATATACATAGTATAATGTATTACTTTCTTTATATATATATAGTATAATGTTTAAGGAAAGTATTGTGACGAGATCGAAAATTCGAATTCGAATTTTCGATGGGAGAGCACGTTTCAAGCATCCCTGATCACAAATTGAACATTTTGGGGATAATCTCTGTGTGTGTTTGTGTGTGTGTATGTGTAAAAGTATGTTTGCGTGAGTCTGTGGAGAGGATATCTCACGAACGAATGAAGCGATTCGAATGAAATTTGATACAAAAATTACAAGTCATGAATACTGGAAGCCTGTTATTTTTAAACACAATCTAATGTTCAGAACTGTCCTAAATTTCTGAGTGAAATTTTGAAAAAATCATCAAAAAATCAAAACCTTTAAAAAAGTTACGCAAATAGACATTTCTTGCGTAATTTCTTATTAGAAAACGATTAACATAAACTTTAGAATGCTAGGATGAACCGTCAAGTATTAATCGAAATCTCGTATTCATATTAAAATGGCTTACAGAAATAAAAGATGTTTCATCCCAGACTTGACCCCAGGAAAAGCCCTACAGGTCCTTCCTCCCGGGACATCTGGGATCCTGTTTGTACCGTATATTTTGCTTTAAAACAATAAGATGATCTCAAAGCAAGATACTCCAACCATAAGTAATATAAATGACTGAATTTCATAAAAATATTCAAGTTCAGACATATTTTTATGAACTCCATTCATCTTCATTCTCTCCGCGAGAAGAGACATTCATCACAAATCATCGTTTGTGACACATACTCGCGGCGTGTGTGGCAATTCCAGCATGGTTTTCAGAGAGCGACGATGAGAAAATTCCATTTTGAATTATTTCCCTTTCGCTTGTGTATTTGAATATTTACTTACTTCCCTTACTATATGGAATATATTATAGAGAAAGTATTGTTTTCACGAAAATTTTCTTATTCAAGATTCTGATGCCAATATATGTATTAAGACCTCCTGAACATGTTTTGGTAATTTTTGGAGTGATGTCCGTCTGTCTGTATGCCTATGGTCAATTTTTTGTGTATATGATAGCGGCCACTAATATTAAAGTATTTTCACGAAAATTTATATCCGGTTTTGTTATCAAAGAATCTAGAACTAGATAGTTTCTTTTTTTTTTAAATCCCAGCGAAAATTTTGATATTTATTGGAAATTTTATATATTTTTAACATGGCAGTATGGGATAAAATTTTATACAATCATGCATGAAATAGTTTATTTATGGCTCTATATTCACGAAACTTAATAGTTTCAATCGTTATTGTGAAAAATATCCATGATACAATTTATGTTGTTCGTGACGTCATTATGCTCCCTCGGCGGTAAGTTTCCTCCCTCAAGGGGTACATTGTCGAGAATGGTATCAATAGAAATATTTTGTTATACCCTTTAAAGTAAAGGGTAACACTCTATAATTGTAATTATTTGGACCCATAATACCGATTTTTCAAAATTTTCCTTGTAAAATTTGAAAGGAAAAGTTACTAAAAAATGGATTCTGGTATGGGAAAGTCGAGTTGAGCCACACAGTTAATTTTCTTTCCGTACCACAAAATTATTCTCCGATATCAATTAATAGAATTAGCATCCATGATTCTTTGAATTTGAATTTATAAAATATGTTTTTTCCCATACCAACTATATAACAAAAAATCAGATTGGTCTGTCATTCTAACTATTGACGCACCTGTTGATAAATTTGGCAACAATTTGGCGACCGTTTGGATCAATAGGGCAAAAAATTTAACACAATAGTGCCAACTTGCCGTCTTTTGGAAAAAGTCGTCAAAATTGACGTTAATTTGACACCACGGAAAATAAAATTTAATTTATTTGCTAATCATTGTCGCTCTGTGAAAATTACCAATTTATTATTCTTGATTCAAAATATAGCGAGATTCACTGTTCATGGAACAGCTATGCTTAGTGAGGCGAATCTAAGGTATTGTAAATTAATTGAGCTGTGTTACGGGATGGTCTACATTTTGGTAGGAAAAAGTATAATCCACAATAACAAAGGAAGACGTATCTCTGTCTTTTTCGACTATAAAGGAAAATATAAGCGACGTACGGACGGGACTAGTTCGGTATACGGGTACTTCAAGATCCGGGAAGTTGCACCCCGGAGTTGTATTTTTTTAATTCGAAGTAATTATTTTATATTTTAGCACGGTTTTCACACAAATAGTTCTATAGTAACCGAAAAAAGTATATGATGTTTTTCAACTTAACACTGTCGGAAAGATAAAAAATCCTCCTTCAAATAAACTTTGGATGGAATCCATGCGATTAATAAACGAATTTTCGTGAATATTAAAATAGTATATACTTTTCGTGTGTTTAAAATAATACCGATTTTTATATTGCAATATAAAAACGTTGACGTTTATAATTTAACATTAGTTTCCTTAAATATCACAAACTGCTTCAAAATAAGTTCCTGAACCCATCTGCTCATTGATTATAATTTTTTAAGCCAGCGAACAATTAAAATTTCGATGCCGTGCTTAGATCTTGCGTATCATCCTTTTCTCCTGCGGTCGGTTAAATGCGACCTGCGCATGCGCTTAAAGCAATCCCCCCACAGAAAGAATTCCCCGGAGCAATTTTAAGCCACGCTTTATCAGCTGTACAATTCTTTTATTATTCTTTCTGTGGACGTTTGAGGGCAACTAGTGTCTAATGTGATTAAACTGATTTCGTATTTCCTAAGGATTTACATTCAAACTGATTTGGAAAGTGAACGTTCTTTACATTTTGTGCTTTGCAGATGTAGTGGTCAATATATAAATTGGTCTAATTGTGCTGATATTGTTGAAATTAAGATTTAAATTGCATCTGTCTGTAGATTTTTAACATTTGAGAGTCTCCCCAAAACAAATTTCAATGTTATGATTTAAGGGGGAGGGCGTATCATGCCCATTTTGCCGATGTACATGGGTTTCCTATAGCTATCCCTACCATTTATATGATTAAAATATATTCATTTTATTATTTTATATAACTAGCCTGATTTAACTCCCGATCAACAGCAGATGTATTTTAAAGCAACTAATAGTACTGAGTCCTGTATGTATGTAAATCATTATCGTATATATTTCTTAAATGCATATTGCTGTACAGCCTTTGCATTCCTTTGGAAGATTACATTTTTTTCGTTATATGTAGCTTATGCCTGGAAGCAAAAATACATCACAAATTAAACTTAACGCCCTTATATGATCTTTACCATATTCGCCCGTTTAGAATCAACATCATTTATGGAACCGTAAGTACTTTATAGGCCACAAGTCGTCAGGCACGCCATACACCAAGTATGTTCTTTCATGTGATTATAAAAAATCCATCCCATTTCTGTCCTTGTTTTTTTTTTTCCTGTTTCTTTCTACTGTATTTCTACTTTCACCTGAAAGAAATTTATCGCTAACATTAATTAAAGATAAAAAATAATGGCGATCAGAACTTGTTCTTTGTCGTACTTTGAAAAGATGTTTTCTCCGCTTTAAATTAAGACTTTTAAAACTTTAAGAGAGTCTTCAATATTATAATTCAAAGAAAACAATAAAAAAATTACTTATGTATGTATATGATATATATATATATATATATATATATATATATATATATATATATATATATATATATATATATATATATATATATATATATATATATATATATGCATATATATATATATGTATACACCCTGTTGCAAAAAATATATGCACCCATAACAAATTGAGCTCTCAGCAATGTATGTATTGTTTGAGAAGTTATGCAAATGATTAGAATTTGTGAGTGAAAAAAACCTTTTATTAAGGGATGGTGGCAACAAGATGGCATTTTAATAAGTGGTAAATCCTCCCCTCACATCTATACAAGCCGAAATTCGATACTGCAGAGTCAATTAAGTTGCTTATGTTTCTCTCCGGAAGATTCTACTACAAGTGTTGCTACTGATCAGCTAAATGAGTGGTATTCTGATAAGGCTGCAATAGCTGTTCCAGCATGTCCCAATCGTGTTCTTTTGATGATATGTCTAGGGGATTGGATTGCCATGGGAAGGTATTAAATCATACATCGAAGACGTTGTTGGGAAAGTCGTGCAGCACGCAGCTGAGAGTTGTCTGGTAAATATATCCTGGGCAGCAAGACGGCATAGGTGAAACAATCGGCTGTAGAATATCGTCACCGTACAAGCAAACCGTTACATTGGCTTGTAGCACAACTAGAGGAGATCAACAGCCCCACAAGGTGGCTCTCTAGACTGCCACACCACGTGTGATGACCGTGTACCCTCGACAACAAATGCGGGATCGGAATGCTGGACACTCTCCTCCACACTCGTATGTGTCGGTATTCACCACTGGGAGAGAAGTGGGATTCGTAGCTGAAGACCAGCGACAACAATTTAGATGACCCTGATTATGTTGAGGGATCAGTTATAGGCTCTTTAAAGGACGTCAGCACCTAATCCCACCTTCTATCAGACGTCTCCGTATAGTGTCCCTTGATACAGGATGCATGGAAAATGGCAAATGCCTTCTAATGGCTAATAACGACGCCAATGGTATGGACGTGGCTCCTCTCCTGACTGTAAGGTCCTCACGCACTGGGGCGTACCGTATGCCTCTGCGACGGTTACATGTGCCCTCTCTAATACTGACCGAATACCGTATCATTTAGACCAAGATGGCTACTGATAAGTGTGTTTAACCAACCAGCTTCCCTTAATCTTATGGTGATCTCTCTCTAAAACCGAGACTTGTTCGTAGCGCCGTCGAGAACGTCTCAAAAACATCGTTGTGCACAACTTGCAGTATCTTAGCAGAAAATCTAGTTCTAATTGCCCGTGAGAAAGAACAGCTATCGTTCAAAATGCTGCACATTACGTCGCTCTCATATTCGTTGCGTGATCCCTATAACATCAATGGTGCTGACAGTTTGATCATTTTCATAAATAATTCGTTCATATATTTCTCTTGATCATATATTTTATGGTGAAATTATGATATCAACATAGTACCTGTCAAGAATCATGCTTCTGCTTGGTACCCGCGGGTATATATTTTGTTATTAGAAATATCACCACAACTGTCTGGAAATTCGGGGACTTATAACCTTTTGATTCCAATAAATGCAAACTAGGCAAGTCCTCGCATTATAGTTAAGCGATGTTGTTGTTGTTGAGACCCAAACCGTCCGACCTACCAGAAAGGTGTAAGGTAAGGTATAGTTAAGCGATGTGAATTTCTTAACTTATAGAATTTGAAAGAAATAGCACAGTGTCATAATGAAATAAGTAGAAGTCAAATGGTAAACAAAATCCACGTTTATTTAATAGCGTTGGAGTCTAGCCAGTATCATTTTGCGGCTATTTTCACATAATGCTACGAGAACATATATTCAGGTTTGAGTTGAAACATTTTAGGAAGTCCAAGCTGGAAATGTGTGACCTCATAGAGGTGGAACTTGAACAACAAACTTTTCACCATGTTGTTCACGTTCTACCTCTATGAGGTCACACATTTGGAAAGGTTTAACAAGTAACTTGACTACATTCGGTTCATTTTTCTTCTTCTTCAGCACTACAGCTGATTGCCAGCCAATACTGTCTCAGTCAGTTTCCACCATCTCGACCTATCCGACGCCACTGTCCTCCATCTATTGACGCCAACGTTCTTCAGACCTTTCTCCACATTGTCCAACCACCTTGTACACGGTCTTTCTCCCCTTCTCTTTCCCTCTGGACATTCGATTCATGCTCAGTCTAAAATACTTTTATCCATAAATGTTAAAAAGAAAAATCGCCGGTTTGAAATCCATCCATGTAGAACAAACGAATACTAAGGCCATATTTCTTAACAATTGACATGAAACAATCTATTAGCAAGAACAAGAATGCATATTTATGGCATAATTATTCAGCATTGTACCATTCTCTTCATAACTGCTTGTCTGACTACCTGTCTGAATAACTATAAGGTTGATCTCGTTCTGATCTCTGACTATGTTTCCAGCATGGACTTCCTATATACACGAGGATCGGTACCTACCGGAACAAATTCCGAGGTCCATCCCGAAAAATATGCAAATGAGATTGCGTATGCGGCGAATATCCAATCTGCATGAAGACTCTTACTGAAAGAACGCCGCGAGTCGTTCCCGAGAACGAGGTAAGTAATAAAAAAAATTGAGTTTATGAACATCGTCTAGGAGACAGATGAGTCGCGATCTTTTATTTACATTCTTCCAGCAACAACATTGTGCTAAAAGCATCTTACTGGTGAATGTTGCTCTCTCTCATATGTTTAAAAGCACGACTTTGATATTGTGCTTGCAAACTCTGTACAAATACTTGTACCAATATAAAAAAAACATGCATCCTGCAATTCTATTCCACTGGCGCCTCTAAAAATAATCTAATTCATGGAGATATTTGCTGATGGGAAGTGTTGTAAATGAGTGCATGATATACAAATACAGTAGAACGCTTCTTATCTGAAATCGGGTGATCCGAAATTTCAGATAATCCGAACAGTTCAACAACAAAAAATATACTTGATATTTTTTGCAAGTATCTGGAGGTGTGAGAGTTATAAATGAATCTTCTGCTACGGCATTTATAGTGTCTTTTATGTATTTCTATTGCTTAAGGGACTTATAGCGAACAATATAAGTTAATAATTTTATATATAAAAGGTATAAAAGAAAACAAATGACACAGTACTAACCAAGATGAGTATTTATTACATACACATTACTGGAATATTTTATTTTTTAGAAATAACACTTCATATTTTGTATGAACGTCAGATATCCGGGATGAAGCAAAAATTGAAAACCTAATCCTCCCTTTCCTCTGTTCTATTGAACTAATGAAAGAAATTGTCGATAATACTGTTGCGTGTATTTTTGGTTACATGATCAGTACAGTTCGTTTTTGGCCAAAACGGCTGAGCAATAGCATGAGAAACGTTTAGGTTGACGAGGAGATTGATGAGGAGGCGAACGTCCGGTAGGATTGTATCCAACACTCCCCTTAATCCGAACAATTAGCAAATCCGAACATACAACGGTCCCAATCAGTTGGAATTACTGTATAATGAAGATCATTTCATTATATTTAATTTAATTTTATTTGATATATTGATGGGTTTCGTTTACTTTTTATAATATTACCTATTTGGTTTTATATAAATTTTTTATTATATTCAATTTATGTGCCTTCATATATTTGCTATGCTTTGCCGGTACAATTTTCGACTTTTTAAATTTACAGGGAAAATTTTTATTAAAAAAATTTTCAGTAAAAAATTGGTATTTTCATATTTCGATTAAGAGTGTAGATATGAAATAAAGAAAAATGTTCCAATAATTTTCATGATCTTTGGCATTTACGTCCGTTTTGAATGTATTACCACAGATCATCGTTTCTAGACCGGCAGTCGCGATGCGTGCCATAAATTTTGCATTTCTTTTCAAAAGCGATCATAAATAAATTCTATTTCATATCCTTCTACTCTTTTAATGTTTCGATTATTTATTTTTTTCTGAATAAAACTATTGCGGACATTAATTAAAGGTCTGAAACAATGGAGATCCAATCTTGGCTTATAAAGTCGTTCTTTTCATTTTAACTGCTTTTAATAAAATAAGACTTTGTATTGAAGCTGTTGCGGAATTCTAATTAAATGGGGAAAGATTTTAAAAGTTAAAAGCTTATGAAGATTTTTATTTTCAGAAGAATTATAGCGATTATATTTGTTTTAATACTTGTAGCAGTTCTGTTATTTGATATTTATGTTTTTTGCGATTTAAGTACTTGTTAATGCTTTTTTACAGTATTAAAATTTAATTAAAGAAAATATTTTGATCCTTTGACATTTAATTGACAGGACGATAAAATATTTTATTTGATATGTTAATATTTTTATTATTTTAATTTCTTGAGAAAAGTATGGTGATAGTGATTGACTACTACTCTGACTAGTTACTTTCTTGATAAATATACCGGTTGATCCAAAAGAGCTTGACACAATTTAAAATTGAATATAAACTCAAGTAATTGCCGTACGATAGTGAGGTTTGGACTAAAATGCTTTCCACGTTGAAAAATTTTGGTTAAGCAAATAAAAAAATTTAGTTCCAAACTTTGCCCATAGATGGCGCTGTACCTTAAAAATGCCAAAAAAATCATAAAAACTGAAGACAGAGCATTTTTTTTTTATCCGCTACCATATTTCAATATGTGCGCCCTTTGTAGCTGGAACCACATCCAAAAGGTACTCCATTTCCAACGCAGATATACAAACGGTGGCGGCGTCACGAATGAAGAAATCGGTGCGGAATCTGAGGAGCTGAGACGTGGCGGTGGATGTTTTGTGCTCTGAAGGAAAGCGTGATTTACAAGTATTCTTTATCGGGGGATATCTTCTCCTTTTGAGGTTTATTTCTTAAATTATTTTATTTTCGCTTCGACAGAAGTACCTAAAGCAAGGTAAGATTATTTTGTTTGTGGGACCAAATGTCCTTTTTTCTTTTTCCTTCCCAAATGGGGGAGGCGTCTATGATAATAGACGAGAACTTGATCATTAACGAGGATCTTATTACTAAACCTCTAGACGAAAGACAAAAAATTGAATTAGCTTATGTTAATGGAACTGACTAATTAACGATAATAGTAAGAGGGACTGATAAAAATATAAACAGTGTAAAAACGACTGAAATTAGAAATAGCCTAGAGGATTTAAATTTGGAGACATATGAGGCTAATATATCCAGAACAGGAGAGTTATACATTAAAATAAACAAACTAGAAGTTGCATTAAAAATCGCAGAAATCAAAAATTTTGCTGGTCTAAACTGTACAACTCGCATAGCGGAACAGGGATATATCAGCAAGTACATTCTAAAAAGAGTGGCAATAGACTACACAGTCCAAGAAATCGCTGAAGAACTTGACTATAAAAATATCCCCTGGTACCAAATAATCAGATTTACAAAAGAAAAGGGCAAAATTAAACTTCCGGTGGTGCTGATAAACGAGTACTGCCAAACAATAAGGAAACACTTGGATATTCTCTTTAGTAGATTTAGACCAACAAAATACTGGGAAAATTCCAAAATATGTAAAAAGTGCTTGAAAATCGGACATTTTGCAACAAATTGCCGATCAAAGCAACACTGCAGTAAATGTGGAGGGACACATAATAGAGATGAATGCCAAGAAGATACAAACAAATGCCGGAAATGCGGGGAAGAACACGATGCTCTAAACAAAATATGCCCCATATATCAACAAGAAGAAGAAAAACTAAAACAAAAAACTCTAAATCAAAATAAACTACAAACAGAAGAATCAAACTCAAACAAAACATACGCTAATAAAGCCAACCCCCCCCCCCCCCAAATGGGAATGTACAGAAGTAGTAAATAAGGAACTTAACACCGCCAATACCATCTTAGAAATAGTAAAAAGAGTGGAGGAAAAGTTAGAAATCCACAAAGTTGAAAACGAACAGTTGAAGGAAAGAATAGAGCAATTAGAATTAAAACTACGAGAAAAAGAAATACAGGAAAAGACAGAAAAAGAACAATATATAAATAGAATCAAAACCTTAGAAAACACGATGCAAGAATTACTAGCGCAGTCTCTCAAGGACAAAAAGAAATCTCTTGTCCCAGCAAAGAAAGCTGTTTCTACGAGACCTCCAAATACGGGAAAATCTCCCGCTTACCAGGCACTCTATCACTAACGTCACTCCCCTTCTTCCCAAACGGGGCTAAGCAATAACCCCTTTGAAGGTCCTTTTAATAAGGATTATATATTCCCTTGTCTGATAAGATTGTTTCAGTATTTGATCCTAGCTCCAACCCTCGTAACTATCATGAGAATCTTACAATGGAACATCAGGGGTTTTATAGCGAACCGTCTGTGCCTTCTCAAACTAATTGATGGCGTTCAACTGGACATCATCACCTTGCAAGGAACCTGGCTCAACAAAAATTGTTATATCCCAAACTATGATATCTCCCAAAGAAATAGAATAGATACCCATAAAGGTGGCGGACTTTTAATAACTGCTAAAAAAAATATTATTTGCAAGAACATAACTACGCAAAATAACTTACCAAATATGGAAATACAGCAAAAATTAATTCACCTTGGAGAGAAAAAGTAAAATTTATCAACGCTTACAAAAGACCAGGACCGCTTATGGAAGAGTAAATAAGCACGATCGACTCTGGAAAGAAACTACTATATTATGTGGTGATCTAAATGTCAAAATCAAAAATTTGGGGAACTCGAAAAATAATCAAGCGGGTGACAAGCTCTTAGAATGGGTAAACGGAAAAGACTGCTTCATCATCAACAAAAACAAACCTACCTTTAACAGATGCAATAGATATAAATCCGGCTTAGATATGACTATAGTATCCTCAAACCTCGCCGACAAATGCGAATGGGATTCGCTCGATTCTATATGAGGAAGTGACACTACCCGATTGTTACAAAAGTCAAACACCACATGGTAAAAGTTGGAGAAATCATACAAAACATTTATACAGACTGGAACAGATATAAAAAACTACTTAAAGAAGAAGAAATCAAAGAGGAAGAAAGCAACACAGAAATAAAAAACAGCGAATTAATGAACACCATTAAAATAGCGAAACAGAAAAGCACCAACAAAATCACTATGAAATATACTGAATTGTTAGTCCCCATAGTGGACCAACAAGTGCGCTAAATACAGAACAAAAATTAAGATAGCCGACAGAATAGCTAAAAGGAATATAACAGATCAGACTTGGATCGACTACAAACATCGAATTGCAGAATACGAAAAGTTATGAGAGAAACAAAAGAAACATATTGTATAAAAAAACTAGAGGAAATAAACATTTTGAAAGGCTATTACAAACTATTTAATAACATTAAACAATGGAAATACAAAACAAATCATGAAAGCAACAACATAATCCAATATAAAGGCAAAGAGATCACAGAAACAAGAGATAAAGCGGAATGTTTTCTAAAGAAATACAGTGAATAAAAAAAATCAACTGTCAAGAAAACAATAGCTGGGAACACTGAAAATATTCCCATAATTAGTAAAGAAAAAATCGAAAAAGCTTTAAAAAATACTAAAAACAAAACTCCTGGCCCCGACCAAATCAGCAAAAAAGACATAACGAACCTCCCGGAAAGTTAGAAAAAAAAAACAATTTTTGAACTAGTAAGAAATTATATTCAACAAAACGAAATTCCCACTATATAGAAAATTGCAAACGTCTTTCCAATCATCAAACCGGGGAAAAACAAGTTATTACTTGACAGATCTCTTGCACATCTATCCTCTCCAAGATAGCAAAAAGGGTAATCCTAAAAAGGATCGAATGGTGGGCAAATGAAAGCAAAATATTTAACGAAAATATGTGTGGATTTAGACCAGGTAAGGACACAACTCAATGTCTTGCAGATATCTGTCAAACAATTAAAAGTTACAGAAACAAAAATCAATATACTATAATTATAGCCTACGATATCAAAAGTGCCTACGACAACATCGATAGAGAGTTACTTATTAAGAAAATCCCGAACCTCAACTGTCCGGAACTACTACCGAAGGCGGATAAAAAAATTTTGACAAACCGCAAGATTCAAGTAAAATGGAAAAATTGTTACTCTGACGTCGGGGATAATAACATGGGAGTACCCCAAGGATGTATTCTATCTCCTTTCCTATTCAATGTCTTTTTATCAGACTTAGGAAAGAATTGGGAAGTAAAGACCTTCATATATGCTGATGACATTACAGTTATCATCAGTGATAAAAATGAAAAAAAATGTTACGAAAAAACCCCAAAAAATGTGGAGGAAATAACAAAATGGTGTAAAAAGAATAAACTTGAAATATCTCCCAAAAAAACTATAATTATAGATATATTGGCAAAAAAGAAAAGCTTAAAAGCAGAAATTGAAATAGATAAAGGAAAAATCAAATAGGGGGGGGGGGGAGAAAACATAAAAATATTGGGCCTAACCTTGGGAAAAAAGTGAAATTGGAAAGAACAGCAAAATCAAACTTTTAATAATATAGACGAAGCAATCAACACCATGAAAACGATAGCAAATAACTACTGGGGACTAAAACTGAAATCCTGAAGAACATTCTAAAACAAGTAATAACAGCACATATAGACTACGCGTCAGAAATCAGGATAGAAGAATCTAAAACCATAAAAGAAGCTTATGACAAAAAAGAAAATATCGCAATCAGAATCATGTCAGGTCTACCTAGAAGAACAATTATAGATGTCATGAGAACAGAGTACAGAATAGAAAGGTATGAAACTCGGAAAACCCACAAAATGAGAAATTACTGGTTAAAACAGGAAATAGCAAAAGGCATAACTGGATGCATCAATAAAAACATCAAACAAATAAAATCAAAAAGTAAAAAATATGAATGGGGAAACCAAAGATTTGAAGAGATCAAAGAAATTATGGTAAAAGAGAAAATAACGCATAGTAGGAAATTCAACACAAATATCGTCCCCTCGTGGGAAATTACAAATATAGAAATAATAACAGATAATCTAAACTTCCAAAATGACATGAAGAAAGCAATCCTTTTGGCATTCGATGATTTCAGAAACGAAAACAAAAATGCGTACTGGATCGCAACAGATGAATCGAAATCGGACAACGGCGTTGGATTTGGCATCTGCACTGATGATAATAATACTAGAAGTATCAAAATACCTAATTGTTTCTCCATCTACACGGCCGAAATCAGTGCAATCTACTACGCCATAGAATATATTACGATCAAAATCAAAGAAAACATTATCCTCTTCGATAGCAAAGGGGCCCTAGAAGCAAATAAAGAACGGAAACAACAAAGACCGAATAGTAAATCTCATCAGACAAAAAATTAATAACTCTGGATTAAAAGTCCGCATGATCTGGGTTCCGGGACATGCGGGAATCATCTTAAATGAAAAAGCAGACGAACTAGCAAAAAAAAAGCAGCCCAACAAATGCATACTCTTATGATCGGAATTTGCACAATAGAAGACATAAAAAATTTAACAAAAAAAAGGAAAACAAAAGCCTGGGAAAACTCAAAACACAACCAACATTTCCCATATATTAACTGCAAAGGAAACCAGAACTTTATGAAGAATCTGAATAGGAAACAAGAAGTTTTTATAAACAAACTCAGACCAGCAGTATTCTACATAAATGGGATAAAAGCGTGGATAAACTGTGCAATAAATGCAATAAGACAAACGACATCACCCATATCATGATGGATTGTAAGAAATTTGCAATACAAAGAGGAAAATTCTTCAAAATACTA
The DNA here is from genome assembly GCA_951213105.1 of Amaurobius ferox. NCBI lineage: Eukaryota > Metazoa > Arthropoda > Arachnida > Araneae > Amaurobiidae > Amaurobius > Amaurobius ferox. The sequence goes on from OX578146.1 coordinate 94,800,362, forward strand.
GAAGAAACAAGAAAGGGTTTACAAAGGACTTAAACAACTTGCTGGGCATCAACAAGTACCCAAACCCTGGGACAGTAGCGAAACTAATTTGCTCACATTGTTGTAACTGGTTAACTTACTTATATTATAGTATAAATACCACTTCCTTTTTTAAAGATAATCCCCATTGAAAAAAAAAGTGTTCGTTGGAGAATATTACCCATGGTTAATCTCCATTTTTCTTCTTTGAGAAGAAAGGAAACAAAGCAAGAAAGATATACAAACATTTGAATTAGCGCCGTCTATAGGCAAAGTGTGGAACTAATTTTTTTTTTTTACTTAACCAAAACTTTTCAACGTGAAAAGCATTTTAGTCCAAACCTCACCATCGTACGACAATTACTTGAGTTTATATTCAATTTTAAAATGTGTCAAGGACTTTTGGATCACCCTGTACTTTTAACTACAGAAGGTAAAATTTTTACTTTAACCGATATTGCTGAAGAAAAGTATGGCAATCATGATTTAATTACAAGTAGAGTTTTTACCCTAAGTACATCCGTGGAGACCCTAGATACCAAAAAGGACTTCCGTCGGACTGTAGGTGTGTGGATAGGTGGATGGGTTTAAATCGTTAATCCTTCGTTATCTCGAAATCCATTGCAGTGATTTAGACCAAATGTGAATTGCAAGTTTCATATATTATACAGATATCAAAACAAAAAAAGAATCTGAAAAATGTATATAGTTCAACTATAAAACGGAATTTTGTAAAAGTCCTTGTTCCTTTGTAATCTCAAAAACCATAGAAGTGATTTAGACCAAATTTGTTTGGTGTACTGCTTATATTGTCTAGATGTGAAAGCAAAAAATAATAATAAGATGTAAATGCTTGTTTAGCTGTAAAATGAGATTTCGTCAAACTCAGAAAACCTACAGAATCGCTGAAGCGATTTGAACCCAATTTGAGAGGTATACTGCTTATATTGTCTAGATATGGACGCAGAAAAATAATCCAAAACCGTATACACTTGTTTAGCTATAAAACGAAATTTTGTCAAAATCAGTAAACCTTCGTAATCTACAGAACTGCTGAAGCAATTTGGACTTAATTTGGGTGGTGTACTGCTTATATTGTCTAGATGTGAACGCAGAAAACAAAAACCGAAAATGTATGTATTAGTTATGCTATAAAACAAGATTGTGTCAAAATCAGTAACTTTTCGTAGTTTAATGAATTGCTAAAGCGATTTGGACCCAATTTTGGTGGTATACTGCTTATATTATCTAGATGTGAACGCAGAAAAAAATACCCGAAAATACATATAAAAGTTTAACTATGAAACGAGATTTTGTAAAAATCAGTAACCTAAAGAATTGTTTAAGCGATTTGGACCCAATTTGGATGGTATACTGCATATTTTGTGTAGATGTGAATGCAAAAAATAAACATTTAAACATGTATATAAATTGGCTCAGAGCTCTAATGCCCACTTGTTTCGCGTGGAAAATTTCGGGATTGCCCGATGCTCTAGTTTTATTAAGTTTTCATATTTAGTATTATTTTGAAATTTTCTGGAACTTATTGTTCTAGCAGATAAATGCATTAATTTTCAAAAGAATTCCTTTTTAATTTATCTGGCAATTAGTCAAATTTTGTTTTGAAACAATTAAGATGAAGTAAATATATTCGGAATCTAGAGTATATTTTACCAAGTCCCCTTGGAACGCAGACTGGAAATTTGTACGCATTTAAAAAGTTTTGAAAAGCTCCATCAACTAATAATTAAACAAATTTTAATTCATGAAATTCGAAATTTATTTTTCACGACAATCAATACATAGAATGATTGGCTTCGATTTGAGGAGAATTATTATCGAAAGTATAATTGACTAATTTTTTTTTATATTAATACTGAATTGCGATCACCAATGTGTTTATGAACATATTAAGCTATAGTTACTTTCGATATAACCGCTTTTTTATTTGATTCCATAAAATTCAATCACAAATAATGCAATGCTTTCAATGCATAAAAAGCATTGTATCGTTATATAGATTCTTTGAAATATTCCAATAAATATATAATTTAAATATTTGTCCTGTAAATCCATTAAAAATGTCAAGCTTACCAATGATCAATATAGGTATTCTTAGCGCTTTAGAACAACATTCATGGCTATTGCTATGAATAAATACTTTCTGTGTGGAAATAAACATACAAAAAATTCCATTTTAGAATATTCCATTATTCTATTATACTTTTGGATTTTATTTTTCTTTTGTTCCAAAATTTTTTCTGGCATTAATTAAATATCTAAAACAATGTGTATGCTTACTTATTCTTACAGGCGAAATTTCGAAAAAAAAATTCTCGGCTTTAATCACACTTTGTACATGAAAGATTACTTATTATTTTTACTAAATCAAAGGGGAAGTATGGGAAAAATTAAATTTTTACGAAAAATGTTATCAAAGAAATTTATTTTCGCAGAAATCTACGTAGAATAGAATCTCTAAGTCTGTAGCTAAAAATCAGTATAAGTTGCTATAAAATATGTGTAAAACCAAAATCTTTTTAAACTGAAATATTCATTTGGCCTCTTGCTGATTCGCCTTATACACATTTCAAAATAAAGGCATTTGTTAAAATGTAAAAGTTCATGTAAAACCAGTTTATTTTAAAAATATAACAGCATGTTTAATTATATGAACAATTAACGATTAAGTGAGACACATTTTGCACAAACAGTTAAAAAACCGCTGGAATGTATGTCTCTTTCAATCTCTCGTCAAAAGTTCAATTTACACCAAGATTATTAAACCACGGACATAAGACATGTAACACGCTTGACAAAAATACATGAACGATGCAAAGTATAAAATTATATGAATATACACAAATCATCTGAATGTATCCAATTCATCGGAATAACGAACAAACCAAAAGTTGAAATAAAAAATTTGGCATTTGACTTTGAATTTGTTCGCACTGTAAAAAGAAATCAATTTAATTCTTAAACAACATTTTGCTAATTAATATTTTATTTGCACATCAACTTCAGTTGTGTTTAATTACTTAAGATCTTTGCTATGGCTTCATTTAAAATTCTTGTTCACCTGTCGTCGATATTGAGAGCTTAAGGACTTTAGGCCTTCTGTTGCGACAAGTACAACGCTACACAAATATTCACCCAGTTGGAGAGTAAAATAGAGAAACACAACTGGCCTTCAGAAAGTCTATTTTATACAAAATAGAATTCAACAAGAAAGCTATCTTCGATCGGTGCTTGACGTCAATCCAATCCATTACTCCGATTCTCAACTTCTCAAAATCTAAACTAAGGAACATAAGGCCGTATGGTAAACTAAGGCTCCTAAATAAACAGACTGAGGCAACCATCATATTGTCTCAGTTATCGTCTGCCTGTGTTATTTCAATGGCTGGCGCATTTTACATGATTGATATTTACTGGATACACAATTCAGCCATAAAATAGGTGGTTCTGCTTTCAAAAACTTGTACCAATCATTCAAGAAAGTAGTATATAATGTTATAATGTTTTAATTTTCTGGAGATCCCAAGAAAACGACGAGAATGTAAACCTCTTTTAACTGGACCCATCGCTTTACTGGGAGTCAAGATGGCTGCTGTTGTGCCAGCATGTATATTTAGAAGCCTTAGGGTGAACCGTTCTGCCAAACGTGAGCTTAGCAACTCGCAGAAAGTTTCATATAGTTAGAATACTTATGCTTGCAATTCTAGTATATTTTCTGTTAAAAGATCTTTTAGTTCAGAAATATTTTTGTTTCCAAAAATAAACGACTGATTTTTTCTAACTTTTCATTTCCAATAAAGAAATCTCAAAGAAGTGTATACTGTGTAGAATGTAATTTATATCTCGTATACCTTTTAGAAAGCAATCTGAAAAGTATCATTTTAAATTAATCCCTTGTTCCTTTTACCTTTTCCTTTTTACTTTCTCTACATACATAGTATAATATATAGAGAACCTATTGTTAAAGGGTCGAAAATGCAAGTGCGAGTTTTCAGCCGTTTCATAAAAATACTGCGATCAGTATTGGATTTATTTAGAAAATGTGATTATTGAATGTGATTATTATACGATTTTTTTCGATTTTGTAAAATAGTTTGAAGAATTGAGAACGTTTGCTTAGTCCTAGCACCTCGAAAATCAATGCGACAGTTACATTTATCGAATGAAACAATTGCGCAGAATTTGGTCCAATTTATTGTATTTGCCTTAGAGATATAAGAGATACAATACCACAGACACACAGACATTATTGAAAACATATTTGTTTTCAAGAATGCTCAATTATGTAAATCTACTCAAATCCGAGAGTCAGATTTTTGAAACTAACACAGACATTCTCTATGTTTCACAGATTCTATGTTTTGTAGAAGAAATAATGAAATTTTTCTTAACACTTTGATTGTCATGCCACGGACCCAATATTTGGAGATGTGGCTTTATATTTAGAGCCTTCGTCTTAAAATAGAGTTGAATGGAAATTATATGATTTGCATTCATGGCTATATATTTTAGTGACGTTTATGTATTACTTTTTCTATATACATAGAAAAAGTAATACATGAAAAAGTAATGCATTCTTGAAAAAAAATTATTCATTATTCTAATGTATAGGAAAATTATTGTGACTGGGTCGAAAATTCGAATGAGTTTTCGACGGAGAAGCACGTTTTAAGTATCCCTGAACTCGAATCGAACGTTTTTGAGGAGATTTCTGTGTGTATGTGCGTGTATAAATCTGTTGTTAAAAAGTATTAACACCTTCATAAAAATGATGAAATGATATTGTGAATATTAAAGTAATACTTGCAAATACTGTTAGTTAACTTGTAAATACTGTTAAATACTGTGAGTTACCTGTAAATACTTGTAAATACTGTGAGTTACCGGTATAATTAAAATAAAGAATGTACATTTAAAATATTGCTAAACAGTCTTTGATGACCAGACTATTTTTATTTTACATTGCAATAACGATAAGTAGTTATTTCTTGCTGAAGAAGCAGTTTGAGCATATTGCATTTTCAACACAGTTTAATAAGTTAACGTGGTAAATAAAATATTTTAAATGACAGTAAAGCTGCTTTAAGCAGAGTACTTGACAAATAAAATTAATTACATCTAATTTCAAAGGTATATAAATAAATTTGTCACCATACTACCCACACCACATTTTTTTGTTATATGAAAGAAGTTGTCACACCCCGACATTAATTAAAGATTTAAAACAATAGAGATCAGTACGAACACTTTCAGTTCGAAGTTTGCAAAAGAAAAATGCTTGTTCTTTCTTCGCTTTAATCAAATAAATTCTTGAAAAAAATTATTCATTATTCTAATGCAAAAAATTTAGATTCGAAAAATGAGAAATTTATAAAAGAACTTTCAAAGACATTTGATTAATACATTCTCTGAAATCTTACATAATACCTCATTTTGATAATTGTTACTTTTCAGATTTGATTAGCACTTGCAACGTTTTGGGTTTCTTGTTAAGGTATAAATTTTAATTTTACACAAGCAGCATACACGTTCTTTATGAGGAGCATATAATATAAAGAAATTTATAATTCGCAATCATGTGCAAATTCTGTTAAAATATTAAATTTATTGCTCCTAAGGAGAAGTTTAAGAATATACGTTCTCACTATGAAAAATTATTTTCACGGGCAGATCTGAAGAATAAAACATCGTGACTCCTTTTGTAAACAAATTTACAAAAAAAAAGGAATTGAATCAATATATGCAAAATTAAAGCATTAAAATTGTATTTGACCCGTACTACTTATATACGCGAATATTAGAAGATATAACCTATATTAGTACATTAGAAGATTACCCGTATTACAATATGAGTCTCAAAAATCTTTGCCAAAATAAAAGAGATGTAGTAATAAATTGGAAATATCAATAATACCCTTAATCTTTATAACAGAAGGTCGTAATTGATTCCAATATATGCCAATATATATCAAAGCATATGCCAATTTACCTGTACTACTTATATTCGCGTAGATTAGAAGATATACCCGTGTATTTGTAGATTACTCGTACAACGTGCAATATATGAGTTTAAACAATTTTTGTCATAATAAAACAATGGCATAATAACTTGAAAATATCAATAAACCCTGAACCAATAATCCCCGAAAATATCAGTAATAATAACGCTTAAACCTGAAGACCGTAATTAATATTATCCAGTCAAAACTGCTATAAGATAAATCAAATCGTTCTTTTCTAAAATATATTTTTATTATATCCATTTGTTTATTATTCAAATCGAAAAAATTATAATTAAAGTTAACAAACAGATTTAATTTAATTGCGTTTCTGAGCAACATGATATAAAATAATATCTTCCCCATAAACTGCGAAACTAAATAACCATTTTGATTTCTTTATACTTTTGTTCAGTAAAAGCTAGTGAAAAATAAATCTTGGAGATCGATTTAGCATTTAAATCATGTTTCAAACAATCCATGTTTTCAGAAAGTGACTAATTAGCGCAAAAAATATCCCACCAAACTTAAAGACAAAGTTCTAATTCACTTTCAAACGATTTTCAAGCTTTTCGTTTGGATAAACCACGGAGTTGATAGAAAAACTCCTCAGAAAAAGTTTCGTTTTTCATTAATGTCTCAACAGCCCCTAGTCTTAGATATCCGAAACTTGAGCTAAATGTATGGGCTGCTATTTCAAGGCTATCCACAAAATTTCATCAAATTCGGTTCGGCCGTTCTCCCGTGATGATGAGACAAACGAAAATTTCGTTTTTTACTAATATCTCGAGAACCACTGACGGTAGAAACTCCAAACAAGGACTAAATTTTAAGTGCAACTATTTCCAGAGTATCCACAAAATTTCATGAAATTCGGTTCAGCCGTTCTCTCGTGATGACGGGTCAAACAGACAGACATACAGACATATTTTCAATTTTATTTATATAGACTAGCAGCATACCCGTTCTTCGTACGGAGTATATAATATAAAGAAACTTGAAATTCATAATCAGGCCCAAATTCTTATAGTATACTAAATGACATGTTTAATCAAAATATTCTGTTAAAATATTTAATATAATGCTCCTAAAAAGAAGTTTAAGAATCTCTGTTCTCGCTATATAAAATTATCTTCAAGGACATATCTGAAGAATAAAACATCTTGGACCCCTTGTGTAAGCAAATATAAAAAAAAATATGGAATTGAATCAATATATGCAAAATAAAAGCGTTAAAATTGTATGGGACCCGTACTAATTATATACGCGAATATTAGAAAATATAACCTGTATTAGTAGATTACATGTATAAATTGAAAATACCAATAAACCCGTAATCTTTAAATCTGAAGACAGTCATTTATTCCAATATATGTCAAAATTAAAGTGCTAAAATTATATGGGAAGATATACACGTACTACTTATATTATTAGTAGAAGATTGTTAGTAGAAGATTGCCCACATATTGCAATATGAGTCTCAAATGTTTTTTGGTAAAATACAACAGACGACGTAATAAATTGAATATATAATTAATCCCCTTAATCTTCATACCAGAAGACTGTACTTGATTCCAATATATATGCCAATATATGTCAAAATATATTCCAATATACCTGTACTACTTATATTCTCGTAGGTTAGAAGATATACCCGTGCATTCCTAGAAGATTACTCGTACAACGTACAATATGCGTGTGTCAGCAATTTTTGCCGCAATAAAACAATGGCGTAATAACTTAAAAATATCAATAATCCCTGAATCAATAATTCCGGAAAATATCAATAATAATAATGTTTAAACCTCAAGAGTATAATTGATATTATCCAGTCCAAAATGAAATGGCAATGAAATTTATTTTATATACATATCTTCATTATTCAAATCGGAAAGGATTTAATAAAAATCGTCTGCCGCATGAACACATTGGATTTAAATCCGTTGCTAAGCGACATGATATCATTTGCTTCAAATAAATTGGTAGAAAAAATATCGTCTAAATAGTTATATTTCTATGGAACATTTGGCGACAGTTTCGTCAAATTAGCGACATTTTAAAAAATCGCCAAATTTATCGCCAAGTGGGACTGTAGAACTGACAGTTCCACTTTGCGACAAATTGACGAAATATCATCACAATACTATCCCCTAACAAAAAACAATTAATATCATTTATGTAGCGCAATGTTATCAATTTCAAGATATTTTTATAGATTTGAAAACATTTTTATCAATTTGGTGACATTTTAAAAATTCGCTAAATGTATTACTAAGTAGGATGGTTGGTCTGACAGAGAAATGCTAACCAAACATCATTTCAGTACTCTCTTCTAACAAAACAAAAAAAAATTTCATTGATATGTAGAAGACCCAAGCCACACGACCAACCCGAAGGTTTATGGCAGCTGTTTGTGTGTCGTTTATATCAATTTGGCGACATTTCCGTCAATTTGGCAAAGTTTAAGAAAAGTTGTCAAATTAGCGATATCCCTCCAAATTCGTAGCTTTGAATTTGCAGATCTGAATGAAAATTCTTATCCCGTTTCAATATACTAAATGAAAACACTACAATTGTATTAGAAGATATACCCGCTCTACTCTTTTTCTGTTTCAACAATCGGCTATATGAATTTATTGGCTAAACACAATATATGAGTTTAGTAGCTAAATACGATATAAGCTTGAAAACTCTTTGCCAAAATAAATGAAATTGATGTACGCAGTCAGCAATAATTATAATTAAAAGAAAAATCAAACCGTCCATTCATAAGATATACTTTTATATCCATTTATCCATTTATTTATTATTTAAATCGAAAAAAAATAATAAAAACATTAACAAACACATTTAATTTAATTGCGATGCCGAGCAACATGATATATCCTCCTAAAATGTTAAAATTTATTAACCACTAACAGCACACCCGTTATTCGTACGGAGTGTATAATTTAAAGAAACTTAAAGTTCGCAATCATGTGCAAATTCTGTTAAAATATTAAATTTATTGCTCCTAAAGAGAAGTTTAAGAATATATGTTCTCACTATGCAAAATTATCTTCACGACCAGATCTGAAGAATAAAACATCCTGCCCCCTTTTGTAAGCAAATTTACAGAAGAAAAAATAGGAATTGAATGAATATATGCAACCCCGTACTAATTATATTGTCGCAGATCAGAAAATATGCCAATGTGTTAGTAGAAGATTACCCGTATTACAATATGCGTCTCAAAAATATTTGCCAAAATAAAAGAGATGACGTAATAAATTGAAAACATCAATAATATCCGTACTCTTTATACCAGAAAGTCGTAATTGATTCCAATATATGCCAATATATATCAAAACATATGTCAATATACCTGTACTACTTATATTCTCGTAGATTAAAAGATATACACGTGTATTTGTAGAAGATTCGTACAACATACAATATATGAGTTTAAACAATTTTTGTCATAATAAAATAATTGCATAATAACTTGAAAATATCAATAATCCTTGAATCAATAATCCCCGAAAATATAATTAATAATAATTTTTAAACCTGAAGACCGTAATTGATATTATCCAGTCAAAAATGCTATAAGAAAAATCAAATCGTTCTTTTCTAAAATATATTTTTATATCCATTTATTTATTATTCAAATCGAAAAAATAATTATTAAAATTAACAGACAGATTTAATTTAATTGCGTTTCTGAGTAACATGATATAAGATAGAATCTTATAACATATTAAATATGTCATGTCTTATAACATAAACTGCGAAATTAAATAACGATTTTGATTTCTCTATACTTCTCATTGTTCCGTAAAAGCTTGTTTTAAATAAACCATGAACCATGGAGATAGATTTCCCCTTTAAATCATGTTTCAAACAATTCATGTTTTCAGAAAGTGACTAATTAACGCAAAAAATCTCCCATCAAACTCAGAGATTAAATTTTAATTCACTTTCAAACGATTTTCAAGCTTTTCGTTTGGATAAACCACGGAGTTAGGGAGTAGAACTCCTAGGAAAAAGTTCCGTTTTTCATTAATATCTCGACAACCCCTGGTCTTAGAAACTCGAAACTTGGACAAAATTTATGGGGGGCTATTTCAAGGCTATCCACAACATTTCATTAAATTCGGTTCAGCCGTTTTTCCGTGATGATGAGACAAACGAAAATTTCGTTTTTTACTAATATCTCGAGAACCACTGGTCGTAGAAACTCAAAACACGGATATAATTTTAAGTGGGGCTATTTCTGGGCTACCCACAAAATTTCATCAAATTCGGTTCAGCCGTTCTCCCGTGATGGTGTGACAAACAGACAGACAGACAGACAGACAGACAGATTTTCATTTTTATTTATATAGATAGAACAAACTGCATAGACCTTGCTGGTAGATTAAATATTTTGAAATGAATAATTCATAACTTTCCTTCCACACTAATTTGTTTCTTTATTTTGTGGGGAAGCTAACAGAAATTATTTCATACCAGTTGCAATATTTTATAAAGGGGTCACGTCAAGTTTTTTTAATATAAGGTTGGGTGATCAGCCCCGCAACTAAACAAAACGCTGTCTGCCTCACGTCGACGAGCTTAGCATTTTGTCATTTGTGACTCCACGGACCAGAGAGAACTTTGAGAGTAGTTGCCAAAACACGGCAAGTTTTCCCGTTATTACTATTGATAACTGCTTTTTAATTTTAAGGTAGCAATATCCAGACGTAAATAACATGCGTAGATATTACTTTCCTTATATACATAGTATAGCGAATAAGAAAAGTATTGTGATGGGGTCGAAAATTCGAATTCGAGTTTTCGACGGGAGAACAGGTTTCAAGCATCCCGGTTCAAGGATAAAACATTTTTGGGGTGATGCCAGTGTATGCGTGTGTATGTGTGAGTATATGTGTGAAAGTATGTGTCTGTGTCAGTGAGTCTGTGGAGACGATATCTCACGAACGAATGGAGCGATTCGAATGAAATTTGGTACGAAATTTACAATCCATGAATACTGGAAGCCAATTGTTTTAAAACACAATCGAATGTTCAGAACCCCCTAAATTTTCGAGTGAAATGTTGAAAAAAAATCATCGAAACATCAAAACCTTTAAAAATGTTACGCAAATAGACATTTCTTATGTAATTTTTCCTCAGAACACGATTGACATAAACTTTAGAACGCTAGCATGAACCGTTCTCGAGATATTGCACATTTTTCAAATAAATTTATCAAAAACTCACATAAATTAAAAAAAGTATATTAACTGTTGAGAAACATGTTCACTTTTTATATGTAATGTCATGCGATAAATTGGGTGACATCATTCTCGTGGATTAAGCTCGTTCCATTCGTGAGAAAATATACTTTGAATAATACTTTTGTATTTGAAGGCCAATAGTCATTTATCTGCTGTAAGAATAACTTATTTCTCCGTTCATAACGTTTGGCGAGATTTTGGCGATGAATTTGGAGGAATGTCACCAGCTTGGCGACTTTTTTAAATGTTGCCAAATCAACGAAAATCTCTCCAAATGGATAAAAGTGGTGCTAAATCAATGAAAATGACGACTAATTGATGAAAATTCAATATCTTGGAAAGAATATAAGTATCAACTTATATTCTTTCCAAGTTCTACTATAAGAATAACCCACTTGTTTTTACTGTAAGAGTAGTAAATCCATTACATTATATAAGGAAAGTCATGTGCTGCCCACATCTGTTTTTTTTTTAATTGTGCTGTCGATACCTTCCTCAGTGACGTCCAACGAGAGTCTGAGTCTCTTCATTGAACTCGAGAACAATAAGGTTACGTTTGCTATTGGATGACCTATAATATCATAAGTCCTAAGTCCTTTAATATCATAAGTAATATCATAAGTCCTTTTAAAGCGTCTACTTGGTAATAAACGTCTTATTAAAAACTAAAATGCCAATACAGTAGAAGTTATCTAATTAAGAATTCCACTTGCTTGAATTGCTTTTCTTCAGTATCCCACTTTTATTTTCCCTTCAATGCATGCTGATGTTTACGAAAAGTATTGGGATCGTGTCTAATGTACGACGAACCTACGCGTTTCAGGCACTTTAGAACACGACAAACATACTTTAACATAACGTGTTTCTATCTGCCTGAGCAATGTATGTCAGCTCTCTAGTTTAAAAACTATTTGACAAAATTTTACAAAATTTGGTCCAATGTATATTATTCTGATGCTGATAAGATTTCGGTACGATTCGAAAAAGTCTATTTTAGAACGCGCCAATTTTTGCGAAATGGCCCGCCAAAACCATCAAAAAATGAAAGATGAAATATAAAACTGAACTATATATACTGAAATATAATATACTGAACTCTATCAATTAAATTTTTGTTTTATGCGAAATTTTTGACGATGCAGCGAACAAGGCCAATATCATTATTCTGCCAAGTTTCATTATTCCATCAAAATTTTCAACTTCCTGCCTATTGCATTTTGCGAGTCAAGGTGATCACAAAATTAAGGCAAATGTCCTTTTCGCTTCGTTAGGAATAGACAAGAAAGATCAGTCATGCTTAAAGCATTGATTATGAAACACTTTCCAACTTCAATGCTATTTTATTTAAACATGTCTAAAATGCAATACATTCCTCGGTAATATTTTAAAACTTATCACAATACTACGTTAATTTATTATATTTGAAAACTTAAACATTCATCGAAAAACATGAACTGCATTCAAATGACGGCATTGAAATATAAATTGCCTGGTTTAAATATCTCTAAAATGTGATACATTCCTCGGTAATAATTTTAGAATTATCATAATACTACGATAATTTATTATATTTGAAAACTTCATTGAAAACAACTGAAATTAATTCAAATGACGTCATAGAAAAAATAACACGCCTGGCTCTCTCTATAAAAGCAACATTTCATTCATAAATAATTTCTCATTCATGTCATTCATAACAATACTACAATAACTTATTTTATTTAAAAATTAAGACCATGGAGCTACAAGTAATTAAACTCTATGCGTAAAATTTCATCGAAAAAAATCGTCCTTCTCTTTTTAAAATCAGTGAATATTTCATTCATATCATCTATGCAGACTCTATGAACTAAATGATTTTGTGTTAAAGAAATAGAGCAATGGTAATACAACTCATTCTACATATTTTACTGTTTACATTTTACATAGGTGAAAAATAGGCTTCGTTGTAGAAATAATCAAATTTGGATGAGCATTTAAACACAAATATATTGTAATTGCGTTGTTTCAGTATGTAAATGCATAGAATTTAAGCAAAAATAAAGTAGTTTTAGGACGAATACAACACTCAATATGAATTAAAAAGAACTTACTTAACCACTTAAACTGCCTAAGATATTTTGATGACCTGTAAATATTTGAGGAACACATACCTTCACTTTCGGGCTTGACCATAGACCACAATGCCTGCATCAGTCACTCGTACTGGCCGTAACTCTGTGTATTTGGCTCCATCTCGTACTTCTGATCGCATTGCACAAATCAATAGATCTTGCCATTATTTTGGAACGTCTACGGAACACTCTGCATATCTAGTCGTCGCGTAGTACCACCGTTCTTATTTTAAGTCAGTATTGTCCAAGTCATCGTCGTTATGTCATCATGTCGAGCAAGTATTTTCCTTTATCTGAGTATCATCATCGTTCAAGTGATAATGTCGAACTAGTATTTTTAAAATTGCCGTCGTTCTTAAGTCATAGGTTGTGGCTCTTTTTTGGCTCAGGACTGTTACTCCCCCTTTTCTCTCATTTGCGGCCTTCTTTAACCTTTACCTTACGGCTCCAAGAATCCATTTTTTCAACTCCATAACAGCAAAATAAGTGAAAATTCCACCCCTCTAAATAAACACCTTCAATGACCTTGTCTTTTGTTCGTAACTCGCTCCCCCCTTCAGTCAGGATAAACTTGAAGGAAGGGCTGCAGGCATTCTTCAAGTTTTCAGAAGAAGATTGAGAGTTTCAAGAGAATTTCAGTGGTACAACTGTTGTACCGCCGTAAGGAAAATGTTAACATGGCAGCGAAGAGCAAAATTTGACATGCATAGAAGGAGTAACTAATACTTGAATGATGCCGAAACTTAATAGTTTCAATAATTGTAGTAAGAAATTGCAGCGAGATATAATTTCTATGTTTGTAATATTATCAACCCCTCCGGGTGACACATTATCAAACTTAGTATCAATCAAATTATTTTTTCAAGAATTTTAAAATAAAGGGGTAATATGGTCTAATTCTGATAATTTGAAAAACGATACATATTTCTCTAATTTTTACTTTCCTTATATACATAATGTATAAAGAAAGTATTGTGACGGGGTCGAAAAATCGAATTCGAGTTTTTGACGGGAGAGCACGTTTCAAGCATACCTGATCAGGAATCAAACATTTTTGAAGTGGTGTCTCTCTGTGTATGTGAAAGTATGTGTGTGTGTGTGTGTGTGTGTCAGTGAGTCTGTGGAGACGATATCTCACGAACGAATGGATCGATTCGAATGAAATTTGGTACAAAAATCACAATCCGTGAATATTGGAAGCCTATTGTTTTTAAACGTAATCGAATATTCAGAACCCCTCTAAATTTTCGAGTGAAATTTTGAAAAAATCATCAAAAAATCAAAACCTTTAAAGTTACGCAAATAGACATTTCTCATGTAATTTTTCCTTAGAAAACGATTGACATAAACTTTAGAACGCTAGCACGAACCGTTCTCGGGATATTGTACATTTTTGAAATAAATTTATCAAAAAATTCCATAAATTAAAAAAATATTAACTGTTGAGAAATATGTTCACTTTTCATATGTAATATCATGCGATAAATTGAGTGCAATCATTCTTGTGGATCTAGCTCGTTCCATTCATGACAAAAGATACTGTGAGTAATACTTTTTTATTTGAACGCCAAAGAATAACTTATTTCTTCGTCCATAAATCCTGACGAGATTTTGGCGACGAATTTGGCGGAATGTCGCCAATTGGGCGACTTTTCGAAATGTTGCCAAATTAACGAAAATCTCGCCAAATGGATAAAAATGACGCTAAATCCATGAAAATGACGACTTATTGTCAAAAATTCAATATCTTGGAAAGAATATAAGTATCTACTATAAGAATAATCTATTTTCTTTAACTGTAAAAGGAGTAAATTCATTGCATTATATAAGGAAAGTCATGTGTTGCCCACATCGGATTTTTTCTTGTAGAATTTGAAACAAAAAATAAAAAATAATAAAATTAAAAATCACAAGCTGCTTAAAAAGGATTTTGGTACGAAGTCAAGTTGAGCTGAGCTCCAGTTAATTTTATATGCTGCCCACAAGTTATTTGAAAATATAGCACCGCAATTGCAAAATTACATTTTAATGCTCTTTGGCATTCACTTCCGTTTATAAATACGAATAAACCATCATGGTTCTGTGGAACTCTAAGCAGCTTAGACCAGTAGACGCGACGAGCTCCATAAATTTTGCATTCATTTTAGAAAGTGATCACACACAAAAATTTTATTCCATATTATTTACTTATTGTTCGTTCTTCCGAATACATTTTTTTAAAGTTATCGCATACATCATTAAAATATCTAAAAAGCAATCTCCATTTAATTCTTAGAGAAAAGAATTACTTGTGAAAAGAACTACTTTCCCCGTTTTTAATCGAATAAGATCTTGTAAAGAAACTATTTCGCTATCCTATGTCGATGAAATGGAATTAAGGAAGTCAAAAGATTACAAAGATAAGAAAAACTTGAGCAAAAAATATCGCAAATAATATTTTATAAAAGCACAATTAAGACAATAATGCAGCGCACAGCTGTTTCGATGATATGCTGGATTCCTTTCGTCAGAGCAAAGGAACCAACAAACCCGAAGTCCAAAGCAAAATAAGTTCTAAAGGAGTCGTAGTGTCGTACAAGACAGAGCACCAGGCGCGAAGCGCCTTTAATCTCCAGTTTCAATATGTGGTTCTTATCTTCAAACTGTGACATTAATTCAGTGACCCTAATTGGAGGTTCGAGGTTTTTATATACTACTTTTTATTATTTGTCCTAGGTCCTAGTGTGGCAGTTTGTTGCACATTTAGAGTTTAAGCAGTTTGGGGGGTTGATGCAGATCTAAGGGTTACCTAACGTTTTGGCAGTTTAGAGTTTAGAATATTTTTTTTTTTTTTTTGTTATAAAATAATAGTCGCGAGTTTTATTTAAAAATCAGATGTTTGAGGTGGGATCTTTTAATTCCGATTATCGATGTTTAGAACAGCGCGGGGTCTCTTACGAGATTTGGCCTTGCGATGATCATAGTCATGCAGATTGAATAACAGTTCGTTTGGAACGGATGGCAAATTTCTGTAAAATTTAAGCGATAGCTTTTTAATTTGGGCTCTAATAGTTTTTATTTTGAAGTCATTCCTAATTACCGAGTTTCTTAAGTACCTGGGAGCTTTCCTGATAATCCGTAGGATTTTGTTTTGTTTTGTCTCTAGGAGGTCTATCGTAGTTTTACAGGCATATCCCCATACGGGTGCTGCATACAGCATTCCCGGGCGGATGACCGATTTATAAATTAGGAGTTTATTTTGATAACTTTGATTTCCGTTTCCTATCATTGGGTATAAGGCTCCTGTGGCCATATCCGCTTTTTTGATTAAGTTCGTTACGTGCTGTTTCCAGGTTAGGTGGGAATCTATCGCTACACCTAGGTATTTAGTAGATTTTTCCGCTTTTAGGGCATGGTTGTTTATGTACAGAGGCGGCGGAGGTTTACGTTTTCTAGAGAAATAAATCCAATGACATTTATTGGGGTTTAATTTTATTCGCCATTTTTCCAGCCAAGTTTGGAGTATGTCTAAGTGTTGTTGTAGCTGTCTGTGCATTACTGAGACATAGGGGTGTTTTGCAAGTATCGCACTGTCGTCTGCATAGAGTGCCAGCTCTGTGTTTGGAGTCCTAGGGATGTCGTTCAGGTATATGTTAAAGAGTGTCGGGCCCAGGATAGAACCTTGCGGTACACTACTTTTAATGAGCTTGGGTGTAGATAAGTTCCCTCCTACTCTGACTTGAAAGTGTCTGTTATTTAAGTATGAGATTAAAAGTTTGACAAGTGCGTCAGGGACTTTTAAAGTGATCAATTTGTACGCTAATCCACAGTGCCATACTTTATCAAAGGCTTTTTGTATGTCCAGAAAAATCGCAGCTGTGGGTGTCTTGCTATTGAGACCAGAAGATATGTACTCTACCACTCTCAGCAATTGATGAGTGGTGGAGAGCTTTGGCCGAAATCCAAACTGCTCCGGAATGATAATGTCATTCTCACTAAGGTGCGTGTTCAGTCTCTTAAGAATAATTTTCTCAGTAATTTTACTAAGTGTCGGTAGCAAGCTAATTGGTCTGTAGTTGGCTAGAATTGTGACATCCTCACCAGGCTTATGGATTGCTATAATTATCGCTTCCTTCCATTCTTTGGGGAAATAGTTTAGTTTTAATATTTTATTTATTAAGATATTCAAGTAACATATTACGTTTAAGGGCAGGTTTTTAACCGCAATATTTCTGATTTTGTCGTGCCCTGGGCTTTTACGGTTTTTGAGATTTTTAATAATTTCTACTATCTCCTGCGGGGTGGCTGGGTCAATCTCAGCCGTTACCGGGGAATTTCTGAAGTTATTTAAAGTTTGACTAACCATTCTTAGGGTGTCCTGACACATTAGATCGTGGTTTGGTTGGAATTGTTTTTCATAATGGCTTGCGAGCGCCTCGGCTTTTTCCTCGTCTGAATACGCGATTTTAGCACCATCTATTAGTGGCGGGAGCTTAATTTGAGGTTTCCTGAGTCTTTTTGCGAATTGCCAGAGCGATACGTCTTCTGGGCTAAGGGATTCGATTAATTCTTTATACTGTTGCTGCTTTTCTGCGACAATTTTTTCCCTGACTTTGCACGTGAGTCTGTTAAGCTCCCTTTTAAGGGCGGGGGGGTCTCTGTTAGCCTGCCATGTCTTACGTATTCTATTTCTTTGCCTGACTAATTGTTTGACATGGTGGGAAAGTGTGGCCATTTTTGGAGACTCACGATGTGTTGTGGCAGAGGCAATTGCTCTCTTGATTTCTGTTGTGAGTGTGTGCGTGGCAGAGTCAATATCCGCCGTGCTCATTATGTTAGGTACTGCTAAGTGCGGCTCGAAGAGTGCTCTTTTGAATACTTCCCAGTTGACCCTCTCTTGTCCCAAAGAGGCTAGAAGAGGTGTGTTCAGGTCGAATGTCACCAGTACCGGCAAATGATCCGAGTCGAATTCATCCAGGGTACTGATAGTGTGAGCGTAATCTATGTTTCGCGTTAGGACAAAGTCTATAAATGAGCCGTTGGCGCCTGAGAAGCAGGTTGGTGTCGACGGTACAATAATGTTAGTGTTTGTCGTGTTCAGCAGTCTGTGTATCTGTGTACCGCGTGAATTGGCTCTCCTACAGCCCCACGCACGGTGGTGCGCGTTGAAGTCGCCTGCGAGTATCGTGTTTGGATATCGCGCGAAAAGCAGTTCCAGTTGCGCAGCTACATCTACTCTACTCATATTTTTTACATATGTTGAGGTTAGGATAAACGGGCTAGTATTATTAATTTTAATTTTTATACTAGTATTTTCTATGCCTTGAAGATTTATGTTGTTTAGTTCCTCGTGGGGAATATTTCTTTTAATGTATACTGCTGTTCCTCCATGGGGCGTTCTAGCATTAGTATTTGAGCTAAGATTATGATAGCATATGTAGTTGGCTATGTTTAGTTTTTTACTTTCTCTAACTTTAGTTTCCTGAATTAATAAGGCGTCTACGTCATTTTCATTTACATAGTTCCTAAGTTCATTTATTCTTGGAGATATGCCGTTCGCATTCCAAAATATTATTTTTAAGGATTCTTTTTGGGACCTAGCCATGACGGGTTTGATTCTCACTGTTACATTTAAAGTCCGCGATTATTTTAAGGGCCTCAAAGACCATTACCATAGGATCGCTCTTTTTTTGTACTAACTCTGCGAACTGCATCAACAGATGTTTAATGTCGTCTAGATTGAACATGCTAATAAATCCTCTGATGAGGTTGAGGATATCCTCCATCTTTTCAGCATCAGATTTATCAGTCGGTTCAGTCTCAGCTTCCATTTCCTCAGCCTCAACCGCGGTTTGCACTTTTTTGTGAGTGTCCTTTTGGAACTCGATAGTTTTTTGCTTTTTTTCACCCGTTTTAACTAACAGCTGGGTTTGCGCGATCTCTTCATCCCTGACTCGTTTATTTTGTTTCCAATCCTCAAATTTCCTGTCAAGCCTATCCTTTGCCTGTCTGGCTTTATCTGCTTCCGATCTCCTTTTAATGGCAGCTGTAGCTGCTCTTCCTCTTCCTCCAGGGTCAATTCTCTGGAGGTCGATGGTTTGGGGGCCTGCTCTTGCACCGATCTGGTAGGTGCTGAAGGTTGGTGTCTTTTTTCCTGTGGCACTATGTGCGAGGATTCCTGAGGGGGTGCCTGGGGGTTTGGTCCGAGGGCCTTTTGCCTCCAAGGGGGTATCTGATTTTTTGGGGGAGGAGGGGCATACCCCGGTGCCTTTCCTCTGTTCCAGGGGTTCTTCGGGCATTGCCTGAAGTTCGCCGGGTGGTCTCCATTACAATTTGCACACGTTGCCTTCTCTGTCCTGGGTCTCTGGCAGTCCCGTGTGAAAGTGCTAAAGAAAAAAAACAATGAAGATTATATACCCAAAATCTGGATTAAGAGAGAACCAATCATAAAGCAGCATGAAGAACCTTCCAGCCAATACGAAACGACAAGTAACACATAAGATGATCTTGGGTATATAATTCCCCTTTTTTTTCCTTTTGCACCCATTCCTCTTTAAGACTTCGAGTTTGTTGCTTCTCTTGCACTGACGAAAGGGACTCAACGTATTCTCGAAACAGCTGTATGCTTCAATATTGTATAATTTGTGTTTTTATACGTCGATAAAGTTTTTCTTATCTTTCGCACAAAGAGTACTGTACTTATTGATTGCAAGGATGCTTAAATTATTTAAATATGTTAAAACTAGACGTAGTAGTTCAGTCCGATGTTTATGCTTTTTGAAATGTTTATACTATTAAACTTTGTTAGTGGCAAAAAATTTGTCATGCTATCATGTTCACTAAATACTATTTAAGTATACATTTCTCAGAATCTGCTATAGATAGAGTATAGATGGTAATTAATATGGATTCAGCATTAAGTCCAGAAGGAGTTTAGGGATTTACTAAGGATTTACGCTTTCTGTTCAGTTTTCATTTCCTGTATAAACATTTTCAGTTTTCTGGAAGCATCTATGCCTCAGATGATATGTACTACTCGACATAGAAAATTCAACAAAATGAAACTTTGGCCGTATATTAATGCAAATTTCGAGACAAACGCAGCTGGCCGGTGTATGCACAAGATATGAAATGCAAGTGGGTCACGTAATTAGAGCGCGGGATGAAAGAGATGGAAACGGCAGATGAGGCAACATTTGTTACTGTCTGCCGCCAACGGAAACACGTTTTTCATTTCAGAAGATAAGTGCTATTGAAGAGACGCCTGGCCGTGACGCCAAAGTCCGTTTTTGCATTTGGACGATTGTGTGAAGGGATTCATTTTAGGCCTACGTACAGCTGAGTGGTCGTACCGGCGTATCGCCGCTGAAACACGCGTAGGTACGTCCACTGTGCATAAAATTTGGAGAAAATGAATTGGAAGGGCATGTGAATAGTCGCAGTGGTACAGGTCCATTCAGACGTACGTTAGCACACGTTGACCGACGCTTTCGAAGGCATGCGATGGCGGACCCACAAACGACGACTGTCGACATTCTGCAGAATTTTCAAGGTACATTGGATGTTTCCAAATCATCGAAAACAGTTTCTTTTTCGACGATTGGCCGAAAGCGGCTTGCACTCAAACCACCCCTTACGATGACTGTCTTTGACCAGTGTTTCTTTCAGGCATACCTACAGGGGGGCGAAGCCCTTCCCCCCCAGAGACATTTTATGTTAATCTAGTTTCTTTTATTATGACACAGTATTTAGATATATCCATATAAGAAAAATAGAAAACTGGATCCCCTAAAATTTCGTTCGCCCCCCCTCCGCGGCCAAAAGGTCCTGAAAGAAACAATGTCATTTACGACAAGATACCTACCTGAGAGATTGCAATGGTGCGAGCCTTCCATTCCACTGAATTGGACATTGTTGTATTCACACAGCGACGAGTCCCGGTAATATGCTGTTCTCCCATCAAAATAATGTGAGACAGAACACGGCAACTATCAGCAGACAAGCCTTGCAAGGTATTCAGGTGCTTCCTTGGTCTCCTCTGTCTCCAGATCTCTCACCCATCAAACATGTATGGGACGTGATTGGCCGTCATTTAACTGCACTCCTCCTCCTCAAACACAGGACGACCTGTAGAGGATGGTTGAAGTCATATGGTCAACCATCCCTCAGAAAACTATCCGCACATTCATTGGTTCTTTTCCTCGAACCTTGTACCGTCGCAAGAGCTGGTCCTACTCCCTACTGATCACCCTGTCTATGCCATTACTGCATTGAATTATCTTTCTAGAAACAACATCAATTATTTTTATATATCATTTTATCATTACACTCCTTTATCATTACACTCTATTCGCTCTTTCTTAGTGTTGCATTTATTTGTCCGGTAGTGTATTTTAACATAGATCAGATGAAAAGTGATAGAGATTTAACATAATAGCTCAGATGACAAGTGATATAAATAGCTTATAAGTAATATAAATTTAACATACCTCAGATTGCATGTGTGTTAAGATAGCTTAGGTGACAGGTAATACATATTTAACATAACTCATATGACAAGTTGACAACTGATATAGATAACTCAGATGGGAAGTGATATAGATAGCTCAGATAAGAAGTGAAATAGATAGCTCAGATGAGAAGTGATATAGATTTAACGTAGCACAGTGTTATAGATAGCTCAGATGACAAGAGGTATAGTTATCTATATTACTTGTCATCTGAGCTATGTTAAATCTATATCACTTGTCTTCTGAGTTTTCAACATCATAGAAATTCCATATCATAGCACATCATATAACATAGCTTAGATGACAAGTGGTATAGAAAACTCAGATGACAAGTGATATAGATTTAACATAGCTCAGATGACAAGTGATATAGATATCTCAGATGAGAAGTGATATAGATTTAATATCACATTCTGAAAGAAGTGGATTGTTTTACTGCGAATTTTCATTCCAGGGTCTTTTTCACTTCCGGCTCAAAAACTTTCTTTGAAAGGGCTATTTAACTGGATTGGCTATAGATAGAGCTGAGATATTGAATGATATAAATTCAACATCAAATTCTAACTTAAAAGACTAAGTATTTCTACTTTTGGTTCTGGAGATGAGACCATAGATTCGAAAATTTACATTTTTCGTCCATCATCTATTACTGAGGATCGAGGGCTTAGAAGAAGACTGATATGGAATCAGCGTCAAATTTTGGAGACTATATAAGAGGGTTCACTAAGTATTTCCACTTCTAGTTCTAAATATAGCACTTCTGGTTTTTCTGAAATTCGTATGACTGTAAGAAGTTAGTGTTGAAAAGAGAATACACAAATGATTAATAGTTCTGCCGAAAATAAAGCATTTGAGACACTTGCCCCCATCTGAAATTTCTTAAAAACATTCCTTGTTTAGTTTGAATTTTATAGTAAATTTAGATATTTTATTTTAACATAAATTCGTTTTTTGAAACAGGGTGGTCCTTTATTATAGACCAACAAAGTTCCATTCAACTTTCCTATTGGAGCGAAACCATCATTCGCCCAGATTTTGTTATCACTTTTACTCGAAAACTACAATAGGTAAGACAAGAAAGATCAATCATGCATAAAGCATTGACTATGACACACTTTCCAATTGAGTCCCTTGGACGAGTCGGACGGTCTGGGTCTTCAACACTTTCCAATTGTCCCGGTCGTCCATCCTGTTGCTCCAAGTCCTCTGGACGAGCCGGACGGCCTGGGGCTTTCACACTTTCCAATTGAAATGCAATTTTATTTAAACATCTCTAAAGTGCGATACATGCAGCGGTGATTATCACAACTGCAGGTATCTCACAGCAGCTGTGATAATTATCACTGAAATTTATATTTTTTTTAATTATCACAGAACTGAAATATCACAGAACACAAAACCAACTGAAATGCAATTGTATTAAAACATCTCTAATATGCGATACATTCAGCGCTGATATATTTTAAATTATCATAGTACTACAATAGTTTATTATATTTCAAACTTAAAATTTCATCGAAAAAATTAATTTTATTCAAATGACGTTATCGAAATATAAATCTTATGGCTCTCTATGTGAAAGCAATGAATATTTCATTCATATCACTGTTATTCCAGATTCCAGAGCTAAATAATTTTGCTTGCAAATATTCAGTAACTCTTATTCAACTCATCTTGCAATCACTTGTTTATATTCTGTAACCATTAAAATTAGGCTTCGTTGTAGAAATAATCAAAGTTTGATGATCATTTAAATTCAAAAATGTTGTAATTGTGTTGGCGCAGAATATAGATGCAAAGTAAATGCGCAAAAATAAAGCAGTTTTAAAAGGGTTGCAACACTAAATATAAATTTAAAAGAACTTTAAAAATCACGATTTTTACATTGGAAAAAAAAGATGAATGCCATGTTTTATTTTGAAGTGGGTCACGTGATCCCTTCATATATTATGGGTATAATTATTATTTTCATTTTTATTTAAAAAACTGCTTAACATATTTTGCTGAATTTTTTTTTACATATTTTATGGGATATTTTGAATATTTCCTAAAATTTTCGAAGCAAATTGTGAATTTTAACTTCGCTTAAGAAATATTTGAAAAAATAGGTCCCATAGGGTTCAATGTATTTTATTTTTTCAACCCGGGTTCAATCCAAAACTAACTGGATGATATTATTCATTTACATTCCCATATGTCTCACAGACCGTCTCAACAACATACTAAAATTGCATTTTGCAACATACTAAAAGTCATTTTTATGGCAGTTGTCATGCGAACGGACAGACAGACAAAATGACCAAAGTCATAAACACTTTTTAACTATGTTGCAGAGTATTAAAAATGAAATTTTGTATACTATACACGTGAAATTGAAACCAGATTTGAAGAATTAAAATTTCAATTATTAAAACGAACTGCAACATTTCAAAGCTGAGCATGCTCTTTACGGTTACTACAAATAACAAGTAAACAATAACTTTTAGAGAGTTAATGAAAGCATGTGCACTTGTATGCATTGTGATTTGAACGTGCTCGTGTATATTAAATACGTTTTTGAGATTTAAATGTGTTACTTTGGATTGATTGTCTTCCTGTGTTCTACGTTGTTTAATTTAATATTCAAATTCTAAAAATGTGTATGATACTTTGTATTAGGATTGTCAAATATTGAAATTAAGGTTTTATATTTCTAATTTCATAATTATTTGTTAAATTAAGTTTTAATTCGAAATATTTCATAGATCTCATACTTCATATGCAAAGATCTATTCAAAGCCAGAATTTTTGCTAGTTATAGGTAAAATATTATTTTCTATATCAAATATTAGATAAGATAAACATGTCTGTTTTTCATTTTTCATAGTATTGTAAAGAAAAACATATCTTCCCTAAAATTCTTGAATTGGATTTTTTGATGAATAAGCGCATTGTAAGGCCTTCTGTTAAAATATACGTCTGTGTGTATATATGTATAACAGCATAATTCCTTGAGAATAAGTACTACGGAATTAACTGAGTAAATATATTATACAGGGTTAGCAAGATATAAGTTTCCCACTTCAGAGGGCTCTAGAATACGTTCTATTGGTCCAAATGAGATAAAATTTGAAATACAGATAATTCAAATGATGCGATTGATATTTATTAAATCAAAAATTTTAGTGCAAAAACCCGACGATAGGTAGCGCTGTAATACATATGACAGAACCATATTTGCCACAGCTGACCGGAGTGAGTCTGCCGGAATATCAAGAACATGACGCCGAATACTGTCCTTCAGATCTGGTACAGATGCTGGCTTTTTACGGTAGATATTGTCCTTGAGGAAACGCTACAACCAAAAGTCTCAGGGGGGGGGGTGATATCCGGCGAACGAGGAGACCATGCTGTTGGAAAATGCCGGCTGATCACCCGTTCAGCTGTGAAATATTGTGTTAGCAATTGCTTTACACTACGCTCAATGTGAGGAGGTGCACAGATAATTCAAATGATGCGATTGATATTTATTAAATCAAAAATTTTAGTGCAAAAACCCGACGATAGGTAGCGCTGTAATACATATGACAGAACCATATTTGCCACAGCTGACCGGAGTGAGTCTGCCGGAATATCAAGAACATGACGCCGAATACTGTCCTTCAGATCTGGTACAGATGCTGGCTTTTTACGGTAGATATTGTCCTTGAGGAAACGCTACAACCAAAAGTCTCAGGGGGGGGGGTGATATCCGGCGAACGAGGAGACCATGCTGTTGGAAAATGCCGGCTGATCACCCGTTCAGCTGTGAAATATTGTGTTAGCAATTGCTTTACACTACGCTCAATGTGAGGAGGTGCGCTATCCTGCATGAAAATGATCCACGCTGTTGAAAATGATCCATCCTGAAGGCATCCACGCTGTTGAAGTTGTGGGATTACAAAATCCCCCAGCATATCACGGTACCGTAGTCCTGTGACGGAACAGGTTTTGATTCCAGTTGCAGTTACCTCTTCAAAAAAATACGGTCCAATGATAAAGGTAGCCGCAAAACCTTACCATACTGTCACTTTTTCTTGATGCAAGGGTTGTTCCTGGATAACGTGAGGGTTTTCCGCTGCCCAAATTCGACAATTGTGGGTGTTAATTTGCCCATTGAGTCAAAAGTGGGCTTCGTTAGTCCACAGGATGTTCCATGGCCAACTGACGTCAGCCACCATTTGAGCAAGGAACTGAAGTGAAAAAGTTTTACGAACATCTGAGTCTCTGTCCTGCAATAGGTGCACAGGCTTGATTTTGTAGGGATAAAAATTCAAAATCCGCCGTAAGATTTTTCGTACAGTGGAATCGGCATATCCGACACACGGGAAACAACTGGCACACTCACACTACCATGCGGCGAATGAATGCTGGCTTCAACGACCGCGGTAGCCACATTTTCAACACTAAAAGACTGGATTGGCTTTCGTCCTCTACCTGGATGAATGCCAAGTTACCCAGTTGTTTCAAATTTCTTTATCATCTTGCGTAGGGCACATGGAGACATTGGACCTCTTCGTAATATCTGCTCCATACGACGGAATTCTTTTACAGCTACAACGGAGTTCTGTTGATTCTGGTAGAACAATTTCACAAGTAGAGCTTTTTCTTGCAACGTTGGCATGATGTACTGAGAAGTAACTAATGCTCGTGCAGAAACCGCCTTCTTTTTATCCAAAGAATAATGCTACTAGGCATGCGCTGTAACGCAAATAATGTTTCACATTTTCAATATATGCAAATAAATACCATTTGTGTTATAGCGCCATCTATAGGTGAATGTTGATACTAAAATTTTTGATTTAATAAATGTCAAACACATCATTTGAGTTATCTGTATTTCAAATTTTATCTCATTTGAACCAATAGAACGCATTCTAGAGCCCTCTGAAGTGGGAAACTTATTTCTTGCTAACCTTGTATATTCTACATTAAAAGTGGATCAATTATTTAAAAAACAAGAATGAGATAGAACATTTTGTAAATCAAATAATTGGATTACGATTTATTTGAAATTTAATATTTCCATAGCATTTTCTATAGAGAAATATATATTTCCAAATAGACCTCACATATCTAAGCCTTCTCAATAATGCTTTCTTAGGGTCTATTCATACCCTCCTGTAACCAATCAGATCTCTAAAACTGTCGCCAATGAAGCATGTATGTCTATGATAAAATGGGAAGGTAGCTTCAGCCATTACAGTTATAAGTGAACTAGACCAAAACTTACAGAACAACTGGCAGAGTCTTTTACAGAACAACATTATACTGCTATTTGACTCCATATACCGCACTACTATACCATAACAATATACCACACAACTATACCTCCCTACTACACCGACCCGTGATGCGGTATAGTGGTGGAGGATTCAGAGGAGGTTGCACTCAGAGGAAAGTCTACTACATATTAGCATGCGTTTTTTCCCCAATAGTGTTTATGAAATTAATTTTCAGAATACTTTAACATATATTCTATAGTATATGTAAGGAAAGTACTGAATGGAAATATGGTGACCTTTCTTTCTACTGTAATACAAGTTTTTGGTATAATACAAATATTTCTATACTACAAAATTTTTCATCTTCTGTTCATTTCATAGAACCAATCAGTGGAAATTTACGTATTTAATTTAAACCATTTTTAACACCCAAGAAAGAATAAACCAATAAGAACATTTTCTTAATCAACTACGTGTAAAAATTGCCAGCAACGGCACTGAAAATATAGAAAATCGATGTGGCAATCTGAAGGTCTTTAAAAATTATACATCCCTGTACTTAAGGAAATAGTTAATAATACAACAGACAATTCATTGTCTAGACAACTTAGTCATATACTTTATTGCAAAATTAAGAATATGTAATACCAGTCTGAGATTAATCATGTGTGGATATAAATGTCCAGGCTTTTAACACTTTACAACTTAGTTGAATAGTGTTTATGACTTATTCATTCTGTCTGTCTGTCCGTTCGCACGATAACTGCCGTAAAAATGACTTTATTAAAGCAAAATTTTGGTATGTTGGTGAGGCGGTCTGTGGGACATTAAGGAATGTAAATGAATAATATCACCTAATTAGTTTTGGGTTGAAACCGGGTTGAAAAAATAAAATACATTGAACCCTATAGGACCTAATTTTTCAAACATTTTTAAGGAAAGTTAAACTTCACAATTTGCTTCGAAAATTTTAGGAAATATTCAAAATATCCCATAAAATATGTAAAAAAAAATCAGCAAAATATGTTAAGCAGTTTTTTAAATAAAAATGAAAATAATAATTATACCCATAATATAAGAAGGGATCACGTGACCCACTTCAAAATAAAATATGGCATTCATCTTTTTTTTCCAATGTAAAAATCGTGATTTTCAAAGTTCTTTTAAATTTATATTTAGTATTGCAACCCTTTCAAAACTGCTTAATTTTTGCGCATTTACTTTGCATCTATATTCTGCGCCAACGCAATTACAACATTTTTGAATTTAAATGATCATCAAACTTTGATTATTTCTACAACGAAGCCTAATTTTAATGGTTACAGAATGTAAACAAGTGATTGCAAGATGAGTTGAATAAGAATTACTGAATATTTGCAAGCAAAATTATTTAGCTCTGGAATCTGGATTAACAGTGATATGAATGAAATATTCATTGCTTTCACATAGAGAGCCATAAGATTTATATTTCGATAACGTCGTTTGAATAAAGTTTATTTTTTTCGATGAAGTTTTAAGTTTTCAAATATAATAAATTATTGTAGTACTGTGATAATTTAAAATATACCAGCGCTGAATGTATCGCATATTAGAGATGTTTTATTAAAAGTTGCATTTCGTTTGGAAAGGGTTTCATAATCAATGCTTTATGTATGATTGATCTTGTTTAATAGTTTAAGTACTGTTTACTCTCATTTTAATTAACTCGATCTGGTATTTGTTTTCAGTGTAATTTAAATCTTTGAAGCCCTAACTAATTATGTTCCATTGATCACAGCAACATGAAGTTTTGCAAATTGATGCCTTTTGTGGTACATTTTAAATCTTTTGATGTTGAACCTTATCGGACTATCCCGTCTATGGCCCACCATATGAATGTACTCTATATCTAATAAACAATAAAGACTTTTGACAATAATTTATTACAATTATTACATCCATTGAGTATTTGAACTCTTGATTTGAAACGCAAACAAATGTTCAAAAGACCCCCTCCTCCCCTAATTCCTGATTGCATTTTTGCAAAACTCATTAAAAAAATTAAGATTTTCAATACTGATAAATTAATTATCATTTCAAATATAATTTTTTTATTAGAAAACAGATGATATAAACTTTAAAATGCTAACATGAACCGTTCTCGAGGTATTTCACAATTTATGAACGGATTATTGAAATAATACACAAATCAGGACATTTCAATACTATTAAATAAATACTTATTTTATACGTGTTTTTATTCTGAAACGAATGGCACAAGCTTTAAAACGCTAGCATGAACCCTTTTCGAGATATTCCAAATTTTTCAAACACATTTATCAAAAAAATTCATAAAATTAAAAGAAAATGATAAGTAACTTTGAATATGCTCACTTTCCATCTGCAATATTTTGCAACAAATGCAACACATCTGTTGACATCGTCTTTGTAGATCGAATTTGCTCCATTCGCAAGAGAAGATATTTAGTTTTATTATTTGATGCCAAAGAATTCTCAATAGTCATCTATTTCATGGGATATTAATTTCATCGTATTTACATTTCAATGAGGATTTTGCACGTGAATATGAAAGGGCTTTCCGTTTGGAGTAATAAATAAGTTCATAACAGCTCCCAATTTCAATTGGTGAGATGTTAATTCAATGCCAAAAAAGTTGTTAATTCAATGCTTTGTGGAGGAACTTATATCGCTTAATTTTGAGTGAAAGATACAAAGTTATTGCTTATGTACCCTGTAAAACGTTCTGCAACCTTTGCTCATTCTTTTCAGCTACTCTATTGATAATTAAAACTATTAAAAAAGCCGTATTTACAGCGTTCATTACATTTCCAGCTTTATTTCTGAAATATTTAGCTAATTATCGTCTTCCGAAGCGTTAGATTTGTATTTATATATATACAAGGTAGGATCAAAAAGTTCGGAGACTGTGCTGATATCTCCAAACCTGATTGGAGGAGAGGGGAGCTATTTTACCGTGGCGTAGAGCCGCATGTGACGCGAGATGTGAAGAGATGTTAAGAGGAATATTTATACAAATTTTCACTTTTCTAAGTCAAGAAATAAATAAAAAAAATTCCAACATCCACCGTACCCTTAAGAACCCTGCAATCACTTTCATTCAATCGGACATGGTCACTTTACTGTAGATAAACCAAACGTGTACACTCATGAACCATTCCTCACAAAGCTATTGGAGATGATTAAGAACTTTCTTAGGAACCCTACATTAGGAAAAGGGACATCAAACATCTCTAGTGGATAAATTTATAAATTGATCATTATAAGTTGTGAACATTTTTTTTACTCTCTCAACTCATAGTGCTAAATTGACACCTGGCGAAAATATTTGAAACTAATATTTTATCATTAAAATCGCTTCCGTATGTCTTGGAAAATATGTCTACAGAGTTTGGTTGTTTTTTGGCTGCTAGCTATGTCAGCAGAATTATCTAAACAGTCTATTATTTTTCGTCGTGGAAAAGATAGATTAAAATATGTTAGCTGTACCATGAATTGCATTTTCTTATGTATTTCAAGGCATCGTTATAAAATAAACGCAGATTTAATTTGAATCAGTATTTATCCTGTAAATGGAGGTGATTAATATCATGTATTTGGAGGTAATTAAGGACTTTCTTAGTAATCCTGCATAAAGAAGAGTGGCATTAAACATCGTTCACTGTCAAACATTCACAAGCATGTTACTGAAATTTTAGGAAAATCAGCTGTCCGTATTGGGGAGTAAATTTCCTGATAGTTACAATAACATATATATAAAAATATAAAAATAACCCTTCAGCAGACAATAATTAGCCAACTATTTAGGAAATGCAGCTGGAATTTTCATGAATTCCAGTAATTGCGGCTTTTCTGATAGTTTGCCGAAATGATCATCAAAGTAGCTGAAAAAAATGTGTAAAGGTTGCAGAATATTTCACAGTGTAGTGGACAAATTTATACATTGGTCATTATAAGTTGTGAACCTTTTCTTTTTTACTTTCACAACTCATAGCGCTAAATTAACCCCTGACGAAAATATT
Organism: Amaurobius ferox; assembly: GCA_951213105.1. NCBI lineage: Eukaryota > Metazoa > Arthropoda > Arachnida > Araneae > Amaurobiidae > Amaurobius > Amaurobius ferox. The sequence continues at coordinate 94,831,547 of OX578146.1, forward strand.
TGATACTAATATTTTGTCGCGAAAATCGCCCCCGTATGTCTTGGAGAACATGTCTACCTAGTGTGGTTGTGTGTTTGGCTGCTATGTCAGCAGAACTATCTAATCCGGCTCTTGTTTTGTCGTGGTAGTGATAGATTAAAATATGCCAGCGCCATCATAAACTGCTTTTCTCTTTCTTATATATCTCAAGGCATCGTTGAAAAATAAACGCAGATTTAATTTGAATCATTTTTTATCCTGTAAAATAAATGAGAACATTTTTTTTCCCGATCACTTTTCTACCCACTACATGGAAAATATAGAAGATCGATTGGGCTAAACGCAAGGTCGTTAAAAATTATGGATTCCATCATTTTGCGGAAGAATTAATAAAACAAAGGATCCATTCTCTCGACATTCTTGTTTATATATTTTTACCGTCTCATTTAAAATGTGGTATTTAATATCAATTTACGATGCATCGAACGTGAGTGAAAAACTCGCTTACAGAAGAATTTTAACCAGATCTTACTAAAATTAATGACAGTATTTTTACTTGCCTTCCCGTTAATGTATGGGTAACGGAGTTGGCATTACTGTTTACCATTTGCAAGTTTAGGGCGTGTTAGAGAAAGAATTCGCTATTTTTATAGTGACGTCTGCATGTTTGTTTGTCCATCTATTTGGTATAACAATGCATCCACCTAACTCAATATTTAATGGGATTTATAAAGACATTTCTTGTCTCAACCGGGGCTCGATCTAGGGATCTTCGTACTGGCCAACCGGCGTACTCTTAAGTTCAATAATTAAAACAAAATGTAACAGGGCGAAACGCCCATTTTTAAACTGCGCATGATCACTAAGTCTCCTACAAAACAACTTTCTAACAGCGAATCAAAGTGCGTGGACTGGCATGCTTCGTGGTTTAAACGTGCTCCTGTATGTTACACACGTGTTTGATATTTAAATGTGTTACTTTGATTTCATTATTTTTCTGTATTTGTGTAATATAATATTCAAATTTTAAAAACTTACATTATATTTTATATTAGCATTCTCAAATATTGAAATTATATTTTTATAGTTTAAATTTCATAATTATTTGTTCCATTATGTTTCAATTTGAAATGTTTTACAGCTCGTATACTTCATATGTGTGAGTCCATTCAAATCTGGGATTTTTGCTGCCCTAACAGCATTTTTTTCACAGTGACGTAAGATTTACGTCACACTGTGACTTTGGGACGTCACAGGACGTCGCAGTACGTCTCGGCAATGTCATATTGAGGTCACAGCGAAGTCATTTTGGTCATTTCCATGATCGTTCGTGACGTCGCATATTAAGTTGTTTGTGACGTCATATCGTAATTGCCATTGTAATGTCGTCACATTGTTGCGTGTTAATTAAATTGTGAAAATGTCACAATGAAGTTTCAAAGTTACTAATACGTAACGTCGCATACAAGTCACAAATATGATGTAACATTGTGACCCAGGTGTCACGTGACTACAACGTCACTGTCACACATGTGACGATTTTTGCTGTGAGTTTGGCTTCTTTACTAATCATGTAGGGATTTCTTTCTGCTGCCCAATTTGGCATCGCTTCAAAGTTGCCTTGCAACGATACCTTTTAAACAATAGTATATTAAACGCTATTACTATTACATCCTTGTTTATATCAATATGCCGAAGTGCTATGTCTATGTTCCAAGATCTTTGTAGCATCAGTGTGCGTAATGCTGGTATTCTTTGTCTCATTGGATTCTTCTTCAACAGCAGCATCTACTTTATTCATTGCAGCAACTATTTCCGCATTTGCTAAATACTATTTCTGAAATATTCGGCTAATTATTGTCTGCCAAAGGGTTGTTTATATATATATATATATATATATATATATATATATATATATATATATATATATATATATACATATATATATATATATATATATATATATATATATATATATATATATATATATATATATATATATATATTATCATCAGTGTTTGAGGCAAGACGGACCTCAAAGTAGAATATCTCCGTAAACTGCTTGAACAAGTAAAAACTGCATTGCAGTCCATAGTTCCAACAAAATCAGCTTCTGTGCACACAAATTCTGCTTCAAAAACTAGCAATTCAACCTCAGGCCATAATTTGCGTCCTCCCCGCTGTCCTAAAATCCTTACAGAACCTCGATTAAAGAAAATGCTCGAGTCCCGTATTTTTCGGAAAACCGGGATTCTACTGTATGTCCATGGGTGTGGGAGTATGCGTGTATACGTGTGGGGTGCTGACGCAAAAACTCCAGAACAAATTCACCTATATAGAATTCTTGTTATAGATTCTGTGAGACCAGAAATTGATCTCACACTTTGATGAGACAGCTTTATGCCTTTTTATTTATTATGTTCAAAACGGCAAACAATACTGCCAGTCTGGATGGCGCCTAGTTTTACAGCATGTGAACCTAAAGGTCAGAAAACCATAAATTTAGGAGAACCAAGACAGAGGGGGCCGAGCTGGCCCTTACGAGGATGTGGAATGGTTCCATTGGTTAAATGAGTAACCAATGAAAAAAGGGGCTTGTTATGTTACACTGAATGCTGCAAATGAAAGCAAAGGTGGAGTGACACCCCCAAGGGAAAAAGAGAGCCACAACCTGTGACTTGAGAAGGACTCTTGAGCAACTGGTAGCAGATACAGTGATGACATAACGACTTAGGAAAATTTGTGCAATGAAGACAGCACAATGACTTAAGAACGAGTTCGACATTATGATGCAAAGATATGACGAAAGAATCTACGTAGATATGACTTTAAAAAAGTCTGATGTGGGCAGCACATGACTTTCCTTATATAATGCAATAAATTTACTACTTTTACAACAAAACAAATCTGATGTGGGCAACACATGACTTCCCTTATGTAATGCAATGAATTCACTACTTTTACAGTTAAAAAAACTGTTGTGGGCAGCACTTGACTTTCCTTATATAATGCAAAGAATTCACTACTTTTACAGTAAAAATAAAATAGATTATTCTTATAGTAGATACTTATATTCTTTTCAAGATATTGAATTTTCATCAATTAATCGTCATTTTCAATGATTTAGTGTCATTTTTATCAATTTTGCGAGATTTCCGTTAATTTGGCAACATTTGAAAAGTCGCCAAGCTGGCGACATACCACCAAATTCGATGCCAAAATCATGTCATAGAATCATCTCATGATCAAAAATGGAGTAGAAGTTATCGATCGATTAAAACATTGTAATAAAAATATATGTTTTAAAAGCTTTGATTTCCGCGACCTTTAACAACATTGATTTAACTAATTTATATTCAATCTTGGAAAAATTACATGAAGAATTTGATTTGAAGGATTTTATTACTTAACGTAGATACATTGATCTTATTGAACTGGTATTAAAAGAAAATATTCTATATAACGGAAAAAATTATTACCGACAAATAAAGGGAATCCCAATGGGAGGAGCCTGCTCATCCATCTTGGCCGATATTTACCTCTCAACTTATGAAAAAGGAACTCATATTTGGTCGGAAATACCATATTTCCGGTATGTTGACGACGTGCTATTGGGGAGTTATGAAACCACCCCCAATTTCGATTTCACATTTTACCCACCGGAATTGGAATTAATAGAAAATTGTAAAGAAGAAAATGAAGCGGTAAATTTTCTGGACATCTCAATAAAAAAACATGGATTATATGGTCATTATACAAAGTTATATGACAAAAGAGAATTATATAGTATTAAGATAAATCATATCATCGATTGGAAAACTAATCTTACCAAAAATACTTTCAGAAATATCATACTCGGACACTTCAAGAGAAATCAAATTTACAGCACGTTTAAAAAAGATTGCAATAATAGCAATATTAAAATCATAACAGAGGCTTTATATAAACATTATCCTATTTATTTCTTAAAGGATTGCTATAGATCGATTTTCCAGGATCATGTAGATTTTGACAGTTTACTTCTTCAATTTGCAAGTAAATAAAGTTTATGCGTGCCTGCTAAGAAAGCACGCATGCGTAAATCGAACATATATACGATAGCGAGTTGTGCAGGAATCACTTTTGGTCCAGTTTCCTTCTGTTTGGTTGTCTTGTTCTTCCGTGTCCGGGTGCCTTCGTATTAGCACGCATTGGGGACCAACCTTTGCTTTGCATTGGTAACGTGAGCGTTTGCCTAGGCTGGAAAAGCAGCTTTAAACGGGAGGGGGAGTCGCAATCCTCCCCAACCATTACATGCAAAGCATTTGGTTATCCCAAGTTCCTTTAAATCTTCTTTTTCTTGGATTACATTCTGCTTCGGAGTATAGAGCGGCTTGGCGCCTTTTCCTGAGTAGTGCCTTTGATTTTAGTGGATATGCATTGGAATTCTTTTTGAATTTGTTTACAGGCTTTTATATGATATATATATATATATATATATATATATATATATTATCATCAGTGTTTGAGGCAAGACGGACCTCAAAGTAGAATATCTCAGTAAACTGCTTGAGCAAGTAAAAATTGCATTACAGTCCATAGTTCCAACAAAATCAGCTTCTGTGCACTCAAATTCTGCTTCAAAAACTAGCAATTCAACCTCAGGCCATAATTTACGTCCTCCTCGCTGTCCTAAAATCCTTACAGAACCTCGATTAAGGAAAATGCTCGAGTCCCGTATTTTTCGGAAAACCGGGATTCTACTGTATGTTCATGGGTGTGGGAGTATGCGTGTATACGTGTGGGGTGCTGACGCGAAAACTCCAGAACAAATTCACCTATATAGAATTCTTGTTATAGATTCTGTGAGACCAGAAATTGATCTCACACTTTGATGAGACAGCTTTATGCCTTTTTATTTATTATGTTCAAAACGGCAAACAATACTGCCAGTCTGGATGGCGCCGAGTTTTACAGCAGGTGAACCTAAAGGTCAGAAAACCATAAATTTAGGAGAACCACGACACAGGGGCCGAGCTGGCCCTTACGAGGATGTGGAATGGTTCCATTGGTTAAATGAGTAATCAATGAAAAAAGGGGCTTGTTATGTCACACTGAATGCTGCAAATGAAAGCAAAGGTGGAGTGACACCCCCAAAGGAAAAAGAGAGCCACAACCTGTGACTTGAGAAGGACTCTTGAGCAGACTGGTAGCAGATACTGTGATGACATAACGACTTAGGAAAATCTGTGCAATGAAGACAGCACGATGACTTAAGAACGAGTTCGACATTACGATGCAAAGATATGACGAAAGAAGCTACGTAGATATGACTTTAAAAAAATCTGATGTGGGCAGCTCATGACTTTTCTTATATAATGCAATGAATTCACTACTTTTACAGTTAAAAAAATCTGTTGTGGGCAGCACTTGACTTTCCTTATATAAAGCAAAGAATTCACTACTTTTACAGTAAAAATAAAATAGATTATTTTTATAGTAGATACTTATATTCATTGCAAGATATTGAATTTTCATCAATTAATCGTCATTTTCACTGATTTAGTGTCATTTTTATCAATTCGGCAACATTTAAAAAGTCGCCAAGTTGGCGACATACCGCCAAATTCGATGCCAAAATCTCGCCAAACGTTATGGACCGAGAAATAAGTTATTCTTACAGCAGATAAATCAGAAGTACTACTCAAATACAAAAGTATTACTCAAAGTATCTTTTCTCATGAACGGAACGAGCTAGATCCACGACAATAATGTCACCCAATTTATCGCATGATATTACATATGAAAAGTGAACATGTTTCTCAACAGTTAATATAATTTTTTTAATTTATGTTATTTTTTGATAAATTTACTTAAAAAATGTGCAATATCTCGAGAACAGTTCATGCTAGCGTTCTAAAGTTTATGTCAATCGTTTTCTAAGAAAAAATTACATTAGAAATATCTATTTGCGTAACTTTATTAAAGGTTTTGATTTTTTGATGATTTTTCAAAATTTCACTCGACAATTTAGGGGTTCTGAACATTCAATTACGTTTAAAAACAATAGGCTTCCAATATTCACGGATTGTGATTTTTGTACCAAATTTCGTTCGAATCGGTCCACTCGTTCGTGAGATATCGTCTCCACAGTCTCACTGACACACACACACTCACAGACATCACTTCAAAAATGTTTGATTCGTGATCAGGGATGCTTGAAACGTGCTCTCCCGTCGAAAACTCAAATTCGAATTTTCGATCCCGTCACAATACTTTCCTTATACATTATGTATATAAGGAAAGTAATATACTGGTGCGGCATTATACTTGTGCGATATTATGTGCGACATTATGAGTCAGCATTTCAAGATGATCGTCGAAATACATGGTGCTGACAGAGTACAAGACAAATTGGAAGGTATGTGTTCCTCAAATAATGTCAAGTTATAAAGGTACTTTAGGCGTAATATCACTCTCTCTGGCCTCACATGCTATCTTCCTAAATAACTAGTAAGCAGAGTAATTAATTGTAATTAAATTTAATAAGTATTTTTTATGTTTTTAATAAATGTGTTATTGTTAATATTAAACTGGTGTAAATCTTTCGGTAACATATTAATTTATAATTTATTTATAGAACTCGCTCGAAAGTTAAATAATTGGAGGGTTTTATATAGAGACACAACAAAGCAATGTACAATTTAATTAACGAGTCCACTATGAACGAATTTACGACCATGTCAATCTTAATGAATTTAATATTTAAAAGTATAACTTTAGTTTTCCTTCCCACAGATACATTATGTGAAAAACTAGAGTATCATAAAATTTTTAGTAATTCCCATAATGAGAATTCGATTCGTCTGAATTTTTAGATTTTCATAGCATTAAGTATTCTATTGAAAACAATAATGATTCCATGGGCAATGACGGTAGTACATAATATATAGGACATTTCAGCATATATTTGACATCACGTCTGTTTCGACAATTGACTTTAGACACATGCGTATAATGTCAAAGTTTGTTAAAAATTAAATTCGAATATATTTTATATACTTTTGTCTAGTCCGTAGCATTTTCATATAAATAGGGGATCTAAATTTTTATACGCAAAAGAGCAAAAGAAGAACAGATCACAAGAGCAAAGAATTGAGCAAAAGAGGTTCATTTCATAAAAGTTGCACTGAATAATAAATATTTTAAAGAAAAAGCATTGGCTGTCCAATTACCTGCAATATTCAAGAAGATATTTACATTAGAAATAAAGTAAGAAAATGCCAAAATAGGCTATAAGGAAACATAGTACTCGTAATCAAGTTTGTTTTCGTGATGTAGGGGATGACTACAAATTTAATTTCTTTATAAAAAAATCTGAAAGACCGCATATTAGTACGGTTAAATTTACAGTTTATTATGTAAAAATTTAAATGTTTAATTAAAACTGATATAATCAATAGCAGCCTGAGAAAATAAACTTTCAGAGAATTTAACAAGAAAGATCAATCATGCTTAAAGCATTGATTATGAAACACTTTCCAACTTCAATGCAATTTTATTTAAAAAAATCTAAAATGCAATACATTCCTCGGTAATATTTTAAAACTTATGACAATGCTACATTAATTTATTATATTTGAAAACTTAAACTTTCATTGAAAAAAATGAACTTCATTCAAATGACGGCATTGAAATACAAATTGCCTGGTTTAAATATCTCTAAAATGCGATACATTCCACAGTAATATTTTTGAAACTATCATAATACTACGATAATTTATTATATTTGAAAACAAAATTCATCGAAAACAACTGAAATTAATTCAAATGACGTCATAGAAGAAATAACACGCCTGGATCTCTCTATAAAAACAGTATTTCATTCATAGCTTTCCCCCATTCATTTCATGCATCACAATACTATAATAATTTATTTTATTTAAAAATTAAGACCATGGAGCTACAAGTAATTAAGCTCTATGCTTAAAACTTCATCGAAAAAAATCGTCCTTCTCTTTATAAAATCAATTAATATTCACTCATATCAGCCATGCAGACTCCATGGGCTAAATTATTTTGTGTTAAAGAAGTACAGCAATTCTAATACAACTCATTCTATATATTTTGCTGTTTACATTTTACATAAGTGAAAAATAGGCTTCGTTGTAGAAATTATCAAATTTGGATAATCATTTAAACTCAAATATATTGTATTTGCGTTGTTTCAGTATGTAGATGCACAGAATTTAAGCAAAAATAAAGTAGTTTTAGGACGGATACAACACTCAATATGAATTAAAAAGAACTTAAAAAATCACGATTTTGAAACAAGATGGATGCCATATATCATTTTGAAGTGGGTCATGTGATCTTTTCATATCATGGTCACGTGATCGTTTCATATAAGAGGTGTCATTATTATTTTAATTTTTATTTAAAAAACTTCTGAATATATTTCGCTGAATTTTTTTTATATATTTTATGGAACAATTTGAATATTACCTAAAATTTTCGAAGCAATTTGTGAATTTTAAATCCGCTTAAAACATGTTTGAAAAATTAGTTCCTATAGGTCTCAATGTATTTCATTTTTTCAACCCGGGTTCAATCCAAAACTAATTGGGTGATATTATTCATTTATATTCCCATAGGTCCTACAGACCATCTGAACAACACACTAAAATTTCATTTTGATTAAGTCATTTTTATTATCGTGCAGTTATCGTGCTAACGGACAGACAGACAAACAGAATGAACAAAGTCATAAATACTTTTCCACTTTGTTGTAAAGTGTTAAAAATATATTCAAAACGAATAACTTGGGTATGAAATCTGAAAAAAAAATACATTTTTAATTCTGATAATGATTCTTATACAAGTAGATCTATATACTATATAATATATGAGACAGTCGAAGAGAGACTCACACTTCAGATAATTAAAAATACATTTCACAAATAACGAATTTTTGCAATACGTCTGATTTTTTTTTTCTTTATAAAAATCTCCAATTTTTTTAACTCCGTTCGAAACTGAATAATATGTCTGCCGTTGAAACACCGAAACCCTAAACCTCAAACAATCTCACCTATATCATTAATCTTCGCTTCCGTTACAAAAAAAATAGAAGAAATGCGTATTTTCTTTCTCATTTAAAAGCCTTTTTTCACGTTCACATATTTGCTCGGATGGCGCTATTAAATCTTTGACCTTTATCTAGTACAATTGGATTTTGAAATTTGATAGAGATTTGAAATTTGACACAAGGATGAACAAATTGATAAAATACGGTGGAAAACATTGTTTGTATCATTTCTAAAATTTGTATCTCTCGTTATCTAATGAAAAATTAAGTTTTAAATGCTCATTTAAATTATCATTATCGAAAATTCTGATTTTTTTAATGATTTAAAAGAATCGTTTGAGTATTCGAATCTGAAAATTCGATTTGTGTCCCAAACATTCGATTTGTGTTCCGAACATTTGATTTAGTTAAAAATAAATAAATTTCCAAATTCACTGATTGTAAAAATTGTACCAAACTATTTTCGAAACGCTTCACTCGTTCGTTACATATCACTTCCAAAGGCACTGGACACACACAATAATGAATACACAGACTAATATATACACATACTAATCCATTAGGAGGCAGTGAAAATAAGATACCAAGAAGGAGTGGGCAGAAAGTGAGGAAAATCGGCAAAGAGAGAGTGACAACAACGAACAATAAGTGATGTTTATTGCAACATGATACACCTATGCACTAAACGATAACACCTTCTGATCAATAGGTTGTAGGACCACCGCGAGAGGCTATACAGGCAACAACACGTCTAGGTACAGAGTCAATGAGCGTGAAGATGGTGTCCTGAGGGATGGCTGCCCATTTCCTGTCAACCATTTGCAAGAGTTCGCTTCTAAACGCGGCGGTGGCAGCGGGCATAAGCGAAGTCCAATCATGTACTAGACGTGTGCGATTGGCGAGAGATCAGGAGAGACTGGTGACCAGGCAAGCACCTGGGTACCTTGCAGGGCATGTTGACTGATGCGTGCCGTGCGTAGTCGGGCGTTATCCTACTGATTAATGGCATTGAGCATCCCCTGAAGGAAGGGTAGCGTCACCGGCCGCAGCACGTCATCCACGTATCGTTGGTCCGTCATAATGCCCTCAATACGGACCAGAGGTGACCTGCTATCTTAGCCGATGGCGCCCCAAACCATGATGCCGTACAGTGTAGCGTTCCACAGATGCAGCTGGATTGGACCTGTCACCACTTCGGCGCCAGACTCATACACGACGACTGTTATTGCTAAAACAGAAGGGTGACTCGTCTGAGAACACGACCCTGTGCCATTCCGCCGTCCACGTGGCTCTATCCTGACACCATTGCAAAAGAAGGCGTCTGTGCTTTTGGTTCAATGGCAGTCTTCTTAACGGGCACCATGAGTGCAGGTCGCAGGAGACTAATCGGCGGATAATGGTCCTGGTCTATATGGGAACATCAAAGGTGTCCTGCACTTGTTGCAAAAGGGCGACGAAAGTGGGCTGCCATTGCTTGCCGGCGGATGCGTTGGTCCACGCGTTCTGACGTCGCTCTGGACGTACCGACACCCCTCAAAGGTGCCACATTTCTTTGTTCCAACCATATTCGTCAAAGCTGGTGCACCGTGGACGCGTGTAGGAGGCTGTCCTCTAAAATTTAATGTATCGACCAACCTGCCCTTCAGAGGCCGATCACCATACCCCTCGTGAAGTCACCTGTCTGATGGCACTGTCTTGGTTGGCGGCGGCCTGGCATTCTTTCTGCTACTACACGTTTCCTTTGAGATAAATAAAATTGCAAAATGATTTCCCTGCAAAATGACAGTGCGGCACGACTATTGCCAATACTGCAGGTCCCTTGCCGTATATATCATTCAACGTGCGCGGAACAGCTGCGCATTTTGCATCAGTTACATAACTCGGTGAACTGCGTCTACCCTGAAATTTGCATATTTTTCTGCCACACCTTCTTGGTTTCTCATTTCCACTGCCACGTAGTGTACATACACACACTAATATATACACACACTAATATATACACCCACTACACCCACATACACACGCAGAGAGCGACGTCTCTCCAAAAACGTTTGATTTGAATTCAAGTGCACTTAGAACGTGCTCTTTTGTCGAAAAGTCAACTATGAATTTTCGACCTCGTCACAATACTCCCCCTATCTGTTATACTATGAACGGAAGGAAAATAATACATGTACCTATCTATAAGCGTTTGAAAGTTCTTCTCACATTTTTAATTCTTAGCAAAATATAGATATAAATTATCAAACTGTGAGTTGAGACCATAAACTGGATGCATTTAGTTGGATTGTGTTACTAAATACTACCGTAGAACATTTACATGCTTAATGAAATTAGAACGCTCAGTTTTCTGTATTGACAATACGATGGCACTTTTTAAACAAGCCTCCGTTCTCCACTTTAAACCGGCTTCAATTTGATCTGTAATTTAAAAATCCCTCCTTCCAAAAACCGGCCCTTCCAATGGGAGAAGTGTCACGTGAGCTACATATACGCGTTAGACTGTAGTGATATTATAAAAGTAGATGTGGAAAAGTTGTTTATATTCGACAATAATTTGGATCTCGAAATTCTGTCCTCCCGGAGACTACAGTCATCAAAACTATCCCTGTCGAACCTCAAGATGTCGCTGAAAATGATGCAAATTCACCAAAAGACTTACGAGTTCCCCATGCTGCTTGAATTATTGTTTTTAAAGCTTTTATTCATTATGCCAAACAGCAATCAAAATCCGTATTCACAGATTAACTAAATACAAATTTCGAGACCATGGATGTAGAAGTAAGGAGTTGAAACTTTATTAAGAAAACGCCAATATCGTTTGAGACAATAATTCAGGTGGCGCTGGTATAAGATAAGTAGCTCTGTATATTATGCATTTCTATGACGAAAATTTTAAAAATATTTATTTAAACTATCCATTTTGTAAAAATAAATTATTAGCGCAATGCAAAGTAGAACAGAAACCATAACGAATATCCCTACGTATTCAAAATTATTATACCTTTCAAATTATTTTTATTTCCACATATTCTATACTCTCTCCTACAACTATGCAAAACTACTGATTAATTATACTCCTAATTAGGAAATACTTAATTTAAAAACAATCAAAAATATATATACTAAATACTACGCCTTTCTGTTGTGTCGACTAACAATAGCAGCTACTTTACTGACAGAGACACCTATATATAATTCTCAAAGCATTATTGCATTTTCAAACGTTTCATCCATAGAAGTTTTACCTCCTTCTTTTTGACTCCATGGACGAGACTTTGTAACAAAATATCGCTATTCAAGTTTGCTACAGAAAAAAGCAACTTTACGAAAACGAATTTAATTATAACATTTCATTAAAAACTTAACACAAATAAACTACAAAATTTTACAGCATATGCATTTTTAGATTTAACTTTTTTGATAGTCTGATAAATATAATTGTTTAAGGTTGATTTATTTGCCTAGTAATTTGCTTAAATATTTTTATAATGCTGAATTTTCATTTTAAAGTAAAGTATCATACAGAACAGAGCTAATAAATGCAATGGATTTAGCGTTTTTTAACAGCTCCATTTAACCGGATTTTCTGCTAACCGATTTAACCTCGGCCCCAATTCTGCCGGATAACAGAGATTCTACTGTACTGCTATAGTTATTATGAAAGCTATCATTGTTATCAATTAATAACAATATAAAATTTTAAATATTGAATAATTCCTGCTGTAATTCAATTTGTAAAAGTTATATGTAGTTCAAGTTTTATATATACTGTATCTTCATATAAAATTTCATACCGATAGGTGCGTTCGTTTTTAACACTTTACAACATAGTTGAAAAGCGTTTATGACTTTGTTCATTCTGTCTTTCTGTCTGTTAGCACGATAACTACCGTAAAAAGGGCTTTATCAAAATGAAATTTTAGTATGTTGTTCAGACGGTCTGTGGTACCTATGGGAATATATATGAATAATATCACCCAATTAGTTTTGGATTGATCCCGGGTTGAATAAATAAAATCCATTGAACCCTATGGAACCTAAATTTTGAAACATTTTTTAAGCGGATTTAAAATTTACAAATTGCTTCAAAAGTTTTAGGAAATATTCAAATTATCCCATAAAATATATAAAAAAATTTCAGCAAAATATATTCAGTAGTTTTTTAAATAAAAAGTAAAATATTGATTACACCCTTTATATGAAGAGATCACGTGACCATTATATGAAGAGATCACGTGACCTACTTTAAAATAAAATATGGCATCCTTCTTTATCAAAATCGTGATTTTTAAAGTTCTTTTTATATCATATATAGTGTTGTATCCGTCCTAAAAACGTTTTATTTTTGCTTACATTCTGTACATCTACATACTGAAGCAATGCAATTACAATATATTTGAATTTAAATGATTATCCAATTTTGATTATTTCTACAACGAAGCCTTATTTTCATTTATGGAGAATGTAAACAGCAAAATATGTAGAATGAGTTGTCTAAGAAATACTGCATTTCTTTAACGCAAAATTATTTAGCTCATGGAGCTCATAGCTGATATGAAGGAAATATTCATTGATTTTACACAGAGAACCACCATACGATCTTTTCGATGAAGTTTCAAGCATAGAGTTCAATTACTTGCACCTCCATGGTTTTAAGTTTTTAAATAAAATAAATTATTCTAGTATTGTGATGAAAAGAAAGGATTGGAAAATTTTTTATGAATGAAATTCTAATTTTATATAGAAGCTATTTATATTTCGATGACGTCATATGAATAAAGTTCATTTGTTTTCGATGAAGTTTTCAAATATAATAAATTATTTTAGTATTATAATAATTTTAAAAATATTATCGAGGAATGTATCGCATTTTAGAGGTGTTTAAACCAGGCAATTTATATTTCAATGCCGTCATTTGAATGAAGTCCATTTTTCTCGATGAAGTTTTAAGTTTTCAAATGTAATAAATTAATGTAGTATTGCGATAATTTTAACAATATGACCAAGGAATGTATCGCATTTTAGAGATGTTTATATAAAATTGCATTGAAGTTGGAAAGTGTTTCATAATCAATGCTTTATGTATGATTGATCTTTCTTGTTTAATCATCGTATCCACAAACATGCACACACAAATGGTATTTTAACTACGGAAGGGTATTGTAACAGAAATGTCCTGAACACGTTCAGTATTTAAAATGTACGTACTCGCCAAAACTTCGAATTTAACAAACATCGAGTAAACAATATTTTCAAATTGAAATATGTACAGCTCAAACTGCTGCTAAATCATAAAATTGAAATAAAGCAGCAAAAATGCAATTCAAAGCTGCATATAAAAAGAAGAAAATTTGGCGAATGATGCAGTAACAGCAACCGTAGCATAAGTAGGGGAAAAGTTTTGCTAAAAGATAGAGAAGAAAACGGGGGTTAAAAACTCAAGAAGTTGTTAAAGACCCAGGAGGTTGCAGAGACCGCTTAGACGATAAGAGCATGTAATTTCGTCTAGTAGCTCAACTGTAGAGCATCGACATGACAGTTTGGAGCACCGGGGTTCGATTCCCGGTTGGGGCAGCAAGACTCTTTACAATGGCGCCCGAACATATCAACCCTGTAGGTTAGTGCAAAGATGTCGGAGGTCTTAAAGTGACTCTAGTACTACTAGTACAGATTCAATGGACTCTGGAAGATTGAGCTCTTATTTTAAATTGAGAGGATAACGACCACTCAGGAGGCTAACCTGTGTAAAATTAATAGAAGCAGGAGGCTAACCTGGGGTAAAATTAGCAGGAGGTGGTCAGTCAGATAGTCAATTGCCCGCCAATCCGACATTAGAAGGTTGTTGTTGAAACCCAGACACTCCGACCTACTTTAAAGGTGTAAGGTAACCATTTGGACGGAAGGGAAGTGCCACCCAATTTCGACCGTAACCCAGTGGGGCAGGCATCCACGGGGACCGTACCCTCCTTCTCCTACCACCAACCTCTCGGAAGGACTTACGAACCCACATGTTTAACGTGATCGTACTCCGCATGAACACGGAGGCAGTTGTGACAGCGTGCAAATCCAGCGCGCAAACCACCGAGCTACCGCGCCCGAAATGTGCCAACAGCATGCGGTGTTCCCTGGTGGTCACCCACCCAAGTACTAACCGTGCCCGATGCTGTTTAACTTCGGTGATCTAACGAGAACCGGTGTTTTCAGCACGGTAGGGTCGTTGGCTTGACATTAGAGGGTGGAGAATGCAAAGTCCACTTCGATGATAATAGCTTGCAATTTCGTCTCAGTAGTTCAACGGTAGAGCGTCGGCTGTCCAGTTCGGAGATCCAGGGTTTGATTCCCGGTTGGGGCAGCAAGAGTCTTTTTACAAGGTAAGAGCCATTGGTGTAACAAAATGATTGAACGGTAATATACCAATGAACTCTAAAATACATTGACCGGTAAAATACCAATAATTTCCTTATACAGTAATATAAGAAAATAAAAGCATTTAGACAACACTTTATCATTTATTTGTGTCAGAAGTCTGTGATATCAAAAAATTCTAAAATTGTAAAAGAAAACTTTTAAATAATCTAAGCATTACATCTTTGATAAAATTATTCAACTATTTTTTCTGCTATTTAAAACGTCTTATTAAAACGAGGTCTAATAAATGGAAACTCAATCTTTAAATGTAACAAAGAATAGTTCGGACTATAAGAACAACAGCATTACAATCTGATCAACGGGGAAAATATTTTCCCATTTTTTCATGTTTTTCCCCATTCACCTTTCATTGTTTTAACTCTTACAGAAGAACATTCTTAGAACTTAATTTTTTCGTATGTGATCTATATACAGAGTATTAGAGAAAGATTGTAACCGGGTTTGAACTCTTAAATATTAATCCTATACATGCTATGACAAAATTTTATTACGTAAGGCGAATAATTTTTTTAAAACGCTAATAAATGTACCCGGTGTTGCCGGAAATATCAGCGATTAATTGAATTCACTTATTCAATTTTTTAAAAAAACCTCTCTCTGCAGTATTATCTTTATATTATCTGCCTTTTACCTACCATATTATCTGCCATATTATCTTTATCGCCTGCCCGAAAATCCAACAACGTTACGATAAATACGTCATTGCTTCTCATAGCAAGGAACAGGTTGTGACGTCAGTTACAACTCCCAATGCACAGCAAGCTGAAATTGAAGAATAAAACCCTTCGTCAGCGGAATCAGAAATCTCAGTTTTTATGCTTTTGTTTGAAACGTTGCAGAAAGTTAGGAAATCGAGTAATTAAAAAAATTATTAGATTGCAAAGATATACACTAATATTTTCCAAACAGTAGAATTGTGCTCATCCTTAGTTTTCGAATGCTACGAAATAAAGACCAGATTTCCTCAAACATGATTATTTCAATATATTTAAAAATAAATAAAGAAATAAAGACATTGTCTACGGATTAGGTTGAAAAATCGGTAAAAAGAACCTTTTTCCTTTTGTTTTTCCCGATAATATTAAGATGGAAGTTCTGTCATAAAACTTTCAATCACTATGGAACCAATTTGCTTCAAAACTACTCAAAATCGTACTTCAATATAATATTACTAAAAATATAATTCAAATTTAGAGAGAGAAACAAAAAATAGTCGATTAGGTAGGTCTATCATACTGGGAGTTTTGATAACTTACTACCGAATTCCGCAGATGTCCGTTACAGAAGACACACACAGAGAAAAACAGACATGCCGAAAAGCAGACAAAAATATTTTGTAATTATATGACTCAGATTTTCCGCTGCGAAAGATACACACAGAGACAAACCTACATGCAGAAAAGCAGACAAACATATTTTGTAATTATATAAGACTCAGATTTTCCGTTACGAAAGATACACACAGAGACAAACCGACATGCAGAAAAGCAGACAAACATCTTTTGTAATTATATAAGACTCAGATTTTCAGTTACGGAAGATACACACAGAGACAAACCGACATGCAGAAAAGCAAACAAACATCTTGCGTATTTATATAAGACTCATATTTTCCGTCACGGAAGACACACACAGAGACAAACCGACATGCAGAAAAGCAAACAAACATCTTGCGTAATTATATAAGACTCAGATTTTCCGTCACGGAAGACACACACAGAGACAAACCTACATGCAGAAAAGCAGACAAATATCTTTTGTAATTATATAAGACTCATATTTTCCGTTACGGAAGACACACACAGAGACAAACCGACATTCAGAAAAGCAGACAAACATCTTTTGTAATTATATAAGACTCATATTTCCGTTACGGAAGACACACACAGAGACAAACCTACATGCAGAAAAGCAGACAAACATCTTACGTAATTATATAAGACTCAGATTTTCCGTCACGGAAAACACACACAGAGACAGACCGACATGTAGAAAATCAGACAAACATATTTTGTAATTATATAAGATTCTCAAATCTATGAGTAGTATATCTGGGAAAATTTAAAAAATAACACTTTACACAGGTCCAGTAGGTAAAAAGTTTATAGAATATTCTTGAGCGTTCGTTAAATAAAAACTGAAAGTTCTAAATTTCTCAAACAGAAATTCACGAAGATATTAAGAAACGAATTAACTGACTTTGGTCACATTAGATGCAAAATAAGTTACTTTTCAAATGTGCCCATGCAGATAATTTTGCACATCCAGAACATATATCCTTGCACTTCTTTATTAAACTTACTATTAGATTTTGCACATATTTAAATCACAACCATCGCATGTTATATCTGGTCTTTTTTATAAAATCATAAAAAAATACAAAAAACACACGAAATTTGAAACCAAAGAAACTTTATTACCAGATGGAAATTCTTTTATCAAACTTTTATCACGACTAAATTTTTAACAAGGGGAAATATACTTTACCTTTGACAGACAAACTTCTGCATTTAATTGAAGATGTTCTTTTTTCAGTGCGCATGCGCCAAGTCGGACATTTTTACCTAAGGTTCTATACTTATTTTTTTTAATTGAGTTAAGAATGTCAGATAAGTTTCAGAAAAGTTTTTGAGAAGCATACATTTTTTGACAGATAAATCATAGTTGTTAAAGAGAGATCAAGACAAATTTTAGAACTGAAACAGAGACTCTTTCAAATGTGACAGGAAAACTGAAAGGGAAATGGATGCTTCATATTTCACTTTTACATTAAAGGAAATCGAATTAATAAAAGTGCATCAAAAAATTTTTACTGAATTGTCAATATCTATTGTGTAACATTTGAGAACAAAAATGAATTTATGATTTCAGTGTGTTGGTTCCACTGAACAATGAAAAAAATATCCGATGTAGGCAGAACATCACTTTCCCTACGAACTAAAATTTTTTTTCACTGTATTTCTCTAATAGTTATTTGAAATTGCTCAAAATAACACGCATAATTATTTGAAGTTAAATTACACTGAATTTGCAATTATAATTCCATTTTTGTTTTCATGTGGTAACTAGACGTAATTTTAAAGGCGACGAAGAAAAGATGCGAAACTACCTCGAGAACGACTAGTCCTTGAATAATGGATTTATTATTTTCTTCGTTAAAGATTACGTATAAAACAAGCATTTAATTGATAAATTTGAGCATACATAGACTTTTATTTTAGATTTCGACAATTTTTAGGGCCATTTCGCCAAAATAGGCAGGTTATTTTTTTTCTAAATTGTACCAAAGTCTAATCAGCACTAGGGTAACCCCCAAGACT
The DNA here is from genome assembly GCA_951213105.1 of Amaurobius ferox. Lineage (NCBI taxonomy): Eukaryota > Metazoa > Arthropoda > Arachnida > Araneae > Amaurobiidae > Amaurobius > Amaurobius ferox. The sequence continues at coordinate 94,850,345 of OX578146.1, forward strand.
TACCTATAAATTTTTATGAAATTTGGGCCAATTAATGTTTGAATTAGAATGGACACATACATTGCGCATACACAGACATAGACACACATACTCACACAGACACACACACACACACACACACACACACACATACTCACACACACACACACACACACATACTCACACAGACACACACAAACACACACACACACATAAAGACACATACACAGACATACACACAGACTTCAGACACAACATGGTTTTTTCGTGTTCTAGAGATCCCCCAAACGTATAGCTCCATCGAAAACTTAAGTTGCGATTTTCGATACGATCCCAATACTTTCCCTATGCATTAATGAAAACTGAATTAATGTAAAAAAAAATAAACATTGATGAAAAAATAGTTAGTAACTCTGATACTCGCATACGTTGATATGCAAAATCATTTCTTTCTCAAATTTCGAATGGGAAAACGTCGATTGTGCTATGTGTGATGATGGTACAAAGTACTTACAAAAATGTTTCGATACAATTTTATTTCATTTTTATTTTAATTACGCAGTTTTGATAGATTAATATGTTGCAGCTTATTTCTTCCGAATCGGACATTAAGCGATTATTATATTAAAATTAATATTTTATTGTATTATAGTAATAAATATTTTATTTTATTAAAATTAATATTTTTACACTTTTATAGAGGAATTGCTTTAGATTACAGCTATAATCGTATATATAATTAGAAGAAAATTTTCGTATTAGGTTTTATATTGAATTCGGCACGTTCTTTTAATCATATCAATAGCCCAATTGAACGACGCCGAGCCTCTGTGAAATGTTTTGAAAATGCAAGCTGCTGCCTATATTTTTTAATTTGGATTTTTTTTATTTTCCTGAAATAGCACCTCCTCCCCCCTCCAAACATCGAAAAAAAATTGAATGAAATAAATGTATTGATAAAAATATACTTTGTTTCTTTTAGCTGAAAATTCCAAGAAAGCATCTCCCTACATACTCCGCGTATTTCAGTTGCATTTGAAGGGACGCTTCTAACGGAATTCTTGTAAGTTTAGCAGAAAATTCCCAGTAAATAATACCCCCTACAGTTTCCAAAATTTTCAGTCGCATTTGAGGGGGTGGGTCGAGGGAATTCTACGGCAAAAATTAATGAAAAAGAGAAAATCCTGAAATATAAACATAAAGTTTGAGTCAATAAGTCAGCAAATAAACGATAAACAGAATTTTCAGCACACATTCAGGCTCTACTTTTCTATCAGATAAAATAGGTTCTACTCTTCTATCAGATAAAATAGAATTTTAATGTTTAAATGTAAAGAAACAATTTCTTAAACAGTGGTACAAATCTTTTTAACAATTGCAGAATCCTCTTTGACGATAAGGGCTTGCAATTTCGTCCAAGTAGCTCAGCGGTAGAGCGTCGGCTGACCAGTTCGGAGATCTAGGGTTCTATTCCCGGTTGGGGCAGCAAGGTTCTTTACAATGGAGCCCGAACAAATCAACCCTGTAGGTTAGTGCAAAGATGTCGGAGTTCTGAAAGTAACCCTGGTACGACTAGTAAAAATTCAGTGGGCTCTGGAAGATTGAGCGCCGGTTTCAAATTGAGAGGATAACGACCACGATGGATACTAACCTGTTGAAGTTCCAGGTCGCCCAACTCATCCGAGGACACGAGCAGAAGATACTAACATGAGAAAGACCCAGGCCACCCGACTCACCCTAAGGTATGAGCAGCTGATTGAGTGGCCGGGCGGCTACTAATATGTTGTTGTTGTTGAGATCCAGACCGTCCGACGTACCAGAAAAGGTGTAAGGTATCTGTTTGGACGGCCGGAAAGTGCTACCCAATTTAGACCGGAACCTAGTGGGGGAGGCATCCACAGGGACCGCACCCTCCTTCCCCTACGACCAACCTCTCGGAAGGACTTACGGACCCACAAGTTTAACGTGATCGTACTCCACGTGCACACGGCGGCAGTTTTGGCAGTGGCGGGAATCGAACCCGGGCGGCTACTAACCTGTGTAAAAGTAGTAGCAGCAGGAGGCTGACCTGAGGTAAAAATAGCAGGAGGTGGTCAGTCAGATTGTCAGCTGCCCGACAATCTGACATTAGAGGGTGGAAAATGCAGATTCCATTTCGACGATAACAGCTTGCAATTCCATCCCAGTAGCTCAACGGTAAATCGTCGGCTAGCCAGTTGGGAGATCTAGAATTCGGCAGCAGCAAGTCTCTTTACAAAATTTCTACTTTCCTGTGGCAATGATTTAAACCAGAGGAATTTTATTCGAACATTACGCATGTCAGTATACATCATTCAAGGAGAAACCTTTTCGTGTCAGTCCCTAATGCGAATTGTAACGCAAAACTCAATTGCACTCTTTCAATACAATCCAGGGATATATTCCTTTCTCTGTTAAGACCCCCAAGACATATGAATTCTTATTTATATAATAATAAAAGAGGCTTTTCGAATTAGAATTCGGCTGCAAAATAGTCAAATGGATGCTAAATAATGTAGACAATGCTAAGGTCTCAGACTGACTTTCGCTACAAATTAAAAAGAAATGATTTTGACAACTGATTTATAACAGGGATTTATAACAACTGATTGACATAAGTGTGATATATACTAATATGTGATACAGTAGTGATGTTATTAAACTATGTGAGTAACATAGTACGTAGTATATAAATAGACAGATACTGCTTGCTTTGACCATTCTGTATACGCAATCATTTTATATTATACAACAATCACGGTGATTTCTTCCTGCTCCTTTATTTAGCGTCGGTTCAGGGATGCCTTGAAATACCACATTTTACACAATAGCACATCACAAACTGCTGTACTTCAGTACATTAAAGTGATACTTCTAAAATCTCTGTACCCTCAGCGTGAAAATGCTGGTAATATTTATCTTATTGAGCTTTTTCTCAACAGAAACAGCAGAGGCTCGTTTATTCACTGCAACATCAATTTCGCATTCTTTAACCCCTACTCATCAACGTTTGGGTCAAGTTAGATCTCAACGTCGGATACCACTTGAGCATGTCCAAGAACACTTCGGTATTAAGAACAAGAAAGATCAATCATGCTTAAAACATTGATTATGAAACATTTTCCAACTTCAATGCAATTTTATTTAAACAAGTCTAAAATGCAATACATTCCTCGGTACTATTTTGAAACTTATTATTATATTTGAAAACTTAAACCTTCATCGAAAAAAATGAACTTCATTCAAATGACGGCATTGAAATATAAATTGCCTGGTTTAAACATCTCTGAAATGTTATACATTCCTCGGAAATAGTTTTAGAATTATCATAATACTACGATAATTTAATATATTTGAAAACTTCATCGAAAACAACTGAAATTAATTCAAATGACGTCATAGAAAAAATAACACGCCTGGATCTCTCTATAAAAACAGGATTTCATTCATAACTTTCTCCCATTCATTTCATTCATCACAATACTATAATAATTTATTTTATTTAAACATTTCATTTAAGACCATGGAGCTACAAATAATTAAACTCTATGCTTGAAACTTCATCGAAAAAAATCGTCCTTCTCTTTATAAAATCAATTAATATTTCATTCATATCAGCCATGCAGACTCCATGGACTAAATTATTTTGTGTTAAAAAAATACAAGAATTCTAATACAACTCATTCTACATATTTTGCTGTTTACATTTTACATAGGTGAAAAATAGGCTTAGTTGTAGAAATAATCAAATTTAGATGAACATTTAAACTCAAATATATTGTCATTGCGTTGTTTCAGTATGTAGATGCATAGAATTTCAACAAAAATAAAGTAGTTTTAGGACGGATACAACACTCAATATGAATTTAAAAGAACTTGAAAAAATCACGATTTTGAAACAAGATGGATGCCATATATCATTTTGAAGTGGGTCATGTGATCTTTTCATATCATGGTCACGTGATCGTTTCATATAAGAGGTGTAATTATTATTTTAATTTTTATTTAAAAAAGTACTGAATATATTTCGCTGATTTTTTTTTTATATATTTTATGGAACAATTTGAATATTACCTAAAATTTTCGAAGCAATTTGTGAATTTTAAATCCGCTTAAAAAATGTTTGAAAAATTAGGTCCCATAGGGCTCAATGTATTTCATTTTTTCAACCCTGGTTCAATCCAAAACTAATTGGGGGATATTATTCATTTATATTCCCGTAGGTCCTACAGACCGTCTGAACAACATACTAAAATTTCATTTTGATTAAGTCATTTTTACGGCAGTTATCGTGCTAACAGACAGACAGACAGACAGACAGACAGAATGAACAAAGTCATAAACGCTTTTCAACCTTGTTGTAAAGTGTTAATAAAACTAGCGATTTAACCATAATTTACTCCCTGCTGATTATTCGAAAATTTCTATAGAGCCTCCATCAATCAAAAATGCTCCGTTCCTTTTCTTTTTGAATAACAAGAATTCTGCTATAATATGTTTTGTCCAATTGAATGATATATTTTGTCTAATTGAATGAATGAACACAAGAACCTTGTTAGTTGAATATACCAAATTTTCGGGACAGCAAAAATATGAATATAAATTTCAGTCATATTTAATTGCAATTACCAATATTATTAGAGATAAATATAAGTTACTTACTACTTGCAAGCGAAATAATTAAATTTTGTTAATTTTAGTTCAAGAAAGAGTAAAAACTGAGGTGCTTACCTTGTTATTGCACCAAAATTATTAAATAATTGTATATTCGAACAAAATGTTGCTTTATTGAAGCACAAAGTACAGTAGTTTAAATGAAAACAGTCATTAAACCAATTATCTGGTTTGTGAACTGATTGGACAATCGTTTAAATTCGGATTGTTTAAAACAATAACCAATGGTTATTCGTTATCAATTTCTAATGTCTGACTGTTACCGTTTTGAATTTCTATCCCAAGCTGATCGTAGAACCAAATATCATAGTGGCTTGTGTCATCATATCTTTGCATAGCACTGCAGCAGGCATCTACTCGGTTGAGAACTACTGCAAAAAAGCTTTTTCAAGTTAAGAACTTTTAAAGATCATAGTGGTTGTGGCATCACCATACCTTCTAGCTGATTTCTTATTTTATGCTCTAAGCGAGCTTATTGTTAAAACGTTCTTTAGTTTTCAAAAATGCTTTAATAATTCTGGTATAATTTTAGCAGTGGTCTGTATTTTAAATTCAGGGGAACTCTAGATATGTGTTCTAGTATAAAATCTGTGTTTTGCATAGCAATTAAATATTTATCTTAGCAATAACTTGTGAAGATTTTGAATTTAAATTCACAACATATCACTCCTTTACCCCGTAACGTAAACATACTTTCATGTTAGTTTGAGAGGGAAACAACTCAAAACTGTCGAACTACACCGATACAGAATACAAAACATTTTAACCTCGGTCAAAATAGCTGAAGATCACGATTTCTTGTTTGCACAACAAGAGAAGTAACTTCTTGAACAAACATTCCGCAACAATGGAAAGCTCGAAAAATGCACCAAGACCTACAGGACGCACATAAAAATAAATTAATTGCTTGTTTGCGTGTAAAGAAAGAGTACAGATATTTCAATATTTAATTTTAACAAACCCTTTTCGGGGAAGAAGACATGGTGCACGCGATGGGGTTCAGAGATCGTAATTAGAACGAGAAGAACTACATTGTAGCGATCTGTGTACACTAAATTCAGTAGAATGTCTAAAATGTCTACTTGTTGCTACAACAAAAACTAAACAAATGGTGTCTGATCATGCAACATGATCTCTATTAACAGTAACATGTCTGTGGCAGCAGTGCATTCCAACATATGTGTCGTATATAAAGTTATTTAGTAACAGATAAAGGGTTAATGAAGGACAGTTCAACCACAGTGTACTGAATAAAGGTGACCTACTTCTTTCACTAAAATGAGGTTTATGGAAGCAAAAATAACACAATAATGCAGCATATAGCTGATTCGATGATGCGTTGGATCCCCTTCGTTAGTGCAAGAGAACCAACAAACCCAAAATCCAACAGAAAATGAAACGTTTTAAAAAATATCCATTCCTCTTTTGGCGATTCATGCGGCCCATTCCTATTTTGTCGGACTGTGCGGCCTATTCCTCTTTTGACCTTCGGGTTTGAGGGTCTGTCTCGAGGATACACTGGATCCCCTTCGTCAGTGCAAGAAAATCAACAAACCTGAAGTCTTAAAGATGAATGGGTGCGAAAGGAAAAAGCAGGGGGATTATGTACCCAAGATCATCTTATGTATTACTTGTCGTTTCGTATTGGCTAGGAGATTATCCATGCTGCTTTCTGATTGCTTCTCTTTTAATCCAGGTCTTGGGTATATAGTCTCCCCTGCTTCTTCCTTTAATCCACATTTTGCTTTGGACTTCGGGATTGCTGGTTCTCTTGCAATGATGAAGGGGATCCAGCGTATCATTGAAACCGCTATATGCTGCATTATTTTGTTCTTTGTGCTATAATTTCTTATCCGTCGCACAAAGTTCATTTTACTAAGGTTTATGTGTCAAAGTTCGAAGCTATTTGCAGAAGAACATTAATACAATGCGTTTCGTCAAAAATACAAACTGTTTCTTTGTAATTATATCACAATGTGAAGTACTTAGTGAACCCAATACGGGAGGCAGGGGCGGTTTCTCGCCTGCTAACTGGGCATGACTGCTTTGCTGTCATATTTGTGCCGTATTGGCATGTTTACTGAGGCAGCCTTCTCGCTATGTGATGCTAATGAACCTATGGACAAACACCACTTGCATCGCAGCAGAGTCCACCATGGTGCTACTGAGACTTCCAGATATTGGGAGCCTCAGCCTTCGGTTATCTTTTGAACTCTTGTCATTTTCCGCATTGTTTGTTCTTTTGTCTACTTTTGTTCCTGTTCTTATTTTTTTATGTTAGAATGTTTGCTGTTTTGTATTTTACTCATGTGCCCCAACCATTGGAACTAAAAACAAATATCCCAATGTAAGATGCTGATCAATTAAAATCTAGAAAGCAGACGATTATTTCTGAAATGCTGGGTTTTCATCTTCAGAACTGACCACCAAATGATAGTGTAGCGAACGATCATAAAAAAAAATGCTTTGAGATGGCGACGACATTAGCTCAAAGCTGTGATGCTGGTCTACCACGCTTTGGCATAATAAGTCTGTAGAGGATTCGATATAAACACTATACGTACGAACACATCACACCGACCTGTCGCGCTTTGGCACCAAGATCAAACTCCGGCACTACAAAGTTGATGATTACACCTTCTCGCTACAAGAGCTTTGCCAGATCGAGCAAGCAAAATGAGTAAACATCCTGTTGAAGGATAAGAAAAACTTGAGCAGCGTATTCAACCACATATTAAATGAAAATACAGCATGCAGTTGCTTTAAAAATACGCTGGATCCCCTTCATCAGTGCTGGAGAACCAACCAACCCAAAGTCAAAAGGACGAAATGGTGAGCTCGTTTTGTCTCTTTGGCTTAGGGCTTGTTGGTTCTCTAGTTGGGTTTACTGGTTCTCTATCTGGGTTTATTGGTTCTCTATCTGGGTTTGTTGGTTCTCTACTTGGGTTTGTTGGTTCTCTAGTTGGGTTTGTTAGTTCTCAAGTTGGTTTTGTTGGTTTTCTAGTTGGATTTGTTGGTTCTCTAGTTGGGTTTGTTGATTCCCTAGTTGGGTTTGTTGTTTCTCTAGAAGTTAAATAAATGGGAGACATAACTGTAATCCAAATATAAGAATCGTATACAGTAACAAAATGTATATTTTATAACTTCATGAAATCTTAGGTCACGAAAGGGACTAGCCCCTCTCATAATCAATACAATTAATTATTATAGGACCCCCTAACAAAACATACTTAATATATGACTCCCAAAATAAAGCGCACTCATTCCACGTAGAACAAAACTCGCTACAGTTTGAATCAAGAATAAAAAATAATTATTCCCACAAATCGACATGGATTATTAAATGAATTAAATTGATTATTCTAAAGATATTAAATGATCGCTAACTTGACGCCATTTAACAACAATCGCTACGTTGGCGATATTGTACAAGTTTATCACCACAAATGCATTGTTAAAATCGTCAAATTTGATACCCAGGTCGAATTGTCGCCAAGTATAATGGCGGCAGAACAGACTAGTGGTTAGAACACGGGGATTGCACTCGGAGAACCCGAGATCGATTCCACTCTCTACCCATACTATCCCCGTGTTCACGCAAAGTGAAATATGCGGGACTAAAAGTCCTTCCGAGCGAATGGTTAGAACACGGGGATTGCACTCGGAGAACCCGAGATCGATTCCACTCTACCCAAACTATCCCCGTGTTCACGCAAAATGAAATATGTGGGACTAAAGGTTTTTCCGAGCGATTGGTAGTAGGGGAAGAATAGCACGGTCACTGTGGATGTCGTCCCAACTGGGTTTCGGTCTAAATTAGGAGGCACTGTCCCAATAACCCAAATAGATTCTATACACCTTCGGGTAGGTCAGACGGTCTGGTTCAAAAGAAAGAAAGACACGTAGATAAGGACTGTTCTGATATAATATAATATTTAAAGCAATACTCCAACTACTGAACTACTATAAATAATTTTTGATATCACATCAATTTTCAATGTCTTTGCTAAAAGAAATCAATTACCACGTCGTATTAATAAATTAAACTCCTCTTTCTGACACTTTTCATAACAATTTGTTTTGCTTCGCAGCCTCAAAAATGCTCATTTTTTAAAAAAATTTTCTCCGGATAAATTTATTAGATTGACAAATATTTAACAATATGTGCAATGATTCGTTTTGGCGTCGATTCTTTAAAAATGCCAACAGAAATATCATTAGTATCAAATAATTTTTAAATGAGGAGATGCAAATGTGAATGATGTGCATTCTTGGGGAATTTTCAGTCAAATCAATTTAAATATATTTTTATCGCGTTGTGTTTGTTCTTCGGAGAATAAGTTTTAAAATGCATTGATAAAAACTTTTTACACAGCTTTTGTATATTTTTAAATCAAACTAGAGGTAGATGTTTAAAATTCAAACATATATCTCATTATTTGAATTTTTTTTTTTTTTAAGGGTTTAAGTATTATTAAAATGGAAATACATTTAAATAAGTGCTTATTTGCGAAATATACACCTATATCATATACAGCAAATTGGAACTGACTGGAATAAATGATAAATTACACAACCCAAACTGCCATTTGTTACCATAAACCCCTGGGTTGGTCGTGTGGTCTGGGCCTTCAACAACCCAAACTGCCTTTATGGTAGGTCGGACGATCTGGGTCTCAACAACAGCAACAGCCCAAACTGCCGAAATCTTGAAATTTTGCATACACTTGGAACATGCCATATAAACACTGAGAAAAATCCAAAATCTTGAAATTTTGTTAAAAATATTTATAAATATCGCATTTTTGCTTTCTCTGCAATACACATTAATGTATAGGGAAAGTATTGGAATTTTGATGTCTGTGTGAATGCCTGTGTGTGTGTGGGGGGGGGGGGGGTTCTCGAGATATTTAAGATTTTTAGTATTTTTGTTATGCCGCCTTTGAAAATATATCTTCTTACCGCATTAAAACAAAAATTGAATTAAAAGTGCAAATGTAGTGTTATTTTGAGCTTTGTGCAATTAAACTTAATTTAATGAATTATTAAATAAATTGATAGAAACTGAATTTGAATCTGCAGAATAAGTCAGGTGATGTCCACATCATAAGTTTTGTTCTAACATTCTTCCAGCTGTAACTCAAGAACAACTAGGCACACAGCAATCATTTTTATACTATTATGCTAAAAAAAAAATTCTAATTTTGTTTAATTAACTCTACTGATATACAACCTACCGTTCTTCAGATAAATTAATTTATAGTTATACCAGAAGATACTTTTGCATTTAATAATTCAAATTTGACAATTTTTATTCCATTTCTAACCAGAGTAACAGAGTTATATACGCTTCAAAAACCAAAATCGTCTGCTAGTTATTCTAATAAAAATATTTAATTTTCTTTTATTACTGACTTAATCATGGAGGTAAAGGAGTGAACTCCATACTGAGAAAATGCCAATATCATTGGAGACAATAATTCAGGTGGCGCTGCGATAAAATAACTGTGATACAGTTGCGCAAATAGTATTTTCCTATTTCAGAAATGGCTCTGCGACAATGCATCAATCAGCCGCAGACTCGACGACGCCTAATTTTATAATGGGTGGACAATTTATTTGCGAGCAATAAATGAAGAATGACATCATGAGAAATACAACTAAGGACTCAAGCAAGTCCGTAGACACCATGGAATTTCCAATGAAAGTCCATATAGACCACGCCCAGATGACTGGAGCAAATTGGCACACAGATACGGTGGAACCAGAGAGAGTCAAGGGGGAAATCAAAGTTACCCCTGTGCATCAAGTGAAGGTTAACGCTCTCGAAATTTTGGCTGTGGGATAAGCAGATAAAAAATGTGCTCCCAAGAATCTCTATGATTTTCATTGTAAACTTAGCACATCAAACTGTGGTATTAAGACAAGCTGCAAGTTTGTCGCTGACTGAGCGCGTAAAATATGCTCCTATAAATCTCCTAAAAGTTGTTGCCGTTACTGTGCTTCCATCCTTCGCTAAAATAGCGTAGTCGAAAACATACGTAAAGTACGTAAACTACATGCTTTTCATGAAGGAGGTCCAAAGATGAGCTTCGCAGCGACAAAGAGCAAAAAGGTAATATTTTCTATCATAATATGAGGATTTGTGTAACCTGAAGAGAAGTCAGTAGCAGGTTGCAAATGTGTTACTACCTACTCAGTTAAGTTAGAGAAACTATAATGTTGTACGAATTAGTAAACTGTAAAGATAACTATTGATTTAACGTTAAGCTATACTAAAATTTAATAGAAATTATAATAATTAATAAAAGTGTATTTAAACAAAATTAATGTCTGTTTATCGGATAATCAAAATTAATTTTATATTTATTAATCAAATTGCTTTTCAGAAACACCGGACAACATAGAAAAAATAACTAGGTGGGTTTCACTTCTGCTATGTTCCATGATAAATTCACTGTCATCCCTAATGTTAAAATAAATAGTTTAAAGTTTAAAATAAATAAACCTAACCATAAAATTCATTTTTATACGCCACAATAAGCGCCAATGCATTGTACGTATTAATACGGTGAAAGACTTAAAATATTTACATAAACTGTCAATTTTGTAGAAATAAATTATTAGCGCAATGCAAATTAGAACTAAAACAATACGAAATATCCCTACGTATTCAAAATTATTTTACCTTTCAGTTTATTTAGTAAAGATCACAAATATTGTAAACCAAATTTATTCAATACACCATCAATGACGTACAAGAAAAGTATTTCAAAAGGCTAAAGCGCTTTTGGACGACATAGCATCCATCATCAATCAGTCTCTATCATCATTGCCACTAATGATGCACACTATGATGTCCGAAAGTGCTTTGGCCATTTGAAATACTTTTCATGTACGTCATTTATGGTGTATTAAATAAAGACGGCTTGCAATATTTGTGGTCTTTACTAAAGATATTGATATAATTTAGACGTGTTTTACCATACTTAAATTATTTTTATCTCCCTATACTCTGAACTCTGTCCCACAACTGTAAAAAAATACTGATTACTTATACAGATAATTAAGAAATCTTAATTTAAAAACAATCAAAAATGGATAAATCCAATACTATGCCTCTCAATTGGATCAAATGGAAACAAAGGGCACTTTACTAGCATTAGCGAAACTTAGATATAATTCTCAGAACGTTATGGCATTTTCAAGCGCTTCCTCCATAGTAGTTTTATCTTCTTCTCCCTAACTCCATGAATTTAACTATAAATTCAAGTGAAATATTTATTCTTAAATTATGCTATTCATACATCGCATTCACCTACATATAGACGTACATTTACTCACAAATTTATACATTCAGCCAAAACGGAACGCTACATATATCACCTTCCAATTGTAAATACAGCTATTATATAGTCCAATGCTTTTATCTGCAATAGAAGCACGATCCTAACTTTTGAAACACGCCCATGATGTGGGTTCTGATATTGCAAATATCTCTAGATGACCTGCTCCACTTCGTCCTATCACATTTATTGAGGCATAGAGTTAAACAAATTCTCATAATGAATAGTATATGTGCACACCAATCGACTCATCGTAAAATACATAAAAAGTTACAAGTTATTGGGAGTAAAACCTGTTTCTTCGAATAATACCTTTTTCACTGATGGCAACAAAAGTTTTAATCATTCAAGGCTAATTTATCTGAAAATATTTTAGGAACTGAAATACTATGAATCGCTTTTAACATCACTGAAGTTTTTCAATATCTTCAGTAGAGGAAAAAAAAAATTTGATGTCATCAGTCGAAAGGTTGAATCTGTGGATTGCGCTAAAGCTTATCGGAAGTTGCGTTAGTTGCTTTTTAATTATTTAATGCGATTGTTTAAAAAATTACAGAAATTAAAATTATTTATGGAATCGAAGATTGTTTGGTGAGAATGCTAAGATATATACGAAACGTTTAAACAAATAATAAAATTGTGTTAATCTTAGTTTTTTGTATTCAAAGATATACACAGGGTGATTAAAAAAAGATGAGCCAAACTTCACGAAGTGGTAGTACACACCAAACCAAATATTTTTCGTCCTAGTTCACCTGATCGGAAATGAAGGGTAAAGGCGCCAGTTGGCTCTTAATGGTGAAACCGGTGAGGTGAGGCAAAAAGATAAAAATGACTTAGAAGTTATAAAATGACATTTAATAAGCAATAAATAAAGTAATGACGCAAAAAAGCAACCGCCAACCTGAATGCCCGTCTCACAGCAGCGATAGAGAGCTTGGCGAACGCTCTCGAACAGACCAGGCATGTCGCGCACTTCGGCAGCAGCGACCGAAATTCTGGCGACGAGTTCCTCTTCAGATTCAAGGGGAGTGTCGTAGACAAGACTCTTGAGATATCCCCACAAAAAGTAGTCAAGACACGACATATCGGACGATCGGCCTCTCAAAAGTTGGATCTGCAAATAACTGCTGCAACCTGATAAGGCTGTATATTCGGTGTTACTAAAATTTGCAAAAGAGTTCTTCTTCCCCAGATGAAATTTGCATGCGTGTTTTTCTTCTTGAACAAAAAAATAACAACCAGAATGACGATTTTAAGTTTTCCGCATTAAGCGACCGCTTTCCAACGAATAAGTGCCCCGTAGCGCCTTTATGTTTCATTTTCGACATGGTAAACTATGACGATAAATGCTTGGCTTAGTGTGTAATACCACCTCGTAAAGTATGGCCCAAATATATATATATATATATATAAGCCATTTTTTTTACCTACAAATTGTTATATTTCTAAGTAGACCTTTGTTTCTCCATTGGTTTAAATACTATCTACTCATTAATCTTGATTAATTAATAAACTGGCAATACAAGTTCCGGAAAATTTTATCTTTTTTATGTCGATACTCCCAAACTTAATCAATGGTATCCATACCTGGATAACATATACACGTTTACATACAATGGCACACATCGGAAATCATGCAGGTGGCAAATAATCCAAGCTTGCTTAGAAACAACACATACAACAAAGTTATTTTGCTAACTACATTCTGTTTTAAGGTGGAGTGCACCTATTACAGATTTAAATTATATATCAATCATTAGTAAATATATCGTCCTTCCATCACTAAGCCAAAGCGTCTAATCTGCAAGGGTGTATGATGGCAGCATTTCCAATTGCAAGATATCTTTGCATTTTCGCCTTCGATTGCTTTAATAAAGGAGAGTTATTAATGGATACAAACGTTATAGATCTGTGCAGAGCCTAATTTTAGACATCTAATTGGTCAGTACCAGTGTCCGATCCTAGATCGAGCCCGAATACATTTTAAATGCAGTACTTTAGCCCACCAGGCCCCAAACCCTTTGAATCTTGGAATAGCCGCCCCGAAAAGTGTCTAATAAAAACACGTCAAAAACATTATTATACGCAATTTTTAGCTCAAAATTAAATTCAGCCCTTTCCAATATACGCAATTTTTTAGCACGGCCAGTCCCACACCCATCTGAAAGAAACCAGGCCCACAGGTAAGAACAGATTTGGACCCGGCATGTCGGGGGCAAATCTACGCCGTCATTTTCTGTACATATATGGAAAAACGATACTTTGGAGAAATTCAATTTAAAAGAACATATTGGAATTTTTCATTGTTACAAATCATTTTATCTGCTGTTTTTACAGATGGATGAATGAAATAATTATTTTTTTCATTATAGTGTTTGTTCTTTATCCTCATCTTCTGACAAAAACAGAGAGTTTAAACATTACTTTTGGATATCGCCGTAAGCAAATTGACTTTAAGTGAATTAAAGTATTTTTCAAACAAAAGTTTGTTTTTCAATTCAAATACCAAATTCTTTCTTCTTTCAAATATCTTTCTTTACATTCCATTTAAAAATTCATGAAACGACGGAACAGAAGTTAATTAAATCACAAAAAGAATGTCCTTTAAATATCAACGATGTTCCAAACGCATCAAAACCCATTGTAAGTAAAATAACAACTGTTGATATACAGGTTGATAAACAAAACAATATATTATATCTAGAAAGATATTTAAATGCAAGAAATTTATGAGGGATCCTTCATATAGTGGCAAAATATTGTGTACACTTCATTATTGGGGGAACTATTATGTAAATGTATTCTCACTTGCATCCTTATTTCATACAGCCATACAAATTTTCGGAAAACCCCGAAGTTGCACCTCTGGAATTGCAAATGCAAATCCTTAGTGACACCCCCTTCCCTAAGCCTTTCTAAATTTGATTCTGAATCCATATCTATATGGAATCATCTAAGCTCTATCTGTAGCCAATCTTGAGAAACAAATATTTCAATAATTGTTCTTGAACTCGGAGTGGAAATAGAACCGGGGGTGAAACTCCTGAGTGGACCCCCCACCCCCCATTAATCTCTAGATTTTAATGTTGAATCCATATCAGTTATTATCAAAGCTACAGATACCGCGAAATAGATGTTTCAAAGAAAATGAAAATGTTTGAACAACCTTTTTGTATTCTTATGGTATAAGGAGCGGTCGCTGACAACAAATTTCTATACGTTTAGAAAAGAATTTTTTCTTTATTAAACAATTTTTTTACTTTTTGGTCCACTTTCGATGCTTTGCGAAATAATATCTGCTTTGAAAAAAAACAAATTATTATATTTAATGACTGTTAGCGGTGGGAAGAATTTTAAACTGGTGAAAACTATCCGAATACTTCTAACAATGTCGAAATTTATTATTCTGGTCGAAATAGAATATACTAAACAACAGATTGTTGAAGTGAATTACATTGGAGTATCAGGTTGTGATCGGAGAGTTACAAAAATGTAAGCAATTTGGACGGTTATATCTCCGAAACGATGAGATGAAAATTTTAACAATTTATACATTTTAATTATTATTTAATTTTAATAATTTATATATATTATTTTATTTAACAATTTATTATTCAAATAGGGTACTGTTTGATAAAACACAAAAATATTTTAATACTTTTTTAACTATTTGTTTTTCGAAAAGAAATAAAAGATTTTCCGAACTATTATTTGCTTCACTTTGTTTACATTCACTCGAAATATCTTCTAAGCTATAAAAGATAGTAAGCGACAAAAATATTGAGTAGGAAATGGAAATCGAGTTTCTAGATCAATACTTTTTCGTTTTACAACCCTCTTATAATTTTCGAGCAATCGCCGAATTGAAGAAGATTGAACTGTTTTCGTTTTTGAAATTTGTGATGATTATATTTCGAAATATAAAAGTGCTAGATATAAACAATAAGATAGTAATTTTTATCCTTTTAAAATCTCTACAAGGATATATAATTGGAACTTTATTGGAGTGTTACTTAAAGATATTATTCACACAAAACTATGTCATTTCCATCGAACTGGGACTGTTGTGGAATTTTCCTGCATAATGTATCTATACAAAATATTATAGCAATATGTGCATTCATTGTGTTAAAACCTCACACACACAATACAAAGGGAGAGAGAGAGAGAGAGATTGAGAAAAAGAGACGCACACTAACAACGCGAGGCGCGGTAGCCCAGTGGTTAGCGCGCGTGAGTTGCACTAGGTAGGCCCGGGTTCAATTCCCTCCGCTGCCATAACTACCGCCGTGTTCATGAGGAGTACGATCACGTTAAACATTTGGGTCCGTAAGTTCTTCCGAGAGGTTGGTGGTAGGGGAAGGAGGGTACGGTCCCTGTGGATGCCTCCCCCACTGGGTTCCAGTCTAACTTGGGTGGCTCTTCTTTCTGGTAGGTCGGACGGTCTGGGTCTCGTTATCATCATCTCTATCATCACACTTACAACGCATACTTATAGCCAAGGTTCTTCAATATAAGGTTGGACACTCAGCTCGGCAACCAATCAAAAAATTGTCAGCTTGACGTCATCGGAATTGAGTTTTGTCATTCGTGATGTCCCGGTTCAGGGAAAAACTTTGAGAGGAGTTGCCGAAATACAAAAAGTCTTCGCATTATTACAGTTAAAAATTGTTTGTTAATTTTGATGTAGCAATATGCAGACGTAAATAACTTCCGCAAAAATTTTAAATTGCTTTGTGCGCACTGGATCCACTGACGTCCAAGCAAATTTAGTAACGTCTGTGGAATAAGATGACAGTCGCAGTTAACAAGTTCGGTCTCTTTTGACGTGTCCGAGAACAAAATGCATGCTTTCTTAATTCCCATGTCGTCAAATGCGTAGAGCCAAAGCTAATGATATCACTCATGCCTGGGATAAGCAACCCCTGCTTAAAGCAAGACCCACACATACGCACGCATTGGAAAAAAGAGATATATAAAAAAGTAAACATCATTTCAAAATTCTGATGCGGGCAGCACATAACTTTCCTTATATAATGCAATAAATTTACTACTTTTACAGTTAAAAGAATGTCATTCTTATAATAGATATTTATATTCTTTCCATGATATTGAATTTTCGTCAATGAGTCGTCATTTTCATTGATTTAGCGTCATTTTTATCCATTCGGCGAGTTTTCCGTTAATTTAGCAACATTTAAAAAATCACCAAGTTGGTGACGTTCCACCAAATTCGTCGCCAAAATCTCGCCAAGCGTTATGGACGGAAAAATAAATTATTCTTACAGCAGATAAATGACTATTGACGTTCAAATACAAAAGTATTACTCAAAGTATCTTTTTTCATGAATGGAGCGAGCTAGATCCAAGAGGATAATATCATCAAATTTATCGCATGGTATTACATATGAAAAGTGAACATGTTTCTCAATAATAAATAATTTTTTTATTTTATATGATTTTTTAATAATTTTTTTGAAAAATGTGCAATATCTCAAAAATGGGTCATGTTAGCGTTCTAAAATTTATGTCAATTATTTTCTAATGAAAATTTACATAAGAAATGTCTATTTGCGTAACTTTATTAGAGGTTTTGATTTTTTTGCGATTTTTTCAAAATTTCACTCGAAAATTTAAGGGAATTCTGAACATTCGATTGCTTATAAAAACAATAGGCTTCCAGTGTTTACGAATTGAGATTTTTGTACCAAATTTCTTTCGAATCGGTTCATTCGTTCGTCAGTTATCGTCTCCACAGACTCACTGACACACACACACATACTTTCACACACACACACACACACACACACACACACACACAGACATCACTTTAAAAATGTTCGATTCGTGATCAAGGATGCTTGAAACGTGCTCTCCCGTCGTAAACTCGAATTCGAATTTTCGACCCCCTCACAATACTTTCCTTATACATTATTGTATATAAGGAAATTAAAAATGAATGAAATACGTGTGTGTAGGAGGTCGCGAAAACTGATTTTGTTTCAAAATCATACAGAATAACACATTACTTTTGCTATACAATAATATGAGAAAGTACATGCATTAGTGAAACATAATAAAATGTTGAACACAAAACATTTTCAATATATGCATGTTCTTTGAAGTAACTTCAAATATTGTTTCCAACCTCAAAAGTATTTCCATTCAATACTGCTATGAGCTTCCCTTTCTTTGGCAGTATGTATGATGGTGTACAAAAAAAATCATTCTGTTTTCTCTCCACTTGTTTGTTCCCTTTCTTCTCGTCTCTCTGAAATTGAGAGTTTAAATGTTGGTTTTTGATAGGTCCACAGTGAATGCGCTTTTAGTTTTTCTTCACGGAAGTTTGTTTTTCAATTTAACTGTCAACAGTTTATCTTCCTTTACCTTATTTATACTTCGGTTATAACTTCCTTAAACGACGGAGCAGAAGTTGGAAATTCGAACACTAGTTTTTGTGGAATTGTATGGAAACACGTCAATTTAGCAAAAACTTCAAATGAAATAAAGACAACCAAAATTGGTTAATTTAAATGTCTTTAATAACGTACTTAATTACACAAGCAGAGCGCTTTCGGACCATAGTACGTCCTTCATCACTGGCAAAGGTGACCAATGGTAAATGACAAACATGAGCTCTAATATATGGGCCACAACCGCGAAACAAGCTTTGCATATTGTTCATTTTAAAATCGATACATTTGAAAAATACAATTTAATTACAAAATATATAAATGATAGTAGATCGTAAAATACAGGGTAAACCAATAGATGTGTCGTCATAAACAGGGTAAACCCATAGAAATGTCGTCAGAAGACTAGTTTTTGTCCCTTCATTCTATTATAATAAACTGCATATGCAATCCGCCATATGACGGAGTGTATAAAATTATGTGTTGCGCTCTTAATATACCTGGATCTTATAAAGTCCCAAACTCGTATCTTAGATACTTTCGATATAAAGTGGCACAAAGAACTTTGGGAATAACTGAACGGCCAAGGTAAGCACAGAGAGCCTAAGATTTAAATCTAACTCCTTTATCAACAGAAAATAAGTCATACATCGACTGGCTGCGGAAACAAAGAGGTCTCTATACAGAAAATAGATATACTATTGCACAAACCCGTTTAGTTGAATGCAGTTAAAACACAGAAATTACAGGGCTTGGTGATATATGCGAAACCTTGGGATTACTCGTATTTAAGCAATACAAATGGATAATTTTTCACAACTTCCTTCATATGGTGCCTGAAGGCTTCAGGAGTCGTGCTTATCAAAGGAGTTGGAGTTGTACGTCAAAGTTGTACGTATATTCCTATTGTAACGTCAGCTGCACACATCTTAGATACTCGCCATTCATTGCTAGACTGTCAGTCATACGTCCAAACCGTAGATTCAAAGCTTAAGTCCTTTAGGAACGATGACGATTCTTGCGAATACGACTACCCGTCCTTACTCCTCACGAACCAAAACTTTATCCTGTTCTACCACTAGGATCGCAGAAACTTGTTAACCGGCTCTGAATTGGTCTACATAACTGAATCAGTAAGAAGTTGTTAGTACACATTGAATCATAACTTAAAACGTAAACTGATGGAAATCATAACCAAAAGTTATATGGACCTCACATTATATGCGGACCACGTCCTCATCCTGTTCAATATTATCTATTATTATACGACTTCGCAAATACTTAAATTTCACGCAAAGACATGTTTCAACAAGGATGTTTTGCCCTTATAGTGGGCCTAAAATTTAATAATAAAATCAGTGACACCTCACACAGTACCTCATTTTATAATACACATACTTTAAGCAAAGTAAACATTTTGAAATTTCATTTCACAGCTTAAAAATGCCCTTTTCCTTTCTTATATAATCTTTGCTTGAGGTGGTCTTAGTGGGAGACTGATGTAACTGTACTCTCTAAGCCAATTGTAAAATATTAGATTCCATCTCACCTGTGAATAAATCACAACTGATCAAAATGTAAAGATCCCGTGTCTCTTAATTATGTCTCAGGTTTGCTGACTTCTATACGATACTGAACCACACGGCCGAGATCGTCTAGGATAGTAATTCTTGATTATCTATCACAAAAATCCGGATTTTCTTCTCTTTTCATAGAATGAAGTCAAAGGGTGTTTGCATTTAATTTGGTAAATGTAAGTTCCATATCATACTGATACTTATATGAACATTATTTTTACTTTTTCGAACTATAGAATATAGTGAGAAAGTATCGCTTTCAAGAAAGTTTTTAAGATTTTATACTAATATATGTAGTAGGACCTCTTTTGGAAATTCGAGCGAAAATTTTGAAATTTATTCGAAATTTCATATTTCCTTAACATAGCAGCATAGGACAATATTTGACATTATTAAGCATATAACTTATGGCTCAATCAATGATCCCAAATGTTTATGGCTCAATCAATGATCCCAAATGTTTATGGCTCAATCAATGATCCCAAATGTTTATGGCTCAATCAATGATCCCTAAATTTAACAGTTTCAATCGTAGTGAAAATAAGCCACGATGCGATTGTTGTGTTCGTGATGTCAATATCGTCCATCAGAAGTGCGGGGGATACATTGTTAAACTTGGTAACTAATAAAAGATTTTTTTCAAGCTCTTTAAAATGCATGATAATTGTGATCGTTTGGACTAACAATACAAATTATTCAATATTTTTCTTGCAAAATTAGCAAACAAAATAAGGTGCTTGAATGGATTCTAGTATGAGAAAACCGGGTTATGTCACACTCAGAAACTATTCTGTTACAAAATCTTCTCTTCAGGTTACAAACACTTCTCTTCAGGTTACAAACACTTCTCTTCAGGTTACAAACACTTCTCTTCAGGTTACAAAAACTACTCTTCAGGTCCTTATTCGGGGACTCGCGTGATAACATACTCGATTTTTACAGCATTAATTTCTTAACTTTGAGTAAAGTAGATCTCATGTGAGATAAATGTGTCATGCCTGTTAACATCTCGGTTTCACATCATACAGATGTACGCGGCTTACTTCGCCTGGGGGCATACTCAATTTTCTCACAGGTTCAGCTTGTTCTGCAACATTCTTATCTTTTTATATTTTTACCCATCTTTTGCGACCTTTTATGTCTAGAACTTTTTACTGTTGATCGTGTAATTTTTTCGTCACCACATTGTTGATCTTCTTCGAATGTCTTCCCCTGGAGCATGGCGGTAAAAGGAGTAAAATTTTCATATTAAGAAAACGCCAATATCGTTTGAGACAATAATTCAGGTGGCGCTGGGATAAGATAAGTAGTCCTACATTGTATGCATTTCTATGGTGAAAGATCTAAAATATTTATTTAAAGTGTCAATTTTGTAAAAATTAATTATTAGTGCAACGCAAAGAATAACTGAAGCAATAAAGAATATTCCTACGTATTCAAAATTATTTTACTTTCCAATTCATTTTTATCTCCACACATTTTGTACTCTATCCTACAACTATGAAAAAATACTGGTTAATTATACTCATAATTAAGGAATCCTTAATTTAAAAATTATTAAAAATAAATATACTAAATACTACGCCTTTCAATAGTGTCAACTAACAATAGCAACTACTTCACAAACACTAGCGACACCTAGATATAATTCTCAAAACATTATGGCATTTTCAAGCATTTCATCCATAGGAGTTAGTTTTATCTCCTCCTTTCTAACTCCATGCTTTTGACCCATTGGTTGGCGTTACCCCCACAACTCTGCTCTTATTGGCTGGAGAAACACTAGGGCGTGACTGTTTGTAGTGAACCAGCATTTACAGTATACATAGAAATATAGTATGCATAGAAATATTAAAGACAACTTGACACAAATTGTAATGAAATTGTAAATTGTATGTTGAACGATAGCAAAACATGTCCTAATGTTTTTTATCTATATAAATAAAAATGAAAATCTGTCTGTCTGTCTGTCTGTCTGTCTGTCTGTCTGTCTGTTTGTCACACCATCACGGGAGAACGGCTGAACCGAATTTGATGAAATTTTGTGGGTAGCCCAGAAATAGCCCCACTTAAAATTATATCCGTGTTTTGAGTTTCTACGACCAGTGGTTCTCGAGATATTAGTAAAAAACGAAATTTTCGTTTGTCTCATCATCACGGAAAAACGGCTGAACCGAATTTAATGAAATTTGGTGAATAGCCTTGAAATATCCCCCCATAAATTTTGTCCAAGTTTCGAGTTTCTAAGACCTGGGGTTGTCGAGATATTAATGAAAAACGGAACTTTTTCCTAGGAGTTCTACTCCCTAACTCCGTGGTTTATCCAAACGAAAA
This sequence comes from Amaurobius ferox, assembly GCA_951213105.1. Classification (NCBI taxonomy): domain Eukaryota; kingdom Metazoa; phylum Arthropoda; class Arachnida; order Araneae; family Amaurobiidae; genus Amaurobius; species Amaurobius ferox. Next base: position 94,872,689 of record OX578146.1, read on the forward strand.
GCTTGAAAATCGTTTGAATGTGAATTAAAATTTAATCTCTGAGTTTGATGGGAGATTTTTTGCGTTAATTAGTCACTTTCTGAAAAAATGAATTGTTTGAAACATGATTTAAAGGGAAAATCTATCTCCATGGTTCATGGTTTATTTAAAACAAGCTTTTACGGAACAATGAGAAGTATAGAGAAATCAAAATCGTTATTTAATTTCGCAGTTTATGTTATAAGACATGACATATTTAACATGTTATAAGATTCTATCTTATATCATGTTACTCAGAAACGCAATTAAATTAAATCTGTCTGTTAATTTTAATAATTATTTTTTCGATTTGAATAATAAATAAATGGATATAAAAATATATTTTAGAAAAGAACGATTTGATTTTTCTTATAGCATTTTTGACTGGATAATATCAATTACGGTCTTCAGGTTTAAAAATTATTATTATTTATATTTTCGGGGATTATTGATTCAAGGATTATTGATATTTTCAAGTTATTATGCAATTATTTTATTATGACAAAAATTGTTTAAACTCATATATTGTATGTTGTACGAATCTTCTACAAATACACGTGTATATAATCTACGAGAATATAAGTAGTACAGGTATATTGACATATGTTTTGATATATATTGGCATATATTGGAATCAATTACGACCTTCTGGTATAAAGAGTACGGATATTATTGATGTTTTCAATTTATTACGCCATCTCTTTTATTTTGGCAAATATTTTTGAGACGCATATTGTAATACGGGTAATCTTCTACTAACACATTGGCATATTTTCTGATCTGCGACAATATAATTAGTACGGGGTTGCATATATTCATTCAATTCCTATTTTTTCTTCTGTAAATTTGCTTACAAAAGGGGGCAGGATGTTTTATTCTTCAGATCTGATCGTGAAGATAATTTTGCATAGTGAGAACATATATTCTTAAACTTCTCTTTAGGAGCAATAAATTTAATATTTTAACAGAATTTGCACATGATTGCGAACTATAAGTTTCTTTAAATTATACACTCCGTACGAATAACGGGTGTGCTATTAGTGGTTAATAAATTTTAACATTTTAGGAGGATATATCATGTTGCTCGGCATCGCAATTAAATTAAATGTGTTTGTTAATGTTTTTATTATTTTTTTTCGATTTAAATAATAAATAAATGGATAAATGGATATAAAAGTATATCTTATGAATGGACGGTTTGATTTTTCTTTTAATTATATTAATTGCTGACTGCGTACATCAATTTCATTTATTTTGGCAAAGAGTTTTCAAGCTTATATCGTATTTAGCTACTAAACTCATATATTGTGTTTAGCCAATAAATTCATATAGCCGATTGTTGAAACAGAAAAAGAGTAGAGCGGGTATATCTTCTAATACAATTGTAGTGTTTTCATTTAGTATATTGAAACGGGATAAGAATGTTTCATTCAGATCTGCAAATTCAAAGCTACGAATTTGGAGGGATATCCCTAATTTGACAACTTTTCTTAAACTTTGCCAAATTGACGGAAATGTCGCCAAATTGATATAAACGACACACAAACAGCTGCCATAAACCTTCGGGTTGGTCGTGTGGCTTGGGTCTTCTACATATCAATGAATTTTTTTTTTGTTTTGTTAGAAGAGAGTACTGAAATGATGTTTGGTTAGCATTTATCTGTCAGACCAACCATCCTAATTAGCAATACATTTAGCGAATATTTAAAATGTCACCAAATTGATAAAAATGTTTTCATATCTATAAAAATATCTTGAAATTGATAAAATTGCGCTACATAAATGATATTAATTATTTTTTGTTAGGGGATAGTATTGTGATGATATTTCGTCAATTTGTCGCGAAGTGGAACTGTCAGTTCTACAGTCCCACTTGGCGATAAATTTGGCGATTTTTTAAAATGTCGCTAATTTGACGAAACTGTCGCCAAATGTTCCATAGAAATATAACTATTTAGACGATATTTTTTCTACCAATTTATTTGAAGCAAATGATATCATGTCGCTTAGCAACGGATTTAAATCCAATGTGTTTATGCGGCAGACGATTTTTATTAAATCCTTTCCGATTTGAATAATGAAGATATGTATATAAAATAAATTTCATTGCCATTTCATTTTGGACTGGATAATATCAATTATACTCTTCAGGTTTAAACATTATTATTATTGATATTTTCCGGAATTATTGATTCAGTGATTATTGATATTTTTAAGTTATTACGCCATTGTTTTATTGCGGCAAAAATTGCTGACACACGCATATTGTACGTTGTACGAGTAATCTTCTAGGAATGCACGGGTATATCTTCTAACCTACGAGAATATAAGTAGTACAGGTATATTGGCATATATTTTGACATATATTTGCATATATATTGGAATCAAGTACAGTCTTCTGGTATGAAGATTACGGGGATTAATTATATATTCAATTTATTACGTCGTCTGTTGTATTTTACCAAAAAACATTTGAGACTCATATTGCAAAACGGATAATCTTCTACTAATAATCGGACATATCTTCTAATCTACGACATTATAAGTAGTACGTGTATATCTTCCCATATAATTTTAGCACTTTAATTTTGACATATATTGGAATAAATGACTGTCTTCAGATTTAAAGATTACGGGTTTATTGGTATTTTCAATTTATACATGTAATCTACTAATACAGGTTATATTTTCTAATATTCGCGTATATAATTAGTACGGGTCCCATACAATTTTAACGCTTTTATTTTGCATATATTGATTCAATTCCATATTTTTTTTTATATTTGCTTACATAAGGGGTCCAAGATGTTTCATTCTTCAGATATGTCCACGAAGATAATTTTATATAGCGAGAACAGAGATTCTTAAACTTCTTTTTAGTAGCATTATATTAAATATTTTAACAGAATATTTTGATTAAACATGTCATTTAGTATACTATAAGAATTTGGGCATGATTATGAATTTCAAGTTTCTTTATATTATATACTCCGTACGAAGAACGGGTATGCTGCTAGTTTAGATATAAAATGATATAGAACATATATAATATACATAATAGATAATAGACATAATGGAATAAATGTAATTTTTAACGACCATTTTTAACGGTTCATTAATTCCCTACATTTACTCATAATTAAAAAGTTCTATCGTTGTTACAATGTTCCTAAAACATGCTGAAATTCAATACTAATTATCTGATTAACACAATATTCCTTTTCAACAAATGTATACATCCTTGTGAAAAATATATATATATTTTTTTTAATTTCCTCTCAAACTATAAAAATATATAGCATTTTGCTATAAACGTTCCCCTTTTATCTTCACAGTTCACAATGAAATAGAAGAAATAATTCCATGTTTGCTTTGGAGTTTCTTTCTATCTTCTCTATCAGAAAAAGAGATCTTTAAGCATTAGGTTTTGATATGGCCCGCAAACGAATGGTCCTTTTAGTTCATCTGAAGTCATTTTCAAACAAAAGTTTTTTTATCTACTTTCAAACATTTTTATTCCGCTAAATTATTGTGCTTACACTGCAAATCTAAGTTCATGAAATGATCAAACAGAACTTAGTCAAACACGTTTAGTTTACTTTCAAAATAAGAAGATCAACAGTGAGTTTAAGAGACCCTTTACCGTGGTATTTCATAAACTAGCTTATTTTATAAACCAGCTGTGTCCTTTGAAGTGAGATACAAAAAATATTGGTAAACTAAGATTTAAACAGTGGAGTGATTTGTGAGTGAATAACTGAATTCGATTTTAAAGATTCACAAATTATATTCATTGAAATTTTTTGCTTGTGCAACTTCTAGGATCAACTCCCACTAAAACAGATCAGCATTGTGTCCCATTAGCTCAATGGTTAAAGCGTCGTTTGACCAGTTCAAAAATTTGTGGTTCGAATCCCTGCATGGACTTAAATTCATATAACAGAATCCGAAACCTTTAACCCTGCAAATTAGATACAGTGATCACTGAGGTCTGAAAAAGATCAAGGTTCTTCTTTCAGAGCTACTATGGCAACGATTTTGTCGTATTACAACTTAAGTATGTTAGCATGTACATAAAATAGAAGAAAATAAGAAGGGCAGGATGCTAGCCTGTATACAAATAGCGGAGACTAAGGAGGTTGTCCTGATTGAACATTTCACTCCAATCTAAAATCCGAAAGAGACGAATGCAGGGTTAACTTCTACTATAAAAGATAAGAACTTCGTCTCAGTAGCTTAATGGTTAGAGCATCATTTGGCTAGTTTGAAGATCCGTAGTTAAATTCACGGTCAGGGCTTGAGCTTTTACAAACTTCTGTATCAATATAAAATGTAAAAAATTAAGTTATATAAAGCTGTATTTTATTAATATATTTCACTTGAACTTAATTTTGTCGTGCTGCAGTTTTAAATATGAGATTATAAAATCCACATAAACTGTTCTCGAGGTCAGTGTTTGAAAATTGTCAGAGTTTGAAAATTTTGTCCACGGCATCGTTTTAAATTGAATCACAACCGAATGAACAAACAACCAAAAGAAACAAAAAGTATTTTAAAACTGAAATTTTGATATCATTTCAAAAAATCTGATGTGGGCAGCACATGACTTTTCTTATATAATGCAATGGATTTACTAGTTTTACAATAAAAAAATAATGTATAAGATCCAGGCTGCTGTGATTTTATCATTGAATTGTACATTGGGCTATTTTCAGGATGACAACATGTAAAATTATTTCAAAATACTCAATTAACTTATATTTCGTGCAAATCTAAACAATCATCAATATTGACAGCATCCTGAATATACGATATAGTCCATATATTAAAATACTTTAGTAATTACTTCATCTAGTCGTCACTTCATCTAGTCGTTACTTCATCTAATCATTTTCATTGATTTAACGTCATTTTTATCAATTTGGCGTCATTTTCGTTAATTCGGCAACATTTTAAAAATTCGCCAAGTTCGCGACATTCTGCCAAAATCTCGCCAATAATTATAAACGGAGAAATAAGTTATTCTTGTAGCAGATAACTGACTATTGGCGCCCAAATACAAAAGTATCACCTAAAGTATATTTTTTCATGAATGGAACTAGCTAGATTCACAAGAATGAGGCCATCCATTTTAAGTATTACCTAAAGTATATTTTTTCATGAATGGAACTAGCTAGATCCACAAGAATGATGCCACCCAATTTATCGCATGGCATTACTTATGAAAAGTAAACATATTTCAACAATAGGTAATATTTTCTTTTTAATTTTATATGATTTTTTGATAATTTTTTTGAAAAATGTACAATATCTCGAGAACAGTTCATAATAGCGTTCTAAAATTTATTTTAATCGCTTTCTAATGAAAAATTACATAAGAAATGACTATTTCCGTAATTTTATTAAAGGTTTTGATTTGAGGATTTTTTCAAAATTTCATTTGAAAATTAAGAGGGGTTCTGAGCATGCGATTACATATAAAAACAATGGGCTTCCAGTATTCATGGATTGTAATTTTTGTACCAAATTTTGTTCGAATCGGTCCATTCGTTCGTCAGTTACCGTCTCCACAGACTCACTGACACACACACATACACACACACACACACACATACTTTCACACACACACACACACACAAACAAACATCATCTGAAAAACGTCTTATTCGTGTTCAGGGATGCTTGAAACGTGCTTTCCCGTCGAAAACTCGAATTCGAATTTTCGACCCCGTCACAATACTTTCCTTATACTTTATATGTACATAAGGAAAGTAAAACTTGCTTGGACAACGCGTAACGAAGAAAAAACTTTAATTTAATTAATATTGAGTTAATCATAAAATATCACGTATATAAGGAAACTAAAAAGTAATTATTTCACATGATATTTTATGATTAACTCAATATTAATTAAATTAAAGTTTTTCTTAATTCGTTATGCGTTGTCCAAGTCCGTTTGTGCTTTCCTTATATACATATAATGTATAAGGAAAGTATTGTGAGGGGTCGAAAATTCTAATTCGAGTTTTCGACGGGAGAGCACTTTTCAAGCATCCCTAAATACGAATCAGACGTTTTTGAGATGATGTGTGTGTGTGTGTGTGTGTGTCAATGAATCTGTGGAGACGACAACGGATGAACGAATGGAGCGATTCGAACAAAATTTGGTACAAAAACTACAATCCATGAATACTGGAAGCCAATTGTTTTTATACGCAATCGGTTGTTCAGAACCCTCCTAAAGGCTAGAATGAACCGTTCTCGAGATATTGCACATTTTCCAATAAATTTATCAAAAAATCCCATAAATAAAAAATATATATATTAACCGTTGAGAAACATGATCACTTTTCATATGTAATATCATGCGATAGATTGGTGACATCATTCTCGTGGATCTAACTTTCTCCATTCATGAGAAAAAATACTTGGAGCATTACATTTTATTTGAACGCCAATAGTTATTTATCTGCTATAAGAATAACTTATTTCTCCATCCATAACGCTTAACGAGATTTTGGAGAGGAATTTGGCCAAATGTTTCCAACTTGGGGACTTCTTAAATGTTGCCAAATTATCGAAAATCTCGCCAAATGGATAAAAATGACGGTAAATCACTGAAAATGACGACTAATTGACGAAAATTCAATATCTTGGCACTCAATATCTTCAATACCTATTTTTTTCTGTAAAAGTAGTAAATGCATTGCATTATATCAAAAAAGTCATGTGTTGCCCACATCAGATTTTTTGTATTTTATAATTGTCCCAAACATTTCAAATTGCGAAGTTATCTTCCTAATGAAGCTTCATTATTTCGATCATTCGGGATTCATTATAAGTTGTTTATTACCTTTCCAAACAACACACTTTCTACGCATTCTCCGATTTTCCAGCTAAATATAGTGTCGTTAGCAACTACTCCCGCTTGTTTCTGTAACTTTTTTTATTGAAGCCGTGCTGAAAAATATCTTCCTGTGTTTATGTGAGAGGAAAAACATAGAAGGACACGCCGTATAGATTTCAAGTAACCGTAAGTACACGGTAATCACTTTGCATTTTATATTGTACGAATTACAAAATATTTCTTGTATTCTTTGTATATTAAACACATTTAAACCTGGTGAATGCGTATGGGGATCGACCGGAATTCGAACTACGGATCTTCAAACTGGCCAGACGACACTCTAATGCGCCGCAAACTGTTCAAAATTTTGTGCTCTTCAGAGGAAGGACAACAAATAACACTCACATTGTAAATGTATTCATTGTAAATTTGTCGCTTTCCCTGATGACTATATGTATAAACTATTTCGATGCACCTTATTAACTTACATTTCCCGCAAATCGAATTGGAAAATTATCAATATGATGTCATTCTCAATAAGCAATATAGTGCATATATTAAAATATTTTAATAAATTATTTATCGATTAGAGATCATTTTCGTCAATTTAGCGTCACTTATGCAATTTTGATGATATTTTTGTCATTTTAGCACCGTTATAAAAAAAATTGCAAAATTGGCGATATCTTGCCAAATTAGTCGCCAAGTATACCAAAGTTATTGCCCAGCAATACAAACAGACGGAGAGAAGGGATTTTCTTATATACAGGGTGTCCAGTGCTATTGCTGCCCGATGGCTATTTCCTCAAACGTTAGTCACAGAGATATACTTCCAATTGCAAAAATGATTTAAATTTTAAAATCTATTATCTTAGAAACAGTTTAAATCAATAAATGCATTTGTGAAAGAAATACGAAATATAAATTTTTATACGGTCCCCCGATCCTACCAATTATATTTAGGAAAATCATCCCCATATGATTTCATGCAAAATAAAAACATAATCATCCTTTTACGACCAAAATTGACCGACTTACAGCTAAATAAAGTGGGAGCACTTTTTGTGCTGAGAAATGATCAATATTTTACGTTCCCTTAAAGGTTGCTTGAAACGGGGCATTTTTATGCGCAGAAAAGCGACTTAAGTCATAAAGTTTAATGCTTCATAACTCGGTGAATTTTGGTCGTAAAAGGATGATTTTTTTATTTTGCATGAAATTGTATGAAGATGATTTTCCTAAATATAATTGGTAGGACCGGGGGACCGTATAAAAATTTATATTTCGTATTTCTTTCAGAAATGCATTTATTGATTTAAACTGTTTATAAGATAATTCAAAATTTAAAACATTTTTGCAATTGGAAGTATATCTCTGTGACTAACAGTTGAGAAAATAGCCATTAGGCACCGATTGTTCTGGACACCCTGTATATATATATATATATATAAAGAGCAGAACTCGAGTTTTAAATAGCGTACGACATCCAAACACTGAAAGTGAGGTCATAATATGGGCTGCCAGTTCACTACATAATGAATGCCATGACTATAATTCTTTCACAGCGAACATATGATGCATGGACCCTTACATAGCGTATGACATCAGACACCATGAGATGAGTTTATAACCATGAGGTGAGACCATGATGTTTCTTTACTTCTTATCATTTTAAATATTTTTATTTTATCATACTACGCATTATCTTATAGAGAAAGCATTATTTTCGCCAGAATTTACCAAATTTTGATGCCAATATATATTTTAGGATCACTTAAACACCTTTTTGACTATTATCAGAGTGATGACCGTCTGTCTGTATGTCTGTGATTCATTTGTTGTGTATATGATACCGGCTACAAATATTAATGGATTTCCGCGAAACTTTATAACGGCTTCTTTGTTATCGAAAAATCTAGAACTAGGTAGAATTTTTTAAAATTCGAGCGGAAACTTCGAAATTTATTTGAAATTTTATATTTTATAACATGACAGCATATGACAAAATTTGATATAATCATGCATAAAAGAGGTTATTTATGGTACAATGATCACGAGACTTGATAGTTTCAATCATTGTTACCCCGAATAATAACCAAAAATATCAGCGATACAATTTTTGTGTTCGTAACGTCATTAGTCCCCCACGGATGGAAGAGTTACGTAACTTTTACGTTAGTAAGTAGCTTTGTTAGATATATATCCTTTTTTATTTGTAAAGTCTTTGTTATTTGTAAAGCATATACTTTTTAAGCAACTTTGTAAAGTATGGTATCAATCGAAAGATTTCTTCAAGTCCTTTAAAGTGAAGAGTAACACGCTATAATTGCAATCACTTGGACCAAGAAGATACCGATTTTTCAAAAATTCTCTTGCAACATTTAGAAAAAAAAAAGCCGTAAGCTACTTAAAAATGGATTATGGTAAGTCGAATTGGTCCACACTCTAGTTAAAAAATAGGGCGCGGTAACCTAGCGCGCGGGAATTACCGTCCAAATAGCTGCTCTTAGTCCTCTGGACGAGTCGGACGGTCTGGGTCTTCAACTCGGTAGGCCCGGGTTCGATTCCCGCCACTGCCAAAACTGCCGCCGTGTTCACATGGAGTACGATCACTTTAAACATGTGGGTCCTTAAGTCCTTCCGAGAGGTTGGTGGTAGGGGATGGCAGGTACGGTCCCTATGGATGCCTCTCGCATTGGGTTCCGGTCTAAATTGGGTGGCATTTCCCGATCGTCCAAACTGCTATCTTACACCTTTCTGGTAGGTCGGACGGTCTGGGTCTCAACAGCAACAACACTCTAGTTAATTGAGATACCACCCAACTTGGGGTGTCAGGCTCATTTCATCAACAGGTTTAATATTCAACATATTTCAAGCTTCTTCCAACAAAAGTAGGAAAATTGATTGTTTTTTAATTATTAGTCATAGGGCAGCATGCACGCGGGTATCACTAGTACAAAAATAGGACTATTGACGAAAATTGCTGTATATCAAAATAGAAAACTATTGTGCTATAAAAAATATTGTACAATAGAATCCGCGAGAGAGATGTTTACAAGTTCAAAAATATTGCACATAAAAATTGTACATATTTCTTGATAGTTTATGCTTTTTTATTTTATATAATTTGTTTTAAATATGTACCTTATCTCAAGAAAGGTTCGTGCTAGTATTTTAAAGCTTGTGTTATACTTTTCTAATGAAATATTTCACAAGAAACGATTATGCCCGGCCGTTCAAATAGCTGTTCAAGTCCCCAGGATGAGTCGGGCGGTCTGGGTCTTCAACAAGAAATGATTATTTGTGTAACGTTATTGGTTTGGTAATTTAATGATTTCTTTCAAAATTTCGTTCGAAAATTTGGGAGCTCTCCAGACATTTGATTGTTTTCAAAATCAATAGGAGTTCGGTGTTTACCAATTGTAATATTTATACCAAATTTCGTTTGAAACGATCAATTTGTTCATAAGATACCGATCGCATCCACAGACTCAAGGACACCCACACTAACATACACACGCACAGCCATCACCTCAAAAATGCTCGATTTAAGTTCTGGGATGTTTGAAACGTGCTTTATTGCCGAAAACTCGAATTCGAATTTCCGACCGCGTTACGATACTTCCCCTGTACATTATTCTAAGTATATAGGGGAAGTAATATATGTGTGGAAAGTATATTATGACGCAGTTAAAAATTGTAATCTAAAATTTTGGCAATTCAACATGTTTTGGGCACGCCTGAACACACATAGTATGCCTTTGAGGTGATGTACGTATGTATACGAATGCTTGAACAATATTTTCTGGACCATATTGTACTAATATCTAACTTCACTGTACCAATATCTAGCTTTCATAGGTGTAGCTGTGTTTATTTCAAAGTTATTTAGTGATTTAGATGAATTAGGACTTTGGGGGTATCACCTTGTATAAAATAATGTTTACATGGTGATTAAAAACAGATTTACGAAGTGGTAGTACACAATAAACCAAACATTTTTCGTCATAGTTTACCATTCTCGGAAATTAAACGTAAAGGCTCTTAATGGCGAAACTGATGAGGTGAGGCGAATACACAAGAATAACTCAGATGTTGTAAAATGGCATTTAATAAAAAGATAATTACACTAATGGCTCAAAAGAGGGACATCCAATCTGAATGCGTGTCTCACAGCGGCGATGAAGGGATTGGCGAACTCTCTCGAACAGATTAGGCATGTCGCGCACTTTGGCAGCAGCGGTCGAAATTCTGGCGACGCGTTCCTCTTCAGATTGAAGGGAAGTGTCATAGACAGGACTCTTGAGATATCCCCACAAATAGAAGTCAAGACACAACAGATATGTCGATCGTTGGGGGCAATCTATGGGACCACCTCGGACAATCCACCGGCCCGGAAAAGTGACGTCCAGATAATTTTTTACCTCTCACCCAATTACAAAAATTTCCATAAAGGTTTGTCTTCTTTCCCAGAAAAAATCTGCATACGTGGCTTTCTTCTTCTACCAGAAAATAACATTCAGGCTGACGTTTTTATGTTTGCGGCGCAGCAGCTTGCCAACGGAAAAGCGCCCTGTAACGCCTTTACATTTTATTTCCGACCCGACAAACTATAACGAAAAATGCTTGGATTGGTGTATACTGTCACCTCGTAAAGTTTGGCCCATCTTTTGTTAATCACCCTGTATACAGTATACTTTAAATAATCCGGCACGCTGGTAGCTTCAGCGATGATGGATTACAGAATTTACCGGATTATCGTATATCAAAATAAAATGGGGTAAAAATGGGAATAATGATTTTGAACCAAATAATGAACAATAAAAGTGATATCCATTTGCGTAATACGTTAGATTGGGTTACACTGTAGAGTGTTGAAGACCCAGACCTCTCGACTGACCAGAGGGTTTTCAGTAGCCGTTTGAGTGGCCAGACACTGTAGAGTGTGTAAAAAAATTTTGAAATTATAAGATAAACTTAATCCCCAAATGAAATAATTCGATTTATTACAGTGTATGTACCCCCGTACAGTTGAACGGGCCAAAATGTCGCTCAGAAGGGATGTCGGACTATCAGGCTTACCAAACCATTGCTGCCGGATTAACAAAAATTTAAACTTAATCTGCAAATGAAATAATTCGATTTATTACAGTGTATGTACCCCCGTACAGTTGAACGGGTCAAAATGTCCCTCGGAAGGAGTGTCGGACTATCGGGCTTACCAAACCATTGGTGTCGGATTAACAAAAATTAATGTATATGCGAATATATGTTTTTTACTTGTACATTTGGCTGTGCTCCGTGAAATAATTAAGAATGCCAATTCGACCCTTCTGGTGAAGTATTTTTCTAAATATTTCAAAATCGCGGCAGTAGTGATTTATTACTCTCTCAAAGAACCCACATATTTGCGTACTCTCCGGTTTTTGAACTAAGAATAGACTTGTTAGCACCTTCTTCCGACGTTTCTGTTGCCCCAATGAGACGATGATGGAAAAGGGTGATTACAAAACTGAACGAACTTCCTGACTTGAGAAAAGGGGAAGGACAAGTTCTTCACAGATTTTTAAGCAACCATAAATACCATGGTAATCGTTTTAGATTTATTTATTTTTCTCTTTTTGTATGAAAGAGAGTCTGAGAGAACAAGCATTTTATACTGAAAATTGATTAGTAAATATCAACTATAGTATAACATGTTTTATTTCTCCTGAGAACAAGATAAGGCAAATATTTATCGAAATTGTAAATTATATATATATATACAATTGTAAATTATATATATATATATATACTTGTATATTGCTTCGAGTACATAATATTCCATTTGGCGTCTCCCCTTTCGTCTGTCTCGTAGGCCAAGCAAAGAAAATGCAGTGCATGACGTCAGCATGACGTGAGCCCAGGGTTTCCAGGATTTCCCAGAATTATTTCCAGATTTGGAGATTTATCGCCAATTTGGCGACATTTGGCGACTTCCTGAATGTTCCAGCAACTTCTCGATAGAACGATTATCATTTGAGATATAGAGATTTCCAGAGGTTTCTATAGAGAGACTATAAAAAGGACTCGCCCTGCCTTTGCAGTGGAGTTGACAAATTAACGTGGCACGACCCACAATGAACTGTGATGTTTGCCTATGTTTCATGAATAATATTATTCTGTGAAATTATTGAAGCATTTAAGTGCTGTTTGAATGTGTACTGTTCCTGTTTACTTTGTGCTTGGGAATAAAAGTAAGTGATCCAGAAACTTGGACTCGCCTTGTATCCTGCATGTACACCCACGAATCCTGATGATACGTTCGTATATAAATATATATATATATATATATATGTGTATATATATATATATATATATATATATATATATATATATATATATATATATATATATAGATGTATATATATATATATATATATAACTTAAAACCATCCAACTGAAGGTCACGATTCAAGATGAAATTCCTCATAGTCTTATAGGTAATACAAGAGCGTATCTGTCACTTGACAATCATGGATCCCGTAACTTTGAATCAAACTTTACCCCTTCTTTTATTAAAATGTGAATCTTCCATTGCTAACGCAAGCAAAGTTTGTTAAATAATTACCTAAATTCAATCTATGGATCCTACTCGCAGACCATTAATTATAATTATTCCATTTTCAGTGGAATAAACGAATTTGTTAATTACTTCTCTTCAACAACTTCTGATTTTTTCTGTCTGAAGGACATATTATTTATAATTAGCGCTTCCCTTATCTTGTTTTTTCCTTGTTTTGGCAGCACGTGTACTGCAAGCGGTAAGATCGATTCAAAAGCATGCTTTGGTGACTGGATGGCAAAACTTTACGTTCATTTCTGGTAGAGCAAGCATTTTAATTCTGCAGATTTCGAATGTTATGTCTGACTTACTTGTATCTAACGCGCTAATAACGCGATGATATTTCATATTCATTTGGTTCACTTTTCGAATGCTTTGAATGAGAGCAAGAGAATCTTTATCCATTTTACTGGTTATAAATTATTGCCGGGAAAAAGTAGGATAATCTTCCAGAAAAGGGATATGATATTATTTGTATAGATGTTCCTCTTAACATTACTATATACAATACCATTAATTTTTTTTTTCAATTTTGTTATAATTTTGTATTTTTTTTAATTTAATTTTTTTAACGAAAATTTGAAAATGCTCCTTGCGTGCCATTTGTCCACATTTTTGATTAATTTTACATTATGAGCACTCTAAAACACATTATGAACAAATTTGGGTATTTATTTTTAAATCCCTTAGAAAGTTAATTTTTAAAAAATATTTTTCTGCATTAAAACTTAATTTTCATCATTTAATTAGGTTTTTATTCACTTTTAATTACCTTAATAAAGTCCAATTATAAAATGCATACCCAGTTTCATTAAAAAGTATGAGAGGTGTCTTCTTGCCAAATTTCATGCATCTCAGACATAAATTAAGACGCATGGAGCATTTTAAAAATGTAAAACCTTTGAAAATCCCGTTTCGAAAAAAATGCATTCAATCTTTTGCTTACGGGTGGGACAGCGTCCACCGCTGTCCCACCCGTAAGCAAATGTTGAATGTGTAAAATAATGTTATATATTAAAACTGTTTTTAGTCGATTTTTGCTCATTTCAACGTCCAGCGTTCCCTTAAAAATGCACAAGAAGATGTCTGGAATATACGGCTCTCCTGGGCTTTCTCATACATTCATAGTCTACATACTGTTTAGTCTACATACTGTTTAGCCTATATAATATTTAGTCTACATATTATTTAGTCTATATACCGTTTAGATCCATTCAATATTAGAAGCATGATCATTATCAGAATAAAAAAATCATATATTTTATAAGTGTTTATTGATTAGTGATTTAATAAATAGTCTTAAAAACTGCGTGGTAATAAAAGTATTAATCAAAGTAGAAGGCTATGATAAAGGCTTTAGGATATGCTTCTATAATTAATTAAGTAAAAAATTGTCACTTATGTAGTTGACCGATCCCGTTGTGGAATTTACAAAAAAAATGTCGCGATTTCTGAAAGTACATGGTTACCACAAGAACGGGACGAAACAGAGTGTGTATACAATAATATGACACAAATTAACCAAATACCTTTAACAGCATTTTTTTCCACAGTGAAGTAAGATTTGAGTCACACTGTGACTTTGGGACGTCCCAGAACGTCGCAGTACGTCTCGGGAATGTCACATGGAGGTCACAGCGAAGTCATTTTGGCCATTTTCATGGTCGTTTGTGACGTCGCATATCAACTTGCTTTTGACGTCACATTGTAATTGCCATTGTAATGTCGTCACATTGTTACGTGTTAATTAAATTGTGGAAACGTCACAGAGTATAGTCACAATGAAGTTACAAATTTACTAATACGTAACGTCGCATAGAAGTCACAAATATGATGTCACATTGTGACCCAGGTGTCACGCGACTACAACGTCACTGTCACACATGTGACGATCTTTTTTGTATGTTTAAATACGTTAATTACATAATAAAATTGGCTGCAGTCAATAAAAAAGCTTGAAGTTTCAAAAACCTTTCGTTTGTACATTATTAATTAATAATTAAAAGCCTTCCTTTCACTTTGCAACAATTTGAATTAAAAAATACTTCCTTTACTATTTATTGTTTCGAAGTTAAAAAATCTTTGTTTATTTTTCGATCATTTAAATTATAAAATGCATTGTCTACTCACATTAGTCAAAATTGCAAAAAGTTTCTGCTTACTTTCAATAATTTACATTTGAAAAAAAATTTGTTTGCTTTCACAAATTAGAACTCAAATAATTATTTTTCTATTTTTCGATCATTTGAATTTAAAAAAACTGTTTACTTTTCTATGATTTGAATTTTGAAACTTCTGTTTACTCTTCAATAACCTAACTTTCAAATGGTTTTGCTTATTTTTGATCTATTTACTTGCAATAATTTTAAATTAAAAAATTTTATTTAGATTTCAAATCTTTATTACAAAAGCATTCTTGAATTGCACGTAGCGCATCATATCATATACTGAAAGTTCCACATGCAACATCACAGGTCATGCTATCATTTAGCTGCAAATATTTGGGACTCGGAAATCTACAAAAATTCCAATTTTTTATATTTATTCATAAGTTGTAAATGCAATGTAATTTAACAAAACACAATAAGCGACCTTGTACATTTCTTGACGTCAAAATCTCTGCGAATTCGGCAAGTACTCAATGTTTTATATGGATTGAGCATCAAATCCCAGAGTGGGTAAGAAATTCATTAAGACTTTCCACTTCCAGTTCTTTACCCAATTCCGATTAAAAAAATCTCAATTTCCTTAAAACATTTATTTCTCAGAATGGGCTATAAATTAAGCTTAGTTAGAGGATGACTGATATGGATTCAGCTTCAAAAATTTCCTTAGGTAGTTTGGAATTCTATAAAATTTTAACTTCCGATTCTAGAGATGTCATTTCAGATTTTAAATAAAAACATTTTCCTTGCAGCATCTAAAAATGTGGAGGGTAACTGTCTTAAATTTTGAAAAGTCGTGTTATTTAATTTTTTTTCTATTACTCTAACACAAAAGTTGTTAGGTCTAAATAAACTTTCGATTATTATTGCCCTAAGTTTCCATTATAATTTATGTTAACTTAAACTAACAAGTCTAACTGGTTTGGTTGATAGAGCAATTACACCGAACTCATCAGCATTTTCTGCTTTCTTAAGTTAGAGTAGGAATGTGTTTCAAATCGTGAGAGTTTCAGTGACTACTTGAGTAGTGGCTGCATAAGTAATGGGTTCTCGAGTAGAGGGTTCTTGAGTAGAGGGTTCTTGGAATGAAATAAGGGTTCTTGGAATGCAATAAGGGTTCTTGGAATGAAAGAAAGGTTCTTGAGTAGACAATAAAGGATTCGAGTAGTGAGTGGAAGGAAACCCCCTTCGATACAACGATGATTAGGAAGAGTTTAATATTCGAGGTGTCGTCGCAAGGCGGGGCGAAGTAAAGTACTAGAGTAGGCATATAAGCTTTGTAAATACGTATCTATGTAAGCATTGTCACCAGCCTAGTATATTATAGTAATTTATAGATTTGTATATTATTCTGGGCATGTGCAATAACAATTAGTATATAGTATGTTGTCCTTTGCTTTAAACAGCAAACTGCTGTGATTTCTGTAAAGTCCCCAATAAGCGGAATTTGATTTAAAACAGTGACGTCCTGTGTTATTACCCTTGGACTGAAAGGTCGAAATATCAAGTATTCTAAGTTTGTGTTAAGTTACTTTTGAAAGATTAAGAAAAAAAAATACGTCATCGTCTACAAAAGCATGTAAAGAGAATAAAGAGACATTTAAACTTTACAAAATACATTGCAATAAATCAAACTGCTTCTTGTCAGATAACAGCGTGAAGAAATACAATAAAGCAGGCATATATCATTGGACTGAAGAATTTATTTGACTTGAAAATTTGGATTCGTAACTCCCTCGAAATAATTGACATCATCTTATCTTGCTTTTTCCCAGTAAGTTTTGCAAGCTTTTACGGAAGTGCATGTTTATGTCGAATTTGGTAGTCAAATTTGGCCAGTCGAATCTAACTATAGGAATACAAAAATGCTGGTAACATTGATCCAAAACGTATCTTTAACAAGAAAATTGTATAACCTAAAACCCCAAATTAATTCTCCCGCTTTGTTTTTATGAACATTGCAGTGAACTTTTCAATGCTGATGCCAGCAACGTTGTTATTTAATTACCAAAACTGAATTCCTGATTCAGATTCGCCAAGAATTAATTATAATTATTCCATTTTCACAGGATAAACGAATTTGTTAATGACTTCTCTTCAACGACTCCAGCATTTTTCTGTATGGAGAGAATATTATTTATAATTAACTTCCCTTATCTTGTATTCCTTGTTTTGGCAACACGATTCTGGAGAACATTGATTCTAAAAGCTTCTTTAATGACTAAATGGGAAAATGTTGTGTATTCAATTCTGGTGAATTTAGTATTTTAATTCTGCAGAAAAAGAATGAAGTGGGTTCTGCTTGCATTTATCGTGTTTGTAATTAATAAATCTCGCAATTCATTTGCTTACAATTTCTGCTGATTTCAGTGGAATCAAGTATCTTCATATCTTCCTTTTGTTTAAGTTGTTATGATTCATTCCGAAGAAGATTCAAATTAAGCTTTAATAATGGATTATAACAACTTTCGTGATGCATTCTGTAACTAATTAAGCAAGGTTTAACGTTTTGGATATCTTTTCACTTATGCAGCAGTACGTCGTATAAGTGAAAGGACAGTGTTGTTTGGGGTAGAATATTTGAATCAGATATTGTTTAATGATTTCTGTTTGGAGGCAGCAGTTCATGTTTGGAGAAATTCATGTTGAATAATTTTGTGCAATTATTTAACATTTTTAACGTAGTAAGATTATTCATTTTCAAGAAGGAAAAAGTAGAAGGTCCTCAATGTCCGACACAAATAATTCCGAAAATAGTTTAAACATAAAATATTATTTCTTTAGCAAAATTTATATGCTCTGATTATAATTTTTTGTTTACAATTTTAACATATTTTAATGTTTTACTTTGTAATATAATTTGTTTATGTAAAATATCGTAGGGCATGAGGTAGTATGTACTAAATATATATAAAACTGAAAATCTGTCTATGTGTTTGTGTGTGTGTTTATGTGAGTGTTTGTCTCATCATCAGGAAAGAACGGCTACAGCAAATTTCATGAACTTTTGAGGGTTGTCTTGGAATAGCCCTACTTAGAATTTGATCTCTGCTTCATGTTCGAAAGACTAGCGGTTGTCGAGATACAATTGACAATTTTCACGGAAGTTCCGTTTTTAAATGCACGTTTTTCAAATAAATGTACCTCCAAATACATAAGAATGAACAGTAATAAGTATCATTAAATGTATAACACTTATCGAAGAATGTAGTGATATTGGCAACTAATTTGGCGAAATATTGCCTAGTTGACGACTTTTTAATGCAGACCCAAATTGACAAAAATGGTGCCAAATTGGTAAAATTAACACTATAGTTCGAAAATGACGCCAAATTGATAAAATTATAATTAACTTATTTCAATATATTGGAATGCATTGCTTAGAAGGTTCTAGCAATACTTCCAATTGGAACGTTAGATTTGCACAATATATAAGTTAATTTGATATAATAATAAAAAAATGATTTTACAATTTGAATAATTTTACATGTTGTCATCCAGAAAAGCGCCAAATGGCTGAGTTTTTTCAATGCTAATACATTGAACCGTATATCTTATCTATCATTATTTCGCTTTGAAATAGATGAAATACTAGCATTATGTAAGAAAAGTCTTGCACAATTCATATCAGACTTTTATTTTTCTAGATAAATCAACAAATGTGAGCAGATCATAGGTATAGGACGAGGCATGTTTATGAGATTTTATTAAAACATAATTAAAATATTCATATTAATCTAAATTTATTTTACAGTATTAGAATTTCAATTTTCGGATATCAGAAGGCCAGAATTTAAATTTTCGGATATTAGAAGACCAGAATTTAAGTTTTCGGATACTAGAAGTCCAGAATTTCAGTTTTCGGATATTAAAAGGCCAGAGTTTAAATTTTGGGATATTAGAAGACCAGAATTGTAATAAAAAAGAAATATAATAGAAAGGGAAAATATTTAGAAAACGCTTTTTAAAATCTTCAAATAAAAAGATAATACATCACTATACGCAAATATACCCTTATTGTAGTATCACCCATATAAATTTGGCCTGATTAAAATATACTTTGTTCATCCATATATTAATATATTTTTTCTGTTTTCAGTCATTTCAAAATTAATTCTGGAAAATAACGATATGGTGTTATTAAAATATGCATTTTCAGAGAAAATAGAGAACATTTAAAGATGTGTCTGTCCAAACTAAACTAATTTGAAAACTATTGCTGTGAAAAACCGAAATATTTCTAAAATTTACTCTTCCTATATTTTAAACTTCTATCTAGAAAACTGTCTCGGTAAATTTATAAAAAAAATGTTCAACTCTGTGCAAACGACATTTTATCGATAAAAGAAGCATCCTTAATCGTTAGTGTATCCCCTACAAATTCGGCATTGTTTAAAACTCCATTTAAGAGAGAAAAAAAATTGTCACTTAAATTTTTCTAGAAACTTTGATTTTCTAATTCGCTTTTAATAGGTTTATGTTTTCGGCGATTAATTAATGTTTTGTGATATTTTTCAAATATTAAGTTAGTAAAATTTGTACGTGAATGACAGGACATAATTATAAATTGTGTAATCAATCGATCTTCCATCTATAAAAATAAAATAGAATACTGTTCCTCTTTTTGTTTGCAACTGACTGACTGTTTGTTGCGCTCGAAATTAGGTATAGAACCTGAATTTCGATGAAGCTGTACCTCGGAGCGATATTTTTTTTAATTCGAATAAGTTTTTGAGTTACTTAGTGTTGAAATAAAACTTTGAGAAATTTTCACACCCATTTGTTCCTTATCGATCAAAAATATTATTGCAGAAATTCAATCCTAATGTCATCGAAAATATTGAATAACGCACTTTCCAACGAGTTTTGCTTGAGTTCGTGATTTCTGAAAGAAAAAATCTGATGTGGGCAGCACATGACTTTCCTTATATAATGCAATGAATTTACTACTTTAACAGTTAAAAAAATGTTATTCTTATAGTCGATATTTATATTCTTTCAAAGATAGTGAATTTTTTGGAATTAGTCGTCATTTTCATTGATTTAGCGTCATTTTTATCCATTTGGCGAGATTTT
Source organism: Amaurobius ferox (assembly GCA_951213105.1). Lineage (NCBI taxonomy): Eukaryota > Metazoa > Arthropoda > Arachnida > Araneae > Amaurobiidae > Amaurobius > Amaurobius ferox. The sequence goes on from OX578146.1 coordinate 94,893,399, forward strand.
CGTTAATTTGGCAACATTTAAAAATGTAGCCAAGTTGGCGACATTCCGCCAAATTCATCGTCAAAATCTTGCCAAGCGTTATGGACGGAGAAATAAGCTATTCTTACAGCAGATAAATGACTATTGGCGTTCAAATACAAAAGTATTACTCAAAGTATCTTTTTTCGTGAATGGAACGAGTTAGATCCAGGAGTATGATGTCACCAAATTTATCGCATGATATTACATATGAAAAGTGAACATGTTTCTTAACAGATAATATTTTTTATTAATTTATAATACTTTTTGATAAATTTATTTGAAAAATGTGCAATGCGACGAATTGAATATCCGCACGATTGTAATATTTTGCGTAAATACATACGGATACCTTCCCCTTCGAATAAAAAGGTATTTAAGCGTTAATATATGATATTTTAGAAAATTGTCAGTGGAACTTCTCATAACATTGCAAAGCATATTTCGAACGATATTTTCCGATTTTCAGTTGGTACGAAATCGTCTGTCAATCATTTATCACACTTGACGTTAAATTTAAGAGAAGTGGAATACAAATTCATTATAATTGTGCTAAAATAAATACTGTTGCGGCGTATCCTCTGGAATCGTAGGTTTGCGCTCAAGATACAAGAATGAGTCTAAATATCTGGATAACTAGCACGTTTATTCACAAACACGGTGTAAACAGGAACAATATACAGTAAAACAGTAGTTAAATGCTCCACCATATTCACCAATACTATTCTTGAAACACTGGCGTATTTAATTTCATAAAATAGCGGCTATTATTCTCTAAACATTGACAAAAACCACAGTTCAATGTAGCTCATATCAATTCAACTGCTCTCCAACTGAGTGATGGCTCCTTTTATATACTCTCTATTAAAACTTCTGGAAATCTCTCATATCTCAAAAATCTGGAAATCTCTCATATCTCTATAAAACAACCAACCCTCTTCCGAATGTCAGCATTTGGCAACCCTAGATCCACGTCATAGAGAGAGTTTCCTGTACGGGTGTTTTCTCCGTCTGGTTATCAAAAGGGACTCAAGTGAGAGCATTTTACGCGATAACAATACATAATTCGATTTTGTTTTTAACTGCCGCCAAATGATAACTAAGTTATCTTTAAAATTATAAACGCTTTTAAAATGTCAATGGCCCTTTTCGCTTCCCCAATCCTTGTATCAATAAAACTAAATAGATTATAGACCCCCAAGGGCTTACATTTTGTTACAAATGTCCCCTCCCTCATTCACTAATTTTTCATTTCACTATTTTGATCATAAATAAGCATCTAATTGCTCTGACGCTTAGTTTTACATCTATACTTACGAGTATTAGCCTGAACTGACAAAAAGCAGTACAGTGACAGATGTGCCCGACTCCCACGCAGCGGTTATATACAGACTGTATATACGAATTTCGGGATGTGGATAACACGTACCCCTGATCTGTCATGTAACGCGTTCAACAAGTATTTGTCAGCATATAACAACATATCTCTGCACTGAAAGAAAGAAAATTGATTATGTGTCACAATTTTAATAATCTGGAGACCGATCAAATCCGTCCTCCCCACAGATCACATTTGCTCAACTACAACGATTAAGTTTATATCCATAAAACCCGACGGAAGAGTTTCCTGTATGAAGTTTGAAGATGGCTACATTTTCATTTGCATGTAACTATAAAATTTTTCAAAATTGTAGAACATAACCAGTTTTTACTGCTATTTTAAAACTAGACTATTACATGCTGGCGATATATTAACAAGCGTGAAACCAGGCCGTGGATATTTATATCTGCAATCCTACAAAATATTTTTATATTAAATAATTGGCGTTATGATAAAGCAAAATAAACAAACACTACCCGATAGAAAATGCAACACCATAAAGCTTTGGTTGTATAATTATTGAAATTGTGAGACAAACATAGCCGGCCAATGCATGCAAATGATCTGAAATGCAAGTAGATTCCGTGATTAGAGCGCGGGATAAAAGGGGTGGAAACGGCAGATGAGTCAAGAGTTGTTACTGACAGTCGCCTACGGAAACCTGTTTTTCGAGCAGTTTTTCACTTCAGGAGAAACGTGTTGAAGAGATGCCTGGCTGACGATACTGAAATCCGTTTAAGCATTTGGACGATCGTGCAAGAGGATTCATTTTAGGCCTACGTACGGCTGGGTTGCCAGAGTGGCATATTGCTGCTGAAACATACGTAAATACGGTCACTGTGCAAAAAATTTGGAGAATATAGATGGAAAAAGGGTATGTGAATCGCCACAGTGGCACAGATATATTCAGACGTACTTCAGAACTCGTTGATCAATGCATCCGAAGGCATACAGTGGTGGCCACACAAACGACGATTGTCGACATTCTGAAGAATTTGTAGGGTATATTGGATGTTCCAATATCAATGAGAACAGTTTCTCGACGATTGGACGCAAGCGGCTTGCAATCAAACCGCCCATTACGAAGACTGTCATTGACGACAAGACACCGACGGGAGAGATTGCAATGGTGTCGGGCTCCAGTCCCTTGAACGACTGAATAGGGCAGCGTAGTGTTCAGCAAGGCGTCTTAATTCTGTTTGTCGAATGACAGTCTCTACGTCAGAGTCTGGAGGCGACGTGGAAACAGATTCAATCCTGCTGCGACTGTTGAACGCCATACTTCTCGACAACGAGGCATCATGGTTTGGGGTGCCATTTGCTTTAATAGGCGGTCACCTCTGGTTCTCATCAGAGACACAATGACAGCACGACGATATGTGGATGAGGTGCTGCGCCCGGTTTCACAATCTTACCTACAGCAATTGCAAAATGCTGTTGTCCAGCAAGATAACGCGTGACTGCTTAGTCAACCATCAGTAGACAAGCCTTGTGAGGTATCCATGTGCTTCCCTGCCTCCGCTGTCTCTAGATCTCTCACCCATCGAACATGCATGGGACCTGATTTGCCGTCGTTTGACTGCCCTGATCCCGCCTCAAACATAGAATGACCTATGGAGGATGGTTATAGGCATATGATCATCCATCCCTCAAGAAACTATCCGTACGCTCATTGCATCTGTTCCTCGAAGAGTTGCTGCTTGTATCGCCGCAAGAGGTGGTCCTAATGCCTACTGATCACTCTGTCTAAGCTCTTACTATATTGCATTATCCTTCTGGAATTAACATCCCTTATTTATATATATCATACCTATGTGTGTGTCCTTTATCATAACATTCCATTCGTTCTTTCATAGTGTTGCATTTGCTATGTCCGGTAGTGCATATATCCAAGTTAAAAATAGAACAAGTTATAAATATTGTAAAGTGAATACCACTAATTTGAATATATGTTAATAAACAATAAATATTATGTAGCTAAAGTCAAGTGCATTTCACCTAAACTTATGCATCGCATCCTCATCACGCGATAATACAAAATTATGCAACAATGCTAAATTATGCAACAACGTTAAAAATAAATCTTATATGTTAGTATGGCCTACGTTTGCTTTAGGACCCTACTTTGAGCTGGCAAAAGGTATTAAAATCGTCCTTTTCCCACAGAGATAATAAAGTCCGTTCCAACTTAGCAATATTTTAACATAATTTACTTTTATCCATAAGTATTTTTACCATTTGTAGTGCTTTTTATAGTAAACCATTTCCCTCTGAGCTTCATTTAATATTAGAAAAAATGCCAAAGCTACGGAAAACGAACACTCTAGCATTTGGCGATGTATCGTGTATGTTACAGTGGCGATTTTCCTAATTAATTACACGTTTCAAATTTTATAACTTATATACTAATAACTAAGACTTAAAATGAAATATAACATTGAAATTAACTGAGTTGGGAATCTGCATCGACTCTATCATACATTCATGCATAGTGTTTGGGTTTACTGCTATTACAAATATTATAATAGTACCAAAAATAGCTTTTGTTCGCAATTTACTTTGAAATATTTTGTGAAATTATTCAAAAAAAATTCAAGTTGACAATAGGTTTGTGGCATAAAAGCATTTGACTCAAATATATTATGTAATATATGCTGTTGTCATATTGAAACGAAATCGGTCAAACTGCTGAAAAAATAACTCCATAGCAAAACTTCGTAAACACCCACAGCATAACAAAGTGGTAATATATCAACCAATTTTGGAAGAAGAAAACTGCCGCTTTCGTCACGGTTGAAAGACAGAGCAATCACGCCAGCGAAAACAAAAGTATATATTTTTGCAGTGTTCTCCTTTCAGGAAAGTATCGTAAGCAAGAGTCATCTTTCCTTTACTGATGTACATGCTTTGTCATCTTTTTAACCAAGGGGAGGCTGTTTTTTTTCCTCCGAAAGTCACTCATAATCCGTTACTGATTGGTTATATGCTATATTTTAACGAATGCTTAATTAAGATTTATTTTAGTGCCATTCAAATCCAAAGCGATAGTCAAACTATCATTTTACCGCATAGATTAGACCGCCACTGTTGTTCTGAAAATTATCCCTTTCCTCCATAGGAAATATCTCTATGATATTAATTATTAAATTTAAATTTCGCAATGAAATTATTTATTAAAAAGCTCTAATTATTCAATATTTTTGCATAACATATCAACGCGGAAATTTCATACAGATATTTCCTATGGAAAAAATAGATAATTTTCGGAACAAGAGTGGAGATCTAGTGTACTATGCGTCACTATGAGCTCACAAATGGAGGTCGTTTCGAAAGCATTCGAAATGTGTTCAGGAGGTCTTAAAAGATGATTATCAGTAAAATCGCGAATTTATTTTTTGGGAATACGATACTGTCTCTATACATTTGTACCAAAAACTAATTTAAGTATATCTTATCCTTATTCTTCGACCCAGACCATCCGACCTACCCGAAAGTGTAAGGTATCCATTTGGACAACCGGAAAGTGCCACCTAATTTAGACCGGAACCCAGTGGGGGTGACATCCACTGGGATCTTACCCTCCTTTACCTATCACTAACCGCTCGGAAAGACTTACAGACTCACATATTTGACGTCCCCCTACTCTGAGTGAACATGGGGACAGTTTGGACAGACAGGAAATCGAACTCGGGTCGTCCGGGTGCAATCCCTGTGTGCTAACCACTGGACTATCCCATTCCTTACTTTAAGTATCTGAAGCATCATCAAAACAAAAATTTAGGATGCATTCCCTGTATCTTACATAATATATTTGGATATTTTATTCGTAGATTTATGCCAGCTAAAGATTATCCAGCATTTTTGGTGCTTTTTTGTAAGTAGTATTTATAACTTTGTTTTTCCCTAATAAAGAAATCGTTTAGCGATAAATAAGCGTCACTAAGAGGTATTTATTTTTACTGTTAAGCATTTAGGCTAAGTTTATTACGATGCATAGGGAAGCTATAAAGCCTTATCTTCATTAAATGTTTGATAGGAATAAATGTTTTTATTTTCGAACAAAAACATCTATTCGATTCCAGATTTTAAGTGAAAGTGTGTAAGGAGTAGCTTAAATGTTTTTTTATTCTCCCTAAATACAAATTATAATGAATAAGGACACTATCGAAAATTCGAGTTCGAGTTTTAGACAGACTAGCACGTTTCCAGCATTGCTTAACAAGAAGGCAAACGCCTTTGAGGTGATGTTAAGGTTCATGTATGTATATTCGTGTGTATATATGTATTTGTGTGTGTGTGTGTGTTTGTGTGGACTCGATATCTAATGAACAAATTAAGCGCTTTGAACGTATTGGTACGATTATTACAATCAGTGTATCCCTTCACATTTAAATTGCAATCGAACGTCTGGAACACCCTCAAATTATCGAATTTTTACTTTCTTATAGTGGTTTTTCGAAATATAAGTCTATATAGTACTTCGAAATACTATGACTCGTTGTAATCCAGAGAAGGCCTAAACGTTAATGCACAATTTAACTCTAAAATAATTGTACAAGGGATTGGGTGCATGATTATGTCACTGTGAGAGAAGTCACGTGATTACATTCTGTCGGAAAGACCATGTGTTCTGCCCACATTGTATTTTTAATATAACTTTATCTTGCTCCTTATTTAGAAAGGAAAAAATACAATGTAGCAATGCATTAGATTTAAAAATGAATTTCGAATGGTGTTCACTTCTTTCTGGTTCAAATTACTTAAAACATATTCAATCATTTAATAATAAAGAGCACGTTTTGCTTGTATGATATTTTTCTTCAAAGTCATATGAGAGTCCTAATTAAGATGTTATCCGCTTTTAAATTGAAAATGACAACCAAAATGTATATTTTTTTTATTTTTGTGATGACTGATTGCATAATATATCAGATATGGAATGGGTGTAACAAAATTGTGCTTTCAATGTCGAATTATCAGTAAACACTAAATATACAGAAAATACAAGGAACTCGAAAGACTAAAAACCAGACACAGTGGGCAGCTTACTAATCAAGACATTTGTGACCTCCCACACGTTTACACACACTTCAAACCGTGTGAATACAATAAGTTCTGGAATACGTGACTTCGTGTGGCCCGACGTTTGGTCCAACTGAAAGGAAGGATTCGTACCTGGTTCCAAGATAAAGGGATGGAACTAAAATGTCCTCCAAAAAAGCAGATGGACAAGATCAGTTTTCAGTTTTTTTCAAACACTTTTCTTATCACTATAACTATGACTTAAATGTTGAAAATCTGATGAGTGCTGAAGCTCATATTCAGTGGTGAATAACCGGAAAACGAGTGTAACAAGCCCTGAGCAAGTTAAGCTAGAAAATCATCCACACACAAGTTTATTATCACACTAGAACTAGTTTAATACCACACTGGCACTAGTTTGTTATCACATTAGCACTAGTTTTTACCAGTCAAGCTTGACAAGTATCTGCCAAAGTCAAGATATCCTTTTTTCCATCATAATGAGATCGTTGCTATTACAAACTATTAATTTAAATTATATTGAATTCAGCAATTTAGGCATCTGTCATCACTGATTTTGATTGTCACATTTGGTGTTAGCAAATCAGACTGATCACAAGCCGATCTTGAAATATTTAAAATTTCTCTATTTCAAACAGACTGCAGTATATTTCTAAAGAATGATGCGATTTCCATAAAATTTGGTACACTTATTTTAGTCAGAACCTGCAAATATTCTATCGATTTACCACTAGATGGAGTAAAAATAGCTGTATAGTTTGTTAGTCAGAATCTCAAAATATTTTCATTATTAAAGAAATCAGATTCATATAAAATCGCTCTTTGTTATTATTTAGAAAAAACTTGATGGAATTAATAAGTCGACATTTGCATCATCGATGTTAATTATGCTAGAGTACAGCGTCCTGTTAAACTTACTTATAATATTAACAACTTCGTATGTCGTTAAAACATTGGATTAGCGCCAACTAAACAAATTTAAGATGTGTTTGTTTTTATCAATATGTACCGGAGAGAATTTATCAGGTTTCGCAGGAATGGAATTACCCTTTCTTTTCTTTAAAAGCTTGTTAAGAATTAATATTTACAGCTTGCATAGTAAAATATATGTGATAAGTATTGGAATGAGGGAGGTACAAAAATTAGAATTCGAAGTTCACCGGTAGGTTTACTTCGAATTTATTTCTTATTTCATGTTTACCGGTTTTAAGCCTTCTTGAAAAGAAGCAAATATTCAATTAATATCAGTGTGTATTTAACACTTTACAACAAAGTTGAAAAGTGTTTATAACTTTGTTCATTCTGTCTGTCTGTCTGTCTGTGCGTTATTAACACTTTACAACAAAGTTGAAAAGTGTTTATGGCTTTGTTCATTCTGTTTGTCTGTCCGTTAGCACGATAACTGCCGTAAAAATGACTTTATCAAAATAAAATTTTAGTATGTTGTTCAGACGGTCTGTGGAACCTATGGGAATATAAATGGAGAATATCACCCAATTAGTTTTGGATTGAACCCGGTTTGAAAAGATGTAATACGTTGAACACTATGGGACCTAATTTTTCAAACATTTTTTAAGCGGATTTAAAATTCACAAATTGCTTCGAAAGTTTTATGACATATTCAAATTACACCATAAAATATAAAAAAAATTCAGCAAAATATTTATAGTAGTTTTTTAAATAAAAATGAAAATAATAAGTACACCATTTATATGGGTGGTCTGGGCTTTCGACCCTTTATATGGAGAGATAACGTGACTGTTATATGAAGAGATCACTTGATCCACTTCAAAATAAAATATGGCATCCATCTTGTGTCAAAATCGTGATTTGAAAAGTTCTTTTTAATTCAAATTTAGTGTTGCATCCGTCCTAAAACCGCTTTATTTTTGCTTAAATTCTGTGCATCTACATTTTGAAACAACGCAATTACAATATAGTTGAGTTTAAAAGATCATCCAACTTTGATTATTTCTACAACGAAGCCTACTTTTCACTTATGGAAAATGTAAACAGCAAAATATGTAGAATGAGTTGCATAAGAATTGCTTCATTTCTTTAACGCAAGATTATTTAACACATGGAGTCTGCAATATAGTGTATATGAATGAAACATTCATTGAATTTACGCAGAGAAGCAAACGATTTTTGGATGAAGTTTTAAGCATAGAGTTAAATTAGTTGTACATCCATGGTTTTAAATTTTTTAATAAAATAAATTATTATAGTATTGTGATGAATGAAACGAATGGAAATTTTTTATGAAATGAATTGCTGCTTTTATAGAGAGTCAGGCGTGTTATATTTCGATGACGTCATTTGAATAAATTTCATTTGTTCTCGATGAAGCTTTCAAATATAATAAAATTTTGTAGTATTATGATAATTTTAAAAATATTACCGAGGAATATATCGCATTTTAGAGATGTTTACACCAGGCAATTTAAACTTCAATGCCGTAATTAGAATGAAGTTCATTTTTTTCGATGAAGTTTTATGTTTTCAAGTATAATAAATTAATATAGTATTGTCGCAATTTTAAAAATATTACCGAGGAATGTATCGCATTTTAGAGATGTTTAAATAAAATTACATTGAAGTTGGAAAGTGTTTCATAATTAATGCTTTATGCATGATTGATCTTTCTTCTTTTTATTTGCGATGTATGTATACACTTCAGGTGCAAAACTATTAGTCCGTTTCATATGAAATTTGGCAATCCATTAGGTCAGGCGACACGCCGTTGGTGATTAGAATTATCCCTGTTTACCTAAATGACCTCAAAAATAAGTACAAAATAAATTTGCATGTATTAATTAAACGCTTGTTTTACACGTAACTTTCTATGACAAAATGAATTATTTTTTATCTCTCTGTACAGTGTTTTGATTTAAAAGCATAGGTATATATTGATAAAATTATCATCGTGCCATATTAGAACAATTTATATCTATATTAAAAACATATGTTTGTCTGTTTATCACAGAAAAGTCTACCAAAAAGTTTCCGCGTTGATAATATTTTAACAAATTTTTTTACTAAATAACAGCTCTGACAATTTTGTAGTTGAGGTCGCTAGTGGCAAAGATGCAGGGTATGTGAAATCTTCCACTATTTTTCGTTTCAACATTCCGATTTCCGCTGCATCAGACGTTACACGGCCGCAGTGTCGAGCGCTATATCAAACGTATTTGAGCTATGTCTAGCGCTGCATTAAGCTTATTTGCACTATGTCAAACTTATTTGCTCTGTTTCAAACGAATTATAGCTGTGTCGAGTGCTAGCTACGAACTGACCGTATAGCCGGGCGGCATATCCGGTGCACTGGGGCGCACCAGATAATTATTTCGGGCTATATGTTCCTGGCTATAGGTATGCAACAATTGTGAGTGAGATTTAAAAAGAGTAGTATGTATAAAATAAAAATGAAACAAGTACTCAATAATAAAACAACATAAAACAATGATGAGTATTTTAACACAGAAAAAAAAGAGGCTATTATGCCGATAAAATAGAATAGCACTAGGCGTAAGATGGAGGTTAATTCAAAATATATTATTCATTAAGGTTGAGTATTCATTCAAATTAAACTAAAAATATGCTTGTTTCTAAATTTGGAGATGATTAATAACTATAGACTCCAAATACTCAGATAATATATATATATATATATATATATATATATATATATATATATATATATATATATATATATATATATATATATATATATATATATATATATATATATATTATACATATATCACATACATTATTTATCTTTGATTGGATAACTCAATTTTGAGAATTCACCCATTCTTATCACCTAACTTACCACTTGGCCTGAGACTAATACTGTTTACTATTTTCGAATGACTATTTTCCACTTGTCCTGAGTCCTATACTTACTACTATTTTTGAAAGTCTCCATACATAATATGTATCGTTCAAATGTATTCATTCCGGTGCCCTCTCGCATTGACGAAGTGAGGTGAAATGCTCAGTCACTTGTTCAACTTACTCGTGGTAACAATGCTTGTTAGTTCATATTTCTGTTCGAGGAGGTATTATTTTTCTGATTTGTAATTCAATTGACTTATTTTTCTCCTTCCACTAGCCAGTAGACAGTTCCAATGGTGTCTATAGTTAAATACTATCGCCATTGTCAGAAACTGGCTATTCTATCGGTTGTAATTTGAATTGTATGGCTGTCCTGATGAGAATGCAATTTCGAACTAACCGCCATTTTTTGTGTAGTTTCAATTGACTGTTCTCTATGTCTTAATCTCTATGTCTTTTATCTTGAGCTAATTATTATTGCCTTTTCTCATTTTTGCCGTGTTTTCTTTTTAATATATTTATATACTTTTAATTGTGAATTTTGTATCCTAATATTCTTCTCATCCCCCTTTCCATTGTAGTGATATGTTACCTTCTATCTTTATCCTTAGTCTTGGTCTATAGTTACTCATTTGTAACAGATATGCTAGAGATGGGTTTTTTTGTACATACAGTGATTTATGCATAATTTTCGATTAAAATCTTTCAATTGATATATATATATATATATAATAAAAATTGATAAAGCACTATGAGATTAAAAGGTTCGAGTTAAAAATCATATAAATGAAAAACGCAATGCAGCATTTTCCTCATTATACAAAATATAATAAAATAAGATAGAAATAGGATACAAATGTATATATAAATATATATATATATAAATTGAAGTTTTTTAATCGAAAACCATGCATAAACTAAGGTAAGTACAAAAAACCCATCTCTGGCACAGTCACCACGTGGGAGTCGACATGATCGCAGATGAACATTCGACAGATCATTTTACATCTCTTCGTCAAAGCGCGTGGACACCGGAAGGAATACACTTGAACGAAAAATAATTTGTATGAAGACTATGTATAAATGTATGAAAATAAATGAATTCCTTTGTATGAAGACTATATATATATATAAATTCGTAACCATCTAACTGATACTGATATGGCTAATTCCATCGTAACATTGATTCGCAACATCTAGTTTCGCGGTGCACATCTAGTTTCAGTGCTACAATGCAATTATCAACTATTCAGTGTTGAACTGGTCCATCAATCTTGATCAGTGCACAGGGAGCGAGATTTCAACATAATCCGCATGAAATGCGTTTTCTTTCAGAAACAAAATTCTTATACAGAGACGGAAATCAGCCTTGAAATATTTTAACATTATTCCTCAGTATCCGTACAGCACACTGTTATCCAGAGGACACTGGTTCAATGAAACTTACTATTCCGTGAAATGTTAAGGCGGCATTTCAGTATGCATTATGTTCCATTCAGAGGGTCTCCATGACTGCTGCCGATTCGTTGGGTGGAAATTCTCGGTGAATGACTGGCTAATGAGAATCTCAGTTAAACAATGTGAAGCTAACAAGATCGTCTACAGCAGAAAGTGCTTCAGTGATGCTCTTTAGAAGGATGGATAGTGTTTGGAATGTCTAAATAAATGAAACTGTAAATCTGTCTGCTTGTCTCATTATCACAGAAGAACGGCTGCACTGAATTTTATGAAATTTTGTGGGTAACCTTGGAATAGCTGCACTCAAAATGTAGTCCAAGATTCGAATTTCGGAGTCCGGGAATTGTCGAAATATTGATAAAAAGGTGAGCCTCCTATAAAGATACCATTATGCAGATAAATTTATTTGAACTGAAAAATGATACCATGTTGCTATGTAAAGGAATTAAACCCAATGAGTTTATGCAGCAGACGATTTTTATTAAGTCTTTTCCAGTTCCAATAATTAAGAAATGTATAGAATAATTAATTTTATCAAAATTACATTTTCGACTTTGTTATAGGTTATACAGGGCCGATCCTAGCAGGTGTGCAGCGCGTGCACCGCACGTGGGCGGCCAAAACAAGGGGCGGCCGCAGGCCGCATATAGTTCTATCAATCAAGCAAAATTTTTTAAAACTTATAATAAGTCGAATAAATATGCTGAATTTTAAATAGTTATTGAAAAATCAAAATAAATCTCATAGTTTAAGAAAAATAGAATGTTAGTGCACAGTGTGTTGGTCCATTGTCCATTAATGTCTACTCTTTACACACATCCTTCATTTGACAGCAAAATTCGTGGCAGAGCCGGCAATACGGCATAGAAAAGGATACCAAATTTTAAATTTCTATCTAAAAAAATTACCAAGGGGCATATTTTTGAGACGCCTAAGGATGTTTCGTTCCACTGTGCGGTAGCTTATTTATGTATACCACGGTCGGCACGCGGCTCGCAGATCAATGGTCAAGAGAAACTTTATTTTAGCGGTCTCCTTTGTAGATTAGAACTGAATTATTTCGGGAAAGTTAACCCTTTCGCGACGGCGGCATTCCGGAACTGCGGCAGTCCAAAGGACGGAGCGCTTCTTTTTCGAACTGTTCCCAGGAGACGGCAATTTTATTTTGCTAAGCCTAACTCTCGAAAAAAAGTCACTAAAAATCACCCGTTCAACACAGCATTCTACTATTTTCAGGAATAAAGGAAATTCTTATTTTCTATTTGATGTATATTTTTCTTTCAAATTTTCTTTTATCAAAATATTAAAAATTTTAGCGTATTAAAAATGATAACTTACCTTGAATAAAATAGTTATCAGTTAATCAGGAGTGTATATAGATTTAAATCAGTTATCAGGAGTGTATACAGATTTAAATTTTGAAACTAATGCATCTAAAACGGGTTTCAATTTATCTAGTTTTTGGGCATTACTATCAAGCGTAAAATGAAGGTAACGTAATATTCTTGGCCTAATATTTAAACAAAAAAATATTGATTTATTGGTAGAACATGGTCCCAAACAAGTAGCAAATTTTAAATTTCCGGTCGATGAGAGTGGCAGAAAATTTAGCTGTTCATATTATAACAAAACTGTTTCCAATCGAGAGAAAAGGCGATGGCGCGCCATCATTGAAAGAATGATTACTGTAGTACAATTTTTAGCCAGTCAAAATTTGGCATTCAGAGGAACTAGTACGAAGTTGTATCAGAGAGATAATAGTAATTTTTTAAAGGCAGTGGAGATGTTGGCCAAATTTGATCCAGTTATTTCAGAACACTTTAATAATGTCAGTAAATACAAAGATAACAAAACACGTATTCCACACTACTTAGGGCAGCATTTTCAAAATGAAATAATTAATATTTTAGCCGAATCTATTCGCAATGAGATAAGACGCATTGTCAAAAAAACCAAATATTACACTATAATTCTCAACTCTACACCAGATATTAGTCACACAGAACAAATAATGTTTGTAATTAGATGTGTGAACACTACTGATGGTAGGATAAATATTTTAGAATTTTTTCTAGGATTATTTCCAGTAACTAATACCACTGAAGAAGGTGCAATTTTCTATTCACTGTGCAATTTTCTATTAGAGAAGCTATTACCTAGTCTGCAGCTCGAAGTTAAAGATATACGGGGTCGGGGCTACGACAATGGATGGAACATGAAGGGGGAATATATAGGGCTTCAGAAACGGATTCTCGATATCAATCCTAGAGCATTATACGTGCCGTGTGCGGCTCATACATTAAATCTCGTCGTTAATGACGCTGCCAGCTCCAGTGGTGAAATTTCTGGTTTTTTTGATATGGCACAAGAGGTATATAATTACTTTTCTGCGTCCCCATATCGATGGGATTTACTGAAAAAACACGTGAAAAGTCTAACTGTCTAACTTTAAAACCATTAAGTGAAACAAGGTGGGAAAGTCGTATGAATGCTATTAGACCTCTAAAACATGACCTAAAAAACATTATTACCGCATTAAATGCCTTAATTGAAGATACCACCAGAGACACGAAAACAAAAATGGGTGCTGAATCAATAATTAAAAGTCTTGAAACATTTAAATTTTTGTATCCAATTTTAATTTGGCATGATGTATTATCAAGAATTGATGTATTGAGTAAAATGCTTCAAAATCCTAAATTAAACATCGCGGAATGCATTGAAGGCTTAAATAATCTTAAAAAATATTTAGTTTCTCAAAGATCTGACGATAATTTAAAAATATTTGTCGATTCAGCAACAAAACTTGCTAGAGATTTAGGTATTGATCCCGAATTTCCTATCTCGAAGCTCAGGAAAAAGGTCCGTTTATTTGATTACGAGGGCAGTGATGAACCAGTTTCAAATCCCTTCCAGCAATTTAAGACTGCTTTCTATTTTGCAATTCTTGATCATGCGATCTCTTCGGTAAATGAAAGATTTACCTTATTATCTGAGTGCCATTCAATATTCTGCTTTCTGTATGAGTTTCACAACATTTCTAATGATGATCTTATGAAAGCCTGCATGGACTTAGATATTAAGTTACAGGTACAGGAGGAAGGAAGTATTGTGAAAGATACAGACGGTATACAATTCTTTAATGAAATAGCTTCATTCAAAGATATTTTTCCAGGTAAAAAACAGCCAATTGAGATATTAGAAATTATAGTCAAAAATGATCTCATTCCCTGTTTTCCAAATTTTGCTCTAGCAAGAAGAATTTTTTTAACCTTACCTGTTTCTGTGGTTTCAGGTGAAAGAAGTTTCAGTAAATTAAAAATTAGTAAAAATTACTTGAGAAATAATATGACACAAGAAAGGGTTTCAGATTTGGCCGTCATCTCTATTGAATCCGAAATCTCTGAAAAAATTGATTTCACCGAAATTATTGACTAATTTGCTTCTCAGAAAGCCAGAAAAGTTATTTTATAGTTATTTATTAAGTAGTCTTTGTAGAAGGACTGATTTATATACTTTTCGTTTCACGAGATTTATGCTTTAGTACTTTTTTTTTTATTAGATTATATTTTCTGAGTAAATACTGTTGTTTTGCATTTCTAATTATAAAATGCCAATTTTTATTTCAAAGGTAATATTTTGGTTTGTTTATTATTTTGTTAAAGTATTTTGTCGCTATTATAACCTATTAGCTGACCAAAAAATAAAGTTTTGCATTTCAAATTTTATTTGCATTTTTATTAAAATTTTAATTTTTACTCTTATACAGGTAGATGAGTTTATAGCGTCAACGTTAAGTATTAGTCAAAATATGAAAAATTCTCTAGAGGGGCGGCACATTAGGTCTTTAGGTGACCGATAGGTGTTTTTTTTCCGTTAGATGACCCTAATGTATCCTCGAAAATATATCAGAAATATCGTCTGCTGTTCAAATGATCATTGTAGGTCATTTTTATAAATAAAAAAATAGTACGTCTCCACACAATGAAATACATTTTTAGAGTAATATTTCCTTATTCTTATGAGCTTGTCATTGAAAAGCTTCAGAAGCATTGATTAACGATTATCCTTAACGCAGCCTCTATTTCAGAAAGCTTATCCCGAGTTAAAATGGAAGGCCTATCTGTTCTCGCCTTGTATACAGCAGATCCAGTTTCTTCTTCTTCTTTTTCGACCCAGACCGTCCGACCAAACCGAAAGTGTAAGGCATCTGTTTGAACGGCTGGGAGGTGTCACCCAATTTAGGACAGAACCCAGTAGACGTGGCATCCACAGAGACCGTACCCTCCTTTCCCCCCACCACCGACATCTCGGAAGAACTTACCGACCCACATATTTAACGTACCCGTACTCCGCCTAAACACAGTGACAGTTTGGGCAGAACAGGATTAATTTCCTCCATTGTTAATGTAACAGTATCGAAAAAAATAATACGCACATTGCGTAATCGAAGTACTAATATATACACAAGTAAATGAATAATATGTATAGAATTTTTAATCTATTCTGCGATTTGATTTGATTTAAAGATTGTTCAGTTTGATAATCTCCCTAATAGGATCGCAATAAAAAAATTAAAAAGTAAACTATAGAAGACCTAATATATTGCCTCATCGACATAACTGCTTGAGGAGCAGATTTTTATTGCTGATAAAAACATATTTTTTTAACGCTGGGAAAGATTGATGCGCTGTTAGCAGAATTTTACTCCCACGTTCCTTTTCTCATAGATCATTTACGAGGTATTTTTTCTAGTCTATTCACGGATATTTTCTACATTCGACGGCTTTCGATGCTACATTATTACTTTCCTTATATACATAATGTATAAGGAAAGTATTGTGACGGGGTCGAAAATTTGAATTCGAGTTTTCGACAGGAGAGCACATTTCAAGCATCCCTGATCACGACTCAAACATTTTTGAAGTGATGTCTGTGTGCGTGTGTGTGAAAGTATGTGTGTGTGTGCTTGTGTGTGTGTGTGTGTTGTGTGTCAGTGAAACTGTGGAGACGATAACTGACGAACGAATGGACCGATTTAAACAAAATTTGGTACAAAAATCACAATCCGTAAACACTGAAAGCCTATTGTTTTATACGCAATCGAGTGTTCAGAACCGCCTAAATTTTCGAGTTAAATTTTGAAAAAATCGTCAAAAAATCAAAGCCGCTAATAAAATTACGCAAATAGACATTTCTGATGTAACTTTTCATTAGAAAACGATTGACGTAAATTTTGGAACGGTAACATGAACCGTTCTTAAGATATTGCAAATTTTTCAAAAAAATTATTAAAAAGTCATATAAAATAAAAAAATATATATTTCCTATTGAGAAACAGGTTCACTTTTCAAATGTAATACTATGCGATAAATTTGGTGACATCATTCTCGTGTATCTAGCTCGTTCCATTCATGAAATAAGATACTTTGAATAATACTTTTGTATTTGAACGCCAATAGTCATTTATCTGCTATAAGAATAACCTATTTCTTCGCCCATAACGCTTGGCGAGATTTTGGCGGCGAATTTGGTGGAATATCTCCGACTTAGCGACTTTTTTAAATGTTGTTAAATTAACGAAAAACTCGCCAAATGGATAAAAATGACGCTAAATCAATGATGACTCATTGATGATGACGACATGGAAAATGACGACTCATTGACGAAAATTAAATATCTTGGTACGAATATAAATAACAACTATAAAAATAATCTATTTTTTTTTTACTGTAAAAATAGTAAATTCATTACATTATATAAGAAAAGTCATGTGCTGCCCATATCAGATTTTTTATAGGAATTTTTGTTTTTCAAGTATCACATAGTGTACGTATAGCTCAAACTGCTGCTAATAAAATACATCTAAAATGACTTCGTCAAAAGCAACATGCAGCACAAAGTCAAGAAACATTCTTCTTCGTCAGGGTACACAAGAGGCGAGACCTTCACTCCAAGGTTCTTTAATATAAGGTTGGTGCACTCAGCCCGGCAACCAATCAAAAAGTTGTCAGCCTGACGTCATGGGAATGAAGTTTCGTCATTTGTGATGTCACGGTCCAGAGTAAACTTTGAGAGTGACTGCCAAAACACCCTTTTTCGCATTATTACAGCTAAAATGTGTTTGTTAATTTTAAAGTGGTAATATCCAGCCACAAACAACTTGTACAAAGATTTTAAATTGTGCTGTGTATACAGAATCCAGTGATATCCAAGGTAATTAAGTGTCTTGAGAGTCCGAAAATAAAATGCGTACTTTCTTAATTCCCCTGTTATCATATGCACAGAGCAAGTAAAAATATTGAAGTCAGTCATGCCCGGGATAAGCACCCCTTGCTTCCGCCGTCGGCGCAAAATCAATAACTGATGTTAAAACAGCAACGTGACGGAAACAGGTACAGTGTTGCCAACGATAAAAAGAGAAAAATAGTCAGCATTTATCTAGTAAAGAACAAGTATTAGAACAATTCTTGAATTTACTTATTTATTTATTTATTTACTTGAAATATTTTTTGACGATGCTCTTTTAACCTCAAAACCCCATTAGTTCCTTCATATTATGTTCTACTTATTTTTCATATTTGTTTAGAAAATAGAATTGTGCCTTTTATCGCCGAGTTGGACGATTCATGTACCTTCCGAAACGGGTTAGTTGCATTTTCTTAGTTTAATAGAACATTTATGTTCGTAGTTAAACTCACTGAACAAGTGCTTTGAATCCTTAATTGGACATTTACTTTTATATTTAGTATTTTACCGTTCAGCCATAGTTCACTGTCTCTTGTTTCCTTACTCTATGGTTATTACCTCTATTTCCTCCTTTCACCATTGGTAACACCTTGTCCCTACTTTAGTCACCCTTGCTATTCTATATCTGTTACACATTTAACTTTCACAAGTGAAGGTCATGTGTCTTGACGAAGAAAGCTGTTTCTTGCCTTCGAAAACTGTCGATGCTATTTATTTTGTGTTGTATGTTATTTTGACGAGGTTATTTTAGATTTATTTCATTAACAACAGTTTGAATTGTGCGTATACAACGTGATGATGATAAAGTAAAAATATCGATAAAATAATATAGCATCATAAACCGTCGAATAAAGAAAATATCTATGAACAAACTAGAAAAAATACCTCATAAATATCCATAAAAGAAAAGAACTTTGAAGTAAAATTCTGCTGAAACAACGTATCAATCTTTCCCATCTTTAAAAGTAAAAAAATATATATATGTTTTATTATCAGCAACAAAAATTTGCTTCTCAAGCAGTAATGTCGATGGAGCAATAACATATTAAGTCTTCTATCGTTCACTTTATAATTTTTTTTATTGTGATCCTATTTGGGAGATTATCAAACTGAACTATCTTTAAATAAAATAAAATCGGAGAATTGATAAAATTTTTTGATTATTGCAGTACTTAAATTACACAATGCACCTATTATTTTTGTCGATACTGTTATAATACCATCGGAGAAAAGTTATTGATTTTGTGATGTAGGGATTGATTTTGTAATGTATTGAGTCCAAGATGTAAGCGAGGACCTGGAAAGACAAAAACACATCATTAGAAAATTGAACTGAACAACAAATATTGACTTTTGTGTGTGTCTCGTTTTGTAAACCAAGTTAATTTTACATTGTTATCTGGTCTGTTTAATATTAAAGTGGTCGTTAAAACACCAGTTGCCTCCAGATTTTGAAATAGTTATGAAACGACTTTTACACATTTACATATATATACCCTATTATAATCCTCATACAGAAAACCTGTCGCTTATAAAAGGCTTCTGCAGAATCTTTCACAAGGGTCCAACAAAAATCTGCTAGCAGTGCTGCATTCAATTTTCGTCGGTACCTTTTTCCGATGGTAGTAATGTCGTGATGAAACCATTCTCTCTGTTCTTCAATGTCCTGATGAAACCATGCCCTGTGCTTGTCAATGTCCTGATGAAAACATTCCCTGTGCCCTTCGATGTCCAGAAAAAGTCATTCTCTGCGCTCATCAATGTCCTGATAAAACCATTTCCTGTGTTCGTCAATGTCCTGGTGCAAATGTTCTCTGAGCTCGTCAATGTCCTGATGAAAACGTTCTCTGTGCTCGTTAGTGTCCTGATAAAACCATTCCCTGTGCTCGTCAAAGTCCTGATGAAACCATTTCTTGTACTCGTCCATGTTCTAATGAAAATATTCCCCTATGCTCGTCACTGACAGCACCGAAGTTAGACTGAAATAAAAACAGATGAAAGTGCAAAAATGGTATTTTTAATGTATTTTCAATTAGATGTTATCCCCTAGTCTCTCGTAGGTCTGCAAGAGGCTTTTTACAAACAGTTCAAACCGTCCATCCTCGTTGAAACCCACGCCCCTTATCCTTGACCTGATAACCGAAAAGACACGGTAAGCACATGCTTCCCTTCAAAAGAGTCAAAGGGGCCCCAAAATTGCGTCCCCGATATACACATTTTTTTAAGTGTAAGTTATTTGGCAAATAGTAGATTTACACTTTTTTAATGTAAGATATTTATTAAGTAATTAATTTAAATAATGTCTTGCCCGTATGGGCTAACAAAGAAATGTTTTGGTTGTCTGAGCCCAAATTTGTATTGCCCATATTTTCTTTTACATTTAAATATTAAACTGTTAACGAAAATGGGTAGCATGGCAGTTAATATTTACGTAAATACTAATTGCAAAATTAAACATGGACCAATCGTGATTAAATAATAAAATAGACTATTGCTTAGGAATTTTGGTACAGGTAACCAGTTTAAAAATATCAGTTTGTCGATGAGAACTGTTAGTTGACCAGAGCAATGCAGTAGTAGAATTTTTCGAGCACTGATGAGTGCATGGAGTTTTCTTGGGCTATGCTCACAAAATCAAAATGGGGCCCCCAAATTAAGTTGTGCTTCCCCTAAATTGATTGGCTAATCAGGTCCTACCATTATCTCGGAATATAGAACTAATCCACAATTTCAAAGTTCACATTCCTAACCAGAATATCAAAATTAGTTAAAACAGCTACTTTTGTCTCGGAAACGTTTTGATTGTTGCCTAGTGTTACTATATAGATTTGTTTCTCACATGTCTTTCAATAATCCACCAAGGATAAACATTACTTTGCTATTTCAGCTTTTCATACAGCACGAAACGGGAAACATCAAATAATTGTGAATTCGAGATTTTAGAGTAACCAAAATGTGTAAATCTAATAAAAACTTGAATTCTAATTTTCGAAATCGTGCCACGATATTTAAAATTGTAGCATTGTTCCCCTGCTGTGGTTGTAGGTCTGAATTATTATTCCATGCAGAAAAGAGCAATAAAATACCCGAAATAGATCTATGTATTATTATCTTGCAAAGTAAGATGTGTGTGTGTGTGTGTGCGTGTGTGTGCGTGTGTGTATGTGTGTGCTTGTGTGTGTGTGCTTGTGTGTGCGTGTGCTTGTGTGTGTGTGTGTGCTTGTGTGTGTGCTTGTGTGTGTGCTTTTGTGTGTGTGTGTGTGTGTGTGTTTGTGTATAAGCGAGAAATATAAGCATCGTACGGCCATGAAATGTGGTAAATAAGTAATTCTTGGCATGCGTAAGTGTACTTCGGTGATATTCTTTTAAAAAATCGTATTAGATTTTTAGTTATTTTATGCTTTAGCACAATTTTGAACGGTATTCACGATTTTCACACAAATCGGTTTCTTAGCAACCGAAAATATTATCACTGACTTTCCATCTTAACCTCATCGGATGGATCAGAAGACGGTCTTTCCAAAGATGTTTGAATCGAATCCGTATGACAATTTCTCCATATTTATATTTTTAAATACATCAACATTTGCATTTTTTTATTTTACGGGGTACTTCTTTTGCTGCCCCCTAAAAACTAAGATTAGTACAATATTTTAGTTCAATAAAACGTTCCATATATATCCTCGCATTCTAACAAAAATATATATATATTTAATCCGTAATTTTAACTTTGATGATTTTTTAGTAATCGCATTAAATCAACACACACTATCTATCTGCCTGTCTCCAGCAGTAGTGGTTTTTTCCACCACTTGACTTCGCTTTCCCAAATCTTGCGAAGAACTCAGGATGAGCTTTAGCCATGCCTTCTCTCCTTTCATTTCTTTTATTTACTTATTAATTATTTTGCCTTCAAATGAAGCCATTTGGCATTGGTTTTGAATATAATATTTAAATATCGGGTACTTATTTTGGATCCGGGAAACGCCATGTAATTCGTTTCAGTCTACAATATCTGCACTACTATACCTAGTATCTAGTACTACACTATCTCTACTACTATATCTGTACTTTGGGAACGTCCTCAACAGATGGCTTCTGTGTGAGGCGTGATAGCCCAGTGGTAAGAGCATCGGGATTTTAGTCGGAATACGATTTCTGGTGCTGTCCATACGATCCCCGTGTTTACGCGGAGTACAGGCACTTTAAATCTGTGGGTCCGAAAGTCCTTCCCAGAAGTTGGTGCTAGGGAAAGGAAGTTACGGTCCCTGATGATATCACCCCGACTGGGTTCCTGTCTAAATTGTAAGACTCTGCCCCGGTCGTCCAAACAGATACCTTACATCTTCGGGCAAGTCAGACTGCCAGGGTCAAAAGAAAGATGGCTTCTGTGAGTATTAAAATGGTGTTAAAAATTCAAATTAGAAATTTTGGACTTATACTTTTTTCTCACTCTGGAATATGTAACAACTATTTTTATCGCGACGTCTGTGTGTGTGTTTCTGTCTGTTTGTCTATCTATCTGTTCAGTGAATGTATCCATTATAATTATTTAAAATATATTATTAATATATGTATATTATATTTAATGTATTGATATTACAATGTATGTATTACTTAAAACAATCGAAGAAATTTATTAGAACTGGTAGTTACGTTGGTAAAAAACGGAGAATGCATCTTTCTTCCAAAATGGCTTAAAAAAATCAATAAAAACTAAATTAGAACAATAAATATGGTCAAATATAACAATTAAGTGCTTTTAAACGAACGTTTGACTAATACAGTGAGAAAGAGCATCATGTTAGAACTTAAATTTATTTGGCAACAGGTTAAATTCCTCGAATTTGGATCAGATTCCATTTAGAATTTCAATCGTCTTTCAGCAGAGAGCATTAGTCTGAACATCTCCTTTGATAATACAGATGAGCTTAATCAATAATCACAGATTCACACGATATCCTCACCATCTGCGTAACTTGTTACTCTGCACAAATGGCATAATGCAATTAGCTATGTTAATATTGGTCCCACTAATATCTAAGTGAATGTCAGAACACAAGAATGCATGTTAAACGATTCGGAATTTAACACTATATTTCAAAAACCAAAATTTTAGGAAAGCTAGTGGTGGGATAGTAACACAGAACTGTAAAACCATGGAGGAATGAAGAAATAGCGGGAAATAATGAACGGAAAAAAACCAAGGCTGTAAAAAAACGATTAGCAGAGAGAATAAATGCAAAAAAAATCTGATATGGGCAACACATGACTTTCCTTATATAATGCAATGAATTTACTACTTTTACAGTAAAAAAAATAGGTTTTCCTTCTAGTAGATACTTATATTCTTTCCAAGATATTGTATTTTCGTCAATCAGTTGTCATTTTCATTGATTTAGAGTCATGTTTATCCATTTGGCGCGATTTTTATTAATTTGGCAACATTTTAAAAGGCGACATTCCGAAAAAATCGTCGCCAAGAGTTATGGACGGAGAAATAAGTTATTCTTATAGCATATAAATGATTATTGGCGTTCAAATGCAAAAGTATTACTCAAAGTACCTTTTCTCATGAATGGAACGAGCTAGATCCACGAAAATGATGTTACCCAATATATCGCATGATATTACATATGAAAAGTGAACATGTTTTTCAGCAGTTAATAGATTTTATTTAATTTATGGAATTTTTTGATAAATTTACTTTAAAAACCTGCAATATATCGAGAACGATTTATGCTAGAGATCTAAAGTTTATGTCAATCGTTTTCTAAGGAAAACTTACATAAGAAATGTCTATTTGCGTAACTTTATTAAATGTATTGATTTTTTGAAGATTTTTTCAAAATTTCACTCGAAAATTTAGGGGGGTTCTGAACATTCGATTACGTATAAAAACAATAAGCTTCCAGTATTCACGGATTGTGATTTTTGTACCAAATTTCATGTGAATCGTTCCATTCGCTCGTGAGATATCGTCTCCACAGTCTCACTGACACACACCCACACATATACTTTCACACACACGCACACACACACACACAGACATCACATCAAAACTGTGGCATCACATCAAACAACAGGCTTCCAGTGTTTACGGATTGTGATTTTTGTACCAAATTTCTTTCGAATCGGTTCATTCGTTCGTCAGTTATCGTCTCCACAGACTCACTGACACACACACGCATACTTTCACACATACACACACACACACAGACATCACTTTAAAAATGTTCGATTCGTGATCAGGTATGCTTGAAACGTGCTCGCCCGTCGAAAACTCAAATTCGAATTTTCGACACCATCACAATACTTTCCTTATACATTATGTATATAAGGAAAGTAACAATATTATAATATGGAATTTTTTTTATATAAGTTTAGAAAGTTTGATACTTAGAGCAGGAAATTACTCAGCAGATAATCCATCCATTAACTAGGAGTGAATCATAGATTTTGCGGTTATGACCGTTTGTCAATATAGTGCAGGGGATGAGTTAGTTCACCACTTAGGATAAAATTACTTAATGAGAGAATTTTTAATGTAGAAGTATTTACTTCAAATCCAACAATGGCGCCAGATATTTTATTCATACTGTAAAATTTTATATGTAGATAAATTACACTCCATAACAAAAAATCTGATGTGGGCAACACATGACTTTCCTTATATAATGTAATGAATTTACTACTTTTACAGTAAAATATAGGTTTTTCTTATAGTAGATACTAATATTCTTTCCAAGATATTGAATTTTCGACAATTAGTCGTCATTTTCATTGATTTAGCATCATTTTTATCCATTTGGCGAGATTTTCATTAATTTGGCAACATTTCAAAAAAGTCGCCAAGTTGGCGACATTCCGCCAAATTCGTCGCCAAAATCTCGCCAAGCGTTATGCATTAAGAAAAAAGTTATTCGTACAGCAGATAAATGACTATTGGCGTTCAAATACAAAAGTATTATTCAAAGTATATTTTTTCATGAATGGAACGAGCTAGATCCACGAGAATGATGTCACTCAATTTATCGCATGGTATTACATATGAAAAGTGAACATGTTTCTCAATAGGAATTTTTTTTATGGGACTTTTTCATAATTTTTCTGAAAAATGTACAATATCTCGAGAACGGTTCATGTTAACGTACTAAAATTTATGCCAATCGTTTTCTAATGAAAAATTACATAAGAAATGTCTATTTGCGTAACTTTAATATTGGTTTTGATTTTTTGACGATTTTTTCAAAATTTCATTCGAAAATTTAGGGGGGGGTCTGAACATTCGATTACGTATAAAAACAATAGGCTTCCAGTGTTTACGGATTGTGATTTTTGTACCAAATTTGGTTCGAATCGGTCCATTCGTTCGTCAGTTATCGTCTCCACAGACTCACTGACACACACACACACACATACTTTCACACACACACACACACACACACACATACACAGACATCACTTCAAAAATGTTTGATTCGTGATCAGGGATGCTTGAAACGTGCTCTCCCGTCGAAAACTCGAATTCGAATTTTCGACCCCGTCACAATACTTTCCTTATACATTATGTATATAAGGAAAGTAAAAAATCGACGCATCAAAAAGGAGTTGTCCGATTGTGATAAAAACTGGTGAATGTGAAGAACATATATAGAAAGAGAAACGATTAAAATTTCAGAACAATTTAAGGATTTAGAGTTTGACCGTATACAAAGGAAGTGAATAAGGCGTTGGTCCACCTCTGGCCTGGATGCAAGATGTCACCCGGCATGGCATAGACTGATAAAGTTCACGGATGGTGTCCTGAGGAAGGTCTTGCCAACTTGTCTCCAACTGTCGAGATAAATCGTCAACATTCCGAGATGATTGCAATCGCTTTCCCATAACGTCCCATATGTACTATATGGGAGAGAGATCAAGAGACCTAGCTGGCCAAGGAAGTGTTGGGCAAACTTAAAGACAATTCATAGCAATACGTGTCGTGTGCGGCCGGGCATTATTTTGTTGAAAAGTAAGTCCGGGATGTCGCAAAAGGAACGGTAACATAACCGATCGTAGAATGTTGTCTACGTACCGTTGTGCTGTCACTGTACCAGAAATGACTACAAAAGGGGTCCGGCTATCAAAGGATATGGCACACCAGACTATACCCACCTGCAAATATTCACCTGCCCAGATAAGCACCTGCTGAATGCGCAGTTCTGATGCGCTGGAGCTCCCACTATTTATTCATTGGACACCAAATTTTATTCATTTGCATGTTCGCTCAAAATGTCTTTGCATACGAAATTTCGTTACAATCGGACAACTGCTTCTTGGTGCGCCGATTTTTTTGTTATAGAGTATATATGAAAAACGTGTACTATGGTTTATTAGAAAGGGATCCAATATTACCATTGACCTTCTAGACCTGGTAGATTGGACGGTTTTGATAGGAAAAGAAGAAATAATCCAGTTATCATGAATTTCAAAACTGAGTTTAATGCCTTGTCAAATAGAGCCTGGGCCCGACTTAACCTAACTTAAGCCCAGGGCTGACTTTACTTCAGAACCCCCTCCCCTTCACCTCGCCATCGATATATAGGAAATAATCAAAAATATTTTTCAGAAACTTAATTGAATTCTAGATAAAGATATGCAAAATATAATTCTTATATACAGAGTTTTTCAAAAAAGATGTGCCATACTTTACGAGGTGATAGTATACACCAAACCAAGCATTTTTCGTCATAGTTTACCAGGTCAGATATTAAACTTAAAGGCTTTACAGGGCAATGGATTGAACATGCAAAGATTTCAAACTGTGCTGTGCACACCAGATTCAGTATCGTCCGAAGAAGTTTAATGGTGTCGTTCAACAAATTTCGTTCCTCTCGAGAATTAAATACACGCCTTCTTGTCCCGTTATGCGCAGACCGAGGTGAAAATAATATTATCAGTCATGCCCGGGATCATACCCCCTTGACCATTGACAGGATTCTTATCTTGTAAACTATCACATATAGAATTTCTAATAATTTTCATTCGACTTTGAACAAAGATATTTGCTGTGAACAGCTGCTTTCACCCATACAAATGAGTTTAATCAATAAATGTAACTTGGATGACACCGCCGCCAACTTCTCTACTTGTTACGCTTTCTAAATAATGTAATCCTATTGAATGCATTAATATTGGTTCCACTGATCTCTAAAGCTGATATCAAAACACGTGAATGAATATTAAGCGGTTCGGCGTTTAACAATGAAGTTTGAAAGCCGCATTATCAGTGGTATTAGATTAATGATTATTGCATTCTCTACCATACATAGTAATATGAACGGAAAATATTTGAATAGAATCGAATATTGGAACTGTAATTTTAGATGGATTCATATATTCTATGTCTTCTGATTCTAGAATGTGAAGAATAAACTTGTTTAGTATAATGTCTGTGTGCGTGCACTTGTGTGTTTATATGTGTGTGTTTGTGTCATGCATGTATTAACGCTAGATCCAAATATATCCTACGAAAACTCCTGAGATCATATAGTTAAGTTATATATGGGTTATGCTGATGCCGATTAAATTTTGGCAAGACTTGAGATAGTAGGCTCAGTTCTGATTAAGCCGTCAGTTTGAAACGTAGGACTATGACTTAGTCCTATGTTCGCAGAGTTGAAAGGAAATATAGTCAACTATAGTTTCATGGTATTAGGAACAGGTAGGTTTATTGTTGCATAGCTGCTATATGTCATATAAGATATGTGATTATTGATGATTGCGCTTCCTCCTTTGGGCCGTGTACAGGTTCGCCAATTGCGCCGTCAGTTTGGAGCGTAGGACTATGACTTGTAGATGATAGAGTTGAAAGAAAAAATAAGATAGTCGAGTATGGTTTCTTGGTAATAGTAAAAAGTAGGCTTATAGTTATATAGCTGTTATATGTCATATGAGATATACGGTTATTGATAGCTGTGATTCCTCCATTGGATCGTGTACAGGATCATCAATTGCGCTGTCAATTTAGAGTATAAGACTGCAGTGGCGGCTCATGACTTCAGGAATGGGTAAAACAGATTCAATGGCGGGATTCCCTTCCTTCTCGTCAATGAACATCATCAAAACATATGAGGCTACTAGAACAAATGTTGTCAAATATTATCTATTAATAGCCAAACAAGTCAAAAAAATTGGACAAATAATAATAATGACGCATTCAGTCGATAACTTTAAGTGAAGCAGCGCTTATCCTGCTTCACCTGCAACATCTCACGAGCCGCCACTGTTGGATTATGACTTTCAGATCAGAGAGTTGAAAGGAAAGATAAGAAAGATAAGATAGAAGGAAAGATAAGAGTATGGTTTCTTGGTAGTAGTAACAGGTAGACTCATGGGTAGATAGCCTTTATATGCCATATAAGATATATGGTTATTGACAGCTGTGATTCCTCCGTTGGGCTGCATAAAGGTTCGAACGTCGCATTCCGTTTATTTTCCGTCGGCTGCTCCACATTTTAATAATCATTTATCCACATTTTGATAAACTTCTTGACTACAAATTTCAGATATTGCCCCAACGAAAAGAATGCTTTAATAAAAATTTGGATGGAATATTATCATTAAAATTTGAACATTTCCAGAAATTGCTATTTCAAACGGAAAATTATTTCGCATTAAATAATATTTTATGTGAGCTTCTATTTGGATCAATGGGTATCAAAATGGAAGCAAATTTGAAACATTAAACATTCCTCGCAAGAATGACTATTTTACATATTTAACGTTCGAATTTCACAATTCAATTAATTCGTATAAACTTCTATTTCCAGGTGAACTGAATCTTGAATCAAAGGAATCCTTTCGATTCCAAAGGCATTGATGCCATAAAGAGGATATCGTCTGCTTCTCAAAGTAAGTATTCTACAGTTAAAGATTAAATTCCACTTTGAAACTAAATGAAATATAATTGATATAAGTCTAAGATAGTATAGATATCTTATGTTAGTCAGGAGGTGTGACTGCTGCTTTCTTTTTGCCGTGTGGCCATTAGAAATTGATATTAAAACTTTAAAAATATCTTGTATCATGTAACTCTCAAAATAATTCCTTAAAGAAAACGTGATGAAAAAGAAAGAAGAAAGTGTTATTCTGAACACCATGCATTCAATAAGAAGAGAATTAATTTGATATATATTTGTGTTTAGATTTATTTCACAAAGATGTAAAGTTATTAAAAAATAAACAAATATGTCCCACGAATGTGAGTATTTAATTTTAAGTATAAAACGTGACTTCCTGAACACTATATAATAAGCTGAATCACAAAGTAAAATGCAACGCAAACAAAGAGCATGCGTACGTTTCGGAAATCATTGCATTTCCTACTTCAGTACAATATAATTCCTACTTCAGTACAATCATGAACCTGAATATCCAAATGATCGCAGACTAAGCCTGTCAAATAGAAAATAGCTGAACGATAATATCCAATATAGTAACGCCATCTGTTGGGACGAAAGAAAAATAAAACGAGAAAATAGAAAATCAAGGATATATGAACTTGAAAAGCAAATAAGAAAAAAAATAATATTCAGTGTATATGACGTGTATATGCTCAACGTGCAGATACAGAGAAGCAATAGCTTCCGTGTTTTCTTTTCAAGTTCAAGTATCCTTGATTTTTTATTTTTGCTCGTTTTACTTCCCTTTCACCAGTCTTTCATCATTTAATATTTTACACGCATCCCCCCCCCCCCGATAAAAAAAATACTGAATAATAAAGTTTGAGCCGCGCTTAATCAGGGTGAAATAAATGTATTCGATATATATATATATAAAGCTTTCGACGAAAAATTAGTTAAAAATAGATAATTGAAATGTTTGATATATTCAATGTTACCTGAAATGTAAATGTAAACGTAAATAATTAACTTCTTTGATAGAAAATACATGGGACATCTACAAATCTGTTTAGAACAGGAAAAACCGTATTTTTATTATAGAAGCTTGGTTAGATTTTTAAACACATAATACATATTTATAATTACGATTTATCATCACAAACGTGACCAAACTTACAGCATAAAAATATTCAATTGCTTTTCCCAAATTTGCTACTACTTAGCTTAACTAATTTATTTGTAGCTGTCACCTTGCAGAGGTGCCGAGTAAATTTCTTTCACCTTAATTGCGCGCGTCACAAATGATACTAATTGACATTTTTAATAGGGCATAAAAAATCAAAATTTGTAATTTTAGAAAATTACCTGCTTGGTCGGGTCAACTATCACAGCTAAATTCTCCTCAGTTTGATGATTACTTTTCTTTCGATAAAATGAAATATGTCAAGAATTCCAATTACCGATTTCTCAACGAAATTTTATCAATCGACACCGATCTAATTTATTTCGACCTAATTAAGGGCAGCGCAAATTTTATTAATTGAATTTTTGTTTATTGGAGGAGGGCGTATAAAACAATAAATTTCACATTTTTATTAAACTATCCGTTCCTGAGAGTGCAACTACCATAGCGAAATGCACCATGCTAAATGTTTGGTGATTATTATTCATATCATTTCACTTCACTTCCACGGCCAACCCATTGATTTTATATTCCTTCCTGATATTCTTTGCGAAATACTCGATACCTCAAATAAAGAACACTTTCTTTAATCGCCTTTGAATCTGCGATACATTTTGAGAGCTTCTATGATTTGTGATATTTTTTGGGATTAAATTCGAAAAAAATTCATTCTATGTGATGCTAAAAATAGTGCAACAATCAAGCATTAATCAAACACACGAACACGTTTTAATATGTTTCTTATCGAATTTAACTGGTTTCAAAAAGTTATCATGTTCTCTTTTCGAGCTTTAGTGATTAAATTTCTTTATTCTAATATTACTTTTATCTTAGCCTAAAAGTGCAAATAACAAGAAAGATCAATCATGCATTAAGCATTGATTATGAAACACTTTCCAACTGAAATGGAATTTTATTTAAACATCTCTAAAATGCAATACATTCAGCGCTGATATATTTTAAATTATCACAGTGCTACAATAATTTATTATTTGAAAACCCAAAACTCCATCGGAAAAAAAAATTGACTTTATACAAATGATGTCATCGAAATATAAATCGTCTGGCTCTCTATGTAAAAGCAGTAAATATTCATTCATACAATTTTATTCCAAACTCCAGAGTTAAATAATTTTGAGTGAAAATTTCAACAATTCTTATACAACTCATCTTACTTACAATCACTTGTTTACATTCTGCATCCATTAAAATTGGCTTTGTTGTAGAAATAATCAAGATTTAATGATCATTTAAACTAAAAAATATTATAATTGCATTGGCACAGAATGTAGATGCACAGAAAATACGCAAAAATAAAGCGATTTTAGGAAGGATGCAACACTAAATATAAATTTAAATGAACATTAAAACCTACGATTTTTACACTGGGAAATACAGATGGATGTCATATTTTATTTTGAAGAGGGTCACGTATTCATAATATATGGACGTAATTAATATTTTAATTTTTATTTAAAAAAACTACCGAACATATTTTGTTGAATTGTTTTATATATTTTATGGGATTCTCCTAAAATTTTCGAAGCAATTTGTTAATTTTAACAGACAGACAGAATGAACACTGTCATTAACACTTTCAACTATGTTGCAAAGTGTTAAAAAATGAAAGAAATATGTCCCTCCTTATTAATAAATCTGTAGATTAAAAATTTTTAAACGTTCTTAAAAATTTGAAAGTTTTGCAATATAGTTGAAAGTTCTCATTTAAGTCTTTGATGAATTTACGCTTTTGAGCACTCTGAAATACGAATTAAAGTTTTGACGTCATTAACAACTATAGTCATGGTCGTCTGAAATCGAAGCGTTACTAAAAATGTAAACAAATTGAACTCTTATATCCGCGAATCTAATCAATAAAAATCTAAACAATTTATGCTTAAATTGTCAGAAATATGGGGCTATTTATGACTATACAAAAATAATTTCAATATTTTTTTAATATTTTGAACTGGTTTTTAACAAAATATAAAGCTTTTGTTGAAGTGAGTTTTTTCTTCAT
The DNA here is from genome assembly GCA_951213105.1 of Amaurobius ferox. Taxonomy (NCBI): domain Eukaryota; kingdom Metazoa; phylum Arthropoda; class Arachnida; order Araneae; family Amaurobiidae; genus Amaurobius; species Amaurobius ferox. Next base: position 94,925,477 of record OX578146.1, read on the forward strand.
TTTTCCATTTTTATCTGCTAAAATATAAAAGACACACATAAACAAGAAGCAATAAAAGTATTCAGTAAAAAAATCCAGTTTCTAAATCAATAATTTGTTTTTTCAAAGCTTTTATAGCTTTCAAGCTATCGTCTTGTCAATTGAAGAAGATAGATTGAAAAATTTCCACCTTTAAAGTTTCTATTGGTTACATCCCGAACATTGAAAGTACTAGCTATAAATAATAAGTAATTTGTAGCCCTTTAAAAGTACTACAAGAATTGAACTTTAAATCAAATGCTTAGTTTTCGAATTATAATAGCTTTATTTCTGATATTTTAATATGTTAAACTTTTTTTAAAAATTGGTTCTAATTTCGATATTTTAAAAGTTGGGTTTTACTCTGAACTTTTTGCTTTTTATATCCTCATGGAAAAGATAAAACAACATTTAATGGTTGAATCGAAGCCATTTGTGTCATATTGAAACAACTATTAAACCTTCGCCGCACTTTTGAAAAATCATCTTTGTAAGGGTTAACAGCTCTATTTTCTACTTTTTAATTTTCAAGCAGTGTCTCCCCGGGGAAAGAAGAGGCTAAATTTAAATAACAGCCCCACAGATTGCGGACGGTAGAGGGTGCTGGCAACCGGGTTATAAAAAAGCGAAGTGCGAGCACTAGAAGAAGAGATTCGATATGATACAAGTTGGTGCGACGTAGAACGTGATGTGTGTGGATGCAGCCGATGGTAGAAAAAGCTGGACATTCTGATTTATTATTCGTAGTTTACGTTAATGGAGTTTATTTTATGATTTATACAGTTTAAGAATAAAACTTGTTATTTTTATCAAAGATGACTACGTGTTCATTCTGACACATTTACAGTTTTACTGCCTGACTCTAAATCTGCCTTCTAAAGCAATCAATCGGTTCTACTTGCACCCCTATCTCAAATGAGATTCTTGATTACCAAACTCTTACTCGGAGGCACAGAGCTAGGATTAAGCAGATATACACTCTTCAGTGGACTGTAGACCACTGTTGTGTTCAAAGAAATAAGACAACAATTATTCTGTCTAAGAAGAGTTCTGGGGTGATTCAGCTAGCAGAACTATAAACTTCTTTCCACACGATAAATGTTTTCACACAAAGATCTATAGCTTTAACATACCATACCAACGCGAATTACATGATCAAATTGCTCTTAAAAGCTGGAGTAAATATAGCATTTTTACGGTGCTTGATCTAACTCGCCAAAAGGCTGTGGCACTTTTAGATTAGCCACTACCGATTCCTTGGCTAAAAATGCTTTCCTGCTGTCCGCTTTGAAGAAATAATAAACTAAAGGACAGGTCTCACTGCACTACACAAGAGCGCTGAATACAGAGATGCGAAAAATCTACTTGGGAAATGCACATTACATTACGTCTTTATGTTATTTACGTATGCCATAGCTAAGACGTTGCTCTATTCGTATATTTTCTTTTCCGAATTGAGGTTCAATTAACATATAGTCCCTTGGTTCTAATTCGTCGGTCAGTGTGTAACATTACTCAGGTGTGATTATACATTACGCCAAAAAATAGAAAATTAAAAGTGAAAAATAAATTATAAGAAAGAACATGCTTGCAATTGTGGTCAGTTGAACTTTACATACATACACTACTATTACTTTCCCATAGTGTCCCTCAGTTGAACCAATGAGTCGAACGAAAGTGAAACCGAAACCGATCACACAACCGATATGCAAAGAAGATCGAAGACAGATAAAATAAGTACATTGCGAACATTATTCTCTTCATTTAAATCCTGAATACCCAAAATACACATTACACGCATAACCCAGGAGTACTTACGGTCTAGAGACATCAGTCCACAGATGGGTAGAAGATAAAGACAAAATTCAGGGTGTTCAAATAATTTTACTCATAAAATTTAATATTCATATTTATTCATATGTAAACTATTTAAAATTGATAATATATTCCAAACAATTGTAATATTCAACAATTATTTCACATTGATACTTTCAGTGATTATTTCTATCTCTTTATCACTAGAGAACAATATATGAAGTAATTAAATCCTCAGTTAATATTATTACAATCACACTCTTAAGAATCTTTATCTAATTAATTTCTTTTGTCAATTATCAATATAAATTCAATATATAAGTATTCCAATACAGATACATTATTTTTATATGCCTTATATTTATTCCAGGGTTTTAAATAGCAATTTAAAGTTCCACTGTTCTAGAATTAATTTTTGATAATTTTACCTCACAGTTCTGTTATAATCAAATCCTCTTTAATTTCCAGTACATCCGATCTTAACTTTATAAACATGGAAGAAGGAAAGTTCCGCAAAATATATCCGAATGAAGTATATCGACACTCCAGAACTGAAAGTTTAACCGTTTAAGGAACCACGCCCAATTCGTCGGACTACGGTCAAAAACACAACCTAAAACAGAAAAATAAATATTAGAATTTTGAATAAATTGCAGATCCCGGTAAAATTCTTCCTCGGGCATCTTCCCGGATTAGATTTTGGGAAAATCAATAATCCTCAGCAGTATGGGGCCACCGGCCCTACTGTCTTTGTTCCTTTTTCTCCTCTGGATCTCCAACATCCGAACTTCACAAAGTTTCACACTCCAAAGCCCCCGCAGAAGGCCCGCCAGCTCCCAACGACAGTAAGAAGCTCTCCCATTGGCTGCCGAGGAGAGGAAAAGTTCGCTTTTCGAACTTCTCACAGACAGGCGAGGCGCCGCGCAAAAAAACAGTAGAAACATTAAATCCACATTCTCAAACGAAACCAGGTTTTTGCATGTAAATCAATCTATACAAGGCTTAACACAAAGCAGGCGTTGAAAAAGAGACTTTTTCAAGCCGCGTTTCACAAACTGTCGAATCGAACAATCATGCGATACGACACTTGCAATTGTGGTCAGTTGAACTTTACATACATACACTACTATTACTTTCCCATAGTGTCCCCCAGTTGAACCAATAAAAGTGTAGTAGGATCCGGAAGGATCAAAGTACCTTGCGTTATACTAAAATAAACAGTCGATTTTTGTGGCCACTAACACACTTATTAAACACATGAAATATTCAACTTTGACGATAATAATAATAATATACACAGTTACATTACACTCAAATCTACCCAGCTTGACCTCGGGATGTACGGGCTAACTAATCTATATTGTTATTAATTTCTCATTATTTTCCATGCAAGTAGGACAGTGCGGAAAATTTCCACAGCTTACTTTAATACTAACACTTGAGTCATATTTACACACAAATAACACATGATCATGATACTTACGATACCTCCTCCCAGATGAGATGCCTTATAATCCAACATTTGATCTGTCACAAATCCTGATGAAGAGGTCTCCGTTATTCAATTAAAAAGACACAGTTCGCACTGATGCACGGTTTGTTGGAGTTGCCGTTGAATTCTGGATACCATCGCGGATTTTCACGGAATTAGTAATAAGATTTCGCTGCCTTCTCCTCCTCCCAATTGTCGGTTTGGCCCAGCGATACCTGGAGAACCGGGAACTACGTACAGGCCGATGCAAGTTTGAACCTCATTCCGCATGAACTTTACGGTGGCATTCTTCACACATGCAGTACCGATGACGGTTGTAGCACTCAGCTGGCGGGTGATGCGTGCTGCATAGAGGCCCAAGGTTGGAACCTCGCAAACGCTCCGCTCATGTCGACTCGGTCGTGAGGTGAGATCCACACTGCCGTTCTTGCAGTACACACAGTTCTCACGGCTTGAATGTAGTATAAGTGTCCAAAGGGTAGTCCACACTACGCCGTCTATTTTCCGAGCGGTGTGATACTGCGTATCGAAAATGGCTAAATCCTCGCTGTCCCTATGATCGCCACGACCCGATGAAAGCAACTCACGATTTGGCTCTACTCTAGCTTGATTTGGGTTAGAGCGGCCATAAACTTGGTTGGCTGAAAGATTTAGCTGGACTACGAACTACACCTGAGTGTACGTGGTCGCAATGGGTAAAAAAAGACGTTGGTTCCGAGCTGTATGCATCTGGTTGCCGCTAGAGAGGGGCAACGAACACCGTGCCCAAAACTTCATCAAAAGGCATATCGGATCGGGCTTCGAAAACAAGTGCAGATACACTTGGAGACCAATTCTCACGAAATCAGAATTGAGTCTATTTTTTCATTTTAAAATAGAGTCCCTTCAGATTTTTGAAACGGATGAACAAAATTAGGATGGAAGTCGCCGCGTCTTCTCATTCGATGTTTCACGATGTGCGAAAAAATAGCGGCTCAATTTCGACTACTTTTACTAACCTACGAAGTGACGCTCATTTCTTATGCGTTCCAATAAAAAATGACGACCGGAGGCGTTCTCACAGCCGGAAGGTCCTGGACCGGGCCTCGATGTGAGCCACACCTGACAGGGGCTAAAAATTTCTAGAGATTTGTAGTTTTGCACTTTGACATTTGTTACAAGCTCTTTTATGAACATTTACAACCCGTGTCCATGTCCGGCCACACATTAAACTGCCGTTAACCTCAGGGTTGGCTGTGTGGTCTGGGCCTTCAACTTCAACCCGTGTCCATGTGCATTCAAACCATGGCGCCACATCAGTCCCATCCTATCTGTAAGAAGGCATCGCTATAGAACATGTACCATACACATTATATACATTTTGAGTATGCAATGTCCCCTCCAACACAATAGTGGCGCATGAAAAAATAGAAAAAATATTTAATCACACACGAATTTGAAGCAAAACAAAGATGTAAGCAGTTTTAAGTCAAAAACAATACTATTTGAACCTCATCATTACCCAAAATTGATATTATGCAAAATTGCCGAAAGTATTTCATCTGCCTATACTCTCATTTCCCTCCGACGACTTTGCATAATATCAATGTTGGATAACGATAAGATTTATTCAGTATAATTTTGAATTGAATCTACCAACACCCTCAATTTGGTTCAATTTCATGTGTGGCTAAAATGTATTTTCTGCTTTCCTTGCGCCACTGTTTTGCGGGGAAGAACATTGGTAAATTTAATTTGTTCTCATAATTTATGATACTATACAAACTATATTTATCATAATTTATTCTACTATACAGACTAGATTTCTCATAATTTATTATACTATACGGGCATTATCTCTCATAATTTATTATACTATACAGACGAATACTATACAGACTATATCTCTCATAATTTATTATACTATACAGATGAATACTATACAGACTATATTTCTCATAATTTATTACACTATACAGTGGAATACTATACAGACTATATTTCTCATAATTTATTATTCTATACAGTCGATTACTATACAGACACTATATTTCTCCCAATTTATTATACTATACAGGCGAATACAATACAGACTATATTTCTCACAATTTATTATATTATACAGTCGAATACTATACAGACTATATTTCTCATAATTTATTATACTATACAGGCGAATACTATACAGACTATTTTTCTCATAATTTATTATACTATACAGACAAATACTATGCAGACACTATATTTCTCATAATTTATTATACTATACAGATGAATATTATATAGAATATATTTCTTATAATTTATTGTACTATACAGACAAATAAAATTTCGGTGGAAAGGTTGTTCTTTGTTTGTGTAATCCAACTGCGTTCTTGGAAGAGTGACATAAGCAATTTGTTAAATAGGATTTATTCATGCGAAAATTGATTGAAACTACTGATCTTTGCTATTTCTTTTAAAATCACTGCCTCGAAATGTTCAGATATTATTTAACGCATATACAATACTGAATAACATGAAATATTCAGGTATCCAAAACTTCTTATTAAACTTTTTTCAGCATTGTTCCTGAAAAATAAAATGAAAAGGTTTTTCATGTACCAAATACCCTATGGATTTGCAAATTTTCACTTCAAAACTTATTTTCATACCTTATTTTTAAATTGCTGCTCTCGCTTAAGAAAAGTATTGACGTCTTGAAAAGAGACATCCATCATTTTGTAAACACTTTTATTTTATAAATGGATTGATGTCCAAAGTTTTAAATGTTCTTTTAGTGATTTGATTATCGATTAAAATGCTGTACGTCCATTATCATTTGTATCCCTTTCTAAATAAAAGCATGTAAATAAATGATAATCAAAATACACTAAAAAAACTACTCTTATAAACTAAATTAATGTATGAATAAAGCATATAATAACATTTTTAGTCAACCGATTTTAGAGGCAAAAGATAGTCTTTATCAGAATAAGCAAGAAGTGCAACCTCGTGTATTCAAGCAAGTTTGGCATTTGCTGTAGAACAGCTAATCATGTTTTAAAATTTCTAAAGCCAAGATAAAAGTTACTCTTAATTCAAACTTTATTGTTTATTAATCAAACTTCCTTGCTAACGATCATTGTCCCTTCTTCCTTTCAGCTTGAATTAATTTCTGGTATAATTTTACCTGCCGCTCTGCTTTTAGTTATTCTACGCAGCTCAGTAAAGCCTTCGAAGCCAGTTGGTTTCTTCATATGTATTTTTCGCTTTTATTCTAACTTTTTCAGTTGTTACTATCTTTTCAATTATTTTCTATGTATTCATCTTGTTTGCGTTTTTTTTTTCTCTCTCTCTCTCTCTGGTAATCGTTATCTTACAGCCTTGGTTGCTTTCCATTTATTATTTATTTTCCGCTATTTCTTCATTCCTCCATGGTTTTACCGTTCTTTCTTACTATCCCGCCACTCGCTTTCCCACCTTGTTGATTTTATCTTTCTTCATTTTCCTCGTGGTGACGGCAACTTTTTTCCTGCCTTCAGACACGTATGCCATTCTACCGTAGATACAGAACTTGCTTGAATAAGTCAATTTACGCTTCTGGTTTGTTCAGAAAAAAAGCTATATTCTGCCCACGAAACCAGTTAAGTCCTAAATTTTATTATATGCTGTATTTATACGAACATTTTATATAATAAGAGTAGTTGTAAACAGTTGTTGTTTGTGACATTTTAGTAATAAGAATAGCTGTAAATTTGTTAAAACTGCTAACAAACTATAAAAAGGCTATAAAACTTCATATAAAACAGAAGAAATCACAATAATAAGCTATTTGTTCCTTTCTCTTAAATTTTTACCATTCACTCGTAGAATTGGCGATTATTTGGAAATGTTAACAATGTTAATGTTAATACAATATCTCTGAAACTGTGGTTTAACTTAGTTGATAATATCTGTAGCTTTATGGCAATTATCACCAAGTTTAAAATTCTTGGGTCAATATATAACGAGCTGCACTGTTCAGGGGACAGGCCCATTTCGTTGGTTGTGTGATAAAATTAATTACGAATCAGACGAAAATTCTACTTTCATTCTAATAGATTTCTACTGCTTGTATATTTCTGGATATAAATCAACCATCTTTTGAAATATATTTGCGTATTCTTCATCTGTCAGGTTAGAATTTTAGAAAATGACGCTGGAAACTCAGATGTTTACTCCGTTTCTAAACATTAAGGTTTTACATTTTGAAAGTAAATACAGCCTAAAAATTTATGTTGGTGGATTTTCAATGTCTCGTCTTACAATAAAAGATGTTTGTTTATTTGCCTGCCTGCTTGCCTGCTTGTTGCCGGTAGTGGAAAATCTCTGCTTCGGACAGCCAAGATATCTGGTACGGAGTTAGTTGATCTCCGGGGATCACAGATTTCGACAATATACTCTAACTAACTAGAAAGTGGCTCAACTCGATTTTCTCATGCCAGAATTTATTTTATTTTATTTTTAAATTTTACAAGAAAAAGTATGAAAAATTAGTCTCGTGGGTCCAAATTATTACAACCATAACGTGATACCCTTCACTTTTAAGGGCTTTAAAAAATCTCTGGATTGATACCTTACTTGACAATGTACCCTCCAGGGGGTAACTTGCCTCCCAAGGAGGCTGAGCCTATTGACGTCACGAACAAAAAAAAATTGTATCGCGGCTATTTTTCACAACAATGATTGAAACTATTAAGTCTTGCGATCATTGGGCCATAAACAAACCCTTTTATGCATGATTGTGTCAAATATTGTCCTATGCTGCCATGTTAAAAAAATATATAATGTCGAATAAATTTCGAATTTTTCGCTCGAATTTTTAAAAAATTCTATCTAGTTCTAGATATTTTGGTAAGAAAGTCAGAAATAAAGCTTCGTGAGAATCCATTACTATTTATGACCGCTAACGTGCACACAAGAAATCAACCACAAATAGATGGCAGACAGATGGACATCACTCCAAAAATAGTTAAAACATGTTTAGGAGGTCTTAAAACATATATTGGCATCAAAATCTTTAAATCACAAATATTCGTGCAAACATTACTTTCTCAATATTACGTATGAGGAATAAAAAATTCCAATTATTTTTCGAAGTACTTTATGTTGAGGCACTATTTTGAGCGATTTCTACACAAAGCGGATCCTTTGTTGTCATACATTGAAATATGCTTTTTTTTATTTTTTAGTTTCTAATTTTGCAGCATCTAAAGAAAAAGATAAGCAAAATTATATCCGAAAAACTTTAGCAAAGTATATAAGCACAAATAAAATGATAATTTGTTGCGTATCATTTTATTTGTGCTTTTATACTTTGCTCAATTTTTCTTTATCCATCACACAAAGTGTATTTTACTTATTGATCGTAATGCTGTAGTTTGAAAAAATATGGATGTGTATCTTCGCATTCTAATGTATTTCTTTAATTTGTCTATTTTCCGATTTTCTGTTAATTATCAACCAAAATCATAAAACTCGAAATTTTCGATATTGTTTTCAATACAGTTGTTCTGACTGTTCATATGCTATAACCTGCTAAGTTTCTTTATATATATATATATATATATATATATATATATATATATATATATATATATATAACGCCCAGTGTAGTATTGTACAACTCTCCTAAAATCAGTTTCATCGCGGAAAGTTAGCAATGTTTCTCAGATTCCAATACATCCAGGTCAAAAAATTCTTCTCTCCTATCAATGTCTATAACTACTTTTTAAAATTCTTTGAAAAGAATTTTAACCATCTTAAAAAGTGACATTGTTATACAAAAGAGAATACAACATGTTGTGAAACCTTTTTCAGTTTCTCGTAGATAGAACGATTTCGAAAGTTTTGAACGTATTTTTAGTGATTATCGATTGAAGTGTTTTTATTCTATGACTAGAACGAATTTACCCAGCTTTGTCCGAGATTTAAACAGCTTCGAGAGTCTGAAAACTGCCATAAATAGAATGAATTCTCATGCTTTACATTTTAATTTGTACCTCTTTTTCTATACGTTGATAATACCTCTAAAAATTTTATGACTAATAAGTGAATACCTGCAGGATATATGATAATCTTTTCAATAAGGTGAATCTGATAATAAATTAAAAATTGTATAATTTTCATGAATTTATTGAAATTTTATTGTGATATATGTTGCTTGCGCGCATGATTGCACCAAAACATTGCTTCCAGAAACAAAAATGTTGCTGATTATGATGCAGAAGTATCCATTTAAGAAGTTATACTCCAAAATAAAAAACATAATTAAAAGTTTAAAACATTAAATTTTAAATATAGTTATTAAAAACGCATATACCATAAAGCTTACATATTTCAATGTATTTAAAAACACATAAATAGAGATGAAGGAATTGTTTTAAAAATTTGTTAGAAAGAACATATTTCGCTCTTTCGGATGTCATTAAGACGGACACTCTGTGATAATATTTTCAATAGCTAAAGAACCGATTTGTACGAAAATCGCTCAAAATCATGCTTTATAAAATAACTGAAACGCTTATTGGAATTAAAATTGAACTAGATGAAACTTATCATCCCGGGAATTCACTAATACTGTAACGAGTTTTGCGGTTGTCGGAAGCTTAGATGTTACAGATGACACACAGACACACGCACGCACACCCACACATACACACACACAAAACACACATGCACGTACGCACACGCAAACAGACAGACAGACAAATATATTCTTTTATTATACAGGATAATTCAAATTAAAGATCAGATGTTTATATCTCTCAATCGAATAAACTACTGTCGAATTGAAACCAAATTTCGAACACTTACTATCCTAAGCATACAGTTTCTATTTCTGGAAAAAAAAAATAATTTGACCGCCAGAAGTTCGGTAATAATTTCGACCGCCAGGGATAAAATACGGCCGTACTATGCTTGCAATTTGCATTTTGCGTAATTTATCCAACAAATATCAGCAAAACTGCGTTCCGAAGCTTATAAATCGTGACTGGACTTCTACATAACCTTTAAACTGTCGAAACATCTTAAGTGTAGAAGACGCATTGCTATTTTCTTGATAGAATATTTTAACAAGTAACGCCCGATCCGGTAAAGTAAATTTTATGACACTTCACCCGTTGTGGATTTGTGAAAAAAGGCTCTGTGACTCCTTTTTATAGGCGGTGATTCTAAGATATACTTTGCAATATGTAAATTATGGGGATAGCAGCGCCAAATTTCAAGCCTGGCGGCCGAAATTTGAACAATGTTTTCTTCAGAAACTGTAACCGCATGCTCAGGAAAGTATGTATGCGAAATTTGATTGCAATTCGCCCTGTAGTTTTGCCTACAGAGAAGTCTAAACGCCTGATATTTAATTTGAATCACCCTGCCTAAATATCTTCATATATAGCATTTTGTTCTAAATTTTATAAGATGGGTGAGTCCATATCTACATTCCTTTATTTGAGTCCATATCTATATTTGAGTCCACATCTATATTCATTATTTGAGTTCATATCTATATTTCTTTATTTGAATCCATATCTGTATTCTTTATTTGAAGCCATATCTGTATTTCTTTATAAATTTGTATTGAAATACGTATTTCTCACAATATTATCAAATGTAATTACCTGCCTTACTGAATAGTTCTCCCTATATAGCATTTCTACAAATTTAGCACTCAGATGAATTAATCCATATTTACATTTTTTAATTAATTTGCATTAGAATTATACTATGCAGAATGAGACGAAAATTAATTCTCTGCCTTATAGCATAGCAATTTTCAAATAAATTGTGCACTTAGTAGGATGAATTCATATCTACACTTAATTATTAATTTGTATTAATATTATATTGCAATATGAGCAAAAAATAATACTCCACCTTACAGAATATTTTTCTTATATGGCAATGAAATTTGCAGACTTAGACTTCCTTACAATATCCTTGCGTGCATATAAATTAAAATATTCAGATACTTAAAGCTTTTTATTGTGCATTTTTCAGGACTGCTTCAAAAATGTTCCAAGAAAGGTTTTTCATGTACCTATACCTCAGGGATTTGCAAATTTTCACTTCCAATCTTTAAACTGCTTTTCATTCCATTTTTTAAACTGCTATTCTCGCTTGAAAAACATCAATACCTTTAAATGGAACATTCATCAAACACTTTCATTATTCAGACTTTTTTTTAGTGTTTGTGAACTGATATTCAAGGCTTTTATTTTTCATTTATTGTTTATCGAGTAAAGTATTTTTATTCTAAAAAAATCTCTGTCGCTTTCTAAACGGAAAGATTCTGAAATGTGTAGCATGTAACTTTCACCGCATAATGCTCAAAATGCTTTGCTTTTAATTTGCTTTTTTTCACAGCGACTTGATATTATACTTGATCCACGGTATATGGTATTTAGCATTGAAGTGTACATTGTTATTTGCTCTATTCTTAATGGCAACATGCAAAACTATTTTAAAGTACATAATTAATTTATATTTCGCGTAAATATTACCTAAAAGTCAAAGAAATGGCTACCACACACTAAACAATATAGTCCTTATATTAAACGATTTTAATTTTCAGAAAATAGCAGTCTATTATGCAAAACAGATGGCTTGAGTTCCAACTAATAGATTCCTGAAATTGAAATTCTAATTCTAGTAATAGTATTTATGTGTCGTACATCTAGGCATTCTGATCTATCTGATATAAGATTGTCCATGTGCCAATAATATATTTAACTTCTCTTTATTTAATTTGGAAAGGCGAATCTCCTTACTATAACAACCAGCTAATTATCATTCGTAAATTTGCTAGATCTGCGTACAAAGAAATAAAGTTATACCGCACTCTTGCTAGTATTGAATTGACATCACATAAATTGAAACTAGATGCTTTTGATGTCTTATTGGTCCGAAAGAATTAGTTATTCATACTCACGTGCAGAATCTTCATCAAATGCAATTCGAATTTAAATATTATCCCGTAAAATTACTGATCACTGGTGAATTTTTTGTAATCGAAATGCAAAACTATAAAAAAGATATCTTGAGAATGGAACGAACTGGATTCACGAGACAGATGTCAATATCTATAAAACTGTTCATACTAGTGTTATAAAGTTTATACCATTTGTTTTCTAATGAGAAATTGAATAAGAACTGAGTATTTGTTATTGAAAATTCTGAATTTTTAATGTTTTTTTCAAAATTTCATTCGAAAATTTCTGGGTCTTCCGAACATTCGATTACGTTTAAAATCAATTCGAATCCAGTATTTACTAATTCTAATAACCATACCAACTTTCCTTCAAAACGCTTCTATCCTTTGTGCGATATCGCATCCACAGACTCACGGACACACACACACATGCACACACACTAACATACATATACACATACACACAGACATTACCTCTAAAACGTTCGTTTCGATTTCAGGGGTGTTTTAAACGTGCTCTCCCGTCGAAAATTCGAATTTGAATTTTTGACCCCGTCACAATACCGTTTCTATACATTGTACTACGTATATAGGGAAAATAATATTCCGATATACAACTGATATTATAGATATTGTATATTATATTTCAACCTATTATTTCTAAAAATGTAACAATAGATTTTTCATATTATATATACTTACAAATTTTCATTTGCAATCACCCTTTCATCACTTTGTTTTAAATTAGTTTTCTTGTAAAAAAAATGCAAGACATTGTAAAATGCAACAGCAGCATGAAAAGGAACATCTATCATGTTGTAAACATTCTTTCTTTTGCCGTTTCTTGTCAATAGACTAATCTTGAATGTTTTTAATGTTCTTTTAGTGATTATCGATCAAGGTTCCTTCTATTCTATAACCATTTGTATCGCTTCTTAAATTGAAAAATAATGTTATAAATATTTCTAAGCGAAAACTGATAAATAGAATAGCATGTATAAATTTTATGTTCCCTCTATATATATATATATATATATATATATATATATATATATATATATATATATATATATATATATATATATATATATATATATATATATATATATATATATATATATATATATATATATAAAGTTTTATATCCGAAACGAAAATATCAAGTTGCTTTTGACGGATTTATACGTTTACATATCGTAAAACTACTAATCTGTAATATTTGTGCAGAATATCTATGTTGCATATATGTCTGAGGTATGGTCTGCACAGTATCTTTATTCACATTAGCTTAAAATCTTCCTTTCCTATTTTCAGGCAGGTACGTAAGTACCTCAGGCAGTTATATTTTGACAAATTTGCTATTTTAGCGACAAAATCAGCTATTGTTTAACATCTATGTCATTTCGACAGCTATGGTAGCCATATTTCTACACTGTAAGACATTTGCAAGCAGGTAACTGAAAGTTTCAGGGAATTAGCTGTCCGTAATGGGGAGTAAGGTCCCTGATAGTTAGGATAATGTATATACAGGGTGTTCGTAAACTGTTTTGACAAAATAAGAGGGGTGATAGTACCCATCAAGACGAGCAATATTCACTATGGAACCTAGCCGACGTGGTTGTCGAGTGGTCAAGGCGAGCGTTTCCACAGCAATCACTCGACCGCCGCGTTGTGAGTTCGAGTCCCACGTAAGGCATGGATATTTGTGTTGTGGGCGCAGTGTGTTCCGCCCCCCTCTGGTGCGCCTGGGGCAACGTCCTAGGACGGCTAAATGGTTCACGTTCTGGCCGCTGACATAAAGGCGAATGATGATGAGTCAGGTGCCTAGCCATTTGCCAAAAAAAAAAGACTATGGAACCTAGGGTCGCTTTCCACCCTGAGTGTCAGAAAAGCGTAAAGTTAAAGTTGAACATTCAACAGTGAAAATAAGGACAATTAACGTAATAAGTTGCATAATCCCATTTATTTACACCAGAGAAAGACTCAAAAGTAGATGCTCAAAGTGACGGCCAAGGGTACCGTTGCACAATTCACACCGACGAATGAACGATACTGGCGCACCCTCTCGAAAACAGCTGGTGTCGTGTTTATTCTGTCCGCTGCAACAGCGATTCTCGCGACGAGATTTTCTACGGAGCCCACAGGCGTCTCGTACACCAATGATTTTATGTGCCCCCAGAAGAAGTAGTAAAGTGGGTTGAGGTCCGGTCAACGTGGTGGCCAAGCAACAGGTCACTACATCCAATCAGCCAATCAGCTGCAACTGTCATTTCTGCTTCTTGTTACTGGAAATTTGCATACAGTACATGCTTGACGGTGATGTTCTGGAAATGTGATATTTCTCCGGCACGACAGCTATGTCGTCTGAAGTGGCGACTTGTACTTGTTGGACATATTTCACAAGTCCCACTCAGAGTGGGAACTGACAATACTGACACTCAGAGTGGAATGCGACCCTAGGTTCCATAGTAAATATTGTTCGTCTTGATGGGTACAATCACCCTCCTCTTATTTTGTCAAAACAGTTTATGAACACTCTGTATACACAAATACAAAAATAAAGCTTCTGCAGTCGATATTTTGTTGACTATTTCAAAAATGAAGCTGAAATTTTCATGAACACCTATAATTGAATTTTTTCTCATGAGTTTGCCGAAATTATCAACAAAGTAGCTGAAAAAATTGAGCAAATGTTGCAGTGTATAGCATGACTGTAAGACCAGGATTCACGTAGGCAGTTTTATATGTGGATTTATGATATCTAGCAGGCCAAACAATGGTATCAGACTACAAGACGCCAGTGTATTGCAGCCCTGACCCGAGAGGTCAGCAAGTGCCATAAATAAGGGGACTTCAAGTACAAGTTGGGTCGAACCAGAACAGTTACTGTAGGCTAAAAAGAACTATGGGATTGGTTGAAAGGTTAACTAATACGGAAGTGTTACCGCATCACTCTGAGTTCAACCAGTGGTAGCCGGCGTATCAGATCTAAGGTAAAAAGAGGTGGCAACCGAGAGAAGGTGATTCAGAGATGTAAAAAGTACGGTAACAGATCAATAATGTAGATAATTGCTACAGATTCATTTTAAGTACTAGAAAATAGAGAATTGAAGTATAGATGAGAACAGATGCAAATAGGAGACAGAGAAAGCGAACAGATTTAGATGAGATCAGTAAGAGATGTGAACCGGAGATCATTAAAAGAACAGGTGCAGATGTGAAACGGAGAACATTAAGAGAACAGATGCAGATGTGAAACGGAGATCATTCAGAATAATGTAGTGAGAGATACATAAAAATGGTGAAATAGCTAAGGCGCCCATTGAAATATTCGTGAAGTTACAAGCTCTGTGTCAATGTCCAAAGACACAAATGGAGGTATGTGCCTATCAAATATTGTAAAAGGTCATAACCATTTTGATAATAATAGCTTACATGGTCTCACATGTCCAATCTACTCCGCAAATAATATGTGGTAATTGATGTAATTAATTTTATAATGAATATAATGTTCTTAATAAATAATGTTATTTTAAAGTTGAAATGGGTGCGGTTAATTGGAAGTAGTATTATGTTAATACATTATATTCCAGGAGCTCGTACTAAAGATTTTATGGTGGGTTTTAATGCGGCACAATGTAATTGTTATACGACTTACGATGTACGACCATGCTCTAAGATTAATTAAAAATGTTTCTTAAAGGTTAACTTAAAGTTTCTTTAAAATGTGCACCACAATGATATTTAAGCAACTGTGGGATGTATGTTGTTACAACTATGAACAATGTCATTTAAGCAACTATTACCGCTGTGTTTTCATTGTATTGTCATTTACGTAGCCATGACGGCTACATTTTAACAGCTATGTCTGTTATTAACAGATATGACAGCTATTGTTTGACAGAGCCATTTAAGCGGTCCCTTGCCAATGATTAAACTTTGGTATAAATGGAAAACATGGAGGTGGTCATATTTTAAAGATCTTTTAACGTGCAAGCACAGATAAATAAACAAATAGATATCTTTTACGATACAAAGCTGCTGAATCAACTACAAATATAAAAGTTATGAAAAATGTATTAGTAGATCTATAAATAGAACGTCGTCAGGTAGGCTAAGGATTCATAAGTGAAGCATGTGGCTTTATGCACAATTAATAATTAATTGGATTGCAGTGTAAAATAGTCATCAGGATTGCTGAATATTCCGTTCTCTACAAAGAATTTACTTTTTTTTTTAATTCTTTTAGAAAGAAAATAATTGAATCAACTTTCTATATGCTATGTTGAAAAACATTTCGAGATTGTTTTTATTACAAAAGAATAAAGTAAATGAAATTACATTTGATACAATTTTGTCACTGAGAATTAATAGCATTAAGTTTGTTCACTTAAACTAAAATTCTGAAGTTATAGGAGATATAATTTTTACTTTCTCGTATTATCGCGTAGTGAAATCATTTCCGAAACTCTATATTTTGATGAATAAGCACTTTTCAAAACCTCCTGAAAACATTCCCATAAATTTTGCAAACATGTCCGTCTATGCTTGTATATTATTACGAATACTTAAAAAGTTTCACTGAGTTTTGCCTCTATCCAAATAATACATAACGGACCTTTGCTTTTTTGAAGGCCTTTAATTTATTCAGGGACAAAACACCTTTGCAGGTAGCCATTCCTATTATGTGAATATGGGGTTGCCATATTTTGAATTTCGGGCTGGTGTTGCCACGTTTAGCAATTACATGCTTACTTGACGACATTGGGCAATTTTTCGAATGTACTAGAACTTTCTCGAAATAATGAATATTCTAGGAGATACGAGATACTTCTAGCAGTTTTATATATATAGGGCTAGTATATAGAGTAATTAAAAAAAGATGGACCAAACTTTACGAGGTAGTAATACACACCAAACCAAGCATATTTCGTCTTAGTTTACCGGGTCGGAAATGAAACGTAAAATCGCCAGTGGGCGCTTAATGGTGAAACCGATGAGGTGAGGCGAAAACACAAGAATGACCTAGAAGTTATAAAATGGCATTTAATAAGCAATAATTACAGTAATGGCTCAAAAAAGCGATCGCCAACTTGAATGCACGTTTCACAGCGGTGATGGAGGGATTGGCAAACTCTCTCGAACAGGCCAGGCATGTCGCGCACTTCGGCAGTAGCGGCCGATATTCTAGTTCCCCTTCATATTCAAGTGGAGTGTCATAGACGAGACTCTTAAGATATCTCCACAAAAAGACGTTAAGACACAACAGATCGGGAGATAGTGGGGGACAAGCTATGGAACCACCTCGCCCAATCCATCGAAATAACTACTGGAAACTGATAAGGCCGGATATTCCGTGTTACAAAAATTTGCATAAGGGTTCTTCTTCTTCCCCAGATGAAATTTGCATACATGGTTTTCTTCTTTAACCAGAAAATAACAACCAGAATGACGCTTTTAAATTTAAGGAGCGGCCTCTTTCCATCGAGTAAGTACTTTGTAATGCCTTTACGTTTCATTTCCGACCAGGTAAACTGTGTCAAAAAATGCTTTGTTTAGTGTATACAATCATCTCGTGAAGTTTGGCCCATCCTTTTTTAATCACCCTATATAAATAGAACCATCGCTCAGTTGTAAAACAGGTGGCATGATACGAAGTTGGATAGTGAGATGCGTCAGTGTTTTGAGAATAGTACCACTATTTTGTGAATTAGTTGAGCATTTAATTGCTATTTTATTGTATCTGGTAGTTGTTTAGCGATCTTGTAAATTAATTATCGAGCTATTCGGGATATATTGTTCCTGTTTACGCTTATTTGTGCTTTTAAATAAAAGTATTGGTTATCCAGAAATTTGGACCCATACTTGTACCCTGAGAGTACACCCACAATTACACATTGTAACAATATATGAGTTATATATGTGTTTATGTTTGTATGTGTATATCAGTGAAGCGTGAATAGGATAAGTCAAAAACTAATATTCGTACCACTATGAAAATTTATGCAAAACATACATAATGTAAAACACAGAACTATATTTGCGTCAAACCTAACTTAAAAATATCGTGTAAGCTACGGGAGCGAATTTTCTCAGTTTTAATTCGTTTATACGCACATTTGAAGAAATTCCGTATTTACGAATTTAAAATATTATAATTTTAAAAAACTCTTTGAATTTAAAAGTTTTGGAACTACTGATATATGATATGTCTATAGCATAGCATGGAATATGTATCTACAGCAAAAACAAATAAGTAAAACTAAACACCATGGAATATGAATATATCAGACAGTCGAGTGGAGACTCGTTCCTCCAATATTTTATAGAATACCGAGTGTTATTGTCATCCTTTATCAAAATCGTATTTTAAATGACATTCAAAGAGCTCCTCTTCTTGACAATCAACAGCAGATGTCCCAACACGCTGCCATGAGGGATAATTTTGGAAGGGTGAATGTTGATGCCAAAGATTTATCGATCGCTTCACGTATAAGGATAGGGCATTTAAAACTGAATAGATATGGAATTTAATTTATTGGATATTAATTTTACTAGCAGTACGGTTTTGTGTTCTTCTTGCAATGCGTATCTATATCATACAGCTGACTGGGACTGTCTGGGTGACTATTACATTGTCCAGTCTGCTGAAAGTAGAGACTTTAAACTTTGGATACACGCATGAAAGGACCTATAAGCAATGAGGAAACTCTAAAATCTTGGGATATTGTTCGAAAAGTTTATAAAGCAAGGAATTTCCTTTGTTTTAGCATTCTTTCAGTTATAAGTCGAAAACGGCAAAACAGACAAAATACGTTTTTATATCATATTGCGCAGAGAGAAAATATCTATTTTTTTAATCAACTGTATAGGTATACCGTTTTTGAGATGTACTTTAATTTATAGTAACAGCAGACGATTTTGTATTATATTTTATCCATGGATATTATCCGTTATAACTCGAGAATAGCAAGACACACAAAATTCATTTTTATACTACTTTGAGCAGAGAAAACTATCTAAGATATTCCTAGACTCTATGGGTGTAGTAAACCCAGGTCACCCCACTCACCCTAGGGTAAGAGCAGCAGTTTGAATGGCAGGAGACTCTATAGGTGTTGAAGACCCAGACCACACTACTGACCCTAAGGCTTTCAGCAGTTTAATGTGTGGCCGGAGACTCTATCGGTGTCGAAAGACCAGACCACCCGACTCATCCGAGGACATAGAGAAACTTAATGGATGGCTGGGACTCTGTGGGTGTTGTTGTTGAAACCCAGACCGTCCGACCTACCAGAAAGGTGTAAGGTAACAGTTTGGACGGTCGGGAAGTGCCACCCAATTTAGACCGGAACGCAGTGGGGGAAGTATCCACAGGGACCGTACCCTCCTTCCCCTACCACCAACCTCTCGGAAGGACTTTCGGACCCACATGTTTAACGTGATCGTACTCCGCAAGAACACGGCGGCAGTTTTGGCAGTGGCTGGAATCGAACCCGGGCCTACCGAGTGCAACTCCAGCGCGCTAACCAATGGGCTACCGCGCCTCTGGGACTCTGTGGGTGTGAAAGCCCCAGGCCGTCCGACTCGTCCAGAGGGACTCTGTGGGTGTATCGTTCTTGAGATATTTTAATTTATAGTTACAGCAGACGATTTTTTTTTATTATATTTTATCATCAGTGGATTTCTTTTGGTTTTTTTACTCCATTGTGGTTACTATGGTAACCGAATTAGTTTTCAAATAGAGTAATACCATAAATAATTATAATAATTATCATAAAATTAAAAGGAATAAGAAAGCACAAATTTGTGTTAATTATGTCTATTTATATAAAACGAAAAATAGTAAATAACAATAAAAATTGTGATATCAAAATAGGAAAATAATACTCATGAATATTTAACACATTGAATTACTTTCTATAAAAATATGCAACATCAGTCAACGCCTAGCAGTGCTTTGCTGCCTGAATTTTAGATGTTTTGGCATACATTTTTACTTAACTTCCCAGCGTTATAAACATATAATTATAAACCTATGTGCCATTGATTCTCGCTCATTTAATATACCATAGTTAACCAATAGTTTAATTTACCATAGTTATCATAGTTTAATATACAATAGCTGTTGATTACTTACATATATATATATATATATATATATATATATATATATATATATATATATATATATATATATATATATATATATATATATATATATATATATATATATATATATATATATATATATATATATATATATATATGTATATATATACATGTATATATATATATATATGTATATATATATATATATATGTATATATATGTATACATGTATATATATATATATATAATATATATATATATATATATATATAAATATATATATATATATATATATATATATATATATATACATATATATACATATATATACATATATATATATGAATATATATATATATACATGTATATATATATATATATATATATATATATATATATATACAGGGTGTCCAGTGCTATCGGTGCCCAATGGCTATTTCCTCAACCGTTAGTCACAGAGATACACTTCCAATTGCAAAAATGCTTTACATTTTAAAATCTATTACCTTAGAAAAAGTTTAAATCAATAAATGCATTTCTGAAAGAAATAAGAAATATAAATTTTTATACAGTTCCCCGGTCCTACCAATTATATTTAGAAAAATCATCCTCATACAATTTTATCCAAAATAAAAAAAATCACCCTTTTATGACCAAAATTGACCGACTTATAGCTGTTTAAAGTTTATCCCTTTTTTGCTGAGAAATGGTCAAAACGGTCCCTGGTTGGTTGATTCCCTAAAACGGGACATTTTTATGTGTGGAAAAGCGACTTAAGTCATAAAGTTTAATGCTTCATAACTCGATGAATTTTGGTCATAAGAGGAAGATTTTTTTTTTGCATGAAATTGTATGAGGATGATTTTCCTAAATATAATTGGTAGGACCGAGGGACCGTATAAAAATGTATATTTCGTATTTCTTTCAGCAATGTATTTATTTATATAAGCTGTCTCTAAGATAATAGATTTTAAAATTTCAAACATTTTTGCAATTGGAAGTATATCTCTGTGACTAACTGTTGAGGAAATGGCAATTGGGCACCGATAGCACTGGACATCCTGTGTTCAAATCCAAATATATATATTCATCAAATTCAAATTTATATATATGCATATAACATATATATATATATATATATATATATATATACACATATATTTGAATTTTATAATTACACTTTTCTAATATTTATCCATGTACTTGTCTGCTGCATTATGCGTGTATTGTATATTGGTTATTTTGCATTTTTGTCAAATTGTTTACGAATATTTCGTGATAACATCCTATTTTTATTAGGAAGAACTGAATTACATTAAAGTTAGCTGCATTTGCGCTGAATTGGTGTCAATTTTTATCTCATTATTATCCCAATCTTTTCATATTATAATGTCCGGTACTTGTTATTCTAATGCTATAATTCTATTTTTTGCCATTGTTTTTGTGATCGAACTTAGCTTTTCATACATTGAATCTCTTAATTGTTAAACTATTAAATAAAAGAATTTGTATTGGAAAATTTTGAATCTTGTATTTTCCAGCATTGGTTGTATTATTCTTAGATTATTTTCATTAGTTCCGAGGTAAAATATTGTTTTTGATAATGTATTGTTGGATGTTAATTTGAATCAATTTTTGTTAGAATAGTCAATGTATATATGTATATTTTTTCCATTATCTATCCTAGTTTTGCTTATTACTGAGCATTTATTTAATCCAGTTTTAATGTGTCTATACATTTATTCTTATTATTTTCAAGGTGCTTTAGATGATTCATTAGTTTGCAAAATAAAGGTATCTTTCATTTGTTGTAATTGTGTTTCCACTTTTGCATTTGAATTGAAGTACATTCTTGACTAATGAGTCTCTTATTTTGAATGCAAGTTCCTTTATTTTGGGAAAATAAAGGTTACTATCTTACTCTATATGATGTCTAATTATCAATATTTAGCGGCAGGTATCTGGATGTTCACTGACATTCATGCTCTGTATTCAAAAACTTATTGGGGGTTTTCCTAGATTGATATTCCACTGCCAACAGTATCCATTTTCTTTTCAATGGCTATTCCATCTTCATTTAGTACACCCAGCCAACATTCCTTGTTATCGTCATATAACTATCAATCGTACAACCTTGCATCATTAAATAACACACTTAAATTTAAAACTTATAATTCTAATAGATGTAAAACGTGTCCGTTTGCTGATACCAGACCAATTGCAGCAATAATTTTGCCTTCTGTAAAACATATAATTGCATCTACCAAATTGTATGTAAAAAATGTAATTTGTCATATATAGGCCAAACCAGCAATCCTCTGCTCCTCCGAATTAACGTACACAGGAATCATATAAAAAAAAATTCAAATAATGCAATTACCCTTAATGAAACTACTCTCATCTAAGAATAGTACGCAATCCCAGTCCTATTCGGTTCAATTTCGATGCTCACGACACCATTGCAAACGGGAGGTACGGTGCAGTCTGAGCAATGGGACACACACAACAGGTCTGTGGGCGTATAGCCCTCCTTATCCCAAACGTCTGACTACAGTTTTGCGGGATATCCGCTGTTCTGTAGTAGCAAGAAACTGATTTGCCACTTGCTGAGCTGTGGTGCGCCGGTCCCTTTTTGCCGATAGGACAATGTACCTATCTCCTGCAGGCGTCGTGCTTCTAACACTACCTCCCCGTGACGCTTGCTACACATTCCAGTTGTTTTAAATACTTGTCACAGCCGGGAAATAACGCTGTTGGCGATGCCGAACTCCCTAGCAACATATGTTATTTTACGCCCTTCTTCGATCTTTTCAATAATACGGCCACGCCTAAAATCATATAAGTGATATCGGAAAGACATACCGAAAATTTCAAGTTCGTCAATTAAATTTTTCCCGTAAAACCTTTACTTGGAATAACAACTGTCCACACGAGACAAATCCTTTAAATCTCTTATCAGCGCTAGCACGTGATGAACAGGTGTGAAAATGAAATATTTGCATACGCACACCTCTTCTTGCTGTATCTCGCACGTATTCTAATTTTCCACATTTTGCTTCCTTTCATTTTGTGATTGTTATGGGTGATAGTATCAACCGTCCTTAGCAATTATCCAGTAGTATATATATATATATATACTATATATATATATATATATATATATATATATAGTATATATATATATATATATATATATATATATATATATATATATATTTATATATATATATATATATATATATATATATATATATATATATATATATCACACTCTCTTAATAGTATCAAATTGAAAATTATCAATATGTATAGTGATTTAGATATTAATAATAAATTTTTGACATTTCCATATATTGTGCTTATACCTAAATTTCATAAAAATCCTATTAAATTTAGAACTGTTACTAGTGGTCATAATTCATACTCTACTACTGCTAGTAAATTATTACTAAATTATTTAAATGTACTAAATAGCAATTTACGAGATTCTGGTGATAGCTACATTATTCTAAATAACAGTAAGGAATTAAAAAATAAATTAAAAACGCTTGGTAAAATAATAGGATTTCAAACTTTTGATTTTAAAGATCTATTTAATAATATTAAGATCACTGATCTATATGATGTCATTTTAGCTTTATATAATGCTTATATTACTAAACATTCTAATCTTACAAAATTTACCAATTTTCCTAAGCTTCTCCATTTTGTTCTTTTCAATAATTATATCTTTCAAGGTAATAAATTATACTTACAAGTCTCAGGTGTTCCACAAGGTGGCTGTAGTAGCAGTATGTTAGCTAATTTATACCTATATCATTATGAAAAATTCTTTATTTCAACTGATTATAAAATTTATAGATATGTAGATGATCTGATTTGTCTTGTATTTACTGATAACTATGTCATAGATATAGATTTCTATCCGGATAATTTGGAATTAATACCTAATGAAACTTCTATTAGTAATAATGTTTATTATTTGGATTTAAATCTAATTATAGAACCTGCTCATGGGATAGTTACTAAATTATATGATAAAAAAGTTTTTTTTAAATTTAATATTAATAAATTATTACCTTTTAATTCCTGCAACTCGATTCAATTCTTTAGAAATATTATACTTAATCAACTTTTTAGAATTTATAGATTATCAGATAAAAAATTTCATGCTTTGCACATTAATAACCTCAAAATTACCAGTAAAATGTATCAATATCCTGCATATTTAGTCAATAGTATAGTTAATAAGTTTCGATTAGCCTAAAATTCTCATATTCTCCCCTTATTATCTTATTTTAGCCGTACTTCTTCATTCTCCTGCAATTATATTTTCATCTTTTTATCTCGAAGCTTTAACAGTTGAATAACTCGTTTTATTTCATTTTATTGCTTTTGCGCAGTACAGTTTTTATTACTCTCTTTGGCAACAGCAAATCACATCTTTTCATTTTGGCATATGGCAACATTGATCCAGTCATATTTTGCTCGTCATGGTTGCGCTGAAGAGGTGCGTTTTGAGGTATTTATGTTTCCTTTATTGTTCCAATCTATATGCTTGTCGTCCATATAACACAAGTTTATAGATAAAATCTATCTTGTGTTTCAGAAACAAGCATTTTTGTGTTCATTTCGAAAGGATATATGGACCCGACGAGAATTTTTTCGAAATGAACTTTTCGTAAGCCTAATCTCGTAAGCCTAAATCTCCTCCATGTGCAAGCTTTTTTGCTTGATTTTTTTGTTTTCTTATTTGCATTCCTCATTTTTGAAATTTGTTGATTGTCTTTGTCCATATGACTTGCATTATGCTTTATTATTTCCTCTTTTTGTCTTAATTTCTTTTATTTCTTTGTATTTGTAGAAAATTTTGGAATAGTGTATTATGAGTTACTACATACATTCTAACTTTGGATTTAATAATTTATATTTATATATATATATATATATATATATATATATATATATGTATATATATATATATATATATATGTATATATATATATATATATATATATATATATATATATATATATATATATATTATTATTATTATTATTATTATTATTCTGAGAAAGTTATGCATTAAGCACATCAGAAAATTTAATTTGATTAAGAAAATTAATGTGCTATCAAGACAAAAGAATGATTATGCACAGCCATGTAGGCTAACAATTCCCGTCTCTGAAAATTTAATACTACTTTACTGCCCTACACCTCTTCATTCTTTCATAAATAGCATCCCATGTTATGTCACCCTGTACTTCAAACTAATCGCATTTTAAATCACTTTTAAAGCACCGCGCTTATTGGACGATCAAGAACCACCATCCGTACGCCATGTCATCTGGGATAATTCCCACCAGGTAAATGTTGCCACCAGATGTTTATCGATCAAACCAGGTGTAAAGAGACTCTGAGAAAATATACTATTTGTTTATGGGCCGTAAGTTTTATTAACACGTTGACTAGCTGTCAATAAAACTTTGGGGTCAAAAATGTTTCTTTTTAATAACTGAAGTCTCCGACGTCTTGATACACTGTCCCTAATAATATTATTAATCACCCCAGTAATTTTGCAAAATGGTCCTTGAGTGTACACGTTAGTTCAATCTATACTAAAATGACCATACCGAATCAAATAAAAATTATTACAGGGAGATAACAGTTGAGATAACAAACTCGGTAACAAATCGAGACAGAAATAAAATGTCGATCACAAAGTTTTAAATCCTTTTCTAATGAGTAAGACTTTACACTACATTGGTAGCAGAAAGTATTTTTTGGCACAATATGTTTGTTGGCAAATTTATTTCATATTCAAGAACTATACAATGAACGACATTTGCATGCCCTGGGATCTAGTGTCTCTTCAGAATGTCCTTCGTCAGCGGAAATACAAACTTTAAATCAAGAATTAACATTACCGCGTACATTAAAAAACATCAAAGGCATTAATGTATTAGAGACTGTGATGGTGTGACTTTTTGACAGATATGTTTTGTCTAAATTATTCTACTTTTGTATTTCGGTTCTGTAGCCAAGCATGACTGTCCTCTTTTCCGATTATTTTTCCGACATTTTGAGTCAGACTATAGCATTCTCTCTCTCTCTTTCTCTTCTCTCTCTGTCTCTCTTCTCTCTCTCTCTCTCTTGTTTCTCTCTTTCTATTCTCTCTCTTTCTCTTGTTTCTCTCTTTCTCTTCTCTCTCTCTTTCTCTTCTCTCGCTCTCTCTTTCTCTCTCTCCCTCTTTCTTCTCTCGCTTTCTTTTCTCTCGCTCTTTCTCCCTCTATCTTCTCTCGCTCTCTCTATCTTCTCTCTCTCTTTTTTTCTCTCTCTCTCTCTTTAACTCTTGAAAATCATTCCATTGAAATCATGACTCTCTCAATAATCTCAATTGTCTCAATACTCATTCATTTTTTTTCGTTAACTTCCTTCCTTACCACAGAATCATTTTGCCTGGGGTTCAGCTACGGCCTCCTTGCTCTCATTGGATGCTCCTCAGTGCGATGTCGTATTTTTCCATTATTGGCTCTTTCAGTTTCCAAAGAAGCTCGTTCTAAATCTTAGCCCTAGGATATTTTGCCCCAACCACACCTGCAATTTGTATGAAATGCATTTATTGGGGTCATGACTTTCCGGGTCAAGACTGTCATAAAACTGTAACTAAAAGTTTGCACTTTTTTTCGTCGTAAGCATCAAAAACTGCATAGGGTGCCTTCTGGTCTCCCACTCTTACATTTTCCTTTAAAAAAATTACCCTTTTCTCTTAAATTTATACCATAAAATAGCATTCATAGAATGTAAAAAAAGTCACAGATATTAAATCGCATATAAAATAATTCTGATGTGGACAGCACATAATTTTTCCTATATAATGTAATTAATATGCTTATTTCAGAGTCAAGAAGTAATGTGTAATATCCAAGGTACAAAGTTTGTACATTTAGCACTTTTTAGTATGAAACATATAAAAAAACTAATCCAAACTAGTACCCAATTAACTTATATTTTGAACAACTCTAAATTATAATTACCAATATTCATAGCATTCGCAATAAGCAATATAGTCCATCTACTAAAATATTTGAATAATTAATTCATCAATTTGACATTATTTACGGTAATTGAGTATCATTTCTACAATTTTGTTTATATTTTCGTTAATCTGAGACAACATATCTCCAAATTGGCTATCTTTCGTTAAATGAGTCGTCAAGTTCGCAAAATTTATTACCAAACGTCGTACACAGACAAAGAGAAGTTATTTTCTTATGTACAAATGACTATTGGCGTGTTGTTTGTCGTAAAATTACAAAACTATTACACAAGTATCTTCTCTCATAAATGGAACAAACTAGATCCATGGGAATGATGTTAACAAATTTGTCGCATAATACTGCATGAAAGGAGAACATATTTTACGATAGTTAATACATATTTTTAATTTTACGTAATATTTTTGATAAATAAAATGTGCAATATCTTGAGAACCGTACATCCTTGCCTCCAAAAATGTATGCCATTGGTTTTTTAATGAAAAATGAAGTAAGAAATTTTCTCAAAATTTCCAAATGAAAATCCACGTCACCAAATATTGAATCTATGGCATGGCAGTCAACGTGCTAAGGATAATTTCATTATTTAATCTAGAAAATATAAAATATGTAAAGAGATAATAGTGTTAAAAATCTAACACTTGGATTATAAAAGATTTGCATAATAGAGCATGGTGGAAAACAAACTAACCATGTTCTCAATAATGTATGTTGGTCTGTCATATTATATCTCCAATACTTCTCAAATAAATATAGGGAATTGGATGGAATTCTATACGATTGTTTCATTCGATTAATACAATAGGTTCGAACTGAACAAACGTCTTTAATTTTTCAAATTCCTTTATAAAATCGAGAACAATTATAGATTAATAACCGCATGCAATCATCACATTTTTTAAATAATTGTAATAATGATCACAATAATTTTATTCATAACATTTCACGATATTTTCAAGTATTTCTATTTGCAATTTAATTTTTTCATTGCTTTCACTCAATAGAGATTTATCTTCTACAGGAAACTTAACACTTTAAAACTTCTAACTTAATTTCACAAATGATTATTCTGTCAAGACAAGAGAATGATTATGCACAGCTATGGATGCGAACAATACCCTCTCTATAAACTTAATAAAAGTTTTCTCTCGTATTTCCCTTGTCTTTCGTAAATAGGACCTCATGATACGTCAGCCTCAAACTAATCGTGTTTTAAATCACTTTTAAGGGAGCTCGCTTATTGGACAATCAAGAATCGGATCGTCTGAGATAACTCCCACCAGGTGATTATTGACACCAGAGCTTTATCGATCGAATCCAGTGTGAAAAAGTGGTTTTAAACCAAAGAAAGTATGACATTTATTTTTTTTGTAACATCCTATTAATCCTATGATTTTTTAACATTTTAACCGTATTTAGTTTTGTTACTTACCACCAGAAATGCCCAACGTTGCTCGGGATAATACGGAAAGCATAGTAGAACAATACAATGTGAAACATTTTAACACTAGCGAATTCGAATGGAATCGCTCATACGAAGTATGCGAGCTATGTAAAATTGTAAATTAAAGCTTAATTTAACAAGTAATTGTGAAATTAGAAGTATGAAAAATTTCAATATTTAAGAATCCTAATACAGAAGAGCATAAAAATTTTTAGAATTTAAATATTGAATTAAACAAATTACAATATAAAAAATCCATGAAATCAGAGTAACAGATTTAAATCGCAAAAACGTATTTAATATACAGAAGCACGTTTACATCCCAATGCATGCATGTACATACGCTTTGATTATCTATTAAAAACTTGTTGTTTACTTGTTATTTGTAGGAAGCCTAGTGATGATACGGAATTTAAAAATGAGCGTTTCGGCCTTTTGCATTTCGTTTTAATTATTGAAATGTGATTCTTCAAATATGTGTACAATTTTACTTATCTGTTCACAATGTCATCTTCCTGTTGTAGTATCCTAGTGAAAGGGATAACAAAATTCAGGCAAATGCTAATTTCTCTTCTCTAGGAATGGATAATGAATTTTACTTCGCCCATTCATAATTAAACGCTTTCAAAAAGGCCTAAGGAGCCATTCTTTCGAGATATAAGTTGACATTACAGTTAAACTCAAAGTGTCTTTAATTTTCTTTGTTTCGTAGAGGGGAATATAACAACGAAACTTAAAGCCATTACTTTGAAAAAGTTTCATCGAAATCTATCACGTATTTCAGTAAATACTTGAAAGCATAGATCTCGAAATCACTGCAAGAGAGTCCTCTGCAAGTCCTTTCGCACTAATCGTTCATTATCAATCGACAATAAGGTTCTTAAGGACCTTAAGGTCCCTTATTCAAAAGTGCACTATTTACTATAATACTATACAAGATTTTTAGAAATATTCTTAAGCACCCCAATGACTATGTAAAGAAGGGTCCATGAATAGACATGTTACATATACAAGGTAGGATCAAAAAGTTCGGAGACTGTGCTGATATCTTCAACCGTGATTGGAGAAGAGGGGAACTATTTTGCCGTGACGTAGAGGCAAATGTGAAGCGAGATGTGATAAGGAAGAAGCAGGTGTTTTTCCAGACAATGCGTGTCAGCAAACTGTAGTAGTTCGCGATCGTTGAAAACGGAAATGGCGTTTGAAGAACAACGTGAGAATATCAAGTTCTGCCAGCGTTTGGGGAAATCGCCGCCAGAAAATTGCACCTGCTGCAGCAGGTCGGCGATTTCCCCAAACGCTGGCAGAATTTGATATTCTCACGATATTCTTCAAACGCCATTTCCGCTTTCGACGATCACGAACGACTACAGTACACTGACACTCATTGTCTGGAAAAACCGTCACATGTGCCTCAACGCCACGGTAAAATTCCCCCTCTCATCCAATCAGGGTTGGAGATATCAACACAGTCTCCGAACTTTTTGATCCTATCTTGTCTATGCTCGGACAAATAAAAGTAGTTGCAACATCCCATCAAAATTTAAAAAGTTAGGATAGCGTATTTGGCAAGCAATCAAAGTAGACCAAAAAGTCAATTACTAAATTTATTTGATTTTTTTAACTAGAGTAAATGCATTCATTGTATACATAGACAAGCAAACAGACAGATACATACACACAGACATTGCAATAAAAATAGTTGTTACTTATTACAGAGTGACAAAAACGTATAAATCCAACAAAATCTTATTGCGTTTTTAACCTCATTTTAATACTCACTGTGAGACCAGAATATGTTCTCATATGTAGTGAGACAAGTTTATGTGTAGATTTATGGTGTCCTTAAAGGCAAACAAAGCATTAGTCTGGCTGGGGCCGAATTTTATGAGAACTTGAACTTTTCAAAGGACAGTAAATTTAGGAGGCCATATAAGAGTTGGCCCGGACTGAAAGTACAGTCGTGCCATTGGGTGAGGGGTGGCCAATCAGTGCCATGGAAGAAGTAAGGCGGAGTTACCCCCCCCCACCGAGTGGACCTCAAGTTTGGATCCGAGAATCGGCAGTATAGTATTAGTATTAAGTATTATCGGCAGTATTAGTATGAGTATTTTGTAATAGATAGTAGTAGAACATGAACAAGTAAGATGACTTAGAAGCAGTTATAGAAAAATTTGAGTATTAGAGAAATCATGACTTAGAGGCATCAGCATTCTGACTTAGCAACATGAACAAGTAAGATGACGACAAGTAGCATCGTAAGATTAGCAGATTTCAAGTAGTGAGAGTATCAATTTATTTCAAGTAATGACATGGAGAGAACAACTACAGACGAATTCGACCACGGTTCCCAACAAGGCCCAAAACTCAAGGTATGTGTCATCAACAATCCAACGGTTAATGAATATTTAGATATTGGTTCAAGTAGTCTCCCATGTCTTCATCCCAGTCTATTTTAAGAGTAATATAATGTATTGGAAGTTAATAAGTAGTTATGTAAATTAATAAATATTATTGTTAAGTTTAAATAGTCTAATCTTTTAATAATGATTAATGAATTCCTTTACCGGACTCACACTTAAGTTAAAATAATTGGAGGGTTATTGCTTAAACACAACGCACTTATAATCACTAAAATTAAAGATAAACAATCAATATTAATATAATTTAAACTTATAACTTAACCTAAATTTTATTAGTCGTGCCATATTTGGTTTCCGTGACGCTTTTGTGTGAGTCATAAATTTAAATGAAAATTTTAATAAATAATTATAAGGTGAATAAAAATAATTTAAATAAGGAAATGAATAAATTTAAAGAAAGAGCATGTGTTGACTAGATAATTTGCATTGTTAAAATTAAATATGCACAATCACTTTGAAAATGAAAAGAATTTGAATGTTGGAAATAATTGAAAATAGTGTGTGAAAAATCGAATAATATTAAGAATATTCAATGTATGTTGAAGTGTGTTTATGTGCAGTATTTTTGAAGTGTATTTTATGCTATTAATTTTAAGTAGGATTTTGGATGGGATAATTTTTGTTTTAAATGCCTCAGAGCCAATAGAAATTCGAGACGTCAAAAGTCGCCGGACAGGTCACAGAGAGAAAATATTGAAAATCAAAGAGCTAAAATGGATAATTTTCAATTAATTAATTTATTGCCAATTTTTTATGGAAGGGAAGACGAGGACATAGAATTTTTTTAAGGCAATTTCAAAATATTGCAAAAATGACGGACTGGTCAGCGGAAAATAAGGTTATAATTTTAAAAACTAGATTAAAGGATAAAGCTTTGTAATTTTTATAAAAAAAAAGAGAATTACAGATTGCAAATAATATAGAATATATTAAGCAAATGTTGTTAAAACAATTTAAAACATCTTTGACAATGCTTTAAATGCAAACAAATTTAAACAAAATTAAAATGTCACCAGGTATGAAGGTAGCTGAGCTGGCATTAAATATTTCAAATGCGACAAATGATTTTTTGGGAAATTACGAAAATAATGAGATGTGCGAAGTTAAAAACAATTTGATGCTGTCTAAATTTTTAGAAGCTTTAAGACAAGATCTTGCTTTTGAAATTAAAAAACTGAATATTCAAAATTTTGACAAGGCAATAGAATATGCAGAACATTTGGAGAAAATTATGGAGGAGGATTGTGACCATACGGAAATTAATGCAGTTTATCGCAGTGAAAATAATGGCAGAAAATGTAATGATAATCAAATGGAAAGGCATTTACAAAATTCAAAATTTGAACCTCAGCAATTAAAATATGAAAGGTATGAAAATTCAGAAAATGAAATGATATATTGTATAGGATGCGGAAAAAGAGGGCACTATTTTTCTACCTGTTGGCACAACCGAAACGCACAAAATAATTATGAAGTAAATAAATATGGGAATAAAAGAAGTGAATTTAGAAATGATCAAAATAACGGATTTAAAAATGAAAACAGTAACGGATTTAGAAATGGGCAAAGTAATGGTTTTCGTAATACGCAAAATAGCGGAAAGAGAGAAATAAATACGGGAAGAAATAATACATGGTCTGATAGGCAAACTTTTGCGAAAGACAGATTTCAAAGACAAGACAGAAACCGTAGTTGCAGTCAAAATCGCGGGTCTTTAAACTGACGGAGGGGCTTTGGCCAAGTCAAAATTTAAAACATAGCCCAAAGTCCCAATCTAGAAGAGAAAAATCGCAAACGCGAAATAAGATATCGAGTTACAATGATAACGCAAATAAAATGCAAAATGATAAAAGGGAGGTTCGCGCGCGAAGCCCAGGTCCCAATTTGCAGTTAAATCAAATCAAAGCACGAGAAAATAAAAATGACAATAAAGAAGTAAATGGTATTGAAAGCATGCAAAAATATACCCCTGTTCCCTGCCCGAATGATGAGTTTACGTCCACAATTCCAGTGTCAGTTTCTCAGCTCGGATGGGTGAAATTCGTTGAAAAATTCGTCCAAAGTCTAAAAAGTGAAGCAAATATTAATAAAAAGAAAATTGAGGAAAATACATGTGTAGAAAATAATATAGGTAAAAATATTACAAATAAGGAAAATACAAAAGTTAAACAAGTTATGAAAAATAAAAAGGAGGCGTGCAATGCAAAAATAAATTTAAATGATGAGTACAAAAAAGAAAATAACTCAAAATCGACTCAGATCGATAATAAAAAGTTTGATGAAATTAAGGAAACTAGTTGTAAAGTTTCGCAAATTGATTCACAAAATATTGAAGGTAGCCATGTTAATGACTATAAATTTTCAAATGATAATAAAAATGTTAATACAGAAAATAATTTTAAAATTGTGACTAGTGCAAAAAAGCCAATTGTCACACAAGCTGAATTAAAAGGCATAGTTGATGTTAATGAAAATATTAAAAATGCTTATTTTGACAGTCTGCACAGGTCGATGAGGCCAATTTTCCTAAAAATGAAAAGGTTAATGATTTTGCTGAAAAAGAATGTGTTAATGAAGAGTCAAATCTTGACGTCCAGGTCTATGTCACGTTCACACGCAGGATAGCTTTGCAACAAGGTCAGTTGATTGCAGAACAATTCGACATAAGTCAGGAAATTCAGGATAAGGAAGTTATCTTTATCCCCACAAAACACGCAAAATTACTCTTTCCATTTGGTGCAATTAGAACTGTAATAAAAAATAACAAAATTGATATTGTAATTAGTAATCAAAAGAAGGTTAAAATTACATTTAATAAAAATATGTGAGTAGGAGTTATTAAAATTTCAAAACAATTACTAATGAAGAAATGCAAATCGGAGACACCGTATTTTTGAAAGAGGAAAATAAAACCAATATGTTTCAAGATAGATTTCAGGGACCGTTTCGAATAATTGAACTTGGAAAAGCAAATATATTGACCATTAGAAATAAATATAACATGAAAGATGAACCAATTAAAATTCACGCTACCCAATGTTATATCGAATGTACAAAGTGCGGAAGAATTGATAGAAAAATGTGATATGGACAGTGAAATCGATGATATACACGCAAAAAATGTCATATAGCACAAAAAGTACAAAGTGGAAGTAAATATAACGGTAACGGTGAAATAATTGAGATTCAATCAAAGAAATGTTATACTGTACAAAGTGTACATATTGAAAATGTTCAAAATATGAATGAAAATATTCAGCATGGAAGCGAAAATACGGATATCAAAATTATGCAAAATCAGAAAGCTGATAAGAATTTTGAAAATATTGATCATGAAATTATGCAAAATGAAAATGTTAAAATTCATTGGGTACATAATGCAAATGAAAATAAAAGGTTTGAAGAAATGCAAAGTCAAAGTCATGATAATGCAAACACTCAAAAATTACTTGAAATTAAAATAAGGGATGTTTTGGAAAATGAAAGTCAAAATCTTAATGGTCAGAAAATGCAAAACGAAAGTCAAAGTCCTAATAATGAAAAATACTCAAAAATTTCAGAGGACAATAAAATAATGGAAATTTTGGGAAGGAAAAATCAAAATTTTAATTTTCAACAAATTCAAAATGAAAATGAAAATGGAAATCATGATAATGATAAGCAAAATTCTCATGAAAATAAAATAATGGATGATTTGGTTGATCAAAATAATAATTTTCAGGAAATACAAAATTCAAAAGTTAGTAAAAGTATTCAAAATGAAAATAATGAAATAATAAGGGATAGTACTCACAATGATTATGAAGGAAATGATATTCTAAAAGCAGATTCAGAAATAATTGAAAGTCAAAGCAAATATCAAGAGTATGTTAGGCAGAAGTTACTAAATGAAATACATATTTATAACACAAATGAAATTGAAAACATTCATGAACATGGGGAGAAAAGGCTTGGTCAAAATTGTTTCAAGAAATCAAGAAATTTTAAAAATTCAAATTTTGCTGATGATTGGTACTTGAAGAATTGTAAAATGAGAGAGAGATAAAAAAAATTGATAAATCAAAAATGAATTAAAGGAAAAATGATCTGAAATTGAAAATATTTTAAAAATGATAAAATGTATAATGATATGAATTTAAAAAAAAAAGCAATAATGAAAGAATTGTTTAAGAATGAAAATGGTATGAATTTCTAAGAAAAAGATGAATAATCATGGAATGGTTTAAAAATGAACATGGTATGAATTTTACAAAAATTGATAATGTTTGTACAAATGGTTCTTTTTCAAAAATAATATTATATATAATTTATAATGTAACTCAAAATATGACATGTGATAAGAAAATTATGCAGAGATAATTTATGCAAATAAATCTACAAAAATTAAAGGTAAAATCAAATATGTTACCGAATTGGGTAAATGCAAGATCTGGAGCCAAATCCAGGCAAGGACAAGGTTGTTGGAAAGCCAGTCCAGTCAAATGCTTCATTTTTCAAAATAAGGTGTAGCATTCACTTCAATTTGTTTTCAAGGGAAGGCAAAAATGATAGGTCTTTTGAGAGAAGAGTCTTGAGGCTTAAAAATTGAATGACAGGTTTAAGTAAAGTAAAAAAATAAGTAATGAGCTGAAAGTGAGAATATTAAAGATTAGTCATAGATGGTATACATTTTATGTCAAATTTATTATCAACAATCCAACGGTTAATGAATATTTAGATATTGGTTCAAGTAGTCTCACATGTCTCCATCCCAGTCTATTTTAAGAGTAATATAATGTATTGGAAGTTAATAAGTAGTTATGTAAATTAATAAATGTTATTGTTAACTTTAAATAGTCTAATCTTTTAATAATGATTAATGAATTCCTTTACAGGACTCACACTTAAGTTAAAATAATTAGAGGGTTATTGCTTAAACACAACGCACTTATAATCACTAAAATTAAAGATAAGCAATTAATATTAATATAATTTAAACTTGTAACTTAACCTAAATTTTATTAGTCGTGCCACACTCACAAAAGCCATCTTTTTTTCTTTCTTTCGACCCATACAGTCCGACCTACCTGAAAGTGTAAGGTATCAATTTGGACAACCGGGACAGTGCTATCCAATTTAGACAAGAACCCAGTGAAGCCGACATCCATAGGGACCGTACCCTCCTTTTCCTACCACAATCCTCTCAGAAGGACTTTCGAACAAATATATTTTGCGTTCCCGTACTCCGCGTAAACCAGGGGTTATTTTACCAGAATCTAAAATTGAACATATGTCCTCCACATGCAATCCACTTATCTTAACTACTCGGCTATCCCGCCCCAATTACAAAGTTGTGAAGCATTGTCCAATCACTAAGGATCAACAATAAAAATGTTATAGAATGTATTAATTTGACACAATATAGTTATTGGAAGAAGATTCAGAATCCTATTCAGAAATGCTAAAATAAACAACATAGGAATCAAATGTATAGCCTATTCAAAATGCCTTTTATTAGCAACAAGGCACATTTAAATTCGAGAAAGAATATAACCTTATACTTTGACAAGCATTGGATGTGTCGCAGTGTTACTAGACCTGGTGTAACGATTTTTTACAGGTATTTATTGTCTTTCATATAACGATTTTCGTTTGTTTTTGGTGTTGATTCTTACTAATTTGATAATGCACTACAATTTTGTAGCTGTTTCGTTTTGCTGTTGAGTTCGTTATTTTAGTTTTCCGATAGGAGCGCTGCATTTACTTTTAATCGATCGTGCAAGGTCACTTTACTATGGATAGATTAAACGTGTACATGCATGAACCTTTCTTTGGTGAAAATATTTGTTATAAAATGATATTAAAGTAAAATGGTAAATTAAGTTTTCCTTTTGCTCCTTATAGAGCTGCATTGTGTAATCGTAAATAATCCTCCAAATTTATCTTTAGTGTAAGAGTTTACATTCGTCATCTGAAAAGCAAATTATTGGCCATTGACTACGCTATTTTGTTTTTTAACTTATAATATTTTATTTGGTGGTTTTCAAAGGTTATAAAAATTTACTTACAATTAACAACTTTTAATAAACTCATTTAAGCTTTCTATGAGATGGACATAGGATGATATACTGTGGGACCAGATGACTTAATTACCAATAGTTTTCAGTTCTTTTCTCGACCCATTCGTTTTAAATATATATAGTTGGTACATACCTTGTGTACGTGTTAACTGCACCAGAGATCATTTGAACCAGAGATCATTTTTTCAGGGCATTTGAAAATAGCGATGAAATGCGTTTGACCCCCCCTCATTTCATCTCGATGTTTTTATCATTGCTTTTCTCATTAACGTTTTTACATATCTGCAACCTTCGATTACTTTCAGCAATCTTCACATCTCGACTGTTTTCACATGTTTAATACTTTCACAAGTCTGCCAGTTCTCTTTCTCGTTAGGTAACCTCGATTCTCACCTTGTTTCGGGGGAAAAAGGCATTCCTCGTGGACCCCCATAACTTGATTGGCCTTGATTTGCCCTATGTTTGTTTAGAACTAGTCTTTGATTAGTTTCCCCTTTCTTGACGTCAATTCTTCGGGTCAGGCCCGTAGTGTTGGTTCCTCCCATCCAGGTTCTGTGACTCTCCTGCGTGTTGATTTCATCGCAAATTGGTGAATTTATGGGACATAAACATTAGTCAAGTATAATGTCAAACCTGATACTCATTGGTCTGAACCTTTCTTTAGTTCGTTTCACACCGCAGCATATTACTCTTAAAAAACATTGCTTTTTCTGGTCTCACACTGTCCTTATAAAGGTATGTATTTAAAGTGTTTATAGTGCCTTAGAACTTTTCTGGGAACTTTATATATGAGATATACATCGGCACTTTACGTTGTGAGT
Organism: Amaurobius ferox; assembly: GCA_951213105.1. Taxonomy (NCBI): domain Eukaryota; kingdom Metazoa; phylum Arthropoda; class Arachnida; order Araneae; family Amaurobiidae; genus Amaurobius; species Amaurobius ferox. The sequence goes on from OX578146.1 coordinate 94,963,651, forward strand.
TATTTAATTGTCAAGCAGAAGTTATTCCTTCGTGAAAAGAGTTCGTTTATTGATGCTTGTTCACGCAAACACTACCATAGATGACGCTTCTACGAAGCTGTCTTCCCACTTCTTTTATCTCTCAAGAACAGGCCCCAATAATATGTCACCCAATACTTCAAGGTAATTATATTCTAAATCACTTGTAAACGAATTTGCTTATCTGGCCATCTAAAGAGCGCCGATCCACATATAGATGTCATCTGAGATTATTTTCGCCATGTGAATGCTGATGCCAGAGTTTCATCGATCCCTTGAAAAGCAGAAAGAGGGCACTGGAAATTAAGAAAATTTGCACTTCATTTATTTGACGGAAAATGTAAGAAGTGGAGTCTATTATGGCTTTTAAGATTGGATATGAAATCAATTGATTACTTTCCCTACACACGCAGTATATTAAAATACTTTCCGCACACACATTATAATATGATGTATTACCTTCCCTACATACATCGTATAACGTATTACTTTATCTTCATGCTTAGTATAATGTATTACCTTCCTTACATGCATAGTATAACGTATTACTTTCCCTATATGCATAGTATAATATAATACTTTCTCTATATGCGTAGTACAATGTATTACTTTACCTACATGCATAGTATAATCTAATTAATTTCCTGACATGTATAGTGTATTACTTTCCCTACATGCACAGTATAATGTATTACATCCGTACATGCGTAGTATAATGTATTATATTCCCTACATATACATAGCACATTGTATAGGAAACGTATTGTGATGGAGTCAAAAATTATAATTCGAGTTTTCGACAGACAGGTACGGTTTAACCACCTCCGAACTCCAATCAAACGTCTTTGAGGTGATAAATGTACTTATGTGTGTATGTATGTATGTATGCATTTATGTGTATGTGTGTGAGAGAGAGAGAGAGAGAGAGAGAGAGAGAGAGAAAGAGAGTCTGTGGGTGCGATGTCCCATAAACACACACACACACACATATATATATATATATACACTGCTGGACAATTGCTAAGGACGGATCACAAATTCCAATGTAGCACAAAATGGGGGTGGAATCCCAGCAGGATAAAATATTGTTTCCACATTGCTCGGACATTAGAATAAAGATCATTTATTATTGTGGAAAATACAGAAGGTTTTGAAACATCTGAAATGAAAAAAGTGTTCATTTGATGCTGTGTACGGAGAAAGGAAAAAATGCATATAAACGACAGCAGGCACCTTTGTAAAAGGTGTCAGTACGGGATATGTCCACTTTAAAGTGCGATGCAACATTCCACACGTTGTGTCATGCTTTTCACAACATTATCCAGCAGCTGTTGAGGCAAATTATCCCACTCCTCTGTCAGTAGACGGATGAGGGTATTCTTATTTGTTGGAGGATATTTTCGACCAGCAAGTGGCTTCCCAAGAGCATCCCAAATATTTTCAATGAAGTTTAGATTTGGAGGACGTGCTGGCCATACCAGGCACTGAATACCCTTGCTGACTAGGCAATCCTGAACAGCGAGTGTTCGATGACATGGTGCGTTGTCGTCCATGAAAGCAAATCTATCACCGACAGCACTACGTGAAAAGCGAACATGATGCAATAGATCTTCATCAATGCGCTTTCCTGGTCCAATGTCGCTTTCCTGGATATTTTCTGAACGATAAGCAGTACCACTCTCACGCTAGATTAGTTGGCGTCTACAATCCGATGACAGACTAAACCTACTCTCATCTGAGAATAGTAAGCAAGCCCAGTCCTTTTCGGTCCACTTGCGATGCTCACGACACCATTGCAAACGGGCGGTACGGTACAGTCTGGACAATGAGACACACAACAAGTCTGCTGGCGTATAGTCCTCCGTAGCAGTCAATCAGTGAAACTGGATTATTACAATCAATGAATACAGAAACAATATTGATTATAAAAACAATCAAACATTTGGAACACCCGAAAGTTTTTTAATATATTTTTGAAAAATCCTAAAAGAAATCAGATATTTCTATTTTTTAAAATAAATAATTATTTGCAAACAAATGGCAGTAACTTTGGAAGGCTAGCATGTGAAATTTACGCACGAAATACAGCATATTTCTTGGGTAGCTTTATGAAATGTTATATAAAATTAAAACAGTAACAAGTATCGCGATGCTCGTTTTCCATATGCTATATTATGCCACAAGTTTACTAATAACTTTCATGTGGATCTAGCTCGTTCCATTCACGAGAAAAGACATTTTTTGTAATAGTTTTAAATTTGACGTTAAACAATACGACAATAATCATTCATTTCACAGAGTATTAATTCACTGTCAAATGCTTTTTCATGAGGATTTAACACGTGATTACTATTATGTGGGAAAGTAATATATAAATAAAAACTCAACAGAACTTGTACGCATGAAATGGCGATTAATGATAGATCATTGTTCGCCAAACTGGAATTAAATTTTGCGATCTCTAGGTATCTTGTCTTGCTTATGATGTTAGTGCTAGCAGAATCAGAAATCAAATGGCATTGCTACGAAATCGGCTATTTAAATAATAGTAACAGATCCAAAGTGTTGTCATTATAATGTAATATGAACTGGTTCGGTTAAGGTAGTAGTCACAGAGGTCATAGTCTCCAGGATATTTTTGACCACTTTTAATTCTAATTGTCAATTAATTTGCTTGAATTTTTTTTTATAATTATAATATTACAATTTCCTGAATTTTATATTCTTCACACCCAGTATGACCCATCCTGCTTACCTAAATAAATAACTATAGAAAAATTTAAATCTTACAAAATACGAACCATCTGAAATAAGAAAAATTTAAAACTCACAATTTGCGAACCAACTAAAAAATAATCCCTTCCCACAAGTCATCAGGTCAAATGTCTTTTGTCTACTGCCCTATATTATTTGATGGAACTTCATGGGTTCGATAATTTTTTTAATTTTTTAGTAAACACAGGAAATAGCGGATTTTAAAACAATTTTGACATATATATAGTTGGTTTATATGCTGTCAATATTTTATTTGAAAATAAGCAATAAACAGGGGTTTAAGTAGGTGCAAAATATATGAAATAAAATTATTAAACATAAAGGTATAATTCGAAAGAAACGTAACATTCGCAAAACTATCAAAAACTCATTATATTGGGGACAATAATTTTACCATACGTTTGTCTTTACTAAAAATTATAATTGGTACATGTTTACTCCCGAATTGCTAAAATTAAAGCAGGGATTGTGATTGATCTGGGCTCAGCATCAACTTTCGGATAGAAAGAAGGCTTCATCAATTATTTCAACTTTTATTTCTCTTTCATTTTTATTTCGAAAAAGTTAATTTTTCTTGAACTGTCTATTTATCACGATTGGTTATAAATAGAGATTAGGTGATAGCTTATAGCTATGTATCATCACATTGTGGAGGATTAGGCAATAATTACACATTTGGGTAGGTGCAAAATGTGTGAATTAACATGTTTCGACAAAAAATGTATAATGTAAAAAAGAAGAATTCAAATAAAATGCAGAATAATATTGAGGAGTAATTTTATTTTAAATATACGAACAAGATAAATTTATAATTAATCAGATGTTTTAAAATCCACCTAATCCAAAGAAAAATATCCAGTTCAATGAGTACGGGCCACTCCTTCTCATTCTTTGTGTTGTATTGGTTGCCATAAAAGTTAGCTGTATTCCACTCCTGAAACGCTCTTGGACCTTTTGTAGTCTCACGAGATCATGGACTTGATCTGACGTTGCTGTCAGTCAAAAGGGGATACGCAATAACAATAAAAACAGGATATTTCCACTGGGGCAATCAGTAAATCAGTGTTCTGACAGATTCATTTGTCGAAGATCTGATATAATTTCAGTGAGAAGAACTTGCTTTGTATTCATTACTGACAGATGAGATTTATTTTGTTGTGGTGATAGTAGGAATGTGGAAATTCGGGACTTGTATCTCTGCAGCAGAGTTATTGGTTTGTGCATAATTTTGAGACTAATTTTAGAAATATTTGTAATTTGAGTCCGAGAATTTTTAGTTTGTAGCTGTGTTGTAGGAACGCATTCATGTTTGGAAATCGGACTTAATTTATAGATGTTTAGATTTGAACCAGAGCGGACTTTTGAGAATTAGAAATATTCTTTTGAACTTTTCCTTTGAGGATTTAATGGAGAGAAGGTAGTCGCATGAGTAGAATATACGATATGTATGATAGATGTGCTAGCATCAAAAATCTTTTACGATTTTGGTTTGAATCTTAATCTTACGCGTTGCTATAACCTACAAATTTCTGTTGATGTCAATAGAAAAAACTTAACACATAATATAAATCAAGTGATTACTCAAAAGCGCATACGCTTTCTATTTTTCTAATACAGCAGTGGCATTATTATAACTCACAGTAAAGGACTTAATCGGCGTAATCCAGTATATACACAAAGGTAGATTTATGATATATAAAATCATATATTAGGATACGTCAGGTATATTTTCTATTGTTTCTTCTGTGAAAACATTTTTTTCCTATCTCTCATTTGAAGCAAGTACATCTGAAATATATAGTTTTTAAAGTACCAGAAATATTTTAAATCTTTTGGTGCTGGTATATAGATGAGAGAGTACATTTATATATTGAGCGAAAATTATGTTGTTTGGCATTTATCAAGTTTAAGTTGTAGTTAGGATGACTGAGCTATGTTTTACTTGTGTGATCTCTTCGAATTCGAAAACTTGCCGACAGTGTTTCGTCTGAATCTGGTCCACGGCGTTTGCACGGCATAGATAAATTCCAGACACAGCATTATATGGATAACGTAGCAATACGTTTGAAGAATAACATAATTTCGCTCGGGCGGAGGGATCAGCCGACTTTTAGATTATTGACATAATTAACATTGGGAACTGTAGTCCGCTTAGACAGTTCCTTAGCGATAATTCGGCATACGTATATGTTACCTAACCAAAGATGTCAATGAATTTCATCTAAAAAATACATATACTTACCGTGGAGTAAAGATGTTAAGAAATTTAGACAGAGGCTGATGCATGGGTACATTTGGACAATTACTTTTTGAGATTCACATTTGGCAGACACTTTCAAAGCTGCACACATTGAAAAGCTGTCTGGAATTTAAAGGGAGGGGAGGGGCGCGAAACAAAGTGATACGTCACACGGATACTTTACTTCCCTGACCCTAAATTCCTTGTGCTTTCTCTTACGCTACGTTATTACTCAGCGATTATATTAAGTTGAATATATTTTTTAAGAAGTATTAAGGAAGTATTATATTTTAATTATGTATAATTGTTTTATATCAAATTTTAGTATTATTTTAAAAATATCCAATTCTAATCAATCGAGTATAAGCATAAATATTGAATGTGTGTATTTACATTTTTTTATATTTGATAATAAGTCTAGATGAATACTAATAAAAGTTTTTACTCTTTATAAAATCTCAGCCAACTTTTTATTGATTCTTTGGCTAAAAGTTTACGAAACATTCATCTATATTAAAAATGTAGTATTATCATATTGTACTGTTGAGATTAGACTTTTTTAATTCAATATACAAACAATAACTTCACTCAATGAGCTTTCTAAATTTCATAGTAACAGAATACATGCATGTATAAGGATGTTCACAAAACCATGTATCACGCACTCAGTGCTGCAGCTTGCAGACGACGACTGATTTCACCCTTTTACGCGCTCTTGAGCCTGAAATAGCCGAAAACTACAATGGAAGTAAGAAAACTAGCTATGCACTACAATTTCATAAAATTCCGTTAATACCGACGAAATCAGTCACACAACGCATCAAGCATTAAATTTAAATAACATTAAACTCTAGCTGCATGAGCAACTTAATTAGAAAAACCATTGTAAGATCATGGAGTCTAACTAATTCTTTTTAACACTTTGCAACATAGTTGAAAAGTGTTTTTGACTTAAATCATTCTGTCTGTCTGTCTGTCCGTTCGTACGATAACTGCCTTAAAATGACTTTATCAAAATGGAATTTTAATATGCTGTTGAAACGGTCTGTAAGACATATGAGAATGTAAATTAATAATATCACCCAATTAGTTTGAGATTGAACTCGGGTTGAAAAAATGAAATGCATTGAACCCTATGGGACCTACTTTTTTAAGCGAAGTTAAAGTTCACAAATTACCCCATAAAATATATAAAATAAATTTGAGCAATATATGTTTGGTAGTTTTTAAAATAAAAATTTAAATAATAATTACACCCATATAATACGAAAAGATCACGTGATCCATTTCAAAATAAAATAGGGTATCTCTCTTTTTTCTCAGAGTAAAAAATGTGATTTTTAACGTTCTTTTAAATTTACATTTAGTGTTGCATCCGTGATAAAATTGCTGCATCCTCTAGTGTTGAATCCGTCTTACTTATTTTTGAGTAATTTCTGTGCATCTGTATTCCGCGCCAACGCTATTACAATATTTTTTAGTTTAAATGATCATCAAACTTTGATTATTTCTACAACGAAGCCTAATTTTAATGGATGTACAATGTAAACAAGTGATTGTAAGATGAGTTGTAAAAGAATTGCTGAATTTTCTTTTCAAGCAAAATTATTTAACTCTGGAGTCTAGAATAACAGTGTATGAATGCAATATTCACAGTTTTTACATAGAGAGTCAGACGATTTACATTTCGATGACGTTACTTGAAAAAAATTCATTTTCTTCGATGAAGTTTGAAGTTTTCAAGTAAAATAAATTATTGTAGTTCTGTGATAATTTAAAAATATCACCTCTGAATGCATCGCATTTTAGACATGTTTAAATAGAATTGCATTTCAGTTGGAAAATATTTCATAGCAAGATTGATATTTCTTGTTGTCCTTTAACGAATGTTTCTGCCGATAGCCACAGGTGTTCACAAAATTGCGGTATCGTAAAATTCTGATAATCCGACACATTTGGGATTTCAGCGTTGCCGGATTATCGAATGTCAAACTAAAATGGAACAACACTGGAAGAAATTAATTTGAAACAAATTAATGGACATTAAATGTGATATTTATTTATCTAACAAACATAAGACAATTAAAGTTATACATAAACTTATAAAAAAAAAAATCTGATGTGGACACCACATGACTTGCCTTATATAATGCAATGAATTTATTAATTTTATAGTTAAAAAAATGTCGCCAAGTTGATATTCCGCAACATTCGTCGCCAAAATCTCGCCAAGCGTTATGGATGGAGAAATAAGTTATTCTTACAGCAGATAAATGAACTATCGTTCAAATACAAAAGTATTACTCAAAGTATCTTTTCTCGTGAATGGAACGAGCTATAGATCCACGAAAATGAGGTCACCAAATTTATCGCATAATATTACATATGAAAAGCGAACATGTTTCTTAACAGTTAATATTTTTTTTAATTTATAGGACGTTCTGTTAAATTTATTTTAAAAATGTGCAATATCTCGAGAACGATTCATGCCAGCTTTCTAAAATTTATGTCAATCCTTCTCTAAGGAAAAAGTAAATAAGAAATGTCTATTTTCGTAACTTTATTAAAGGTTATGATTTTTTGAGGATTTTTTCAAAATTTCACTCGAAAATTCAGAAGGGTTCTGAACATTCGATTGTGTTTTAAAGAAATTGGCTTCCAGTATTCATGGATTGTGATTTTTGTACCAAATTTCATTCGAATCGCTCCATTCGTTCGTGAGATATCGTCTCCACGGTGCCACTGACACACACACACACACACATACTTTCACACACAGACATCACCTCAAAAATATTCGATTCGTGATCAGGGATGCTTGAAACGTGATCTCCCGTCGAAAACTCGAATTTGAATTTTCGACCCCGTTACAATACATTCTTTATACATTATGTATATAAGGAAAGTAATAAATTGAGCCCCCTGGCTAAGAATTACAATACACACGGCGTGACGTATTTGCCAACAAGTTTCCAAGTGATTCTGTCTCCAAAACCGATATTAATCGCGAGTAAAGCCAGTGGTTAATATCATCATGTGACTGACGTTACCAAGAAAGGGATTTGACAGTGACGACAGGAACGACTTATACATTATACAAATGCTGAAAAGAAATTATTATTCATACATAAAAGTAAAGTTTGAATTTTCAGAAAGTTCAAAAGCGTGTGCGAAAATTTAAAAAGTTCAAAATCGTGTGAAAGTTAAAAGTATTGACTGAGTCTGTAATTTGCAATAAATAACCGAATTGTCGCTCATATGCAGTCCATATGCAGTGGAGAAATAACCAGAATACTACTTACCACATACCCCTTTATTGCTTTCCTTATATACAGTAATATATAAGGAAAGTATTGTGATGGGGTCAAAAGTTTGAATTCGAGTTTTCGACGGGAGAACACGTTTCAAGCATCCCTGATCACGAATCGCACATTTTTGAAGTGATGTCTGTGTGTGTGTGTTAGTGAGTCTGTGGAGACGATAACTAATGAACGAATGGACTGATTTGAACAAAATTTGGTACAAAAATTACAATCCGTGAATACTGGAAGACAATTTTTTTATATATACGTAATCGAATGTTCAGAACCTCACTGAATTTTCGAGTGAAATTTTGAAAAAATCATCAAAACATCAAAACCGCTAACAAAGTTTCGCAAATAGACATTTCTTATGTAATTTTTCATTAGAAAACGATTGACATAAATTTTAGAACGCTAGCTTGAACCGTTCTCGAGATATTGCACATTTTTTAAAAAAATTATCAAAAAATCCTATAAAATAAAAAAATATATATTTCCTATTGAGAAACATGTTCACTTTTCATATGTAATACCATGAGATAAATTGGGTGACGTCATTCTCGTGGATCTAGCTCGTTCCATTCATGAAAAAAGATACTTTGAGTAATACTTTTGTATTTGAACTTCAATAGTCATTTATCTGCCATAAGAATAACTTATTTCTCTGTCCATAACGCTTGGCGTTAATTTGGCAGAATTCGGTGGCGAATTTGGCGGAATGTCGCCAACTTGGCGAATTTTTTAAATGTTGCTAAATTAATTAAAAAAGCTCGCCAAATGGATAAAAAGGACGCTAAATCAATGAAAATGACGATTAATTGGCGAAAATTCAATATCTTGGAAAGAATATAAATATCTACTATAAGAATAATCTATTTTTTTACTGTAAAAGTAGTAAATTCATTGCATTATATAAAGAGAGTCATGTGCTGCCCACATCAGATTTTTTGTAATGCAATTATAAATGTTTATAACACTTTATACATTCAACATTATGATAAAATATATAACTCTACTCAAATTACAGACCCAAAAGTATTACTTAAATAATTTTTAACATTTCTTTTTACTGCTCAATACAATTAATTTATTGCACAAAAATTTAATCTAATAAGAGTACAGTCGGGAAATTTGAATCCCGACATAGTCTTAAAATTCATAGAAAAATATTTCTTTAACAGTTTTTACGAAAACAATGGCATTTGCTTATGCGATTTTTATTTGTATCTTTTGAATGTAAGCTATTTATAATATTCCTTTCAAAATATACTATTTCAATAGATTTTGTATTTATTTTGGATTTTTAAACAAATTAAACACCGAATGGATTTATTTGGCTTTAGTGAAATTATAAGCCTTTATTGTTTGAGTTTTGTTCTCTAAATACTTAATTCCGAGATGTTTGTCGATGGAATAACAAACATCTAGAAAAATGTTCCCTTATTAATTTTCTCTACACTTCGCATTAAGTCAACTTGGTTTCTGCTATTTGGAAAGGGATTTTTTATATGTGCTTTGCATTGATGTGGCTGTATTAGAGCTATTTTGGGGGAGATGAATTCCTACCATAACTACAGAAACATAGTGAGTAACTATGTTACTCATTAAAGATTGGTGTGCTCTCTTTTCGCATATTTCGAATGGGAAAAGGATGTGTGTTATGTATGACGATGGTACAAGGTACCTGTGAGACCAGGATTTATGTAGACAGGTTTATATGTGGATGTATGATATCTAGCAGGCGAAACAATAGCACCAGACTGGAAGACGCTAATGTATTACAGCCCTAACCCCAGAGGTCAGCAATGCCATAAATAAAGGACTTCAAATACAGGTTTGGTCGAGCCAGAGCTGTTACTGGAGGTTAAAGGAAAACCATGGGATTGGTTAAAAGGTTAACCAATAAGTAAATGTTACCGAGTCACCCTGAGGTCAACCAATGGCCGCCGAAGAGGCGTATCAGACCTTAGGCAAAAAGAGGTGACAACCGACAGAAGTTTCTACAGATTCAGATATGTAAAACCCACAGAACATATTAAGAGATGTGAGATACAGTTGGAGAAAATAGTTGGAGCAGTTAGAGTCGATATAGACATCATAAAGTTCTACAGAGAGATCAGTAATAGATGAGAATATAGTTGGTGAGTGCGGATGGAGATATGCATAAAAGTCGGCACAGGTGCCTAAAGATAAAAATTCATTAAGTTACTCATACAGTGCAGTGATGATGCGGTGGTTCAACAATCAATGATCCACAAACGTCTAACGACAACAAGAAGGTATGTGCTCAGAAACATATATAAAAAGGTCATAGTCAGTTAGGAATTTTTGCATGACTGGTCTCACATGTCCAGTCTGCTCCGTAAATATATAATTGTTGTAATCTAATTCTGATTATAAGGTGCTTAATAAATATATATTTTAAAGTTAAAATGGGTAAAATTAATTGTGTGGTATTATGTTAATATATTTTATTCCAGGAAGTCGTATTATAAATTTAATGGTGGATTATTAGCGACATTTCAAATTATCAACGCAATGTGCTTAACTTACTTTAATAAGGTTTTTGTTTATGCACCACAGATAATTTAACTTTAATAAGGTTTTTGTTTGTGCACCACAGAAAAATTTTAATATTTTTAGGGGTTTGGATTTTTTTTTTAAATTTCACAGTAAAATTTAAATTTCATTGTAAAATTGGACAACCAATCAACAATAACCCTAATGTGTCAAATAAATATCTTCTGTAACTGTTTTAATGTCGATTTCTACTCATTAGGCAGTGCTCTTGTACTGTGTAATAGGCTTTTCTGTAACAGTTCATTGTCGATTTCTACTCATTAAGCAATGCTCATGAACTCTGTAATTGGCTTTTCTGTAAAAGTTTACTGACGATTTCTACTCATTAAGCAATGTTCTTGAACTGTGTAATTGGCTTTTCTGTAACAGAGTATTATCGATTTTTAACCATTGGGAAATGCTCTTGAACTGTGTAATTGGCTTTTCTGTAACAGTTTATTGTCGATTTCTACTCATTAGACAATGCTCTTAAACTGTGTAATTGGCTGTTCTGTAACAGTTTATTGTTGCTTTCTGCTCATTAGGCAATATTTTAATTGGTTTTTCTGTAACAGTTTATTGTCAATTTCTACTCATTAAGTTATACTCTAGAACTGTGTAATTGGCTTTTCTGTAACAGTTTATTGTATCTTTCTACTCATTAGACAATGCTCTAGTACTTTGTAATTGACATTTTTTGTCTATGTTGCCGAATTCGTTATAATCCTAGCTTTTTAAATTATCCACAAGGGGGCGCTGCAAAGAATTGTATTTGATCGGACACGATCACTATTTATATAAATCTAACGTGCATGTTCATGCACCTTCCTTCGCAACGTTATTAGTGGATGCATAAATACTTTCCTGGAAACCTTGTATAACCTAAACATTACAAACACGATTAAATTTTAGAGCAAATTGTCAATAGTTCTCAAGTTCTACCTATAAATGTTAACTACATAATAATATACAGCATAAACAGCTTTTAGCAATAGAAAATTGAATTATATTTCATTCGGGCCACATACCTCTCAGGAATTCTGCATAATAGCATAATAGACTTAAATTCCTCAATTTATCGTTTATTATAATCCAAGGATTCAAATATTAAATCTCATGAGATTTTCCACATTCCTTTAAACTAATTATAATCCTGTTCAAACCAAGGCTTTAGTCTATTCCTTATTGATCGATTTGGAATCTACGTAAAGCATGTGTTCACTGAGATAATTTGTTCTTAAATAATGGGAATAGTATTACTGTAATTTTTTTTAATTTGTTGCTCAAAGTAGTTATGCGTAAGGAAATACTATTATAGATATATTGAAGTAAAATCGTATTAGAGCTGAGTACGGGCTTTATAAACAGCTCTAATTGTTGGAATTGCAGCCTCGTTACAGATAACAATATCCATAGACCAATTTTGTACTTAAAATATGCATTTGAGCATGAAAATTGATAATGGTAGCAATCAAAATGGCAGCAAGAATACGACAGCAAATCCTACAATAGCAACAAGAGAACTTTGCTATAATTTTGAAAACATCTATGAAGGCCAATAAATTTAGTCTTGCTAGGCAGCTAGCGTCAAATTTCATAATTATTGAGCTGATGTTGTAACGACTAAGTTAATATATGCATACAGAACGTTCTCAAAGTTAGAACCATGCTCCCATTGATATAACCCTATGCGTCCATGTACCGGTTTTATTGTACAGGTGTCGGTTATTCCATGCTTACTAGCGCATAAAAAGCATAAAACCAGTTCATGGTTGCTGTTACCTACAATAGGATTACGATCCTAGTGGCCAGTTATGCTGATAATTAAACATAGACATTATGTTATGCTAGTGATGTTTAATATGGAAATGATGTTATAATGCTATTAAAACAATGATGGTTTACTTCTGTTATAGCGCTGAGGTCATACTGCTGTTATAGCGCTGATGTCATACTGCTGTTATAGCGCTAATGTTATACTGGTATAATGTCGATTTTTATACTGTTATTATAGTGTTGGTGTTATAGCGCTTGTTGTACTGCTGTTATAGCCCTTGTTATACTGGTGTTATAGTGCCTCTTGTTAATGCTATTAATGCTGTTTCCTGTTAATACTGTCTGTGGAGAGGGCGAAAATGAAGTTAAGATTTGCCTCACGTAATTACATTCCGGGAAAGCTGTGCATGCGGAACTTAAAATAATTGTTTTTGCCTTATTAGAAATGTTAAATGAAGTTTGTAAAATAGAAAAATACAAAATGATACGTTAAATGTGGTACTGCAAAAGTTATTTCGCTCTTTAAAAGATTATTCGCAATTCTAACACATAAAGGAGCAAACAGAGTCATAGCAATCAACAATTCCCCTCATACCTACATCTTCATTTATATCATGTTTTTAATAAACATCATGAATTTTAAGTTATTAACAATAACTTTAAAATTCAGTTTGCATCTCAAGAGCGCTTTCAGCAAATTTATTCTCAAGTCTAAATTGACTTCAAAATATATTCATTTAATTTAACTAGAGCTGTCTTGGGAATAAACAACAAAACTTTTCGAGTGAAATATCCTACACACCATAACTGTAACTCAAAGCAATATTAGCAATATTATCTGATGCAGTTACAGTTTTTTTTTAAATAATTTGTTCTTTTCCTTAACAAAGTGCCATTCTTCTTTATAATAGCTTCAATAGTTTTACCAGATATAAATTACTGTAATGTGTTTTCGTAGAATTTTTTCTTAACTTTTAAAAGATGACATGGCTTTTTCAGTTTTCAGTTGAACAATATGCATGCGCTGATGCAGACAATACATGACTTTCACTGCAGGCTCAAATTCACTTTCTTTTTCATTCTTCCGTAATACATTAAGTTGATTTTAATTGCACAAAATAACTAGAATATCTTATTGAAATTACATCACATTCGCAGTTTAAATAATAATTTCGCTTTCATTTGCCGACTGGACTTATTTGCACATGGCGGCGCGATATAAATGCGAAAACATAAAATATCTCGTGAATGGTTCATGTTATACTCTAGTAATGAGGTTGTTCTTAATATTTTTGTCGTCAAAAATTATGTATAAAACAATCATTTAATTTATACATTTCCGCAAATTTAGCCTCTAATGTAAGAGTTGACGATTTTTCGGGGCATTTCGTAAAAAATCGCAGACTGTGTTTTTCTGAATCATATTAAAATCCAATCAACACCAGAATGACTTACTTACAATGAATACAAATGACATACCAATCAGATTTTATAAAGATTCATCGAATCGTTGAGCTGGATACAGGCATCACCCTGCGCGTTGTTCTACTATAAGTGTCGTAGTAGATTGAAAATTTCAGGATTCGAAATTTAAGATTTTGATCGCATCATTTCATATGAAGAAGCACTATAATTTTAGGAGCAAGAGTAATAATATATTGAGTGCTAGAAAATAACAGTTTAAAATGCACTATGGTTCTAAAGGATATTAAAAAAGCTTATTTTGAAATAGATACGTCCAATAACTCCGATATATCAGTTTGACACACCTGCTGTCAAATTAAAAAATCTGATGTGGGCAGCACATGACTTTCCCTGCAAACTTATATCCACGTTCTATTTATTTGAATTAAATGTAATTCACTTTTAATTCAATTTTCGTTCTCATTCGGTAACCGGGCTTATTTTCAAAGGTGGCGTAGGGAAAGTACGAAAAACTAAAATATCTCGAGAACGGCTAGTCCTAGTGTAATGGGGTTGGTCTTATTCTTTTCGTCGTTAAACATTACGTATTAAACGGGCATTTAATGGATATATCTAAGTATACCAAGTTCTTTAGTTTAGATTTTGAAGATTTTTGCGGGCCGTTTTGCAAAAAAAGGCAGGTTATTTTTTTCCGAATCGTACCAAAATCTAATCAGCACCAGAGTGACCTATACGTGACTTATCTACCGAATTTTGTGAAATTCGGTTCATTAGTTTTTCAGCTAGAGTGGATACAAGCTTTTGCGGGCCATTTCGCAAAAAAAGGCGGGTTCTTTTATTCCGAATCGTACCCAAAACTAATCAGCACTAGCCCCGCCCACAAGTGACTTACCTACCAAATTTTGTGAAATTCGGTCCATTAGTTTTTTAGTTACAGTGGATACAAAATCTGCACAGACAGACAGACAGACAGACAGACACACAGACAGACAGACAGACACACAGACAGACAGACAGACAGACAGACAGACACACAGACACACGCACAGACGTCACGCTAAAAATGGTTTTTTCGTATTCTAGAGGTCTCGAAACGTGTAGATCCGTCGAAAACTCGAGTTGTGATTTTCGGTATGATTCCAATACTTTCCCTATACATTACCATGTATTGCAGGGAAAGTAAAAATTCGTTGTTTAAAATTTTTGTAGACCATTTTTTTAAAAAAAAAAACTTAAGAAGAAAATAAAAGAAAAATTATTTTTTAAATCATGATGCTATTTAGACTAGAAGTAGGTTTAAACAATATAAAATATGAATGCATAAAAATATAAAATTGAGATTTAAAATCTAGATAATTTGTCTTGTCGAACTGCATGTAGACAACAGTCGTTTATAAAAATTTACAAAAATATCAAGAAAAATTTAACACATTTTTTCGATAAAATTTCAAAATAGTTTTAACAAAACGTCGCTATTTGTGTAAAACAGTCAGCAATAGCTATAAGATCCTGATGCTATTCCTTCTTTTTAAATCCTGATGCTATTCAGACTAGAAGTAGGTTTAAGCAATATAAAATATGAATGCATAAAAATATAAAATTGAGATTTAAAATCTAGATAATTTGTCTTGTCGAACTGCATGTAGACAACAGTCGTTTATAAAAATTTACAAAAATATCAAGAAAAAATTAACACATTTTTTCGATAAAATTTCAAAATATTTTTAACAAAACATCGCTATTTGGGTAAAACAGTCAGCAATAGCTATAAGAATATCAGATAATAATTAACTTTGTCTAATCCTATAAATCACTACATTGAAATATGAAGCGTGTAGTTACATAAAGTTACATAAAAATTCATTCTTTATATCTATTTATATCTATTTGTCGCTTTCCCCAGACCAGCTGAGTAATTTCGCAGAATACATTTACTTTGAAATGAAAAATTATTAAATAAGAAAATCTGCGCATTTCTATATCTTTTCCCTGTTTCTTTTGCTTGAAATGAATAAAAATAAATCAAATATAAAACCATTTTCACCAAATATCCCTGTTTTATTGTCATTCCAAACATACCAGCTGAAATAATGACTTGTAGAAAATAATGATGATGAAAAACGCGCAAAGTCAGATTTCCGGGTTTACTTTTATCCAAATTCAACAGTGAATGTGTTCATTAAACTTTCGAGCAATAGCGGGTAAAATTGAAGATTCCAATCCCACGTGCGTATAAAAAATGAATAGTCTGAATGAAAAATGGCGAGAAATATCATTAACGAAAAGGAATTGCGTTATTTGTATTTACGTTCATCAGATTGAATCTTACAGGTACATCTTTGCGATATCCCGAAGAAAAAGAAACACCTTTCAGCTTTGTTGTTTTTCGTGTTTTCTATTCATTTGAAACTGCAGAAATTGTAATCTATATTTTTAGAACTGGGACGAAGAAGAGTTATGAGAATTTCTGTAACTTTTACGAATAATTATTTAACGTAATACCAAGCTTATATGCAGTAGCGTGACGTAAGTTTACACGTTAAATCAGATTAAAAAATTACACAAACACAATGTTTTATGTATTTTACTTAATTTTTCAATTTCAGAATTTGAAATATGTCCGCCTGTGTGTTGTTGTTGAGACCCAGACCGTCCGACCTACCAGAAAAGTGCAAGGTAACTGTTTAGACGGCCTGGAAGTGCCACCCAATTTAGACCGGAATCCAGTAGGGGGGGCATTCACAGGGACCATACCCTCCTTTCCCTACCACCAACCTCTCAGAAGGATATACGGACCCACATGTTTAACGTGATCGTACTCCGCATGAACACGGCGGCAGTTTTGGCAGCGGAGGGAATCGAACCCGGGCCTACCGAGTGCAACTTCCGCGCACCTTCGTCTGTGTGTATGTCGAAAGCCCAGGCCGACCGACTCATCCGAAGACTAGGAGCAGCAATTTGGGCTGCCGGGGCCTGTGTGTGTGTTGTTGTTGTTGTTGAGACCCAGACCGTCCAACCAACCAGAAAGGTGTAAGGTAACTGTATGGACGGCCGGGAAGTGCCACCCAATTTAGACCGGAACCCAGTGGGGGAGGCATCCACAGGGACCGTACCCTCCTTCCAATACCACCAACCTCTCGGAAGGACTTACGGACCCACATGTTTAACGTGATCGTACTCCGCATGAACACGGCGGCATTTGTGGTAGCGTGCAAATCTAGCGCGCAAACCACGGGGATACCGCACCCGAGATGGCCAACAGCACGCGGTGTTCCGAGGTGGTCACCCACCAAGTACTAACCGCGCCCGATGCTGCTTGACTTCGGTGATCTAACGAGAACCGGTGTTTTCAGCACGGTACGGCCGTTGGCCCCCTTGTGTGTGTGTGTCATAACTCAAGAGCAAGTGTTCTTACTAATAGATGAAACATTATTTATGTGGCATATATTATTTAGATATATTATGTAGAAAACTATAATTAGATAGAATATTTATTAATTTTACTTTCTTCGCTCTAAGCTAAAGTTTGGTGATAGTGATGTGACATATTCAACTTTTCTTGATGTAGATTAAGTAACTCTTTTTTACTTTAACCGATATAGTTTAATGAAAGTATGACAATCGTGGTTAAATTGCAAGTCTATTTTCCAATAAAAGTACATCGGTGAGTTCCTTAGACATTAGAAATGACATTTATCTGTGTGTCAAATTGTTAACCCTTCGTAATTTCAAAAACCACTGAAGCGATTCGAACTAAATTTGGATGACAAGTTGCATATATTATGTAAATATGAACGCAGACAAATATATATAGTCTAGATATAAAATTGGATTTCGTCAAAATGATTGTTCAGTCTGATTCTCAAACACCTTTGAAGCGATTTGGACCAAATTTAGGTGATATACTATATTGTCTACACGTCAACGCAGAAAAAATCTAAAGAATGTACATAATTTAACTATAAAACGAGGTTTTGAAAAAATTAGGGACTCTTTGTAGTTTCAAAAGCTGCTTAAGCGTTTGGGATCAAATTTGAGCCTACTTACAATGTGACCGTGTAAAATTTTTAAAAATGTACAGAGTTTGATTCAGAGGACAAATGTCTACTTGCTAAGCATAAAAAATCTTAGGACTACCAGGATTCTCTAATTTATTGTTAGAGCTACAATTGTTCAAAATGGAACAAGATTTTTATATCAGTATTTCTCATGGAGAAACAGGATAATTCCCTGCACAATAATGGTACTATATTCAAAGTTAGAAAAGTCAGCTTAAAATACGTTATGATTAAAATGATACCAAAGTAGCTTATATTAGCGTAGATCAGCCAAATGATTCTCAAAATGATTTGTCACGTGACACACTTGTTGCCCAAGGGCGCGGTAGCCCAGTGGTTAGCGCGCGGGAATTGCACTCTGTTGACCCGAGTTCGATTCCCTCCGCTACCAAAACTGCCGTGTTCACGTGGAGTACGATCACGTTAAACATGTGGGTCCGCAAGTCCTTCAGAGAGGATGGTGGTAGGGGAAAGAGAGTACGATCCCTATGGATGCCTCCCCTACTGGGTTCCGGTCTAAATTGGGTGACTCTTCCCGGCCGTATAAACAGTTATCTTACACCTTTCTGATAGGTCGGACGGTCTGGGTCTCAACAACAGCACTTGTTTCCCACTTAAAGAATATTTTGTTTATAAATTTACAAAAAAAAATTCAATAACTTGTAGGGAACATAAATATTTTTCTTTCCTTTTCTGAATCTATTTATGATAGAATCAGTTCTAAACAATATAAAAGATGAAGGTATTAAAAAGTCGAGTTAAGACTGAAAATCTAGATACTTTTCTCTTATCACTATATATACACACAATAGTATAACAAAAATTGTCAAAACATTTTCAAAAACATTTTTACACATTTATTTGCTAACATTTAAGAGTGTTTGTAACAAAGTGTTACTTTTTGAATTAATATGATAAAGAAAACGATAGCTCATAAAAATATCAGAAATTAATTTATTCTTACTACATAAAATCATTGCATTAAAATATAAAACCAATAGTTTCATAAAATTACATAGAAACTCATTATTTATACTATACCTATTTATATTTATTTGTTGCCGCCTAATAACCAGCTGAATGATTTCAGAGAATTCATTTATTTTGAAATGCATATCAGTAAATACAAACAACAACACTCGCATTTATGCAATTTTCCAATGTTTCTTTTACATCCAATAGATAAACATTAATCTAATTCAGAATATTTTCTCTGAAAATCAGTGTTCCAATATCGTCGTTGAAAAAATGACTTGTAGAAAAGAATGATGCAATAGGACAGATTTCGGATTTTCCAGGATTTATTTCAATTTAAATTCTACTACGATTGTGTTCATTAAACTTTGCAGAATCTACTTCGATGATAGGAGCTTGCAATTTCGTCCCAGTACCTCAACTATAGAACGTCGGTTGGCCAGTTCGGAGATCCAGGGTTCGATTCCCGGTTGGGACAGCAAGGTATTTTACAAAGGCGCCCGAACAAATCAACCCTGTATGTTAGAGCAAATATGTCGGAGGTCTGACGACCCCAGACTGTGCGACTCACATAGTGGGTTTAGAGTAGCTAGCTGCATGGCCGGGAAAGGATACCTCCTGCACTCAGGAGGCACCCAAGATCTACCATCCCGCCAAACAAACATTTATTTAGGTCTAAAAAGATAACAATTAATGAAAACTAGTGTGGTTAAACAGACAATTTTACATTATATTTGAACTTGACAAGTACGTCCATTTTTCAAAAATAGGAAAAAGGTTATTGCGAATATAGATAAAAGATCATTGAAAAATAAAATTTAGAGTGAGGTATAATAACATAATGAAAAATAGATTAAGGTTAAAGAAAATAATAAAATTTTAAAAGTAAAATATAGAAAATATATAAGAAAATATATGAAAAGGAAAAACAATTAGGCACATGAAAACCAAACACAGAAATTTAGAATAAAATTTAGAAAAGAAAAATTAGAAAAAGAACAAAAAAAAATGGTCAAAAGAAAAATAAAGAACCGAGAAGAGAGGAACAGTTAACATAGATTTTATTTTTAACAGAAAATATGGAGGGAACACAATAACAATAATATATAAATATATATATATATATATATATATATATATATATATATATATATATATATACACCCAAATAGGACAAGTAAGTATGTACTCGTAATAATGCTAGTAAAGTAACAGAAGATACGGCCGGGGGGAGCTGCGACCCCCATCTCTCCGGTTAAAGCTGTTTTCCGCCATGGCAAACACTCCCGGTAGCCGATATTCTCTACACCATTTTCTTCATGACGCTTTCAATACCATACAAAAAAATTACATACAAACTTATGTATTTTCTACCAATTTAAAAATTAGTATTATATTAGTATTATAAATAAATTATTATGGTTGATTTTAAAGTATTAAATAACCACTTGTTAAGTAATTTCTAACATTAGTAATTTAGATCAGTTGTTGGGGATTTTGTATTATGTTTCATGGAATTAGAAGAATAGCTGAATAGTTTTGCGGATTTATAAATTTTTAAATCGGAAGAAAATGTATATGTTTGTATGTAATTTGTTTTTATGGTGTTGAAAGCGTCATGAAGAAAATGGTGTGGGGAATATCGGCTACCGAGAGCGTTTGCCATGGCGGAAAGAAGATATAACCGGAAAGATGGGGGGGTCTCATCTTATACCGGCTGTATCTTCTGTTACTGTGCTAGCATTATTACGAGTACATAATTACTTGTCCTATTTCTGAATTTTTACTTTCCTTATATACATAATGTATAAGGAAAGTATTGTGACGGGGTCGAAAATTCGAATTCGAGTTTTCTACGGGAGAGCACGTTTCAAGCATCCCTGATCACGAATCAAACATTTTTGAAGTGATGTCTGTGTGTGTGTGTGTGTGTGTGTGAAAGTACGTGTGTGTGTGAAAGTATGTGTGTGTGTCTGTGTGTGTGTCAGTGAGTCTGTGGAGACGATAACTGACGAACGAATGGACCGATTCGAACCAAATTTGGTACAAAAATCACAATCCGTAAATACTGGAAGCCTATTGTTTTTATACGCAATCGAATGTTCAGAAGTCCCCTAAATTTTCGAATAAAATTTTGAAAAAATCGTCATAAAATCAAAACCTCTAATAAATTTACGCAAATAGACATTTCTTATGTAATTTTTCATTAGAAAACGATTGGCATAAATTTTAGAACGCTAACACAAACCGTTCTCGAGATATTTCACATTTTTCCAAAAAATTATCAAAAAGTCTTATAAAATAAAAAAAAATATTTCCTATTGAGAAACATGTTCACTTTTCATATGTAATACCATACGATAAATTGGGTGACATCATTCTCGTGAATCTAGCTCATTTCATTCATGGAAAAAAATACTTTGAGTAATAGTTTTGTATTTGAACGCCAATAGTCATTTGTCTGATGTAAGAATAACTTATTTCTTCATCCATAACTCTTGGTGAGATTTTGGCGACGAATTTGGCGGAATGTCGCCAACTTGGCGACTTTTTGAAATGTTGCCAAATTAACGAAAATCTCGCCAAATGGATAAAAATGACGCTAAATCAATGAAAATGACGACTAATTGTCGAAAATTCAATATTTTGGAAAGAATATTAGTATCTACTATAAGAAAAACCTATTTTTTTACTGCAAAAGTAGTAAATTTATTATATTACATAAGGAAAGTCATGTATTGCCCACATCAGATTTTTATGATTATACACATGTAAATAGCAGCATGTGCTTTACAAATAGTATATTGACTTATTTTATACTTTTAATTTATTAAATAATTCACTAAATTTTAACACACATATTTCATATTTTATAATGTATATATATATATATATATATATATATTTATATTTATATATAAATGTATACATATATGTATATATACATGTATGTATATATGCGCATATATACATATACAGATATACACACATATATGCATTTATATATGCATATATATATATATATATATATATATATATATATATATATGAATGAAAGTAGAAAAAAACGGGAGTGACCATATGAATTACATAAGAATGGTAGGGGTGGATTGCGACACCCTTTTCCCGCTTAAAGCAGCTTTTACAACCCGGGTAACGCTCACGGAACCAACATAATTCCATGGTCAGCCTCCCATATGTGCGAAAATAATGTACAAGGAGGCTGACCATGGAATTATGTTGGTTTCGTGAGCGTTACCCGGGTTGTAAAAGCTGCTTTAAGCGGGAAAAGGGTGTCGCAATCCACCCCTACCATTCTTATGTAATTCATATGGTCACTCCCGTTCTTTTCTACTTTCATTCATGTATTCTACTAGGGAATTTGAGCAGCATTTGCGCCTCCTCCTTTGTAGTGAATAGTTCTTTTAATTTCAGGCTTATTTGGGATATATCCTATTTTATCTCACTTTATTGTAATAGTATATATATATATATATATATATATATATATATATTCAATTAAGATGTTTATTTTGATAGATATAGATACAAATATTACGTAGAAATTCATTATTTTCACTCATTTATATATTTATTTCTCGCCTTTCCCCGAACCAGCTTAATAGTTTCGAAGAATTCATTTATTTTGAAATGCAAAACGGTAAGTTAGAAAACCCACGCATTCCTGCTTATTTTTCCTGTATCTCTTGTATAGACTTGGATAAAAATGAAATACGAAATAGTTTCTCCGAATGTCCATGCTTTGTAGTCGTCCAAATATAGCAGCTGAAATAATGACTTGAGGAAAATAATGATGATAAAATAAGCATGAGTTCGGATTTTCGTGAGGTTTTTCTTTTTTTTTTTTTTTTTTTTTTTTTCATTTTATCCGAATTCTACTATGAATGTGTTTATTAGGTTTTAGTACAATAGCAGGTAAATTTTATTATTCCAATCGTACGTAAAATAGTAAATGAATATTTTGAATGAAAAATGGTGAGATATGTCGTTAACGAGACGGAACTACATTAATTTTACTTTCTCGTAAATAATATTAAGGAAGTATTATTTTCACGTAAATCTTTTATTTCGATATTTTTATGCCAATATATGTTTTAAGACTTTCTTAGCAAGTTTTGACGATTTTTGGAATGATGTCCTCCTGTCTGTCCATTTGATGTCTGGGGTCGAAATCTTGTTCACACGAAAGCAGTCTCAAATAGTAATGGATTGTCCCAAAACTTTATATCCGGCTTTGTTATTAAGAAATCTAGATCTAGATATTTTTCTTTTAAATTCGAGCGAAAATTTCGAAGCTGATTCGAAATTTTATATATTTTAACATAGCAACATGGAACAAAATTTTTTTTTCATGCATAAAAGGGTTTATTTACTGCTCAATGATCACAAAACTACATAGTTTCACTCATTGTTGTGAGAAATAACTGCGATACAATTTTTTGTTTGAGACGTCATTATTCCCCCCCCCCTTGGGGGGCAGTTTTACCCCTGGCAGGAACATTGTCAAGTATGCATGGTATCAAGCGAAAGATATTTTCAAGCCCTTTAAAGTGAAGGGGAACATGCTATAGTTATAATAATTTGGACCCACAATACCGATTTTCCTTATTTTTATCTTACGAAATTCAAAAAAAAAAATGAATTCTGGTATG
This sequence comes from Amaurobius ferox, assembly GCA_951213105.1. Taxonomy (NCBI): domain Eukaryota; kingdom Metazoa; phylum Arthropoda; class Arachnida; order Araneae; family Amaurobiidae; genus Amaurobius; species Amaurobius ferox. The sequence continues at coordinate 94,987,451 of OX578146.1, forward strand.
AAAGATTCGAGTTGTGCCACACTTCCTTGCTGGACATGACAGGTATTTTACTGCATATTCTGAAGAAATTTACATATCAATTCAACTTTGTCGTTTTTTTGGTCTTATTTGAAGAGGAGATATAAGTTTTGAATTTTAAAAAGTCAATTCTTTAAATTCAGTTTTTGAAGATATGTTACATTTTTGGGATTCATTTAAAGCAAATCGCGTCAAAATCGGAAGTAAATTGAGCTTACAGCGATAAAAGGTGTGTCTGCATGCATTAACATGTCCATCAGTTTGAAGTTTATTTTTTCTCATTTTTTAATTTTCTGTCCACATGATTCCAAAAGAGTTATTATCTTATTTGCTAAAAAATGAATATGTATGTGGAAATATTCATGCACTAATCCTATTTTGGTATGAAAAATATTACAAAAAAAACATTTTTGTCTGATTTTAAAAAGAAAATATGAAAATTAACATATATGATTTTTCAGAAATATTGTTCCATAGAATATTTCCAAATATTTTAGATTTTGTTCATAAAATCTTTAAAAATAACATCTTAAGAGAAAAATATTTCTAGTGACTTTAGTTAAAAAATTGTCCTATGCGAAATGAACATGATTATTATTTATTTTTGAACTGAGACATTTCTTTTCTAAACCATATGTTTAAAAATCAGCCAAGTTATGTATTTATAAAACAGTTCTCTTTCCATCTAACAACATAAAATTGCTGAACCATAAATATTTCCATTTAAAGATTTGTAAAACTATATTCTTTATTCAAAATCAAAATCTCAATGTCATAGTAATGTATACGTCATTTTCACCCTCGAAAACTACTTTCTTCCCTTGAGTCTCAAATACAGAAGTTTAATATATAAATATATATTCTAAAATAGATAATTAGGCATTTGTTGTGTGCTTGAACATAACTATCACATTATATTTTAATGCAATATCATTTTTGGCGAACTAGTGTGCCATATTTGTGCAATTGAACAGCTATCCTTAAATATACGTTTTATCCTGTACGTTTTATAATTTTTCTTAACGACTTTCTCGTACTAATGTAAAGTATTGCTTTACAAAAATTTTCGAATTCGATATTTTAATGCACGAGCAATTTCAAGGCTTCTTAAATAATTTTCGAACAAGTCTGTTTATGTGTATGTGTGTGAACAGGATGTTTCATAAAGCGTGCACGACCACATATTTTCTGAACAATTGGTCACAGGCCCATGATTTTAATTTAAGAAATGGTTCAAATCAAATAAAACGGACTTTCAGACTACGACAATTTAGGGTCACGTGACATGTTTTAGTAAAAATGTTTTTAATTTAACCTTGTATATCGGCCCTTTACAAAGAGAGTTTTCAATTAATTGTTCATTATTCATTTAAAGATCTTTCAAGAAGAAAACCCGGTTCTTAAGTATGCAAATTTGACCGTAACAAATTTATCAAAGTTATAGGACTTAAACCACTTTGATCCGATCAAGAAAAACGGCTAAAACATGGATTTCAGGGATCGTATAATAATTGAATTTTATTAGCTCGAACTTTCCGTTCGAAAACCGAAAAATATTTTTATAATTGACAATTTTTTTTCTTAGGACCTGTATAAAAATTGCATTTTGTATTTTTTGTACTACAATGAGTTACGTAAATAAAATTTACATACTATGATAATCTACCTGAATTAAAGCATTTCTTAAATTAAAACCATGGATCTACAGTCAATCGTTCAAGAGATCATTAGTCGTACAATATTTTTGAAACACCCGGTATTGTATGTAATGTATGGATACAATAACTCAGAATTTATATACATGGATACACAGTGAGAAGCCATAAATCACGCGGAAGTGAAGATATGGGAACATGATGGTACGTGTTCTGTATTGGGCCCTGTCGTCTGTTTGTTGCAATCGCTGGCAAGTATGAGATACGTGAACATTATCGCTGGTCATCTGCACACAGAGATCGAGATAACGCCTCTGTACACGTATTTTACGCTATAAAATAGTAAAATACGCTTTGAAAATTAAGTAAGGCGTATTTTTACGCATTAATTTTGTGAAAAAAAATCGCCAATCACGATGTTTACAGGTCACGGAAGTCCCAAAAAAGTCATAAAAACGAAAATCGGTCACGAAGTTCCCGAAAATGTAACGAATTTGAAAACAAAGACACCAATTTTGAGATCGAAGTTTTCTCGTTCTCTCGTAATCCGTTTCCGACCGCTGGTGAAAACGACGCCGCTCGCAAACGACGATTCACCCACTGCTGCATGCAAGAGCAAGATACGGATTACTACGGATTCTTCGTAGTTTCTACGGAAAGAACCTCATACGACGGATTACGGAATTTGCATGGTTTCTTACGGAAAATTAACTTTTTGTCTAAGCCAATGTAAATTCACGGCCGCATTCATGGTAATATCAATCAAATCTACGTGACAATGAGGATTTAAGGCCGCGTGTAATATTAATTTTTGGATCCCGTTCCTTCTATGGGGCATTTGACTGCCTCCAGGATAACAATGAATACAGGGTTTCCTCATTTCACTTCAAAATGCATGATTGGGATCGGGCTACGATCTGCTGCCGGAGCACGTAATAAATACATATGAGACCCTTTCTCAAGAGAGCAAAATGGAATCTGTCTTAATTTTTTTTAATTCTGATCCATGCCCTGTTTGTGAATGGCGGAACAAATGGGGCGCGAAGCTTTTGCTTCTGTTCATTTGCTGTAGTACTTGGACGAGAATCGGGGGGGGGGGACTAATTTCGGAACTATTCATTGGTTAAGATGGCGCTCATTTTGTGTGCATACGTATTTTCCCCTATATCTCGTGGGTTCCCAACTGCCAGGAGGTCTCGTCTGTATCCCGAAAACACTTAACGCTTGACAGGGGCCATAATTTTCACCAGATTTGTCGTTTCAATTCTGACATTTATTTTGACATCTCGTTGAATTTTATGATCCCTCTCTCTCATGTTATTCATTTCTTGGTACAATAACTTTCTCTCCGTATATTATGGGGAGGCATCGTGCTAGCAATTAAAATCTGAAATCGTACAATCTGACTTACTCTGAATTATTACTCTTCCCCCTTTATTTAGCCCGGTGAAAATGAAAGTGTTTGCACATCATGTAAACATTGTGTTATGCTTTATAACAGTTTGCTTTTTAAATTTTTAAAAACAGGCAGACGATACTGGTTAAAAGTGATTTTAACACTTAGTAGCTTTTATAGTAAATAAAACAGATTATTGTGATTTTGCCGGCCTATCAGATATTTTCTTGATAAAATCTATTGAAAAATAAGCATGCCTTTCAAGTTTCTAAATCCGCTAGGACAATTGAAAACCATTTTTTCAGTAGATTCAATAAGTTTCTAGCACATTTTTGTCACTGTACTTTTTCCATCAGAATAAGAGCCCTTATGAACGAATGTGTAAAAACTTTACAAAGGGTTTTACGGAAAAGATGGTAGTATTTCCTTACTGTATACCTAGGAGATTAGTTGCATTGGCCATAAATCAAAATCATCTCACAGAGTTCGATATTACTAATCAACGCCATTATTCAAACTCTAGTTAGGTAGCAGGAGTTACTTGAATACTTAAATACAAACTGTTAATCGACTTGATAATGACAAAATAGTTTTATTTGCGTAAAATAAATTTGAGAAAGTGGTAAAATTTTTAGTAAATATTTGCAAACGAAGTTGATTTGTGAATGTCCCCTTATTTCTCAATGAAAATTTTAATTAAAGGTAAGTATGTCAAATTGGATCGTATTACAGCGAATTTTTTTTCAGTTGCACTGAATACGGTATGTTGTTGTTGTTGAGACCCAGACCGTCCGACCTACCAGAAAGGTGTAAGGTAACTGTTTGGACAGCCGGGAAGTGCCACCCAATTTAGACCGGAACCCAGTGGGGGAGGCATCCACAGGGACCGTACCCTCCTTCCCCTACCACCAACCTCTCGGAAGGACTTACGGACCCACATGTTTAACGTGATCGTACTCCGCATGAACACGGCGGCATTTGTGGTAGCGTGCAAACCACGGGGATACCGCACCCGAGATGGCCAACAGCACGCGGTGTTCCGAGGTGGTCACCCACCAAGTACTAACCGCGCCCGATGCTGCTTGACTTCGGTGATCTAACGAGAACCGGTGTTTTCAGCACGGTACGGCCGTTGGCCCCTTGAATACGGTATGTGTAACATTTTTATAATTTGACATTTTCCTATAGAGAGGCTGTATAAAAAGTTAATTTTTTTAAATTTCTGCAAAAATATGATACAGAATTTAAATTATTTCATAACTTCCTACGACATTTGAAACATGTTTACTTTCCCTGCAATACATGGTAATGTATAGGGAAAGTATTGGAATCATGTCGAAAATCGCAATTCGAGTTTTCGACGGATCTACACGTTTCGAGACCTCTAGAATACGAAAAATCTATTTTTAACGTGACGTCTGTGTGTGTCTCTGTGTGTCTGTCTGTCTGTGTGACTGTCTGTGTGTCTGTCTGTGTGTCTGTCTGTCTGTGCAGATTTTGTATCCACTCTAACTGAAAAACTAATTGACCGAATTTCATAAAATTTGGTAGGTATATCACTTGTGGCGTATCTGGTGCTGATTAGTTTTGGGTACGATTCGGGATAAAAGAACCCGCCTTTTTTTGCGAAATGGCCCGCAAAAGCTTGTATCCACTCTAGTTGAAAAACTAAATGACCGAATTAAACAAAATTTGGTAGGTAAGTCACTTGTAGGACACCCTGGTGCTGATAAGATTTTGGTACGATTCGGAAAAATATAACCTACCTTTTTTGCAAAATGGCCCGCAAAAAACTCCAAAATCTAAAATTAAAATCTACGTATGCTCAAATATATCTAGAAAATGCTCGTTTAATACGTAATTTTTAACAAAGAAAAGAATAAGGCCAACCCCATTACACTAGGAGTAGCCGTTCTCGAGATATTTTAGTTTTTTCGTATTTTCTCTACGTCACCTTTGAAAAGAAGTCCAGTTAGCAAATGAGAACGGAAATTGAATTGAAAGTGAATTAAATGTAGTAAAAATAAAGAGAACGTGAATGTAAGTCTGCAGGGAAAGTCATGTGCTGCCCACATCAGATTTTTGTAATTGGAGCTATGGGTCTACAACCAATGGTTCAAAATATCTTCCATTGTTCACTTTCTATAGAACACCATGTATATTACGTACAAAAACGGGCAAGTATTCTATAATATTTTAATTAAAATATAACGAGTAATACTTTGAATATTCCGCTCACTTGAGCAGAGATGTACAATCAGCAAAGATACTCATAAACCGAGTCGGTACTTTAAAAAAATTGTATCCGAATGATTTAAAAATTTTAAAATATTGCTTGACTGCATTGAATACAGTCCTTATCTTTAAAATCGTTTTTCTTATTCCAACCCACGGCAGCATATTTTATTTTCTTTCCTGGTTTAAAAAAAGTATTCGCTTTCCTCCTGCATTATAAAAAGCATTCAAATGATACTATAAGAACTTCAAAGAATAATATGTTTTGCAATAAATATTATACAATGAGAGAATACAATTTAATTTCTTTAATAGCAAAAAAACGAAACCTCCTAGAGGAATAGAAGAAAGGCATATGAAAATCCATTTCAGAAATTACTTAAAGATTTACTAGAAAAATATTTCAAACTACGTTTAAGAGTCAAATATAGGATTCCTTTAGATTAAAAATTATTTAATTTCGGTAATATATTTCTAGTTTCAGTTTCTCCTGAAAGAATATAATATGTTTCTTTAAATGCCGACATAAATTGAAAGGATAGCTCTAGCTTACTCTTTATATTTTCTTTGTCGAATATATTATTATCCAGATTATTTTAGTGCGATAAATACTCAAATATATATAAAATGCATATTTTAATTTTACGTCAGTACCCTTGGAATGCTATTAGCAATTTGTTATTTAATGATTTTTAGGTATATTTCTGCATAGGACGTTTTCAAAGGTATTCTCAATCTAAATTAAGCAATTCTCAGTATAAAAATGTATGAACTGACAGACACCACTCAGCTTTCTCATACATTCATATTTCATACTTCTCATCAACTGAAAAAGATGACCGCTAGATGCGATATTAACAACCAGAGATCACTTCTTTTAGCAATCACGGCTGATAATATTAAAACCGAAAATACCAGCTCATTTCTTTCCCTTTCGCGATCCATAATAAAAAAATATAATTTCTGTTTCAGTATAATTAACTGTTCCTCCGTAGCGCCGCGTCCTCCTGGGTTGCGCCCCCATATGCGCTCCCGTACCACCATGCCCCGAGAGCAGAGTTGGAGCAAAATAAGTTCACTAAAAATATCCTTGTCCACCTCGGTGAAAAATCCAATAAAATAAACTGCAAAAACATCCCGTTGAACTAAGTCGTAATTTTCACATTTTTACTCGGAATCGCGTTATTTGGGTCACCTTACTATTTGTTACGAAATATGCTTACATTAAAGCATGAAACTGAAAGATTGAGAAAGTTGGAATTTCAGATTTATAATCCCAATATCATCGTCTATTCCGATACTTTATTCTCCGTCGTTCGAAACTCATCCCTCCAACTAGTAGTTTGGGATTCCTTCTTTATCGTAGACTAGCAGCGATTAACCGGCTTTACTCGGGATTTACGATGCGAAACTCTGATAAAAATTACACCGGAACATATAGGGCCGTTAATCTTATACATTATTTTTTTACTGTGAAAGGAATAATTTCATTGCATTATGTAAGAAAAAAATGGATCTGATTGGCCACTCTTTGGCCAATCAGATCCATTGGATCATAAATACATACTTTTCTTCTTTATATATATAGATAGATAGATAGATATTTTTATATTCATTTATTTATTATTCAAATTAATAAAATTTGTTGAGTAAGCCTGTGGAAAATAAACCGTGGTGATAGAGTTTCCATTTAAATTCATATTTCAAACCTGAGATTTTCAAAAGTGACTAATACGTTCAATAAACTCCCACACAACTCAGAGATTTAATTGACTTTCACGTTTTAAACCAAGGATTTCCAACCTTTGTCGTTGGGAATCATAGAGTTAGAGAGTGGAACTCCTAGGAAAAAGTTTCGTTTTCCATTAATATCTCAATAACTCCTGGTCTTAGAAACTCAAAACTTGGACTAAATTTATGGGAGCTATTTCAAAGCTGCCCAAAGAATTTCATTAAATTCGGTGCAGCTGTTTTCTTGTGATGATGAGACAAACGAAAGTTTCGTTTTTCATTAATATTGCGTCAATCCCTATTGTTAGAAACTCGAAACATGGACTAAACTTTAAGTGGGACAATTTCAAGACTACCCACCGAATTTCATCAAATTCGATTCAGCCGTTCTTTCGTGATGTTGGATCATAAATACATACATACACACATACATACGTACATACTTTTCTTCTTTATATATATAGATTTCATAAAGGTTCTTTTGAAACAAAAGAGTCAAAGTCTTAAAAAGTATTTTCAATTAATTGCAGATAATTAAAATTCTATTGAAATTCTTGAATTTTTATGTTCAAAAATTTGATTTCTAAATACGTTCACTAAAATATATTGAAAACTGGCTGAAGGTGTTAAACATAAAAGAAAAAAATTTCAAATAGAGCACACTTAGATATTCTTTTTTAAAATTTGAACCTGATGCTGCAGTTTAATACTACACTAATTAATAGTACTATTGGAAATATCCTAATGTAAAGTTTATACTGTAGAGTCTGTAATACTACCTAGTTATTAAGTATATCAACCTTAGATTTTCATTGTCAAAAACTGTTGAACGTCTGTATCAGCCAATTTATGCATATTTATTTAATTTTTTAAATCTTAGTATATAATATTTCTAATAATGAAATGATTACTGTATTTCTTCGATAAAAAAACTGCCCTTATATAATGACTTGCGTTTCCGGTCCCAATAGAGGTCACTTTAAATGGTTTTCACTCTACCACATATTGTATGCATTTTAATATTTAATAATATGTACCATTATTTTAACAAAGTAAAATACTTGTTCATCCGCAATAATTCTTATATAAAAATCACATAAAATTTCATTTGGCAACTTAGCGACATTTTCCAAATGACATAAAGTTGGTGCGATTTCGCCAAATTCGTCGCTAAGCATCATAAACAAACGAATACAGATATATTAGCTTTAAGTATGGGTATGATGGTGTGGTAAATGAATGGTTATATATGATATCTAACCAAAACAATCAGGTGAACGATTTTTTTTAATATAGATTTATCCGATTTTCTCATGAGTTCTGTGGTTTTGAACCGTGATAAAAATAAATATTATCTATTGGGAGAGGAAAATTGTTCACTGGGCTGGTGTTTTTTTAAACGATAGATCATACTAAAGCGACATTTGGCCCTCAAATGAGATTTTTATGACCTCATTTGTAAGATAATAGCGCTGTAATAAAATCATTTTCTGCTCCATAAAACAGCAAATGATTCATAAAAAAATATTATTCTCCAACGGAATAGAATATTCTGCATCATTATGGAAGGTATGACGAAAACATCACAAAATGCATGCTTATGGGATATATTTTTCTTTGTCTTAAATCCCCCGAACTTATATTTCTAGATTGTTATGTCATCCTCATATATTTGATTTACCTTGCCCAGAATAATAATTTGGGGAAAACTATATTCTGTGAAGATATTATACCTCAAAATAAAATGTATGCTTAGATATATAAGTTTAAATATTTTTCACCAACACTCATACTCTACTGAAATATACTAACTTATACACTGTAGGGCCAAATTGCTATAACCAAATCTTATATAGAGTACTGCCAAATTGTTACGACTATCAGATGCAAAGAAGATATCCCGAAGGTATCACTACTGTTAGATCACTGAATCAGTATAGAAGAAAAATCTGAAAGATTGCAAAGACAAACGGAATAAATTGCTCAAAAGATATTGGACAACAGGCATGATCTGATGAGTTTTAAAAGTGGGATGAGTTTGAATCGGCTCTCGAAGCAGTATTATGAATAAAACGGCGACCCTTAGGAATTGTTTGCAGGTAGCAGTTATATAGTCATATACAGGAAGATTAAAAAAAGATGGGCCAAACTTTACGGGGTAACAGAACACACCAAACCAAGCATTTTTCGTTATAGTTTAACTGGTCGGAAATGAAACGTAAAGGAATCAGTGGGCACTTAATTGTGAAACCGATGAGGTGAGGCGAGAACAAAAAAATTACTTAGAAGTTATAAAAATACATTTAATAAACATTAATTACAGTAATGGCCCAAAGAGCGACCGCCAACCTGAATGCAAGCCTCACAGCGGCGATGGAGGGATTCGTGAACTCTCTCGAACAGACCAAGCATGTCGCGCACTTCGGCAGCAGCGGCAGAACGTTTGGCGACGAGTTCCTCCCCAGATTCAAGGGAAGTGTCATAGACGAGACACTTGAGATATCATCACAAAAAGAAGTCAAAACAAGACATATCGGGCGATCGTGTGTGGGGGGGGGCAAGCTATGGGACCACCTAGCCCAATCCAGCGTCTTGCAATGCCTTTACGTTTCATTTCCGATCCAGTAAACTATGATGAAAAATGCTTGGTTTGGTGTATTCCACCACCTCGTAAAGTTTGGCCTATTTTTTTAACACTTTACAACATAGTTGAAAAGTGTTTATGACTTTGTTCATTCTGTCTGTCTGTCTGTCTGTCTGTCCGTTAGCACGATAACTGCCGTAAAAATGACTTTATCAAAATGAAATTTTAGTATGCTTTGGATACTGTCTGTGGGACCTATGGGAATATAAATAAATCATATCACCCAATTAGTTTTTTATTGAACCCAGGTTGAAAAAATGAAATACATTGAACCCTATGGGACCTAATTTTTCAAACATTTTTTAAGCACATTTAAAATTAACAAATTGCTTCGAAATTTTTAGAAAATATTCACATTATCTCATAAAATATATAAAAAAAATTTCAGTAAAATATGGTAGGTAGTTTTTTAATTAAAAATTATTTAATATAGGGAGAAAAACGCATTCAATTAAATTCTGACATTTGCGATATCCTCCAGAAAGAAAAAATAGATATATTATATAATAAATATATTTCCAAGAGTTTAATTATTTTGTAAATGAGAAAGGCTTCACTTTTTAAAAATAAATTTGGTAAATAACAATTTTTCAAATTTTTTTTTAATTTTATATAACTTTTCATGATATACTTATTTGATGGGGGGTTTTAATGCACTTTCCCACTTCTAGAGAATTATAATTTGGTACACAGCTTAAATGTGTAGAATATTTTATTCTACAACAATTTGGTGAATCTTTAAATATAGATCCTACATTTTCTTCGAAATGGCCTGCAAATAATCCCCGTTCACTTCTATAAATCATTGTTGTAATATTGTTAAAAATTCTGATGTGGGCAGCACATGTCTTTCCCTGCAGACTCATATTCACGTTCTCGTTATTTCTTCAATAATAATTTGTGTTTATCTGCACAAAATAACAGCCATAAGTATTTTAAATGACATTGAATTTGCACTTTAAACTTAAATTTGGTTCTCATTTGATAGATGGATTTATTGTTAAAAGTGGCGTAGCGAAAACGCAAAAAAACTAAAATATCTCAAGAACGCCTAGACCTAGAGTAATGGGGTTAGTCTTATTATTTTTGATGTCAAAAATCACGTATAAAATAGGAATTTAATTGATATAATTGAGCACACGTAGTCTTTTATTTTTATATTTAACGATTTTTGTGGGTCATTTCGCAAAAACAGCCCGTTCCTTTTTCCCGAATCGTACTAGAATAACCTACAAATGATTTATATAACAAATTTTGTTAAATTTGGTGTATAAATCACTTGTAGGTTATTGAAATATTATACACTAAATTGTGTTAAATTTGGTCCATTAGTTTTTAGCTAGAGTGGATAAAGGCAATTTCTGCCAGCCATTTCTGCCTAGAAGGCAAATTCTTTTATTACGAATCGTACTATAATCAAATGAACATCAGGGTTTCCCACAAAAAACTTACCTACCAAATTGTATTAAATTCGGTCCATTAATTTTTCAGTTAGAGTGGATGCAATATGCTCACAGACACACAGAAACATACACAGATACACCCTTACACACACAGACGTCTTCCTAAAAATAGTTTTTCGTGTTCTGGAAGTCCCAAAGCGTGTAGATCCTTCGAAAATTCAAGTTCCGATCTTCGGCACAATTCCAATACTTTGAATACATACATACGCACACACATATATTATCTGTGTATCTCTATTATCTGTGTATCTAAATTCTGTGCCTTCGCAATTACAATAGTTGTGATTTTAAATGATCCCTAAACTTTTATTATTTCTTCAACGGAGCCTAATTTTAACTTATGCAGAATGCAAATATCTCAAGCGATTGTAAGTTGAGTTACATAAGAATTGCTGATTTTTTTCAGACAAAATTATTTAGCTCTGGAGTCTGGAATACAAGTTATATGAATGAAATATTCATTGAATTTGCATAGAGAATCAGATGATTTATATTTCGATACAGTTTTAAATATTTAAGTATAATAAATTGCTGTAGTACTGTGATAATGTTAAAGATATCACCAATGAATGTATCATATTTTAGAGATTTTTAAATGAAATGGCATTTCAGTTGGAAAGTGTTTCATAGTCAATGCATATGTATGATTGATCTTTTTTGTTATTTATTGCCACATTGACGAAAATGTCGTCGAATTGATAAAAATGCCACCAAATGGAAAAAGATGACGCTTGATAGGAGGGAATGCTTTGCAAATTTTTAATTCCGTCATACGTCGTAAAATTTTATTTATTCTGTCATAAATTTTTATTTCCGTCATACCGTCTAGTTGGAAATATGAAAAATGTGTTGTTTGCGGAAGAAAGTGCAATTTTGTACTATGATTGCTGAAATTACGATTTAATTTGTATCTAATCAATCCACTCGACGGTCTCACGCTAAATTTAAGATTGACTTTTGTTGCTTACAAGAAAAGGGGGGGGGGGGGTGAGAGAGGCCACCGAGAGGTCTTTTAAATATTTTCATTTTTAACACTTTACAACAAAATTGAAAAGTGTTTATGACTTTATTCATTCTGTCTATCTGTCTGTCTGTCTGTCCGTTAGCACGATAACTTCCGTAAAAATGACTTAATCGAAATGAAATTTTAGTATGTTGCTCAGACAGTCTGTAGGACCTATAGGAATATAAATGAATACTATCGCCCAATTAGTTTTGGATTGAACCAGGGTTGAAAAAATGAAATACATTGAGCCCTATGGAACCTAATTTTTCAAACATTTTTAAGCGGATTTAAAATTCACGAATTGCTTCGAAAATTTTAGGTAATATTCAAATTGTTCCATAAAATATATAAAAAAAAAATTCAGCGAAATATATTCAGTAGTTTTTTAAATAAAATTTTATATAATAATAACACCACTTAAATGAAGCGATCACGTGACCATGATATAAAAAGATCACGTAACCCACTTCAAAATGATATATGGCATCCATCTTGTCTCTTTTCAATTCATATTGAGTGTTGTATCCGTCCTAAAACCACTTTATTTTTGCTTAAATTCTGTGCATCTACATACTGAAACAACGCAATTACAATATATTTGAGTTTAAATGCTCATCCAAATTTGATTATTTCTGCAATGAAGCCTATTTTTCACCTATGTAAAATATAAACAGCAAAATCTGTAGAATGAGTTGTATTAGAATTGCTGTATTTCTTTAACACAAAATCATTTAGTTCATGCAGTTTGCATAGATGATATGAATGAAATATTCACTGATTTTAAAAAGAGAAGGACGATTATTTTCGATGAAGTTTTAAGCATAGAGTTTAATTACTTGTAGCTCCATGGTCTTCCTTTTTAAATAAAATAAATTATTGTAGTATTGTGACGAATGAAATGAATGGGAAATGTTTCTGAATGAAATGCTGCTTTTATAGAGAGAGCCAGGCTTGTTATTTTTTCTATGACGTCGTCAAATGAATTTCAGTTGTTTTCGATGAAGTTTTCATATAATAAATTATCGTAGTATTATGATAATTCTAAAATTATTACCGAGGAATGTATCACATTTTAGAGATGTTTAAACCAGGCAATTTATATTTCAATGCCGTCATTTGAATGTAGTTCATTTTTTTTCGATGAAAGTTTAAGTTTTCAAATATAATAAATTAATGTAGTATTGTGATAAGTTTTAAAATATTACCGAGGAATGTATTGCATTTTAGACATGTTTAAATAACATTGCATTGAAGTTGGAAAGTGTTTCATAATCAATGCTTTAAGCATGATTGATCTTTCTTGTTTTTAATCACCCTGTATAGAGTTAACCACCAGACAACAAGCCTGCTATGAGCACAATTCGGATGATTGTCAACGGTAAATAGATATTCCCGCTGAGAAGAGAGTTAAATGACATTCAGTTCAACAAACAAACAACATTTCTTAAAAAAAAACACAAAATCTGAGTCAGATGTCTCAGCGTACATTTTGTCTTATATTACATGGTATAAACTACATAAGTAGTGTGCCGTTATTTTGTTTCGATTATTTCTTATTTTTATATGTATTTACTCTATCGTAAAATGCAGTTAAATAATTAATTATTAATCAGTAGATTAACCATAGATGTAAAAATGCACTAAAACTCATTGTTGTATACATTGCGTTGGTGGCCGCAAAACTCACCTAAATTTAGCATAACGGGATAAGTAAATTAGAAACTAAAAGGTTTAACAGGAAAGGAACAAAATTTATTTCATTACATAATAAACTTACACTCCTAAAATTCACAAATTATAGAAGTATCGTTCTATTCGAATACATATAAAGGTGGTTTGGGGGGGGTGTAATGCCTGATAAATACTTTGGTTGGATCACGTGGTGGGACGAATTAACTAGTTTTTTTTCTTTAACAATTTTTGAAGACATCCTCATATAACTCTAATTGTACAGTACTTGATACGGTCTTTCACATCTTTGAAGAAGCCCTCCAAGGCTTTTCCACACTTTACACTTCGTTTAACACAAGCTTTACATGCGAGCTCTCCTCCGAACTCAACCATCCATCAGAGGCACTCACACCAAAATTTAGCTCCTATTTCAGCTTGCTCTTCCAAAATGCAACTGACTTGACCCCTGCTTGACCTTATATTTATACCTTTTCTTCTGCTGGACGGTCTACGTGCCTTCTTTTTGGTAAGTAGCGTGTGTCGCACACGTTACTTATGTTACGGATGTAAATGGTCTTTCTATCTAGACGAATGTTGCTGTTCAGAATTATCTGATTTGAGCGGATTAGTCTGATGGCTTTAGACTTGTGCTCATGCGTGTCTCAACTATGGCGTCACGCTGAGTTCGTACTTTAGTGACCGACCCTCGGTCAATCAGAGTATCGTCACTGCAAGATATGTTGGCAGTGTAAAGGTCAGTGGGACGGCAAAAAGGACGCTATGTTCATCCTTACTAACTTGTACACACCATCTTTAGCTACAATGAAGTGTTGTTGAATCATGGTAAACTTCCTCCGAAAAACATTCAAACAGCCTGTTGTCAGTTATAGGGGGGAAAGCCGGTAAAATGGTAGCATTTCTACTGGGATATTTCTCTGTATGTTTATTAAAATTGTCTATGATGATACTCTGTGTTACAATTGATCCCTTGGGGTACTTTTTCATGCTAGATATATTGTTACCTGTTAATGTCGATCGCAAGAACAAACTTTTCTCTTATTATCTAAATAAATTTTATTATTTCTTAAATTATCTTCTTTTATTCATTCCAATACCCTCGATATGGACATAGTGGTTATAATAGATTGAACTATCAGTGCATATTTTATTACAGATAAACTTGCACATTCGTTTAATGGTTATTATTACATAAAATTGCATGCATTTCAACAAATTTATGAAGAGTAGTCTAGTGTTAAATAAAATTATATTTTTCCCAAGACATTAAAGAAAAATATCAATGATCTAACAAGATAGATCATTGATCTAACTTGGACATTATTAAATAAATTAACTATCCTTCCCATTAGTCATTAAGTCATTCAATAAGCACCTGTGAATTTCTAAGCAAATGTATACTTGATTATTGATAAATAAAGTCAAAAGATTTTCCTCAAGATATCCAAAAGCAACATGTGGTGATTACTACCGAAAATTGAATATTATTTTCCCTTAGTCATTGAAGAGCAGCTTCTCAAACTGTATGGTGGTAAAATTTAGTCATGCTAGTTTTTTTTTTTTTTTTGCTAAAATGTTTTCTTTGAAACATTTATTTATCTGGATCTACTAAGAAGAAATTGGGTGATGGCTGATATAGATTCGGCCAGAGTATGCTATATAAGTGGTTCACTAAGGATTTCAACTTCCGGCTCATTTACATTTCATGTTTAAACATTTTCATTTTACTTGAAACATCTATTTTTCAATATTGGCTATAGATAAATTTTAGATGATGTCTGAATTCATCATCAAATTCTGAAGGAGGTAAGAGGGTTCGCTAAACATTTCAACCTTCGGTTTTTTTACTTCCTGTTTAAAAAATGCCCTTGACACATCTATTTTGCAGGATGGGTTACAGATATAGTTTAGATATTGACTGATATGGATGCAGTATCGAATTTGATAAGGAACTGAGTAGTTTACTAAAAATTCACATTTCCGGTTCGGTTTTGGAGATGTCCCTTCCAATTATTCAAAAATTTCTTATGTTTACACGATATAAATATGCGAGAGAATAAAAATATTAGATATTTATATCAAAAATGAATTGTACGCATCATTTAACATTGAAGTCTGTTTCATAAATTTCATAAATTCCTATTTATATATTTTCAGAAAGTGGTTTTGTATTTATTAAATATTATTAATTTAAATGTGTATTATAAGCAGTTTCGAACATCATTTTAAAATTCCCCTTCCTACCAATTTTTACTTGACGCAAATAAATTTCGGGGTTAAAATAAATGTGTGCTCTTGACGTAAAGTGAATAATTTCTCTCCTTCTTATACCTATATATTTCCCCGTGTGAATTTCAACGAGGAATATTTAATTTTTATAAAGAATATTCCCATTTCTCTTCCCCATACGATCTGGAGGGGCATGCTTTTCAGAGAGTTAAGAAAATTATTCCGTAAAGGTGTTTATGCAGGAATATTTATCAAAATAAATCATACTTTTTTTTTCCATCGCATTCGAAAACTTTTACCTCTATTTTTCCGAAACTTTTATAAGCAAAAATGCAAATTTCTTCAATAACTGCTTCAGTTTTAAATTTATTCAAAGCCTTCGGTTTCACCATAATGCATTAATTTATACCAAAATTTGCACGCTGTTACATTTTTAATAAAGCACATATTTCAGTAAATTTAGAACAAGCACCATTGATTAAGAATATGAGTTGCTTCATTAATAAAAAATATCATTAATAAAAAAAACCCAACAAATAACTTTCCCTACAGAAAAATAAATTTCGATATCGTGATAAAAAATCTGATGTAGGCAACACATGACTTTCCTTTTATAATGCAATAAATTTACTACTTTTACAGTTAATTTTTTTTTCTTATAGTAGATACTTATATTCTTTCCAAAATATTGAATTTTCTTCAATTAGTCGTCATTTTCAATGATTTAGTGTCATTTTTATCTATTTGGCGAGATTTTCGTTAATTTGGCAACATTTAAAAAGTCGCCAAGTTGGCGACATTCCACCAAATTTGTCGCGAAAATCTCGCCAAGCGTTATGGAGAGAAATAAGATATTCTTATCCCAGGTAAATGACTATTGGCATTCAAATACAAAAGATTACTCAAAGTATATTTTCTCATGAATAGAACGAGCTAGATTCACAAAAATGGTATCACCCAATTTATCGCATGATATTGCATATAAAAAGTGAACATGATCTCCAACGGTTAATATTTTTTTTAAATCATGGGATTTTTTGATAAATTTATTTGAAAAATGTGCATTATCTCGAAAACGGTTCATGCTAGCGTTCTTACGTATGTCAATCATTTTCTAAAGAAAAATTACATAAGAAATGCCTATTTGCGTAACTTTATTAAAGGTTTTAATTTTTATATTTTTTCAAAATTTCACTTAAAAATTTAGGGGTGTTCTGAACATTGGATTGCGTTTAATAATAATACACTTGCAGTATTCACCGATTGTGATTTTTGTACCAAATTCCATTCGAATCGCTCCATTCGTTCGTGAGATATCGTCTCCACAGACTCACTGACACACACACGCACCCACACACATACTTTCACACACAAACACACACACACACACACACATACACACACAGATATCAACTCAAAAATGTTTGATTCGTGATCAGGGATGCTTGAAACGTGCTCTCACGTCGAAAACTTGAATTCGAATTTTCGATCCAGCCACAATACTTTCCTAATACTTCATGTATATAAGGAAAGTAAAAAAATAATTCAAATTGGGGTTATTTTAGATCTAGATCTCGATAGAAAATAAACAAGTTTCGTGAGATAAAGATGACCACACTTAAGATTCGAGGATAATTTGCTAATGAAGTATAAGTTGCTGAAATTTCTGGCTGAAACTCTGTCTTTAACTCTGAGAGTTGCGTTTGTCCCGATCGTGTTTATTCTTTGAATAGTGAAAACATCATTCGTCAAAAGAAATATTTATCTGCCAATAATACAAATAATACCAATAATAACAATAATTTGAATATTTATGTATTTCATATACGCAAAGCTGTGTATAATATGTTACCCTTCACTTTAAAGGACTTGAAAAAATATTTCGATTGATACCATACTTAACAATATACTCCACTGGGGGTAACTTGCTCACAAGGGTGGGAAATAACATCGCGAACAAAACAAAATTATATCACTACTGTTTTTCATGACAACAATTGAAACTATTAAGTTTCGGGATCATTCAAACATAAATAACCACTTTTATGCATGTCAATGTTTGCCCTATGCTGCTATGTTAATGAAACATAAAATTTCGAATAAATTTCGAAGTTTTCGCTCGAATTTAAAAGCATTCTATCTAGTTCCAGATTTTTACTTTCCTTATATACATAATGTATAAGGAAAGTATTGTGACAGGGTCGAAAATTCGATTTCGAGTTTTCGACGGGAGAGCACGTTTCAAGCATTCCTGATCACGAATCAAGCACTTTTGAGGTGATGTGTGTGTGTGAAAGTATGTGTGTGTGTGCATGTCAGTGAGTCTGTGGAGACGATATCTCACGAACGAATGGAGCGATTCAAATGAAATTTGGTACAAAAATCACAATCCGTGAATACTGGAAGCCTATTGTTTTTAAACGCAATCGAATGTTCAGAACTCCCCTAAATTTTCGAGTAAAATTTTGAAAAAATCTTCAAAAATTCAAAACCTTTAATAAAGTTACGCAAGTAGATATTTCTTATGTAATTTTTCCTTAGAAAACGATTGACATCAATTTTAGAACGCTAGCATGAACCGTTCTCGAAATATTGCGCAATTTTCAAACAAATTTATAAAAAAATTCCATAAATTAAACAAAAATGTATTAACTGTTAAGAAACATGTTCACTTTTCATATGTAATATCATGCGATAAATTGGGTGACATCATTCTCGTGGATCTAGCTCGTTCCATTCATAAGAAAATATACATTGAGTAATACATTTATATTTGAACGCCAATAGTCATTTATCTGCTATAACTTATTTTTCCATCCATAACGCTTGGTGAGATTTTGGAGACGAATTTGACAGAATGTCGCCAACTTGGCGACTTTCTTAAAGGTTACCAAATTAACGAAAATCTCTCCAAATGGATAAAAATGACGCTAAATCGTTGAAAATGACGACTAATTAACGAAAATTCAATGTCTTGGAAAGAATATAAGTATCTACTATAAGAATAACCTATTTTTACTTTCCTTATATACATAATGTATAAGGAAAGTATTGTGACGGGGTCGAAAATTCGAATTCGAATTTTCGACGGGAGAGCACGTTTCAAGCATTCCTGATCACGAATCAAACATTTTTGAAGTGGTGTGTGTGTGTGAGTGTGTGTGTGTGTGTGTGAGTCAGTGAGTCTGTGGTGACAATAACTGACGAACGAATGGACTGATTCGAACGAAATTTGGTACAAAAATCACAATCCGTAAACATTGGAAGCCTATTGTTTTTATACGCAATCGAATGTTCAGAACCCCCCTAAATTTTCGGGTGAAATTTTGAAAAAATCGTCAAAAAATCAAAACCGCTAATAAAGTTACGAAACTAGACATTTCTTATGTTATTTTTCATTAGAATATGATTGACATAAATTTTAGAACGCTAACATGAGCTGTTCTCGAGATATTGCACATTTTTCAAAAAAATTATCAAAAAGTCACATAAAATAAAAAAAAATTCCAATTGAGAAGCACGTTCACTTTTCATATGTAATACCATGCGATAAATTGGCTGACATCATTCTCGTGGATCTAGCTCTTTCCATTCATGAAGAAAGATTCTTTGAGTAATACTTTTGTATTTGAACGCCAATAGTCATTTATCTGTTATAAGAATAACTTATTTTTTCGTCCATAACGCTTGGCGAAATTTTGGTGACGAATTTGGCGGAATGTCGCCAATTTGGCGAATTTTTGAAATGGAGCCAAATTAACGAAAATCTCGCCAAATGGATAAAAATGACGCTAAATCAATGAAAATGACGACCAATTGTCGAAAATTTAATATCCTGGAAAGAATATATGTATCTACTATAAGAAAAACCTATTTTTTTTCTGTAAAAGTAGTAATTTCATTACATTATATAAGGAAAGTCATGTGTTGCCCACATCAGATTTTTTCCACTTGTGAATGTAGTAAATCCATTGCATTATTATAAGAAAATCATGTGCTGCCCACATCAGATTTTTTGATAACAAAATCAGATATGAAGGTCCATTAATATTATAAGAAAGTCTAGTAATATAAGTCTAGTAGTATAATGAAAATTCATTAATATTTGTGGCTGCTATAGTGTCCACAAGAAATCGACCACAGACATGAGATAGACGGACATCATTTCAGAAATAGTCAAAAAGTGTTCAAGAGGTCTCAAAACATATATTGGCATCAAAATCTCGAAATCGAAAATTTTTGTGAAAATAATACTTTCATCATTACTACATATTGGAAAGCAAAAATGTGTTTTAAATAAGTCGAGTTCAAATTATAATCTTTACATAACACTAATTTACGGGTTGATGCTTTGTATTTATTTAATATCTCAAGTAATAATTAACTTACAGAAAAAATATTTGCACCAAATTATTCAGAAATAACCAATTATTTTTATTCTTTAATAAAAAGTACTAAATTTACTATCATTTTAAAAGCGGAGTACCGTCTTTAAAGGTGTAAGTTCATCATTATCCAAAATTCTGATTTTGGACCCCCATCATAATGCATTTCCTATACTATCTTATGCACAAAAAGTAAAAATTTTCTCGCATTATTCATGTTTGCAATTTTTCAACTATTATGTTAATAGAGGGAATACATCAAGAATTCAATTTTCTTCTTTCCTTCCAAATATCACGCAGTATTAAAATGAAATAACGGAAACAAATGGTTATTTTATGCCTTCATTCGCAAGATAATAGTGTAATGATGCCATTTCCTTCTTTATAAGAGAAGAATTATTTTGGTTGAGAAAGAACTTTTTTTACAAGTGAGCTAGCTCTACAAAAATATTTTGTTTAAAAATGTAAATTGACAATTTCCTTCGGGCTTACTGCGAAGACTATATAAGGATAAGATTTTCCCGAAAAATGAAATGTATAAAAGATTATTTGTTTTCCGACATAACATGCATGAAATACAGTTTATCAAAAAGTTTTAAACTGGAGATTTTGAAGATCTAAAAGATGTGAACATTTTACAATGTAAGTTTTACGTGTGACATTGTTTCACAAATAACAAATCCTAACAACGCCGAGGTTATTTTATGCATTTTACTACTTATAAAAACCGTATTCACCTAATTTTGATCAGTCGAACCTAGTTAGTGCTAACGAGCTTAATACGAATTTGTTTTGCTCGGTTTTAAATCCTTTCCGATTTTATATACACTAAACCCTTTTTAGTTATGCTCCGAATAGACGAATTACTTTCAGCCACCCCTGACTGTTCGCGTTAACGAGGTTAAACTCTATGTATATTACTTTCCCAATACCGGGTTATTGTAAACTCTTTCAACAAAAATGAGGATTGATAGTACTTATCAAGACGAACAATATTTGCAATGGAACTTAGGGCCGCATTCCACTCATAGTGTCAGAAAAGAATAAAGAATACATATCCAAGAAAAGAATACATATCCAAGAAAAGAGTACATATCCAAGTTGATCCTTCAACAGTGACTTTTTTGGATTTTTATGACGTGTAGTTGTCATGAAGTGTAGATTTTATGACGTGTAAATTTTCTTGGGATCTAGACCATCCACAGGTAACTAACTCTAGTAAACACCAGCAGAAATTTACCGTCAACATCTGAGCAAATTGTCTGGTGGGACCATATTTGCCAGAACGTCTGGCCGGCATAACGTACCGTTTGTTCCTGTAGTAAGTGCATCCCTGTCTGCTCTTTCAAAATTTTCGAATTTTTTTTCTTAATATAGGAGCTGAGTCCAATCGAATGAGATCAAAACCGAGATTCTGGCTCTAGTGGAAGTGCTAGATGACATTAAAAAGTAGTTTTCAGGGTTTTTTTAATTATTCCTTTTCATCTTCACCCCTAATTCGAATATTCAAAATATTAAATATTTTTCGTTGACACGAAAGCTGAAACATATCAAGTAAGCTCAAAACCAAAGATTCTGCGATGCAAAAGAAGTAACAGATGATTTGAAAATTAGTTTTGGGTTTTTTTAATTATTCCTATGCATCGTTACCCCTAATTCGAATTTTCAAAATATTAAATTTTTTCGTTGACCCCGAAGGCTACCTAAACCTATATGCTGGCTCAAGCAAAAGTACTAAATGATTTTGAAAAGTAGTTTTAAGATTTTTCTTTTAATCATTCCTTTGCACCGTCACACCTAATTCGAATTTTCAAAATATAAGATTTTTTCGTTGACCCGAAAGCTGAGACATATCAAATGAGGCCAAAACCAAGATTCTAGAGTAGAATTGCACAATAATTTTCATACATCACTCCCTTCACTCACTCAGTCAGTAAATTCAGTGCATATTACATACATTTTTAAGAAAAACTTATTAGAACAGCATGTGAAAGAGGAACTCATGAAATATCCATTGGTACCGTTTATGATTAAACTATATTCATATTTTAGATCTTGAAAATTTTCACTTGTACCACTTTATAAGATAATATTTTTTGCATCCCATATGTTATTAACTGAAGTGTGGCTCAACCTCGACTTTCTCACATCATAATCCATTTTCAAGCAGTTTGTGATAATTTTTTCTGCAAACTTTTCAAACTATTTTTGGAAATATTTGTACTGTTGGTCCAAATGATAACAATTATAGCATGTTACCGTGCGTTTTAAAGGGCTTGAAAACTCTTGCGTCTAAAACCAAGTTTTACAATGTACCCCTTCTCGGCTATTTTTTACCACAATGATTGAAACTGCTAAATTTCGCCATCACTGATCCATAATTAACCCTTTTTATGCATAATTATGTCAAATTTTATCCTGTGCTGAGAAAATATAAAATTCGTTCGAGTTTCAAAAAGTTCTATTTAGTTCTAGATTTTTCATTAATAAGGCCGGATAAAAATGTTCATGAAAATCCATTAATCTTTTGCTTACGGGTGGTACAGCGTCCATCCCAAACGAAGAACCTCTCAAAAATACAGGTATTTGACATACCCTATCCCAAACAGTTCGATCCCCCTTTGCAGGCATTAGCGTCCGTTGGACGCCAATTGGCGTCTATGGACGTCAAAGCCTACAAAGTGGGATCGAACTGTTTGGGACAGGGTATGTCAAATATCTGTATTTTCGAGAGGTTCTTCGTTTGGGATAGACGCTGTCCCACCCGTAAGCCAAAGGCTAATATGTGAAGCAGTCATACACAAGTTCATACACAAGAAATAGACACAGTTCATACACAAGAAATAGACCACAGGCAGATAGACGGACATCACTCTAAAAATAATCGAAACTTGTTCAGAAAGTCTAAAGCATATACTGGTATTAAAATCTCGAAATAGAAGTTTTTGTGAAAACAATACTTTCTTTATACTATTTTCTATAGTATCAGAAAGTAACATTCAAAGAAGGTACTTTATATGCATTACAGTTCTACACAAAATCTTAGCACATGCTTACGCCATTCCTGTCAGGAAACTGTCACTTTACACCTTTATACGAAATCTTTTTTTCAGCCTTTGCTCGAAAAAATATTCAATTCCCTTTATAACCGAAATCTGG
Organism: Amaurobius ferox; assembly: GCA_951213105.1. Classification (NCBI taxonomy): domain Eukaryota; kingdom Metazoa; phylum Arthropoda; class Arachnida; order Araneae; family Amaurobiidae; genus Amaurobius; species Amaurobius ferox. The sequence goes on from OX578146.1 coordinate 95,011,061, forward strand.
AAACTTTACTATTTCATAAAAAGTAAATGGCATCATTACATTATTATCTTACGCGTGATGGCATAAAATTGCCATTTGCTTCCTTTCCATCATTTGAACACTGCGTGATACTTGGAAAGAGTGTAAAAAATGCAATAGAAAAAAATCCAGTTCCTGACGTATTCTTTGCTTTCATTTATTTCCGTACTAGTTGAAACATCGCAAAAATTCGAATGTGGGAAAATTTTTATTTCAAATCAGTAGCAAATGATATAAAATGATGTTACAACTTAATTTTCCATTTTCAATGCATAAACGATAAGAAATGATTTTACAGCATAATTTATTATTTTCAACATTTAAACAATCGAAAATAATTTTACAGCATATTTTTACTTTCCCTGCACATGGTAATGTAAGGGAAAGTATTGGAATCATGCTGAAAATCACAAGTCGAGTTTTCGACGGATCTACACGTTTCGAGACCTCTAGAATACGAAAAAATTATTTTTAGCGTGACGTCTGTGTGTGTGTCTGTGTGTCTGTCTGTCTGTGTGTCTGTCTGTCTGTGTGTCTGTGTGTCTGTCTGTCAGTGTGTCTGTGTGTTTGTCTGTCTGTGTGTCTGTCTGTCTGTGTGTCTGTCTGTGCAGATTTTGTATCCATTCTAACTAAAAAAGTAATTGACCAAATTTCATAAAATTTGGTAAGTCACTTGTGGGCGAATCTGGTGCTGATTAGTTTTGGGTACGATTCGGGATAGAAGAACCCGCCTTTTTTTGCGAAATGGCCCGCAAAAGCTTGTATCCACTCTAACTGAAAAACTAATTTACCGAATTTCACAAAATTCGGTAGATGAGTCACTTGTGGGTTACCCTGGTGTTGATTAGATTTTGGTACGATTCGGAAAATACTAACCTGCCTTTTTTTGCAAAATGGCCCACAAAAATCCTCAAAATCTAAACTAAAGAACTAGGTATACTCAAATATATCCATTAAATGCTCGTTTAATACGTACGTAATTTTTAACGACGAAAAGAATAAGACCAATCCCCTTATACTAGGGCTAGCCGTTCTCGAGATATTTTAGTTTTTCGTATTTTCTCTACGCCACCTTTGAAAATAATTCCGGTTACCGAATGAGAACGAAAATTGAATTAAATGTGAAATAAATTTAATTAAAATAAAGAGAAAGTGAATATAAGTCTGCAGGGAAAGTCATGTGCTGCCCACATCAGATTTTTACTTTCCCTGTAATACATTGTAATGTATGGGGAAAGTATTGGAATCATGCCGAAAATCGCAACTCGAGTTTTCGACGGATCTGCACGTTTCGAGACCTCTAGAATGCGAGAAAACAATTTTTAGCGTGACGTGTGTGTGTGTGTCTGACTGTGTGTCTGTGTGTCCGTTTGTCTGTGTGTCTGTGTGTGTGTCTGTCTGTCTGTGTGTCTGACTGTGAAGATTTTGTATCCACTCTAACTAAAAAAGTAATTGAGCGAATTTCATAAAATTTGGTAGGTAAGTCATTTGTGGGCGAATCTGGTGCTGATTAATTTTGGGTACGATTCGGGGTAAAAGAACCCGCCATGTTTTGCGAAATGGCCCCCAAAAGCTTGTATGTACTCTAGCTGAAAAACTAATAGACCGAATTCCACAAAATTTAGTAAGTAAATCACTTGTAGGACACCCTGGTGCTGATTAGATTTTGGTATGATTCGAAAAAAAATAACCCGCCTTTTTTTGCAAAATGGCCTGCAAAAATCACTAAAATTTAAACTAAAAAACTACGTATGCTCAAATATATCTATTAAATGCTTGTTTATTACGTAATTTTTAACGAACAAAAGAATAAGACCAATCCCATTACACTAGGACTAGCCGTTCTCGAGATATTTTAGATTTTTCGTATTTTCTCTACCATCTTTGAAATATGTTCAGTTACCAAATGAGAACGAAAATTGAATTAAAAGTGAATTAAATTTAATTAAAATATAGAGAACATGGATATAAATCTACAGCGAAAGTCATGTGCTGCCCACATCAGATTTTTACTTTCCCTGCAATACCTGGTAATGTATAGGGAATGTATTAGAGTCATGTCGAAAATCGCAAATCGAGTTTTCGGCGGATCTACACGTTTCGAGTGCTCTAGAATAAGAAAAAATTATTTTTAGCGTGACGTATGTGTGTGTGTCTGTCTGTATGTCTGTCTGTCTGTCTGTGCAGATTTTGTATCCACTCTAACTAAAAAACTAATGGACCGAATTTCAAAAAATTTGGTAGGTAAATCACTTGTGGGCGATTCTGGATCTGATCAGTTTTGGGTACGATACAGGATAAAGGAACCCGCCTTTTTTGCGAAATGGCCTACAAAAGCTTGTATCCACTCTAGCTGAAGTTCTAATGCACCGAATTTCACAAAATTTGGTATATAAGTCGCTTGTGAGTCATCTTGGTGCTGATTAGATTTTGGTAGAATTCGGAAAAAAATATCCTGCCTTTTTTGCAAATTGGCCCACAAAAATCGACAATATCTAAAATAAAACTACATATGCTGCAATATATCCTTTAAATGCTTGTTTTATACGTAATTTTTAACGAAGAAAAGAATAAGACCAACCCCATTACACTAGGACTAGCCGTTCTCGAGATATTTTTGTTTTTTCGTTTTTCCCTACACCACCTTTGAAAATGAGTCCAGTTACCAAATGAGAACGAACATTGAATTAATAGTGAATTAAATTTAATTAAAATAAAGAGAAGGAGTATATAAGTCTGCAATGAAAGTCACGTGCTGCCCACATCAGATTTTTTCTATTACATTCCTTATATACATAATGTATAAGAAAAGTAGTGTGAAGGGGTCGAAAATTCGAATTCGAGTTTTCGACGTGGAGAGAACGTTTCAAGCCTCCCTAATCACGAATCAAACATTTTTGAAGTGATGTCTGTGTGTGTGTGTGTTTGTGTGTGTGTGTGTGTGTGTGTGTGTGTGTGTGTGTGTGTGTGTGTGTGTGTCAGTGAGTCTGTGGAGACGATAATTGACGAACAAATGGACGGATTTGAATGAAATTTGGTACAAAAACCACAATCCGTAAACACTAGAAACCTGTTGTTTTTATACGCAATCGAATATTCAGAGCTCCCCTAAATTTTCGAGTGAAATTTTGAAAAAATCGTTAAAAAATCAAAAACGCCAATAAAGTTACTCAAATAGACATTTCTTATGTAATTTTTCATTATAAAACGATTGACACAAATTTTAGAACGCTAACATGAACCCTTCTCTTGAAGATATCGCACATTTTTCAAAAAAATTATCAAGAAGTCATATAAAATAAAAATAAAAACATTTCCTATTGAGAAACATGTTCACTTTTCATATGTAATACAATGCAATAAATTGGGTGACATCATTCTCGTGGATCTAGCTTGTTCCATTCATGAAAAAAGGTACTTTGAGTAATACTTTTGTATTTGAACGCCGTCATTTTTCTGCTGCAAGAATAACTTATGTCTTCGTCCATAACGCTTGGCGAGAATTTGGTGACGAATTTGGTGGAATGTCGCTAACTTGGCGATTTTTGTAAATGTTTCTAAATTAACGAAAACTGACCAAATAGATAAAAATGACGCTAAATCAATGATGACTTATTAATGATGACAACATGGAAAATGACGACTCATTGACGAAAATTCAATATCTATGAAAGGATATAAATAACACCTATAAAAAGAATCTATTTTTTGTACTGTAAAAGTAGTAAATTCATTGCATTATATAAGGAAAATCATGTGCTGCTAACATCAGATTTTTTTCAATATATAACCGATAGAAAATGATCTTACAGCATAATTTATTTTCGATATTTAAACAGTGGAAAATGATTTTACAGCAAACTTTTCTGTTTTCAATATATAAAAGATAAAAATAATTTTACGGAATAATTGTCTGATTTAATATATAAACGGTAGAAAATGGTTTTATAGCATAATTTACTATTTTCCATATAACATTTCTAAGATATTTTGTTTGTCGGTAATTCCAAATAATACAATTAATACATTGATGATAATAAGAAATAGAGTTTAGATGAATTCGTTCCTGAAGTTTTTGCTATGTATTCCCGCTGTAAAGTACGCACGTGATCTTGGCGGAATGACACCAATTTGGCGAGTTTGGGTAAGCTTCAAAAAATCGCTTAATAGAATTTCGGAAATCCCACAAATGACAGAAATTCGTTTGAAACACTTAAAATTTTATAAAATGCACCTGTTTTGGTAGAAAAGTTCAGTACTGTAATATCTATAACCATGAAAAGTATATTCAACTTAGTGTCTGACTTTATGAATGTTGCTTATTTAACATGCTCCATTTCACGTTCTATTTTACCTTTTACTGAAGCCTGCCAAACATCGCTATGTTAACATTTTTTCTTAAATGCTGTCATATAATGTATCCAAATCCGTTATTAAGGTTACATGTATGTATACCGTATAATTTGTATTATATCTCCATTCGGATATAGAAATATTGATTACTATAAGAAATATTGACTATTATACTCTGAAATATTGACTACTAAAAGCCTTACAAAACAATTTTGGTAATCTTTGCGCTTTTCTCAATTTCCAAAATGTCACGGAACTTCTCGATGTTATTTCACCTGTTTTATAACATCAGATTTGAAGTTACCACTTCAAGTTTGCGAAATATTCCTAAGGCGGCATGAAAAAATATACAGGATTTCTAGGAAAATCCTTAAGCACCCCTAAGAACTTCACAATAAATGATGGCTTAGAGTGTACGTTAGATTCATATCTATAGTAGCCATGCCAGTTTGAGCAAAAGTGTTTACAGCGCCCCTGGTGGAGAATTGAAGAAGTTAGAACACCAACTCGCCAGCAAAGTGAAATGGAAAAAAAAGTCAATTGCAAAGTTTTAGATCATTGCTTTATTAATAAAAATCTTCATTAATAATACTAGTGAGGTCATCGGGCATTCTGCCCGTAAGTCATTTGTAAAACAGGTTTATTCATGGCATATCTTACTATGATAAAAGGCAGCATTCATTCACTGTCTGTATAACAAACAGCACAAAAGGAGGTATTATAATTTTGATTGTTGTAAATAAATTAAAAAATAATCTAATGCCCTGCTTTATTTTCAGTATATGATGTCATATGGAACGTAAAGCTCCAAACCTCTCCATTGTTGTACATAAGTAATAAAACAGTCTAATACATTGCTTTATTTTCAGTACCTGAGGTCATTCAAAGTGGAACTCCAAAATTCTGCTCTTTGTATATAGATACCAAAGCACGTATATGAAACCCTGTATTACTTTATAGGTTGCTATATTCGCAGCCGCTAATTATAAGTAATTATAATTCAATATTCTTACTTAAATCAAATGCACATTATTGATGAAGGTATTTTGAAAGAACTCTACACCAGATTATTATGCTTATAAGCGCTTTTTAATGTATTATTCCTGAATATAACATAAATTTACCTTTAATCAAAGTGTCCAAATAAATGCCTCATGGGATCAATTTAGTGGCGATTACTACGAATTAGAAAATACTCTACTACTTGATTGACGTTTCTTGTCTACCTCGCCTTGTTGTCGAATTCGTTTTCCTAACTTCTTAAATTCTCCGCTAGATGGCACTGCAATCACCTTTATTCTATTGGTCATAGTCACTGTGTTATATATAGATCGAACGTGTATACTCAGGAATCTTTTTATTCTGAAATTGTTGGGATGCTTAAGAACTTTAGTAAAACACTATAAAAATTATTCTCCTCGTTTAATTTCCTCTTCCTCGTTTTGCATGTACGGATTCTAACAGACAGAATGAAGGTAGCTCTAAGTGAACTTCTACTTTCCCTGCAATACATGGTAATGTATAGGGAAATCATTGGAATCATGTCGAAAATCGCAACTCGAGTTTTCGACGGATCTACATGTTTCGGGACCTCTAGAATACGAAAAAACTATTTTTAGGGAGACGCCTGTGTGTGTGTATATCTGTGCGTCTGTGCAGATTTTGTATCCACTCTAACTAAAAAACTAATTGACCGAATTTCATAAAATTTGACAGGTAAGTCACTTGTAAACGGCTCTGGTGCTAATTAGTTTTGGGTACTATTCGGGATAAAAAAACTCGCCTTTTTTTTGCGAAATGGTCCGCAAAAGTCTGTATCCACTCTACCTGAAAAATTAATAGACCGAATTTCACAAATTTCGGTACACAAGTCTTTTGTGGGTTACCCTGGTGCTGATTAGATTTTGATACGATTCGGAAAAAAATAACCTACCTTTTTTGTAAAATGGTCCGCAAAAATCGTCAAAATCTAAAATAAAAACTACGTATCCTCAAATATATCCATTAAAAGCTTGTTTTATAAGTATTTTTAACGAAGAAAAGAATAAGATTAACCCCATTACACTAGGACTAGCCGTTCTCGAGATATTTTAGTTTTTCGTATTTTCTCTACGCCACCTTTGAAAATGAGTCCAGTTCCCATTTGGAACTAAAATTAAATTAAAAGTGAATTAAATTTAATTAAAATAAAAAGAACTGCAGGGAAAGTCATGTATAATTTATAAAATCTGAATTGTATTAAAAATATGCATCAAGAATCTGAAAATTAGTTTTCTTTTATTCCAGAATTCAAAGCCGTAAACCCTCTTTTACTTATATTTAAAAGTTAATTCTGTAATAAAATTAATTCTGTAATCCTCTTCAAGTCTTGCTGCTCATAGTTTTCCCAAAACTCGATTCATCCCCCTATGTATTTCTTATCGGCTTTTCCTTAAAAAAAATAACAGGAGGATATGTCATCGGAATTCTATGGTAGTTTTACATGTAACTTATTTGCCTGTAATAATTGTTTTACGGCGTGTATTCATTTATTGCAGAGAAAATAAAATCCCCATTTATAATATTCCGTGTTAAAACAACACGATCATAAATAACATAAGTTGCTTTGCAATTTTCGATGCCCTAACGTCCTCAATATGACTCTGAAATAAATTAAAAATATAATTCAGATGCTAGATATTCTTGGCTCGTTTATTACACGGATAGAAAAAAATCTTGTGGCCAGCACATGACTTTCGCTACAGACTCATATTCACGTTCTCTTTATTGCTTTAATAATTCATTAAATTCAGTTTAATTCCACAAAATAACACTGAATGTGCACTTTTAACTCAATTTTTGCTTTTATTTGGTAATTGGGCATTTTTCAAAGGCAGGATAACAAAATGCGAAAAAACTAAAATATCTCGAGAACGGCTAGTCCTAGAGTAATTGGGTTGGTCTTATTATTTTCGTCGTCAAAAATTACGTGGAAAACAAGAATTATATTGATACATTTGTACACATACGTAATCTTTTATTTTGGATTTCAGCAATTTTCGCTGGCTATTTCGTAAAAAAGGATGGTTCTTCTTTTCCGAATCGTACCAAAATCTAATCAGTACCAGGGTATCCCACAAGTGACTTATCTACTGAATTTTGTGACATCTGGTTAATTAGTTCTTTAGATAGAGTGGAAAAAAAGATTTGTGTGTGTGTGTGTGTGTGCTGACCATTTCGCAAAAGGAGGCATGTTCTTTTATTCCGAATCGTACCAAAATCTAATCAGCACAAGAGTCATACATAAGTGGCTTACCAAATTTTCTGAAATTTGGTCCATTAGTTTTTGAGTTCGTCCATTAGTTTCTGAGTTAGTCCATTAGTTTTTTAGTTAGTCCATTAGTTTTAGAGTGGACACAGATGCGCACACAGACGTCACGCTAAAAATAGATTTTTCGTATTCTACAGGTCCCAAAATGTGTAGATCCGTCGAAAACTCGAATTGCGATTTTCGACACGATTCCAATACTTTCCCTATATATTATCCGTGTATTGCAGTGAAAGTTCGTGTTTTTGCAGTTTTACATTCTTAACTAAAATAACAAGAATGCAGGGATTGGTTTCTATTTGGAGTTCGGTATTAGAGATCGGTTTATATTTGGTGTTCAGTATTAGGGATTAGTTTCTATTTAGGGTTCGGTATTGGGGATTTGTTTCTATTTGGGGTTCGGCATTAGAGATTGGTATCTATTTGGGGTTCGGTATCAGGGATTGGTTTCTATCTGGAGTTCGGTGTTAGGGATTGGTTTCTATTTGGGATTCAGTATTAAGGATCGGTTTTTCGCTTTGGGATTCAGTATTAGGGGTTGGTTTCTATTTGGGGTTCGGTATTAGGGATTGGTATCTATTTGGGGTTCTGTATTAGGGATTGATATCTATTTGGGGTTCGGTATTAGGGATTGATTCGGTATTTGTAAATTAATTTTATTCATTTTTCTAGTTTTTAATTAATTTTAAATGAACGTGTGATTCAGTTTAGAATAGGGGTATGAACTCTTCTTAAGATATAGCACGTTTATTGAAAAAACCAATAAAACAAAAGATTTCATGACTGAGCTAATGATTTTATTTCACCACCCTTTGTGTCTATCCTTAACCGTGACCTTTCCGCAAAGAGAGCGGACGTCGGACGTTATTAATCAACTATTTTAAAAAGCAAGAAATTTATGAAAGGGCGTTTCTATGTGGCAAGTAGTACGTTCTACTCATTTTTGACTCAGCTATTAAGAATTCTTATTCTCTTTAGCGCACTTATTCCGAACAGTCATGCGAAATTTCGAAAAATTCGGAAGTTACATCTCCAGAACCGAAAGTAGAAATCCTTAGTGAATCCCTCCCGCCTTCGAAATTCGATGATAAATCTATATCAGTCATCATCTAAAGCTGTAAAGAACCTTACTTCCCTAACAGGGAATCGAACTACGGATTTTTGTACTGGCCAGCCCACGCTCTACCGTTGAGCTACTGCGACGGCTCTTTTTGTCTACAAGCTCTTATTGTCGAAGTGAACTCTGAAAATCTATAACCGATTCTGAGAAATAAATGTTTCAAGAAATTTTTTTGAATAGGAAGTGGGAAAATCCGGAAGTGGAAATCCTTAGTCAATCCCTAATCGTCTTAGAAATTAATTATTGAATTCATATCTGTTGTCATCTCAGCTTTTTCCATAGCCTATCCTGGAAAGTATATGTTGAAAGAAAAATGTAACTTTTTTAATCGAAACTGACATTTAAAGAACCGAAAGTGGAAATCCTTAGTGAGTCATCTTACTCCCTTCAAAATTTATTACTGAATCACATCAATTCTTATCTAAACTCTATCTATACCCTGAAAAATAGATGCTTCAAGGGATAATGTTAAAGCGGAAATGAAAAAGAAACTGGAAGGGAAAATTCTTACTAAATCACCCTACCTACTCCACAATTTGATGCCGAATCCATAGCAGCTATTATCTAAACTCTATTTAGAGACAATTTTGAAATACAGATGTTTCAATTAAAGTAAAAATTTTAACTGAAAATGGAAAAAAACCCAAGTACTGGAAATACCGTTAGTAGACATCCTTAGTGATCCCCTACTCCCATGAAATTCAATACTAAATTCACATCAGTCACCACCTAAACTCTATAGTAAGTAGATCCTGAAAAATAGATGCTTTAAAAATGCAATTTAGTGAAACCGTAGATAGGTTACAAATTTAGTTGACCGACAAGCAGTCAGGTTATAAATAATTTCAAACGAAGGAGCAAATCGAAACGTTACTTATTTCACTTATTTAAGAAGCCCGTGTTTATTGAATTAATAATTATTACGACAACTTTTGAGGTGTTGCATCTTGAATTCATTAAGAGTACAAACGAATCGAATTTTCGATATCAATATATCCGCTGAATAAACATTAAACAGACAATGTTTGAAATATTAAAAACCCAATAAAAGTTGAATATTTTTACCATAACAGATAACAACTGCCGTGCCGTCATATGATGTACATAAATTTAATAAAATTCCCAAACTTGGGTATTATCTTTCAAATTTAGAATAACATTTCATGAAATTCCTGATTGGAAAGTTTGTTTACACTGCGGGATTATAAGCAAGAATATGTTTAGACAAAACTAATACTTCAGATTAGCTTTCGGGGTATATTTTTGCTTATGATTTGAAAATATTGTTATAAAGATTTATATTATTTAAAGTCTCCATCACCAGCTCGCTGCGGTTAGTAATACCAATTTACCACGTATGTGCATATTAGAGTTCTAAATTAAAATCGAATAATGCCATATACTAAAATAGAAAATGTACCCGCCATTGCCCGGGGTTTAATATCAAACATTTAATTAAAATCACACCGGGACTCACAGCGGGTTCTCGAAAACCAAAGAACGCTTTAACAACAGGCCCGTCTAAAACAACAAGAACGAAAAGTCATTTGCCAATGATTAAGATAAAAACTTTACGAAAATATATCTGTGTCTTCCTATTTAGAACGACTAGATCTTCAACACAAGAAAAGTATACATTTTCTAAAATTCACGAAAATTCGTTTATTTATATTATGGATTATGTTTGAAGTTTGTTTAAAAGAGAATTTTTCAATATATCCGATGGTGTTAAGATGCGAGCACTGTAATAATATTTTCGGTCAATAAGGAACCGATTTGTATGAAAATCCAGATCCGAAAATCCGACTGCTGAATCCAGATAAATCGTGCTAAAACATAAAATAACTAAAAAACTAATTCAAATTTTTAAAAAATTTCTCATCGAGGTGCATCGTCTGAGAACTGAAGTACCTGTGTACTAAATATCATGGCCGTACGTACTACAGACAACAAAACCAGACAGGGGCGGAATAGCCCAGAGGTTAGCTCACGAGATTGTACTTAGGAAACCCGGTTTCGATTCCCGGCGCTGCCCAAACAATCTCCGTATCTACGCAAAGTACGGATATGTTAAATCTGTGGGCTCGAAAGTCCTTCTGAGAGGTTGGTGGTAGAAGGGAAATGGTGCGGTACCTGTGGGTGTCGCCTTCACTAGGTTCCGGTCTAAATTGGGTAGCACTGTACCGGTAATCCAAACAGGTGTCTTACACTTTCTGGTTGGTCGGACGGTTTGGGTCAAAAGAAAAAGACAAACAGACAGACATATTTATTTATTATTTTAAATAAATCTTTTGAGTTAATCTATATAGTACAAATATGCAGCCAACTCTTCTGCAGGATAAAGAAATTCAGCTGCCCCGCAGAATGCAGATAGTTTACTTGATATATGAAAATTAGAAATGGAAACTAATTAATTTTTTCAAAAAGCACTTAAGCACCCCTCCAGCTTTTTAGCAATCACTTTTTTAAGCAAATGAATAAAAAATACGCATATGCCAATAAAGAAGAAAAACTAGCATATGCATTGAAAATACAGTTTAAAAAACATTCTAAAACATAAATCTGAAAAAAATAAACTTCAAATCATCTCCTAGAGATCTCAATTCTCTAATAAAAACGTCTTCAAAAAAAGCTCCAAAGAAGTAAAAATAAAATTGTATATGCTATTTTCAAAAGTTTACTTTATACTTAAATCAAAATTTTAGAACACACTTATAATATTGAAATAAATCTATATTCCAAAAACGTAAAATGTATTTATAAAATCTACAAAATTAGAAAATAGCAAATTTTATGACACTCAAGTATCTAAACCCAAGATATGCGACATAGTTCTCAGAACATCTGCGAAAGAAAGTTCCCACATTCGAGCAGAATCCTCTGCTCGATAAATTGCATTTAAAAATGGCGAAAACTTGGCTAAAATGCAAGTTTTAAGTTCATAACTTTTAAACTTATTCGAATAAAAAAAAATGGTAAAGTATGTCATCCCGCGAGTTTAGATAGATGCCCCTGAATCGTAATTTGCAGATGTCCGAAGCTCCGATTTTCAGCTACAGACGATACACACAGACATGTTCTTTTATTATGTAAGATTTAAAGAGAAAGCTATCTTCAGTCGATGCTTCTAGCTCCCTTAATGAGCTGCATTGGATTCTTTTAATGCTCTTTTATTCTCTTGTTCACACGAGAATTTTTACTTTCCAATGTGTAGTAATGAAAGTATTACACTTGCAACCGAGATTCTCTGTCATTTTTCGGTGCAATTTTTACTTTTCAATATGTAGTAATGATGAAAGTATTACACTTGCAACCGAGATCCAACCCAGATTCTCTGCCATTTTTCTAATGCGATTCCTACAGAACTAAAACTCGGAAAAAGACGTTCACAGTAAAAGGTGGACCTTGCATCTTACGGAAAGTTCAATGTGGGTAGAGTGCCTGTATTTGCGTCTCGATTAAATCTCTTGTTAAGAGGTTTTGGACTTTTATTTTCATTTGAAATCAGTTGGATGCAGATAGTTAATTATCATGCACTGTGTTCTTAACGAAAATTTGGCCACGCAGTTAATTTTTACAGCAGATGTTTAATTTAATTTCCAGCAAGTTAATTATCTTATTTCAGATTGTTCTGTCAAATATTCTTACTACGGTGACACGAATTTACCAAAGGATTTCATATATATTTTACTGCTATGATTTAATTTAAATTGGAAAATTAAAAACCTTCTTATTCAATTGTTTCATTTATTGACTTTAATCGCAAGTAAGAGATATGTAGTATAAAATTCTGTCATTTCTGAACTTTTAAAATGTTAACAGTGTATATTAGAAATTATTACAATTCCCTAGAGTTAAGAATTTTGTAAATATTTTAAGAACAGCGAGAAAATTAACATTTTAAATTAACTTTCGTAATTAATTCATACATTTCTAATAAACTAATATATCTGTAGACATGGAATAGATTCGCATTTATATAAATGTAGACATAAAGATATTTTGCAATATATATTTATTATATCATTTTTCATTTCAGGTTTTAAACAAGGAAAGTTCTTGAAGATCAACTTTAGTAAGTATAACATTTATATAAATTGAGAAAATATCTTTGCGAACAAGTAGTAAATAACTAAAACTCAATGCAAAATTTCGCAGAAGTAAATGCAGAATGTAGACGATAGTTTTGGAAATTCTTGGTTTTCCTTCGTCAGTTCAAGCCTCATTTGACTTCTCTGTCATTACTCTAGATGGCGTTGCTATATTTTATTCGTTGGTTCAACCATTTTTCTACAGCGGTATTGTTTAACTCTCTCTCGACGTATTCAAACTGAAGAAGTAAATCCAAGAATTTCCGAAACGATCATCTCTATATTTATTTGAGCAATATTTACAGTTGTGTTTTAATTATTTATGACAGTAATCGATTTACGAAACAGAATATTTTATGTTCGGAAATTTCTTTCCACTTCTAGAAAAGATAGAGATCTGAAATTTGCTGCACAGATCAATTTTTCGATTAAACTTCAAACTTATCAAAATTCATATTATGAGACAGGAGAAAGTCGAGACTCAATGCAAAAGCATTCGAAATATAGTATAACATATTTCCATATAAGATAGAGACTTGAAATTTTGTACATAGATAGTTTGATACAAGCAACGGGAGTGGATTTAAGTGTATTTAAATTTACATTATAAAGGTTATAAGCGAAGATATTCAAACGTGGAGTAATTTCAAAACGCAATCTGGGATATAAATATGAAATTAAATGCACGCATAGATAGTTTGAATAGTTTGATACAGTTAATGAAAAAATTCAAAGTTTTTTAAAAAATAATTTTAAATCATAAGCAACATCGAATATCACTTACGAATTTATATAATCTCTGCTACAAATTTTAATATAGTGTGCATGTTATTATGACATTTCTGTCGCCAGAGAGATTCAGATTTTCTGATTTTTAGAATTTTTAACAAGGTTTATTGACTTTCTATTGACTCTATATTAAAAACAGTAAGTACCTAACGGCGCCGGCGCCGTTATTTGGCAAATTTTGCGCCCCTCACGTTTATCTGTCTCGTACCTAGTACTAACAGTGTCTGTCGAATTTTTAAGACCCCTTAAAGCCGGGTTTTGCGTTTATGAATTTTTCCTCCTGTAAAGATCATTATTACTACTCCAACCGGAAATCGAACCACGAATCTTCGTATTGGCCAGCCGACACTCTACTGGGACGGAATTGTAAGCTCTTACCTTCGACTTGATTTCTACATTCTCCACCCTCTGTCAGATTGGCTTGCAACAACAATTTAACTGACCACCTCCTTTTACCTCAGGTTAGCCTGCTGCTGCTATTTTTATCCTCCAGGTTAGCTTCCTGTGTGGCCGTTGACCTCCCGATTTGAAATCGGATCTCAATATACCAGAGTCTACTGAATCCGTGCTAGTTGTACTAGGGTCACTTTCAGACCTCCGACATCTTTGCACTAACCTACAGGGTTGATTTGTTCGGACACCATTGTAAAGTACTTTACTGCTCCAACCTTTAACCAACCACTGATCTTCGTACTGGCTAGCCGACGTTCTGCCGTTGAGCTACTGGGGCGGAATTGCTGGGTCGTATCGTCGAAGGGGACTGACACTGCCCATTGCAGCTTCGTGTGGCCTGAGCTAAATTGCGAACGAATTTTATACTGACCACAATAAATAACTAAAATTATCGATTCACATACAAATTCGCAAAAATTGTGGCTTATAGCACGTGTCTTGCTGCCATTTAAAAGATATCGGTTAAATTGCATTAACATCGAAATAAACAAGCTTGCAACAGCTCTCATGAGCAAACAAAACAAACCGCTCCAACAAGACAAATTGTAAAATTAGCTCATCACCAAGCCTTTTTACAGTTATCCCCAACCAACCAGATTAAACGCGTTAAATCAAGTCTAATTGAGAGGAACCTCACTAAGCCTCTAAGAACATCGACGTCACATTCTGCTTTCACACCTCAACCAAGTCTAAAGACATTTCTTCATTCCTTATCTTCCCTAATACATCGGACCATAAGAATTTGTTCACTTATCCTCCACAATACTTTCATCCTCAACAAACAAAATGATCAATGGCTTCACCCCCATTACACACCAAATACTTGTATACAAAATGTAAATGAATATGGAGTGTCATATTTGTACTTTGTTGGTTTTACCCTATGCTAAGTAGTAAATGGACGGAAAGTTCCTTTACAAAGGGTTAGATGCCTGCGCACATCGAAGCCCCCAGCATGGATACGAAACAACAAAGCAGAATTTGAGCTTTAATTGTTAATATAAATGCAAAAAATATGATGTGGACAACACATGACTTTCCTTATATACTGTAATGAATTTACTACTTTTACAGTAAAAAAATAGGTTTTACGTATAATAGATACTAATATTCTTTCCAAGATATTGAATTTTCGACAATTATTCGTCATTTTCATTGATTTAGCGTCATTTTTATTCATTTGGAGAGATTTTCGTTAATTTAGCAACATTTTAAAAGTTGGCCAAGTTGGCCAAATTCGTCGCCAAATTCTCGCCAAGCGTTATGGACGAAGAAATAAGTTATTTTTACAGTAGATAAATGACTATTGGCGTTCAAATGCAAAAGTTTTACTTAAAGTATCTTTTTTCATGAATGAAACGAGCTAGATCCACGAGAATGATGTCACCCAATTTATCGCATGGTATTACATATGAAAAGTGAACATGTTTCTCAACAAGAAATATTTTTTTTTATTTTATATGACTTTTTGATAATTTTTTTCATAATAAACTCCAGTAGTATCAACCGATTTAGGTTTATATAGACACAAACCCATTGGGTCAGCTCCTGAGCTCGGCATTATAAATAAATAAATAAATAAATAAATAATTTTATTGTGATGAATGCGCAATAAGTGCGAAACCGGTCCATGGATGCTGGTATCTGCAGTGAGAGTATCTTCTGAAACTCTTATTCAGTCTGTGAAAATTGGCATAGAGCTGAAAAATAGAATAGGTCCAAAATTGATCCAGTCGTCAATGGATCTAGTTGTCTGCTGCTAAAATCAGGTACTCTTATCTGCAATGTATCGATTTGATAAAATGTTCTAATGCTGCAGAATATAGTGAATTTCAAAAAAAGAATTCACTATACACTGTACAGCTCCCTATTATTTTTTTTAATTCCATATTGATACCAAACAACATGATTTACGAATGAGTAATTTACAAACGTTATTGTCGTTTACCGAAGGGCAACAACCATATTCACATATTCCACGATTTGGGTTTGGTTACGTTTTTCGCTTTTAATAAAGTAACGAATTACGTTATTTATTTTACAACTTTCAACTAATTAATCAAATCTAAACCAGATTAAAAGGTCCATATATACACCGAAGCTTCTCCGTAAGTGTACAGTTAAACTTAACCGACACTTAGCTCCGGTCACTTGAGAAAGAGACTATCAAATCCAATACAATAAAATAATTTTGAGTCGATTTACTAATGTAAATAATACTATGTAAAAATTTATACTAAAAGCATTCCTTTTGAAGATATCTTTGACATAAAGAAATCAAAATTAAAGGTATTTTACATTTATTAACTTTCAGTGAATAACAATTTTCAAATGATTTTTCACGGGTAACTCACACGTTACGAAAGGTTGTCATGGTTTGACGCACGATAATGACTGTGTTTTTTTAACACTTTACAACAAATTTGAAAAGTGTTTATGACTTTGTTCATTCTGTCTGTCTGTCTGTCTGTCTGTCTATCTGTCTGTCTGTCCGTTAGCACGATAACTGCCGTAAAAATGACTTAATCAAAATGAAATTTTAGTATGTTGTTCAGACGGTCTGTAGGACCTATGGAAATATAAATGAATAATATCACCCAATTAGTTATGGATTGAACTCGAGTTGAGCCCTATGGGACCTAATTTTTCAAACATTTTTTAAGCGGATTTAAAATTCACAAATTGCTTCGAAATTTTTGAGTAATATTCAAATTGTTCCACGAAATATATAAAAAAAAATCAGCGACATATAATCAGTAGTTTTTTAAATAAAAATTAAAATAATAATAACACCTTTAATATGAAGCGATCACGTAACCATGATATGAAAAGATCACGTGACCCACTTCAAAATGATATACGGCATCCATCTTGTCTCAAAATCGTGATTTTTAAAGTTCTTTTTAATTCATATTGAGTGTTGTATCCGTCCTAAAACCGTTTTAATTTTTGCTTAAATTCTGTGCATCTACATACTGAAACAACGCAACTGCAATATATTTGAGTTTAAATGCTCATCCAAATTTGATTATTTCTACGACAAAGCCTATTTTTCACCTACGTAAAATGTAAACAGCAAAATATGTAGAATGAGTTGTATTAGAATTGCTGTATTTCTTTAACACAAAAGCATTTAGTTCATGGAGTCTGCATAGGTGATATGAATGAAATATTCATTGATTTTACAAAGAGAAGAACGATTTTTTTCGATGAAGTTTTAAGCATAGAGTTTAATTACTTGTAGCTCCATGGTCTTAATTTTAAACAAAATAAATTATTATAGTATTGTGATGAATTAAATAAATGGTAATTTTTTTATGAATGAAATGCTGCTTTTATAGAGAGAGCCAGGCGTGTTATTTTTTCTATGACGTCATTTGAATGAATTTCAATTGTTTCCGATGAAGTTTTCAAATATAATAAATTATCGTAGTATTATGATAATTCTAAAATTATTACCGAGGAATGTATCGCATTTTAGAGATGTTTAAACCTGGCAATTTATATTTCAATGCCGTCATTTGAATGAAGTTCATTTTTTTCGATGAAGTTTTCAAATATAATAAATTAATGTAGTATTATGATAAGTTTTAAAATATTACCGAGGAATGTATTGCATTTTTGACATGTTTAAATAAAATTGCATTGAAGTTGGAAAGTGTTCCATAGTCAATGCTTTAAGCATGATTGATCTTTCTTGTTGCTTTTGTTTTTAGTTTTTTAATCGTAAAAGAATGCTTTCGAAATAGATAACGGCTACCCATCCTGTATTAAAAGACAAAGGGATGAAAAGCATGAAAAATCAGATGTTGCACTTCCATATGAAATCTGAAAGAGGATATTGTAAGATTCACTTGAAATATAGAAAAAAGAAAATCATCTCAATAGCTCAATTAGAGCTTCATCTGGTCAGCCGGAAATCAGAGGTTCAACAACACATCGCTGTGATATTAATTCTTCACAGTGCTGAACTTGAGGCAATTATGCCACGCAGCTGATATCAAACTTCATGTAATTCGAGATTCATGAGCTTTAATAATAACAAATCCGATACATGTTAGTTGTTGTAGGAAGTCAATAATTTCAACTATTTGGAAACGCCATTTATTGGTGGATTTTTTGTCTATAATTATACGCAGCTCGAAGAACTAATACAGATTAAAAAAGCTATACAGTGGAATTCAAGTTATTCGTAAATTATCTTGACAAAAAGAGCCCTCATTAGTAGAATCCCGGTTATCTGAATTCCAGTTGCCTGTTAAGCAGCTTAACCGAAATAGTCGATATTTTTATCATTTTTTTAAGTATTATTTTAATTAATGCTTAATTATTTTACCTACATTTTTTTTATATTTTTTAATATTGAAAATATTGTTGACGCGCATTTATGATAATAATTGATTAACGTAAATGTGAGATACAAGCATATCAATGTGTGTTACAGTGGTGATTTTAATAAAATATGTGAGATATATAGTACGTGATAAATAAATAGACAGAGGCTGCCTACTCTGATCATTGCGTATACATGATAGCTTTATATATTTACAATTTATATAGTGATTTTCTTCTGCTGCACAATTTGGCATCACTTCAAAGCTATCTTGCAATTTCTACACAATGCACTTTCTAAACAATGGCACACCAAAAAATGTTGCAACATCTTGTACTTCAATGTGCAAAAGTGCTGCGCCAAGGATCTTTGTATCCTCAGTGTGCGCAATGCTGATAATATTTATCTCATCGTGCTCTTCTACAACAGCAGTATCTCCTTTATTTAGTGCAGCAGTTATTTCCGCATTTTTTAAGTCCTGCTCACCAGTGATTTTGGCAAGACTGACCTCAACGTCGGATATACTAAAAAGCCTGTTGAACATGTCAAAGAACACTCAGGTATTAAGAATTGTATTGCTGCAATTCTTAATACCTAAGTGTTCAGAACACAGTTTCAACCAAATCAGTTTCCGCACACACCTAGTAGCATTTAATATTGGTATAATATTGAACCAATATTGTATATTTTGGCATTATATTGAAAATACATTTCCAATGTAATCCCAATATTCCAAATATTGCGGTTACATTTGCCTCCAGTATTGGCTATATATTTTCATTAGAATATTGCCCCAATATTGGTGTTATATTGGAAATGTTTTCAATGAAACGCCAATATTGGCGTAATATTGTCCCAATATTTTAAGCCAATATTCGGCCTATTCCGTTTAAATGTCCACATTTTCATACTGGTCCAATATTTCCAATATTGGCTGCAGATATTGGTCCGATATTGAATTACTACAGGGATTCACACTCTTTCAAAATCAAGCCATAACTGGCCATAACTGAGGTCCTCCCGTAATTGAAAATATCCTTATTGAAATGAATTCATAAAATGCTTTTGCCTCGTATTAACTCCATGCAAGGAGAAAACACTACAACATGAAAAACATGCAAAAGTTACAAATGTGTGAAAGTAGGGTTGCCATACTTTGACCTGCTGGGGCATGATTACTAGATTTGACGAAATATCACCAACTTGGTGACCAACTACTTTCAATGATACCGATCACTTTCTAGAACTTTCTCGAGATTATATATGAAAATCATCGCTCAGTTGGAGATTAATTAACATGACACAAGATAAATTAAATTGGGAGATACTTCAATGTTTTGAGAATAGTATTAGTTATTTCATGAATTAGTTGAGCATTTAATTGGTGTTTTGTAGTATCTGACAGTGGTTGAGTGATATCTTGTAAGACAGTTATCGACCCACTGTATGTTGTTCCTGTTTATACTTATAACGGCTTTTAAATAAAATCGTTAGTTATCCAGAAATTTGGACTGGTTCTTGTAGCCTAAGAGCAAATCCACTATTCCAGGGGATACTTTGTAACACTATTGAACCTGAATCAATCGAAAATGCTTCTGTTCCGTGCATTTCGTATAATCTTGAGTCCACTGTATTCTTTTTTTATTTAAAAAAATCTGATGTGGGAAACACATGACTTTCATTATATAATAAAATGAATTTACTACTTTTACAATAAAAGAATAGGTTTTTCATATAGTAGATATTTATATTCTTTCCAAGATACTGAATTTTCGTCAATGAGTCGTCAGTTTCATTGATTTAGTGTCATTTTTATCCATTTGGCGAGATTTTCGTTAATTTGGCAACATTTAAAAAAGTCGCAAAGTTGGCGACATTCCGCCAAATTCATTGCCAAAATCTCGCCAACCGTTATGGACTGAGAAATAAGTTATTTTTATAGCAGATAAATGACTATTGGCGTTCAAATAAAGTATTACTCAAAGTATATTTTCTCATGAATGGAACGAGCTAGATCCACGAGAATGATGTCACCCAATTTATCGCATAATATTACATATGAAAAATGAACATGTTTCTCAACAGTTAATATTTTTTTAATTTATTGGATTTTTTGATAATTTTTTTTTTAAATGTGTAATATCTCGAGAACGGTTTATGTTAGCGTTCTAAAATTTATATCAATCGTTTTCTAATGAAAAATTACATAAGAAATGTCTATTTTCTTAACTGGATTAGCGGTTTTGATTTTTTGACGATTTTTTCAAGATTTCACTCGAAAATTTAGGGAGGTTCTGAACATTTGATTGCTTATAAGAACAATAGGCTTCCAGTGTTTACAGAGTGTGATTTTTGCACCAAATTTCGTTCGAATCGGAAAATTCGTTCGTGAGTTATCGTCTCCACAGACTCAATGACACACACACACACAAATACTTTCACACACATAGACACAGACATCACTTCAAAAACGTTTGATTCGTGATCAGGGATGCTTGAAACGTGCTCTCCCATCGAAAACTCGAATTCGAATTTTCGACCCCGTTACAATACTTTCCTTATACATTATGTATATAAGGAAAGTAAAAATGACTCGCCTTGTCTCATAAACCTGTTGATACACTAATATTTTTTGTTTTACGCCGTTTAATACCGAATGTTTTTATCCCCAAGTATTTATCATCGCAGGTTGAGCAAAGCATTTAAACTTATATTCTACTTTAAATTAAATACTTGTAAACATTCTAAAAACATTAGTTACATAAAACAAAAGAACGTTCCATTTTATTGCTTTCTTTTTCATCCTTTCAAACAATGTTTCTCTATAAATTTTTTAATTATAAACGACGTGCTTCTTTTACGTTCTGTCTGAAAATCTCATTAAATGTGTTTTTAAAAGAATTCCTTCTCGACAAACAAAATGCTCTTTAAAATCATTTAAATATATTTACCAGCTTTGATGAACCATACATTAATTACATACATTAATTTCTTAGAAAATTCAATTCGTGCAAAATTCCACTTGTGTATTTATTACATTTTGCGTAATACAATTTAAATGCATTTTAAAATTGGGCCTACCGAAACGTGTCAAAAATATTCCACTGAGGAGTTTTTATCTCATACATAATCAAGGAAAAATAAATTAAAATAAACAACTTAAGCTACTATATCCGGAATTTATATGTGTTTTATAAAACAGTCTGAGTAACGCGTTTGAAATGTGTTTTATATGTAACGATGTGAAAGTACAAAGTGGTATAAATTAAAAAAGTAATTCTTAGTTTATATGTTTTATTAAGACCATTAGTTGCAAAGTATTTCCACTACGAGTGCATTGAAGTATATTAGGTTGTGCTAAAGAGGTTACAAATCAGTTCTTATATATAGGGGTTCTAGGAAGGTCAGGTCATCAGCTAGGAAGGTCAAAGGCTTATCAAAAGAGATATTTAGGGTGCGTCAAAAAGCTGATTTGCGTCTTATCAAAAATGATTATGCAGGGCGTATCAAAAGAGATTATCAAAGTTTACAAGAATTTTCATTTAGAAAAAGTGCTGTTGATTTTAATTAAAGGAGCTTATGTAATGAATCGAAGGTGCTTATATAGGGTGTATAAAAAGATCGTATTTAAAGCGCATTACGCCCACATAAAGGATCAAAGACTTATTTGGGATAAATCAAAAGAGCTTATTTATAGTGTATAAAAAGAGCTTATTTATGGCATATCAAAAGAGAATATGTTCGGTGATAACAAAAAATACTATTTATGGCGTATCAAAATAGCTTATATACTCGCGCGGAAGACAAAGGGATATTTAGGAGTGTAATGTGCAGTGGCGTTAAAGCGTAGCATTCAATATGCCCAGCACCGGAAACAAAGCGTATTACATATCCGAGCAGCAGTCTTTGGTGTAATTAGATGCTCATTTAGGGCGAGTATATGTGTTCGCGTGTGTTTTGTAATTCAAGCGTGTGCTCACGAGGCGGATGGCCACGCCTTTCGAAAAGTTTAATGAATTGATTCAATTTATCCTTGCTGTAACTCCTGGTCAGTCTCTATTATTTACATAGTACTGTTTTAGTAACGAAAGCGTTTATCACCAGATATTTTACATCAGTTAGCTCACACTGTTATAATATGTATTCTATGTTATATTAAATACTTGTCGGCGTGGTGGCCGAACGGTCAAGGCAAGCGTTTCTAGCAATCGATCGGCCGCCGCGTTGTGGGTTCAAGTCCCACGTAAGACATGGATGTTGTGTGATGTGGGCGCTGTGTGGGCAACGTCCTAGGACGACGAAATGGTTCACGATTACGACCGAATATAAGGCGAATGACGAAGAGTCTAGTGCCTGGCCATTGGGAGAAAAAAACATTAAATACTTAGAACTATTATTAGATCATTCATTACATAAAATGAAAGAAAAATCAAATTTGGGTTCTTTTGAACCTCTCAAATAATATTTCTCTAGAAATTTTCTTCATAATGAATAATGCGCTCCTGTTATTTAAATTCTATCTAAAAATCGAGTTGAATGTGTTTTTAAAAGAATTACTTCACAAAAACCAGAACACGCTTTAAAATTACCTAAATACATCTACCAGATTCAATAAACACTATCTTCTTACATTAAATTTTTAGCAAACTCGAGCCTGTGCATTTATCACATTTTACGCAATGCAATTTAAATGCATTCTAAAATTGCATCTACGAAAACGTGTCAAAAATATTAAAGCTTCCATCTCATAAAGAATCAAGGAAAATCAAATTAAAATAAACAACTTAATCTACAATATCCAGGACTTATATAAATGTTTATAAAACAGTCTGAGCAAAGCGTTTGAAATTTTTGTATGAGTAACGATGTGAAAGTACAAAATGGCATAAATTATAATAAGAATGCTTAGTTTACATGTTTTAAGGTGAATCTGTTGGAAAGTATTTCCACGTCGAATGCATTGAAGTGCATTATGTGGTGCGAAAGAGGCTTCTTAAGCCAGATTTATATTTTAAAAAGGAAATTTTTGCCTAAAAAGGCACACGACCACAAGCTAAAATATAAAATCTGATGTGGGCAACACATGACTTTCCTTATATAATGCAATAAATTTACTACTTTTACAGTTAAAAGAAATGTTATTCTTATAGTGGATACTTATATTCTTTCCAAGATATTGAATTTTCTTCAATGAGTCGTCATTTTCATTGATTTGGCGTCATTTTTATCCATTTAGCGAGATTTTTGTTAATTTGGCAACAATTAAAAATGTCGCCAAGTTGGCGACATTTCGCCAAATTCGTCGCCAAAATCTCACCACGCGTTATGGACGGAGAAATAAGTTATTCTTACAGCAGATAAATGACTATTGGCGTTCAAATACAAAAGTATTACTCAAAGTATCTTTTTTCATGAATAGAACGAGCCAGATCGACGAGAATGGTGTCACCAAATTTATCGCATGGTATTACATATGAAAAGTGAACATGTTTCTCTATAGGAAATATTTTTTTTATTTTATATAACTTTTTGATAATTTTTTTGAAAAATGTGCAATATCTCGAGAACGGTTCATGTTAGCGTTCTAAAATTCATGTCAATTGTTTTCTAATAAAAAATTACCTAAGAAATGTCTATTTGCGTAATTTTATTAGCGGTTTTGATCTTTTGACGATTTTTTCAAAATTTCACTCGAAACTTTAGGGGGTTCTGAATATTCGATTGCATATAAAAGCAATAGGCTTCCAGTGTTTATAGATTGTGATTTTTATACCAAATTTCGTTCGAATCGGTCCATTCGTTCGTCAGTTATCGTCTCCACAGACTCACTGACACACACACACACAAATACTTTCACACACATATACACACATACACACACACACAGATATCACTTCAAAAATGTTTGATTCGTGATCAGGGATGTTTGAAACGTGGGTTCCTTTCGAAAACTCGAATTCGAATTTTCGACCCCGTCACAATACTTTCCTTATACATTATGTATATAAGAAAAGTAACAAGGTGAAACAAAAATTTCAAAACAAAAAAAAACCATTTATAGTACATTTAGTATAATTACAAAGCATATTTTAATCAAGCTAAAATGTTTGCAAAACTGAAAAGCATTTAATATAATTACAAAGCATATTTTAATCAAACTGAAATGTTTGAAAAAACTGAAAAATATTTATAGTACATGTAGTATAATTACAAAGCATATTTTAATCAAACTGAAGTGCTTACACTTGTTAAACTATCAAAAATCTGCACAAGAAAAGCAATATCTCACTTTATCACGCTTAATGACAAATTTGGTCCTATATCGCCAAATTGGTGATTTCTTTAGGATTTCGCAAAATTGACGATAATTCAGTATTTCTAAAAATTAAATTAAATTTTCTCGAAAATTCACGTTACCTTATAATAGTAATTAATTTAGTATGCTTGATATAAAATACAGCGAGCTTCGCGTAGGTTTGAATTCGTTCTGTAATTAACGGTTTGTGTACGGTTGAGTTCGTTTTGTATCGTACAGTATTTAATCCTCTTCATTTTGGTAAGGGGATTCGCGAAAAAAAAAATTAATTTATTTTTATTAGGGTATAATAATTACGATTTTGTAGGGGATCTAATAAGTAAGAGTAATAATAGAACGAAATTAGTGAAAGTGTGTGCCCCGAGGCTTTTAAGAAAGTAGTGCTGCAGGCAGATGATTGGGAGGAAATATTTTTTACAACCTTATACACTGCGTAATAAGGACTTATTAAGGGCTTGGCAGCAAATATACCAACTCAATAGTTTATGAAATCATTCTGAAACCTTTCCGAATGCAAAACGACTGTCCTATTTTATCATAAAACAGACAGATCAGTCATTTCTATAAAAGCAGGAAAGCGTCTACTTCTCTATCTTACCCTGGAAAACAAGACTCATTTTGCCACCGAAACCTTTCGATACCCTTATAATTTTATTTAATGCCAATACCTAATATTACTTTCCTTATATACATAACGTATAAGGAAAGTATTATGACGTGGTCGAAAATTCAAATTCGAGTTTTCGACGGGAGAGCACGTTTCAAGCAACCCTGATCACAAATCAAACATTTTTGAGGTGATGTCTGTGTGTGTGTGTGTGTGAAAGTATGTGTGTGTGTGTGTGCGTGTGTGCGTGTGTGTGTGTGTGTGTGTGCTTCTGTCAGTGAGTCTGTGGAGACGATAACTGACGAACGAATGGACCGATTCGAACAAAATTTGGTACAAAAATCACAATCCAGAAACACTGGAAGCCTATTGTTATTATACGCAATCGAATGTTCAGAATCCCCCCCCCCTAAATTTTTGAATAAAATTTTTAAAAAATCGTCAAAAAATCAAAACCGCTAATAAAGTTACGCAAATAGACATTTCTTATGTAATTTTTCATTAGAAAACGATTGACATAAATTTTAGAACGCTAATATGAACCGTTCTCGAGATATTGTACATTTTTCAAAAAAATTATCAAAAAGTCATATAAAATAAAAAAAAGGTATTTCCTATTGAGAAACATGTTCACTTTTCTTATGTAATACCATGCGATAAATTGGGTGACATCATTCTCGTGGATCTAGCTTATTCCATTCATGAAAAAAGATACTTTAAGTAATACATACTTTTGTATTTGAGCGCCAATAGTCATTTATCTGCTGAAAGAATAACTTATTTCTTCGTCCCTAACGCTTGGCAAGATTTTGGCGCCGAATTTGGCGGAATGTCGCCAACTTGGCGACTTTTTGAAATGTTGCCAAATTAACGAAAATCTCGCCAAATGGATAAAAATGACGCTAAATCAATGAAAATGACGACTAATTGTCGAAAATTCAATATCTTGGAAATAATATTAGTATCTACTATAAGAAAAACCAATTTTTTTTACTGTAAAAGTAGTAAATTCATTACATTATATAAGGAAAGTCATGTGTTGCCCACATCAGATTTTTTTATTGTAATGAAGATTTTTATCAGCAGCTATCGAAAAGTATATTCTAAAATTTAGCAGGATCAAAAATTTTGACCTTCTCTTCTTTTACCAAAATGCTTTTGAAACATATTTTTCTCGGAATTTATTATAGATATTGATTAGATAATGACTGATATAAATTAAACATGCAATTCCAAAGGAGGTAAGCATTTTACAAATAATTTCCACTCCCAGGTATTTTTCCAGTTCCGACTAAAAGAATTACATTTTAATCTAAATATCCATTTCTCAAGATTGGCCATAGATGATAACTAATATAAATTTAGCTTTAAATTTGAATAACCTTTCTTCAAGGATCGGCACTTCCTGTTCTGCAGATGTTATTTCTTATTCAGAAACTTGCATTTTTCGTGCAACATCTATTTCTCGGAATCATCTATAGATAGAGTTTAGTTGATGACATGGATTCAGAATCACATTCTGGAGGAGGTGAGGGGTTCACTAAAAATATCCACTTCCGGGTATTTTTTACTTCCGGTTCATAAAATGTCTTGAAATATCTAGTTTTCTGTATTAACTATAAGTAGCCAATACTATAATGTAGGTGATTTAATCTATGATTAATTTAATCTTTGATTATAACTGATATGGATTTAGCATAGGGTAGCAGGAATCAAACCAGCAGGGTATTGTAGGGGATTGGGTTTCACTAAGGATTTCCACTTACGGTTCTGGAAATGTCATAATCAGTTTTCTAAAAAAAATTCATATTCGACTCTACACAATAAGCATACAAAAGAGTATAAAGTTGCATAATTGTTCCGCCAAAAATGAAGTGTACGAACTATTTACCACCATATGAAGGCTGCCTCATAAATTTCAAGTTCAACAACTCTACGTTATAATAAAGATTTTAAAATATTCTAAGAACATTAGTTACATAAATTAAAAGAAACATATTATTTGGGGCTATTTCAGCCTTTCAAATAATATTTCTCGAGAAATTTTCTTCACAATAGATAATGCGCTTCTATTATTTATGTTCCGTCTGAAAATCGCATTAAATACATTTTTAAAAGAATTAAGTCTCGACAAACAAAATGTTCTTTAAAATTGCTTACACATATCTACCACCTTCGATAAACCCTATTTTTATACATAAAATTTCAAGCAAATTCAATTTGTGTAAAAGCTGGCTTGTGCATTTATAACATTTTACGCAGTACAATTTAAATGCACTTTGAAACTGCTCTTAAAGAACGTGTCAAAAATATTAAAATCAAGAGCTTTTATCTCATAAGGAACTCAGAAAAAAAATTAAAATAAACAGCTTAAACTGCAATATCTTGAATTTATATGTGTTTATAAAACACTCCAGATAAGTCGTTTGAAACTTTTCTTATGAGTAACGATGTGAAAGTACAAAATGGTATAAAATGAAAATAACAATACCTATTTAAATTAAGAAGAACTTTAGCTACAAAGCATATCCACGTCAAGAATATTAAAATGCTTTATTTTAAACTACGGATTTATGTTTTCTAACGTTCTAAGTTTTAAAAGGAACACCGCCGTTTTTGCGAAGTTTATACATAGCTGGTGCAAATTTAAATTTAAGAATATTAGAAGACAAGCCATTTCCACCCAAGCTTCTCAAAGGGAAAATGGCTAAGTGGTCAGTGTTACACCTGCACACTTAATGAATGTTCTGAATGCCAAAACCGTTTTAAATTTTACCATACATGTAATGCACATTTTATAATTCTGTTAACGTAGAGATTGGGGTATGTGAAGCACAATTTCACCTCCGACGTTGCCTTATTTCAAGGTTTTCAGACATTTTAGGCTAAAAATCCAATAATAATTACAATATTTTTAATAGTTTAATTTGACAAATAGTCAACAAACGATTTCGGTATTGGATGCGTAACTGGGTTACTATAGTTAACAATGGAATCAAAAACTCTAAATAAATTTAATGATAAAAAATCGTCTGCTGTAGCTATAAATTAAAATATCCCAAGAACGGTTGATTATATATCCATAGCATTAAAATGGAACATTTAGAATACTTTTTCTGTGCAGGATAGTATAAAAACTAATTCTGTGTGTCGAGACGCTCTTGGCGCAAATTTTCAGTTTTCTACCTTTAATATTTTGGGCTGTATTATTCATCCCTTAGTCTCAGTCACGCAGTCTCATTCATCTGTATGATAAAGAAAAAAAAATAATTTTGCAAGTTATCATTTTTTGAACAAAATTTCATTTTTCTA
The DNA here is from genome assembly GCA_951213105.1 of Amaurobius ferox. Classification (NCBI taxonomy): domain Eukaryota; kingdom Metazoa; phylum Arthropoda; class Arachnida; order Araneae; family Amaurobiidae; genus Amaurobius; species Amaurobius ferox. Next base: position 95,039,760 of record OX578146.1, read on the forward strand.
GATTTTTCTCATTAATTAAAGGTCACGTCTCACGCGCATGCAAAGTTTCAAGTTTCTGCCTTTAGCAGCTTGGGCTGCTTAATTCATCTCTTAGTCACTCAGTCAGTCAGTCTCACTTATAGATGGCTACAGAAAACGCTTCTAAAGTTAGGAATATATTTCCATAGCAAATAACAAAGAGATTCGTGAGCGGATTGGCTCATTGTTTGCCTTTATCTGTTATAGCACAAGAAAATGTGCATTTGCCACAAATTTGCATATATATGTACAAATATCCCCTGAAGAAATTAAAGAATGGAAAAACGCTAAGCTTGGAAAATAAGAAAATAAATAAACAAGAAACACAGAAGAACTCCATTATAACATACTCCACCAACTCCATTATAACAAAATCCACCAACCCAGAATAATGTAATAAATTTTCTGGATCTCAGTATTGATTTCAACCATAATATACTTTCATTCTATATATATGATAAAAGAATGACTTATAATATTACTACAGCAGGTATCATACATTGGACCTCTAATTTACACTTGAATATATTTAGAAATGTATTCATTGGTGATCTAGCAAGAACAAAAAGAATAGTAAGCAGTGACGTCACCAGACTGGAAAGTGACAAAAAATTCTTACTACAGGCATTCATGCAAAAATATCCAAAACGATTTATGATACATTACATCAAAAATTACTACAGGAAAAACGAAATATATGGGTTGAATTTGTGTAGATATTTGAAGACTTCGTGAATTTGGATCGAACATCTTTATGCTTGTGACATCACAGACATCAAAACTGCTGAATTGAATATTTTGATGTTATAAATATGTAGCATGTGCAGGAACTTGGCTGTCTCTTGCTTGGCTGTCTTGTTATGCTTGGCGACTCATTCTCAACTCCATGCAATTCAAGTCTCTTCATAGTTATCTTTGACGTCATCCTCTCGGGGATTGGACCTGATTGCCCCCATTTTTTAAATTTTTTTGAATTTGAAAATTCTGTAATAAAATTGTAAATTTTTACTGTTCTTTTCGTGATTTATGCTCGATTTTTTGCAAAATGTTTTGTATTTTTGGATTCTACTTAGATAAACGAAAGTTTATTGATAATTGTATTTATGCAAATTTGTCACCTTTTCTTGTCTATATATAAACGATCATTCCTAATTCAATGTAGCCACTGATGAAGAGCGAATTTACGCTCGAAAGCGCTCTGGCTTTTTAAAGTTTTGTACGTCTTAAAGAAGTGAAATAAAGACCTTCTATTACAGTTGTGATCTTGTTGTTTCTGCATCTGCTTCTATGTAAAATCAGTGAATATTTCGTGCATATCACATATATCCCAAACTTCAGAGCTAAATAATTTTGCGTGAAAAATGTTTGGCAATTCTTATACAACGTACCTTAAAATCGCTTGATTTGTGTACATTCTGTATGCTATAGTATTAAAATGAGAGTTCGTTGTAAGAATAATCAAAATTTAGTGTCATTTAAAATTAAAAAAATATTGCAATTGCATTGGCACAGAATTTTAATACATAGATATTACGCAAAAATAAAACGGTTTTATGACTGATGCAAAACTCAATGTAAATAAAACTACTCTTAAACATTTACGATGGCAGTGGCTAAAATGGAGGTCATATTTTATTTTGAAATGGGCCACGTGATCGCTTCATATGTCATAGATGCAATTATTATTTTCATTTTTATTTAAAAAACAAGAAAGATCAGTCATGCATAAGCATTGATTATGAAACACTTTCCAACTGAAATGCAATTTCATTTAAACATTTCTAAAATGTGATACATTCAGTGGTGATATCTTTTACATTATCACAATACTACAGTAATTTAGTATACTTAAATATTTAAAACTGCATCGAAATATAAACCATCTAATTCTCTCTGCAAAATCAAGGAATATTTCATTGATATAGCTTGTATTCCAGACTCCAGAGCTAAATAATTTTGTGTGAAAAAAATTCCGCAATTCTTATGTAACTCACCTTACAATCGCTTGAGATAGTTGCATTCTGCATTAGTTAAAATTAGGCTTCGTTGAAGAAATATTAAAAGTTTAGGGAGCATTTAAAATCCCAACTATTGTAATTGCATAGGCACGAAATTTAGATATACAGATAATACACAGATAATATATGTGTGTGTGTATGTATTTAAAGTATTGGAATCGTGCCGAAGATCGGAACTCGAATTTTCGAAGGATCTACACGTTTTGAGACTTCTAGAAAACGAAAAAAATATTTTTAGGAAGACGTCTGTGTGTGTAAGGGTGTATCTGTGTACGTTTCTGTGTGTCTGTGAGGATATTACATCCACTCTAATTGAAAAACTAATGGACCGAAGTTCATAAAATTTGGTAGGTATCTTTTTTGTGGGAAATCCTGATGTTCATTAGATTATAGTACGATTCGTAATAAAAGAATCTGCCATCTTTGCGAAATGGCCGGCAGAAATTGCCTTTATCCACTCTAGCTAAAAACTAATGGAACAAATTTAATAAAATTTGGTGTATAATATTTCAATAACCTACAAGTGATTTATATATCAAATTTAACAAAATTTGGTAGATAAATCATTTGTAGGTTATTTTAGTACGATTCGGGAAAAAGGAACGGGCTATTTTTGCGAAATGGTCCGCAAAAATCGTTAAATATAAAAATAAAAGACTACGTGTGCTCAATTATATCAATTAAATTCCTATTTTATGCGTGATTTTTGACAACAAAAAGAATAAGACTAACCCCATTACTCTAGGACTAGCCGTTCTTGAGATATTCTAGTTTTTTCGCGTTTTCGCTACGCCACCTTTGACAATAAGTCCAGCTATCAAATGAGAACCAAATTTAAGTTTAACGTGCAAATTCAATGTCATTTAAAATACTTATGGCTGTTATTTTGTGCAGATAAACTCAAATTATTATTGAAAAAATAACGAGAACGTGAATATGAGTCTGCAGGGAAAGACATGTGCTGCCCACATCAGAATTTTTAACAATATTACAACAATGATTTATAGAAGTGAATGGGGATTATTTGCAGGCCATTTCGAAAAAAGTGTATGATCTTTATTTAAGGATCCACCAAATTTTTGTAGAATAAAATGTTCAACAAATTTAAGCTGTGTACCAAATGTTAACTCGTATGTCTAGGACGTAGGAAAGTGCATTAAAAATGCCATCAAATAAGTATATCATGAAGAGTTATATAAAATTAAAAAAAAACTTGAAAAATTGTAATCTACCAAATTTATTTTAAAATGTGAAGCCTCTCTCAAATACAAAATGATTAAATTCTTAGATATTTATTATATAATATATCTCTTTTTTCTTTCTGGAGGATGTCCCAAAAGTCAGAATTTAATTGAATTTGTTTTTTCCCTATATTAAATAATTTTTAATTAAAAAACCACGTAATATATTTTACTGAAATTTTTTTTATACATTTTATGGGATAATGTGAATATTTCCTGAAAATTTCGAAGCAATTTGTGAATTTTAAATTTGCTTAAAAAATGTTTGAAAAATTAGGTCTCGTAGGGTTCAATGTATTTCATTTTTTCAACCCGGGTTCAATAAAAAGCTAATTGGGTGAGACCGTCTGAAAAACGTACTAAAATTTCATTTTGATAAAGTCATTTTTACGGCAGTTATCGTGCTAACGGACAGACAGACAGACAGACAGACAGAATGAACAAAGTCGTAAACACTTTTCAATTATGTTGTAAAGTGTTAACAAAGTCATAAACACTTTTCAACTATGTTGTAAAGTGTTAAAAACACGAATCTCTATTAAATAGAACATGCGTGATGATTTGAATTTTATTCCCTTTAATTAACACTTTACAACATAGTTGAAAAGTGTTTATGACTTTGTTCAAAGCGAGGTAAATGAAAATAGACAATTACAAAATTGTAGATCATTGCCTAACAGGACAACAGGAATAAGCGAAACGCTTATACGGATATGCAGAAGGCAATAAATACCTCTCAAAAAGTTGTATCTTCGGAGCTTCTAACACTGTGACACCTGAAATGCTTATCAAAGTTCGTTGTAATGCTCTTTATAAAATACGAATACCCCTTTATGATGACGCAGACCATCTTAAACTCTACACCAGATTTCTGTACATAGAAGTGTTGTTTATTATATTGTTTCTGAATAGGACGGAAATTCGCTGTTATGTCAGATAAATGTCTTCTGTGACAGTTTTATTGCCGATTCCTACTAAGTATACAATGCTCTACAACTTTATAATTAGCTTATTTTTGTTATATTACTATATTTCCGAATTTGTTGTACTTAATTTTCAAATTCAGCATTAGGGGCGCTGCAGTTTAGAATTTAGTTTAGAGAGGGAGATAAGATCAATATAGATATAAACGTCATCGTCATAGATAAAAAATGTCTTGTATAGGTAAGAACGTCATTTTATCCATTTCATACGATTTTATATTGGGGGTTAAATTCCATTAGCCCTTGAATCTGTTAGTGGGACACTGCGAATACTTTTGCCTGACGTCACGGACAAAAAATTCAAAATTTCAATTTACGATTCAACACCTAAAACATCGTGCCGCTGAATAGAAAATTGAAATTTTGGCACTGTTGATCGTCAAAAACATTGATCCCCGGCCACACACCTAGATGTTCTAAGCCATCAAGACGATCCGTGTGTTCTGGAAATACAACCTGTTAGTCGTGTAGGGAAACTCACGTCCCAATGACGTCATCTTTTTTCTGACTAATATACATCACGTTCAAATTTATGGCCACGCACCGATCTAGAAAAGAAAAGATTCTAAATATTCTCCCTTTCTTCCCTTTTTATAGACGCTTTTATTATTTCTCCAGAGAAATCATCAAAAAATCCCTACACGTGCCAGGCAGATAAAATTGCTGTTTTATAGACATATTAACCACGACCAATAAAATGATAACGACAGCCCCGAAAAAAATTATAGAAACAGACTGGATCACTTAAATGATAATCGCTATTATTACATGTGATGTGATAATAGGGGAAATAATTCCTACAAAAAATATATTTCAACAAAAACAGTTATTGGTATCGGCTCTAGTATCTTAAAAAGTAACCAAATGGCTTGTAATGATTACTGTAGGAATGTTGTTCTTTTTGTGTGGCTTGTACGTGATTTCAAAAGATTTTTACTTGTTACGTACAAAATCAATAGTCCCCTATTTCGTGTCCAAAATTCCTGATAATGGGGATATCTTATTTTGTAAATTTGATTATCAAAACAAATTATGTGAGTTTACAGTGATGTTTACTTATATAAATTGAGTGGATTTACTTATTTCAAAGAATGATCAAAATGGCCTCTCTTCCTCCAATGGCAGTCAACATTTTGATCATTTATAAATATACTGGCTAGTGTGTATTTTTACTTTCCCTGCAATACATGGTAATGTATTGGAATCATGCCGAAAATCGCAACTCGAGTTTTCGACGGATCTACACGTTTCGAGACCTCTAGAATACGAGAAAACTATTTTTAGCTTGACGTCTGTGTGTGTGTCTATCTGTGTATCTGTCTGTGCAGATTTTGTATCCACTCTAACTAAAAAGGTAATTGACCGAATTTCATAAAATTTGGTAGATAAGTCACTTGTGGGCGAATCTGGTGCTGATTAGTTTTGGATATGATTCGAGATAAAAAAAAACCGCCTTTTTTTTGCGAAATGGCCCGCGAAAGCTTGTATCCACTCTAGCTGAAAAACTAATGGACCTAATTTCCCAATTTTCGGTAGATAAGTCACTTGTGGGACACCCTGGTGCTGATTATATTTTAGTACAATTCGGAAAAAATTAACCTGCCTTTTTTTGCAAAATGGCCCTCAAAAATCGCCAAAATCTAAAATAATAAACTACGTGTGCTCAAATATATAAATTAAATGTTTGTTTTATACGTAATTTTTAACGATGAAAAGAATAAATTCAACCCCATTACACTAGGGTTGGCCGTTCTCGAGATATATTAGTTTTTTCGTATTTTCCCTACGTCACCTTTGAAAATAAGTCCAGTTATCAAATGAGAACGAAAATTGAATTAAAAGTGAATTAAATTTAATTAAAATAAAATGAACGTGAATATAAGTCTGCAGGGAAAGTCATGTGCTGCCCACATCAGATTTTTACTTTCCCTGCAATACATGGTAATGTATAGGGAAAGTATTGGAATCCTGTCGAAAATCGCAACTCGAGTTTTCGACGGATCTACACGTTTCGAGACCTCTAGAAAACGAAAAAACTATTTTTAGCGTGACGTCTGTGTGCGTGTCTGTGTGTCTGTCTGTGCAGAATTTGTATCCACTCTAACTAAAAAACTAATAAACTGAATTTCATAAAATTTGGTTGGTAAGTCACTTGCGGGCGAATCTGGCGCTCATTAGTTTTGGGTACGATTCCGATTAAAAGAAACCGCCTTTTTTTGCGAAATGGACCGCAAAAGCTTGTATCCACTCTCGCTGAAAATCTGATGGACCGAATTTCACAAAATTTGGTAGATAAGTCGTTTGTGGGTCACCTTGGTGCTGATTAGATTTTCGTACGATTCGGAAAAAATAACTTGCTTTTTTTGCAAAATAGCCCAAAAAATCGACAAAATATAAAATAAAAAACTACGTATGCTGAAATATATCCATTAAATGCTTGTTTTATACGTAATTTTTAGCGAACAAAAGAATAAGACCAACCCTACTACACTAGGACTAGCCGTTCTCGAGATATTTTCGTTTTTTCTCTACGCCACCTTTGAAATAGAGGACAGTTAACAAATGAGAAAGAAAATTGAATTAATATTGAATTAAATTTAATTAAAATAAAGATAATATATATATATAAGTCTGCAGGGAAAGTCATGTGCTGCCCACATCAGATTTTTACTTTCCCTGCAATACATGGTAATGTATAGGGAAAGTATTGGAATCATGCCGAAAATCGCAACTCGAGTTTTCGACGATCTACACGTTTCGAGACCTCTAGAATACGAAAAAACTATTTTTAGCGTGACGTCTGTGTGTGTGTCTGTTTGTGTGTCTGTGTGTCTGTCTGTGCAATGTATGTATCCACTCTAACTCAAAACCAAATGGACCGAATTTCATAAAATTTGGTAAGTCACTTGTGTGTGACCCTGGTGCTGATTTGTTTTGGGTACAATTCGGAACAAACCAACCCGCCTTTTTTTGCAAAATGGCCCTAAAAAACTGCCTTTATCCACTGTAACTGAAAATCTAATTGATCAAATTTTACAAAATTTGGTACATAATTCACTTGTAGGTCACCCTGGTGCTGATGAAATTTTGATACGATTCAGAAAAGAACAACCTGCCTTTTTTTACGAAATGGCCTGCAAAAATTGCATATTCCCGCTCTAACTTAACTAATCGACTAAATTTCATAAAAGTTGATAGATAAGTCACTTATGGTCGACCCTGGTGCTGATTAGATTTTGGTATGGTTCGGAAAAGAACAACCTACTTTTTTTTTACGAAATAGCCTGCAAAAATCGCAAAAATCGAAAAAAAAAGACTATATATGCTCAAATATATCAAATGAATTTTTGTTTTATACGCAATTTTTGACGAGGAAAAGAATATAACACACTCCATTATATTTTAAGACTAACCGTTCTCAAGATATTTCAGATTTCTAGCATTTTTGATATGCCGATTTAGGGAAAATGTCAAATTACCAAATAAAAATAAAAATTGAAATAAAAATGCAAATTCAGTGTTATTTGGTGCGATAAAACTCACTCTAACGAATTATTAAAGAAATAAAGAAAATATGCATTTGAGTCTGCAGGGAAAGTCATGTGCTGCCCGCATCAGATTTTTACTTTCCCTGCAATACATGGTAATGTATAGGGAAAGTATTGGAATCATGTCGAAAATCGCAACTCGAGTTTTCGACGGATCTACGCATTTCAAGACCTCTAGAATACGAAAAAACTATTTTTAGCGTGACGTCTGTGAGTGTGTGTCTGTCTGTCTGTGTGTCTGTGTGTCCGTTTGTCTGTGTGTCTGTGTGTGTGTCTGTCTGTCTGTGTGTCTGTCTGTGCAATGTGTGTATCCACTCTAACTCAAAAACTAATGGACCGAATTTCATAATATTTGGTAGGTAAGTCACTTGGATATGATCCTTATACTGATTAGCTTTGGGTACTATTCGGAATAAACCAACCCCCTTTTTTTGCGAAATGGCCCTCAAAAATTTCCTGCATCCACTGTAACTGAAAAACTAATTGAACAAGTTTTACAAAATTTGGTACATAAGTCACTTGTAGGTCACCCTGGTGCTGATTAAATTTTGATACGATTCGGAAAAGAACAACCTGCCTTTTTTTACGAAATGACCCGCAAAAATTGTATATTTCGACTCTAACGCAACTAATCGACTAAATTTCATAAAAGTTGGTAGATATAAAAGTTGGTTGATATATTCCATAAAAGTAAGTCACTTATGGTCGACCCTGGTGCTGATTAGATTTTGGTACGATTCGGAAAAGAACAACCTGCGTTTTTGAGGAAATGGCCCGCAAAAATCGCCAAAATCGAAAACAAAAGACTATATATGCTCACATATATCAAATGAATATTTATTTTATACGCAATTTTTAAAGAGGAAAAGAATATAACACACTCCATTATACTTTAGGACTAACCGTTTTCAAGATATTTGAGATTTCTTGCATTTTTGTTACGCTGATTTCGGGAAAATGTCCAATTACCAAATAAAAACAAAAATTGAATTAAAAATGGAAATTTAGTGTTATTTGGTGCAATTAAACTCAATCTAATAAATTATTAAAGAAATGAATAAAATATGAATTTAAGTCTGCAGGGAAAGTCATGTGCTGCCCACATCAGATTTTTTATTTTGTGATATAATGAATTTTAACGTAAAGTGAAAGAAACATTGTTTCATTTACAATAGAAATTCATTTATAATGCGGATGTATTTCCTCAAAAAGGAAAATTTTACATATTATTTCTGTTATTATTTTTACAATGAATATACTAGATTCTAGGTAATACCCGAAGCGAGTATACAATCCACACACCAAATTATAGAATCATTTTTGTTCTTAAAAAAATAATTGTTGCATTTTTAGGATACATGCAACACATCTATATAACTGTTATGATATCGGATGAAATAACCAAATTTAAATATATAGACGAAAAATGTTCACTACGAGATTTTTATAAAAGTTCTTCTACCAACATATATATAGCTGAACTGAATACTATATATATTAACATGAGAGTAAGAAAAAGAAATTCCAAACTTTCGCCAATCGTAACTATTGGATTGTTGGGATAAGAGTAGGGTCATGAAAACAGTTATGGCTTAGATATGCTTCACACGACATCTGTATATAGTGCTGAATGGGTGTAAGACGGGAGAGCCGTCTCTCGTAATGTCCACCTCGCATTGTATCGATGTTGATGTTGAATGGGTGTATTTCAGCTGTAGCTAAGTATTATTGACTCGAATATCCTCACTAAGGGATTGTTGGGATAAGAGAAGGGTCATGAAAACAGCTATGGCTATGATATGCCTCACGTGACATCGGTATATAGTGCTGAATGGGTGTAAGGCGGGAGAGCAGTCTCTCGTAATGTACACCTTGCATTGTATCGGTGTTGATGTTGAATGGGCGTGTTTCAGTTGTAGCTAAGTATTAACTCGAAAATCCTAACTAGGGGATTGTTGGGATAAGAGTAGGGTCATGAAAACAGCTATGGCTATGATATGCCTCACGTGACATCGGTATATAGTGCTGAATGGGTGTAAGGCGGGAGAGCAGTCTCTCGTAATGTACACCTTGCATTGTATCGATGTTGATGTTGAATGGGCGTGTTTCAGTTGTAGCTAAGTATTAACTCGAAAATCCCAACTACGGGATTGTTGGGATAAGAGTAGGGTCTTGAAAACAGCTATGGCTATGATATGCCTCACATGACATCGGTATATAGTGTTGAATGGGTGTAAGGCGGGAGAGCAGTCTCTCGTAATGCACACCTTGCATTGTACCGGTGTTGATGCTGAATGGGCGTAATTCAGTTGCAGCTAAGTATTGACTCGAAAATCCTAACTAAGGGATTGTTGGGATAAGAGTAGGGTCATGAAAACAGCTATGGCAATGATATGCCTCACATGACATCGGTATATAATGCTGAATGGGTGTAAGGCGAGAGAACAGTCTCTCGTAATGTACACCATGCATTGTATCGGTGTTGATGTTGAATGGGCGTATTCCAGTTGTAGCTAAGTATTGACTCGAAAATCCTAACTAGGGGATTGTCGGGATAAAAGTAGGGTCATGAAAACAGCTATGGCTATGATATGCCTCACATGACATCGGTATATAGTGCTGAATGGGTGTAAGGCGGGAGAGCAGTCTCTCGTAATGTACACCTTGCATTGTATCGGTGTTGATGTTGAATGGGCGTATTCCAGTTGTAGCTAAGTATTGACTCGAAAATCCTAACTAGGGGATTGTCGGGATAAAAGTAGGGTCATGAAAACAGCTATGGCTATGATATGCCTCACATGACATCGGTATATAGTGCTGAATGGGTGTAAGGCGGGAGAGCAGTCTCTCGTAATGTACACCTTGCATTGTATCGGTGTTGATGTTGAATGGGCGAATTCCAGTTGTAGCTAAGTATTGACTCGAAAATCCTAACTAGGGGATTGTTGGGATAAGAGTAGGTTCATGAAAACTGTTATGGCTTTGATATGCCTCACACGACATCGGTATATAGTGCTGAATGGGTGTAAGACGGGAGAGCCTTCACTCGTAATGTCCACCTCGCATTGTATATGTGTTGATGTTGAATGGGCATATTTCAGTTGTAGCTAGGTATTGACTCGAAAATCCTAACTAGGGGATTGTTGGGATAAGAGTAGGGTCATGAAAACAGCTATGGCAATGATATGCCTCACATGACATCGGTATATAGTGCTGAATGGGTGTAAGGCGGGAGAGCAGTCTCTCGTAATGTACACCTTGCATTGTATCGGTGTTGATGTTGAATGGACATATTTCAGTTGTAGCTAGGTATCAACTCGAAAATCCTAACTAGAGGATTGTTGGGATAACAGTAGGGTCATGAAAACAGTTATGGCTTTGATATGCCTCACACGACATCGGTATATAGTGCTGAATGGGTGTAAGACGGGAGAGCCTTCTCTCGTAATGTCCACCTCGCATTATATCGATGTTGATGTTGAATGGGCGTATTTCAGTTGTAGCTAAGTATTGACTCGAAAATCCTCACTAGGGGATTGTTGGGATAAGAGAAGGGTCATGAAAACAGTTATGGCTATAATATGCCTCACATGGCATCGGTATATAGTGCTGTATGAGTGTATGACGGGAGAGTCGTCTCTCGTAATGTACACCTTGCATTGTATCGGTGTTGATGTTGAATGGGCATATTTCAGTTGTAGCTAGGTATTGACTCGAAAATCCTAACTAGGGGATTGTTGGGATAAGAGTAGGGTCATGAAAACAGCTATGGCTATGATATGCCTCACGTGACATCGGTATATAGTGCTGAATGGGTGTAAGGCGGGAGAGCAGTCTCTCGTAATGTACACCTTGCATTGTATCGGTTTTGATGTTGAATGGTCGTGTTTCAGTTGTAGCTAAGTATTGACTCGAAAATCCCAACTAGGGGATTGTTGGAATAAGAGTAGGGCCATGAGAGCTGTCATGACTATATTATTCAAATAATTCAATTTCAAATTAACTATTATTCCGTTATAGATTTATATATTGCCATCTTTTTTTAGAATTACTTTTATTTTCCTTGGAAAATAACGTTTCTAAAAGCTTAACATTCGAATAAATCGAGTTCTAATCATTCAAAAAGTCTGTCGAGTTCTAGTTTCTCATATAAGAAAACAGCATGTAAAATTTTATAATGTTAGATGAATTCGTTCTTGACTACCACCATTGTTTTTGATCAGGGAAAAATATAAATAAGTTTTTAAATTTTGATAATTGGAATCAATGCATAATATAATAAATTTTACTCAAGATTTTTGCATACTTATATTATGTAAAAATTTGTTTTCTACGTAATATTAAGTACATTATACATATACATTATAGATTATATTCATTATGCGATAATTTCGTTACCATCATTCTTATAGATCTAGCTCGCTGCATTCACTAGAGCAGATACTGTGGACAATAGTTATGTATTTGGTCGCCATTACTCATGTATCTACTATAAAAATAACTTGCTTCTCCTGCCATAACTCTCGAATCGCAACTCGAGTTTTCGACGGATCTACACTTTTTGAGACCTCTAGAATACAAAAAACCATTTTTAGCGTGACGTCTGTGTGTGTGTCTGTCTATTTGTCTGTCTGCCTGTGTGTCTGTCTATCTGTGCAGATTTGTGTCGACTCTAACTAAAAAGCTAATTGACCGAATTTCATAACATTTCGTAGGTAAGTCACGTGCGGGTGGATCTGGTGCTGATTAGTTTTGGATACGATTCGGGATAAAAGAACACGTCTTTTTTTTTGCGAAATAGCCCGCAAAAGCTTGTATCCACTTTAGCTGAAAAAATAATGAACCGAATATCACAAAATTCGGTTGATAAGTCACTTGGGGGTCACCCTGGCACTGATTTGATTTTGGCAGGATTTGGAAAAAAATAAGCTGGTATATTTTTTTTTTTTTTTTTGCAAAATGGCCCGCAAAAATCGTCAAAATCTAAAGTAGAAACTACGTATGCTCAAATTTATCCATTTAATGCTCGGTTTATACGTAATTTGTAACGATGAAAGGAATAAGATCAACCCCATTACACTAGGACTAGCCGTTCTCGAGATATTTTACATTTTTCGTATTTTCTCTATGCCACCTTTGAAAATAAGCCCAGTTATCAAATGAGAGCGAAAATTGAATTAAAAGTGAATTGAATTTAATTAAAATAAAGAGAACATGAATATAAGTCTGCAGGGAATGTCATGTGCTGCCCACATCAGATTCTTACTTTCCCTGCAATACATGGTAATGTATAGGGAAAGTATTGGAATCATGCCGAAAATCGCAACTCGAGTTTTCGATGGATCTACACATTTCGAGACCTCTAGAATACGACAAAACTATTTTTAGCGTGACGTATGTGTGTGGGTGTGTCTGTCTGTCGGTCTCTCTGTGTGTCTGTCTGTGTGTCTGTGCAATGTATGTATCCACTCTAACTCAAAAACTAATGGACTGAATTTCATAAAATTTGGTAGGTACGACCCTTGGGTGTGACCCTGGTGCTGATTAGTTTTGGTACAATTCGGAAAAAAGGAATCCGCCTTTTTTGCGAAATGGTCCGCAAAAATCTCATGTATTCACTCTAGCTAAAATACAAATTGACCAAATTTCACAAAATTTGGTAGATAAATCACATGTGGGATACTCTGGTGCTGATTAGATTTTAGTACGATTTAGAAAAGAACAATCTGCATTTTTTCAGGAAATGGCCGGCAAAAATTCCATGTATCCACCCTAGCTAAAATACTAATTGACCAAATTTCACAAAATTTCGTAGATAAGTTACTTGTGGGATACTCTGGTGTTGATTAGATTTTTATACGAATCGAAAAAGAGCAACCTGCCTTTTTTTACGAAATGGCAAGCTTAAACCGCTAAAATCTAAAAAACAAGACTAAATAGTGTATGCTCAAATGTATCAATTAAATTCTTGTTTTATACGCAATTTTTGACGAGGAAAACAATATAAAGAACTCCATTATACTTTACGATTAACCGTTCTCAGGATATTTGAGATTTCTTGCATTTTTGTTACGCCGATTTCGGGAAAATGTCCAATTACCAAATAAAAAGATAAAATGAATTAGAAATGCAAATTTAGTGTTATTTGTGCAGTTAAACTCAATGGCCTGCAAAAATCGCCAAAATCGAAAAAAAAAGACTATATATGCTCAAATATATCAAATGATTTTTTGTTTTATACGCAATTTTTGACGAGGAAAACAATATAACGAACTCCATTATACTTTACGATTAACCGTTCTCAAGATATTTGAGATTTCTTGCATTTTTGTTAAACCGATTTTGGGGAAATGTCCAGTTACCAAATAAAAAGATAAAATGAATTAGAAATGCAAATTTAGTGTTATTTGTGCAATTAAACTCAATGTAATGAATTGTAAAAGAAATGAAGAGAAGATGAATATGAGTCTGCAGGGAAAGTCATATGCTACCCACATCAGATTTTTTTTTATTGATAACGCAGACGATTCCCTAGTTGCATGCCACTCTTGGCCCAATATTAGAAGCCAGCATAGCACTGATATGATACAACATTACAATGCTAATACCTAATTAATATTTTCAGCTAATATATCCCAATATTGACGTTACATTGGAAATATCTCCAATGAAACGTCAAAATATGCAATATTGGCCCAACATTGGATCCATATTGGCATGCTACTAGGGTTCGTACCTAATTACCTAACATCTAGCTGAAAAACTAGCAAGTGAAGTCGACACTTTTCTTAATCTGGCCAATGTCTGTTACCATTGAAAATTATTATATCAAATTTTCACAGAAAAACTTAATTATTTCGGTAGACATCGCGCTCTGTATAGAATTTTTTGATTTTCGAAAATAATTGTTCAAAATCTGAATATTGGTAACCTACTTTTAATTCCTCCCCTCCAAATCAATACATATCATACTGACAACTGTACCAAATTTCAATTGATAGGTTCATTCATTCTGCTCTAGACAACCCGTATTTTATATTTGTATTATGACCCATTACTTTTAATTTTTGAATCTCATTGCATTTAGTTTTCCATGCATTATATTCTCAATTAAATAAATAATAATATATTCCAAATCATATTAAGCCAATGAATATACCAGTGTATAAATATTACGTTTTTTGTTCGGCCTAATTATCCGTTACAGGAGAAAAAAGCTTAAAACTTATAATAGCCAAACAAAATGTCAAAAAAACTTTCAAAACTTCCAACTAGTTCATCGTTAGTTTCATCATAAATCAATGTCAAAAGATTATTCCGAAAAGATATTTTAAAAAACAAAATTCTATTGCAAAAACTCATTGGAGAAGAATTGCTACTAAATAATTTCCACCCCAGAGCATTTAAAATTTATTTTCTATTACTAAATGCAAATTCCATGCTGAGAGCTTTTCGGAACTTTGCTTTTCTAATCTTTAACATCTATTTCCCAATAAATATTTGGTTATGTTCGTACTTCCATATTTTTCTACATTAAGCAATTAAACCAAAAGTCTTTAAGATGCTGGCACACTCATTAAAAAAAATATATTTCTACGTTCTAGAAAATGTACCCATTGTTCCCATAGTTAAAACAGGAATTAATTGAATTCATTCATTCAACATATAAAATTAAGGACAAAACGTTTTAAAAAAACAAAAAGTCTTTTATTTAACACATCCTAAAAGACGTACAATATATATATATATATATATTAAAACGTTTTTTTTTAAAACGTTCTGTCCTTAATTTTATCTATTGAATGCAGACGTGATACCAATCTTGACCATTCATTCAAGTTTTTAAAAGGCGGCTGAGGTTAAGAAAATAAATATATATATTTTTTAATTTTGGAGGTAGAACAATCAATTTAATTGGTCCATTTTGAGCTATTTCTGTAGAAATTGTCACCTGTGAGTCTTTCCGTAGTTTCGTTGTTTGAGGGAGATAAAGAAAACGATGTTGATAAAGAAATCGAAGTCGATTTTGTTTACCAGTAAAATATTCGCAAATATTATTTTGCAATCGACAAAATGTTTTAATTTTAACAACGTGCAGTAAATGGCACAACCAATTTTATGGACCGAATTTTGATGTTTACGTTCATATCGTATAAATCTATTCACATTTAAAAACACTCAACGATTTGTTTCCTCTCATGAGTCCAAATACTTTTTGTAACAATTCCGTGGCTATGCAGCGCTTTAATTTTTCGCTACATATGACACACGTAAACAAACACACAGAAATGTCCTTTTATTTATATATATATTCAAAAATAATTACTTTGGTATAAGATAATAAAAGGTTGATATGTCTCCTAAGTTGTTAAAATTGGCATTTTGAAATGCTGTATTGTTTCAAATGTCCTTTTGTAATTATGCACTGCACTTCAGTTTATTTCAATTACAGACTGGTTTTTATGAAATATTTTCTGCTTATTGGGATATAATTTCTGTTGTTGGTAAATTATCGGATGATAAAAAGATACTTTTGCAAGTGCTGCCAATTACCAAAATGGTTTTCTAAAATCTTTAAACATTTGATGTATCCAACACTTTACTTTACCTACGCTGTGAAGAATATATGCACCCAGCTTTCCTTTAGAACACAGAAATCGAGCTGTGCTTTAGAATGTAGAAAGATTTCATAATGTTCAGAAGTTAATAAAAAGTTAACAAGAAAACTTCCTCGAGTCGAGGCTTTTAGCTCTCGAATGACGCTGGATTAGATTGCTTTAGTACTTGTGGTGCTCAAAAAGGGGTAACTCTATATTGGCTTTTATACTTATTAAATTATTCATAATTAACTTGGCCGTAATATCGTACTTCGTGAAACACATTGCATTGTGCCTCTATTAAAACCCACCATATTTTTTACCTGTTCTCACATTACTCATATGTAGTTTTAAAAACAAGAGAGTGATTTTGATTGGAATCTGCAATTTAAAGTCCATTCCAAAATGTTACGAGCTTGCATAAACAGTGTTTTCGCTAGGAAAGTCTTGTGTATTCATAGTACCACCACCCGGTACCTCGTACTGGTACCTCATACTGGTATCCGAAATTTAAATCTAGCCCTCGTGTATCTGAAGAACAGAGAATGAATCCTTTTATCATTTATGAACCTAGTAGCTTCACTAAAGGGGTAGCAACTCTGATTTTGAAACTATGATCACGAGTAGAAACTTGAGACTCTCAAAACTCTCTTACAAAGAATCTTCTGGATGGTAAATAGTTGTTTCCAAGACGAAGAAAGATGACTTTTCCTAGCCCTTCCTTCACTATAAAAGAATCTCAACGAAGCATGTTATAGTTTAAAAATTAGCAAATTTATACATCGTGGAACGTAATAACACAAACTGAACACATGAAATATGTTATCAAAAAATCATTTGGCATCTCTTTTCACATATCGCTCTCGAGTTTTAACAACCTAAGTGTAAGTGACAACATTATTGTAGCCATAGTCCGCATTGATGTTTAATAATAATAATACGTAAGAGAATGCTCCCCTACAAATCCGTACTCCATACCCTAATTCTTTTGGGTTTTCGCAGCTATCAGGATACATTTGAAGGTAACTCAGATTGTGCAAAATAACATTATCCGCAGGACTCATATGGCACCCAGGTAACTCCGTAACGATGTTATCCAGAGGAACTTCCGTATCAGAATCATCAAAACTCAATTAAAAAAATATTCTCCAATAAATAACACCGGTTCCTTATGCATCATTGTTCTCATTGGATGACTACGACTCCGTGAGCAGAGAACACGTGCACAGATGGGTCTCCTCGACGAACCCCAGGGCCATTTTATTACCCAGATCGTCCAGCTTACCCCAGGGTTTAGAACAGGTGTAAGGACGGTCTGTTTAAGATATCTACTGTCTCCATGAACATTGTTACTGCCCCTACCTTCAATAACACTGATGCCTTAATATAGATACATCGATATCTATATAGACATTGGTAATTCATGTTGACCACAAGCTGACTTTCTATTTCTAAACTAATCCACCCTAATGTAATTGTTTATATATCTCATATCCCTGCTGGTTCTTTCCTTCACCAGCCTGGAGCATTTTACTGCATGTTCCTATTAGAAATATCCACTCTTCCCTATACTTTTCTTTCTATTTTACATATTTCTTCTCTTCTTTTAGTTCACTGTTTTTGATAACACTTCATGCTGCTCATATTTGGAATAACTCTTAATCGCTCCTTAAACATCTTAATCGCTTTTACTTACCCATCTTAATCACTCTTAATTATCCATCTTAATCGCTCTTACTTACCCATCTTAATCCCTCTTACTTACCCATCTTAATCGCTCTTACTTACCCATCTTAATCACTCTTACCCATCTTAATCGCTCTTACCCACCTTAATCGCTCTTACTTACCCATCTTAATCGCTCTTACTTACCCAAACTTAAACGTTCTTACTTACCCATCTTAATCGCTCTTACTTACCCATCTTGCCAAACTTATCCTTACTTACCATCACTTCCCAAATACCGCACACATACAAAACACTGGACTACTAGTTTCAAAGGAAAATATAAGCCTTCTTTTTCAGGATCGACAGATTTCCACTGACAGGTACGATCTGGGGATTTACGCCAGTGTTCTGACAGGTATCGACAAGAAACGCGACCTCACTTGCGCAAGTAAAGTCGGCTACTAAGGATGATAAGAGTGCTTACAGGTAGGAGAAAATAGGTTGCCAATACCGCAAAAAGAAATAAAAAATGGATATTTATTTATTTGTGTTGTTTTGCTTTAATTTTTGAGCGATTATTTGAGACATTAAAGTATTTGCGACTGAAGGAAGCTCTCGCGTTCCTTTCCAACTTTGGATGAGAATGCAAGATAATTCCTGGAAATTTTTACATGGCTAGATTAGTGTAACTGCTAGCATGTATGTGTACAATCAAGTACGTCTAGGTTAATTCCAATCCGACCGATTGTTATTTTAAGCTGGGAATTTTGTCTAATACTGAACAACTTACAAATATATACATAAAGGCTCCAAAAATTTTCGAACCGCTGCTATAGAGGTCTGCTTTTGTGTAACAATCTGCTAGAAGATGTTACTTGTAATTTCTTATAGGGTCAGAGTGGTGTAGTAGGTAGTTACTCAGGGATCGCAGATTCGATCTCGGCTTCCAGACGATTTTATTTAGCACAAACTATTGGGTTTAATATTGTACAGTAGTTACACATTTCCCATTACATGAATCGAGATTGAAAATTCTATAGCAATCAGCTTAAAAGAAACATTGACATATCATTCAACAAATCGTTTTAAAAAATGACGGCTTCAATTTCGCAAAAAATTTTATTAACTGAAACTGAAGTCCTTAACTTTTATACAATTTCTCTCTCTCTCTCTCTCTCTCCAACTCAGTGTCTCCATATCCAAACATACTTTTCAGATTCTGTGAAAATATTGCGGATCTTAATTTATTCGAAATTGATAATAAAAGGTTTCCATAAAGTCTTTTCTTTTCATGCTCTGCGAAGTGCACTTTTGATGCGCAAAAGCATCAGCCAATAAATTTATTTTTATGATTTTGAAAATCTCCGGAGTACCTTACATTTTAAAAAAATTTCAAATATATCTATTTGAGTTCGAATCTTATAATTTAGAAGACACTCAACATTGATAAGGAAATGGCTAAAAGGAGTTGAAGGAATTTTGTAGATGTCACGAAGTAGCGTCCCCACTTTTTTAAACATTTATATATTTTGGGAAAGTTTTACGAATATTTCATTTAGATTAATCAGTTTTCTAGAGTTTACCCGAGTATTCCAGTGCTTTATTGAGATGCCGGAATGCAAAACTATCACGCCATCATGTTTCTTATTCTCGCCAGTTCCATATACGGTTATTGCCGATTCTAGTCTGAGCTGCAGAAAACTCGTTTTGTGGT
This sequence comes from Amaurobius ferox, assembly GCA_951213105.1. Lineage (NCBI taxonomy): Eukaryota > Metazoa > Arthropoda > Arachnida > Araneae > Amaurobiidae > Amaurobius > Amaurobius ferox. The sequence continues at coordinate 95,059,547 of OX578146.1, forward strand.
ATACTGAAACATGCTCATTTTGAAAGTTAAATTGCCAGCTAGACTTCTCTCCATGTCATTTCTCTTGTTGCTTTCGAGTACTCGATACATCTTACTGCAACCGCAGACATTTTTCTCGACATCCATTGGCAGAAAAACTTTGAAAGTTTCATTGAACAGTTACAAAAACACAATGTGAGACCTGCCTACCACGCGGCATACATCAAAGCGATAATCCTGATCCTGCCATACACGGAGAAGCCAGTCTGTGTCTATAGCTGCCATAACAATAGCAATCCATTGTTATTAAGTCTGGCATATATCGAGCAGGATCAACACGTACAATGCAATGGCAGAATATCCATCTGCTTTAGCATATCTCAGATAATACGTAAACACTATTAATAGCTATGGTATGCTGTTTGGATACTTTAAGCTGGATAATCCAATATGAAGGTATCTTACTTTCTTTCGGCTCAGACCGCCCGACTTACCAGTAGGCATCTGTTTGAATGGCCAGAATAGTGTAACCCAATTTAGACCAGAACCCAGTGGGGGTGTCATTAACAGGAACCGTGCCCTCCTTCTTCTGCCACTAACCTCTTAAAAGGATTTTTGGATCCCCAGATTTAACTTACCTGTACTCTACATAAACACGGAATCACGGAGGTATCGAATTTATTCTAAATGCACCATTCCCTCGTCCGTTTCTCGTTTACAGAGACACAATTCCAAATGAGTGAAACAATCATAAAATCTGGGGCGTCTTAGAGTCACGACATCTTCCAATGACTGGTATGTAGTTTTAATGGTGAGGCGTAATCATCGAACGACAGAACCAACTCTAGAGCGATTGCTACTGCAGCTATAGGAAGATCAATATCGACCAATAATGTGAACTGAAGACTGCATTCTAAAGGTATCTATGCAGGTATAACAAAAAACTAGGTGCAGTTGAGCTTCGGGGCTGGAAGATGTCGTTTACAATGATGTCGTTAATGTGTAATTTGGACTCAAACACAAGGGGAGATGTTCTCTTAACAGGGGAATCGGGATTTACCTTGCAGTTTGATAGTAGACTTGTGCTAGTCTAGTGATAACAAGAAATACACAGACAGTCTAATATTGTTCAACACTATGCTTTCTGTCTAGGTAGTAATATGGTATGGGCTGGACTTTTATTCGGAAGCCGCAACCAACTTTGTTATCTCATGCTGTTGTGATGGAACAACAGCATCGAGAAGAAACTCAAATGTCATATTTTATGTAGATGCAGTCGGTCCAGATTTTTGTTTATCGGACAACAACGCTCGTCCACATAGAGCGAATCGATTTTCAGATCGAATATATTTAACTTATGAAGGGGTAAGCTTATTTTCTGGATCCTAATCATATATAAAATATTTGCGATATCCTCGGGAGAGCTGTCTCTGCCCACCTACCCCTTCTCATCACCCTCCAGAAACTGCATACTGATCTTGTACAGTTCTGACAGTTATTTTTCTCTGTCACCATGGGTTATTTGATTGAAGAGATAAATCGTCGGTACTAAGCGTATATCAGAGTTCGAGGGTTGTTGTTGAGACCCAGACCGTCCGACCTACCAGAAAGGTGTAAGATAACTGTTTGGACGGCCGGGAAGTGCCACCCAATTTAGACTGGAACCCAGTGGAGGAGGCATCCACAAGGACCGTACCCTCCTTCTCCTACCACCAACCTCTCGGAAGGACTTACGGACCCACATGTTTAGCGTGATCGTACTCCGCATGAACACGGCGGCAGTTGTGGCAGCGTGCAGAACTAGCACTCAAACCACAGAGCTTCCGCGCCCGAAATGTGCCAACAGCACTCGGTGTTCCCAGGTGGTCACCCACCCAAGTACTAATCGCGCCCGATGCTGCTTGACTTCGGTGATCTAAAGAGAACCGGTGTTTCCAGCACGGTTCGGCCGTTGGTACAGAGTTCGAGGGTGTCATATTAGAGGGTGTCATCATAGAGTTCGAGGGTGTCATATTAGATGGTGTCATCATAGAGTTCGAGGGTGTCATATTACATATTAATCATCACTTGGCCCTTTGAGCATCGTTCAGAATGGTATCTTCTATACTTGTCTTAATCGTACTCCTCATGAACACGGCGGCAGTTGTGGCAGCGTGCAGAACCAGCACTCAAACCACAGAGCTGCCGCGCCCGAAATGTGCCAACAGCACTCGGTGTTCCCAGGTGGTCACCCACCCAAGTACTAATCGCACCCGATGCTGCTTGACTTCGGGGATCTATCGAGAACCGGTGTTTCCAGCACGGTTCGGCCGTTGGCACAGAGTTCGAGGGTGTCATCATAGAGTTCGAGGGTGTCATCAGAGTTCGAGGGTGTCATATTAGAGGGTGTCATCATAGAGTTCGAGGGTGTCGTATTAGATGGTGTCATCATAGAGTTCGAGGGTGTCATATTACATATTAATCATCACTTGGCCCTTTGAGCATCGTTCAGAATGGTATCTTCTTTATGCATCATTCTATTGTAGCAAATTGGGTCCCACATTTACATGATTTGTCTCTTTAATGTTTGTTTGACTAAATAACTCATTATTTTCCTCTGAAATTTGCAAATGCTCGGATTAGAACTTCGTGAATTAAGCCCTATTTACTGTTCTGGCTGTACTGATAACATTTAGAGCGCTGTGGCCGATTTGGTGGTTAAAACATGTAAGGAAATTTCTTTGTTCCGCGGTGATACAATTTGTACCGAGCGATTGGATGCAAAATACATCCTGCTATAGCATCGCCATTTTGCTTGGCTTTCCCAGTAGCACGCCAATAGGAGCATCAGTCGCGCACCAAAGCGGAATGAAAAGTTCAGAAATTTTCTGTCAATTGATGCATAGCACGTTTCTGTGTTCGATACTTAACTATAACCTTCTCAAAGTGTAAATATCTTATCGAATCATTCTATAATTAGATTTCTTTTATAAAACCGTTTTAATTAAACCCTTTGAAAAAATTAACTTCAAAAACTGATGTTTTTTCACTATTTTTTTTTCTTTTTACTTTCTAACCTCCTATCCAAACACACTTTTGACATTCTGGAAAAATATTGCCATTCCTACTATATTTGCTCGGGAATGAAATCGAAATGATTTCATGAAGTTCTTTCATTTTACGATCAAAGAAATTCAATCTGACTACGTAAAAAAGCATCAGTCAATAAACATTTCGTATATACATTCGGCCGTCCTTGATAGAATTTTGCAATTTTTCAAGAAATTTAAATATAGCTTTATGAAACGTAACAAATTGAAGCTTATGGTTTATTGCACATAATTTATTCTTTCTCGAAACGAACTGCTGAAATAATAGACCTTAATACAACAGATTCAATCTTCGTAAACATGAACATTACATGACTTTACATGCTTCCAGTGGCAAAGCGCCAGAAGGGAGAAGCTATACAGAGCCTATCCAAATAATTTACGAACATTTCATTATTATTTTAATTACATATTATTCGAATTAAATGTATAAAATATTTCTAGCAAATAAACAAATGTAGATGTAGAAATGTTTTAGCTCAAAATGGCACCTGACCCTCTTAAGCGTTGGCGTATTGTTCAGAGAAATTTCTCCGCATCAAAAAATGTTGCATTGACAATGGAACTCAAACACAATGCATGCATTTTCTTATCAGCTGTAGCCCGAATAGACAGGTCTAAGCTCCGAGCGTTCGCTGTTTTTCTTAATCATTTCATTTCCGCAAATATAGTGTTTATTCACCAAGGACTCTGAAAAGTCATTTTAAAAGTGAATAGCAAATTTAATTTATACAGAATCATTAAATTATAGAGGTTTTGACATTTTATAACGTTTGTAATTTTTTATGTGACTCCTAAATTACACTTTTAACAAATGAAAAAATAAAGCTTGGTGAGTGGTATATTTATTATTTTATTTATTATTCTTGATTTTTATGTACTTGTTACAATACGATTTCTCGTATATTGTGTTTTCCCGCATATAACGTTTTGAATCTGTTTCACAGAAAAAAAAACAAAGCCGGGGTCCACTGCAATAACAAAATTGCAAAATGTCATTAATTTATTTTCATTGTATATCAGTTATTATATTTAATTTTATTTTCAACTTTGTCGAAATATACAGCATGAAACATTTTATTGGTAAATTTTGGTCCCTGGTTTTATGTCCTCCTATATTTTATCACGCTTTGTAACTGCATGCTTCGTAAATCATACCATCTCAAGGAAAACCACATAGTCATAGAACACGCTATAGGTAGGAACCAAAACTTGTAATCGTGCTCCCAATGCTATTGTCCGCACCTCTGAACCAGTTTCTCGTTTTTAAAGCTCATTAGCACGGAACAAACTATAATTACACACTTGCGGCAAAAAAATGTTTTATGTGCCGATAATTACACACTAGCAGCAAGAAAACTTTCTATGTACTGATAATTGCACACTGGTAACAAGAAAACTTGCTATATACCGATAATTACACACTGAAAGCAAAGAAAACGTGTGCAGATAAATTTACACACTGGCTACTAGAAAGCTTTCTATGTGCTGCAATTTGGATAGCCTTTGCATTTTAAATTCCCCAAAATATGTAAAACAATTGTTCCGCTACGCTAACTACTACGTTTAACATTGGTGAGTTTTTTCCGTCAACATTTCTTCAGAATCCTAACTTGGCATCAAATAGCTGAATAACTGGAGTGAAATATTGGATAGCTTTCTAATTAAAGTATAACTTGAAACTGCGTCTAAATTAAGATTAAACCCAAACCGGCATAACAAGTTTTCCAAATTAGCAAATAGCTTCTAACATGAACCACAACCTTTTGGTTTAAAAAATATCGCTGACATTAAAAAAAATTTCACGGTGTACTTTTCTATCTAGTATCTCTTTTCAAAGCTCTCATTCAAATGTACTTTTATGAATAGTCTGTTTGTTTTTTAAAAAAACTCAATGGTTTTAAGCATACCTTTATCTATAGCTGTAATTTTGTTACACACTTATTGTCGATATCTTAAGTGATATCCTTTTAGTAGAATGTCCAGCTACTTTTATAGATTACAATTCGAATCGGCTGAAACTTCGGACGGATTTCATGACGTCACAGAAAGCTTACGAGGCCTTTAGAGAGTCAAGACGGCCGAACATCAACCCATCAAAGAAGCTTCCCATGGACTGGCTGCAGCTAGATTGACTGGGAAAGGAGATAACTGAACAGATAAGCGTTAAAATGAAAGTCTGTCCAGTCGTCTCCTTATCCAGTACTGGCTGCCTATCTTCGAGAGTTTTCTTCTTTCCGACTTCTCATCTATGACTTTCAACTCTCAAAAGGTCTTTCATTTTTATGTTTTTGTTCCATTTTTGCCATTTTCTTTACATTCATTCTTTATTTTTTTTACGTTCATTTTTTATTTTCCTTCAACTGAAATGTTTGCTTAGATTTTTTACTCTAATATACTGTTACTTTCATAGATTTTATGTATGTGTAGTCTTTATGCTTAAGGCTTTGGCTTAAATGTATATTCACTTGGATTCTTTCGTTTTGTACATTCATTCTTATTTTTTCCAAATTTTACAGATATTTTGGAATATTCTATCAATATTGATGCAGAACCTGAGTATATATTCTATTCTATTTGAATATAAATTATGCATACAATGTCTGCATAAACACTCCGTGGCTTAAATTCTGTCTCGTTTTATCTTTTTAGATATGTTCAACCAGTCTTTTATAGCATAGCGTTTAACATTCAACATCCAGTCTTTCTTAGTCTTTATGAAATACTACACCTACAGTCAAATTATTGTCTTATGACCTTCAAATCTAATTTTTCCCATTAGATACTATAACAGGAAATGTATGAAATTTGTATTTCAGTAAAAGAGTCATCTTAATTCCATTAGGTTTCTGTGCTCAAAATAACAGCAACATTGTCGAACAATTTCAACCGTTATGAAGATTTTTTATTGGACAACTATTTTGTCTCAAATTTCGAAGTCTTTACTTAGCAGTTCCATAAAATTAATCTGAATTAAAGCATTCAAAACTCGTCTGTCCAAGATTTGAACCTGCAAATAGTCTGCTAACATCTTCGGTAGGCTATTAGCATAATTAGGTCACAGTTTAGTTGACCTCAAGTTAACAGTTGACCAACAGTAATGTGAAATCTAGAGGCACATATATAAAATATTTTATTTTATTATCACTTTTCATTACTTACTGTCAGTGAACGCATCACTCTTTCTACCAGATTTTCTTTTCGACTATTTAAAATCCAGTTTCTTCACAATCTAAAAAATACTAAATCAGAAACAGCATTTGTCTGATTTTTATTAATGCAATTAATTCTATATCATCCTGACTTTTTAGAAATCCCAGCAATATTTTACAATATTTAAATCAATATCATATATCTATGTTGCGTATTTTTTTACATTAAATTCGAAGCGAAATCGCCAGTACTTTTTAATACGGATATATCTCCCATCAAAAACAGCATTTTGGTGATACTTGAAAAGTTCCGCGAAAAATTATGTAATAACATTTGCTCAACCCATATCCTTAAAGAAAATACATGAAGCATTTTCTTGCTTTTAAAATATACGATTTGAACAAAATGTATATGCATTACGTAAAGTATTTTTATTTGTAATTCAATTCCACCAACTGAAAAAAAACAGAAAGTGTAAATTCCATTATTGTAAAGATCGTAGATAACAAAGCAATACATCTTAGAATTATCCCAAACTCATACCAAGTCATTTAGAAGAACCAAACTGCTTTTATAAAAACATCAAAAACGAAATATGAAATCACAAAAATAAAATGATCTAATTAAAGTTACATTTCCATAAATTCTAATTGAATTGCAAAGCATAAAATGTGTTTCGAAACACACTCAACCTTCCAAAACTGGGGTTTAATTCCGAGATACGGGATATTATTAGTTTTCCTCGGAATTTAGTGTTTTTAGAACTCGTTTCATTAAGGTGGATACCGTCTGTAATCTTCTATCAATCATGAATTTAATTCTTCCGCTGATATCGTTGCCCTTTAGGGAAATTTCGTCTGTTTCTCAGAAGAATCATTTACTGGCTGAATGCCTTCGCTTGCAGAGAAGTTAAAGTCGTCCAGGGGAATATACGGAACGGAATTTCGCATTGGAAGCATTGGAAATGAAAGGCAAAATAGTCCAACTGTCAGAAGTAGAAATTATTAAAATTTCGTGAGTGTTAAAATAAGGTTTTAAAGCACTATCGATAGGTATGTAACCTCATTTCTTTCGCATATGTTTGTATAAAGTTTATAATTCAAGATTTTGACATGTAAAATCGCGTTAAGGAAACTCCTGAACATGTTTCGAACACTATCGAAAAAATGTTGGTGTGTATGCATGTTTTTATGTTTGTTTTCTTGTTGAAGTGAAAAGCGATAAATCAAAAACAATGTTACACTCTGAAATTGGGGGCGCGGTAGCCCATTGGTTTGCGCGCTGGAGTTGCACTCGGTAGGCCCGGGTTCGATTCCAGCCACTGCCAAAAACTGCCGCCGTGTTCATGCGGAGTACGATCACGTTAAACATGTGGGTCCGAAAGTCCTTCCGAGAGGTTGGTGGTAGGGGAAGGAGGGTACGGTCCCTGTGGATGCCTCCCCCACTGGGTTCCGGTCTAAATTGGGTGGCACTTCCCGACCGTCCAAACTGTTACCTTACACCTTTCTGGTAGGTCGGACGGTCTGGGTTTCAACAACAACAACACTCTGAAATTGTATGTATAAATACATTATGTAAAAATAGAAATTGATAAAACACATTTTGTAATTTTCATGACTGAAACACGAATTTCATTATATATATATATATATATATATATATATATATATATATATATATATATATATATATATATAAATATCTATTAACCTCATCGAAATCAAACTACTGAAAATATACCTAAAGGCGCTATGCTGCTCAAACAAGTGCATTTTAATAATACAAAAGATAATGAAGAAAGAACAACAATGTATCAAAATTTCGCCGGGGGGGGATTGTGATCCCCACTTCCCGGTTAAGCCAGCTTAATGTCATGACGACACTCCCGGAAGCGGATACAATGTCGCAAACCAAGTACATTATACTAAAACTTTAAATGTAAAAAAGTTGAAAGACCTATACTGACTATACCACAAAAACTGTATCATCAAGATTCACTACATCCAAACAGAAACACAAAAGACATTTTAAATTTACTTTGTTTGCGACATTGTATCCGCTTCCGGGAGTGCCGTCATGACATTAAGCTGGTTTAACCGGGAAGTGGGGGTCACAATCCCCCCCGTCGAAATTTTGATACATTGTTGTTCCTTCTTCATTCTCTTTTGTATTATATATATATATCGAAAACTATGCATAAACTACGGTAAGTACAAAAAACCCATCTCTAGCATATCTGTTACAAATAAGTAACTATATAGATCAAGACTAAGGATAAAAATAGAAGGTAACTTATCACTATAATGGAAAGGGGGTGAGGGGAAGATGAGTATACAAAAACCATAATTAAAAGGGTATATGTATATATATATATATATATATATATATATATATATATATATATATATATATATATATATATATATAAAAGCAAACACGGCGAAAATGTGAAAAGGCAATAATAAATGGCTCAAGATTGAAGATCAGGACATGGAGAACAATCAACTGAAACTACACAAAAAACGGTGGTTAATTGAAAATTGCATTCTCGTCAGGACAGCCATACAATTCGAATTAAAACCTATAGAATAGCCAGTTTCTGACAATGGCGATCGTATTTACCTATAAACACCATTGGAACTGCCTACTAGCTAGTGGAAGGACAAATAATAAAAACCAAATGAATTATAAACCAGAAATATAAAAAACAGAAATATTAACTCACAGGCAAAGCCACCACGTGGGAGTGGACATGTTCGCAGTTATATATATATATATATATATATATATATATATATGTGTGTGTGTGGGTGTGTATATATATATATATATATATATAAAATTAATTTACAACTAATAGCAGGCAATCAATGACAGAACATTAAAACAATAAATTATTCAAAAGAGTTAAGACGCAGTCACAATGTCAAAATCAGAGAGTAACAGCACTATGCCTAAGTTGGGGGTTAATTAATGTTAGATTCTTTATCAAGACAGAGCACTAAATTAACCATATCTTCAAAATGATAGACTTACGCTATGTATATGAGATATAAATAGTAGTATTAATGTATAGTAACATACATTGACATACATAGTTTATATTATAATACACCCAATATGATTCATCAATGAAGCCCAATCAGATCAACGTAACTGACTTGTTTCTGAATTGCAAAAACAGAAATATTTAAAACAAATTTCATCATCCAATTTCTATGGACAAGGTCATTACATTCACATATTATCTGAGCTCAATATTTTTTAAACTTGAGTAACATACAAGCATATAACGCAAAGATTCGTAAAATTGCAGCAGATAGCAAGATTTTTTTTCGGTCATTGCATATTTCAGTTATTCTATTATGAAGTATACTGCAAAGCTCAAAACCATACTGCTGGCATCTACAATTGGAGCAGGATTCCTTGTTTTGGGAAACCTCCCTCTCCCCTATAAGCAGGTTATGTCGCTATAACTAGTAAGATTTTCTGCGTACACTCTTCCCTTTAGGATTGGTCATAGTTCAATAATCTTCCATCAGCTTTGACATTAATTAAGATGACATAGTAGCCCTTCTTGGGAATTCTGTCTGCTCACGGAAGAATCATTACTATCTGGTAGCCTTTGATTACAGATGGAAACATGCATTTATGGGAATACATTGAATGAAATCCGACTAAGTAAACTTTAGATAGTTTTTCCTAATTTCTAGAATAGAAAATTATAAAAAAACAGTCGAAGTTTCTTAACATATTTCTTCGCATTATATAATGGGGCGATGGTGGGTAGTTTTACAGAGCGGCAAGACTTGAAGTCCGGGTGTTCGCGTTTCTTGTCGGTCCTGATGAATAAGGCTGTTTTTTTGCAGTTGAAACCAGTTGACCAGTTTATTTTTGCATTTAGGCTGTACAAAGCTTTCATTTAACGTGATATTGCTGGAGCAGTTTTTGAACGATTATTTAACCGTTCATAGACCTTTAGATTTTTCATTCACTCGCAAACATTTATAATATGAAAGAAATTAAATAAATAGGACTTTAACTAATAGTACTATAAATAACAATTCTAATAATATTAATTAGTATTATTATAACTTACTCAAACCTTAATATACGTATCCATTGGGGTACAATTAAAAGCAAATTAATTTTGTTAGTATGACAGTAAAAAATCATGGGTTCTGGTTGACATTTTTCACCCCTCAACCATTTATGAACCCCTTGCACAGTTTCATCAACCCCTGGGGTCAATATCGATCATTTTGGCGAACACTGAGCTATAAAATTTACAAATTTTATAGCTCAGGCTCTTCTACATTCATCTAAATTTTTACAAAAGCCACGCCTCTAAATTCCCTACTTTTTACGTTGCCAATAGTCCTCTTCATAGCCTATTTAACCGATGTTTCTTGAAAATCCATCTGGAAAAATACGACTACATTCATCAGTATGACAGATATTATGAACGCTACATTATGTTTAAAATATTTTAATTACAAATTTTATCATTATTTCACGATGGTTTATTATGTTCAGTTATAAAATTATGTTTCATACTACTCATTGTTATGATGTTTTTATCTCTAGAACGCTTCATAGTCTTACAGTAATTGTTGCCTAATTAGAAGAACATTTTGCGACTTTACCAAGAACCATGCTTCTAATCTTTTTTAGGAAATTTAAACACTTTAGTAAGCAAATTTGGTTAATTTATCATTTTAAGAGGTGTATATAAAACAAAGTTCATGTTATGAAGATACTCATTTTTAACGATGCCCCATGAAGTAAAAGTCATTATAGATTTTAATTACTAAATAAGTTTTAAACATATTTTCAAGTGAAACACTGGGAAGTATTTGTTTTATCTTCATAAAAGATTTAAGAATCGAAATATGAGATGTGAAAATTGTTTGTAATACTGTGCGTGCACCACAATGCTTCGTATAGGAAATATACTTTATTATCAACTTTTAAAATGTTTAAATAATGCTTCAAAACTGTTACACGCCATTAATATCATCTATTTATCTTACAAAAGAAAAATATATGGTTTATACATATACGTATATATATATATATATATACACTGGCTTCCAAAAGTTTAGCACGGATGGTAAAATCTATAAAAATGGAAAAAGTAGTAAAGCTTTAATTAACTCAAAATTGTACATGAAGGTACAAATGTGTTTATGCATTAAAAAAACAAGAATTGTGTATAAAGTTGAAAAAATATTTACTTTTTGTATACCTTTAATATCATCTATTATTACAAAAAAAATATATATGCTCTGTATATATACGTATATATATATATATATATATATATATATATATATTATATACACTGGCTTCCAAAAGTTAAGGACGGACGATAAAATCAACAAAACTGGAAAAAGTAAAGCTTTAATTAGCTCAAAATTGTTCATGAAGGTACAAGAATTCTGTACGAAGATGAAAAAAATATTTACTTTTCGTAAGTTATATGATGACTTCACATTTGAGTCATTAACAAAATAATGTTTTAAGGCAAACAAACAAAGCAACACTTACATTATTATGGCATGTGACTACCCCGAATCCTCACACAAACTTTACAACGATTTTCCATGCTTTCAATGAGGTGATCAACCATCGCAGATGCGAGCAATGCCCATTTCTTCAATAGGGCAATTTTCAACTCTCTGAGACTGGATAAAGGAGGTAAACGTGCAGAGACAGCACGCCTGAGGACATCCAAAAGGTTTCCAATGGGATTAAGGCCGGGGAAATACGTCGGCCACTCCATACCAGAATTGCTCACACCTTCCAGGTATTCGTCAATGATGTTAGCTCGATGGAGACAGGCATTATAGTCCATAAGGAGAAATCATGACCAACTGCTGCAGCGTAGTATCTCGTAGTGGGGGTCTAGAACTTTATCTCAATATCGCGCAGCCGTCACAGAACCGCCTTTAAAGATGTACAGCTGTGCGACATCTCATTGAAATTCAATCCCACATCATGACGCTGCCACCTCTGAATGCGTGATGTTCGATGATGTTCTTGGTCTGATTGCGTCTCCTCGTTCTCTCCAGACCTCTACACTCTTATCATCTGATTCCAGGGCAAATCTAAACTCGTCCGTGAACAGGACGTTGCACCAATCTGGACCAGTCCAATTGACAGGTTGACGACACCAATTTAATCTTGCCCCTCTGGCTTTAACGGTTAATGGAACAAAAAAACGTGGTACTCGGGCGTACAGTTCCTTCACATGGAACCTTCGTCGCACAGTACTGGCAGATATTATCTTACCAGGTGCCGCTGAAACCATGGATGTAACAGTTGTGGAGGTCGCTCATCGATTCCGCTTGGCTACTACAGCAATATACCGAACGTCAGATGGGGTGGTAACCCTTGGACGACCGGGCACAGGTTTCCGGACCACTGTTTGACTTGTTTAGTATTGTTTCCATAAACGAGAAATTACCGAATGATCAACGCCAAAGAAAATAGTTACATTTTTGATTGACTATCCTGCTTCAATGCGTCCGACAACACGATAGCGCTCACTATCTATCATTCGTCTTCTTTCAGCCATAGAAACACGAATATCGTCACAAATAATACTACAAAGGTTATAAACACTTCGTATCAGCATTTAAATGCACCTCCTCAGACCCTTCAGAATGATGACGTCTTCAATGACTACCTAGTTAGCATATATCCGGGCTGTCAATCGTGTTTGGCTGTAACATACGATATTTGCATACTGCCATCTACATCAGCAGCGATTTTCAGCCAGTCAAATTCAAATACGCTTTCGAAAAATGAAAATTTGCATTGCGTGCATATATATATATATATGCGTATACATATCCCTTATATATTTGTGTGTGTGTGTATAAATATATATATATATATATGTATATATATATATATATTCTTCACCTCTGAACTCGAATCAAAATTTCTTGAAGTGATGTCTGTGTGTATGTTTGTATGCATGCATGTGTAGCGTATTTGTGAATGTGTGTGCGTGTCCCCGTGAGTCTACGCATGCGACATATCACGAGAGAATAGAACGTTTCGAACAAAACATTTTAAAAATTAGAACCTTCAATAATGTTACGCAAATGATCATTTCTTACGTAATTTTTCATTAGAAATAGAATGATACAAACTTTCAAACTCATGAACCCGGTCTCTATTTATTGCACAATTTTCAAATAAATTTATCAAAAAAATATGGCATAAAACTAAAAAGTAATAACTCTTATGAAATATGTTAACTTTTCATATGTAATATACGTGATAAATTTGTTAACATCATTCTTGTAGATCTAGTTCATTTCTTCACGAAAGAGGATATGTTGATTAATAGTTTTGTATTTAGACGATTTTGTATTTATTTGGCATTTGTATTTTGTATTTTGTATTTATTAGTCATTTATATATATAAAAAAGTCCCCTTTATCTGTAACGCGATAAATTTGACGAACTTAGCGAAAAATTAAGCTAAATATCGCCAACAGAGCAGCATTCCACCAGATTGATAAATATATGGTCAAAATTGTAAAAATTACGCTAAATTAACGAAAATGACGCCAAATTGATCAATTAAGTGTTAGAACATTTTAATATATGGACAATATATATCTTATTGCGGATGCTATCTGTATTGATAATTGTCAATATGAAGTTGATTGAAATATAAATAGTTCCGAAATAGTTTTACATGTTGCCATCCGAAAAAAAAATCAAATCTACAATTCAGCGTTAATAACATTGTGCCGTGGGGCTTACATGTCCTTTTTTTCTCTGTGAAAGCAGTAAATGCATTGGATTATAAGAAAAGTATGGTGCTGCCCACACCAGATTTTTTAAATCTCAAAAAATTTAATAATATTCGTCCACGGTATAAACACATTTGATTTAATTGAGTTGCTGAGCAATATGATATAATTGCCTTCACATTAATTTGTGAAAAAATATCGTCTGCATAATACTATTTCTATGGGAGTTTCGTGTTTTTTTTAATATATGGGCAACCCATGGTCCGCAAGCTCTGAAATATAGATTAAATTTTTTAATCGGGCTATTCTAAGGCTACCCACAAAATTTTACGAAATTCAATACAGCTGTTCTCTCGTAATGATGAGACAAACACACAGACAGATGGATTTTCAATTTTATTTATATCAATATTCCTATGAGATATCAAAAATTACTGCTATTTGGAGCACAGGTGATAATGGGAATGACAAAAATAAATAAATTCTAAAGTGATGCATCCAAAAATACAACTTCGAAACTTCTAGCAATTTACTTCCACAAAATTTCTTCGCATCAATGCAATGAAAAATGCCCCCAACATATAACAGATTAACAACGTTATATTTGCATATTCAGTTTGATGGATGATATTAGCAGAAAAATGAGAAAAGTGACGAGGCGACGAACAAACAAGCAAATCCTTGCAAAAGCGAAGTTTTAATGATAAAGTTTTGAACATATTGAAGAATGATCCTAATCTTTGCGAAAATTAATTTTTACTTTATCTACGAACTAATACTATACAGGGTATTTTAAGATGCTTATCACGTTTATAAATTTTGAACCATTAGTGCTAGACACATACCTCTGAATGGAAAATTGTGTTTAATCGTAAGAAAAGTTTGTCTAAAATATTTTAATAACTGGGGGAGTACACTTGAGTAAAAGTACAAAATCTACCTTTTTATACAGTCTCTTTAGGGAAAAATATCCAATAACTCGATGTTTTAATATTTGAGTTTATAAATAAAATTTTTATCTATGGTGTTTTTGTTTATAAATTTCTGTATAGTAATTAGCTAGCTCAGATTATGTACCTATAAAATCGAAGCGTGGGGAATAAAAGAAAATTCCTAGCTTACGCCAAAAGACCACGAACTAAACCAAGCAATTTTCGAAAGAATTTCAGAATCATGCATAAATTAAAATTTTAGCGTACTTTGTATATCTGTTTCTGCCTGAAACTACTATTCAATTGATGAAAGGACCTCAGAAATTTATCGTATGATTATCATAACGAGTTTTTCCCTCTGATCCGTCAATTTATTTTCAATGGACTCCAGATTTTATGCATATTTTTCAGTACTAAAAATTCCATCCCTAAAGGGGCTATATGAAAATGTATTATTCGTATTTTTATATTCATGCGTCACAGTTTTTAAAGTGTTTTAATATAATTTTTCTTACTATTTAAAACCATTTTCGAATTGGAAGTGCTTGTCTAGCACTAACGGTTCAAAAGTTATAATCATGAGTATTATTTTTTTAAAAACCCTGTAAATCTAAAAAATCTACTTTTAGATAAATTTTTACAACTTTTCCTTTTAAACTGGTCATTTTTACAACTTTTCGCAAAGTAATAAAAGTAATGCGAAATACTGATCACCGATGTTCAACCCCTAATGCACTGACGGAAGGTAAATAACAATGCCAAACAATGGCGAACCTGGTAACATAGGTATTCTGATTATAAAAATGCGTATATGTTATAGTTAACTAAACTCACTGTTAAGCCAGTCAAAAGTCCAATGTTTTACGGGTTTTACAACTTGTACATGGGAGGTGTATGAGGAATATTATAACGAAATCGAAAATTCTGAATTAAGTTTTAGCCGGATTTTTACGTTTCAGACGCCTCATATCAAAAAACAACTGTTAGCTCTAGACATGGTCTCTACTATTAATTAATGGAGTTTTATTTAATTAATACTTGTATATAGCTAACTAGCTGTTAAACTAGTCAAACCATTGCCATTGTTTTACGAGCTTTACAACATGTACTTCGGGAGTGTATGAGAAATATTGTAACAAAACCGAAAAATTCTAAATTAAGTTTTAGCCGGATTTTTACGCTTCAAGTGCCACATATCTAAAAGAAACAGTTAGCTCTATATATGGTCTCTACTAATAATTAATTTATTAAAAGTTTTATTTAATTAATACTTGTGTATGTAAACTAAATAACTAGCTTTTAAGCCAATCTAAAGTCCATTGTTTTACGGACTTTCCAACTTGTACATTGGGAGTGTATGAGGAATACTGTAACGAAATCGAAAATTCTGAATTAAATTTTAGCCGCATTCTTACATTTTAAACGCCACATATCAAAAAACAACTGTTAGCTCCATATATGGTCTCTACTATTAATTAATTAATTAATGGAGTTTTATTTAATTAATACTTGTATATATAAACTAACTAACTAGCAGCTGTTAAGCCAGTCAAAAGACAATTGTTTTACGGGTGTATGAAAAATTCATTATAGAATTATAGAAGCAAAGAATTTAATCCGCAAATAGCTTTTAAACAACTTTTAAAACGCCACATGCAGTTTATAACGAGAGTTTTTAAAGTTTAAACACATTTTCGTTAGATTCTACTTGAAATAAATCCATTGGTCTCGACAACATCTTGCTGTCTGACGCACACATAGTAATGGGAAGGATAAGAATAAATTACTTCCAAAATCTTGCTGTCTGACGCACACGTAGTAATAAGAATGATAAGAATAAATTACTTCCAAAATTTTGCTGTCTGACGCACATGTAGTAATAAGAATGATAAGAATAAATCACTTCAAAAATCTTGCTGTCTGACGCACACGCAGTATTGGGAATAATAAGAATAAATAACTTCCAAAATCTTGCTGTCTAACGCACACTTAGTAATGAGAATGATAAGAATAAATTACTTTCAAAATCTTACTGTCTGACGCACACGTAGTATTGGAAATGAAAAGAATAAATTACTTCCAAAATCTTGCTGTCTGACGCACACGTAGTAATAAGAATGATAAGAATAAATTACTTCCAAAATTTTGCTGTCTGACGCACATGTAGTAATAAGAATGATAAGAATAAATCACTTCAAAAATCTTGCTGTCTGACGCACACGCAGTATTGGGAATGATAAGAATAAATTACTTCCAAAATCTTGCTGTCTAACGCACACTTAGTAATGAGAATGATAAGAATAAATTACTTTCAAAATCTTACTGTCTGACGCACACGTAGTATTGGAAATGAAAAGAATAAATTACTTTCAAAATATTGCTGTCTAACGCACACGTAGTAATGAGAATGATAAGAATATATTACTTCCAAAATCTTGCTGTCTGACGCGCACGTAGTAATGAGAATGATAAGAATAAATTACTTTCAAAATCTTACTGTCTGACGCACACGTAGTATTGGAAATGAAAAGAATAAATTACTTTCAAAATATTGCTGTCTAACGCACACGTAGTAATGAGAATGATAAGAATATATTACTTCCAAAATCTTGCTGTCTGACGCGCACGTAGTAATGGGAATGATAAGAATAAATTACTTTCAAAATCTTACTGTCTGACGCACACGCAGTATTGGGAATGATAAGAATAAATTACTTCCAAAATCTTGCTGTCTGACGCACACGTAGTAATAAGAATGATAAGAATAAATTACTTCCAAAATTTTGCTGTCTGACGCACATGTAGTAATAAGAATGATAAGAATAAATCACTTCAAAAATCTTGCTGTCTGACGCACACGCAGTATTGGGAATAATAAGAATAAATAACTTCCAAAATCTTGCTGTCTAACGCACACTTAGTAATGAGAATGATAAGAATAAATTACTTTCAAAATCTTACTGTCTGACGCACACGCAGTATTGGGAATGATAAGAATAAATTACTTCCAAAATCTTGCTGTCTGACGCACACGTAGTAATAAGAATGATAAGAATAAATTACTTCCAAAATTTTGCTGTCTGACGCACATGTAGTAATAAGAATGATAAGAATAAATCACTTCAAAAATCTTGCTGTCTGACGCACACGCAGTATTGGGAATAATAAGAATAAATAACTTCCAAAATCTTGCTGTCTAACGCACACTTAGTAATGAGAATGATAAGAATAAATTACTTTCAAAATCTTACTGTCTGACGCACACGTAGTATTGGAAATGAAAAGAATAAATTACTTTCAAAATATTGCTGTCTAACGCACACGTAGTAATGAGAATGATAAGAATATATTACTTCCAAAATCTTGCTGTCTGACGCGCACGTAGTAATGAGAATGATAAGAATAAATTACTTTCAAAATCTTACTGTCTGACGCACACGTAGTATTGGAAATGAAAAGAATAAATTACTTTCAAAATATTGCTGTCTAACGCACACGTAGTAATGAGAATGATAAGAATATATTACTTCCAAAATCTTGCTGTCTGACGCGCACGTAGTAATGGGAATGATAAGAATAAATTACTTTCAAAATCTTACTGTCTGACGCACACGCAGTATTGGGAATGATAAGAATAAATTACTTCCAAAATCTTGCTGTCTGACGCACACGTAGTAATAAGAATGATAAGAATAAATTACTTCCAAAATTTTGCTGTCTGACGCACATGTAGTAATAAGAATGATAAGAATAAATCACTTCAAAAATCTTGCTGTCTGACGCACACGCAGTATTGGGAATAATAAGAATAAATAACTTCCAAAATCTTGCTGTCTAACGCACACTTAGTAATGAGAATGATAAGAATAAATTACTTTCAAAATCTTACTGTCTGACGCACACGTAGTATTGGAAATGAAAAGAATAAATTACTTTCAAAATATTGCTGTCTAACGCACACGTAGTAATGAGAATGATAAGAATATATTACTTCCAAAATCTTGCTGTCTGACGCGCACGTAGTAATGAGAATGATAAGAATAAATTACTTTCAAAATCTTACTGTCTGACGCACACGTAGTATTGGAAATGAAAAGAATAAATTACTTTCAAAATATTGCTGTCTAACGCACACGTAGTAATGAGAATGATAAGAATATATTACTTCCAAAATCTTGCTGTCTGACGCGCACGTAGTAATGGGAATGATAAGAATAAATTACTTTCAAAATCTTACTGTCTGACGCACACGCAGTATTGGGAATGATAAGAATAAATTACTTCCAAAATCTTGCTGTCTGACGCACACGTAGTAATAAGAATGATAAGAATAAATTACTTCCAAAATTTTGCTGTCTGACGCACATGTAGTAATAAGAATGATAAGAATAAATCACTTCAAAAATCTTGCTGTCTGACGCACACGCAGTATTGGGAATAATAAGAATAAATAACTTCCAAAATCTTGCTGTCTAACGCACACTTAGTAATGAGAATGATAAGAATAAATTACTTTCAAAATCTTACTGTCTGACGCACACGTAGTATTGGAAATGAAAAGAATAAATTACTTTCAAAATATTGCTGTCTAACGCACACGTAGTAATGAGAATGATAAGAATATATTACTTCCAAAATCTTGCTGTCTGACGCGCACGTAGTAATGAGAATGATAAGAATAAATTACTTTCAAAATCTTACTGTCTGACGCACACGTAGTATTGGAAATGAAAAGAATAAATTACTTTCAAAATATTGCTGTCTAACGCACACGTAGTAATGAGAATGATAAGAATATATTACTTCCAAAATCTTGCTGTCTGACGCGCACGTAGTAATGGGAATGATAAGAATAAATTACTTTCAAAATCTTACTGTCTGACGCACACGCAGTATTGGGAATGATAAGAATAAATTACTTCCAAAATCTTGCTGTCTGACGCACACGTAGTAATAAGAATGATAAGAATAAATTACTTCCAAAATTTTGCTGTCTGACGCACATGTAGTAATAAGAATGATAAGAATAAATCACTTCAAAAATCTTGCTGTCTGACGCACACGCAGTATTGGGAATAATAAGAATAAATAACTTCCAAAATCTTGCTGTCTAACGCACACTTAGTAATGAGAATGATAAGAATAAATTACTTTCAAAATCTTACTGTCTGACGCACACGCAGTATTGGGAATGATAAGAATAAATTACTTCCAAAATCTTGCTGTCTGACGCACACGTAGTAATAAGAATGATAAGAATAAATTACTTCCAAAATTTTGCTGTCTGACGCACATGTAGTAATAAGAATGATAAGAATAAATCACTTCAAAAATCTTGCTGTCTGACGCACACGCAGTATTGGGAATAATAAGAATAAATAACTTCCAAAATCTTGCTGTCTAACGCACACTTAGTAATGAGAATGATAAGAATAAATTACTTTCAAAATCTTACTGTCTGACGCACACGTAGTATTGGAAATGAAAAGAATAAATTACTTTCAAAATATTGCTGTCTAACGCACACGTAGTAATGAGAATGATAAGAATATATTACTTCCAAAATCTTGCTGTCTGACGCGCACGTAGTAATGGGAATGATAAGAATAAATTACTTTCAAAATCTTACTGTCTGACGCACACGCAGTATTGGGAATGATAAGAATAAATTACTTCCAAAATCTTGCTGTCTGACGCACACGTAGTAATAAGAATGATAAGAATAAATTACTTCCAAAATTTTGCTGTCTGACGCACATGTAGTAATAAGAATGATAAGAATAAATCACTTCAAAAATCTTGCTGTCTGACGCACACGCAGTATTGGGAATAATAAGAATAAATAACTTCCAAAATCTTGCTGTCTAACGCACACTTAGTAATGAGAATGATAAGAATAAATTACTTTCAAAATCTTACTGTCTGACGCACACGCAGTATTGGGAATGATAAGAATAAATTACTTCCAAAATCTTGCTGTCTGACGCACACGTAGTAATAAGAATGATAAGAATAAATTACTTCCAAAATTTTGCTGTCTGACGCACATGTAGTAATAAGAATGATAAGAATAAATCACTTCAAAAATCTTGCTGTCTGACGCACACGCAGTATTGGGAATAATAAGAATAAATAACTTCCAAAATCTTGCTGTCTAACGCACACGTAGTAATGAGAATGATAAGAATAAATTACTTTCAAAATCTTACTGTCTGACGCACACGCAGTATTGGGAATGATAAGAATAAATTACTTTCAAAATCTTGCTGTCTGACGCGCACGTAGTAATGGGAATGATAAGAATAAATTACTTTCAAAATCTTACTGTCTGACGCACACGCAGTATTGGGAATGATAAGAATAAATTACTTCCAAAATCTTGCTGTCTGACGCACACGTAGTAATAAGAATGATAAGAATAAATTACTTCCAAAATTTTGCTGTCTGACGCACATGTAGTAATAAGAATGATAAGAATAAATCACTTCAAAAATCTTGCTGTCTGACGCACACGCAGTATTGGGAATAATAAGAATAAATAACTTCCAAAATCTTGCTGTCTAACGCACACTTAGTAATGAGAATGATAAGAATAAATTACTTTCAAAATCTTACTGTCTGACGCACACGTAGTATTGGAAATGAAAAGAATAAATTACTTTCAAAATATTGCTGTCTAACGCACACGTAGTAATGAGAATGATAAGAATAAATTACTTCCAAAATCTTGCTGTCTGACGCGCACGTAGTAATGGGAATGATAAGAATAAATTACTTCTAAAAATCTTGCTGTCTGACGCGCACGTAGTAATGGGAATGATAAGAATAAATTACTTTCAAAATCTTACTGTCTGACGCACACGCAGTATTGGGAATGATAAGAATAAATTACTTCCAAAATCTTGCTGTCTGACGCGCACGTAGTAATGGGAATGATAAGAATAAATTACTTTCAAAATCTTACTGTCTGACGCACACGCAGTATTGGGAATGATAAGAATAAATTACTTTCAAAATCTTGCTGTCTGACGCGCACGTAGTAATGGGAATGATAAGAATAAATTACTTTCAAAATCTTACTGTCTGACGCACACGCAGTATTGGGAATGATAAGAATAAATTACTTCCAAAATCTTGCTGTCTGACGCACACGTAGTAATAAGAATGATAAGAATAAATTACTTCCAAAATTTTGCTGTCTGACGCACATGTAGTAATAAGAATGATAAGAATAAATCACTTCAAAAATCTTGCTGTCTGACGCACACGCAGTATTGGGAATAATAAGAATAAATAACTTCCAAAATCTTGCTGTCTAACGCACACTTAGTAATGAGAATGATAAGAATAAATTACTTTCAAAATCTTACTGTCTGACGCACACGTAGTATTGGAAATGAAAAGAATAAATTACTTTCAAAATATTGCTGCCTAACGCACACGTAGTAATGAGAATGATAAGAATAAATTACTTCCAAAATCTTGCTGTCTGACGCGCACGTAGTAATGGGAATGATAAGAATAAATTACTTCTAAAAATCTTGCTGTCTCACGCGCACGTAGTAATGGGAATGATAAGAATAAATTACATCCAAGGTGATGCATCTGACCTCACGCACGAAAGATACATAAAGTTTTCTTTACAAATTTTTCCGTTTCTGGTAAAAGTGAAATTTCGGGTATGGTTTGCAAAATTTTAAGTAATTATTCCAGACTTCAAGTACTGGTTTCCATAAAAATTAAAATTATATTTGCACTCTTAATAATTCATAAGAAATATAAAGGATAAAAATGGATAATTGTTGTGAGGAAAAAAATTTTGAATTTTAAATAGCAACGTTTTATTTTAATCATGTGCATCTCCCTTTATCATTTGCTGCTCACTTCCTCTCTGTTCTCTTCCTTTTCGTGTGTGTGTGTGTGTGTAATTGAGAGAGAGAGAAACAAAGAAACTATGAGTACGATATGTCTAAAAAAAATTGAGCTTCAAATACAATTTGTTACAATTATTTCAATCAGTGGTCATAAGAGTCATATTGATTTGCAGCGCGATCGGACCAGTGAAAAGCACTCAAATATTCAAATATTTATTTTTAAAAATGTATGAAATACCAGAATATATAATTATGACATATAATTCGAAGTGAATAAACACATAAGTCCTTTTTTATTTAAAAACTAAAAACTTTATTTATAACACGCTAACCTGAACTGTTCTCTAGATACAGCTGTTCGTTATATGAGTTTAAAGTGCTCTATTCTACATGGAGCGGTCGACAAACTAAAACTCTATTTATTTATAAGAAATGGTTCATACAGGAATAGGGAATAAATACAGAATACTTAATATCTAAACACAAAATAGTTAACAGTTAAGGACAGAATACTTAACTTTTAAAAACAGCATATAAATAATTAAACTCCCAGATACTTACACTTTTAAATTTCAAATAATAGGCGTTCTAATAATGCAAATTATAAAGAAAACTAACTCTAGTTGTCCACATATTCTTATTTAATATATAATGTCATAGCGATATTTATATATTTTCAAGTTAGCGTCTCTACAATTCACAAACATGCAAACATACATAAACACATACACACAAACGTCCAGATGAACATATTTCGAAAAATATTCCAAATATGTAAAAACGTATAGATGAACGCATTTCCAAAAATATTCCAAAAATGTCCAAATATGCACATGAACATATTTAAATAAATATTCCAAATATGTCCAAACGTACAGATGAGCATATTTCTAAAATTATTCCAAATGTGTCCAAACATACAGATGAACATATTTCCAAAAATATTCCAAATGTATGAATGAACACATTCCAAAAATATTTCAAACGTACAAATGAATATATTTCCAAAAATATTCCAAACGTACAAATGCACATATTTCCAAAAATATTCCAAATATATCCAAACGTACAGATGAACATATTTCCAAAAATTTTCCACATGTGACCAAATGTACAGATGGACATATTTCCAAAAATATTCCAAATATGTTTATTGGTTCTAAAACGCGCTTTTCCGATAAAATCTTGAATTGATAGATTTTGGGGGAAACAATAATATAGAGAGTACGATAAATTAAATCTTCTTAGACATTTCAAATGTAAAATGTCATTTAAATTTAAACTGTGCAGCATATGCAATATCGATTCTAGAATAAAATTCACTGCCAGGAAATTCCACCTATTTTATCCTATTTCTACAAAAAATACTTTTGAAATAGTTTCTCTCTGAAATCTTATTGACGTTAGTACCGACTGGGAATTCAAGATTTTAAAACACCTGATCTTATCAAATAAGACGTATTTCAAAAAGTCAATATTGAACAACTTCTTTTAGCATCATGAAATATAAAACAATAAAGTAGCAGAAAGCAAAAAATAATATCAGTTGAAGAATTTGAGGTCAGAAGAACATGACTTTCCCTACATACTGTAATAAAATTACTTCTTTAGTTATCTGCTGATACATAGCACAACATTTCTCGCATAAAGTTCGTCAATTATCTATTAAACGCTGAACAAGGAAGCTGAATGGTGGCTGAGTGGAACGACTCACAGTCATTTTTCGTACCATGATTTAATAGTTTCGTACCAATGTAAATACATCAGATTTTGTATATTTATATTTTCATTCGGGGAATTTGCACTTACCTTACTAAAATCTGCGTTACGGCATAATTCGTTACCATAAGCAAGCGCACCAAATTTGACGTGATTATATTAAATGGATTTTGGATTGACTGAAGCATTCTTAACTACTTTTTGTGGACTTTTTGCAACTAAGATAGCAGGTGAATAGTTCATCCAAGGGTAGCTCATCCAAGAGCATCCCACAGATTTTCGACAGGATTGAAGTCCGGATAACACTCTGCCAACTGCATACGAGCAATATATTTGCTCTCAGGGTATTCGTCCACTAGCCCTGCTCTATGTGGACGAGCGTTAAAGTTGACCAAAAGAAAATCGTGACTTACTGCTACAGCGTAGAGTCTCATCAAGTGTTCATGGACTTGGTTTCAAATAACTTTCCGCCGTCACAATGCTCCTTGTGAACACGTGCATATCGGTGCGATATCCCAAAAAAAAATCCAGCCCATACCATGACACTACCATAACTAAACACGCTATGTTCAACGATGTTATTAGGTTGATTTTGTGTTCCTCGTTCTCTCCAGGTCCTTACACGTTTTTTGTCTGAACCCAGGGCAAATCGTGACTCATTCGTGAAAAATACATTGTACCATGGTCCATCTATCCAAATCGAATGCTAACGATACTACTTTTGTCGTACTTCTCTAGCCTTAGTCCTCAAACGGACACAAACTCGTGGTACTCGGGTAGAAAGTCTTTTGAAATGTATTCTTCGCTTCACAGTACTGGTGTTCTTATTGTTGTGTTCATAACTTTTCGCTTATTTGGGCGTTCGGGTTCAGACTTGTTGCACTGAAAACGGAATCCAAATGTTTTCTGAAACGTTCGTATGCTCATTTATCTTTATTTGCGCGGTATTTTACGGAGACCAGTTCATTACTGATTGTGAGCAAATTCAAGTGCTTTACTGTTTATGCTGTTAGTAACGTAATATCTGTATATTTTAAGATTATTTCCAGGTTCTTTTCAATCTTCTTTCGAAGTACAAGCAGACTTGTAATTATCTCAGAAGCTCAAATTCAAATTTCCAATTTTCAATTATTTTCTCTGTGCATTAAACTATGCATGTAGGGAATGTTACTGCGATGCATTATTTAATCTATACGCTAGTTTTCTTCATCTAAGGATTTTAAAATTAAATTACATCTACATATATATTTTTTATACTTACATTCGTAATTTTTAACAATGCAGCTTTGTATTCTTATTAAATATGTATTACCTTTACATTCGAAATATTTCGTTGATGAACTTAATATTTTAATAAATTTAAGATTCATCTTGGGAAAATGCACTATTTAAATCAAATTAAAAAAGGTATAATTGTATTATTATATTTGTGAAGATTCAAGCTTTACTGTCTCATTTTAATAAAATTAGAACTTCGTGTACATCCAGGTACTTTCACGTACAAACTAATTCAAGAGTAAACATAAAGAAAAACATCAAAACATGATTAGATATATTCATGAAGTTTCTTTAAACAAAATATTGAATTCTTTGAATTGTGAGAACATTAAATAAACCTTACAAGCGTAGTTAGAGATAATGTAAATAAGAGATAATTATGAATGTTGATTAGAGTTTTTATATTATTACAATTAACATTGCCTTTATGACAGAATTAACTTTATTTTTAGTTTACACCAATTATCATCAAATACACGTGAAAACGTAATCAATAAGATTATTGAAAACTTAATACTTTAGAATAAGTATATCTTTACTTTTAAAGTAATTTATTTTAAACACCATTCATAAAATATTTATAATTCCTGGTAATTGTGAATTATTATAAAAAATAAATGCACTTTTAAACATTTTATAATTATTTATAAATATTTTATATATAAATACAATTTCTCGACATACTATTTTCCCTCTTGGAAAAGTTATTAAATGGAAACACAAAGTTAAATTCTCATAGTTACAGAACTCGCCTGTAGGGGACGTTTCCAAAGTTGGAAAGCCACTCTTATTGCTGCTATTACAGGTATTGACTATTTCATGCTAACAAATGCATAATAATGTTGCCATTGCTGTGAAACAAATTCCCAACTAAAGTCGAACATATGACTTTGAAAACAAATTTAGCAAATTATCGCCAACTTGGCGCGTTTGAGTATTTTCGGGATGTTTGAGAAATGAATCCGGATGTGCTGTTCTTAGAGAGTATCAGTGAATTTTCCACAGATGCAATTTAAAAACAGTCGGTGGAACCAGAATTTACCAGAAAAACAATTGGCCAACTTCCTGAATCAGGGTTCATTTCAGTTTTGTGAGCTATTCTCCACGGACAAATATTCGTTGTATTGCGAATTCGTAATTATTTTCAGAAAATACAATTCCTTTGTTTGTGAGCGCGTTGAGCAGTTAATTAACTGTTTCATTGTGTCTAACGATTCTTTTAGAACTTTGTCAGATAGAAAATTAGTATTTGTATCCTGATAATATTTATTGACACTTTTAATAAAGCTACAGTTATCTAGATCTTTAAATTGGCTATTGATTCCTGAAACTGGATTTACCAACTCCGAGGATACAACATAGCAATAGTTCCCTCCTAAATCACTATTCATTCCTTTAACTTTCGATTGAAATATTCTAGAACTGCAAAAGCAGGGTCTAACCAATTGAAAAATGACTCTATCAGTTGCGAAAGTAGAGTAAAAAAAATGTGGCTATCGATAAGTTTGCAGCGCCTTTAACAGCGAATTGAAGAAGTTAAAATTCTTATCTCGAAACCGAAGCAAGATAGTGAAATTTTTCAATTACAAAGTTTTAGAACATTTTCTATTTCGTAAAAAAAAACATATATAACATGTGCACAGAAATATAATGTATATAACATGTGCACAGACAATAAAAACTTATGTCAATGAAAGGGAACAATTATCATACTGAATCATTTGTCTGCTATTTTTAGACAACATTTATTGTTTACTGGAAAAGGGATAATTCTAAATAAATGAAAATTAGCATATTACGCAGATTGTAATCTTTCCATTTCTCACTATTTCCTTTAGAAGTGATTCAGTATAACGAAATATTTGCATAGCTAGGGGGCTCCCCGCCTCCTGTTGCTGATGCTTTCTAATTCCCGTAACTGGCTTCGAAAATTGGGGGTCTTAGGATTCTACTCGCTGGCATACGCCGAACTCGCCACGAGCTAATGTTCGTTAAGAACCGGAAACCGGGAGTCTGGAAACAGCTTAGCGAACTATTTCTCTTACATTTGTAATTATCTAAAAAAAAAATTCTGTACTTAGCAATAATTTGATTCAATTTAGGATTCCAGACATCTTATTGTGGCAGATAATATGACTAACTAAAATTTAAATTAGACTTAAATCATTTAAAAAATGCATGGATCATTCAATATAATATTTTCGGAACCACCAATAATTTTTCAAGTCGTCGCCTATGGCTAGCAGTTATGTAATAATTAGATGACACCCCCCCCCCATTCCTTATGGGGTTTTTTTTTACAGTATTAATATATTTGAAATTTCTACATTTCTTGTATCTATTTCAGGGAACTCTACGTAAAGATCTGAATATACGTGTTTTAAAAGCAAATCACTCAAATTTCTTCAAAGATAGCTGAATTTGATACATTCGCTAGGAACACACCATAAATCAAATTACTAACAATATCAATCTAATAATAAGCTATACAGTTACTAATTTAATAATTTGATTTATATCGTGTCTCTAATATTTTTTTTTTACTTTTTCTATATATTTTGGTCTGGAGGTATTGATGATGTTAGTCTCGAGCCAGGTTCGAACTCGAGATCAGAAGCTTACAAGACCGACAGGTTAGACCAAAAGCTAGCATCGAATCCGAACTTATAATTGGAGTACTGATTTCTAGCATCTCCGATCGATGTTTTTGCCAGGAGCAAAGTCGGCTGCTGCCACACACTCCACCCCCTGATGAGAAGTTCTATCGAATTTCAGTGAGGGGTCCACTCAGAAAACCCCCGCTGCGTCCCCAGCCGTCACCTCCGAGAGCAGGCTGGGGCGTCACCTCCGAGAGCGAGCTACTCTCGGAGGTGACGCCCCAGCCCGAAACTCAGTCGGGAGCTGAATAGTCGGGAGACGTGTCGTACTTCATCGTGCGGCAACGTGACATCAGTCGTAGCCATCCTAGAGAGAGGAGTTGTTGGCGCCTCTGGCTCAGTGTGGTTCTGCCATCTCGTGTTGGTTGCGTGCATTAATTGTCCAGTTCACCATTATAGGAATTGGTGAAGTTGGACCCAAACCAGGCTCGAACTCGAGACCAGTTGCTTACAAGACCGACTTTATACGGTTAGACCAAAAGCTAGCTTTGAATCCGAACTTATAATTCCTAGCATCTTCGATCATTGTTTTCGGCAGCAGCAGAGTCGGCTGCTGTCACAGTACCTTAAAATTGATAAATTCTTATATTTTAAAACTTTTATATTGCATTTATATTTATAAATAACGGAATGTATAGCAATTACAATTGTTATTAAACTTTAAAATACAGGAGTGTGTACAAATGAAAAATATGGACAATCAAGAAGTACAATCAAATGCCATGGATAGTCAGGGGTACAATTAAATGGCATGAGCAGTCCGAGGGGGATAATTAAATAATATAAACAGTCGGGGCATAATTGAATAACGTGAACAATCAGGAGTATAATTAAACGATATAGACAGTAAGGTGTACAATTAAATTATATTGGCTGTTCTGAGGTACAATTAAATGATATGACTAGTCAGGGGGGATACAATTAAATAATATGGATAGCCAGTGAGATACAATTAAGTGATATGAATAGTCGGAGGGATACAATTAAATGATATGAATAGTCAGGAGTGTACAGTTAAATGATATAGACTGCCAGGAGGTACAATTAAATAACATAAACATTCATTGGGTACAATAACATTATATGGACAGTCAGAAGGGTATAATAATGTAACATTGACAGCCAGAGGTGTACAATTGAATAAATACAGGTGTACAACTTTTCAGAGGTACAATTGAAAAAAATAAAAGTCGGGAAGTTCTTGGATAAAGAAGGGCTGGGAACCGCAAATGTGTAATACACGCAATTTGTCCGTGAACATGTATTTTTAGTCATTACGCAAAAAATAACGAAATATTAATTCAAATTTTATGTAACTTTTTCAAAGATAAAATGCGATTTTCAATGTTTGCTTAAACCTAATAACTTTGGTTATTAGGTTTAAGTAAATAACTGAACTGCTGCTCTGATTTTTGTTTCCTATTTCGTCCGAATGCAGATTTTTTTTGCAGATTTGTTTAAATTCAAATTATAGAATGCGTTGTGTCAGGAAAGCAGTACTTTCATTTAAATTGGATTTGTGTTTCTCGAAAATTCTCTCCACGTTGTCTTAACTTATTGAAGAACGAAATGCGTGTGTTTTTATTTTCATTTTATGTAGAAATTAAAACTGAGATATAGTAGAGAAAATCTCTTGCTTTAATTTGTGGCTAAAATTATATGAGAGCTGTCGGGTCTAGAATCTCCAATATCTGAATATTTAAGACAACACTGTACTTACTCACAAAATATAAAACTGCTGCTTGTGAGAATAACACAATTAGTACTTCCTTAAAGAAAGCAGACATATGCAAATTATGTCACCCCCATATCACGTAATTTGCATATGTTTGCTTTCTTTAAGGAAGTACTAATTGTGTTACTTTACTTACTGACTGAACTACCGGTGATTGAGGGGGGGGAGAAAGAAGGGGAGGATCATGTCTAATAAGAGCAATCTTTCAACAGGGGTATGATTCTCGATTAGCAAGTAAAACATACAAGAGCTATACAAAGTTTTTCAAAATTTCAATTTATGAAAAACTGAAATATTTTTAACAAAGTGTAGATAAAACCATAAGTAAATATTCATGAATAAAAATGTTGATAATTTGGACAATAGACGTGACAAAATTGTGCTACGTCATTCTTACAGAAGTGGTTAATAGTTTGCATAAATGAAGAATGCATTCAAATTTGCAATGTGGCATTTATTGAATCCATGCGTCCCCAGTGTACTCTCAGAATGTACTCTGCCGATTTTCATGATCTTTTTTTTAAACAAAATCAACTATCAAAATTTCCCAATAGTTTTGGCTAGACAGGAAACGCATTCAAATCTGAATTCTGATCATTTTATATATGTCACCAGCGTCTTCTCTATATCTACTCGACATATTCACTAATAAGTCTCGCACATGTGTCCAATACTTTTGTCTAATAAAAATGATGCATTCAATTTTTCCATAATATCAATTATTGAATCCATCTATC
This sequence comes from Amaurobius ferox, assembly GCA_951213105.1. Lineage (NCBI taxonomy): Eukaryota > Metazoa > Arthropoda > Arachnida > Araneae > Amaurobiidae > Amaurobius > Amaurobius ferox. Next base: position 95,090,475 of record OX578146.1, read on the forward strand.
CCCAGAATTTTCCCCAGAATAATGATATTGTTTTTAAGCGAAACGTCTGGCATAGCAGATTTTTCCATTAGTTTTGACTAAAATTAGTTTTGCACTGAAATTTGAATTATAACCATTTATTATTACTTTCCTTATATACATAACGTATAAGGAGAGTATTGTGACGGGGTCGGAAATTCGAATTCGAATTTTCGACGGGAGAGCACGTTTCAAGCATCCCTGATCACGAATCAAACATTTTTTAAGTGATGTCTGTGTGTGTGTGAAAGTGTGTGTGTGTGTGTGTCAATAAGTCTGTGGAGACGACAACTGACGAACGAATGGACCGATTTGAACGAAATTTGGTACAAAAATCACAATCCATAAACACTGGATGCCTATTGTTTTTATTCGCAACCGAATGTTCAGAACCCCCCTAAATTTTCGAATAAAATTTTGAAATAATTGTCAAAAAATCAAAACCGCTAATAAAGTTACGCAAATAAATATTTCTTATGTAATTTTTCATTAGAAAACGATTGACATAAATTTTAGAACGCTAACATAAACCGTTCTCGAGATATTGCACATTTTTTAAAAAAATTATCAAAAAGTTTTATAAAAAACAAAAAAAAATTCCTATTGAGAAACATGTTCACTTTTCATATGTAATACCATGCAATAAATTCGATGACATCATTCTCGTGGATCTAGCTCGTTCCATTCATGAAAAAAGAGACTTTGAGTAATATTTTTGTATTTAAACGCCAATAGTCATTTATCTGCTGTAAGAATAACTTATTTCTCCGTCCATAACGCTTGGCGAGATTTTGGCGACAAATTTGGCGGAATGTCGCCAACTTGGCGACATTTTTAATTGTTGCCAAATTAACAAAAATCTCGCCAAATGGATAAAAATGACGCTAAATCAATCAAAATGACGACTAATTGAAGAAAATTCAATATCTTGGAAAACATATAATTATCTACTATAAGAATAACATTTTTTTAAACTGTAAAAGTAGTAAATTCATTGCATTATATAAGGAAAATCATGTGTTGCAAACATCAGATTTTTATTTTACTGTAAAAGTAGTAAATTCATTGTTTTATATAAGGAAATTCATGTGGTGCCTACATCAGATTTTTTTTCTATTTCCATAGTGTTCTCAGAATCTATGTATTGTGGTAAAAAAAAATCCTTAAATGGGTTTACTTTTTTATATAATTTTGTGGATTAAATTCTTAATCCTAATTAAAGTGGTCGTGAATCGCAACATTCGTACATTGCTATCGTGGCCGCAAAACCCACCATTACTTCTTTGCACGAATTCCTTAACATAATCATTAAATCAAAACACTACACATTAAAATCCACATTTTTAACTTTAATATAAACTATAATTTATTCACACCTCTGTTAGTGTCATAATTAAAATTACATCAATTTTAATAAACGCTTATGGAGGAGAAAAGCATCGTGTAAAGACCAGGTCTTTTGAATCTTCTTCCAAAGATCAAAAATTCGCCTTACACACAAAAAGATTGGCACATATCTCTGTATTTCGGGTCTGTAGATCAGCATGACTGTGACTGTCACCGTTTCCAGTTCTTTTAATGGCATTTGGAGTCAGACTTCGTCCTTTTCTATAACATTCTCAATACTCAAATGAATAACGACTCTCTCTGAATAAGACTGCTTGAAACACACCACTTTCTCTCTAAACTCTTGAAAAACATTCTCAATTATATTCGTTGATTTTCCTCCTTGTAGCCACATCATTTGGCCTGGGGTTCAGATACGCCCTCCTTGCTCTCACCTCCTAGTCTCACACATATATCTAAGTAAAATTCGTAACTTTAATTTTGAACGAGAAGACTTTAATAAATTAAATCTGCATTTACCGCAGCCCATATTTAATTATGGTGTGTCACACTTTGGGTCATTTAAAATTTTAAAAAATTTTAATAGTGCCTTGGGAAGTGATTTCAAATCATTTTTGTTTGATTGGAGGCCTTGAAATATTTCGTAAAATCTCCCGGAACCTATACCTGGCTTGGCTGACACATATTAGGTTCGACAGGGATAAGTTACAAAATCGACGTGAAAACAGTAAAGTTCCTAAAAAATAAATAACTAACGATTTTGAATAAATTATTGCAAGAGTAGTTACCTTCTATTCGTGATTTACTATTTATAAAAAAAATGATAAATATATTTGCTTTATATCTGGCTTACTATTTGCGAACAACATTAGGTATATATTTTGTAATGATTTTGTATTAATTTGTTTTTCATAAAAATTGCTAACAAAAAGCAAATTACATTTAATTCTTTTATCATATATTCACATTTTCATGTGATATGATTAATAAAAATATATTTTAACTTGTTCGGAATTTTCTATTATTATTATTTAACTTCTTTTTTTTTTCTTCAACATTTTCATCTGTCAACTCTATAACTAGTTGGCGAAAATACTGGTTATGTTCATTACTGCCAACTGAATTCCTTGCCGATACAAAACTTTCTCGCTACAACACAATTTCTGTTCCCAAGTAAAACTCTTGCTACTTAAATTTCAACTATAACGTGAGTATCTGACCGAGCTAAACTTTCAAAATATTCCATTGTTTTATTAATGAATGACGTTAAAACATTTATAATTTTACACTTTTACTCAATTATAAAAAGCTGACAAGGTATACTTTTGTTATTGTTTTTGCTAACTTTTACTCGTACAAGTTCTCGCAGAACACTGGTTGGAAATCATTGTCCTAGCTCAATGGCGGTTAATGCGCCATGGTGCCCTGAGACGCCTTGACTGATAGTCAGGTTCGTCGTGGATGGACATGATTACTTTTTTTTAAAAAAAAAATATTAAATATCCGAATGTTTTCGACTACCTATAGTTTTACGATGACCATTGCAACCACAAGAAAGTCGCAAAAAGAATATAGTTCGGAAAAGGTGCAATAGATTCAAAACGGTCTGACCTCGGGGAACCTAACGTTGGACACTGTACATAAAAAATCTGATGTGGGCAACACATGACTTTCCTTATATAATGTAATGAATTTTATACTTTTAGAGTAAAAAAATAGATTTTTCTTATAGTAGATACTAATATTCTATCCAAGATATTGAATTTTCGACAATTAGTCGTCATTTTCATTGATTTAGCGTCATATTTATCCATTTGGCGAGATTTTCGTTAATTTGGCAAATTTTCAAAAAAGTCGCCAAGTTGGCGACATTCCGCCAAATTCGTCGTCAAAATCTCGCCAAGCGTTATGCACTAAGAAATAAGTTATTCTTACAGCAGATAAATGACTATTGGCGTTCAAATACAAAAGTATTATTTAAAGTATCTTTTTTCATGAATGGAACGAGCTAGATCCACGAGAATGATGTCACTCAATTTATCGCATGGTATTACATATGAAAAGTGAACATGTTTCTCAATAGGAAATATTTTTTTTTTATTTTATATGAATTTTTGATAATTTTTTGAAAAATGTACAATATCTCGAGAACGGTTCATGTTAGCGTTCTAAAATTTATGTCAATCGTTTTCTAATAAAAAATTACATAAGAAATGTCTATTTGCGTAACTTTATTAGTGGTTTTGATTTTTTAACGATTTTTTCAATATTTCATTCGAAAATTTAGGAGGGTTCTGAACATTCGATTGCGTATAAAAACAATAGGCTTCCAGTGTTTACGGATTGTGATTTTTGTACCAAATTTCATTCGAATCGTTCCATTCGTTCGTCAGTTATCGTCTCCACAGACTCACTGACACACACACACAGATACTTTCACACACACACACACACACAGACATCACTTCAAAAATGTTTGATTCGTAATCAGGGATGCTTGAAACGTGCTCTCCCGTCTAAAACTCGATTTCAAATTTTCGACCCCGTCACAATACTTTCCTTATACATTATATATATAAGGAAAGTAAAAAGTTGTTTTATGAAATAATTACTCAGTTCCTGTTGAGAAATTTTCAAAATGGTTTCAGCTAGTTACACATAATATTCTGATCATTGTAAATTACTAATTTAGAATTTATATAATTAAATTGAAAATGAATATTACAATCACTTATCAATTATATGCTACGACAGAAAAATATTTAGAGTTCCGTATATCAGTTAAAAATTACCTGTATGTTAGTGTACCTCGTAAAAACTACTTTAGTTTAGTATGCTGTGCAAACATTAGCACTAGATGATAGAGATATTTTATATAGCAATTCGATTAGGCAACACTTTAGCATCTCCATTGAAATATATGCGGAAAACAGTTTATAATAGTAACGAAAACTTTTATCATCCAACTTGGAATAATTACTATTCCTTTACGAAAATTTGACATCATCTGCGTCTTCTTGCCCTCAGATCCAGTTACAACTCACCACACAGAATAAAGATAGGATTAAATGAATGATTTATAATTGAAGCAGATGAAATTGCATCAGTAAGAATTGCTACGTGTAACATGAATTTATTATATCATGTGAAAATTACACTTGAATTTATGTCTTTTGCTATATTTGAAAATCTCTGCTATAAATATATAATATAAGCAACTTTTCTCGGTAGCAAAAATCTTTCTATACTATATTTCCCAAAAATAATAATTTCCTTGAAACATCCATTTTTAAAGATCTACTATGGATAGAGCTCAGAAGACGACTTATACATATATTCAGCATCTAGTTCTGATGACAGTAAATCGGTTCACTAAGTTTTTTCACTTCCACTTCTTTATCCCTTCTTGTTCAAAAATGTTCTTGGCTGCAAACAGTTTTTGGTGGCGAAAATTTTGCTATATTGTAGTTTTCACTACAGTCTTTTACTTGGAACATATATATTTCTCAAAATTGATTATAGATATGGCTTAAATGATAACTGATATGAACTCAGCATCAAATTTTGAAGAAGGTGGGCTGATATACTAAGGATTTCCACTTCACTTCGAGTTATTTTTCACTTCCGGTTTAAAAAGAATTTCTGAAATATCCATTTTTCGAGATTTTCTACAGACAGAGCATAGATGCTGACTAATATGAATTCAACATCAAATTCCGGAACAAATGAATGGGGTGGGAGTTCACTACAGATTTTCACTTCAGGTTTAAAAAATGCCCTTGAAACATCTATTTCTTAGAAAGGATTGGTTTTAGACTAAGATTTAATGAGGACCAATATGGATTCAGCATCGATTTCCAAAAGAAATAAGCGGATTACTGAGGATTTCCTCTTCCGAATATAAAGATACCACTTTCTGTTTTTCTGAAAATATGTGTGACTGTGAGAAATAAATATGCAAAAGGAATAAACATGCTTAATATTTCCGTAAAAAATTAGGCACACCATTTTCTTCCACATGAAAGCTTCTTAAATTTCTTGCTTTTATTTCATCATATACATTTACCACACACTCAATATTTTTTTAGAAATATGAGTCTCAATTTTCCTTACTTCCATTCAGTGTACCACGAAATATATAACAGCTATACAATTTTATATTGTATTTTACATTTAATTATTTCATATTTTAACATTTTTCTCTCTTTCCAGGTTCTGAAAGAAAAGGTATTTGAAACATCAAAAGTGGAATTTAAAATGACCTTGACATATTTCAATTAAAGAACACCTATTCTAATTCAAAAGTTACCATAAAATACCTGCCACAATGTCTTACACGCAAGATTGGTTAGATATTACAACAACATACCCAGATGATGACCTTGAAGAATTCAACTACAGTGGTAACTATTCCGAATACTTTATGTATCCCCATACAGATGAGATTCCCGTTCTTTTGAACGTTACCAGAGATGTTCCCTTGAAATATGCTATGCCATTGTTTGGATACATCATGCCAGTACTTCTGGTAATAACTGTTATTGCAAACACATTAATCGTGGTTGTCCTGTCCCAGAGACATATGCGTACACCAACAAATCTTGTTCTCTTAGCAATGGCTATCTCTGATTTGTTGACTCTGGTGTTTCCGGCTCCATGGTATTTTTACATGTATACACTAAATAATCACTCCAAGCTTCTGTATCCACCTCCTGCTTGTTATGCATACCATTATATGATTGAAGCTCTACCAGCTTTCTTTCATACGGCTTCCATATGGCTCACACTTTTACTGGCAGTCCAACGGTACATTTATGTATGCCATCCTACTGTGGCTCGTACTTGGTGTACGGTCCCTAAGGTCTGGAAGGCTATGGCTTGGGTCTATATTTTCGCATTAATACATCAGTCAACACGTTTCTTTGATAGACGTTTTGACGCAGTATGCTTCCGCTGGAGAGGTGGCCTTCACGATGGCTGTGTAGCTATATCTGCGGACTGGGTACGAGAAATCATAACCGAGAATATATATTATACAGCGTACTATGGATTCAGGATACTGTTCGTTCATATTGGACCATGCTTGGCTTTAGTCATCTTCAATGTTCTTCTATTCTGGGCCCTCCGAAAAGCTCAACTAAAGAGACAGAAGCTGTTCAAAGAAAATAGAAAGAGTGAATGCAAGAAGTTGAGGGACAGCAACTGTACAACACTGATGCTCATCGTAGTGGTGACAGTGTTTCTAGCTGTTGAAATACCACTAGCAGTCACCACTCTTTTACACGTCATGCAGAATGCCCTGGATCTGCATATAGCCGATTATGATGACCTGAATGCGACCATCCTTTTCACCAATTTCTTCATAGTTGTAAGTTATCCGGTAAATTTTGCTATCTACTGCGGAATGAGTCGACAATTTCGAGAAACTTTTAAAGATATCTTCTTGAAAGGTCACTCAACAGGCGCAAGAGAGGGATCCTCCAGGTATTCTCTAGTCAATGGGCCTCGCACATCCACGAATGAAACGATTTTATAAACAGCGTATTAAATACGTCAACTGGAGCTTCAGTCATTGCTTATCTAAAAATATCAATCCAACATCAAAGAGCTACGATTCTGGTTAAGATATCAATTTTAATTTTAAGTGTTTGGAAGAATTGCACTTGAAAGCTGTGAACATAAAACTTGTCCAACCAGTGAATCAAATGTTTCGGCGTTACACGATGCTTAAGAAATTCTAAAATCTGCTTTATTTTTTATTAACATTATATATTATGAAGATGTATTGTTGTAAAGATATATTTGGAGCACATGAAATAAAACTTTTAACATTTATACACACCCATCAGAGTGATTCGCTAAAATCAACTGTGGAACACTTGAAGTTGAAACTATTTTGTGTTTGCACTTTGGCAATGGCGGTTATACTGAATGTGTTATATATGAAATAATTGTTTAAAGAGATGCCAGTTGATGATAAGTATCAATATTACGATGTATAACAATGATGTTTCCTTCTTTGTTCTATGAAGCAAATTCATTAAATTGCTTTTGAAATGCTTTTCTTCAGCCAAGAATAAAGTGTTTTATACACGTTTTTGAATATACAGACCCCATCGTCTAACTTTCTGTTATATCAACTGGCATCTCGTTTTGCAAATTCAGTGTATTGATGTTTGTATATTTATAGATATTTTGCCTCGTAGTGCCCTGAACGGCCAATTCTACTACATCGGGGCTCTAGTGGAAAGAACCTGTAGGGGTGCTTGAGGTATCTTTGTGACATGTCTTTGCCTTACCTAACCTCTTCTGTTGTGAACACTGTGTCCATTTGTGTAAGATGTGTACGATCAAACTCTTTGACGGTGCTCGTTGTAAATTGAAATAAATATATATCTAATTTTGCTTCTGTTATTTTGACATGTTTCACTATTTTTCCACTTAAAAATTAGTAAGTCTGTAAGAAAATATATAACAATACAACTTAATATAAAATTGGTTCTATCTCTCAAATCATTCCGATATGGCAACACAAAAAACGAATTTCAGAGCATTACACGACATGCCGGATAATTAGAAGGACGTTAGATTTAAAAATATAATCGCATGTACATATAATGGCAGATTTTAAAATATCCGGCATGCCGGAGAAAACGAAGATGCTATCAAAAATTTTAAAAAACATCATTTTGCACATTTTTCTATTAAAGTACAATATACGAGAACTATTACCAAACAAACTCAACATATGGCACTATTTCCTAGTATAACCAATCCTATATTTTAATACAACCAATTTATATTTAAATTGCAAATCGTTTAAGAAGTCCCATAGATATTGTACATTGAAATGAAATACAGTAACTAGTAGATTTTTTATTCATAATTCCAGGAAATAGAACCAAACACTCAAATTGTACGACATTCTGGACAATATGGGGTTTTACGCCATGCTGATAAAACACACTATATTCCAATATACCGGTAACTTCAGGAGATACGGTATGTAATCTTTAAAATGGGATACATCCTTTTATTTTCCTCAAAATTGTACACAAAATAAAAGAGCATTAAAATACACGGCATTCTTAAATTTACGGAATTGCGTTCTTAATTTGCGAGCTGGCATTGTTTTGAAACACGCCACTTATCAAATTTTATATCAAAAGTAAAAAAAACAATGAAAAGAAAAAATGATTGAATGACGTTTTAACATACACATATATTACATATAGAAGTGACTACTATTATAAAAATCCGCTGGATAATGTTTTAGTTGAAGAGATACCTTCATTATACACACATACATACACAAGATGCAAGAGATGTTACCGATTCATTTTAAAGGTTCTTTTAATTTCGTCAAAACTCATTTTCGAATTTTCTTTTCTGTTATAGTTTCACCATAAAAAATAGCAAAGCTTAACCAGAAAAAATAGCCTTAACCATAAAGTTTAACCATAAAAAATAGCCTTAACCATAAAGTTTAACCATAAAAAATAGTCTTAACCATAAACTTTAACCATAAAATATAGCCTTAACCCTAACTATAAAAAATCGCAAAGTTTAACTATAAAAAATCGCAAAAGCGACCTTCAATTTTCTTCTATCAAAATATGTCTTTACTCGTTCTCGGATTTTCTGCTCTGTTATAGTTTTAACCATAAAAAGCAGAAAAAGTGACCTTCAGTTTTCTTCTATCAGGATACAACTTTTATACTTTTCCAGATAGCCTATAAGATAACAAAACCTGAAACTTTTGAAAGCAGAACTAAAATGTTCCATTTCGAACATTATTGCATCTATACTCACAAAATTTCTAACGGTAAATGTCCAAAGCAGAAAGATCAACAACGTCCACTCAATTCTATCATTCTGTTGACATATCCAGCAAGATTGAAAACATTCTAAAGTTGATTTATCTCTGAACTTTTATGGAAAGAAAAATTTCCCTGCATACTTTCTCTGAGATCTTCTGTTGGCATGTCTGGGATATTTATTTTAACTTTCATTGCTTAAATAGTACGGGATTTTTATCAATTGTTAATTCAATCTTTATATTTGTAACAGATTTAAGTTCTTGTCTGTCGACACTACTGAATATACAACTATAAAAATAAAATGAATCAAAATCACAGAAATTTTCTGAATGTAATATACATCCTTCTGGCCTGTAAAAATTAAAAATCCGGCTTTTAAAATGCCTATTTGTTCTTTTGTTTTAACTCCTACCCATATCTCCATGCTACAAACAAACAAAAATAAAATAAATCAAAATCCCAGTCATAAAGTATATGAACCCAACTGACCTGTAAAAAATGAAAATCCAGCTTCTACAATTTCCTTGTCTTTTTTTTTAACTCTTTCCTCTATCTCCATGCTACATATAAATATTATGACTTTCCCAACAATACGTTGAAAATAGCAACTCGCGTTTTTGACGGATCTCGTAGCATTCTAGTGCCCCAAAATAACGTATGTGACTGTATCTGTGCATGTGTATGTATCTCCTTGTCTGTGCAATATATGTATCCACTCTAGCTGAAAAACTGTTTGACCAAACTTCCCAAAATTTGGTAGATAAGTTACGTGTAGATTACCCTGATACTAATTACATTTTAGTGTAACACGGAAAAAAATAACCTGCCTTTTTTTCGAAATGGGCCGCAAAAATCATTTGTATCCACTCTAGCTGAAAAACCAATTTACCAAATTTCACAAAATGTGGTAGATAAGTCACTTGAGGGTTACTTTGGCTCTGATTAGATTTTGATATGATTCTGAAGAATGAAACCTTACTTGTTCTCAAACTGGTCAGCACAAATCGTATGTATCCAATCTTGATGAAAAACTCACTGACCAAATTTCACAAAATTTGGTAAATAAGTCATCTGTGGGATATTCTGGTGCTGATTAGATTTTGGTACTATTCGAAAAGAACTTCCTTTTTAGCGAAATGGTCCACAAAATCGTCAAATTCTAAAATAAAAGTCTACGTATTCTCAAATGTAACAATTAAATGCTTCTTTTTGAAGACAAAAGAATAATGCCAATCCCATAACTACTAACTGTTCTCGAGATATTTTAGTTTATCGCATTTTTTTAACGTCTGATTTAAATTCAGTGCAATTTCAAATAATAATCCGTGTTATTTTATACAATTGAATTCACTTTAATGAATTACGAAAGAACTAAAGAGAAAAAGAATTTGAGACTGTAAAGAAATACATGTGCTGTCCACATCAGATTTTATTCTTTTGGTTAGAATAATAACACAGAAAATCGACAAATTCGAAACGAAAAAATTTTTTTAGAATGCGAAGATATGCACAAATCTTTCTGTCGAATTATAGAAAACTGTGTTAATCTTCATTCTTCGAATGCCGCAAAATAAGAAAATAAAATAACTGAAGTATAGATCAACTCGAGTTTCTCATACCAAAATTCTTTTCTAAGCAATAGAATTTTTAAATCTGTATCGTTATTCCAATGTATCACAATTATAGCATGTTATTTTTCATTTTAAAGGGCTTAAAAGAAACGATTGATACCTTCTTGTCAATTGATTTAAGTTTGATAATGTACCCTCCAGGGAGAGGTAACTGGTCCCCTCCCCCGATAAGAGCTAATAATGTCACTAACACAAAAATTGTATCGCAGCTATTTTTACTACAATAATTTTACTATAATTTTTTACTACAATATATTTTTACTACAATAGTCATAAGTAACACCTTTTAAGCACGGTTATGTCAAATTTTGCTCGAATTTTAAAAAATTCTATCTAGTTCTATATTTCTTGTTACCGAAACAAAATATATGAGTAAATATTCATGAAAATCTATTAATATATATGGCAACAATCGTGAACAGAAAACATCGACCACCGATAGACATCACTCCAAAAATAGTCACAACGTGCTTAAAATGTCCTAAAGCATATATTGGCATTAAAATATCTAAATCAGAAATTTTCGTGAAAACAATACTTTCTCAATACTACGTATGAGAAAATAAAGATAAGACATAAGCATTTCGATGTATATAAAATTAAATATACAAAAAAAATGTGTGCACGAATTAAGCTCAAAGATCGTAAGAAAGAACGGTCTTCGATCCTTGATGTCTCGATGGAAGCTCTGGTGATAATATTTTTCATCCCTAAGAAACCGATTTGTGTAAAAATCGTTCAAAATCGTGCTTCATTTTATGATGAAACACGATAATAACTAAAAATCTAAAATTATATTAAAACAACTTAAAATCTAATTGATTTTTTTAAATATTTCGCCAAGGTATGTAAACTTGAAGTTTATTTAACCCAGTACCGAATTTCGCTGTCGTCCGAAGTTTAGATTTTCCGCTAGAGGCCACATACAGACAAGCATCTTCTGTTATCCTACAATAAAACAAATTTAACCTTGTGCTTATGGGTGGTACAACGTCAATCCCAAACGAAGAATCTCTCAAAAAGAATTATATTTGACATACACTATCCCAAACAGTTCGAATCCCCTTTTCAGACATTGGCGTCCTTAAACGTCAATGTGTGCAAAGGGGGTTCGAACTGTTTGGTATAGTGTATGTTAAATACCTGTCTTTTTGAGAGGTTCTTCTTTTGGGAGGACGCCAATGTCTGCAAAGGGGGTTCGAACTGTTTGGTATAGTGTATGTCAAATACCTGTCTTTTTGAGGGGTTCTTCGTTTGGGAATGACGCTGTATCACCCGAAAGCAAAAGGTTAAGATCGGTCAAAGATTTCTGTGTATGAGAATACTCTTTTAAGATTTTTGCTATAATGAAACGCAAAGAAGTATTTCATTTTCAAATTTCAAGAGCATGCTTTATAGCCTTAGGTGATTCTTCCCCAGGACCTTCAAACTTTATCAATATTGAAGCTACGGTCGATCCGATGTGGAAGGGAAGCTGAACAGCTTCAAGGTAATACATAAATCCCCAAGACTGCCGAATTTCTAAATAATCGGATGGACGGATAATTTATGCGCTTGATAGAATTCATACATAACACAATCGCTAAAAATCGGGTTTTTTCTGTTCTTAAGCTTTCAACATGTGTAATCTAAAACTAAAATTTCCATTTTTCACCTGAAAACATAGTTTTTCCTGAGGGAAATTTCGCACTGCACAAATGGGTACGATTAGGGGGAAGAGGGGTGATGTAATTCTCATCCGAAAACTTTTGAAAAATTCAAAGTTTAAAATATATATATTCTATTAATCCCTCTATGTTAAAAAAAGTAGCCGCCGCTGCCGCTGTTTGACAAATTTCTCGTTTCTCGAGATTCCCTGCTTCGTACGACCGCAAAAACTATTGCATATAAAAATATGAAATTTAGTACACTTGTAGAAAAAGCTTTGGGAAATACGCTGAAATAAACCGTTTTGTGATATATATTGTAGTTTAAGAAATATTCAATGTCAAAGACAAAATATGTGAGCTGCGAGTTCGCGTCCTAGATAGACTAACAATAACAAGACCACGAATTTTTGCAGGCAGATGCCTACATGGGTGAATTTTTGCAGGATGGAGCCCCTTTTTTTAATTTCGATGTAGTTTTGAGATATTTTACTTTTTATGCACTTCTAAAGTGAATTTTTTTTCGTATCGGCACTTCTAGCGAATTCTTTGTCTGGTACCGTAAAAACTATAGCATACAAAAATATGATATTTGGTACATTTATAGAGACATAATAGGGTAACACGATGAAATAAACCGTTTATCGATTTAAACTTTAGTTTGGCATTAAATAGCTAGCGAAGCGAGCTCATGATTAAGGAATTCAGTTTTGGGAAATCCTGGGCTAAGAATAATCCCTGTTTTTCCCTCCTGAGGAAAATAGGCAGGGATAAAAAAGAGACTTTTGAAGGTAAAATTTTCAAGAAAGATAGATATGAAGCGAACGCAGCAAGCAGGGGGCAGGGCCCCCTAGTTTTATAAAATATCCTAAATTTTACATGTCTATGTAAGGAGGAAGGCGGGTTTCCGGCGCTTATTATTATGAACTCTTAACTCTCATGCAGAATTGTCTAACTGGCGGTCCGCGAACAGGGATATTGCTTCGATAACAGATTTAAAATTAAATAAATTACTAAAAGTTATTTCAAATATAAACATATGTTGATATTTGATGAAATACATAACTGTAATTAAATATGATGCATAACATTCTGAGATGATTTTCCACAGTAGCAAAATTATTTCGACTGAAAATCTGTATTTTCTAGGAGTTGAACAGCGTTGTATAAAACACAAAAATTAAAATGAGAGAGATGTTAACTATGTGTTTATGTCACTGCTTCCTTTAAAAATATTTTATTCAAAACATCCAGAAAAGTCATAGCGTTAGTGACGTCATTGGATAAGGACAGCAATAAAAATTGGGTTACTTTTTAAGAGATTTGGCTATTTTTTACCACCGTGTCTGCTACTTTTCCTTCAAACCACCTGGAAATACTGATTTCAACAGCAATACTGAAAAAAATTAATCAAATGCCGATTTTTCACACTGCATACATTCATGTTTCATACTGCACAAATTCTCTTCATATTGCAACAACTGTGTGATATTGCAAGTTAAAATAATACCAGTCTCATTAGAATATTTCTCTATACAAATACTATGCATTGTAGAGGATGTAAAGATATGAGTTTTTCAATTTATATTCTCAGTAAATTATAATTTAACACTTTGTAAGTCTACTTAGTTTGAATGTTTTAATTAGAGCGCTATATTTGTTATCAGTTGCCATATGTAGCTAGTATCTCTAAAGTGGCAGACGATGCGTTCATAAAATCTAATCGATTGCAGTCAATCAACTTATAATCTCAATTGCTCGCAGTGATAGAATTAAATTAATGATTAAAAAGTGCGACAAAATTTTAGAATTATCTATTTCATTCGATTTCACAAAAACAGATTATTTTAAAATAAATGTGTTTCAGTGGACAGACTGTATTGAGTATGTAGCTAATTTAAACATTGAACCATTTATAAATAAGTATTCAAACTGTTGCAAAATTTACAACATTTTATACTTATTATTATGATATTAATGGTTTTTCTAGAATAATTTTAATTATATAAATCAAGGGGAAAATATGTCGTTCTAAAATATATTGTCAATAAAATTGTCAATCGTATTTTTAAAAAATCTGATGTGGGCAGCACATGACTTTCCTTATATAATGCAATGAATTTACTCTTTTTACAATAAAAAAATAGGTTTTTCTTATAGTAGATATTTATATTCTTTACATGATATTGAATTTTCGTCATTCTTCATTTTCATTGATTTAGTGTCATTTTTATCCATTTGGACCAGATTTTCGTTAATTTGGCAGCATTTAAAAAATCGCCAAGTTGGCGACATTTCACCAAATTCGGCGCCAAAATCTCATCAAGCGTTATGGGCGGAGAAATAAGTTATTCTTATAGCAACTAAATAACTATTAACGTTCAATTACAAAAGTATTACTCAAAATACCTTTTCTCGGGAATGGAACGAGCTAGATCCAGGAGTATGATGTCACCAAATTTATCGCATGGTATTACATATGGAAAGGGAACATGTTTCTTAACAGATAATTATTTTTTTAATTTATGGGACTTAATTGACTGATAAATTTATTTGAAAAATGTGCAATATTTCGAGAACGGTTCATGCTAGCGTTCTAAAATTTATGTCAATCGTTTTTTAAGAAAAAATTACATAAGAAATGTCTATTTACGCAACTTTATTAAAGGTTTTGGTTTTTTTGATGATTTTTTCAAAATTTCACTCGCACATTTAGGAGGGTTCTGAGAATTCGATTGCGTTTAAAAACAATAGGCTTCCAGTATTCACGGATGGTGATTTTTGTACCAAATTTCATTCGAATCGCTCTATTTTTTCGGGAGATATCGTCTCTAGAGA
Source organism: Amaurobius ferox (assembly GCA_951213105.1). Lineage (NCBI taxonomy): Eukaryota > Metazoa > Arthropoda > Arachnida > Araneae > Amaurobiidae > Amaurobius > Amaurobius ferox. The sequence goes on from OX578146.1 coordinate 95,105,775, forward strand.
CTCACTGACACACACACACACACACACACACGCACACACACACACACACACACACAGACATCACCTCAAAAATGTTTCATTCGTGATCAGGGATGCTTGAAACGTGTTCTCCCGCCGAAAACTCGAATTCGAATTTTCGATCCCGTCACAATACTTTCCTTATACATTATGTATATAAGGAAAGTAAAAATGTGAGGTGATCAGCATATGACTTTCACTCCTGACTCAAATCCATTTTCTCTTTCGTTCTTTTATAAATGATTAAATTGAAATTAATTGCACAAAATAATATGATAATTTTAAATTACACTAATTATTAATTAGTCTAAATTATTTTAAATTACACTAATTTTGCAGTTTTGTTTCAATTTCCGTTTTCATTTGTCGACTGGGCGTATTTGCAGAGGCGACTTGGCAAAAATACGATAAAACTAGAATACCTCAAGAACGGTTGGTCCTACAGTTATGGGGTTAGTCTTATTCTTTTCGTCCTCAAAAACGACGCATAAAACGATCATTTAATTGATACATTTGAGCATGCATAGTCTTATCTCAGATTTTGGCCAATTTTTGCGAGCCATTTCGCAAAAATGGCAGATTCTTTCTTTCCGAATCTTACCAAAGTATACTGCAGGTGACTGACTTATTTACAAAGTTTTGGGAAATTTGGTCTAGCACACATGCCCCAAAAAGTTTGGCAAATTTGCTTTCACATAATAGGAATACATACTTTCACATAATAATCTGAAAAGGCTGTTTTTCCTTGGAGATAGACAATATGCAACAGAAGAATTTTGCGTATTCATAACAATATTCTCGCTACAACCGCTTGTTTTATTTTTCACATATTAACTTAATAATTATTAACCTGTAATTCTATCACTGCGAGCAATCGATTAAGATTATAAGTCGATAGACTGCACAATCGACTCAATTTTATGACAGCATCGTCTGCCACTTTTGAGACAATTGCCACATGTGACAACTGATAACAAATAAAATAGCACTAATCAAAATATTCAAACTAAGTAACTAACAGCACAAAGTGTTAAATTCTAATTTAATGAGAATAAAAATTGAAATTTCATACTTTTACATCCTCTACAATGCATAATATTTGCATATGGAAATATTGTAATGAAGCGAGAATTTTTTTAACGTGAGAGTATCGCACAGTTGGTGCAATATGAAAAGAATTTGTGCAGTACAAAACAGAAATGCATGCGTATAAAAAAATGGAATTTTATTAATTTTTTTCAGTGTTGCTGTTGAAATAAGCATTTCCAGGTGGTTTGAATGAGAAATATCAGAGACGGTAATAAAAAATAGCTAAATTTCTTAAAAGTAGTCCCATTTTTTCTTTCCTTATATACATATTATAATGCATAAGGAAAGTATTATGACGGGGTCGAAAATAATTCGTCACAATAATTTTCTTTATAACAAAAGTCCCTAACCTCTAGCTCATTTAGTTTTTAGAATTTTTACCGCCTGCTTTTTGTCAAGCATAGATTTAAAAAAGAAGAAAGTTCATGCCGGAAATCGGTAAAATGTTCAAAATTTTTTAATATGTATCAAAAAATAATACATTCATTTTAAAAAATATAGAAATACTTCAAATTATCTTATCGATTTTTAAAGCATTAATATTCACAACATCTATGCTCTAAAGAAAAAAACATATATAAGGAATATTTTCCATAGAAGAAAAATGAAACAAGCGGCTGGAGGAAAAAATATCCTATTAGCATTTTGAAAAATTAGATATAATGTTATAAATCAGCGTTCTAATATACACTATGTGACGTAAAAATACAACGCACTCTGAAGAAAGTTTTCTATCGCTATGAAACTTCGTACATGCAATGCGTATCTATAAAGAAATGATTACATTTTCATTGCAAAAGGGCTTTTTATAACTGAGTAGCGGAAACAAATCAGTCGAAATACGTAATAAATCCTCCCCTAATTTAGATTATTTATTCATTCTTGATTATGGTCAGATTATTTATTCGTTATTGATTATGTTCAGATTGTTTATTCATTATTCCCTATGTTCAGATTGTTTATTTATTATGGATTATGTTCAGCTTGTTATTTCAGATTATTTTTAGATTATCTATTTGACTGTTTCATTAATAGATGCTTTAAAAATATTTGAACCATCTATTTCTCAATATCTGCTATAGATAGAGCTTACATAATGACTGATATAGATTCACCACCAAATTTTGGATGAGGTTAGAGGGGAGAAATCACTAAGAATTTCCATTCCCGATTCTTTTTCGCATTTCAAACTCAAAAATTTCCATTTTACTTTAAACATATTGCGAGACCAGGAATCAAGTGGGCAGATTTATGTGTGAATTTATGATGTCTATCATGTCAGACAATGGCACCAGACTGAGAAACGCCAATGTATTGCAGCCCATGATCCGAGAGGTCAGCAAAGGTCATACATAAGGGGGCTTCAAGTACAGGTTTGGTCGAGCCAGAGCAGTACTGAAGTTTAAAAGAAAAACCATGGGATTGGTTAAAAAAGTAACCAATATGTAACATGGTGTCGCATAGCCCTGAGGTCAACCAATGACAGCCGAAGAGACGTATCAGACCTCATGCGAAAACAGATAGCAACCGAAAGAAGGTTCTACAGTGATAGAATGACTAGAGAATCAGATATGAAGCAGTAACAGTTAGAGTAACTTGTTGACGAAATGTCCAGAGATACACTGCAGTAACACTACAACGACAGATGAGATGAGTACCAGATTCAGGGTATGACAAAGAACGGTAACAGAGCAGTAACAGATGCAGATATGATGAGATCAGATTCAGTAACAGATTCAGAGAGCAGTGAAACAGAACAGATCGAGATGAGATCAGTAGATCATTCAGAGTAATATGGTGATAGCTGCATAGAAATGGTGAAACAGCTAATAAGGCTGTGTGTCAATGTCCAAAGACAACCAGAAGGTATATGCAAGTCATCTTATAGAAAGCCTTAATCATTTTGATAATAATAACTTACCTGGTCTCACATGTCCAACCTCCTCCGCAGATAATATGTGATAATTGTTGTAATTAATTTAATAATAAATAAAATGTTCTTAATAAATAATGTTATTTTAAAATTAAAATGGGTGCAGTAAATTGTGAGTAGTATTATGTTAATATCTTCTATTCCAGGAACTTGTACTAAAGATTTTATGGTGGGTTTTAATGCGGCACAACGCAAGTGTTATGCCATCAACGATCACGTTAATTATAAGTAATTTAATAATTATAAAAGCCAACATAAAGTATTATTTTTCTTACCAGCATCACACATATATTGATCGATTGACTATAGAGAATGCTTAGGCATTAACTGCTTAGGCATCATTGGAGAAGGTATAGTAGTTCACTAAAGATGTCCACTTCCGAATCAAGAAATTTCTTGAAACATATAATTCTCACAGAGCTCAGATGATGGCTAACATAAATTCAACATCAAATTCCGAAGTCTGTAGGAAGAAAAATGAAGTCGAGGCCGAAAATCATAAAAAATGGCCTTTTACTCTTATTTTTCTTTGAGTGTTACGGCACTAATTGTACTTTTTGTTGTTGTTTTTGATAGCTTCTTAGAAATATTACATGAAAGAAGATGAAGTCTGTAGCCATCTTGGGGGAAGAGATTGAAAATCGGGTTTTATCACGTAACGTGTATGCAGGGGCGGCAAATAGGGGGCGCGAGGGGGCGCGGTTGCGCCCCCAAATTTTTCCTCAACGTCTATCGGCTTCTCCCTTTTTTATCGACTGTCCACTGGTCAGTTTTCTCACGCTATGGAGCTTCAAAAGATCCAACCTTCACAGTGAAGTTCCCACTTCCGGCTGGAACGAATCCTTTTCAACTTGAAAAAATTGGGGTGATGTTATCCTTCTCACTTAAAAATTTCAAGTGTCCGATTAAATTTATGTGTAGTTAGCGCATGCTCATCCCTTTCTTCCGCTAGAAATGCATTTCAGCAACTCAATGCATTATATTCTTTCATAGAAACATCATATAAAAGACATGCTATTTTCGAAAAGATTCGCTCATCAACAAATACTTTTTTAAGAGGCTCTTAAACTCTACAATCACTAAGTGATACGAGGTGGTTTTCCAGAGTTAAAGCCATAAAAGCACTACTTGATAATTTTGAAGTCGTGATTTTAACACTGGAAGAATTATCTGAAAACGATTCTCTCAATGGTGGAAGAGCCGAAGCCCTTTTAACATGCATGAAATCGTTCAAATTTTTGTTCATTTTGTTTGTATTGAACAGTGTTTTTAAACAATGCAATATTCTCTCACAGCATTTTCAGTCATCTGATCTCAATTTTCAGGCTGTGCAATCTTTGGCTAAAGCTAGCATTGAAACGGTTAGTTCTTTTCGTACTGATACATATTTCAATCTAGTGTGGAGTTTTGTGACATAACTTTGCGAAAAAAAATTCTTATTCTGGACCAAAACTGAAAAGGCGTAAAAAAATTCAAAGCGAATTCGGAAGCGGTGAAAAAAATCCCCATGATGATGTTAAATCATATCACAGAATCAATATTCAATATAAAATTGTAGATTCAGTATCTAATGAAATTGAGACAAGATTTAATGAGAATATTATATCTGTTCTGTTTGCCCTTAGTTCAGTATTATCCGGGTCAGATGTCGAAAAAGAAAAACAAAATGTTTCAACCATATGCAAAAATATATGACTTCCAGAGAGAGGGATTGCTGTGCGAATTGCGACTGTTTTATTCAATGGTGAAGAATGAAAACATAGACCATCCCAATTTTAAAAGTCGCCTGGATTATTTTAAAGAGCGGAATTTAAAAAAATGTGTTTCCTGTCATAACATTATTAGTTACATAGTTTTTGACTGCGCCAATCAGCTCAGCCAGTTGTGAAAGGTCTTTTTAGTGTCTCAGGAAGCTGAAAAATTATTTTCGCAGTACAATGGGACAAGATAGTCTTTCATATTTAGCTGCTTTAGCTATAGAATAAGATATACGACTAGATTATGATGATATTGTAACAAAATTTTCTTTTTTTCCAGATTCTAAGAACCGGTGTTTACAACTTCGATAAAAAGTAAATAAATATAGATATTTGTATTTAGAAAAATTATGTTAACAACAATTATGTTAACATAATTATGTACAAAAATTATGTTAACAACATTATTTTTCCCAACATCAATTCAATTTTGGGATTCCCCCGCCCCTGTTAACAAACTTTTATTTATTCCATATTGTGGATTTTCATACATACAAATCTCGCACCCCCAAATGGAATGCTGAAATGCCGCCCCTGCGTGTATGTATAATATACCCATGCCAGCTGCAGATTCGAAAATTACGACTTGGCGAGTCAGAACTCTGCCATGTTCCTCACGGATCATTTGGCAGTAGAATAGAATAAATTATAAAGTTTAATTAACTTGAAATCATTGACAGCGGGGTGGGACAACCCATTTTTTAGCGCTCGGGGATTAAATTCGGACAACCCAAGTTCGATTCCCGGCTTTGCTCAAATCGTCCTCTTGTTCACGCAGAGTACGAGCACGTTAAATATGTGGATCCGCAAATCTTTCCAAGGGGTTGGTGGTAGAGATAGGAAGGTAAGGTACCTGTGAATGCCACTAGGTTCCCCACTAGGTTCCTGTCTAAATTAAGTGGCACTGTTCCAGCCATCCAAACAGATATTTTATATCTTCGAGTAGGTCGGACTGTCTGGGTCAAACAAACAAATAATTATTGATAGCGATGGAGACAAATTAATGATTAATAAATACTACACAGTTAAGAGCAGCGTAATACATTGTATGATATTAACAATTATGATAACGATTCATACTTAAAGTTTCAAACAGTGGTGATAAACTTCAGAGTGTAAGATATAAAAGCAGATAAATTTTGATATAAGACGAACATCGGTGAAACAATTGCCTGGTGCCAAATTGGAGAACTTTTTATGGGCATTTTATTAATATATTATCTGAAACACTTGGATGAAAGAAAACGGAAACGTAAAAAAATTTCGAGTATAGAATAAAAAGCCAACAAACCAGCTAGATAGCGAGAATGAAGGCGAGATTAATTTATTAATTATTTAGAATAGCTTTTTAATGCAAGATGGGATTAGAATTTAGATTTAAGCCACAGTTAATTGAATATTAATCAATTAAATTTTGAATTCCAATTGTTAGTAAAGATTTCATTTGCCGAACCAATTTCCAACTTCTCTGTGATTGGTTTATGTCATAAGCAGCATGTCTATGTCAAAAACGCCTCTCAAATAATCTCCCGGCTCTCAAAGCGAGATACAGGGTTTGGAGAGCGTAACGAGCAACGCCGAAACCTCCTAATATATAAAGAAAACCCAGTCTTCATATTTAAAGGCTTCCAATATTTAATTGTTTTATCTTTCAGCAGATGCTGCTTGTTTATCAAGTTGGAGCCACTGATTTTACAATCAGGTGGGGTTGTTTTGGAAAGAATATCATGATATTACTCTAAATTGTCATAATTTTACTCTAGTTTGCAATAATATGTCATAATGTTACTCTAAATTACAATGCAATTCTTCCGTCGTGGAGCAGTTTCAGTAAATTTAAGAGCTAAGGTCCCACGCCTAATTTTCTTCATTTTAACATTACATCCACTTCAATAGATGTAATTTCAATAACGAAATGGCGAAACAATAATCACTATTCAAATTTATAACAAAAAGGATAACTGAAACCTTTAAGAAAAAGTAATATAATTATGACAAAACTACCTCTCCAGGTCAGCCTCATTAGAGTGTACCCAGCTCGGTAGCGAAAGTGAATATCAGGTATAACCAAAGAGTTTGTATCAATTAAGATACTAGCTCTTAGGTTGCTCCTCGAAAGGTATAACTGATAGAGGAGGGAGCCAAAGAGGACCTAGTCCCAGGGCCCGCAATCGCTTTCCATTGGTCTGTATATCATCTATTTTTAAATTTCACATTATTCTGCTAAATACAATTTTTAATGATGAATTATTTGTCTAACAATTTGCATAAATATTTTATAATGCACAACTTTTATTATAAAGTGTAGTAGCAAGCAGAAGTAAGAAATGCAATAGATTTAATACCTTTTAATTAGCCCGTTTACCCGTATTTTCTCTTAACAGGCTTACTTTCAGTCCGACTTGGGCCAATTGAGTGTTCTACTGCATTTTAATTAGCTGCGGTCTTATTCGGTACAGCTTTATAAAATCAATTTTTATTGACTTGCCATCAGTGATTGAACAAAATCATTTATTATATAAAATATCCTTTTGAAATATTATCGATACATATGGACGATACATACAATTATTTCACTTTCAATTTTTCTAGCCGACGTGGTTGTCGAGTGGTCAAGGCAAGCGTTTCCGTAGCAATCTCTCGACCGCAACGCTGTGGGTTCGAGCCCCGCATGAGGCATGGATGTTTGTGTTGTGGGCGCAATGTGATCCGCACCCCTCTGGTGCGCCTGGGGCAACGTCAATAGACGGCTAAATGGTTCACACTCTGGCCGCTGTAATAAAGGCGAATGACGAAGGTGAAAGTGCCTGGCCATTTGAAAAAAAAAACTTTCAATTTTTCTTAATCTCGTACTCTGTAGTGACTTAGAATAATGTCATCGATGTAGGGTTCAAGTAACTATTTAAATGACTGCAGCCGAAAGAAAATTCCTATAGCCTGCCCGTCTATAGATAAAATAAAATTGAATTTTGCTTTGTAATGTCAGAATTAGTGCTAATATGAAATCTACACTAGAAAATTATTTCAATTTCCGAAATTTTGCTTTCTCATACGCAGTATTGAGAAAGTATTGTTTTCAAGAAAATTTTCGATTTCGAAATTTTGTTGCCAATATATGTTTTAAGACCTTCTGAACAAGTTTCGGCTATTTTGGGAATGATTTCCGTCTGTCTGTCTGTCTGATGTCTGTGGTCGAGTTCTTGGTGCCCAATAGCAGCAGCGTAGAGTGATATTTTTGACTAGGGAGGCTGAGCGATTGGCGTTTAAACTTGGAAAAAGGTGTTGCATTATAAATGAAATTTATATTGCAATTCACACTTTGAATACGTTTTATATCCTTTGTGAGTAAAATAAATTTATTTAACATAAAAATAGTAAGAGTGAATGAAATGCACGACATTTTAAAATATATTACCTATGTAAGATAAATACGTACAAAATATAACATTTTAAACCTTTCCTTAATTCTAAATTAGTTAAAATTTTACAACCAATTTATATAAAGTCATGGACTTTCCCCCTCGGAAAACGTTCTGCAGGCGCCCATGTATGAAAGAGTGCATTGAAAATTGGTCAGAAATCTGGAACATAAGCTAAGTTGAAAATCAATGTAGTTAACAATGCCCTTAAGCAATGTCGTATAGTAATTATTTACAAATGTTGCACTATGTATTTAAAATATCTTATTATTACAATATAATAAGAATTTGCTAGAAAATTCTCAACCACTTTCTTTTTATCTAACTGAGATTCTCGTGTAACATGGAATTTTTAAAGGGAAATCAGATTTATTCTTTCTAAAACTCCCAAATACGCAAACGGATGCTTCACCAGATTGATGCCTATATAAAGAACTAAGTCTACTTTGCTAACTACTTAAGTTTAATGGAAGTTATTCTTAGTATATTTCTTTGTTTTGATATTATTTAAAGTTAGGTAAATGCAAGGTTATTCGTGAAAAATGACTCAAATTCTTTAGTATTGCAAATAATGAATATTTTCTGCGAAAATTAATTAATAGAATCACTTTTGATCCGAAATGGAGAATCCATTTGCCTTGCACGACCCATCCTCACCTACCCATTATTGATGAAACGTCACGACTCACATCCAATCATTGATTGTTAAAAAAGGTTGAAAATGAGGAAGTAATAGCCACACCTTTTTATAAGCTAACTTCCCATGTTAATCAATCAGTGAGGGAGGAATTTAACAAATGGGTAGTCTTAATGCTATGTTTCTCCTTATAGACGACGAAGGCTGGATGATTTCATCTTCTAAAACATTAAAATATGCATTTTAATGAGAAAAATACTTTAAAACGTGCCACTTTGAGCAAATAAAAGGTAATAATTATCTAAATAATACATATATATTTGCAAAGTTATTTAAAAATTATAATAAATAAAAGTATGTTTAAACAATTTTCTTTAAATTACATTTTAAACAAGGGAAGGCAGGCTCAGCTTTTCAGCCTCAATGGACGGTACGCCACTGTCCGATAGCATCCAGAAATATTAATGAATTTTCACGAAATTTTTTATGCGGCTATGTTATCCAAAAATCGAGAAATAAATAGAATTTTTTTTAATTCGAGAGAAAATTTCGGAATTTATTCGAAATTTTACATTTTTTAACGTAGCAGTACAGAACGAAATCTGACATAACCATGCACATAAGGGTATATTTATGGCTGGATCACGAGACTTAATATTTTAATAGTTTCAATCATTGCTGTGAAAAATAGCCGCAATAAACTTTTTTTTGTGACGTCATTAACCCCCGGGAATATATATAGTCAAGTCTGGTATCAATCGAAATATTTTAAGCCTATCAAAGTGAAGGGTAACACGCTAGATTTGTAATAATTTGCACCCACGGTACAGAATTTTCAAATTTTTTCTTATGAAATCTGAAAAAAAATTAATTCTGGTATTAGAAATTCTAGATGAGCCACACTCCCACACTCCAGCCTCAGATGAGTCACACTTCCACACTCTAATCCCAGATGAGCCTCACTCCAGCCCCAGATGAGCCACAATCCTACACTCCAGCCCCAGATGAGCCACAATCCCACACTCCAGCCCCAGATGAGCCACAATCCCACACTCCAGCCCCAGATGAGTCACAATCCCACACTCCAGCCCCAGATGAATCACAATCCCACACTCCCACACCAGATGAGCCACACTCCCACACGCCAGCCCCAGATGTGCCACACTCCCACACTCCAGCACCTTCGAAAATGGCGGTTTAGAATTAAACTATTGGCTTCAAAATTTACCCTAGCTTTCATATTTATTGCAAATAAACATTATTTCAAAATTCCAATATTTAAAATTGAAATTGTAAATTTTTGTCCGAAAATTATAAATTTTAAGTTCGCACGGAAAACGAGTATATTCCTATAGTCTGTTACATTTCCTTTAAATTAAAGAATCAAAATTAGAATAATATGTAATTAAATTTTATATAACTTCCGTTTATACTTTCCAAAAATATTTTATATTAGCATCTTCAATTAAATACGTACTTTTCATTAGCACCTTATCAGTGTGCACAAGCAATATCTTTTAAAACAATAAAATATATTTTGTTTCCCAAAATATTCAAATTGAAACAACAAAAGTATTAAAACCAATTTGTGGTAATGCATGAGTTAATACTTCCACTATTTAAAACCTGTTACAGGGTAAACCTTTTAAAAATGGCACATTCTTTGAGATTTTACATTAAGTAGAATGATTTTTTTTAATATGGAACATATGGAATATTTGAATAGCAAACTAAATTGTATATTTGTAAATTGTATATTTGCTTGAGCGATTAAAATATTTATTGAACAAAATCTATTGAGCACAACAATACGATACTTACATTATTATTGTTCCTATATAAGTAGTATAATTAGGGAAAGTGTTATGACGGAGTTGTTGTTGTTGAGACCCAGACCGTCCGACCTACCAGAAAGGTGTAAGGTAACCGTTTGGACGATCGGGAAGTGCCACCCAATTTAGACCGGAACCCAGTGGGGGAGGCATCCACAGGGACCGTACCCTCCTTCCCCTACCACCAACCTCTCGGAAGGACTTAAGGACCCACATGTTTAGCATGATCGTACTCCGCATGAACACGACGGCAGTTATGGTAGCGTGCAAATCCAGCGGGCAAACCACCTGGCTACCGCGCCCGAAATGTGCCAACAGCACGCGGTGCTCCCAGGTGGTCACCCACCCAAGTACTAACCGCGTCCGGTTATGACGGGGTTGGAAATTCGAACTTGAGTGTTAGAAAAGTACGTTTCAAACATCCCTGAACTGAAATCAAACGTTTTGGAGGTGATGTATGTTGAAGACCCAGACCGTCCGACTCGTCCAGAGGACTAAGAGCAGCTATTTGGACGGCCGGGGAGGTGATGTATGTGTATGTCCACGAGTCTTTGAATGCAATATCTTACGAATGAAGGAGCATTTCAAATAAAATTTGGTACAAATATTACAATCGGTGAATGCTGGAGTCCTAAATTTAAAATATTGAAGCTCTCATTTTTAAAGCGATCGAATGTTTGCAAGACAACCAAATTTTCATATAATGTTTTAAAAAAATCATTAAAAAATACCCACAATAATGTTACGTAAATGATAATTTTTTAAGTATATTTTTATTAGAAAACTAATAGCTTGAGCCGTTTCAGGGCAATTGCACGTTTTCGAAATAAATTTATGAAAAAAATTGCACAAAACTAAAACAGTATGAACTATCGCCAAATGTGTTCGCTTTTTATATGCAATAATATGCGACACATTTGTTAACATAATTCTCATGAATCTCGTTTGCTCCATTCGTGAAAGAAGATACTTTGTGTAATGGTTTCATATATATGGGCCCAACAATTCGTCAATAACCATTTCTTTATATATAAAAAAACTTATTCCTTTGTCTCCATCTATCTGAAACGCTTGTAAATAAATTAGTGGAACTTTCGACTAATTTGACGAAATATCACCAACTTGGCGAATTTTTTATAATGGTATCAAATTGACAAAAATATCGTCGAAATTGAAAAAAAATGACGCTAAATTAACGAAATTGATGCCAAATTGATGAATTAATTATTTAAATATTTTACTATATGGAATATATTGCTTATTGTTAATGTAGAGTAGAGTGAAATGTAAGTTAATTGGGCACTTCGAAATAGTTTTATTCCGAAACTGTTCTCATTCAGAATACCGCCAAACGTACAATTCTACGCTAAAAATATTAACAGACACCTGTCGCCTAGGTTGTTAACATGTCTGATTAAAATGCAAAAATCTAAATTTGTGAATTTAACAAATAGAGATTTGGTTTTTAAAATATTAATTGTAACATTATTATGCGTATTCTCTAAAAAAAGATTTTAATTCTACTTCACCTCAGAATCTTTCGAATATTCTTTAAATTACCCGTATTCCTCTTGTCGGCAAAGAGAGATTTATCCAGATACGACATTCAACTTTTATCATCGTGAACCCTTATTCCTTATCTCTGGAAATTGTTTGTTGTCACTTTACAATCACTTTCTTTGCCACTTTACATTTTTACAATCAAATTAAGGATTCAATAACTGTCGTTTCAAACTGCCGTATTCTTCGCATGGCTCATTCTGAAACCGTCAACAAATAAAAAATTTTCAAGACATAGTATTTAATATTTTTTAAATCATTTAAAAACTTAATTGTTCAATTCTTTCCATACATAATTCTTAAAAAATGAACAATGAGATTTATGTAGTTGAAATTACAAATATCCGCATTACAGCAAAACTCTTCAAAATTGAGATTAACAAATTTTTAATGTTATCGAAAATCTTGATTAACACTATTTTGCTAATAAATTTGAATAGTTCAAAGAAACTTTTATATTTAATACATTATTCTACTTTTAAAAGTCAAAGGTTTATTTTTGACGGGAAAAAAATCTGCAACAATTAAACGTTTTATGTATTGTTTGCGACTCATCGTTGCGAAAGGATTAATTAAATTATTAATTTACCGAAACTTCTTTAAATCGAGCAAGCATACTATTTTTTTCTTAACTTTTACAAAAAGATTTAACGGTTTTTTGCTGCATATAAAAATATAATAGAAAAACATGGCTTAAAACGAGAAAAAAACTTAAAACTACACTAACCGAAATAATTGATTTTAATTAAAGGAAATTAAAGTCTTCAGGGATTTATGCTTCTTATTGGGTTCGGGGTGAATTAATATTTTATATGCTGTAAGTAAATAATAAATTTTGATACGTCTGTGAAATTCTAGAACCCTTTTTTATGCAAGCATGATCAAAATTAATGTATCCTTCACAATATGCTCAAAGCTGCTATTAAAAACTATGAGTTTTCGAAGAAACTTCGTATAACTACATCATAGTTGGTAACAATCAAGTTTGCGGTCTATGCTTTTACTTAAAAAAATTTTTTTTGAAGCAACGATTTCTCAGGTTCTATATTGAAACATCTATTTCTCTAAAAATAGCTTAGATGTACTATTGATTCAGCATCGAATTTTAGGAAAGGTCGGGGATTCTCTAAGATATCCATTTTCAGTTTAAAAATCTTCATTTTTCTAGAGCTTACAAGATGACAACGGATATGGATTTAGCACTGATATGGCACTGACATGGATTGGTCACGCAGTAAAGGCTCCGCAGTTTGATTATCTCTTTTATTGTCGCTCTAATTGGAATTTTTCTATTTTTACACTTGATCTCGGAGCTGAGACGCATCAAATAACAATAAAATTAAGATTCCAGCTGCAGTGGAAGTATTCAATAATTTTGATACATCACCCCTCCAGTCAGCAGCGTTGGTAGAAAAAAATTCTGGGTGGTATTTGTCTGTCAAATATTTTGCCTTTCATTTCTCCATATATCATTTCCTAGACATTTGATGGTATTGATAAGTTTCTGGGGGTTTGTGACCCCAAATATCTCCCTTGGCGACACCATTGCCATCAATTAATCAGTCAGTTAAGTGCATAGATAATGTTATCCCCAAGAATGGTAAATACCAATTATCATTGAACTGTGGCAATGAAAATAATTTCTGCTTCCGATAATGCAAATGATTAATGATGAAAGCGGATATGAAAGTGACTACAATTATTTCAAAGGTGTTATGTCCTTTGAAATAATTGCAATCCCTTTGTCGGATCAGAAAATCAGCATGCATTATTCGAAATATTAAATGTGCTTGCGTAGAAAATAGGCAAAGATCAAATGACGAAATTGAAACATCAAATAAGGGGTGCGTCAGCCTTTGAAATTAAAACTCAGAAAAATAAAAATATATATGAATGATAAATATAGTGGCGGTCTATTTCTAATCGCACATCCGTTTATGCATAATGCCGAATTCTGACATATACTATCGAATTTCGATATAAGAAGAAATGTGAAACTGAGAGAAAAATGCTGTAAAAAAATATTGTGATATCACTGATAATCCCAAATAAGCATATAAATAAGAGTATAATAAGAGGAAAATATACTAAAATTAGCGAGCAATCTTGAGCAAAAGGGACACCCCTGCTAACAATAACAAATGAAAGAAAAAATTAATGTAAACAAAAATGAAGGATTAAAATTGTACAAAATAAGTAAATAGTCTGGAATGTGTATAAATAATGATATTCTAGGTTATGAAATCATATTAAACGACGGGCTTGTTATTAAAAGTGTTATTCGTCTTCTTTGGTGTTAGAGCCTGCTGCACACCCCATCCACCCTAGACAACCACTAACAAGATTAATACAAGAATTTAAATTAAAAAAAAACTTCTAAAATTTTTACTTTAGATATAGTGCGGATTTAGATATAATTTATTTACTGTTGGAATTAAATTTAACATTTCAAGGAATATGAGCAAATTTTTGGAACTTTAAATGTATTTTCGGTAATTTTTTTTTTCACAATTTCCGTCTTAGTTACAATAAATAACACAGTAGTAGTAGTAACATTATTTATTTTCATTACTATTATCGCTATTAAATCCCTTGAGTATTACAGGTCGATTGGTAATCTGGAGTATATTTATTTACTTTTTACATCTCAGACGTTATCCGGATCGGTGTTTCAAAGTAACTTCAGCGGACGCCGTCGAATAGCTCGAGCTCAGCATGATCTTAGCCCAGCTCAGCATAGCTTTAATAGATTCCCGACTTAAATGAATGACACGGCACACATATGCATATAAGCTAATTCATGCTGGGCCAATTACTGTTTGTACATGCGCCGACTTGAAAAATTATTGGGGCTTGAAATTGAATGAACCATGCATTTTTCAAAGAATTTAAGTATAATTTAAATTTCTTTCAGTCAAATTATCTGCCACAATAAGACGTCTGAAATCTTAAAATGAAGCAAAGCAATGAAGAATTTTTTTTTCTCTTGATAATTACTTATTTCATTTATTTTATTTTTGTAGGCGCGACATTATTTATTATATACAATATACAGGTACTGTGTGAATTTTCAGCTCAATTATCTCTATAAAAGTAACAAAAATAAATGTAAAATTTATTTTTGGCATTTTTACCAATGTTAAAAATGTTAACAAATTTTTCGTTAAATCATTTCCGAGTTAAAATCTTGTATTCAGAATATAAGAAACAGTCTGAGGGGTAAATTTTCATACGCACTTCATATATGGTAAACAGGGAGTAGATAATGAAAAACTTGAAGGATTGATGACAAAAAACAAAATTTATGCATATATGTATGCATTTTCCTCACTAAATACGTGTAAAAATATTAGGGATTGCAGGACCCACAACAAAATTATTGGGAGTTCAAAAGGTGTCCCAAACCCACGAAGTCGGCGCCGTTGCTAGAAAGGGCTGTTATAAAAAAAATGTGGAAAGATACAAGCAGAGAACTAACTGCTTTCAAAATACTGAAAGGATAATAATTTCTAGAAACTAGATCATCTATGGAAGCGCGTTAATTGTCCATTTCAATCTCGTGCGAAAATTATAGTTATTGGGATCAATAACATAAAGGTGATTAAGAAAAACAGAAATTGAAAGGATATTCCGAAAATAACTGTATCATCTACATATCTCATCCAGAATATAAATTATTGCACGCAAAAAATGAATTTAAAAATTAATCAATTAATTACAAAAAACTCTGTATGTCATGCTTGTTTTACGTTTTACATCTTACTAAAAAATTCTAAAGTAATTAAGTTTTAGTTCTAGGCATATATTCACTACATATACCAATTTATCAGTGCATGTTAAATATTTTCAAAAGTCATTGAAACCCAAATATTTGCTGTGGCATATAAGAATTCCAATCTAAATTTTTCATTTTAAAATCCAATTATTTTAAATAAAATTTCATATCTGTGTAAGCATAAAACTAATTTATCCTTAATTATGCATAAAAAATGAGAAAAATATATTTTTCACTTGTTATGCATAATTAACGATATAAATTATATAAATTAAAAAAAAATTATATAAATTAAAATTGCCAGGAAGATTTTATCTTCCTGGCAACCCCAAAGTTATATAATCGTTCCCTAAAACAGAAAGAGCAAACTAACAAGAATAAAATATAGTTTGTATACAATGCATAGTAAAAATGCAAAAATATTAAAATGAAATGCACAAAACATATTAACAGTAACTTAAAATTGTTAATTAACAGTACTAATTATAAATAATAACTACACTACACATAATATTTGCTATCATATTTATGCACAAAAACGGAGGCTCTAAATTAAAACCTTTTTAAGGATATTTAATTTAATACTTCATAATACTTACCTTCACAAAGCATTATCTTCATATTTTGCTCAAGAAAATTAATTAAAACAATATTTTACAAAAAACAAAAAAGGTTCTTTATTAACTGAAACATAGTATTATTACAGGTTAAATCTAAATTTAATTTCATTTTACGTTGCTTAGACAAATCCGAGCATTGTAATTAAAATTTCTTTCACACTCGTTTGAATATTTTGTACTTAGTTTCTTTGTAGCTTAAATTTGGAAGAAAAATGTGAAGCAAAATATTTTCAAAACAACATATTTAATACATATGTATATGATTTAAAATTATAAAGAAAGTTATATTTTTATTTTAACATTTTAGATTTGTTTATAATTGTGGAAATAATGGGAATTAATTAAGTACATAATATTTTCATCAAACATAAAATATTAATATTGTATTTTCATCGCAATAAAATGATCATATTAAAAAAAAATCTAGCGTGGGAAGTATATGACTTTCCCTACATAATGCAATGACTTTACAGAGAAATTATGATACACAAGATCCACAGCTAAATGTTTTTGGCATTGATTTAACACCATGTACATTGAAATTGGACGCTTTTGGCAAATTATCAGTTCAAACTCACAAAATGACTTATTCATACTCATGCGCAAAATCCTCAAAATGTAATTAACATTTAAATATTACCATGAGAAATAAATGACTATTGACGATTGTATGGCGTCAAAAAATAAAACTAGTAACTAACTTCGTTCTTGAGTGGAAAAAATAAATCCAAGAGAATGTTGTTAACAGATTTATTGCATAATATAAATATATTTAATAATACTAACTATTTTTTAATTTTATATAATTTAATTTCTTTTGAAAAAATTTTTGTTAAACATGCAATATCTCAAAAATATTTCATGCTGACGTTTAAAAGTTTGTATCATTCGTTTTATAATTAAAAAGTGAAATAATTCTTAATTCAACATTACTAAAGGTCTTATTTTTTAATAATTTTTTTTTCAAAAATCCATTGGTAAATTGTGTATGGTGTAGGGTCAAACATAAGGCGAAGGTGCGATGTTGTGGAGTATCCATTACGGCGGCAAGCATAAAATATAGATTTATTTACAAGAACATGCTAACTATATTTGCAGGAACGTTTCGTAGATTATATACAGGAACATTATTAAAATAGAGCTACATCATAACTCGCGTGCACGCAGCACCCAAAATACGAATGTCCGACTCATGCTGATAAAGTTCAGAGGCTTGCGTATAAGAGCCAGGATAGAAGCATTGCGCATGCGGCATATGCAAATCTAGAATCTCTGTGGACAGCAAGAAAGTTTTATTCAAATCGTTTGATCAACGTCTTTATGCAAATCGCTGGAGGAGTGTCGCCATAAGTGTAATATTTTCATAACGGTTCATGCTGGAGCCCAATAAGAAGAGAGCTTAACAACTTTTGTATTGATAATAATATAGACATTAAATTTCCTACCCTTTCCACCAGACTTAGTAATCACACCAACCCTACCACCATTGATTTTGCCTTACTAAAAAACTGTCCCTTTCCAGCCTCTATAAATGTACTTAACCATTTTACCTCGGACTATCTACCAATCTTATTAACACTGCAATATTAAATACCCCTCTTTCCGATCCTTCCCTCCCTACTAAAGTTAACTGCAAAAATTTCATTAAATTTCTAAACGAGTCTCCCATATTTTTCCCAACCGTCACATCCATCGATGACGTTGACATGGCAATCAAAACATTAACCCAAACATTTAACTCATCATTCTCCAACAGCACCTCCACCTACATTCCACAACTCTAGAAAAAGCTCCCATATTCTATCACTGACCAAATTAATCTCAGAAACCACTCTCGCCAAAACTGGCAGCACACAAAAAATCCTGCCCATACATCCAGATACAACCAGCTGACGGCACAAATAAAACTTTCAATCTCTAATTGTAAACAAGCCAAATGGAAGCAATAAGTCGAATCTCTCTCCCCCACCAATCGCTCACTATGGGACTTCTTAAAACATATTAGTAAAAATCACAATATTCTCTTACTCATTCACAACACTACCACTGCTTACACAGAACGAGACAAGGCTAATCTACTCTGATGTATATTAAAAACAATTCACACCACATGAAGATATTTTCTGCCTAAATTTCATGCAGTAAATCGAGGACACTGTGAACCAGTTTTTCACTGCTCCAAACACTATCCACCTACCCACATTTACCCTGCTGACATAGTTAACTACATCAACACACTCAAAAACAAGAAGATCCCCGGCCCTGACAATATTTCTAAGAAAGGCCTTAAATCTTGCACTATTAATATAATCTCTTAAATTACTGTTTTAATGAATTCTATTTTCGATCTCAATTACTTTCCCCGCGGCTGGAAGCAAGCCATCATTGTTCCAATCCCTAAGCCAAATGAAAATTTAAACTTCGCAAAAAGTCCTACCATTAGCCTGCTGCCCTCTCATGGCAGACTGACTGAACATTTCATCGCTATCCAAATCAATAATTTCCTTGCTAATAACATTCTCATCCCAGAGCAATTTGGTTTTAGACTGCTCCACTCCACAGCACACGACATCCCTAGAGCCAACAACACCATTACTTGTTTATATGCGGACAGCACCGTCATTCTTGCCACATACCACAACACCAACTACCTACACCGATAACTAACTACAACATCACATCGATACACTCGAAACCTGGTTAGAGAAATACCGCGTCAAAATAAACGCTGACCAATGTCAAACTGTATTTTTCTGGCATCAACGTTTCCTGCCCCAACCAATCATAACTGACGATCAGCCAATTTGCTTCGAAAGGACATGTAAATATCTCTGTGTCACTCTTGACAGCCAACTGACATGGAAACCAAAAATTGCTAAAAGATAAAATAAACTTTGTAAAAGCAGAACTCAGCTCCCTCCTGTATTTGAATGATGTCAGCATTGAAAACAAACTTCCACTTTACAAATCAGTTTTCCGCCCCCATCATTCTCTATGCCTTCTCAATTTGGGGCTGTGCTGCGAAATCTGATATAAAAAATGTCCAAATCATTCAGAACAAAATTCTACTTTCTATCAGAAAAACTCAAATATTTGAAAAGCAATGTAATACATCGCGATTTCAAAATTAAAACTATTAAGCAGGAAATGTTGTTGAGACCCAGACCGTCCGACCTACCAGAAAGGTGTAAGGTGTAAGGTAACTGTTTGGACTGCCGGGAATTGCCACCCAATTTAGACCGGAACTCAGTGGGGGAGTAAGCAGGAGATGCGAAATCTCTTTAACAATTTCTATGATAACCTCATAAGGATCCCCAACGAATTGATTTTTAACATGATCGAGTATGACTTCTGTAAATTTCCAAAAAGACCTAGATCTATCCTAAATTCCGAATTAGACATCTCATGCCAATTACTGACTGAATCTCCCCTACATCCCAGCAAAGGATATTCGCCTGTTCCCCCACCCACCTCAGCTTCAAACCTCTACAATAATTTAACCTGTTATATCTCCATTTCTACTCTCTTATTCAACTCTGCTACTGGTCTCAATTTTTTCAATACTCACATGTATTTTTCAAAATGTCCTTCTGATACGGAACAGATTCTTGTTTGAGTAATTTATATATATATATATATATACACCATTTTGCAAAGAAAACAAAGCACCCCTAAAACATAATTGTTTATCTCGAAATTTTGCAGTCAAATTCCTTTATACCAAGTATGCAAATGATTAAATTTGCAAGGCCAATGAATGTTAACGTCGGTCATAGCGCGCGTTTCTACTGCGCAACTAGCATCCTATGAAACAAGTGAAAAATATGAACGGTTTATCTTTGCTCGTTATCGGCGTTGCAGTTCCGTAGAGGCACAACCAATGACGCCGCTTCGACGCTGCCGAAGACCTTATAAGCAATTAGACGACTTCGAACTTGGTTGTATAGTCGGGATGCGTAAAGCTGGCTGGTAAAGTCATCGGCGGAATGGAGGCCTTGGACGGCCAAGATGCGCGAATGCGAGGCAAGATCGGATGATTGTGCAACAGGCCCGAATTGGTCCAACGGCATCATTATCCGCCATCCAACGTGCTACAGCCTCTTCCATACGATCCCTGGTACGTTCCACCATCTCAAGACGCTTGGCTGAAGTGGGGTTACGCTCACGGCGGCATTTAAGCCGTCTGCCCTTAACCCCACAAGATCGACAGAGTAGTTTGGAGTGGTGTCGTAGTCGAGCATCATGGCTGCCAGCAGATTGGCATTGCATAGCGTTCAGCGATGAATCACGCTTCTTTCAGCAGATGACCATCGGGTAGGTGTTGTTGTTGTTGAGACCCAGACCGTCCGACCTACCAGAAAGGTGTAAGGTAACTGTATGGACGGCCGGGAAGTGCCACCCAATTTAGACCGGAACCCAGTGGGGGAGGCATCCACAGGGACCGTACCCTCCTTCCCCTACCACCAACCTCTCGGAAGGACTTACGGACCCACATGTTTAACGTGATCGTACTCCGCATGAACACGGCGGCATTTGTGGCAGCGTGCAAATCTAGCGCGCAAACCACGGGGATACCGCACCCGAGATGGCCAACAGCACGCGGCGTTCCGAGGTGGTCACCCACCAAGTACTAACCGCGCCCGATGCTGCTTCACTTCGGTGATCTAACGAGAACCGGTGTTTTCAGCACGGTACGGCCGTTGGCCTCATCGGGTAGGTGTGTAAAAGCGTCAGGGCCAGCGCTACCAATCTGCCTTTGTTTTACACAGGCACACAGCCATTACCCCTGGTGTGGGGTGCTATCTCTTACAACAGCAAGTCGCGTCTAGTCATCCTACGTACAACCTTAACAGCTCAACGATATGTTAATGAAATCCTGCGGCCGTTTGCGTTACCCTTCATAGCAAGTCATTCTGAGGCCATTTTCCAACAAGACAATGCCACGCCACATACGGATCGCATATCTGTGAACTGTTTCCGTGCTGTTCATACTGTTCCTTGGCCAGCAAGGTCAACAGACCTTTCGCCAATTGAGCATGTATGGGACATGCTAGGCTGCCAGATTCGGGCACCCCACAGTGTAACAAATCTGAAGCAACAATTGAGGAATGCCCGGCAGAATGTATCGGAAGATGACATTAGGAAACTTTATCACTCCTTACCTAGACGTATACAAGCATGCATTGTCGCCAAGGGAGGTTTCACCAATTACTGATTTATTTGAGAATTCAATGTGAAATTGCTACCCACTGATGGGTCCTGCGGTCTTGATTTTGTAATCATTTCATTACCTGTGTATGAGCTGTACGCATATTTAATTTGAATAAAAACAGTTGCTTTCTTCATGGTGCTCCGTTTTTTTTTTTTTTTTTTTATTGTTTTTTTTTATTGTTTTTTTTTTTTTTTTTTTTTTTTAGGGGAGGGGGGGTTTGCAAAAGAGTGTATATATGTATATATTTCTCAGACTACTGTTTACAGCATTCTCTGTTTACTACCCCTAACTTGTTTTATCAGCAGTATTGACTCCCTATTGAAGAACTAGGTTCAGTGAAAGACTGTGACCGACATATGTGTTACCTAACTAAGGATACGGCGCCCTGCTTTCGACAAATTACTGGTTGGCTGGACTGTTATGCAGTTTGTATCATCCTTTTCTAATAAAAAATTACTTCTGTAATGGGCGTATCTTTTTTACCCAAGAATGATGCTAGATAGCAGCAGCGAAATAAACTTATAATGTTCTATTTGTAGAATCATGGCTGAACTCAATTTCTCCAGTAACCCTGAAGACGGCGGGGTTGCCGGCGACTCGACTTTAACCTTGGTAGAATGGTCTGTAAAATATAATCTGTAATTTTTATGTGCAATTAAATGGTGTTGCATTTTGTTGTGTCTTAAATTGTGCTAGAGTGATTTTTTTCACATCGACTCCAGAATAAGGCTAAATGTCTGAAATAATTATTTATTTATCATCAGTACAGTTTTTTATTTTTCATGATTGTTTTCAAAATTTCATTCGAAAATTGGGAAATCTTCGGAACTTTCAATCGCGTTTAAAATTAATAATGCTATAGTATTTGCTAATTGTAATAATCGTATTAAATTATTTTCAAAACGCCTCATTTGTTGGTTAGGCTTTGGGTCCACAGACTCAAAGACACATACAGTAACATGCACACACTAAAGTCCATACAGCGTTCGATTCGAGTTCAGGGATACTTAAAAAATACTCTTCCGTCGAACTCCCCCCCCCCTCCCAATCACAATACTTTTCCTACACATTATACCAGTGTTTTTCAAAATTTCTCGGCCGATGAACCATTTTTAACTTCAATTTTATTGGGAACCCCAAAATGAGGAAAAGCCCCTTGTGGGTATTTTGTTACGAATACTCAAACGTGAGAATTTGGAAACTTGGAAACTTTGGACTTTTGGAAATGCGTTCAATTGTATTTATTTCCCAATATACATAGTATAATGCAAATAGTATAATGCAAATGTTTTTAAGGACGAACAAAAAATTTTATGCGTGATATTAATATTTCTGTGGAAACCCTGTCCTGGAATACTGTTTTGGAATCCCAATATTCCGCGGAACACACTTTAAAAACCGCTGTATTATACTATGTATATTGGGAAATAAATACAATTGTACACATTTCCAAGTGTCCAAAGTTCCCAAGTTTCCAAATTGTCACGTTTGAGCTTTCGTAGCATCTTCAGTTGGCATAATATATGATAGTTGATTCATACGTCTTCAAACGACTTAATTGTAAAATGAACAAACATAAACTTAAAACAAAACATATTCTATTTCACATTTAAAACATACTTCGAAACCCTTCCATAAAAAGCATATTTCAAAGGAATGATTTATTCTAAGACGCACTCTTTTTCCGAGAAGTCCACTTGAATGTCAAAGAGACGTCGGCATTCAAAGTTTGCCCTTGATGTTTTATTTGCATGTATATTGCCATCCTTTTGCTATCTACATTAATGCACTTCGATTTTGGAACGAAACTTCAGCAAACGATTTTTTAAATGAGAAAAGCCGCTTATATTAGGTTTCAATTTTATTGCAACATTCTTTTTCTGTGCTTCCGTTATAATAAAGAATGTTTTATCTTTCATTGTATTTATCCGTAAGAATAAATATGTGATACAAAGATCTTCATGAGGATATTCATCCTTACGGATAAATATAATGTAATCCAAAGATCTTCAGAGATTTATTAGAAGTGGTATTCTTTTATAAAATCGCTTCTTTAAGACAAAAAAGTGAATAAAATAATTATTATTTTAAATTATTCTCTCTCTTTCTCACTATTCACCTTTCAATTTCTCTCTCGTATTTCATCTCTCCCCTTCCCTCTCAACACCTCTCTCGTCTCATCTCCTCTCTCTTTCAATTCCACTTTATCATGTTTTTTATCTCAACTTCTCTCTCTCTCGCTGCTATTTTTTCTATCACTTTCTCTCTCGCATCGCTCTTTTTTCTATCACTTTCTCTCTCGCACCGCTAGTTTTTCTATCACTTTCTCTCTCTCATAATCTCCCTCATACTCTCTCTCATAATCTCTCTCATACTCTCTCTCATAATCTCTCTCATACTCTCTCTCATAAGTTCTCTCATACTCTCTCTCATAATCTCTTTCATACTCTCTCTCATAATCTCTCTCGTACTCTCTCTCATAATCTCTCATACTTTCTCTCATAATCTCTCTCATACTTTCTCTCATAATCTCTCTCATAATCTCTCTCATACTCTCTCTTATACTCTCTCTCATAAGCTCTCTCATAATCTCTCTCATACTCTCTCTCATACTTTCTCTCAAAATCTCTCTCATATTCTCTCTCATAATCTTTCTCATACTCTCTCATAAGCTCTCTCATACTCTCTTTCATAAGCTCTCTCATACTCTCTTTCATAAGCTCTCTCGTACTCTCTCTCGTACTCTCTCTCATAATCTCCGGCATACTCTCTCTCTCATAAGCTCTCTCATACTCTCTCTCATAAGCTCTATCATACTCTCTCTCATAAGCTCTATCATACTCTCTCTCATAATCTCTCTCATAATCTCTCTCATACTTTCTCTCATAATCTCTCTCATACTCTCTCTCATAATCTCTCTCATACTCTCTCTCATAATCTCTCTCATACTCTCTCTCATAAGCTCTCTCATACTCTCTCTCATAATCTCTCTCATACTCTCTCTCATAAGCTCTCTCATACTCTCTCTCATAATCTCTTTCATACTCTCTCTCATAATCTCTCTCATACTCTCTCTCATACTTTCTCTCATAATCTCTCTCATATTCTCTCTCATAATCTTTCTCATACTCTCTCATAAGCTCTCTCATGCTCTCTTTCATAAGCTCTCTCGTACTCTCTCTCGTACTCTCTCTCATAATCTCCCGCATACTCTCTCTCATAAGCTCTCTCATACTCTCTCTCATAAGCTCTCTCATACTCTCTCTCAAACTCTATCTCATAAGCTCTCTCATACTCTCTCTCATAATCTCTTTCATACTCTCTCTCATAATCTCTCTCATACTCTCTCTCATACTTTCTCTCATAATCTCTCTCATATTCTCTCTCATAATCTTTCTCATACTCTCTCATAAGCTCTCTCATGCTCTCTTTCATAAGCTCTCTCGTACTCTCTCTCGTACTCTCTCTCATAATCTCCCGCATACTCTCTCTCATAAGCTCTCTCATACTCTCTCTCATAAGCTCTCTCATACTCTCTCTCAAACTCTATCTCATTTCCCTCTCTTATCTCTCATTCCCTCCCCTCCCTCTAATCCGCCTCTCTTTCTTTTAATATGTGTGAGTGTATTCACAATTTAGAGCATTAGTCTGATATTTCACATTATAACGTGCAATAAGAAACAGCGACAATTTGCCAATGTAAGCATTTAGATATAGAATATTAGTCTGATATTTCATATTATAAAACGCAATAAAAAAACTCGCCAATGATAAGCATTGATTCGATAAAACCAAAAAAAAAAAATATTAACTTTAAAATATTCTAACATTTCAAGTTAAAAATCATGCTTCGCATCGCTTCTGTAATATTTTTCCTCGAAAACCATCCTATTTCTGAAATAGGTTTTCTTTCAAAAGTCCCTTAGAATGTCAATAGCACTTCGGCATGCAACGCATTGCCTTCAAGTTCTGTTTGCATGTGTATCGGGCATCCTTTTTCCATCTCTATTGAAGTACTTCAACTTTGATCGTGCCGCAAGCAAAAGAACATTTTTACAGAATATGTAATTCTTTGTATTATGATTGTTTTTTATTGAATTACTAGTATTTAAGCCGGACAATGACAAGTCATCCAACACCCTTAAAAAAGTAAATTGCAATTTTTGAAAAAAAGCGTTTTTAACAATGTATGATACTTAGCGTCAAAAGTAGTCATCTTAATCGAAAATTAGACCAGTTAGGTTTGTTCCGCGGTCGATAATATAACTAGTCCAAGTTTAAACCTTCTATGCTAATGAAGGCCTTAGAACAATCTAAAAATACTTGTAACAGCCCCACCCTTCATCGCTGTGTACCGAAAAAAATGGCCCATCTGCAGAATTTTCTTTGCCCCTGGGAAGATATTGAAAACTAGACTCCGTTAAGTACTGTTCCGAAGAGGACACTATAAATGCGGAAAAAGTCAACCTTCTGCATCACCAGGGGGCTTCTAGAGGGTCTGCAAAGTCAAAAATACCTTAGATAATTATATAGTGATTCCATTATCTGCTTGTCCCTTGATATAAATGTTTCACGAAAACTTTTTGAACCGAAAATGAGAAAGCCGGAAGTGGAAATCTTAAACGAATCCACCTCCTACCTCTTTTTGTAATATAATGCTGAATCCATATCAGTCATCATCTAAGTTCTATCTCTAGCCAATATTGATAAATACATCTTTCAAGAAGAATTTTTGAACCGGAAATCCTTAGTAAACCTCCTCGCTCCCCCCCCCCCTTTATCCTCCGGAATTTGATGTTGATTTCTTATCAGTTATAATGTAAGCTCCATCTATAGCAGATCCTGAGAAACAGATGTTTCAAGAAAAAATTTTTCGTAAAAACAAAAATATTTCCCACCAATAAAAACTTTTGCAGAGATACATAATTTCAATGAAAGTTGAATTTTGTACAGTGCTGATCTAATATAATGCCAACTAAACAATTATTTTTTCTTAATAAAGAAGACTATACTTCGGATCATACAAAATTTACCAAATTACTCAATACTTAATATCTTCATCCGTAAGTATAACAACAGTTAAATGATCATAATAAATAAATTACGAAGATTCACAATTTTTTTTGGTGGCAAAAATTGTACCGTACAATTTTTCATTGGAACTTCTATTTCTCAGGCTGTGCTATAGCTAGAACTAAGATGACTACTGATTTCGAATCAGCATCAAATTCAAAAAGAGAATGAAGAGTTTTGTGAGAATTTTCCCGTTCTGTCCCTTTTCCACTTCCGATTCAAAATATTGTCTTAAAGCATCTATTTCTCAAGTTGGGCTTAGATGATGCCGATATTAATTCAGCACTAAATTCCGAAAAAAAGAAAGGGATTAACTAAATATTTCCACTTTGGGTTCAAAAAAATTTCCCGAAGCATCTACATCTCGGGATTGGCAATAGACAGAGCTTATGTGATGAAATATGTATCCAGCATTTAATTTCAGATGGAAATCACTGATTTACTAAGGATTTCCAGTTTCTGTTCTGGAGATGTCACTTTCTCTTTTTCCGAAAATTCGAATAACTGTATGAAATAAGCATACAAAACAGAAGAAAAATACCTAGTATTTCCATGAAAACTGAAGTATACAAGCCATTTGCCACCATATGTAGGGTGTTTCATTAATTTCTTGTTTTTAGATGAAAGCACAACATATTTTGAACCAAAACATAACAAAATTTAAATAAAAACACAAAAAAATTAAATAAAAAACACAATATTTTTCAGCATTATAAGTGTGTAAACTCATACATTTGCAACTGACTGAAATATGAAACAAAAGAATGTAAGCTTCAAAGGAAAAATTAAATTATCTATTTTCCATTTTAAAAATAATTCTTTGCTTTTTCGAAGAAATCCTCGCATTTTTCCAAACACGCGCTGTTTTCTACCACAATTCTCCCTGAATGTCAATGAGTGCTGACATTCAGTTTTGTCCTCAATGTTGTATTTGCATGTATATTGCTTGTCTTTTTGCCATTTATGTATTTCGACTCTAGAACCACTCTTCGTCAAAGAGCATTTTAATACGAATTGAAATTTTTTCGAGTTTTAATTTTATTGCGTTCTTATTTCTGTATTACCAATCTCACAATCAATTCTTTGGATTTCCTCATTTAAGCAGTATGGTGACTTATTCTTCATACTAATAATGACTGAATTTTGTTCCCATTCGGTATAATTGTAATAAACCTGTTTTTTATTCCATTTGAAACAAAGCAACAAATACATAAAAGAACATTTGTTATAAACTGTGTAGTATTTATTTGTTTCAAGCAAAATTTTACATCAGAAAATGAATTTAACTACTTTCAATATTCAATAAAGAACATCCTCCAGATTCTCCGTCCTTCAATATAATTTTACCTACTCTCGTAATTCACCAAAAATTTGATAAAATAATTGACAAGTTGATAATTAACGTCATTTAGAACAGTTAAAATTTGATCTGTGTTCTTTTCTGCTCTCTCCTTCTCTCAATATTTCACTCGCCCACTCATTTACACTTTTACTCTCTTATCCTCTCACTGTTTCGCTCTCACTCCCTGTCCCTCAATCTTTTACTCCCTTCCTCTCCCTCAATATCTCACTCACTCTCTCTCTCTCAATCAATCACAAAAACTATATCCTCCAGTCTACACTCACACTCTCTCCCCCTCACTCTATCATACAAACCATCTCCTCCAATCCATCACTCACATTCTCTCTCCCTCAATCTATCACTCATTCCCTCTCTCTCTCAATCTAGCACTCACCTCTCTCCTTCAATCTATCACTCTCACTCTATCGCTTTTACTCTCCCTCAATCTCCCATTCTCACTTTTCATAACTCTCTCTCACTCTCTCATTCTCTCACTCTCTCATTCTCTCACTCTCTCATTCTCTCACTCTCTCATTCTCTCACTCTCTCACTCTCTCATTCTCTCACTCTCTCATTCTCTCATTCTCTCATTCCCTCACTCTCTCTCACTATCTCTCACTCTCTCACTCTCTCTCCCATTCTCTCTCGCATTCTCACTCTCATTCTCTCACTCTCTCTCTTATTCACTCACTCTGTCTCTCATTCTCTCACTCACTCTCTCTCTCATTCTCTCACTCACTCTCTCTCTCATTCTCTCACTCTCTCTCTCTCATTCTCTCTCTCATTCTCTCACTCATATTTCCTATTTTTCTTTCCTTCCCTCCCTACTCAACTCTACTTCCTGCTCACGTTATCCTCTTCCTACCCCTCTCTCACATCTCTTGTCTCCCTCTATTTTTCTTTCAGTATGTGTGTGCGTGCATCTATTTTGCCTCGTAAACCCTGTTTTCAGGAAATATATCACCAATTAGCTTTCGAGTTATTTTGGTACTCATTGGAGTTAACTCTATAAAATAATTAGTTCTTTAAAAAAAAGAAACACGACAATATATTTAAAATGCAAAAGAAACTTAAAATACAAAATAAAATGTGCTTAATAATGTTAAATAATTAATTACTTTTAAAAAATAGATACACGACAATATATTTAAAATGCAAAAGAAATTTAAAATACAAAATTAAATGTGCATAACTATGTAAAATAATTAGTTTTATTTTAAAAAAAAGAGAAACAGGACAATATATTTAAAATGAAAAAAAAACTCTACATACAAAAGAAAGTGTGCTTAACTATGTTACATAATTAGTTCTTTTAAAAAGAAATAGAAACACAATATATTTAAAATGCAAAAGGAGCTTCAAATACAAAAGAAAATGTGCTTAACTAAGTGAAATATTTAATTCTTTTGAAAAAAAAAAAATAGAAACACGGAACTATACTATTTAAAAGGCATGTATCACCGTAGTTGAATTTTTTCAGGCATGTATCTACATAATCACAAAAACCAGTCAGTAAGTGTGTTTCCAAAAATAAGAAATACACTCAAGGAACTTATAATTCGAAAATGGCGGAAAATAGCAAGTTTTCTTGCTGCCATTGCAGTTAACGATTATTCCATGCTGATGAGCGAGCATAAGAGCGAAACTAGTAAAAGGATAACGTTATCTGCAGTGGAAGTGTCTCCCTTATGTATATCTTAAATTTTTACAGGACGGGGCTCCTTTTTAACACTTTACAACAAAGTTGAAAAGTGTTTATGACTTTGTTCATAATGTCTGTCTGTCTGACTGTCTGTCCGTTAGCACGATAACTGCCGTAAAAATGACTTAATTAAAATGAAATTTTAGTATGTTGTTCAGACGGTCTGTAGGACCTATGGGAATATAAATAAATAATATCACCCAATTAGTTTTGGATTGAACCCGGGTCGAAAAAATGAAATACATTGAGCCCTATGGGATCTAATGTTTCAAACATTTTTTAAGCGGATTTAAAATTCACAAATTGCTTCGAAAATTATAGGTAATATTCAAAGTGTTCCATAAAATATATAAAACAAAATTCAGCGAAATACATTCAGTAGTTTTTTAAAAAAAATTAAACTAATAATTACTCCTCTTATATGAAGCGATCACGTGACCATGATATGAAAAGATCACATGACCCACTTCAAAATGATATATGGCATCTATCTTGTCTCAAAATCGTGATTTTTTAAGTTCTTTTTAATTCATATTGAGTGTTGTATCCGTCCTAAAATCACTTTATTTCTGCTTAAATTTTGTGCATCTACATCTGAAACAACGCAATTACAATATATTTGAGTTTAAATGATCATCCAAATTTGATTATTTGTACAACGAAGCCTATTTTTCATTTATGTAAAACGTAAACAGCAAAATATGTAGAATGAGTTGTATTAGAATTGCTGTATTTCTTTAACACAAAATTATTTTGGCCATGGAGTCTGCATAGCTGATATGAATGAAATATTCATTGATTTTACAAAGAGAAGGACGATTTTTTTCGATAAAGTTTTAAGCATAGAGTTTAATTACTTGTAGCTCCATGGTCTTAATTTTAAATAAAATAGATTATTATATATATAGTATTGTGTTGAATGAAATGAATGGGAAAATGTTATGAATGAAATGCTGTTTTTATAGAGAGATCCAGGCGTGTTATTTTTTCTATGACGTCATTTGAATGAATTTCAGTTGTTTTCGATGAAGTTTTCAAATATAATAAATTATCGTAGTATTAAGATAGTTTTAAAAATATTACCGAGGAATATATCGCATTTTAGAGATGTTTAAACCAGGCAATTTATATTTCAATTCCGTCATTTGAATGAAGTTCATTTTTTTCGATGAAGGTTTAAGTTTTCAAATATAATATATTAATATAGTATTGTGATAAGTTTTAAAATATTACCGAGGAATGTATTGCATTTTAGACTTTTTTAAATAAAATTGCATTGAAGTTGGAAGGTGTTTCATAATCAATGCTTTAAGCATGATTGATCTTTTTTGTCAACACTTTACAACATGGTTGAAAAGTGTTTTGACTTTGTTCATTCTGTCTGTCTGTCCGCAGAACATATGCAGAAATCTCTAACATATGGCAGCTTGATGTGGCTTCACACGACATTGTATTTTAAAGTCATTAAAGAAATTTAAAGTTATTATTTTAAAGTTATAGTTATTTCAATAGCACAATTATTTCTTTGTATTGGAATTTTCACAATCAGTAGTATAACATGTATTAATCAGCGGCGTACAGTGAGTTTTGGCAGGGGGTAGGCAAAGGTGAAGAATTGCGCCCCTCCTTCCCTTACCAGATTACGAACACGAGCTCGCGAGCGCACGCACGCACGCACGCGCGCACACACGAATTATTCAACTTTGAACCATTGAAATTTCTAGATTTATTGAACAGCTTTGATTTGAACAAATATTAGCACAA
Source organism: Amaurobius ferox (assembly GCA_951213105.1). NCBI lineage: Eukaryota > Metazoa > Arthropoda > Arachnida > Araneae > Amaurobiidae > Amaurobius > Amaurobius ferox. Next base: position 95,137,508 of record OX578146.1, read on the forward strand.
GATTTTCCATTATTAAATATTGTCTCAAGAAATCATATCCTACAAATGAACCCTTTGAGTTTCCGCGATTGCAAAAGGTATCAATAACTTTGTCAGCATTGATTTTCTCAAATGTTTCCCTCTCAATACTCAGCAATGCTAAGTCACTCAAGAGTTCTTGTCCCATAGATGATGTTGTGGGGGGGGCCGCACGTCTCCCGATGGTGGGGAATAGGTTCGAACTCGGAACTACTGACCCCCTACTATGCCATCTGGCCCAAAAGGATCCTCTCGGGTCGAGAGTAGTCGGCGAGTCTTTCGCAACGAGGAGTGACGCAATGCTGCCCCCTCAATCTCAAATAAGGCATATTCAATTTCAGTTTGCTGAAGGATCTTTCACAACTAGCAATTGATACTGAAATTGTGTGCAGAATTTACAAAGCAGTCTGGAATTTAGGGTACACTTTCTCTGCATATGAGATAATGAAATTCAGCAATTCTAATGGATATATCAGCTCAATCACATCGCTCTCATTTCGATTTTTTAACAGCATTGAACAATCCAAAATTTCTTGATGCAGCTCCTTCCCATCAAAATGATTTTTGTAGTAGCTGGCAGTAGCACAGCATTGTAACATTGTCTGCCCAATTCCTTATCCATATTGGGACTACTAAGAAGTTTCTGAACATTCAGGAGAAATCCAAATCGAGTGTCAAGGTCACACAATCGTTGAAAACGCTCTCTGATTTCCACTCCAATGCGGTCAACGATGGTCTGTAGGATTAGCCCAATTTCTTTTTTGGCTGATAAGCCAGCATCTCTTGTTTGTTCACCCAGCATCATTGTGACACGTTTTACTCTTTTCTGAACTGGAAGTCCCCAATCAATGCAATTTTTTTTCCTTTGCAAACTGATTCAGTACACAGCTTTTGCCGATTCTCTAAAATGTTGTTCAAGAGAGTTCATGTCAGCTGTCGCTTCCCTGAAATTTATTTTAAGATCCTACAGTATCTTTTAAACTCTATTCATTAAAGAAAATATTGAGCTCCAAAATGGGAGAAATGTCAAAAAATTGAATCTCAAAATGCTTGAAGCTGATCTGCATTCTTTCTTGTTTTCTCTGTGGAGTACTTATCAGAACACTTCCTCTCCAGCACATTCACAATCTTCTCCAGATTCTTATGCAGAACTGTAACAGCTGCTTCCTGGGCACTCCAATGAGTTTCAGACTCTTTCTTTTTGACAGATACACCAACATCAGATATCAGTTGCCACCGAATTGTTGATTGAGAGAAGAATACATATAATGCCTCAACAGTTCCAAAAAATGTGACAACCACAATTTTATTTCCAGCAGCATGCACTCCGACCAAATTCAGGCTGTGGTTCTCACAATTCAATAACAAAGTTTTGGAATTCCGATTCAAAATTCTTTGCTGCACACCAGATAAATGACCGGACATTACAGCTGCATTGCAGTAGCATTGAGAGCGGCAGTTAGACAGAGACAACTAGCTCATCCGATTCTAGTTTGGTTAGAATTACTTTCTCAATCGCAGCAGCATCTTTCTCGTGAATTTTGATGTAGTCAATGAATGCTACTTTGACTGCAGCAGTTATTTCTTCAAAGTCGATGTCGACATACCGAATATCCTGAGATATCTGCTCACCATGTGCAGCATCCGGGGTAGAGTCAAACAGAATCCCACAATATTTGCCCCACCAAATTTTTTGCAGAATTGAGTTCCGGGTATCTTGAGCTAAAAGACCATTAAACTCATTCTGTATTCTTGGGGATAACTAAGAGGGTGATCCAGGATTGTCCTTGACATAAGTCAGATACCGATCTAGCAATGAATCATATCGCGCCAGCAACTTGATCAGCGCCAAAAAGTTTCCAAGATTTGACATTAAGGATAATTGTTCTCGATGTCCGCGCAAAGCAAGATTTTGTGATGCCAAATATTTGATGCAGTCAAGGATTCACTTCAATATTCCTCGCCATTTATCCTGTTCCAATTGGATTTTGTTAAGGAGTGTTTGATTAATTGCTTTTTTAGTCTGGAGACGCCATATTGAATGACACTCCATATGTTCCATTTTCATGGTCAGGGATTTTTTCATTCAATTTCTTCCAATTTTTGAATCCATAACCAAGTTCAAATTTTAATTTGTGGTTCTCAGGGATACGTGAGAGTAAAAGGCAGGAAAAGCAGTATGCTGCTGCTTCCTTTTGATGTGTAAAAATAACTAGGTTAGTTCACCTTCTTCCCATCAGAAAGCTCTCGGATAAACCATTTCTTAGTCATGGAGCGACCATCAGTTGCATAAAATGGACCATCTGCATTTTGGAATACTGCCGATCCCATTGTAATCATTTCAATTCTAAGTTCGTGTGTTATAATGGGTCCACTCAGGTCAGAATGAAAGTCCAGTAGGCCTATATCTTTATTTAATAAAACGGTAGGATTCAAAGTCTGAACCCTTTCCGATATTTTCACTGACGCTTCAGCACTTTCAGCAGTAAGAATTGACATAGCATTGATAGCTAACTCAGAGACTTCTACAGGCTCCATAGTGCTCCTAGTAGTAGATTTATCAGATTCGATATCAGCTCCAAACATTCCAACTCTGTTTGGGCCATTCTCTTTTTGCTTCTTAAGGAACTTGGTCATCAATTGACTAGATTTCCCGACTTCTATTGCAGCACTTTTTCTCCGTTTGCGCCCAGCGGCTCCAGATTCTTTTCTACTACCACTGCTCATTATTCAATATTCACAGCAAACTACTTTTTGACTTTACCGTTATGGACGAGCCTAAATAAATAAATAATAATAATAATAGTGTACAACACCCATACTTTCAGTAAATGAGTAAAATTATTTACAAACTCATTTACTAATTATTAATGTTTAATCTGTGTTCGTTTTTTCTTTCATTTTGCACCCCCTAAATGGTTGGCGCCCAGGGCAACTGCACCCAACTGCCCCCCCCCCCTCCCCACACACACACGGTATGCCACTGGTATTAATAACTATTTATCAAAATAAGTAACTATTTCTGAATTATAAACAAATAAATTTTAACTTTTCCATGTCTCTTCAATGCTTTAGTGTATGTAAATGTGTGTGTGTGCGTTGTACCTAGATCATTGGCCTCATTGATATCGTTGAGTGTTAAAACTTCAGTTTAAAAGAAGCAATAGAAATATTAATTATTGAGATACAATTCCAACAATCAGCCTAAATGCTATTAATAAAAGCACAATATAGCATTAATATTCCTCACCTATTTTTCTAATATGATATGACTTCTGATGATGAAATACTTTATTAAGTGATCAAGCATTCTTCACCAATATTTTTATGCTGTAACGTAGTATTCTATAATTAAACATAATTAAAAGCGATTATCCTGAAAAAAAAACTCTCACTAACAAGAGAAATATTTGATGCGGCAAGAGCTTTATTGCTTTTTATGGATATTAATTGCAGTCTTATTAATTCTCTTGGGATAATTTTCAACTAAATACACAAGAATGAATATTAATATGTGTGTGGGGTTTTAATATATTTCTGCTTTTATAGCTAAAGGAAAATATTGTTTTACTGACAAAAACATTTCTTTGACAAACAAAAAATCTAGACGCTTATAAAATTGCTGATTATGAAAAATCACTTTTTTACCTGTACCATTTCTTATTACCTTTATGTTACCTCTATTTGTATTTTCGTTCAACATCTTTGATGAGTTCATTCTCGGCTACTAGAGCACGAAGTGAGCTAAAACTCGGCGCAAAGTATTTTCTTGCTTAGCATTTTCATCGAACGAACTTTCACGTCATTATGTTACGTAGTTACGTCACTTACATACGTCATGACTATCTCAATATATTTCTGCTTTTATAGCAAAAGGAAAATATTGTTTTACTGACAAAAACATTTCTTTGACAAACAAAAAATCTAGACGCTTATAAAATTGCTGATTATGAAAAATCACTTTTTTACCTGTACCATTTCTTATTACCTTTATGTTACCTCTATTTGTATTTTCGTTCAACATCTTTGATGAGTTCATTCTCGGCTACTAGAGCACGAAGTGAGCTAAAACTCGGCGCAAAGTATTTTCTCGCTTAGCATTTTCATCGAACGAACTTTCACGTCATTATGTTACGTAGTTACGTCACTTACATACGTCATGACTATGTTTATATCCTTTTCATGCATTTTATTTGCGAATTATACTCCAATGTATTCAGATCAAATGCTTTCCTGGTTCTAACACGTCGATCCATATACACTAATACATAGTTTTGCAGGATAATTACCTCAAGAAAGTAATAAGTAGGCGAATGAGGGAGAAGAAGGTGAAACTAGAAATAAAATCAAAGAAGTAAAAAATGCATTATGAAAAAAATAAGTTTCTCCCCCCCCCCCTTTTTTTTATTTATTTATTTATTTTTTCAATTATTGCAGTGGTGCATGGAAAAGTAGAAAATAAATTTCAACCACACACGAAATTGAATCAACTTGAGAATGTAGATCAGTTCAAAACAGTACTGTATAAATCTTATCATTATATAAAAATTATATTATGCTAATTTTTCGAAACTATACCCTCACCTACACCCTAACTTCCCTTAAGCAATTTTGCATAATATCAATTTTGAATAATAATATTTGAATTGTATTGAATCTGCGGGCACCAACAATTTGTCGGTGATAAAATTTTATTTTCTACTTTTCCGCTGTTCCATATTAGAGAAAAGACGTTAAAATATTTATTAGCATTCCATCCGTATCTCAGAAAGGTTTGGATGAAATTGATGTGTTTGTTCTTTGAATTAACTCAACCGATTAATCCTGAAGAACTATTTTGAACCAACTGTTTTGAAATCTTGTTAAATTTGAAGTGTCATGCGGAAGTAAACCGAACGCACTTTGCAGTAATCTATAGTATCTCCGAAAGTGCTAGACAGATTTAAATTAAATTTAGTAAATGCAATCGAATGTTACTTGAACAGGAAAACAACACCACGGATTTTCGAAAATTTATCCATGTCCCATGAACTACGTGCATGCTAATATAGAAATTTTTAAATTCTTTCCCTATGAACACAACATTTAGTATGCTAAAATTACCTTGTATACAAATCTCAAAAGTGACGTTAGATTCAGTATCACGTGACAGTGTCATGCTCAAACTTTGCATGAGCATTTTAAAAAATTCCCAATACGAAATCGTCGAATTTTGCATAAGATATTTTTAAATGTCATGTAAATCTGTAAAATGTGACTGCTGCTTGGCAGTGGGGTCCGAAACCTTAAACGACCTGTTTCAAACCCGAGACTATAGCTTGAGACCCGAAAGTCCGGCTTCTGAATTTCGGATATGCTTTGTGCGAAATGAACATCATTCTGTTCGATGGTTGGCTTAGAGGACGTAAAGCTGTCGAAAGCTTTATATGAAATGAATTTCGTTCTCTTCAATCATTGGCGTAAAGGACATGGTAGGCTAGTAGCTCGAACAGGTCGTTGGAACATATAATTTTGAACACTTTTCTCATTGTTTTTAACTTCTCAATTTTTTAGTTTACATGTATCAGTTCTCCTTCTGTTTTGTGGGTGCAACTCTCTGAAGATAAAAGCTTCTCGTGCCTTGAATCGGTTTATACCTTTAACCAACTAGGTGGTTTAATTTTCAGATTACATATTTAATATTCAAAATCGCTAATAAAGTAATTCCGTCGAATTTTGGGGCTATTTAGCTAGGATGAGTATTTTAACAGTCGGAAAGGTTATAGAACAAAAACGGTTTGCGTTCACCTTTGTTTTAAAGCTTTCCCAAAATTTCATTTTCCCTTTTCCTATAAGGTTTGATAATGTATAGGGAAAGAAGGAGCGACGCCTGTGTGTGTTTGCATTTGTGCGCGTCTATCTGTGCAGTGTATGTACCAAGCCTAGCTTAAAAATTATCCAATAAAATTTCATAACATTTGCTAAATGAGTCACTTAACCAAGTGCGGATTAAATTTTGGTATAATTCAGGAAAATAAAAACGGCCATTTTTAAGAAATGACCCGTAAAATTCGTCTAAATCTAAAATAAATATGCTCTATTGTAGTAATTAAATGCTTGTTTTATACATAATTTTTCATGACAAAGCATGCAAGATCAACCCCATCAAACTAGAATAGACCATCATTGTCCGGATATTAAAGTCTGTTTTAATTTTAAAAAAACTGGAGACGTTTTAAAATGCGTTAAGTTACCAAATGAATAGGATGTATTAAAACTGTGAATTGGGTATAATTTCAAATGAATATCCATATCATTTTGAGCAATTGAACAATTTAATAGATTATAAAATAGAACATGAATTTAACAGATTTTTTTTCTGCCCTACCATACACAGTATAGGAAAAGTATCAAAATGTGGTCGAAAATTGAAAAACGAATTTCCAGTGAATCTACACGGGTTTTTTTTTAAATTAATAAAATCTAAAATAATTAACTAAATATGTTTAAAAATATTAATTAAATACTTTCTTTTCTTTCTAATTAATTTTGACCAACCCCGTTATTCTTAATAAACTACTTTTGAAATAATTCAGATTTTTCCCTAATTTTGGCTAAATGTCGCCATTTTAAAGTACTCCTCCCAATCACCAAAAAACTGTAAATTGAATATAATTTCAAATAAGCATCCATTCCATGTGTTATTGTGTGAGATAAAACTATAATTAATATATATAAAGAAAAAGAAAGGCATATGCTACCCACGTAACCTTATTATTTTTGGATCGGGAAGCATAAACGAAACACATTTTGTATATATTCCTGAAAGTATAAAAGATGCTTTGAAAATATAAATAAATTTTTGCGATTATTTAAACATAGATAAAAATTTTATTCTTAAAAGAACTAAACACGCATTTTACTTGAAAAAATTATTAAAATGAAAAATTCGATGCAGATGAAAACAATTAACAGTAAAATGAAAATACAGTATAGCTATAAATATAACATCATTAGCATTAAATTCAATTTACCACTTTTTTATTTCATTTTCCGTTGCTCAATGCAATCAAAGTTAATAAAATTCTTTTAAACTTTTACAAAACTTCCATATTTAATATCTTTTCAATTAAGAACAAGATAGCAGTGACGTAAAACATTTGCACAACACACCAGGGAAACAGTTTATTAGATGGAAAGAGAATTTTTAATTGAGTCCCAATTTATTATTCATTTGCAAAATGGATCATGAATTGAACCCTATAATCTCTTAATCAAATTTTCCATACTTAAACTTTAATAAAAAATAACTTATTATATATGTAAATTATAAACAGATAAAAGCAATAAAATATTTAAAATAATTCTTACGGCTCCATTAGTGTATAATTCAAAATTCGAATTTTTATTTTTCTTCAAAAACGCGAGACTGCAATAAATTGAAAAATGTTGATTCTAGTTAGAAATGGGTATTGCAAAATATGCTAAAATGGGTATATGCCATTACATCACCATCATACATATGCCATTACATTACATCACCATCATTGGTATATGCCATTACATCGCCATTACATGCCATACATATGCCATTACATCACCATCCTTTGACAAATTTTCCGGTTCTTTTATCACTTTAGGTTAAAAAAAATTCCTTGAAACATCTATTTCTCAAAATTGGTTTTAGATAGAGCTTAGATGATGACTGACATGAATTAAGCATCAAAGTCCATAGAATGTAGAGGTTTTATTAAGGATATCCACAACCTGTTCTTCAGATGTCCCTTTCGGTTTTCTGAAAATTCGTATGAATCGTCGAAATAAATATACAAAAGAGGGTAAAAATGCTTAATAGTCGTCAAAATGAAGTGTGTACACTATATGCCACTATATGAAAGTTCTTCATAAATTTCGTGCTTCTTTTTCTTAACACAAAAACTGTATATTTTTACAATGTATAGAGAAAGTATTAAAATCTGATGAAAAATTAGAACTTGGGTTTTGGTGGATATATCTATTTTAGGAAGTCTAGAATATGTGATATCAATTTTAGTGCGAGTCTGAATGTCCGTGCTTATCTGTCTGCGTATCTTCCTGTACAACTTAGGATAGAGGAGAAATATTTGTCCCATGGGTAGTTGTCACAGCCTATTTTCTCGGCAACTAGAGGGAGTTCACACTTTTACTTTCAGGGACTGAAAGTCGCCAGCATTACTTACTATTCGTTGACCTGGTTCTGAAGATCAGCTTTCACTTTGTTTTCGGCATTGACATGAAAAAATCAATTTTCGACATCGTAAGTAAATATTTTGAATCTTACTATATTTAATCTGTGCCCTTTAAGGAACACATTGACATATTATTTGTTATAGTTCACTTTTTTGTCTAAAAGAAACGATTTTATAAAAAAAATACCACTTCTAATAAATATCTGAAGATCTTTGGATTACATTATATTTATCCGTAAGGATGAATATCCTCATGAAGATCTTTGTATCACATAATATTTATTCTTACGGATAAATACAATGAAAGATAAAACATTGTTTATTATATCGAAAGCACAGAAAAAGAATGATGCAATAAAATTGAAATCTAATATGAGCGGCTTTTCTCATTTAAAAAATCGTTTGCTGAAGTTTCGTTCCAAAATCGAAGTGCATTAATGTAGATAGCAAAAGGATGGCAATATACATGCAAATAAAACATCAAGGGCAAACTTTGAATGCCGACGTCTCTTTGACATTCAAGTGGACTTCTCGGAAAAAGAGTGCGTCTTGGAATAAATCATTCCTTTGAAATATGTTTTTTATGGAAGGGTTTCGAAGTATGTTTTAAATGTGAAATAGAATATGTTTTGTTTTAAGTTTATGTTCGTTCATTTTACAATTAAGTCATCTGAAGACGTATGAATCAACTATCATATATTATGCCAACTGAAGATGTTACGAAGGCTCAAACGTGACAATATGGAAAATTGGGAACTTTGGACACTTGGAAATGTGTACAATTGCATTTATTTCCTAATATACATAGTATAATACAGCGGTTTTTAAAGTGTGTTCCGCGGAATACTGGGATTCCAAAACAGTATTCCAGGACAGGGTTTCCACGGAAATATTAATATCACGCATAAAATTTTTTGTTCGTCCTTAAAAACATTTGCATTATACTATTTGCATTATACTATGTATATTGGGAAATAAATACAAATTGTACGCATTTCCAAGAGTCCAAAGTTTCCAAGTTTCCAAATTCTCACGTTTGAGCATTCGTAACAAAATACCCACAAGGGGCTTTTCCTCATTTTGGGGTTCCCAATAAAATTGAAGTTAAAAAAGGTTCATCGGCCAAGAAATTTTGAAAAGCACTGGTATAATGTGTAGCAAAAGTATTGTGATTGGGAGGGGGGGGGAGTTAAACGGAAGAGTATTTTTTAAGTATCCCTGAACTCGAATCGAACGTTGTATGAACTTTAGTGTGTGCATGTTACTGTATGTGTCTTTGAGTCTGTGGACCCAAAACCTAACCAACAAATGAAGCGTTTTGAAAATAATTTAATACGATTATTACAATTAGCAAATACTGTAGCATTATTAATTTTAAACGCGATTGAAAGTTCCGAAGATTTCCCAATTTTCGAATGAAATTTTGAAAACAATCATGAAAAATAAAAAACTGTACTGATGATAAATAAATAATTATTTCAGACATTTAGCCTTATTCTGGAGTTGATGTGAAAAAAATCACTCTAGCACCATTTAAGACACAACAAAATTCAACACCATTTAATTGCACATAAAAATTACAGATTATATTTTACAGCCCATTCTACCAAGGTTAAAGTCGAGTCGCCGGCAACCCCGCCGTCTTCAGGGTTACTGGAGAAATTGAGTTCAGCCAAGATTCTACAAATAGAACATTATAAGTTTATTTCAATGCTGCTATCTAGCATCATTCTTGGGTAAAAAAGATACGCCCATTACAGAAGTTATTTCTTATTAGAAAAGGATGATACAAACTGCATAACAGTCCAGCCAACCAGTAACTTGTCGAAAGCAGGGCGCCGTATCCTTAGTTAGGTAACACATATGTCGGTCACAGTCTTTCACTGAACCTAGTTCTTCAATAGGGAGTCAATACTGCTGATAAAACAAGTTAGGAGTAGTAAACATAGAATGCTGTAAACAGAAATCTGAGAAATATATACATATATACACTCTTTTGCAACCCCCCCTCCTCTCAAAAACAAAAACAAAAAAAAAAGGAGCACCATGAAGAAAGCATCTGTTTTTATTCAAATTAAATATGCGTACAGCTCATACACAGGTAATGAAATGATTACAAAATCAAGACCGCAGGACCCATCAATGGGTAGCAATTTCACATTGAATTCTCAAATAAATCAGTAATTGGTGAAACCTCCCTTGGCGACAATACATGCTTGTATACGTCTAGGTAAGGAGTGATAAAGTTTCCTAATGTCATCTTCCGATACATTCTGCCGGGCATTCCTCAATTGTTGCTCCAGATTTGTTACACTGTGGGGTGCCCGAATCTGGCAACCTAGCATGTCCCATACATGCTCAATTGACGAAAGGTCTGTTGACCTTGCTGGCCAAGGAACAGTATCAACAGCACGGAAACAGTTCACAGATATGCGACCCGTATGTGGCGTAGCATTGTCTTGTTGGAAAATGGCCTCAGAATGACTTGCCATGAAGGGTAACGCAAACGGTCGCAGGATTTCATTAACACATCGTTGAGCTGTTAAAGTTGTACGTAGGATGACTAGACGCGACTTGCTGTCGTAAGAGATAGCACCCCTCACCAGGGGTAATAGCTGTGTGCCTATGTAAAACAAAGGCAGATTGGTAGTGCTGGCCCTGGCGCTTCTACACACCTACCCGATGCCGGCCGTCCAATTAGATGCTCAAGTCCTTGTTGACGAGCCGGACGGTCTGGGTCTTCAACACCTACCCGATGGTCATCTGCTGAAAGAAGCGTGATTCATCGCTGAACGCTATGCAATGCCAGTCTGCTGGCAGCCATGATGCTCGACTACGACACCACTCCAAACTATTCTGTCGATCTTGTGGGGTTAAGGGCAGACGTCTTAAATGCCGCCGTGAGCGTAACCCCACTTCAGCCAAGTGTCTTGAGATGGTGGAACGTACCAGGGATCTATGGAAGAGGCTGTAGCACGTTGGATGGCGGACAATGATGCCGTTGGACCAATTCGGGCCTGTTGCACAATCATCCGATCTTGCCTCGCATTCGTGCATCTTGGCCGTCCAAGGCCTTCATTCCGTCGATGACTTTACCAGACAGGTTTACGCATCCCGATTATACGACCACGTTCGAACTCGTCTAATTGCTTATAAGGTCTTCGGCAGCGTCGAAGCGCCATCATTGGTTGTGCCTCTACGGAACTGCAACGCCGATAACGAGCAAAGATAAACCGTTCATATTTTTAATTTGTTTCATAGGATGCTAGTTGCGCAGTAGAAACGCGCGCTATGACCGACGTTAATATTCATTGGCCTTGCAAATTTAATCATTCGCATACTTGGCATAAGGGAATTTGACTGCGAAATTTCGAGATAAACAATTATGTTTTAGGGGTGCTTTGTTTTCTTTGCAAAATGGTGTATATATACATATATATATATATATATATATATATATATATATATTAATTCCTCAAACAAGAATCTGTTCCGTATCAAAAGGACATTTTAAAAAATACTTGCGAGTATTGAAGAAATTGAGACCAGTAGCAGAGTTGAACAAGAGAGTAGAAATGGAGATATAACAGGTTAAATTATTGAAGAGGTTTGAAGCTGAGGTGAGTGGGGGAACAGGGGCGAAAATCCTTTGCTGGGATGTAGGGGAGATTCAGTCAGTAATTGCCATGAGATGTCTAATTCGGAATTTAGGATAGATCTGGGTCTTTTTGGAAATTCACAGAAGTCATACTCGATCATGTTAAAAATCAATTCGTTGGGGATCCTTACGAGGTTATCATAGAAATTGTTAGAGAGATTTCGCATCTCCTGCTTACTCCCCCACTGGGTTCCGGTCTAAATTGAGTGGCAATTCCCGGCAGTCCAAACAGTTACCTTACACCTTTCTGGTAGGTCGGACGGTCTGGGTCTCAACAACAGCATTTCCTGCTTAATAGTTTTAATTTTTAAATCGCGATGTATTACATTGTTTTTCAAATATTTGAGTTTTTCTGATAGAAAGTAGAATTTTGTTCTGAATGATTTGGACATTTTTTATATCAGATTTCGCAGCATAGCCCCAAATTGGGGAGGCATAGAGAATGATGGGGGCGGAAAACTGATTTGTAATGTGGAAGTTTGTTTTCAATGCTGACATCATTAAAATACAGGAGGGATCTGAGTTCTGCTTTTACAAAGTTTATTTTATCTTTTAGAAATTTTTGGTTTCCATGTCAGTTGGCTGTCAAGAGTGACACAGATATATTTACATGTCCTTTCGTAGCAAATTGGCTGATCGTCAATTATGATTGGTAGGGGCAGGAAACGTTGATGCCAGAAAAATGCAGTTTGACATTGGTCAGCGTTTATTTTGACGCGGTATTTCTCTAAGGCATGTTGCCTTGTTTCAGTGTAATTGCCATATATTTAGTTCACCCCTAAAATTTTGAGCCCGTTCACAGAGACGGCTGTTAGAAAGAAAATTAACCAAACCAATAACCATAAACGTGAAACAACCATTTTTACGGAATCTCCTGTGAAACAAAAATGAAAAAAAAGAGTAAATAAAAGCAAAACGAAATGTAAAAAAAAATACTTCCACTAAATCCAAAAATGCACCTAAGCAAAGAAAGAAGCCAAATAGATAAGATACCAATCATGAAGAGCTAATGATCAGACTTGAATGTGTAGAACATTATTCCAATAGCCATTCGAAAGAAGTATGGAACATGTGACATTAGTGTAAAGGTTGAGCCAATGATAATTGTTCTCAAGGCTATATAAGCTAGCTCTATATGTTTCACAACTATGACGGTAATGTTTCAATAGATGACTAACTAATATAACAATAGTAGCTGGTCATAATATTGAAAGCACTAACTGAATTGAACTTTTCGGTTACTCAAATTTAATTTTTATTTTCTTATCGTACATACATATTTTTATAAGTTTTTTTTTTTCGTTTTATTAAAATGTACTTATAATGTAATAAATCTTCAGGATTTTTTGCCTTGTACAACAAGTTTTAAAATTTATACACGAAGCAAATAAAACTTAAATTAACAATTTTAACAAATCAAATAACATTATAACCCCATAAGAAATACACGGTACAACTTATCCAAAGTGTTTTAACAACTGACACGCAACTAAGGGAAAATTTATCATTTTTTTTGTTGCTGTCTTTAAAAATTGAAATTAATTATTTGCCATTCAGAAAAATATTCCGTAATTATTTTATATATAGTCAAAAGATGAAAGTAGAGAATGGTGAAGACAAAATTTGATTTCTACTTATAAGACAAATGTAAAAAATCGAAATGTAAAAACTGAGACAACTAGCTCCGCTCTGCCCTATGCATCCTCTCTAGCCCTTAGACTTTTGTACAATATATGAAAATAGAACCGGCCTTTTTTCTCGACATTAGTCCGAAAATATCAAAATCTGAAATAAACGTCAAAATATAACTAAATGTATCAATTACATATTTTTTTGTTCGTCATTTTTATACCAAAATAAAGCCAGCCTCATTACTATAGGATAAATTATAAATTATTACTATAGGAATCTGTGTCAACTGATGACGTTTTAATATGCGCTAAGTCGAAAATAAAATGTTTCTTAAATGGCCAATTTAATATCCTTTCAAGTAAGTATTCATTTCATGTGCTATTTTGTACAATAAATATTAAATGAATGCATTACTAAAATTAATTTGAGTTTGTAAAAAAAGTCATGTGCTGTCCGCTTCCAACTTTGTCAGTGAGAGCGAAATAGATAAGCATATATTTACTTCATACCATTGCATTGAAAAACATTGTTCTCCTAAAGTTTAAATTAAGATTTGAATAACAAAGCACATTACAAAACATCTGGAACACATTTCGAAAATAGATTCGACTATGTGTGTGTGTGTGCATATGAACGTTGTTACTACTGCGGCAGCAAAGGCATCTGATCAAAGATGCTTGGAACCTGTACCCGAATTATAAGAACGGAACCGAAGCTAGCTTTTGCTCTTTGCTTATAATGTCGGTCTTGTAAGCACCAGGTCCCAGGTTCGGACCTGGCAATGTCATTCCGCCACAATGATGACTGGACGTTTGAAACACGCAATCTTCTCACGCCAACGATCTCACCTCTCAACACGAGATGGCAGCACCACACTGAGTCAGAGGCCTTGCCACTCCCTTCCTGGTTGACCACGACTGACGTCACGTCCGAGGCGATACACCTCTCGACCTTCAGCCCTCAACTGAGATTCGGACGGGGACACGCGGGGGGTTTTCGATGAGGCCCCCTCCTCGCCGAAATTCGACCCGGGCTCCTCATCAGGTGGGGGAGTGGGCGGCAGCAAAGCCATCTGATCAAAGATGCTTGGAACCTGTACCCGAATTATAAGAACGGAGCTGAAGCCAGCTTTTGTTCTATGCTTATAATGTCGGTCTTGTAAGCACAAGGTCCCTGGTTCGGGCCTAGAAATATCCTTTCCGCCACACTACGAATTCACGTATCGATAGGAAATTTTGTGTGCAGATGCATTTTTGTTAAATCTAGACTTAGATATAATTAATTTTTAATTAGTCTGACTAAAACTCGAATTATTCAAAATTTAAAAATTTCCTGACATGATTTTCTATGGAGCCCAAAACTAATGATAGTTCTATCCCTGAAATAATAGTGGTGATATACACGAAACAATTTTGGTTGTATTCCCCAAAAACAATGTAGGTTGTATACATGGAACAGTAGTGGTTATATCCCGGAACAATGGCGGTTATATCCCAAAACAATGGTGGTTATATCTCGAAAATATGGTGACTGGATAATCTATATAGAAAAATAATAGTTTGAACTTTACTATAGATTTAAATTTTTTTCAAAAACACGAATCAACCAAATTCATCCAATTCAACGATGCCACTAAACTTTTGGAACCTTAATAAAAAAATTCAAAAACATTTCAATTTTTTTTATTTATTTAAATAAAATTAAGAAAAATTGCAAGGAATATTTTAAAATAATAATAATTTGCGAACGAAAGCTTATAAAGACAGCCATTGTATTTTCATTCTATCACTGATTATAATACAAATAAATCTGAATATTATGTAAAAAAATCTGATGTGGACAGCACATGACTTTCCTTATATAATGCAATGAATTTACTACTTTTACAGTTAAAAAAAATGTCATTCTTATAGTAGATACTTATATTCTTTCCAAGGTATTGAATTTTCTTCAATTAGTCGGCATTTTCATTGATTTAGAGTCATTTTTATCCATTTGGCGAAATTTTCGTTAATTTGGTGGCAACATTTAAAAATGCCGCCAAGTTGGCGACATTCCGCTAATTCGTCGCCAAAATCTCGCCAAGCGTTATGGACGGAGAAATAAGTTATTCTTAAAAGGAATAAATGACTATTGGCGTTCAAATACAAAAGTATTACTCAAAGTATCTTTTCTCGTGAGTGGAACGAGTTAGATCCACGAGAATGATGTCACCAAATTTATCGCATAATATTACATATTAAAAGTAAACATGTTTCTTAGCAGTTGATATTTCTTTTTAATTTATGGGAGTTTTTGATAAATTTATTTTAAAAATGTTCAATATCTCGAGAACGGTTCATACTAGCTTTCTAAAGTTTATGTCAATCGTTTTTTAAGGAAAAATTACATAGGAAATGTCTATTTGCGTAACTTTATTAAAGGTTCTGATTTTTTTAATGATTTTTCAAAATTTCACTCGAAAATATAGGGGGTTTCTGAACATTCGATTGTATTTTAAAACAATAGGCTTCCAGTATTCACGGATTGTGATTTTTGTACCAAATTTCATTCGAATCGCTCCATTCGTTCGTGATATATCGCCTCCACAGACTCACTGACACACACATACTTTCACACACACACAGACATTACTTCAAAAATATTCAATTCGTGATCAGGGATACTTGAAACGTGCTCTCCCGTCGAAAACACGAATTCGAATTTTCGACCCCGTCTAACAAATACTTTTCTTATACATTATGTATATAAGGAAAGTAATATGAATGGATGAGAAAGTTGAGCGATGCCATACACTCACCATGTTTCAAATACTAATTTCTAAGGAAAATCATCTTACATGATCAATCATTATTCGGTAAATTTTTACTTTTTATTAACACTGAATGGGTCCCTTCCGGTAACGAAATAACCTGCAGCATGGCCTTATCTTACACTCCATGGATAAAATCTTCCGTATCATATTTCTCATGACTCAAGTAATCTGCTTTCTCAAACAGATTCACTAAAATTTTACAGCTCCAGATGTTATGTAATGTATATATTGGTCCCTTCCGTATAAGCATTAGTTAGCTTTTCTTCATTTTATTAAACATATAATAAAATTTGCCAAATCGGGTGAAAACTAATTAATTTTGCCCGAGAAAAGCTAAAAGGGATTGCATAAAAAGTGTTATTTAAATTATTATTTCACGTGAAAACAAAAACTGCCTTAAAAATGTATTTGAAATCAAAGCTTAATTCAATTTTGGGGATTTTTCTCATCTATGAAATTGTTTCAAAATCCAATTAAAATATGGATTCGGAAACGGGTATTAAGCAATTAAGAAGCTGTTGAAAAAATACTTCTTCAGTGATTTCCTTAAATGTAATGAATTCTAAAGTCAGAAAAAATATATATATTTTGAATTATTTAGCACAACTGGTATCAAATTAAAAAATATATATTTACTCCTTTTACCAGATGTCCCCAAACTATGGCCCGCGAACTGTATTCAGGCAACAGAATGGAATTTTAGAATTATTTATGTAGCATTTTCATTATTTATTCAGCAAAGTATCCACGGTAGGCGAGCACTTAGTTTAATAAATAATGAAAAAATAAATATTTCAACACTGAATACCCGAAATGGTGTAGTACACAAAATACCTACGTACATAATGTGTGACCGATGGCAGTATTAATTTTATTCTTTGTTATAAAATTCTACTATACTTTGAAGTACATAACTAGAAGAATAAGAAGAGTTTTGCAAGAAAACTTATTTCCATATTTAGAAGCAGTTACGTATATTTGCGAGCAATCATTCTGCAGAATAAATCATATGAAATAAAAAATATTGCTTAGGAACAACCGAAAGCTACTTTATTTCAGTTACTTTATTTTAGCTACTTTATATAGTTTAGATTTTGCTATTTATTTTAGTTTATATTTTAAATGTGACACCAAATAGTGATTGAGATATCAACAAAGCAGGTGTATTGCTCTCATTAGTTGATTTCAATATTTGTAGCTAAAGGTTAATATTCAACTTTTTTTGCATTCCATTATTTCTTAACAAAAATAAATACATTTATTCGTGCTTAATTATAGTTATAAGCTACACACATATATATATGGGGGCCGCAGATCCCCGATGATGGGCGATAGGTTCGAACTCGGAACCTTTAGATTGCTGATCCTCTACTATACCATTGAACCAAAAGAATTCGTCGGATCCAAGTGAATAATCGCGGATATCTTTCGTAGCAGTGAGTGACGCGATTTAACTCCGCCATATATATATATATATATATATATATATATATATATATATATATATATATATATATATATATATATATATATATATATATATATATATATATATATATATATATATATATATATATATATATATATATATATATATATATATATATAAAATCATAATTAAAAATTTGAAAAGACGGATGAGGAAAGCTAACAAACGGAGTGTCAAAAATTAGCCGAAGGGGGTGTGACCCCTACTGAACCCCGGTTACAGCATACTGCTGGGCCGCGGCAAGCACTCCCGGAAGCTAGCACCCTTTTTATATAAATACAATATTACTGGCACCATATTTATATAAATACAGATCAGCCAGAATAGACGAACTGCTTCCCCCATATTAGCATTTGTATTTTTATTCTTCATCTTCATTTTAATTTCATTTTTAATTTTATTCATCTTTTTAGTTTAACTATACGTACTTGTTTTGTAATTGTTTAACATGGTCTTTTCAAGTTTATGTTTGGGTACATTGAGGTCAGCTTCAAAGGGATGCCCGCTGCCGGGACTAATTTCAGCGGCCTAGCAGCATGCTGTAACAAGGATTCAGAGGGGGTCACCCCCCCCCCCTTCAGCTATTTTTTGGCACTCCGCTTGTTAGCTTTCCTCGCCCGTCTTTTCAATTTTCGAATTATGATTATCTCATATCTGAGTGAAAGAGCAGCATTGGCGCATTTTATTCAGTTTATATTCATTGGGTATGTTCTTTGAGTATACTCTAATTTTTCCGCTTTCTGTGTTTACTTTCGTGTATATATATATATATATATATATATATATATATATATATATATATTTCACTTTCAATATCCTAATGTGGTAAGGTACCCTCAGTAAGTTTGAGGACTACTAGTTGCATATTATTAAGAAGACATTTTTATATATTTTTTCTCCATGACACAATTGTTTATTCGATTTTGCTAAAAAATAACTTTTTAATTCGAAATATTTCAAACACCCACTGTCTAAAGTTCAATTTGAATACTAATCTAAAATTATACTGATCTGCAAAAAAAATATCTTTTAATCATCAGAAATAAAAATGTATTTCTTTATATAAGTTTTAGGTGCTGATTACGAATATCTATTTAATTTTCATGTAGCAAGTAAAGTTTTTGGAATACAGCTAGTGACATGAAACGTGATTACAATTCAAAACTTTCAATACATAAGTTCTTGTTTATATTAATTTGCGAAAAGAAAAATTTACTACTGAGTTAATTTTATCTTCCTGTTATATATCCCTGGAGCATCGCGATACAGCATCTAGCAGTAATCGAGCATCATAGAATCATTCCATAAACCTTGATAAAGTTGCTCTGCATTAACTTTATGTCTTGGTGAAAACGTTCACCTTATTTGTCGCTCACATATCCAAGAGTATTGGGAAAGAAATCTATATGCGAATGTAAAACATGCATCTTTAAAGACATTCGACATCCCATCTTCTGGTATGCATCCAACAATTTTAGAACACCATGTTTAAAATCAGGCACTTTTCTGCTGACTAAGAAATTTTCGCAGACGCAGAAGATTTCCGAAGCTGCTCCTTCTTTTCTGTCAGGATTTCAAAAGAATTTTCATCTTACAAAATTTCACATATTTGCGAATCAATAAAATTCTCTTTATTTAGTTTTGAGGAACTAAGTCTTGGAAATTGTTTGCAAAAAGGTTTTCAAATCCTTTTGAATTTGTTTTAGCCATAACCTTTCTAAGTTCTTTATCAATCCAATTTTCATGTGAAATGGTGGAAGCTTAGTTAGATAAACTAATGGTATGTTTTGAACACTTTTTCCCAGATACATATGTTTTTCTTTGTCGATATGTTTTCCTTGTTTCCCATTTACTCC
Source organism: Amaurobius ferox (assembly GCA_951213105.1). Taxonomy (NCBI): domain Eukaryota; kingdom Metazoa; phylum Arthropoda; class Arachnida; order Araneae; family Amaurobiidae; genus Amaurobius; species Amaurobius ferox. The sequence goes on from OX578146.1 coordinate 95,157,183, forward strand.
TCTTAAAATGCTCAGAAGTATAGCAACTATCCCAATACATCTACGTAAAAAGACTTTGTGCAATCTATATTAAAATGATGTACTTATGGAGAAAAATTCTATCATATATTACATGACAGGAAACATAACTGTTGCATTTAAGAAAACATATTCTTTATACTACACTGATAGAATGAAAACAAAAGAAAATTAGTTGATTACAATTGTTTACAAGTCGTTGTCTTCATCAGTTCAAAAGTAGTGCGTATCAATCAACTACGACTGCGAAGTAAAGCTGAAGAAATGATCAAATCAAGAAGACCCAAAGAAGCGTTTCGGTCAATGAAATCAAAACGTTGGGTCGTCTTGAGTTCTTCGCAGTTGCACTCCTAAATTGATAAACACTGCTAGCCCAAAGTAAAATGAAAGTACAAAGAATTTGTATCTGTAATATCAGCGGTTTGGGAGTATAAAATCGGTCTTACAATATGGTGATATTTCCGACTTATAAAAACTTTATATAGCGCTGTGTTAAGGTAGAAAAAATAAAACATATTTTCCACTAACCTCTAGTCAGCTCAGACTGGAGATTGCACTGGAGAGTTTGACGAAAACTAGTCCAGTTTGACGAAAAGAATTCTAGTAGCTCAACTATATAGAAACTATTACTTTCCCTGCAATATATGGTAATGTATAGGGAAAGTATTGGAATCATGTCGAAAATCGCAACTCGAGTTTTCGACGGATCTACACGTTTCGAGACCTCTAGAATACAAAAAAACTATTTTAGCGTGACGTATGTGTGTGTGTCTGTCTGTATGTGTGTCTGCCTGTGTGCCTGTGTGTCTGTCTCTGCAATGTATGTATCCACTCTAACTCAAAACTAATGGACCGAATTTCATAAAATTTGGTAGGTAAGACTCTTTGGCGCGACTCTGGTGCTGATTAGTTTTTGGCACAATTCGGAAAAAAAGAACCCGCCTTTTTTTGCGAAATGGCCCGCAAAAATCTCATGTATCCACTCTAGTTTAAATACTAATTGACCAAATTTCACAGAATTTGGTGGATAAATCACTTGTAGGATACTCTGGTGCTGATTAGAATTTGGTACGATTCGGAAAAGAACAGTCTGCCCTTTTTTAGGAAAGGGCCCGCAAAAATGCTAATATAAAAAAAAGTATGTTCAAATGTATCAATTAAATGCTTGTTTTATACGTAATTTTTCACGAAGAAAAGAATAAGAACAACTCTATTACTCTAGAACTAACCGTTCTCGAGATATTTGAGATTTTTGGCATTTTTGTTATGCCACCTTTGGGAAAATGTCCAATTACCAAATAAAAGCTGAAATTGAATTAAAAATGAAAATTTTGTGTTATTTTGTACAATTAAACTCAATTTAATGAGTTCTTAAAGAAATATAGAAAGACTGAAGTCACGTCTGCAGGGAAAGTCATGTGCTGCCCACATCAGATTTTTTTATATTGTAAGCAGTTTTACAGCGTACTTCAATTCCTTTTTTTACTTCCTAGGTTTTAAAATATACTTATATCTCAAGATTTAACTGAAACAAATGTAAGCAAATATAAAGGAATATAAATGCGCAATATAGTCAAATAAAGACTTTAACTCCATGTACGGTTTTCTTTGAAATAATTTTAAAGTTATGCTTTGAATGGAACAGAATTTTGAATAAAATAGTGTAGTATATTTTCTATACAAAAATAGTATACAGAATCTCTAGGAAAGTTCTTAAATACCCCAATAACTTTGTAAGAAAAGGTTCATGGTTCTACACGTCAGGTCTATCATATAGTAAAGTGACCATGCTCTATTGAATAAAATGGATTGCATCACACTTAACGGAGAATTAATATTAAATAAAAGGGATTGCAACGTCCTTAACAGAGAATTAAAAATATTAGGGAAAAGTTCTTGATTCTCCACTTTAGGTCAATCTATAGTAAAGTGACCATGCTCTATTGAATAAAAGGGAATGCAACTCCCTTAACGGAGAATTAAAAAAATGTTTAATAAGCTTGAAATAAAGCAATATAGACGAATAAGGTCAATTACAAAGTTGTAGTGAATTATCTAATTAGTAGGAATAGACAGAAGGAACGAAGGAAACGCGTATATGGAAGGCAGTAAATACATCTTCAAAATTCGGACCTATCATCAGGATCTGTAACATGATGCCATCTGCGATACTTGTTAAAGTGCGCCATGACAGTCTTTCTCGAATTCAAATGTACAATTTAACTGACGAAGAGCATATTAAACATGCTCTATATTAGTTTTCTGTACATATAAGTGTTGTTTGTTTTAACATTACTGGTTAGAACAGTAATTCACCAAAAACTAAAAAAATAACTAAACTAAATAGTAAATTAACTAAATAACTAAATAGTAAATGATTAAATAAATAACTAAATAACTAAATAGTAAAAAAATTAATAAATAACTAATAACTAAATTATGTCAAATATATACCTTCTGTAATAGTTTTATTTTCGATTCCTATTATTAAGGCAATGCTCTATAACTTTGCAATTGGATTTTATCGTCTATCTCGCTTTGTTGTTTAGTTCGTAATCTTAACTTCTTAACTTCGCCGCTAAGGGCATCACAATCCCTTTTATTCGGTAGAGCATAGTCACTTTACTAAACAGACTTAACGTGTGCCCTTATGGATCTTCTCCTACAAAGTCATCGGCGGACTTTCCCGGAAATGCTCTATAAAAAATCCCATGCTTAGTGAAAACAGTGCTATTTGATCAGCTGCCTGTTTTATATACTCTTTCGGAAGCATCTGAAAATTAAATAATTTAACCACTACTCCTAAAACCCTTTCACGTACCCTCAAGAACGTGTTGCACAGTTTGGAAATCACAGGTCTTACATAGTACAAAAATTCTGTATAAAATGGAAATCTGCTTAAGACAATAGCTATTATAAGCCTCATGAGATTCCGTCTTATATTTCTCTATAAGTTAATACCATGTAACGTCTGTAACTAGTCCTATACCGTGTCTATACCATATCCATCTATACGTAGTCCAATGTTAATACCATGTATAGAAAACTATAAATTCAAATTCCTCTACTCTAGCTTGTTCAAAATATACGTGTCCTTGCAAATATCTTATATTATTATTTTTTTTCATAAAGCTTTTAGCGAGAAATTAAAAAGCACATCATCTTCTAAACCCAGGATGGATATTTTAATACATACGCATATTTGAATCGCATTAATTTGTAAACTGGAAGTAAAATACACTGAAAAGGAAATGTAAAAAAAAAATATCTCCCAACTCCTGAATCGAAGAACATATACTTAAAAGAATTTTCCATAAAACTTCTTGAAAACTTTCGTTTATTTTTTAAACATATTTTCTTTCGCAATTCCTTGAATATCAATAAGATTTCGGTATTCAATAAGATTTTGGTATTTTATTTTCTTTTGAGCTTCTATTTACATGTATATTGAGTGTCCTTCAACCATTTTATTGTTCTAAAGTTACAATCGTCCATATAGTAAATGCAAAGTCTTTTTGTTTTTAATTATTCACATAAATTTTCATATTACGCTCTAATTTTAATGTTCACTTTAATAAATAAAACTATTCTAGGTATTAAACTAAACTAGTTAAGCAAAGCTAAGAGGAATCCTACCAATAACCACGGTCCGAATTACGAAAGATGGCGACCATGAACTTGCACAATTTAAGGCGCCTACCAAATATATGTACATCCTTAACTTAAAATTGATGTTTATCGTTACCAGTAAATAAATCATAAAAAATAATACAAGATTTTGTAAAACAGCCTTTGTGTAATAGCTAGTGGTGATACTTCATTTTCAGCGGAACTGTTAAGCATTTTACACACTCATTTCTTACAATCGAATAAATTTTCGAAAAAAAACGAAAGTGACACTTCCAGAATGGAAGTGGAAACCCTTAGTAAGCCCCAATCCCTCCAAAATTCAATGCTAAATCCATATGAGTCATATAATCTCTATCTATGACCGATTCTATTTTCGCTCAATGAGGAATCTATTTATGTGGAAATCATTCAAAATCGTTCTAAAATAGCTAACGCCGAAGTGCAACTATTCGGGTCCTGAAGTACCTGCGTACTAATTTCAAGATGGTACGATGCTTAGATTTTTCGTTACAGACAAATATACAACTTTTATTTACAAGATTTTTTTTTCTAATTAAGGAATAATGAACCAAATATCGATCGTTTTCATCCTGGACGTATTTTTCTTCTCTGAGTGAGGATAAGATATTTGAATAGTGTCTATAAGCATTTTTATCCATTTTGGAAATATTCCGTCTGTTACACAATATTATCCACTTAATGTTAATTAACAGTGTTTATCCTGGCCAAAAAGTTTCTTATTGAGATAGAATTTGGATGCAGGAAAAGTTCCAAGGCTCTTTTTACTTAATAAGGTCGTGGATATTAATTTCTTCCGCATTATAATTTTCTGATAAGCATTCTTGAATGGATATTAATTAGTGTTTTTGTGCTTTAAATACCATACCTTTATTAGTCAGTATAACATAACAAAATTTATTACGTACAGAGCAAGTTCTCTAATAGAAAATATAATTCTAATCAACAACAGATATACAATATTTACGATATAAAGTTCTATCTCATACATAGCTCATACTATGCGCAGCATCATATAAATATAATTTGTATACTAATATAGCGGAAAATTAGTCCCATAATACCAACAATTTATAATATTTACTCAAAATTCTGAAGTATATATTTTAAAATGAATAAGATCTGTGGTTCGGTCTCTCTAGCTGAAATCGGGTCGTTATAAAAAAAATGTAAGCTCTTTATACACTTATATTTCCGAATCTAATATATAAATATGCAAACCATTTATCAGTTTTACGGGAAATAGGGTAACATGTATTAATATATAGTAATAATTTCAATATTTTAGATTTTTAAGCTTTTTTCACGAAAAACTAAAACGGTTTTATCAGCACGAGTTTTCGCTTCTCTTTGCTTATTTTCACTCATAATATATTATAAACTATAAAAGATAGATATAAATGTTCAGTAAAAAGGAGGTTCAAAGGATAAAAATGTTCAGTAGAAAATCCAGATTCTAGATGAATATTTTATAAAACTCTTACAGTTTTCGAGGATTATTTAAGTTGAAGGAGATTGAATATTTTATCTCTTAAAAATTTGAATATTTATATCTCGAAAACTAAACGTTTTAACTACGAACAATAAAAAGTAACTTATCACTTTTCCAATGCCCCATAAGGATATGTAATTGGATTTTGGATCGAGTTCTTAGTTTTCGAAATATAGTGATTATAATTTTGGCATTTTGATATTTATTTCTACCAATTAAAATTTTTCAATAGGTGGGAAAACTGTAACATTTAAAATGAACCAAAATTCAAAAAAATTGTTGTTCTTTTAATTTCAAGTTTTCTGTGTGAAGAAGTAAAATAAAACCATCTGTAGAGTGAGTCTTCGCTCGATTTTTCTCATCCATTTATATACCGTAGTATTTCACTTGCGTTACAATTATTCTTAGAATGACATAAATATTTATCTTATTCAGATTTCATTCCTAAGCTATGTTTTTAAAATTGAGGAATTATAAGATCGAAATCTGCAGATGATTAAAAAAAAGTTCTACCTTCGAGATGAAGAGAAGATTTTGTGAAGATTTTCTTATGAAGCTTTTAAGCATTTCAGGTCGAAAATCTTCAAATAACTTAATCTATATAAATAAAATTGAAAATCTGTCTGTCTGTCTGTTTGTCCCGTCATCACGGGAAAGCAACTGAACCGAATTTGATGAAAGTTTGTAGGTAACCTGGAAATAGTGTTACTTAAAATTTAGTTCATGTTTGAAGTTTCTACGATCAGTAGTTCTCGAGATATTTGTAAAAAAAGAAGAAATGTTTGTTTGTCTTGAAGAAATGTCTGTTTATCACGGGAGAAAAGTTGAACCGAACTTGATAAAATTTTGTGGATAGCCTTGAAATAGCTCCCCATAAATTTAGCCCAAGTTTCGAGTATCTAAGATCAGGGGTTGTCGCGGTATTAATGATAAACGAAACTTTTTCCTGGGAGTTCTACTCTCTAACTCCGTGGTTTATCCAAACGAAAAGCTTGAAAATCGTTTGAAAGTGAATTAGAACTTTATCTCTGAGTTTGATGGGAGATTTTTTGCGCTAATTAGTCACTTTCTGAAAACATGAATTGTTTGAAACATGATTTAAATGGGAAATCTATCTCCTTGGCTTATTTTTCACAAGGTTTTACCGAACAATGAAAAGTATAAAGAAATCAAAATGGTTATTTAATTTCGCAGTTTATGAGGAAGATTCTATCTTATAACATGTTGCTCAGAAACGCAATTAAATTAAATCTGTCTGCTAATTTTAATTATTATTTTTTCGATTTGAATAATACATAAATGGATATAAAAATATATTTTAGAAAAGAACGATTTGATTTTTCTTATAGCATTTTAGACTGGATAATACTCGTATCAATTACGGTCTTCAGGTTTAAACGTTAACATTATTGATATTTTAGGAGATTATTGATTCAGGGATTATTGATATTTTCAAGTTATTATGCAATTGTTTTATTAAGACAAAAATTGTTTAAACTCATATATTGTACGTTGTACGAGTAATCTTCTACAAATACAGGGGTATATCTTCCAATCTACGAGAATATAAGTAGTACAGGTATATTGGCATATGTTTTGATATATATTGGCATATATTGGAATCAATTACGACCTTCTTGTATTAAGAGTACCGGGATTATGGATATTTTCAAATTATTACATCATCTCTTTTATTTTGGCAGAGATTTTTGAGACTCATATTGTAATACGGGTAATCTTCTACCAGCACACTGGCATATTTTCTATTCTGCGACAATATAAGTAGTAGGGGGTTGCCTATATTGATTCAATTCCTTTTTCTTTTTGTAAATTTGCTTACAAAAGGGACCAGGATGTTTTATTCTTCAGATCTGCCCGCGAAGATAATTTTGCATAGTGAGAACAGATATTCTTAAACTTCTCTTTAGGAGCAATAAATTTAATATTTTAACAGAATTTGCACATGATTGCGAATTATAAGTTTCTTTACATTATGCATATACTTCGTACGAAGAACGGGTATGCTGCTAGTAAATACTTATTATTAAGTCATTTGAAATAATATTTTATTTAATATAAATACTTATTGAGATTACTTAAATTATTTAAATTGTCTTATCAAGATTTCATCAACAGACATCATTCGGGTCTCTGGTTAAAATCCTCATAGGACAACAACTAACATCAACCCATTTCAAAACTGCAAAGCAAATTAAAACGTAGAAAGGAATAAAATAAGTTGAAAATTTTAGAAACGTGAAATTCTTATGTGTTAGCTTTGCTTGCTCTTTGCTCTTTCACAATATGTTTCTGCAGCTTGTACAAGAAAGACTAACCTGGCAGTACAGGAGATAGATTCCAGAGCCAAATCGTTGTTGGAGAGCATTATAGCAAGAAGTGGGTTTAATCGGCACCCCTATCAAAGATGACGGTTTAATAGAGACTTATGAGAGTTTGCTATATCTCGGCACTCAGTGAAGCACTGGGTGAGATCACGTGCGAGATTGATAGATCACAACGCAGAACCGTGAGCAAATCATAAGAATGTGAATGTCCAAGCTGGGGCGACTTCGTTGTAGGGTTGTGATGACTAGACCCGTGTTGGGTGCCTTGAGAGAGCGGTGGACAAAGGGTGATGAGGGCACCTTCATACTAAATAATCGTATGCCGTCACGCTCTCGTGTTTTTGTCTCCATTGGCAAAACCTACATAAAAAAATCTGATGTGGGCAACACATGACTTTCCTTATATAATGTAATGAATTTACTACTTTTACAGTAAAAACATAGGCTTTTCTTATAGTGGATACTAATATTCTTTCTAAAATAATGAATTTTCGACAATTAGTCGTCATTTCATTGATTTAGCGTCATTTTTATCCATTTGGCGAGATTTTCGTTAATTTGGCAACATTTAAAAAAGTCGCCAAGTTGGCGACATTCCGCCAAATTCGTCGCCAAAATCTCGCCAAGCGTTATGGACGAAGAAATAAGTTGTTCTTACAGCAGATAAATTACTATTGGCGTTCAAATACAAAAGGATTACTCAAAGTATCTTTTTTCATGAATGGAACGAGCTAGATCCACGAGAATGATGTCACCCAATTTATCGCATGGTATTACATATGAAAAGTGAACATGTTTCTCAATAGGAAATATTTTTTTTTTCATTTTATATGACTTTTTAATAATTTTTTTGAAAAATGTGCAATATCTCAAGAACGATTCATGTTAGCGTTCTAAAATTTATGTCAATCGTTTTCTAATGAAAAATTACATAAGAAATGTCTATTTGCGTAACTTTATTAGTGGTTTTGATTTTTTGACGATTTTTTCAAAATTTTATTCGAAAATTTAAGGGGGTTCTGAGCATTCTATTACGTATGAAAACAATAGACTTCCAGTGTTTATGGATTGTGATTTTTGTACCAAATTTGGTTCAAATCGGTCCATTCGTTCGTCAGTTATCGTCTCCACAGACTCACTGACACACACACACACACACACACAGACATCGCTTCAAAAATGTTTGATTCGTGATCAGGGATGCTTGAAACGTGTTCTCCCGTCGAAAACTCAATTTCGAATTTTCGACCCCGTCACAATACTTTCCTTATACATTATGTATATAAGGAAAGTAATAATGGCATTCTGTTTACCGACTCTTTCTGTTTAACTGGTGATTATGGTCTGGGGTCAATTATACCTGATGGTATTTTCCTATGACCATCTGCTTGTACTACGCATGTAGCAGAAATAAATAAAGTGATTGATTGATAGATCCTGGACAATTTTTACACCAAATATTTTAAATAATTTTTACTGTTACACTAACAACAATTAACAGTTACCTTACACCTTTCTGGTAGGTCGGACGGTCTGGATCTCAACAACAACAACTAACAACAATTAACAAAAAATAGTTATGGAACTTATAAACTTTTTTATCAGGATTCAAATGATTTTGAGAAACATTAATCTATATAATAAACAAAGTGTGAGACCAGAAATTGTTCTCACATGAGACATTTTTATTTGAGTATTTATGGTGTTCTTTAAGGAAAAGAAAGCTTGAGTCTGGCTGGCGCCGAACTTTACGAGGACTTGAACTTTAAGGTCAAAAGGACTAAATTTAGGTGTGCCAGGCCACAGGGGCTGAGAGGGGCTGTGAAGTGATGCCATTGTGTTCAGAAGAACCAATGAGCGCCAAGGGGAAGAAGAGCGGAGCTACCCCCCCCCCCCGCCGAAGGAACCACAAGTCAAAAACAGATTTACAAAATGAGCGTAGTGAATATGACCTAGCATACATGACTTAGGAGTTGCAGTTTGAGTACGAGTATTTACACTATCATGACTTAAGAAAAAAGAAATCAGAGTTCGGAGACACACACCCCAGAGTTGTGGACGAAATACACGAGTTTCAGTTATAGACAAAATGAGAGTGCAGTAGCATACGAAAGACAATGAGGAGTTGTAGCAAGAGTGATGAAAACCTTAGAGAGATGATAAGCCCAAGATTAAACTTGAAGGCATGTGCTCATAATAACAGGTCCTAGACAACAACGGTAAAACTAATAATTCTTGTCGCATATCTCCCCTCGCTAAAATAATCAAATGAAAATTGATAATAAGTGAAAATTGATATTTATGAAAATTGGTGCCTTTGATAAGTTGATGTTGTTAATAAATTATATTATTTAAGTTTTAAAATAGTCTAATCTTTTAATATTAATTAATAATTCTTTTCAGGACTTACACAAAAGGTAAAAATAATTGGAGGGTTATTGCGGCACAACAACGAGCGATGTACGATTTAAATGTTAATTCCACTTTATGAGATCAACGGCCATGTCTTTAATGCTTAATAAAAATAATGAATTTAATAATTAAAGTGTAACTTAGATTTCCTTATGCCACACAAAGAACATGCTGGCATTGTTCAAAGTTTTTGAATAATGAAACGAGAAGTCGTAGTTTCTCTAACTTAATTCTAAACTACATAATTTTTCCACCAAAATTTTCAAATTAAAATAGAATAAACTTATTCACAAAAAACACTCTAAAGTTAAAACAAGTTCAGAAAAGTTGATTCATTGATGTAATGAACAATAAACCTAATGTCGGCATTGCCCAGAGTAGTTGAATTATAGAACAAGCAATTTCCTCATTCCTAAACTCGATTCACAGAGTTTGCTGATTACGAAATCAGATTCGATGGTATTTAAAATATATCTCTCAGTGTGCATCAAGACAAACGCTTCAAAGGTTTCATTGGTTAAGGATGCCCTCAGTCTAGTTTTTATGAGCTTTACTTTGGAGAAAACTCTTTCGCAGCTGATCTGCGATAATAGAATAGTAAGTAAATACTTATAAACCTTATAAAATTCCGTATACGGGAGACTATACATGTTATACTCAACAATCACTCCAAATGCACATTTGATGCATGTATTACACTAAGATTTTGCATTGCATGGTGTAAAAACTATATCCTTTTCCACCTCATCCAAATTTTCTTCAGGGTGTTGATCACATTCAGTCTGTTTAAACGCATCAGTCTTGTAATCTTCATCCATGGATTTCCTACATATGCTAGGCCAAACATTTACAAAGGAAATTATTTCTTCCTTAAGTTTTCCCTTATCTAAAGAAGGAATCAACTTACAAATCTTTTCCAGCGCATTTGTAGGAAGTTTACCAGGTGTATTTTGGTTACATCTTTTTGGATGGACCAATGCTATGTCCAAGTACAGAATTTTGTGTTTCACAAATCTATTTTCTATTGTTTGGATAACTGTATCCACAATGCAGTTGAATACATGGACTCCAAATTCATCTTTAGGTGAAGATTGAACTTTTTAGTCATCACACACTTCTGATGCCATCTTCTTGATTTTCCTTTGTCGTTTTCTACTAAAATCAGTTTCAATGGTTATCTCTTTAAGGAAGTCTCTATCTGAAGAAAGTTCAATCTTTTCTGTAAACTTCAATACGAAGGTCTTGGCTGCACCCAAACATTCATCAAACCTGTTTCGAACAGCTTTGAGTCTTGAAACAGCTTATTCAACCAACCTCCATGCCTGAGAGTGGTCCAGGTATTTTGTGTTCAGATAGTCAGATAGTGGTGTTGTAATCTTGAAAATATGAAGAAGAATCATAGCCGTCACTATCGTTTCAAAACTGACGAATTTCTGGAAAGGAGATGCGGCCATCATTTCTGACTTTGACATTAAAGTCCGTTGATGAAGATATCTTAAATAATGTCACTGTTAGCTCGAAGAAAACGTATTTAGCTGGTTAAGACTGAGCTTTCTCTGACTGTAATGTCCAGTCGTCAATCCTTCCAAATATCTTAACACTGCCATTGCTTCGACTTCGCCAACGAATAGTTCCAATGGCTTCCAGTTTATAAGTTGGAATTTCTTCTGTATATTTTTGCTGCCTCTTTAACGATTCCTTCAAGAAAACTTGTGTTTCCTGGAGCAGACTGAAAAGGATATAGTGATGTGCAATACCTGTGCAGTATCCGAGAGTGCTAAATTTAATACATGGGCGTAGCGCCATGTATGGATATGATTTGGTATTATATCTGATAGTTTGGCAGTAAAACCAGTGTAGGGTCCATTCATATTTGAAGCTCCATCAAAGGCATTTGCCACGCAGTCTTTTATAGGTATCTCCACTTCTTTTAGAGTAGCACTTAATGAAGTTAATAGCCCCTCAGTCGTAATCGATGTGACACACTTTAAAGATAACAGTCTTTCAAATACTTCATGACCTTTCACATTGCGGACTACAAACACACACTGATCGTTGTATGAAATGTCTATTGTTGTATCCATTTATACTGAGTACTTCACTGCTTTCTTTGCACTTGCTGATATTCTGTCTTTCATTTCTTCTAGAATTATTTGGATTATTTTCATTACAGTGTTATTATTAAGAAATGTAAGAGAACTTCCTCTTCCCGCTACTTTGTTCTTCTTTCCAGTGTTTTCTCTTTACGTTCTCTTGCCTGGAGTTGTTCACTTTTTGCTATTATAGCGTCCAAATGTTTTTTTAACGTTGTGTCATATTTGCGGAACAGTGATATAATTTCCAGAAAATTACCGTGAATTTTTGATTCATCATCAAAAGTGTATGCCTGTTCAGTAGATGCTCGGAAAGCAAGACCTTGTTTTCCTATCACTTTCAAAACATCGACAATGACTTGTAAAATATATCTTCTTTCCAAAACCTCTTGCCTCCTCTTTTGCATTTAATTATTAAAACGTAGATTATGAGTAGATTTCTTCTGTTTTTCTGCCATGAAAAAAATAATCGATTCTATGTGAGCTTCGTAGGTTTCATGCTGTTCTATCCTTTGGTGAACATGTCTCCAATCTTCAAATCCTGATCAAAAAGTTGAAATTTCACTGTTATAGACTAAACATATAAAACAATACAATTTTTTACACCTGTTAGGTGACATCTGCTAGGAGGTATCGGGTGATCTTTCGCCATGGAGAAGTGAAAACGAAAGTCAGAGGTTGAAGGTTGTGATTCTTTGCATTCGTCCGTATGCAATTTATGACGTAAACGGGAAAGACCAACTTGGAAGTGTCGAAGTTCAATAATGGTGTCTAATGGTGTTGTAGGCGAGTATTATGAAGTTGAGTTAAAGATGCCTCCAGCTTGAGGTAATTAGTACTGTGTTATGAGTGTTAACTACACTTTTACTTTCAAAGCTATAATATTGCAAAGCTTTAACTTTAAGAGCTGCAATTTATACAATAGCAAGTTATTTCACAGACATTTAACAGAGTTCACAAATAGAAAATTTGTAAAGTGCCCCAACCGGGAACCGCACCCTGAATCTCCTAACTGGCCAGCCGACGCTCTACTGTTGAGCTATTGGGACGAAATTGCAAGCACTTATCGTCAGAGTGGACTCTGGAAGATTGAAAGTCGATTTCAAATTGAGAGGATAACGACCACGTAGGATACTAACCTGTTTAAAAATAGTAGTATCAGAAGGCCAACCTGAGGAAAAAATGGCAGGAGGTCGTCTGTCAGATTGCCAGTTTCACGTCAATGTGACATCAGAGGGTGTAGAAAGCAGGGTCCTCCACTTCAACTATAAGAACTTGCAGTTTCGTTCCAGTAGCTCAATGGTAGAGCGTGAACTGGTCAGTTCGGATATCCAAAGTTCGATTCCAGGTTAGGGCAGCAAAGCCCTTTACAAATTGTAAGTAAAGTATCCCACTTCTTCCCTCGACGATTTCTTCTACTTTCAGTGTGAATGACAGGTTTTAATATGACTTCAAGCATTTTTATTCATTCAAAACATTTTTTGAACCATCAAACTCTATTATTCGCATAATATTAATTAAGAGCGATTATCTTAGTAAAGTATTTCCTGGGTGAGAGAGCCTTTTAGGCGTAACAAAAGTTTTAATGATTTTCCACGCAAAATAGTGCAAAAACATTAATTTTTCTGCAGAACAAATTTTACATTAAACATGCGTGAATGAATATTAATTGCCTTTTAAAGATATATTTTAAAATAGCTTGCCAAAATTTAAATCTTTTAAAGTCATTTTAATAGTAATGCTTGTAATTTTTATTTCTCTTTTCAGAAATCCCATTTTCCCTCGAGAGTATGAAGAGTAGTCTTTTATTTATTTTGTTATATATAAGAATTTTATGAACGTTATAGGAGGCCCCATAGTGACCCACCTAAGATTCATTTGTTTTTGTTTTCTTTTAGCAGCTGCAAAACATTTTTAAAGAAACAACTACGCTGGTGGTTAGAGAAGTCAAACTAACTAAAAGAACTAAAAATACTAGTTAACTAAAAAAATACCCTTTCTTGTGATTATTATTTAAAAATACAATACGCTGAAACATGAAAAATGACATGCGGTTTATATTGGAAGCAGGGCGCTAACAATATGTCCCACTTTGTAAATTATACATAAATAGCAAAAAAATTTCCGGAAAGTAACAAAAAGAACACAAAAAATAATTATTACTCTTAACTAAAACACACATTATTTGAAATATAAGAAATATAAATTCCCGAAAATTTCTAATTCAAAAATGGTTACAGACTTTAAAATTTAAAGCACAGTCATGTAACATGGACCATCAAAGTTTTAATAAATAAAACTATTTAATAATTCGCGATTTCTTACCTGGGTCAAAAACATATATCCCTTGGTCATTCTTGAAGTTGGTGGAATATGAACCTGACCATATGACCACTTCTGACTTTCTATGTTTTCACTCAAAAGGACGGCTGAGATAATCAGATGTGATAAAAACACTGATTGTATTTTAAAATAAGTTAGCAAAACTACAATATGCAGTTTTACACCACATTAACTGTTAACTAAAAATAATACTATGAAATATTACTTACACTCAAAAACTAATTAGATGTGATGCCTTTCTACTTATGAAAATCTCACTCCAATTTGTGATAAAACCTAGTGCCCCAAATCGGAAATCAAACCCTAAATCTTCGAACTGGCCAGCCGACTCTATACTGTTCAGCTACTGGGACGGAAATGCAAGCTCTCATTGTCGAAGTGAACTCTGCATTGTCCACCCTCTAACGTGAGATTGGTGTGCAACTGACAATCTGACTGACCACTTCATGCCATTTTTACCTCAGGTTAGCCTCTTAATACTATTATTTTCACCCAGTTTAGTATTCTGAGTGGTCATTGTCCTCCCTATTTGAAATCGGTGCGCCATATACCAGAGTCCACTGAATCCGTGCTAGTCGTACTAGGGTCCTTTTGAAACCTTTGACATCGTCACACTAACTTACAGCTTTGATTTGTTCGGGCACCATTGCAAAAATCCGACCGTTGAGCTACTAGGACAGAAATGTAAGTTTTTATTGTCGAAGAGGATTCTACAGACTGCCTACGTACAAATTCAACTGACCTGCCCACTCCCATTCACTATCGTCTTGAAGGTCTAGTTCATGGTGCACAAAATGTTGTACACAGAGTGTCCGTACTTTGGAAGTCATGTCGTTGAAACCATGTGCACTGTCAGTTTCTAATATGAACACAATGAATAAATTTCGTCACTTAAGAAAGTTTTTAGATTCAATGTTATAATCGAAAGAGTGGAGATAATTATCAGAAAAAGGTATCAAGTAAAACTATACAAGAAATAGTAAACAATAGAGAGAGAGAAAATAAAATTCTACCATATCTAGCGAAGAAAAAATTTTGAAACTATAACTTCTAAATTTCAATTTTAACTAAATTTTCATTTCCCTTTCAGCTTTATATTCAACTTTTATCCTATCACAGTATTCTCCCTAATTTACTTACTTGTTATTGTATTGCATGAAGTAAAAATCAATTATTTGAGGCCTTGTCTCAGTATTAAATAAAATAGAAGAAATGCGAAAATTACAATCCAATCACCACAATATATAATGCATTGTTGGCGACAATAAAGCACTTGTTTCAAAATAAAGGCGCTTGTAGGTTTGATTACAGAGTATAAAATTAGTGAAATATATTTTATTGAAATCATAATTCGACTAGACGATTTAATGGATAATTTTCAGTGTGAACTTCTATTTTTTCTTTAATAATTATTTTAACATCTCCTTTAATTCTAAATGTCAGCAATATTATATAATATTACGCTTCAGAACTTATTATTACGCTTAAGAACTTATAATATTTTATTTTATTTATTTTTCTTTATTTAGGGACAGATTTAGAAGTATAACTGGTAACTTTATCGTGATGGAATTTTATTCTTTGAACGCTTTGTGGATAATGGGGTGATACTTCTTTAAATATTGAAGTTAAAACATTATTTTGTAATATATAGAAATTGTTTAAACATTATTTTTAACTTCAATTCCCTGTCATACTAAAACCCAGTAATAATCATGAATCCTAAAATTAAATTGTCATTGGATTCTTGGAATCAAATTTGGAAGTTTTTCTCCTCTTTCCCCATTGTAAATCATTTTTTTTATTACAATCATTTAGATGCATTCACAAGAGATGCATTCACATTAGATGCATTTTTTATTACAATCACTTAGATGCATTTTAGATGCATTCGCTTTAATCGCCACAATATATTTCTATTTGCCTCCAGTTAAATCATTTTTATAAAAAATTCTATAGCTTATTTCACATTTAACATCATGCCTAGGCAAAAGGCAGCAAACACAATGTATTTTGATATTCTTATGATTTAAATTTTTGTTCACTATCTTATTTACAGCTGATAAAAAATTATTTCAAGATATTTTAAATGTGTCACTCAGTCTATGAATTCTTTTAGGATCAGAAAACTTGCTTTTGAAAAAGTCACATAAATACATACCTTCGCTGGATATTCATTTGGTGTTCTTTTTCCGGTTAAAAGCAATTCTTGGCGATTTTTTTACTTTATTATTAGTAATGTTGCTTATTGCATTTATAAATGTTAATTCCATGAATAACAGAGCCCACTTTAATTGCAAAATAAGAATATTTCTCTCTGAAAAGAGCAAAAATATGACTTTCAGTTCACATCTTTTATGTCAGTTATTTTTAAAGTATACGCCATTTAACTACAGCAGACGATTACTTAGTTTCTATATAATTATCTGTTGCCAGAAATTATTCTTTTGAACAGTACTTTTTTATTTATTTTTTTATCATAATCGTTCTAAAAATCTTCTATTTAATCATATTTAGTCTTTTACTTCAGATTTGGTTGATTTCTGCGTATCAGTTTTGGTTGATTCTGCGTATCCGTTTTTCTGAAAATTAAATCAACAGTGTAACTTATGTTCGACTAAACTGCCATATTTCGTCAAATTTTATCAAATATTTTTTAGCAAAAGTGGATACATACATTTCACACACACACACACACGCGTCCCACTAAAACTAGTTTATTGTCATTTTAGAATGCCCAAAAGTGTAAATTATCAAAACTATATTTCCAAATATCGGTCCAATACTAAGGATTTTCTTATACATTACCATGTATTCTAAGGAAAGTAAAAATATAACTCATACACTAGTAACTCACTCTCAACGTATATTTTCTAAACATGTAACAGTGTCACTAATTAGAGAATAACGAGCAAGATATTTCGCATTTTTCCTCGCCGAATCTTTTTTGTTACTCTGAATGCGTAAGGAATACTGTAATACTCGTATGTTAAACATTTTTCTGTGCAATGAAAATTTTCGGGCGATTACATCGTATTATCCACTTGATGCTAATTAAAGGCGATTATCCTGAGCAAAGAATTACTGATTAAGACAGAATTTTTGATGCAGAAAACTTTTTTATACTTTTCCTTCATAATGGTACAGAGTATATTAATTACTTCTGTGCTAAGAATGTTCTGTTAAATATACATGAATGAATATTAAATAGTGTTTACGGTCTTTTAATACCGTGAAATTCTTTCAGAGTATTGCAACACTCTTTCTGAGTTTATTATAACATATTAACGGTGTATGTAATTTGAAAAAACGTATATATTCATAGTTGAAAAAAATTTATATTTTATATAAAAGGTGGTTTGCAAGAATAATCGCCTTTCACTTTAGTTAATGGATATTTTCTAAAGCTGGAAGGGAAATATACCTTTAACGTTAATATTTTTGCTCTAACTGTTAAGCCCTTCCAATGATGGGACGAATGAAGATACCTTGTCGAATTATAATCCGATTTAGCTACTGTTTTCTACAAAACTAGGGTGTTACGTTCTCTGCTCGCTAAACATCGTCAATTCCCATAACTTGCTTCGCGAGTCAGGATTTGCCTCTTACTCGCGACACTCGCAGAGTTCGCTTCGAGAGCTATTTCAAGCCAAACTAAAGTTTAAATTTATAAGCTATTTATTTTATCGAGTTACCCTATTACTTCCCTATAAACGTAGTAAATTTCATATTTTTGTATTCTATAATTTTAGTGGTACGAGACAGAGAAAATCGATGGACGTGCCGATATGAAAGATACTTTTACACCTCCATAATAAAAAGTAAAATATCTCGTAAACTACATCGGAATCGAAAACGGGTTCCGTCCTGCAAAAAAATGTACTATGTAGGTACCAGTCTGCAAAAATTCGTGGTCTTATTATTGTTAGCCTATCCATGACGCGAACTCGCACCTCAAATATTTTGTTTTTCACTTTGACACTAAATATTTCTTAAACTTCAATACATATATCGAAAAACGGTTTACTTCAGCGTATTCCCCAAAGCTTTCTCTATAAGTGTACCAAATTTTATATTTTTGTATGCTATAGTTTTTGCTGTAAAAAAACAGAGAAACTTGAGTAATGAGAAATTTGTCAAACAGCGGCGGCGGCGACAACTACTTTTTACTTTCCTTATATACACTAATGTATAAGGAGAGTATTGTGGCGGGGTCGAAAATTCGAATTCGAGTTTTCGACGGAAGAGCACGTTTCAAGCATGCCTGATCACGAATCGAACAGTTTTGAAGTGATATCTGTCTGTGTGTGTGTGTGTGTGTGTGTGTGTGTGTGTGTGTGTGTGTGTGTGTGTGTGTGTGTGTGTGTGTGTGTGTGGAGACGATAACTGACGAATGAATGGACAGATTCGAACAAAATTTTGTACAAAAATCAAAATCCGTGAATACTCTGGAAGCCTATTGTTTTTATACGCAATCGAATCTTCAGAATCCCCCTAAATTTTCAAGTGAAATTTTGAAAAAATCATTGAAAATCAAAACCGTTAATAAAGTTACGCAAATATACACTTAATTTTATATATTTTCATTAGAAAACGATTGACACAGATTTTAGAACGCTAGTATGAACCGTTCTCGAGATATTGCACATTTTTTAAAAACAGTATCAAAAAATCATGTAAAATAAAAAGAAGCATTACCTATTGAGAAACCTTTTCACTTTTCATATGTAATATCATGCGATAAATTTGGTAACATCATTCTCGTGGATCTAGCTCGTTCCATTCATGGAAAAAGATACTTTCAGTAATACTTTTGTATTTGAACGCCAATAGTCATTTATCTGCTCTAAAAATAATTTATTTCTCCATCCATAACGCTTGGCAAGATTTTGGCGACGAATTTGGTGGAATGTCGCCAACTTGGCGACTTGTTTAAATGTTGCTAAATTAACGAAAAACTCTCCAAATGGATAAAAATGAGGCTATATCAATGAAAATGACGACTAATTGACGAAAATTCAATGTCTTGGAAAGAATGTATCTACTATAAAAATAACCTGTTGTTTTTACTGTTAAAGCAGTAAATTCATTGCATTATATAAAGAAAGTCATTTTCTGCCCACATCAGATTTTTTTTAATATAGAGATATACACAAGCCATTTGAAATGCTTATTTTTCGTTTACTAGGGAGATTTTTCCACCTGCTCGTTACTCTAATATAGCTTTGCGACGTGTGCAAATCAAGGCAGCTATGTTGGCCAAACTGAAATGGCTAAAAAATATGTTTTTCAGCCATTGCCTTGTGCTTATTTTAGGCATTAGATCCAGGCTGCTTGCATTGAAGATAGAAATCCAGTTAATTTCCGAACCATTTGTATGCTTATTTATCTTTGATTTGCGTTGTATTTCCATTGTATTGTATTTCCATAAAAAATGTTGAGTTGTTAGCATCCGCCAATACACTGAAATATGTCCTTGTAACCTCCCCCCCCCCACAAAGAAACAATTCCTAAGTTGTGAAATGCTGATCTAAAAATACCATTTCAAGCAATATAGTAAATATTGGTCATGTAAAACCACAGTATAAATGAGATATCTCTATTTATATATCTGTATATAAGTGATATATCTCTGTTTTCTTCCCTTAGAATCTAACTTCCTATTATTGTTTCACCTTTTTCTAGCCGAATTTCTAAATATTTTTTTAAAAAAACTTTTTTCCATTCCCTTTCGAGAATGTCAAATGCATCCACGTGTCAATGTGAAAAGCCTTTCCTGCATATATATGACATTTTTTCTACTGAACCATGAATAATCCTACAGTAAATCCGTTTCTTGGCAGTCTTCGAGTACGATATTTGCACTTGTTGACATTCGTTTCACTCAGGATAGAACACATGCAGTTTCTTCCAAGTTTTATTGCATATTTAAAGTGGAGTGTTGTAAAGTATTGACATGACTGAATTGCTGAAGGACAGTGTTTCCCAAACTAGGGTTCATGAAAAAATTCAAGGGATACTTGGCTCTCGGCAAATTGTTTAATTTATTATGTATTATTAATATTTTTAATTACATTCATTTCATTTTTTTTTCGTAATTAAATGAATACAAGTAAACAAGCACGTATTACTGGCGTTTCCGGGTTTTACGATGCAAACTGATATTTTTTTTTCAATTTTTATTGCAACCGATAATTTTTTACTAATTTAGCTTTCCTTCCCGGCTTTCTTTCTTTCCCGGCCATCCAAATAGTTGCTCAAGTCCTCAGGATGAGTCGGACGGTCTAGGTCTTCAACATTTAGTTTTCTTTAAAAGAAACAAGAAAGATCAATCATGCATAAAGCATTGATTATGTAACACTTTCCAACTTCAATGCAATTTTATTTAAGCATCTCTACAATGCGATACATTCCTCGGTAATTTTTTTTTAAATTCTCACAATACTACATTAATTTATTCTATTTGAAAACTTAAAACTTCATCCAAAAAAATAAACTTCATTCAAATGACGGCATTGAAATATAAATTGCCTGATTTAACCATCTCTAACATGCGATACATTCCACGGTAATATTTTTAAAATTATCATAATTCTGCAATAATTTATTATATTTGAAAACTTCATAGGAAACAAATGAACTTTATTCAAATGAGGGCATCGAAATATAAATCGCCTCTGTATAAAAGCAGCATTTCATTCATAAACATTTTTCCAATCCTTTCATTCATCACAATACTAAAATAATCTATTTTATTTAAAAACTTAAAACCATGGAGGTACAAGTAATTTAACTCTATGCTTAAAACTTCATTGAAAACATCGTCTGGTTGGTTCTCTATAAAATCAATGAATGTTTCATTCATATCAGCTATATTGCAGACTCGATGAGCTATATAATTTTGCGTTAAACAAATGCAGCAATTCTTATACAACTCATTCTATATCTTTTGGCGTTTATATTTTCCATAAGTAAAAACTATGCTTCGTTGTAGAAATTATCAAAATTTGATGATCATTTAAACTCAAATATATTGTAATAGCGTTGTTTCAGTATGTAGATGCACAGAATTTTAGCAAAAATAAAGCAGTTTTAGGACGGATACAACCCTAAATATGAATTAAAAAGAATTTTAAAAATCACGATTTTAATACAAGATGGATGCCTTACTTTATTTTGAAGTGGGTCACGTGATCTCTTCATATAATGGTCACGTGATTTCTTTATATAAAGGATATCATTATTATTTTAATTCTTATTTAAAAAACTACTGAATATTTTTTGCTGAATTTTTTTTATATATTTTATGGGAGAATTTGAAAATTTCCTAAAACTTTCGAAACAATTTGTGAATTTTAAATTCGCTTAAAAAATGTTTGAAAAACTAGGTCCCATAGGGTCCAATGTATTTCATTTTTTCAACCCGGGTTCAATCCAAAACTAATTGGGTGATATTATTCATTTGTATTCCCATAAGTCCCACAGATAGTCTGAACAACATACTAAAATTCCATTTTGGTAAAGTCATTTTTACGGCAGTTGTCGTGCTAACGGACAGACAGACAGACAGACAGACAGAATGAACAATGTCATAAACACTTTTCAACTATGCTGTAAAGTGTTAATAAAAACGATGCTGTAGATTAAAAACTAACAGAAGAGATAGCGATTTGAGGATGTATAGTTTTTGTAAGTTTAGAGGAGTTTTATTTCGTAAAGATTTAAAAATCCATTTAATTTCTCGAATTTTTGAAAGTCATATGCAAGTCTTTGAATCGTCAGCTAAATTGAAAACAAGAAAGATCAATCATACTTTAAGCATTGATTATCAAACACTTTCCAACTTCAATGCAATTTTATTTAAACATCTCTAAAATTACATTCCTCGGTAATATTTTAAAACTTATCACAACACTACATTAATTTATTTTATTTGAAAACTTAAAACTTCGTCGACAAAAATGAACTTCATTCAAATGACGGCATTGAAATATAAATTGCCTGGTTTAAACATCTCTAAAATGCGATACATTCCTCGGTAATATTTTTAAAATTATCATAATACTACAATAATTTATTACATTTGAAAACTTCATCGAAAACAACTGAAATTCATTCAAATGACGTCATAGAAAAAATAACACGCTTTTCTTTCTCTATAAAGGCAGCATTTCATTTATAATATTTTCCCATTCATTTCATTCATCAAAATACTATAATAATTTATTTTTTTTAAAACTAGCAGCATACCCGTTCTTCGTACGGAGTCTATAATATAAAGAAACTTATAATTCGCAATCAAGTGCAAATTCTGCTAAAATATTAAATTTATTGCTCCTAAAGAGAAGTTTAAGAATATCTGTTCTCACTAAGTAAAATTATCTTCACGGGCAGATCTACAGAATAAAACATCCTGGCCCTTTTTGTAAGCAGATTTACAAAAAAAAAAAAAAAAAAGAATTGAATCAATATATGCAACTCCGTACTACTTATATTGTCGAAGATTAGAAAATATGCCAGTGTGTTAATAGAAGATTACCCGTATTACACTATGAGTCTCAAAACTCTTTTCCAAAATGAAAGAGATGACAAAAAGATCAAAATTGAAAATATCAATAACCCCCGTACTCTTTATACCAGAAGGTCGTAATTGATTCCAATATATGCCAATATATATCAAAACATATGCCAATATGCCTGTACTACTTATATTCTCGTAGAAGATATATCCGTGTATTTGTGGAAGATTACTCGTACAATGTACAATATATGAGTTTAAACAATTTTTGTCGTAATAAAACAATAGCATAATAACTTGAAAATATCAATAATCCCTGAATCAATAATCCCCGAAAATATCAATAATAATAACGTTTAAACCTGAAGACCGTAATAGATATTATCCAGTCTAAAATTCTATAAGAAAAATCAAATCGTTCTTTTCTAAAATATATTTTTATATTCATTTATTTATTATTCAAAACGAAAAAATAATAATTAAAATTAACAGACAGATTTAATTTAATTGACTTTCTGAGCAACATGATATAAGATAGACTCGTCCTTATAAACTGCGAAATTAAATAGCCATTTTGATTTCATTATACTTTTCATTGTTCAGTAAAAGCTTGTGAAAATAAACCATGGAGTAGATTTCCCACTTAAATCAAGTTTCAAACAATTCATGTTTTCAGAAAGTAACTAATTAGCGCAGAAAATCTCCCTTCAAACTCAGAGATTAAATTTTAATTCACTTTCAAACGATTTTCAAGCTTTTCATTTGGATAAACCACAGAGTTAGAGAGTAGACTTCTTAGGAAAATGTTTCGTTTTTCATTAATATCTTGACACCCCCTGGTCTTAGATACTCGAAACTTGGGTTTATGGAGGGCTATTTTAAGGTTATCCACAAAATTTCATTAAATTCGGTTCAGCCGTTCTCCCGTGATGATGAGACAAACGAAAATATTGTTTTTTACTAATACCACTGATCGTAGACTTCCAAACATAAATTTTAAGTGGGCCTATTTCCAGGCTACCCACAAAATTTCATCAAATTCGGTTCAGCCGTTCTCTCGTGATGACGGGACAAACAGACAGACAGACGAATTTTCAATTTTATTTATATAGATCAAAACCATGGAGCTACAAGTAATTAAACTCTATGCTTAAAACTTCATCGAAAAAAATCGTCCTCTCTGTAAAATCAATGAATATTTCATTCATATCAGCTATGTAGACTCCGTGAGTTAAATAATTTTGCGTTAAAAAAATATAGCAATTCTTATACAACTAATTCTGCATATTTTACTGTTTACATTTTACATAGGTGAAAAATAGGCTTCGTTGTAGAAATAATCAAATTTGGAAGATCATTTAAACTCAAATATATTGTATCTGCGTTGTTTCAGTATGTAGATGTACAGAATTAAAGTAAAAACAAGAAAGATCAATCATGCATAAGCATTGATTATGAAACACTTTCCAACTGAAATGTAATTTCATTTAAAAATTTCTAAAATGCGATACATTCAGTGGTGATATCTTTTACATTATCACAGTATTACAGTAATGTATTATACTTACATATTTAAAACTGTATCGAAATATAAATCATCTGATTCTTTATGCAAAATCAATGAACATTTCATTCATATAACTTGTATTCCAGACTCCAGAGCTAAATAATTTTGTGTAAAAAAAATTAAGCCATTCTTGTGTAATTCATCTTACAATCGCTTGAGTTATTTGCATTCTGCATATGTTTAAATTAGGCTTCGGTGAAGAAATAATAAAAGTTTATGGATCATTTAAAATCACAACTATTGTAATTGCATAGGCACGGAATTTAGATACACAGATAATACACAGATGCTCAGATAATATATGTGTGTATGTGTAAGTACTCAAAGTATTGGAATCGTGCCAAAGATCGGAACTCGAATTTTCAAAGGATCTACACGTTTTGGGACTTCTAGAACACGAAAAAACTATTTTTAGGAAGACGTCTGTGTGTGTAAGGGTGTATCTGTGTATGTTTCTGTGTGTCTGTGTGGATATTACATCCACTCTAATTGAAAACCTAATGGACCGAATTTCATACAATTTGGTAGGTATGTTTTTGTGGGAAATCCAGATGTTCATTAGATTATAGTACGATTCTAATAAAAGAATCTGCCTTCTTTGCGAAATGGCCGCAGAAATTGCCTTTATCCACTCTAGCTAAAAACTAATGGAACAAATTTAACAAAATTTGGTGTATAATATTTAAATAACCTACAAGTGATTTATATACCAAATTTAACAAAATTTTGTATATAAATCATTTGTAGGTTATTCTAGTACGATTCGGGAAAAAGGAACGGGCTATTTTTGCAAAATGGCCCGCAAAAATCGTTATATATAAAAATAAAAGACTACGTGTGCTCAATTATATCAATTAAATTCCAATTTTATACGTGATTTTTGACAACAAAAAGAATAAGACTAACCCCATTACTCTAGGACTAGCCGTTCTAGAGATATTCTAGTTTTTTGCGTTTTCGCTACGCCACCTTTGACAATAAGTCCAGCTATCAAATGAGAACCAAATTTAAGTTTAGCGTGTAAATTCAATGTCATTTAAAATACTTATGGTTGTTATTTTGTGCAGATAAACTCAAATTATTATTGAAGAAATAAAGAGAACGAATATGAGTCTGCAGGGAAAGACATGTGCTGTCCACATCAGAATTTTTAACAATATTACAACAATGATTTATAGAAGTGAACGGGGATTATTTTCAGGCCATTTCGAAAAAAATGTATGATCTGTATTTAAAGATCCATCAAATTTTTGTCGAATAAAATGTTCAACAAATTTAAACTGTGAACCAAATTTTAACTCTCCAGGACGTAGGAAAGTGCATTAAAAATGCCATCAAATAAGTATATCATGCAGAGTTATATAAAATTTAAAAAAAATGAAAAATTGTTATCTACCAAATTTATTTTAAATGTGATGCCTTTCTTATATGCAAAATGAAGGAAAGATATTTATTATATAATATATCTCTCTTTTCTTTCTGGAGGATATCCCAAAGTCATAATTTAATTGAATTTGTTTTTTTTTCCTATATTAAATAATTTTTAATTAAAAAACTACTTAACATATTTTACTGAATTTTTTTTATATATTCTATGGGATAATGTGAATATTTCCTAAAAATTTTGAAGAAATTCGTGAATTTAAAGTTTACTTAAAAAATGTTTGAAAAATTAGGTACCATAGGGTTCAATGTATTTCATTTTTTCAACTCGGGCTCAATAAAAAACTAATTGGGTGATATTGTTTATTTATATTCCCATAGGTTCCACAGACCGTCTGAAAAACATACTAAAATTTCATTTTGATAAAGTCATTTTTACGGCAGTTATCGTGCTAACGGACAGACAGACAGACAGACAGACAGACAGAATGAACAAAGTCATAAACACTTTTCAACTTTGTTGTAAAGTGTTAACAAAGCCGTTTTAGGACGGATACAACACTCAATATGAATTAAAAAGAACTTAAAAAATTACGATTTTGAGACAAGATGGATGCCATATTTCATTTTGAAGTGGGTCACGTGATCTTTTTATATTATGGTCACGTGATCTCTTCATATAAGAGGTGTAATTATTTTAATTTTTATTTAAAAAACTACTGAATATATTTTGCTGAATTTTTTTTATATATTTTATTGAACAATTTGATTACTACCTAAAATTTTCGAAGCAATTTGTGAATTTAAATCCGCTTAAAAAATGTTTGAAAAATTAGATCCCATAGGGTTCAATGTATTTCATTTTTTCAACCCGGATTCAATCCAAAACTTATTGGGTGATATTATTCATTTATATTCCCATAGGTCCTACAGACCGTCTGAACAACATACTAAAATTTCATTTTGATTAAGTCATTTTTACGGCAGTTATCGTGCTAACGGACTGACAGACAGACAGAATGAACAAAGTCATAAACACTTTTCAAGTTTGTTGTAAAGTGTTAATAAAACAATAAAATTACATTCCAAGTATTAGCTTTGAAATGAGCGAGATATACATGATAGTACATAGTCAAATAGAAACATGGTTTGACAGAAATTAATGTATAAGATTAATAAATCAATGTATAATTTACTAATAAAAATGTTGCTAGACTACAATCAGCAGACAGTAAATAATTTTATTACTAGAACTTCCCTCGATGGGCGTACGCTCATGAGATTAAAATACAAAAGGGGTACGCGATCTTTGTAGATTTGGAAAACACTGGTATAGCGGTACCAAAACTGAATGCTAATCAGGAAATTACTGGCTATCTGCTAAACACATGTGATTCTTAGGTAAATTCAATAAAATCTGTTTTATTAAAATACGTCTAACCATGTATGTGTGAATCAGTCTGTCCCGGGATTTAAAATGTGAATTCTGGGTAAAGAACATAGAGGTTTCTGTTAAATGGGAGAGATAGATCTTAAGGTGAAAGCTATAAAAAATTTAAATGCAATAACATATTTTTAACACTTTACAACATAGTTGAAAAGTGTTTATGACTTTGTTCATTCTGTCTGTCTGTCTGTCTATCTCAACGAGTTAGTATATATGGAGGGAGTGCGGTCCTACCTTCCCATGCTAGTGGCATGGTCAAACACAGAGAAGGTGTAGTAAGGACGAGGAGAAGAAGGAGTTTCATAATTTGGCGATTTATCGCATAAACTGTGTAGTGTACCTTCTGTTTTTGTTTTAACTTCTATTAAAGTCGAGGGTGAATGGGAAGTTATTACACATGTTATACGTTATAAGATTTTAAAAAATATGTATGAAGAAAAATACGAAATGGGATTAGAATATTTTTATTACCAAAAAATTTGAATACTAAAGAAAAATTTTGTTAATGAAGTCAATTTCTTCAAACAAAATTGAACTGCAAAGCAATTGCAAATAAAATATGATATGAAATGGATTACAAGTATACAAATTGAAGAATATGTATAATATATTTAAAAACAATTATAAAGTATATGAAAAAATTGTGTACATGCGTGCTTAAAATGTAGAATTCTCCACTTTTATCCAGATAAACTCTATCTCTGAAAGTTATGTTAGCATTATCCATATCTGCTTTGAGGCGTAATACGACTGAGTCATTTTTACATCTAATTTATTTTCATATATTGTATGCGTACCGTCAAATATAAAACAATGTAATATTTGCAATAATAAAATATTTAACTTTATTTGCATTTTTTTTTGTTTATAAAATGACATTTTAGAATAAAATACAAAATTATGCCTAAATTCATAAATAGGGACTCAGGTATTGAAACAGCTATGATTCTTAAATTTTTAAAACATGCTCGGAAGGTTCTTGCATGTTTAATGCATATAGAATTTGGAAATTGTTTAAAAATGTTTTTCTATAAAGTATTAGGAAATAAATAAGATTATAATATAGTATGGCACAAAATAGAAAATTTGTATTTCATTATAATAGTTTCAGAAATTTGGTTGCTAATAATTCATTTGAAAAATGCTTTAAATAAATATTGTGATATTTGCATCCAGAATTAAAAAGACCGTAAGCACAATTGCAGTGGGCTAACTTAATATGGCATAAAAATATCAAATGTTGTACAATTATATTAAATATTAAAAACTTATAGCAAAAATTAAAGCAAAATCTATCCAAAAATAATTTCTAAAAATTTTAAAAACAACTAAAGCATTAGGACCAAAATTATAATTAAAGCTATGTGCAGAATTTTAAGTTTTAATGACCTTTAAATAGAGTTAATTTTGTATTAATGCTTCTGCATTTGTTTTGTTGAAGTTTCTCAGTATGAAGTTTCGCAGTGTGATACAGTCTTATTTTAAAATATTCAAGGAGTACGGATTTTATTAAGAGAACTTTATGGTATTGTATTGGGTCGTAGTTTAAAATGTGATCATTTAAATTTGAGAAAAGATGTGGATCCATCTGCATCATTGGATAAGTTATAAGTGTGTGCATAATGTTGTGTTTGTGTAATTTTCCAGCAGCTTCAGTTATACGAAAAGATTTTTCTGCAGCTTTGCAAAGTTTATGTATATCATCACCAGGCGATATTAATCCATATCTGTCTTTAATTTTAATTAAATTGGAAAAAGAAGAGTTCATTGTTAATGCCAAAATACATTGTGAGCACTTGAGGGATTTGGTTAATTTTTTTATGATGAATCCTGAAATGTAGCCTACAACATCAGTAATATAAAGGCTCAAATTGCTTAGGTCCATTATATTATTTTGTATGTCTCTAATATTTTGTTCTATCGTTTCATTATAAAATATAATATATTCATTTAAAGTATTAGTGTATTTGTTTATAGATGATGAGACATTCAAAATATTGGTTTCATCTAAAGGCAAGCAGTTTGAATTAAGGGAGGATGTAATCTGGTCAATAATATCTGGTCCTGACAACATTTTTATTTAATTCCCATTACTCCCCCCCCCCCCCACTTCCTTTATTTGAGTTTTTCGTGTGATATTATTTCATTTTAATCATGTTGTAATTAGTTGATGAAGATGATATATGTAGTCCTATTTCAATATAAAATTATTTCAATATAAAATTATTACTTTTGAATCACCTAAGCTAGGTGCCCCAATAGCTTTATTTTCGTCAAATTTCTGTAATTATAATAATTTGGACTTCAATTTATATTAGTCGCACTTGAAAGACTCTGAAACACGACTTTGGTACATAAAACATGATGTAAGTAAAAATATTTATATTGGTAGAGCTGTTTCTAGATCAAAAAGCCTATTACTTAAATTATGATGAGGAGAATGTAAGGTTCTTTTAGAGTTAAGATTTCTCGTTTAATAGATTGCTAACGCGTGATCAAGAAGTCGGTGATTCAAGTATTTCTTTGGCCAAGGCATATTTCTTTCTCGAGAACTAAACAAGAGTGTAATACCAAATTACTTCTTGAAAACACTGGGAGTTTGATGATATATCCTTTGATATTTAATTTGTGAACAATCGAGATGTTTATATGAAATAAATTCTAACCAACATCGGCATCTATAGAATTTATACGGAGAGGGGGGCGTAAGCACAACAGTACATAACCATTATTTTACTATTTATATTTCTCAAGCACGCTCTCGGTCAGAAATCGTCATTGAAATGTACAGGGTCACAGTCGGAAGAAAATGGGTTCTCAGGAAAATTCGTCCTGACTACAACTCCCTTTATCTTTGACGGCGATTGCAACCCTTAAGCTCTCTCCATTATATACTACCTCGATGGTCTGTCTGTCTGTCTGTCTGTCTGTTAGCACGATAACTGCCGTAAAAATGACTTTATCAAAATGAAATTTTAGTATGTTTTTCAGACGGTCCGTGGGACCTATGGGAATATAAATAAATAATATCACCCAATTAGTTTTTTATTGAACCCGGGTTGAAAAAATGAAATACATTGAACCCTATGGGACCTAATTTTTCAAACATTTTTTAAGCAAATTTAAAATTCACAATTTGCTTCGAAATTTTTAAGAAATATTCACATTATCCCATAAAATATATATAAAAAATTTCAGTAAAATATGTTAAGTAGTTTTTTAATTAAAAATTGTTTAATAAACGGGAAAAAAACAAATTCAATTAAATTCTGACTTTTGGGATATCCTCCAGAAAGAAAAAAGAGATATATCGTATAATAAATATCTTTCCAAGAGTTTTATCATTTTGCATATGAGAGAGGCTTCACACTTTAAAATAAATTTAGTAGATAACAATTTTTCAAATTTTTTTTTAATTTTATATAACTCTTCATGATATACTTATTTGATGGCATTTTTAATGCACTTTCCTACGTCCTAGAGAGTTAAAATTTGGTACACAGCTTGAATTTGTTGAACATTTTATTCTACAAAAATTTGGTGGATCTTTAAATATAGATCATACATTTTTTTCGAAATGGCCTGCAAATAATCCCCGTTCACTTCTATAAATCATTGTTATAATATTGTAAAAAATTCTGATGTGGGCAGCACATGTCTTTCCCTGCAGACTCATATTCACGTTCTCTTTATTTCTTCAATAATAATTTGAGTTTATCTGCACAAAATAACAGCCATAAGTATTTTAAATGACATTGAATTTGCACATTAAACTTAAATTTGGTTCTCATTTGATAGCTGGATTTATTCTCAAAGGTGGTGTAGCGAAAACGCGAAAAAACTAGAATATCTCAAGAACGGCTAGTCTTAGAGTAATGTGGTTAGTCTAATTATTTTTGTTGTCAAAAATCACGTACAAAATAGGAATTTAATTGATATAATTGAGCACACGTAGTCCTTTATTTTCATATTTAACGATTTTTGCGGGCCATTTCGCAAAAATAGCCCGATCCTTTTTCCTGAATCGTACTAGAATAACCTACAAATGATTTATGTACCAAATTTTGTTAAATTTAGAATATAAATCACTTGTAGATCTTTGAAATATTATACACCAAATTTTGTTAAATTTGTTCCATTAGTTTTTAGCTAGAGTGGATAAAGGCAATTTCTGCCGGCCATTTCGCAAAGAAGGCAGATTCTTTTCTTACGAATCGTACTATAATCTAATGAACATCAGGATTTCCCACAAAAAACATACCTACCAAATTTTATGAAATACGGTCCATTAGTTTTTCAATTAGAGTGGATGTAATATCCTCACAGACAGACAGAAACATACACAAATACACTCTTACACACACAGACGTCTTCCTAAAAATTGTTTTTTCGTGTTTTAGAAGTCCCAAAACGTGTAGATCCTTCGAAAATTCGAGTTCCGATCTTCTGCACGATTCCAATACTTTGAATACATACACACACTCACATATATTATCTGCGTATCTGTGTATTATCTATGTATCTAAATTCCGAACATTCTATTTTTGTACATTTTTCTATTTTTGTACATTTTTTAATAAGATATTAAGAATATATATAAAAATAATTGTCAATATATTTTTCAATTAGAACACGATTTACAAAAGAATTTGAGGATGCAATACATGCGCAAATCGAGCCTGTTTCGTGATCGTTTCCCTCAAAACTGTTATTTTCATTTAACTTTCTAATACTTCTGTGGTCAAAATAGATGGTTACGCATACCATGATGTAGTGAAATGGTAATGTGAGTTACACACCGTATGTGTTGATGAAAGGGCTTGCATCACCATTTGGATTCGGGGACTTGAAGGAAGGCGTTTCTCTCCGAAACCAAGTTCAAAAAGTACACAGCTAAAAATGCAAAAAAAGAGCTCAGGGTTGTTTTTGAAGTGCAGTAAAGTTGTTGAAGTGATGAAGTTGAGAAGGTGAGAAGAGTAAAAACTTCCGTGCTGTGAAATCGCATAAAAAATCAGAACCAAAAAGGTCCAGTACTAATCCCCGTGTTCCCTGCATTAACATACATGGTGTGAATTTATGAATAGTGTAATAGGTGAAAAGAATTTAACTAAAAAATCTACACATGAGGCTAGGCCTTTCCTGGCTCCCATAATTTCATGACATGAAAAAGAAAATAATTTAGAAAAAGTGAAAAATATTTCAAAAAACCATGTACATTTTCAAGGGCCATACCTGATTCGATAATACTGAAATCCTACGTTTCTGTGTGCATAACTGTATTTTGTATTACAGAAATTATGCACATGGCCAGACGTAGAAGAATGTAGAAAATAGATCAGATCTAACAATAATCAAATAAAATAAATAAACGAAATAAACCAGCTTGATGCCATGTAATAATAATAGTAAAATACAATGTAATGATTATAAATTAAAAAGGAATAAGGATAAAATGACATAAAATGAGTCACCACCTGCTCTGGAAACATTGGAGTTGAAAATGTGATAATGTCTTTGCATTGAGGCAACTCAAAAATGTTTTCAGTTAAGGTTATAGTCTGAGTATGTAACTGGCTGAAATGAATCAAGGTGAATAGAAATCTTTTATTTATTATTTATTAACTAATCAAATAATTGATAACAATTTCAATTTTAAAGTTATACTTGTTTTTTTTTCTTTTTGTGTGGATTCTTAGTTGTCCTTCGATGGTAATCTGATTTCATTTTTGATTTAATCAATAGTTGTTGAGACTGATTTCTCAGTAAGTTGCAGTAATTAGAGCATAGTGTTGAATTTAAATATGAAATGGGTTTTAATAAAGGAAAAAATAAGGTTTGGCTGGTATTATTTTGGATGGTAGTGGTTATTAATTTAATAATATTTTCTTCGTAGTAACATGGTGTACTTAACCGTTTGATTCTTATTAACTGATTAATTATTAATGATATTTTTAAATACTGATTTTGAAAGGTTGCTTGAATAATGTTAAAGTTTGTTGACTTTGAAAGTATATGATGCTGTTTTGTCATAAATTTTAAATTTTAAATTATCTTCATTTGTAATTCTTAAACTAACATCAAGGTAATTGATCCAGGGTGATGAATAAACATTTTCAATTAGTTGCAGATTAGGGAGATAAAATTGGAAGTTTAACATTGGGGCATCTTTAGTAATTTTAATAATAATTAGAACATCACACAATGAATCTGTACATGATATGACAGTTAAATGGGGGATTAATTTCGTAATAGTGTAGATGTAGGTTGGCCAGAATTGTAGATGAGATTCCTCCCTATGGAATTCCCATTTTTAATTGGTAAATGTAATTAGCCTGAGAGAGAAACTGAATGAGCAGAATGAATTTTAATAACGTTTTGAATTTTGGTACATTGATGTTTTTAGAATGAGCAAATGGTTCATATAAATTTTGTATGACTTTATATGTCATGTTATTTATGTGCATGAATGTCAATGTTATTAAAGATATCTTTAAAATCAAATGGTTTTATATCAGGGATGAAATTTTGTTGTTTGAAGTATTTAATCAATTCTAAACTATTTTTGATAATATCTGTTCGCTGTGTAGTGAAATGATCATAAATTTGATTTAGATTAGACAGAAGTTGTTTGTCCGCTGCATTGGTATATGAATTAAACCCTATATTAACAGTTCTAAAAGTAATTGGTGATTTATGGAATTTTGGTATAAGTATCAAGTAAGGAAAATTAAGATTGTGTGTTAGTTTAAGTAGCTTGTAGTAAGCAACGAGTTGTTTATTGATAATAATTCGTATTGGAATTAAAGATATAATTAATAGTTGAGTTGTTGTTTCAGTTTGTCCAAATAATATAATTTGCAAATAAACGCATAATTACTAGAAGCTTTATCAACATAAGTTATTACAAATTTGTCTTGTAGTAATTTGATCTCTTTTAAGATGTCTTTGTAATTATATTTAAAAATATGTATAGGTACTTCAAGAAGCAATTGTTTTACATACCAGGTGACTTGTACTTGCCAGCTCTTAAAGGCTTCAATAGGGCAGTTGTATTGGCCTGATAGTTTATAAATATATTTATCCAGATCAATGGCAATAGCTTGAAGTATTTTCTTTTTATTATATAAAAGTGGAATTTTGTATTTTGATCCATAGCTTAATAACTGTTGATCTTAATAACTGAGAGTTGGTTCCTCTATTAAATGGAGGTTTCCTGTTATTACATGTCCATGTTGTTGGTCTATAAAGGGTTGATAGCATGATTCAGAACACGAACAAGATACATTATTGTTTAACTGTTTTGATAAAAGATTGTAGTTGCATATTTTACGTCCTAATGGTGCGGGATATTTATAACCTTTTATTATATTAACATTTTTAATTGGTAATAATGATTTGAATCTTTCAAAAATTTGTGTAGAGTTGAAATAATTAAAAATGGGATTTGTATAATTAATAACACAATAAGATTAAATGGTTTTCTCTTTCGTGTCTCTTTCGAGTGTATAGAGTGTTTATTTTTGTGTACACTTCTCTAAGTGCGTATGGTTTTGTGAGAATGAGGATGCAACAATGTATATATATATATAGTTTGATGTTTATCTGAAGTATTAAATAAATCAATTTTAACCAAATTGTGACTACTAATAATTTGATTTAGTCCAAAAGGAAAAGCGTATTATGTTTTAAAATGAGTTTGCTTTCAAAGTAAATTCCTTCAGAAGGATTAGGAATTATATCCAAAATATAAATAATAACAGAATCAAAACCTTGTTTGTAAAATATTCATACTCAAATTGATTTTCTGCAGTGCTATTATTATCAAAATGCTTTATGTGGTTGCGATGTACATTTAATCTAAGATGTAATGGAGTACTAGTCTATCCCATATATGCCATCTGGCAGACTGAACATTCAAGCTTGTAAACACAAATAAAAAATTTACAAAAAGTAAGTGATTCCTTATCGTTGATTACTTGAGCAGGATCTGCATTTGGGCAGGCTTTATAAGTTTAATTTTTGCAGGTTTGAAATTTAAATTCTCTATTACGTATGGTAGCTAACATTTTATCTTAACACTGGGTAGGGTAAAAGTATTTCGATCTTATTTCATTTCCATGTACCGAGCAAAAAGTATTTTTATTTCCTTCCTTGCCTGTCGCTAAATAATAACCATGTTGTATATTCATAGATATAAAATCTTAAACAATACAGAAGGTCGTTCGCACTTTATGGAACAGATTTTGTATTTATATTTCTCGTTAGCATTTTGAGACAAAGATTTGGCATTTTCAATATAATCGTCTGCTACTGTTTTGTTTTGATTGGAATGTAGAATAAAAGATTTATTTTAAAAATGGCTCCTAAAATTGATAGATGGTTCGAAGATTACGTAAATGCGCTTTCCGAGGGAAAATATTCGTATCAACAAATTGTAAAGCGGTGTAAAAATCGAGGTTATTGCATTTCAAAGAAAGGTATTTTTAGTATATTAAATTTGAAAGGAAAAAAGCGTCTAGCTGAAAGTAAAAATGAAAAAATGGCCACAAAATCGCATCCTAAGACTGTTCAAACGCGGGTAAATATCAAGAAAGTGAAATCTCTGATCCGAAAAGAAAATCCACCGACTCAAAGGTCCATTGCACCGAAACTGGGAGTCTTCTGGCACTGTAAGTAAAATCGTTCATAAAGATTTGAAGTTAAAAAAGATGTTTAAATCTAAAGTTCATCTGCTTTTACCAAAGAGTATTGTGGAAAGAAAAACAAATTGTAGAAAATTACATAAAAAATACCCAGCTGCTCATAAATAGAAATTTGTGGTAACACTCGATGAAGTATGGGTGTATTTAAGTGACTGTAAAAAAAAGAACTATTTTCTATTGCTCAACTGACGAAAATGACCGTACGAAATGGCTTCGTTAGTGTACAGAAAAGTTCACAAAGGGATTCATGATAGTTGCAGGATTTTGTTACAACGGTAAATTAAAACTACAAAAGTCTCAAATTAAACTAAAATTAATTCACTCTACTATCAGCAGAATATTTAGGAACCAATTTTTGATATATATATATATATATATATATATATATATATATATATATATATATATATATATATATATATATATATATATATATATATATATATATATATATATATATATATATATATATATATATATATATATATATATATATATATATATATGGTGGTGTATGAAGAGCATATGACATGAGAAAAAGCCAGTTATATATAACACAGGTACTAAACCCATTTTTCCCTGTTCTACATATAAGATAAAGGTTAAAAGAAATTATATATCTGTAATACAGATGCAGCCACTGATCACATCCTTTTAAAGTAAAGAGATTTTCTGACAAGACTAGCGCCGGACCTATGGTACCAAATTATTTGTAATTCGGCATGATGATTTATCACATAACCAAGCTTAATACTAGTGTCACCCACTGTACTTAAAACGAGAATTCTGAGCATAAAAAGTAAAGGTTTGCCATAATGGAAAATGCGGATCCTGGAATGCTATGAAAATGGAAATTTAAAATGAAATAACCTGTTTTTAATTATTTGCAAAAAACCGCGTCCAAACTTAAAATTTTCTGTGGCTATCCCTAAATTTAAAAAGCAAAATTCTAACCGTGGAAAAACGCACTGGATCTTAAATAGAGGGTACAGGTTTTGCGATGAAAGTTAAGTGCATGAACAATCAGGAGATTTAAAAGATTTGAAATTAACCGACAAGACCTTGAGACGTAGACCATATTGTTTTAAAATATCCAATGTTATGAAACGCGTGATATCCCAGACTTATTGATAAGATGCAGGTGAATCAAACGGATACAATCTGCCAATAAAGAACGTACTGAGATTATAAATTCATAATTCTAACTTTCTCAATCTTATATGCTACACATTGGATATATAACCATAACATAAATCCATAACAAACATTACACATATATGAAATTCCAGCCTTATATGGGAAGGACATCCGTAAAGTTGAGCTTCATCTGAACAAAGCCTCTAGTCACACGTCGAAGTCAACTACCGCATAATAATCAGAAACAGATATAAAATGTATTCCATTTAATGAAATACCTGTAAAATCATCTGACGCTTCTCCTATTTTACGCTTTCGGTTTGTTAAAACGGCATCCAAGAACACTGGACGGACTTTGGAAAACGACCCAAGAGGAGTGGGGTAAAATTGACATGACGGTGCTAAGAAGAAGTTTACTTTCATGGAAAATTCGAGCCAGACCTATAATCAAGAAACAAGGCTATCAGATAGAAGCAAATCGCAGCAAGAAATACGCCCTTTATGCATAAAAATTA
Source organism: Amaurobius ferox (assembly GCA_951213105.1). Lineage (NCBI taxonomy): Eukaryota > Metazoa > Arthropoda > Arachnida > Araneae > Amaurobiidae > Amaurobius > Amaurobius ferox. The sequence continues at coordinate 95,194,803 of OX578146.1, forward strand.
ATTAATCCATAAGATCAAATATAAAATGCCAAAATCCATGCAGAAAAATAGATTTAAAAAATCTGATGTGAGCAACACATGACATTCCCTGCAGACTCAGATTAATTGTTCTCTTTATTTCATTAATAATTCATTAAATTGAGTTTAATTGCACTAAATAAAACGCATAATTAATTGAAATAACACTAAATTTGCACTTTTAATTCAGCTTTCGTTTTCATTTGGTAACTGGACTTATTCTCCAAACCGACGTTACAAAAATGTGTAAAAAAATAAAATATCTCGAGAACGGCTAATACTAGAGTAATGGGGTTGATCTTTATTCTTTTCATCGTCAAAAGTTACATGTAAAATAAGCATTTAATTGATACATTTGAGCAAACGTAGTCTTTTATTTCAGGTTTTGACGATTTTTGAGGGTCTTTTCGCAAAACAAAGCAGGTTATTTTTTTTTCGAATCGTACCAAAATCTAATCAGCCCCAGGGTAACCCACAAGCGACTCAGCTACAAAATTTTGTGATATTCGGTCCATTAGTTTTTCAGCTAGAGTTGGATACAGCCAATTTTTGCAGACCATTTCGCAAAATAAGGCGGGTTCTTTTATCCCGAATCATTCCAAAAACTAATCAGCACCAGGGTCATACACAAGTGACTTATCTACCAAATTTTATGAAATTCGGTTCATTTGTTTTTGAAGTAGAATGGATACATACATTGCACAGTCAAACACACAGACAGATAGACACACACACAGACGTCACGCGAAAAATAGTTTTTTGTGTTCTAGAGGTCCCAAAATGTGTAGATCCGTCGAAAACTCGAGTTGCGATTTTCGACATGATTCTAATACTTTCCCTATACATTACCATGTATTGCAGGGAAAGGAATAAAATGCAATGAATATTTAAATATTTATGTACGCATATAGTCGTTTAAATTTCATGCAATCCAGGAATTTCAATTTTGACACTGATAAAAAACTTAGTTTCGCCTAGTTGCTAGGTAAAAGTGTCTGTGTTAACTATACAAATCAGACAAACCATTCTAATGATGATATTATGCTGTAGATACATGTGATGTTGAAATTGATGACAATTTGATGACAATTCGTTGTTGCTTAACTATAATAATGGCAGACCCGATCCAGTGGTGATGTTTGCATCGTTATGAGGAGGATTCTAAAATTTGATTTCAGTGGCATATATGCCTGTATACATGTGAAGTGGCATATATATGTATTTATACATGTATATATGGCATATACATGTATATATGGATTAGCATGTATATATGAACTGTAACACAAGTATTTTTATATGAACTGGCATGTAGATATGAACTACCATGTACATGGCCCACTCAATAAGTCTCCGGTCTAGCTAAGAAAAACAATTTTTTTTAGACATTCGACTTTATACATCAACATACTCTCCTCCTAGCGTGATAGATTCATTCCAACGCTCCTCTAACTTTTCGATGATTTTTTTGTAGAACGATTTGTCTTTGATCTCAAAATAGGCCTCAGTTTTGGCAATCACTTCTTCATTTGAGCCAAATTTCTTTCCCTGGAGCATCTTTTTGATGTCTGCAAAAAGTCAGTAGACGCTGGGGGCCAGATCTGGAGAGAACGGTGGGTGAGGAAGCAATTCGAAGCGTAATTCATATAATTTAACCATCGTTTTCATCGACTTGTGACACGGGGCATTGTCTTGGTGGAACAGCACTTTTTTCTTTTGCATGTGAGGCCGTTTTTCCTTGATTTCTACACTCAATCGATCCAATAATGCCATGCAATATTCGCTATTGGTAGTTTTACCTTTCTCAAGATAGTCGATGAACAAAATACCATGCGCGTCCCAAAATACGGATGCCATAACCTTGCCAGCTGACTTTTGGGTTTTGGGTCGCTTCGGACGACTACTTTCACCGGCTGCTGTCCACTCAGCTGACGATCTTTTTGATTCAAGTGTGTAGTAATGGATCCATGTTTCATCCATTGTCACATACCGATGCAAGAAATCCCTCTTATCTCGCTTGAACAGCTCCAAACAGCGCTCTGAATTGTCGACGCATTGTTGTTTCTGGTCCGATGTAAGCAAACGCGGCACTCACTTCGAAAGCAACTTGCGCATGCTCAAATTTTCGTGTAAAATTGTAAACACACGACCTTCTGATATCTTTAAAGTGTCAGCTATCTCATGCAACTTCACTTTACGGTCTTTCAAAACTATTTTGTGGATTTTTTTTATGTTTTCCGGAACAACTGCCGATTTTGGGCGACCAGAGCGTTCAGCATCGTCAGTGTTTTTACGACAGCGTTTAAATTCAGCATACCAGTCAATAATAGTTGATTTCCCTGGTGTAGAGTCTCCATAACGCTTATCAAGCCACTATTTGGCTTCAAGAGTATTTTCCCCCCCCATCAAAAAACAATGTTTAATCACCACACGAAATTCCTTTTTATCCATTGGTTTGAAAATTACAAAACTGGGGTCACTAAAACCACTGTAACCTATCAACTAATTGTCAGAATGTCATGAAATTTTGACACGTGTCGTTTGAAGGTTGGTACTATCCAGAAATCATATGGGTCTGTCAACAGTGTTGCCATATATGTGTCAGACCGGAGACTTGAGTGAAGTGTTATGTATGAACTATAGCATGACCATGTTACATGAACTAGCCATATAACCTGCGCTTCGCACGTTCTCAATGGCTATTGGTTATTATATGTGGCACTTACGCAATTAATCAAAGTTGTTGATAACTTCTGAATATCAAAAACGTTTTCAGATTTGAAAATAACAAGAAAGATTAATCATGCATAAAGCATTCATTATGAAACACTTTCCAACTGCAATGCAATTTTATTTAAACATCTCTAAAATGCGATACATTCCTCGGTAATATTTTTAAAATTATCACAATACTACATTAATTTATTATATTTGAAATAACTTAAAACTTCATCTAAAGCTTTATTCAAATTAAGTCATTAAAATATAAATTTCCTGGTTTAAACATCTCTAAAATGCAATACATTCAAGAGTAATACTTTTAAAATTATCACAATACTACAATAATTTATTATATTCGAAAACTGCATTGAAAACAAATGAACTTTATTCAAATGACGTCATCGAAATATAACTCACCTGACTCTCTCTATACAAATACCGAGATTCTTGATTGATTGGAAGTACATAACCATTCTGAAAGTGGTTTAAGTGTTTTGATTATCTTATCTCACAATCAAGATTCTAGCTATCATGAACCCTGTAGGTGAGTGCAGAGTAAAATGTCCATGCAGTGAAATATCCATTATTTGACTGTACCTGATGGAGAAATAAGTTTTTGAAGATTATGTTGATTCAAATAACTTATTATGGTTTGGATAGCTTAGCATTCGAAAGACGTTCTTAGTCCTGCATAATAAAAGAAAATGTTTTTTTCTTTGCAGAAAATCACTTCGAGTATGAACGCTTGCAATTCCGTCCCAGTTGTTCAACAGTAAAACGCCGGCTAGCCAGTGCGAAGATCCAGGGTTCGATTCCCGGTCGAGGCAGCAAGGTTCTTTGCAATGGCAATCAAACAAATCAACCCTGTATGTTAGCCAGAGGTCTGAAAGTGACCGTAGTACGGTTAGCATGGATTCAGTAGACTCTGGAAAATTGAGCGCCGATTTCAAATCGAAAAGATAACAACCACACAAGGAGGATAAAAATAGCATTAGGGGGCTAATCTGTGGTAAAAACAGCAGGAGGTGGTCAGTCAGTTTCCCGCCAATCTGGGTTCGATTCCCTGTTGGGACAGTAAGGTTCTTTACACATTCATTTAGATCTTTACAATCTAATCGAAGTGATCTATAATATTTTCTAGCTATAAAGCTTAACTTACTACCATTGTATATCATCTCTATAAACTGCATCGCGAAGTATTTTCAAATAAACTTGTTCCCTATTCCATCCAAGAATGTAAAATACACCTACGTGCCCTTTGGAAAGTCCCGACTGCATATATATAACATTTCTTCCATCAGACCATGAATAATTCCACGGCAAATCTGTTTCTTGGCAGTCTTTGTGGAGAGATTTACCATGCTGAGTTTTTTCCTCTCATGCAACAGAAAACACGTAGATTTCTTTTTATAAAGAAACTTTGTTGTGTTTCTGAAACTGAGTATGCATTTTCAAAATAAAACATAGGTTATGAGCTGTTAAGAGTAATTAAATAAGAACTGATGTACATATAGGCAATAGTCGCTAGATTACAATAACGTGATCTTTAGAAGAATATTGCCAATCTATACAGGGTTTCAAGTGAAGGTATGTACCATGACAATAACTCGATAAGCATAAGGAATATCGTATATTTTATACACACGTATAGGAAACTGCATAGCGCTACTATATGGCAATTTTGAGGGTCTAACCCATTTGAGAGGGGGGGGCCTCTCGATTGCTGCTAGAGATAGCCAAAAAAAAATCAATTATAAAGTTTTAAAGCGTTGCAAAATTAGTACTAATTGCTATTATATACAAGCCAAAAATTAAAAGAAATCCTGAAAACCACTGTATAAAATTTAACTTTCTCCCTAGTCGAATATTTAGATAATGTTCAGGGTCCACTTCGTTGATAAGAGCTGGTAATTCCATTCCAGTAGCAGAGCGTCGACTGGTCAGTAGGAAGATCCGTGTTTCGATTACCAGTTGGGGCCACACAGTTCTTTACAATAACGCCCTAACAAATCAACCCTGTAGGTTAGTGCACATATGTCGGAGGTCTGAAAGTGACCCTAGTATGACTAGCACGGATTCAGTCGACTCTGAGATATATTCAGCGCCAATTTCAAATCGGGAAACAACGACCACGCAAGAGGCTGACCTGAAGGATAAAAAAATTATATCGAGAAGCTAACTTCAGGTGAAAATAGCAGGAGAGTGATCAGTCAGATTGTCAGTTGCACACCAATCTAACATTAGAGGGTGGAGAATAGAGAGTCCACTTTGACTATAAGAGCTTGCATTCCATCCCAGTACTTCAATGGTAGAGCGTCGGCTGGCCAGTATGAATATCTGTGGTATGCCCTTCAAAATTGTTGCACTAATTTTGCTAAATTTACTTTCTTCCCTTATCCCTGACAAGCATCCCCGCCTAAAAAGGGAATTACCCCCCAAAGGAGTCTCATCGTGTAGCGCCATAGAAGTTTCCTATTCACTTAAAAATATGTACGATAACACTAGCACTACTCAAATTATTAGCATGGTTGATTTTCCTCGATACCCTGTATAATAATTCTGCAACATATTTTTGTCTTTCCTGACCTTCTATTTCTGACGTGCATTTAAAATGACGAATTTATTAAGTTAAAACGTATATTGAAAATAGGAGATGACAGCCATTTAAATTGATTTTACATCTCCAGAGTGATATAAATATAATTTCATCACTAAACACTATGGGCTACATGTTTTCCAAGTTCTTTTTAAGAAGGAGTGGAAGATAAAATACGTAAACACTTTGGAACCATTTAAAGTTAACGGTATCTTTTTTATTTATTCCATATGTTAGAGATTTCACATCAAAATATATTATTACTTCCTATAGACTTCATATAATATAAAATGCAAATTTCAATGTATGAAATAAATTTACGATTCATCACTAAGAACAAAAATTATTTGCGAAAAATCTACATTGAAAATAGTATTAACATCATGCAAAAGTTGCCGACTTTGCAAAAAAACTAACAATTTCATGTGGAGACTCCTTTTGAAACATGTTGAAAAAATTTCCATTTTTAACAAAGCACCGAGAAGCAGATGGTTTAGAATATCTATAAAAAAAAATTCCAAATAAAATGAACTATTGGGACCTATCTAAGACGGAATTAAATGAAATCTGATTGTTGACTAAAATAGATTCCTGTCTTATTTAGATTTTATAATAGAATAAATCCATAAGTGATTGAATTTTTAATTACAAAAAACTTTTAAAGAACCTTGCGGTCCCAATGAGGAATCGAACCACGGATTTTCGTACTGGCAATGCCGACGATCTACCGTTAAGCTACTGAGACAGAATTGCAAGCTTTTATTGTCGAAGTGAACTCTGCATTCTCTTCTCTCTAATATCAGATTGGAATGCAAGTGACAATCTGACTGACCACCTCCAGCTATTTTCACTTCAGGTTATCTACCTGGTGCTATTTTTATCCTCCGAACTAGCTTCCAGCTGGGTCATTATCCCCTTGATTTTGTCACAGTGAAAAAGGACATGGCATCACATGTCACGGAGGGAAAAGGGCGCACACACAATACACAAATATTAATATGTGTGACGGAAATAAAGGTGTTGAAGTGTTGAAAACCCAGACCACACGACAGACCCGAAGGTTTACTGCAGCTAAGTGTGTGGCCGGGAACTGGAAATAAAGGTGTGACAGAAATCAAGGATCACACAAACGAAGTAAATTGGATATTAAGTACTATTGCGTAATTTTGCGTAATTTTGCAATAACCTCAGGTCCGGCTGCCCAGGCCTACAAAATGTAAACTGGACGCACAGGCACACAAGAAGGAAACATCATCAAGTTGGGAAAACATGAGTCAAAAATAATCATAAAAACTCTTTTTATTTTAAATATATAAATTTATATTTAAGAAGATATATAAACACTAATAAACATTTCTGGCCAATTCCGACATTAATTATGATCAGATAATATTTGGCCTTTGCACTAAGATATATTGATCTGATTGATCACTAGATGTAATATGACTCTATTCAATCATTCTATGTAATAATATAATCTCACACAAGTTGACGCACGACATTTCTCAAAGGAATTTGAATATTAAAGAAGATTTCACTTTTAGTAATCATTCACGTTACCAGAACCAGATATCGGTTCATTCATTTCAAGACCATAATTGCTCTCGTTTAGAGCGGCTTGACTAACACTGAAGATCTGAATTCTCATCACTGTAAAGGTTTAACACAAACACGCACTGGTTGAATTCTTGCAGAGTAAATTCACTCTGGGATTTATGGAAATGATCCAATGATCCAAATACTTTAGCTGTACGCACATCTCGACCGTAGAACGTCCAAAACAATGCCGAAACTCAAATGGAGTCACCAAACGACTCCTTAGCATGGTTCCACAATCCTGTCCTACCGGACGTCATCGCGTTCTAATCCCTTTTCTCAACTTCCAGGACTTTCCGAAATTTAGATCTGAAATAAATAAATGAGAAAATTAATAATTTGACAATAAAAGAAATTGTCTTGGCCCACTCGGATTATAAGATTCCTTCCGAATCGAAGTTATAATCCGAAAACACAAAATTGACCGTTGAGTCGTAAATTCCTTTGTGTCCGAATTTTCCAGGAGCGAGAAATGAAAGCTCCTTCTCCAACGAAAACTCAGGGCCAAGAGCGCCCCGATACTGTTAAAAGTGAAATCCAGGCCACTTCGACCTTCAACTTCATGCACGAAATAAACAGAAGCATCTAACGGCTTCGCGCGGCATTGTCGCGTCACTGTCTGCAGAATCGAAACCAATGCCCTGCACAATAATTAAAGAAATAAGAAATTACTTCGGAACATCTGCAGGAGCGAGATCCCACGCTTTCAGTATGAAAAGTGCAAACTCATACAGAATTAAAACCTTGGAATAAAAATGGCTTCCGAAAGAGCATGTTTTCGGAACGAAATGAAAAATGTCGTGTTTCGCACTCATACTGTCATAAAGCACTATGACAATTTGAAATCGGTGCTCAATATCCCAGAATTCACTGAATTTGTGCTAGTCGTACTAGGCTCACTTTCAGACCTCCGACATCTTTGCACTAACCTACAGGGTTAATTTGTTCGGGCGCCATTGTGAAAAACCTTGCTATCCCAACCGTAAATCAAACCACGGAACTTCATACTGGCCAATCGACGTCTTCCGTTGAGATATTGGGACGGATTATCAAGCTGTTATTGTCGAAATGGACGCTACAAACTGTTTAATTTGTTATGCGTTAAACTAATATTATTTATCTATACGTTACTATTATAGAGATGGAAAAATACTATCCGCGAATACCACGAACACTACTCGCAAATACTCGAATACTAGAAATTATATTCGAAATTTGAGAGCTAGAATATAAGGTGACTAGAATACAGATGAATATCACACCACGATAAACAGCCGGTTCTGGAATAAAATATTAGGATGCTCCAGAAGAAGGAAATCGAAAGTACCTAGAAGAAAGTTTCCTTCCGCCCCGATAGAAACATTTTTGACTACTGGCAAAAGAACAAACAGTCTGTATCCTCGCTTAAAGGAATTATCTTTGAAGTATTTCAAAACGCCACGAACGTGTTTGAATTCTTGTTTCCTTACATAAAATTCTACAGTAGGTGAGAAGCACTTACAATCATTCAATTATCGCACTCAAGAGTACCTAAAATTTAAAACTACTACAAAATAACAAAATCTTACGTAATACAAGATGTCTGTGTGTGTGTCTGTGAGGTCTGCAGTAGAAAATCTAAGCGTCGTACGGTCATGAAATTTGATACACATAAACTTAATGTATAAAAATCTGATGTGGGCAGCACATGACTTTCCTTATATAATGTAATGAATTTACTTCTTTAACGGTGAAAAAGTGATGAAAAAATCCACGGCACAGTGTTTGTAACGTTAAATTGAACATTTGCCGCTTTTCAGGGCGACAACATCTAAAACTATTTCGTACCCAATTAACTTATATTTTACACAACACTAATTTAACAATTATCAATATTGATATTATCCTCAATAAACCATATAGTTCATATATTTAAACATTTTAATAAGAAATCAATTAGGCATCAGTCTCATTAACTTGTTATCATTTTTGCAATTTTGACGATTTTTTTGTCATTGTGGGGCTAAATATCACCAGATTGGCGATATTTAGAAGAGCGTTTCTTATATAATAAAAGTATGTCCATCATATGACAGAATTAAAAATTTGCGAAACATTGCATCCCATTTGGCGTCATTTTTATCAATTTGGCGACATTTTTAACAATTTGATAATATTTTTTATCAATTTGGCAACAGTTTCGCCAATTTGGCGACATATTTATCAAAATGATGAAATTTTTATCAATTTGGCAACAGTTTCGTCAATTTGGCAACATTTAAAAAAAAGTCACCTATTTGGTAATATGCCGCCAAAATTCGGTCCCAGAATTTCGCCAAGCGTTGATGACGGAGAAATAGGTTATTCTTATGTTCCTTCCAAAATAATAAATTTTCATCAATTAGTTGTCATTTTCATTGATTTAGCATCATTTCGTCATTATCAATTTAGGGACATTTTTTATTAATCTAGCGAAATTTTTATCAATTTGGCGACATTTAAAAACTCATCAAGTTGGCGATATTCCGCCAAATTCGTCGCCAAAATTTCGCCAAGCATTATATGGTCGGAGAAATGGGTTATACTTAAAGTAGATAAACGACTATAATAGCGTCCAAATACAAAACCATTACCCAAAGTATCTTCTCTTATAGTAAATTCTTATATTCTTTACAAGATATTGAATTTTCATTAATTAGTCTTTATTTTCATTGATTTAGAGTCATTTTTATCTATTTGGTGACATTTTTATCAATTTGGCGATATTATCGTCAATTTGGTAACATTTAAAAAACTCTCCAAGTTGGCGATATTCTGTCAAATTCGTCGCCAAAGTTTCGCCAAGCATTCTTAATGCAGAAATAGGTTATTCTTATAGTAGATATACGACTAATGGCGTTAAATTAGAATACTATTACACAAGTGTCTTTTCTCGTGAATAGAACGATAGAAGATTATTTGAGTAACTTATCTACGAGATTGACGATAATAAATTTATCGCATAATATTAAGTATGAAAAGTGAATAGATTTCTCAATAGTTAATACTTTTTATGAATTTTATGTGATTTTTTGATAAATTTATTTGAAAAATATAAAATATCTGAAGAACGAGCGTTCTAAGGTTTATGTCAATCGTCTTCTAATGAAAAATTACTTAAGAAATTATCATTTACATAAATTTATTCAATGTTTCAATTTTTTGATGATTTTTTCAAAATTTAGATGAGTTCTGAACATTTGATTGCGTGTAAAAACAATAGGCTTCCAGTATTCGCTGATTGTGATTTTTATACCAAATTTTGCTCGAATCCCTTCATTCGTTCGTGAGATATCGTCTCCAAAGTCTCACTGACACACACACAAACACACACACATATATATATATATATATACTTACACACACGCACAGACATCAACTCAAAAATGTCCGATTCGTGTACAGGGATGATTGAAACGTGCTTTCTCGTCGAAAACTGGAATTCGAATTTTCGACCCCGTCACAATACTTTCCTTATACATTATACTATGTATGTATATAATGAAAGCAATTATGCATTATACTATGTATATAAGGAAAGTAATATACTATATATATAAGGAAAGTAAATATGTTGCTGATAGCAATACTGTCAGACTAAATTCAATTCCACTTTCATTATGTAAAATGATGTGACTTTTTGAGTTTATGTTCTACGCATCGTATTACACTGACACGTGTACTTATTACCTGCCGATGTTTCAATCCAAGTTATAAATCCAAATAGGTGTTTTATGACTTTTAAATCTCCTTTATTAATCCACATCACACCTATACCATCATTTCCGCTCTGAAGTTTGGCAATATAAGGATTTTAATTCGGTATGTAGGGCATATGCAAACGTAAATACTTGTTTTATAAATCGGTTAAAAACGAAAGCTAATCTGGTATTTTAACAACCATTTTCATATTCAGCAAACCAAACAATGCATAGAGTAACTTGGTTTAAAATCAGAGGCACACAGAATGTCAAAGTTTGCTATGTCCACTGTTATTAATGCGCATGATTACCCGCTGTGCATCATGGAGTTAGAGTGAAGGAGATAAAACTCCTATGAATAAAACGCTTTAAAATGCTATAGCGCTTTGAGAATTATATCTAGCTGTCTCTAGTGTTAGTAAAGCGCCCTTTGTTTCCACTTGACACAATAGAGAGACATAATATTTAGTATGTGTGAGTATGTGTATTTTTGCTTATTTTTAAAATATTCCCTCATTATCAGTATAATCAATCAGTATTTTCTCACAGTTGTAGGATAGAGAGCAGAATATGTGGCCATAAAAATACATAGAAAGATTAAATAATTTTGAGTACATAGGAATTTTCCTTATTATTTCAGTTCCAATTTACATTGCGCTACTCATTAATTTCTATAAAATTGACAGTTTAAATAACTATTTTAGGCCTTTCCCCATAGAAATATATACAATATAAGGGAGCTTATCTTATCCCAGCGCCAACCTGAATTAGTGTCTCAAACGATATTGACGTTTTCTTAGTATGGAGTTTCAACTCATTATTTTAACCTCCATGATTAGTGTAGCGTATGAAATTAAACAGTTAGCTTACAGCTTCATGAGTAGTCGTGAATTTAAAATGATACATAGCGGAAGTTATAACCCACCAATTCATTTTCTGTGTTTCCCTATGATACCTGAAACTCAGACTGATTAATAGACAATCTTTACTTACATAGTGAACAGCAGACATTAACTTGCTCAAACTAAATTTTATTTATATTATTCATACTAAATTTTAGCATTGGTTAACATCATCCTCATTAGTTATATTTACAACTTTTCTTATAATATTATAGTCTACCTTGCTTAACTGAGTCAGTTGTGATGCAGTTGGCGACCTTGTTACTGTCTTCTAGTCAGGTTACATAAATCCTCATATTATGACATAAAAAGTTTACCTGTTGTTCTTTTGCTCGCAGTATTTCATCGAACTTCATGCAGCTTTCAATATGAACTGCTGCCTTAAATGTATTGAAATAAATATATTTAGACCTCTTTTGTCCTCGAAGAATTGTAGGCATTTTTAAGAAAATATTTTGACTTAGTCAGCTACAAAATTGAAGAATAGTCAAGAAGCACATTTTAACGTGCTTTATCAGCGACGATATTTAAGAGAACTGTAGAACATTTTTACGTGCTTAAACCATGACCATTTAAGAGAAGAGTAGAAGCACATTTTTTACGTGCATAATCAACGGCAAAATTCAGGAGAATGGTTAACTTTCACTTGTTGCACAGGGGAAATTTCTGAGTTCCCCCTTGACCCTCATACGCTCCTCCGTATCTGTATGCCTATTTGCTCCAGTCTTCTGGGCGTTGTCTTGCCCGGCTTCCATTGGATAGTTCATGAAACCCACGAGCTCACTTGAGTCCATAATTATTATTCTAGTGATGTCATCTTTCATTTTTTATCATAAATAAGAATCATTTCTAAAATATGTAAATACTTTTTGCGCCACTGTAACACAATAATGCTCCAAAAAGGAAACTAGCACATCCGCCATTTTTATTAACACTTTACAACAAAGTTGAAAAGTGTTTATGACTTTGTTCATTCTGTCTGTCTGTCTGTCTGTCTGTCTGTTTGGATGAATGTTTAAGTTTTCAACTATAATAAATCAATGTATTATTGTGAGAAGTTTTAAAATATTACCGAGGAATGTATTACATTTTAGACATGTTTAAATAAAATTGCATTGAAGTTGGAAAGTGTTTCTTAATCAATGCTTTAAGCATGATTGATCTTTCTTGTCTATCATACCATTGGTTTCTATTGAGCAGTGACTCAATACCGTGCACTGCGGTATAAATTCGCAATAAAATGGGAGATTGTTCGGTCGTAAATTGCTCTAATAATTACAGAAAAGGGATACGAATGTTTAGATTCCTGAATGAACAAAAAAGAAGAAGAAAATGGATACATTGTTGAAGAGATGAATTCGAGAATATCGTTTTCCGTCGCAGTCGGCGGTAAAGGCGCTAAAGCAGGAGCGTTCCACTGAGGTCACGGAGCTGCTTCTCACTCCTTGTCTCCAAGGAGTTTCTCACTATGTGATCGAAATTGGCGACCATAGGGTCAGCCGCTATTATACGACCTCTAAGTAAACGAGCAACATAAACGGGTAATGATCCTGGTACGAAGCCCACTAGTATTTAAAAAAGTATATACTCTAATTCACTTACATATCTCAAAATTTTGAAGTTACTTGGTATGTTATTTATATTTCATACTAGCAGTATAGACGTTCTTCATACAAAATATATAATATAAAGAAATTTTAAATTCACAATTCTCGATGGGCTTTTAATAATAAGTTTTTCTTTTTGAATTTTATAACAATACTAACAAAAAGGAAAGATATGAGTTTTCCCCTACTGAGATAATAAAAAAAAAACACATAGGAGCACAACTTACAATTTTATTTATATAGATATAAGCAAATATGCCCGACATTGCTCGTGATTTAAAATATGCACAAATTCCCGTAGTATTCTAAATAGAGGTTGTTTACACATTTTTAGAACAAATTTAAATCAATATAATTGAGGTTTGGAGTAACAATAATTATTTCTTAAATGTTCTATCCGATGGCCCTTTCTCTGAACTATCATTGTACATCTTGATTTTCAAGATAAGAGAGCATTTGTTAAAGTTAGGAATGGTATTTGATTCTACACCTCTTTCACAGTTTTCCATAGTCCATACACTGTTTTAAGCTTACATTTAGATAGCTCTCTTTTAGTATTCCAAAAGTACAATAATCCATTGATGACACATAAGGGAACTTCGAAGGAATATGAACAAAAGGTAGTATGGCTTTGATACGTGTATCGTTTGTCATTTTTCCAAGAAATTTAAAGGGAGATTTTGATGTGTGCTTTATCCTGCGGCAGCTCTACTCTATAAAGACTCTGTGGATAGAGGGATCGTTTTCTTCTTTAAATAAAGAAGTTAAAATATTATCCTGATAATATGTTAAATTAATTTTGACATTTTTTAAAACTTTTTTTAATTTTTTATTTACGGTTGTACGGAAAGCCAGCATTAATCATGAATTCTTTACTGAAACTTTCTTTTGATTCTTAGAACCAAGATTTTATGTCGTTTACTCCTCTTTTACGATAGCAAATCGATCTTAATTGTTACTGTCATTTAAATAAATCCATGCTTTATCAATTGTCACAATATATTTCCATCTGTCATCGGCTAAATGATTTTCCTTGAAAATTCTACAGCGTGCTTTGCTCTTAGCCACATGTCTAAGCAAAAGGCGGTGAACAAAATTTAACACGGCAAACGATAATTTAGCTTTTATAAAATGAGCTGTTATGAGAAATTTTTGAATCAATTTAGATTTTATATTTTTGAAATACAATCGTTCTAAAATGTGTAAACAGCCTCTGTAGCATTTTTATTCAAGCACTCTATTAAAATATTTAATTTACTTCCCCCAAAATGAAGTATAATAATCTCTGTTCTCGCAATATAAAATTATCTTCACAATCAGATAATAAAAATAAAACATCCTGGTCCCGTTTGTAAACAAATTTAGAAAAAATATGAAATTGGATCAATATATGCAAAAATGAAAGCACTGAAAGGGTTTTCAAAGATATGCCCGTACCACTTTTATTGTGTCAACAATTGGCTAAACAAAATATATAAGTTAATTGGCTAAACACAATATATGAGTTAATTGATTGAACACAATATATGAGTTCATTGGCAGAACACCATACACGAGTATGAAATAATTTTTCCAAAATAAAACAGAACAAGGCTGAAATTCAAAATATCAATGATTCCAGTAATATTTAAACCCAAAGGCCGTAATTGATGCGATCCAGGCAAAAATGCCATGATAAAATTTATTTTTATATCCATTTCTTTATTATTTAATTCGAGAAAAATTTAATGAAAATCGCCTGTCGTATAAACATATTTGATTTAATTACGCTACCGAGCAACATGATATAATATTTTTCAAATCAATACATGGGGAAAAATATCATGTGCATAATGCTAATTCTATGGAAGGTCCGTTTCATATTAACATCTCGACAATCTAACTCCCTGATCCTAGAAAATCGACACATAGAACGAATTTTTAATTTGGCGATCCAAAGGACATCCAGAAAATTTCATGAAATTCGGTGCAGCTGTTCCCCCATGGCGATGAGCCAAACACATACACAGTCAGACAGACAGTTTTTTAATTTTATTTATATCGATTATCGTTTATAAAAATGCAAAAATAATAATTATACAAAATGCTTAGATGGTGGTTTTTATTAAAAACGATTTATCACATAAAATTCCGCAAATATTTCTATTTAGTACGGACAAAACGTAAAGGAAAAAGTTATGCAAGCAACTCAAGTGCCTTAAAGAGATATTGCTGATGGCTGGAAAATGTCCGAATTCTTTCTGTGTTTAATATAACAAAAGGCAAAAATAGTCAGCATTTATCTTATTTACAATGGTTCGCTTTCGGAATAAACACACAAAAGGGCTTCATTGAAGCATTCAATACCGTGCAATGTGATTTTTCCCCGTGGATTAACTAAAAATAGCTTCGCCTCTTCCCTTAAAAACACTATTCCCTTAAAAAGTGTGTGTTTGTATATATATATATATATATATATATATATATATATATATAATACATATATGTATATATATATGTATATATGTATGTATGTATATATATATACATATAATAACAATATTATATAAAATTCCAATGATAGATTAGAGATAAATTGTAACTCATATAACCATAACTTGAAATATAAGATAGCTACATATAAGACCAAATTTAAACACTTACCAAACAATTTATAACTAGGGAAAAGTAAAACATTGCATATTTGCCAAAGTACTTGCTATGCAAGAAAAATAAAGAATAAAAATAGTTTATAAAAGTCCAAAGATATTTTAGAGATTTTTAACACATATGAAATATTATCTACTAAATACAATAAGCCAAAATTAAAACAAAATTGAAACCAAATTCTTATCATCTACTACTACGTAAAAGGAAAGTTAAGCAACAAGTACTATGACTTTCCAAAATTTAAAAAATAAAGTTATAACTATCAAGATATGACTATCATGGGGGAGCTCTCTTCACTGCTAGAAGGCTATGAGCCAATGGATGTCTTCAACGTCGATGAAACAAGGCTATGAGCCAATGGATGTCTTCAACGTCGATGAAACAAGGCTATTTTTTTAAATCTTTACCCAACAAAACAGTGACATTCAAGGAAGAAGAGTGCCGAGGTAGTAAACAGAGTAAAGTACGTATAACTGCACTCTTAGCAGCTAATCAAGATGAAAGTGAAAAACTTCCTCCACATATTATCGGTCGTTCTGCAAAGCCCAGATGTTTCTCAAAAGTGAAATAATTTCCTTTTCATACAAAGCAAATAAGAAAGTCTGGATGACTAGCGAAATCTTTAGAGATTGGTTGAAAAAAATCGACTAATCCATGGGTTTAAAAAAAAGAAAAATTATTCTGTTCATCTGTAACTGCAATGCTCATTCCAACTTCCCTACTCTAAGAAACGTCACTATGAAGTTTCTGCCTCCTAACACTACATCCAAGCTGCAACCCCACGATCAAGGGATCATTTGAAGTTTCAAAGGGGGATACAGATGAGAACTGGTTCGAAAACTTCCAGACGCCATCGACGAAGGCAATACCCTTCCCAGCATCAATGTTTTGGATGCAATGAGGATGACAGACTATGCTTGGAGAAATGTTCCGGAGTTGCAATCACAAGCTATGTTACAACCCCACAAACAGAAGAGCAAAACTGACCAGATGCTTATCAGTTTATTAGTCACCCCGCCCCCACTGTTCTAAGTTCCCAGTCCCTACTGAAAGGGCCAGCGGAAGTTCCGGTCTCTTTGTGGATTTCCCAGAAATGTGAGGTTTGCACCTATCACAGACTAATATTATACAGATCTGCCACTCTCGATAGTTTCGTTTTCGCGGCGGCCATTAGAGATAGACCAAAACGAGGGTTGGCGCGCTCTTGGGGATTGGTTTGGGTCCAAGACGATTTTCAATGTTATAACCCTATTTCACTCGACGAAAACTTAGAACCGCAGACTAGCGTGCGCTAGCGTGGTTTGAGTAACGTAAAAAAGGATTATTTGTTAAGTGTTTAGATCATTTCATTGAAATGGATTGCCAAAAGAAAACTCGTTGCGTTACAGGGTATGTAATTTATTTTTATTAAAATTGAAATAATTTTAGTTATCACCATCCTATATACGTGTTCATTATAAGTATACACGTGCTCATATAAGTATACATGTGTTCATCGCAAGAAATTAGTTATGTGTTATTACTGCCGATTAGACTAAATTCTAAGAAGTAGTGGTATAATTAGTTAAAAAATATTTTCCGTATTTTTATAAAATGTGAAATAATTGATATTTGGGTAGCTTTTTCTTAGTTTAATGTGATATTGTATGTGTATATATTTATATAAAATTTTTATTAAGTGCCTTATGGTGGAAAATTCACCCCACCCTCGGGTAATTAATGATTGAGTTCCACAACTTCGATAGTGCATTTATGTAAATTTCATATTTACTATATGAATGAAGTAAACCTTCTGAATATAGTATTCTGTGGCACCTATCTTCATTCTACCTTCCTATCATCTACAGTAGACAATACGTCGTGACTGTTTCTACAGAAGAGACTCCCAGGCACTGTACTGTTGCTGTGAGAGGAATGTTTCTTAACGGCAACTTCCGCTGCGAAATATGGCCGCTGAACTTCGAATTTGCATAATTAACGCTTCATGCCGCTTCTGAAACATTTTTAACTTTAACATCAATAAAATATTGTCATTTAATTCCTGCAACCCGATTCAATTTTTTAAAAATATTATACTTAATCAACTTTTTAGAATTTATAGATTATCAGTTAAAAAATTTCATGCTATGCATATTAATAAACTAAAAATTACCAGCAAATTATATAAATATCCAACATATTTCATAAATGGTATAGTTAAAAAGTTTGGAATGGTTGAATATACTTAAATTCTCTCCTAGTATCTTAGTATCTTATATTAGCCAGACATCTACTTTCTCTAGAATAAGCATTACCATGTATTTACATCCCCTTATAATTTAGCCTCTATGTTTTCTTTTATCATCTACCCCTTTATTTTGTAGCTCTTACCGTTGAATATCAACTTTTATAACCATTTCGCATTACTGTTATTTATTTCACACGATAGGCAACAGTAGTTCTAAACTTTTTATTTTTTGCGATTGGCAACATTGGTCTATTTATTCAAGGCTCCTATGGTTCAGACATATGCAGTGCTTTTTCAGGTATTCTTGTTTCCTATAATTTTGCAATCTTTATGCATGTCGTCCAAGTTAACAGTGTTTATAGATATAATCTATCACTGTTATCAGAAACATGCATTTTGTGTTCATTTTGATAAAATACTTGGATTTGATGTAGAGTTTTATCGAAATGAACAATTCATTTGTTTAGGCCTAGGGCTTGTCCACGTGTAAAGCTTTAATGCTTGAATTTTATTTAATTTTCTATTGTCCATTCCTTTCCATTGATGTTTGTTGTGTGTCTTCAGCTTCATGACTAGTGGTTTGCCTTTTATATTCCACTTGATTGATAATTCTTTGCTTGATACTCTTTTATTTGTCAGACATCTTTTAATATTGGGTTTGTTTAGTTACAACTTCTCTCTATTCTATCATTGGATTTTCAAACTATTATATATATATATATATATATATAATTGAAGAATTTTTATTTTACTTGTATTATATATACCTGAGATTGATCATTAATAGAAAATGTTCTGTATAGCAGAAGTGAAAGGCAGGTGGACTGAAATGTAAATGTAACAGCAAAAAGACTGTACAAGCTGTGAAAAAAGAACATGATAAGTAAGCATTATAAATAAAACAGGTACTAAATTGGTATAAAATACCCCTTTTCCCCTGTTCCATATGTAAGTTAAGGAATGGAATAAGAATTCCATGTGGTAAAGATGGGGAAACAATTTTTTTGTAACTACACATTAAGATGAAAGTATTTTGATATAAATCATATATGCAATGCAGGTACTTAAGGTACTAATCCCCTTGTTCCCTGCATAAACATACATGGTGTAAATGCAAGAAATGTATTTAAGATGAAAAGTTGCAAAACAGAAACATTGTTTTGCACGATGAGCTAAGACTTTTCTAGCTCCCCAAAAAAAATTTTTGAATTTGAATAAATTGAATAAAGTGAAAAGCATTTCCGAAACCATGTACGTTATCAAGGGCCATACAATACATGTTTCGTTAATGCGGATTCTACGTTTCTGTGTGCATTACTGTAAATTGTATTACAGAAATAATGAACATGGTCCGACGTAAAAGAAAATATAAATTGGATCAGATATATAAAAAATCAAATATAATTAAATATACCAGCGTGTGGCTAAGTATTTATAGGAGAATACAATGTAATGAAAAGGAATAAGAATATATAATATTATAAATGTATTTACCCCTGCTGCTGCTTAACAGTGTAGATTACGTGATACTGACTAAGCATTTACTAAGCTTCAGCATTTAAGTTCCTGATGTATAAACAAGTTCAAATTTAAAACAAGAACTCGACGAGGTCTGTCAGAAAAGTACAGCTTCCCCGGTACCGAATGTTGTGACTGTCCCAAGCTTCAAGTTTCTGCTGCAGAAGGCACGATCTAACGGGCAAACGTCTTTTATTCTGTAAAATTACTAAAATCAAAGGAATTGTGTTATACATAAGTGGAGATCAAAATATAGAATATAAATGTTTGAGAATGTCGACTGGAGACTCCCACTCCAAATATTTCATTCAAACTTAGTACAAACTAAACATAGTGAAAATAATTTGCAAACCATCCGATTGCTTTAGAACGATACTGCTGATAGCTAAGAAAAGTGAAAGGTTTTTTTTGTGTGTGTGTCGTTTATACAACAAAAGATAAGGAAGGGGAAATGAAAGTCAGCCTTTTTTTCCTAAATGGAATGTTTCTCTTTCAAAATAAGTAAATAATAAACACACAAAGAACCTCATTGAAGCGTTCAAATACCATTCAGAAGGATTTTTCTGTATATACCGGCTCTCTTTTTAAATAAGAAAGTTTTGTTTTATCTTATCATTTTTATTTTCCGATAACAACCGTAAATCTTTTTAAAAGAAATATGTTATGAAAAAGAAAAGAATTGCTCATTGTGCTGCGGCATACAACAATGGCATATAAAACAAAAAAAATCAATCATACATAAAGCAAATTTATTTAAATTTCAGTAAAATGCGATACATTCAGCACGAGCGGATAAAAGAGCAAATTCCCACTTTACGCGCATTCTTCTGAGCATATTCAGAAAACAATGAACTTGTGAATGAACAACTATAGAACTTATAAAATTCGCAGCGTATGGAACTCGGTGATCTGCGAAACGTTCACAAGAGTTCTGAAAATATAAAAATTATCTTGATTTGCAGTAGAATAAATGATAATGTCAATCTATAAATTATAATTGCGAGTGAATATGTTTGTGGCGACAAATTACTTAAACTCCGAAAAATATCTAAAGTGTTCTTGATATGTCTGAAAATTAATTATTTAAAATACATTTTTAAATTATTGTAGTACAAGCGTGAATGTTTATATTTTTTATTTTTAAAAAGAATCAAAAATTATAATATTATAACAAGAAAGATCAATCATGCTTAAAGCATTGATTATGAAACACTTTCCAACTTCAATGCAATTTTATTTAAACATGTATAAAATGCAATACATTCCTCGGTAATATTTTAAAACGTATCACAATACTACATTAATTTATTATATTTGAAAACTTAAATCTTCATCGAAAAAAATGAACTTCATTCAAATGATGGCATTGACATATAAATTGCCTGGTTTAAACATCTCTAAAATGTGATATATTCCTCGGTAATAATTTTAGAATTATCATAATACTACGATAATTTATTATATTTGAAAACTTCATCGAAAACAACAGAAATTCATTCAAATAACGTCATAGGAAAAATAACACGCCTGGCTCTCTCTAAAAAAGCAGCATTTCATTCATAAATAATTTCCCATTCATGTCATTCATCAGAATACTATAATAATTTATTTTATTTAAAAATTAAGACCATGGAGCTACACGTAATTAAACTCTATGCGTAAAACTTCATCGAAAAAAATCGTCCTTCTGTTTGTAAAATCAATGAATATTTTATTCATATCAGCTATGCAGACTCCATGAACTAAATTGTGTTAAAGAAATACAGCAATTCTAATACAACTCATTCTACATATTTTGCTGTTTACATTTTACATAGGTGAAAAATAGGCTTCGTTGTAGAAATAATCAAATTTGGATGAGCATTTAAACTCAAATATATTGTAATTGCGTTGTTTCAGTATGTAGATGCACAGAATTTATGCAAAAATAAACTAATTTTAGGACGGATACAACACTCAATATGAATTAAAAAGAACTTTAAAAATCACGATTTTGAAACAAGATGGATGCCATATATCATTTTGAAGGGGGTCACGTAATATTTTTATATCATGGTCACATGATCTCTTCATATAAGAGGTGTAATTATTATTTTAATTATTATTTTAATTTTATTTAAAAAACTACTGAATATATTTCGCTAAATTTTTTTTAATATATTTTATGGAACAGTTTGAATACTGACTAAAATTTTCGAAGCAATTTGTGAATTTTAAATCCGCTTAAAAAATGTTTGAAAAATTAGGTCCCATAGGGCTCAATGTATTTCATTTTTTCAACCCGGGTTCAAACCAAAACTAATTGGGTGATATTATTCATTTATATTCCCATTGGTTCTACAGACCGTCTGAACCACATACTAAAATTTCATTTCGATTAAGTCATTTTTACGGCAGTTATCGTGCTAACGGACAGACAGACAGACAGACAGAATTAACAAAGTCATAAACACTTTTCAACTTTGGCGTAAAGTGTTAAAAATTAAACAGAAAATAAGTAACTTTAAAATATTTTTTTAACTAAATAAAACTTTGAATAGAATACTCATGGCATGTGCACACTTACATAAAATGTTTTCTATATTTTGAATTCGTAACACATCTGAATGGCTTTCACTCCTATACAATACACAAGTTTTAATAATTTTTTGAATTTCAGACTTTTAGAAAAAGGTAAAAACTCCATTTAATCTAAATTAATCCATAAACACGACAGATTGCAACCGAGAAGTTAAAATTTTCAACTCTCCATTGCTTATGAATTATGTCTATTTTATTTTCTACATGCTGTGTTATTAACAAAACATTTATCGTTTCAATAATACACTATTTTTTCCTAACCAAACCACCCGACCTACCCGATGGTGTAAGGTAACTGTTTGGGCAGCTAGTAAGTGCAACCCAACTTAGACCGAAATCCAATCCGATGGATTCCGGTTTGAATTCGGGACCACCCTTCCCCTAATTCATCCCCTCTCTGAGCTTTCGGACTTTAACGATATATTTAACGTGCCCATGCTCTTCATAGACATGGGGATAGTTTTAGGTGTCGTCGAGAATCAAACTCGCATTTACAGTGAGGGATTCTCTCATTTTATCTACTGTGCTATCTCAGCACCCATACTATGTGCATTGCATGTATCATTTATTTTGTTTATAAATTATTTGGGTAGTTTAAAGCAGTGACGTCGATGGTGGGGTTTTAAGAGTCATAACACACACACACACACACTAGCTAATCAATTACATCACTTTTCTACGGAATTCACATTGGAAAACTAAATGCAAACCCTACATTCGTTCATTGACACCACCCTTTTCCAAAATCCTGTCTATATGTATTGCTGTTATCACATGTAAAGACTTTTATTACAAAGTGAAGAAGTAGTTAAATCGTTGAGATTTTTCTTTTATTTAATTAATCATATGCATAAGTAAACACGAAAGTAATTATTACACAATTTAGATTAACTTTCTGTTTAATCAGAAGTTTAACTGATTTAAAATTTAAAAGCAATCTTTGTCTTATCAATCGATGATTTATTTAACATTTCCAGACTAAAAGTCATAAACGATTAAGCTGCTGAACAATTTTAATTTATTCCAGTATTGAAGGTAAAATATGTTACTGCTAGGACATATCCTCTAGAATCATGGATGTACTCTCGGGTAACAAGAATGAGTTCAAATTCCTGGATAACTAACACGTTTGTTTACAAGCAGAGAGTAAACAGGAATAATATACAACAAATAGCTAGGTAACTATCTCACGGAATCATTAAAAAACTAACTGTCAGGTACAGTAAAACGGCAAGTTTCACAAAATTAATTTCACTAATTTCACAAAACAGCCAATACTATTCTCAAAACATAAATCTATATTACAATTCAATGTAGCTCGTATCACGTCAATTGCCCTCCAACTGAGTGATGTCTCCTTTTACACATTTTTGCTAAAAAAAAAAGCGAAACACCCCTAAAAAATAATCCGATCATCTCGAAATTTCGCATGTAAATTCCTTTATACTAAGTATGCAAATGATTAAATTTGCAAGGCCAATGAGTATTAACTTCGGTCATATAGAGTGCGTTTCTACTGCACAACTAGCATCCTATAAAACAGGTTTAAAATGACGGTTTATCTTTGCTCGTTATGAGCGTTGCAGTTCCGTGGAGACACATCCAATAATGCCGTTACGATGTTGCCGAAGACCTTATAAGCAATTATGCGAGTTTGAACGTGGTCGTATAGTCGGGATTCCTGAAGTTGGCTGGTCATACCGAGCAATAGGCCGCCACCTGCACCGAACGGACAGTGCAAAGATGCTGGCAGCAATGGTTGCTGCAAGGAACTCATCGGCGGAATGAAGAATCTGGAAGGCCAAGGTGCACGAATGCGAGGCAAGGTCGGATGCTTGTGCGATAGGCCCACACTGGCCCAACAGCATCATTGTCAGCCATCCAATGTGATACAGCATCTTCCAAACCACCCGTGGTACCTTCCACCATCTCACGGCGCTTGGCCGAAGTGGAGTTACGCTCACGACGGCTTTTAAGATGTCTGCCCATAACCCCTCAGCATCGTCAGAGTCGTTTGGAGTGGTGTCGTAGCCGAGCTTCATGGCTGCCAGCAGGCTAGCATAACATAGTGTTCAGCGATGTGTCACGCTTCAGTCTTTCAGCAGATGATCATCGAGTACGAATGTGGAGCCACCAGAGCCAGCGGTCACAATCAGCTTCTGCTTTACACAGGCACACAGCCATTACCCCTGGTGTGATGATGTGGGGTGCTATCTCTTACGACAGCAGGTCGCCCCTAGTCATCCTGTGTACAACTTTAATAACTCAACGATGCGTTGATGAAATCCTGCGGCCGTTTGCGTTACCCTTCATGGCACGTCAATATGTGGCTATTTTCCAACAAAATAATGCCACGCCACCTACGGTTCGCATATCTGTGGACTGTCTCCGTGCTGTTGATACTGTTCCTCGGCCAGCAAGGTCATCAGACCTTTCGCCAGTCGAGCATGCATGGGACATGCTAGGCATATTCGGGCACACCGAAATGTAGCAGATCAGGAGCAACAAATGAGGAATGCCTGGCAGAATGTATCGCAGGATGACATTAGGAAATATTATCACTCCTTACCTGGACGTATACAAGCATACATTGCCGCAAGGGGGGTTTCACCAATTACTGATTTGAAAATTCAATATGCAATTGCTAACCATTGGTGGGTCCTGCGGTCTTGATTTTGTAATCATTCCATTACCTGTGTATAATTTGTACGCATATTTCATTTCAATAAAAATAGTCATTTTCTTCAAGTTTCATTTTCCTCAATAGTCATTTTCTTCAAGATTTCTTCAAGTTTCTGCTGCAGAAGACACGAACAAACGTCTTTTATTCTGTAAAATTACTAAAATCAAAGGAATTGTGCTATATATAAGTGGACATCAAAATATAGAATAAATAAATGCTTGAGAATGTCGACTGGAGACTCCCACTCCAAATATTTCATTCAAACTTAGTACAAACTAAACATGCTGAAAAGAATTTGCAAACCACCCGATTGTTTTGGAACGATACTGCTGATAGCTAAGAAAAGTGAAAGGTTTTTTTTTGTGTGTGTCGTTTATACAACAAAAGATAAGGAAGGGGAAATGAAAGTCAGCCTTTTTTTCCTAAATGGAATGTTTCTCTTTCAAAATAAGTAAATAATAAACACACAAAGAGCCTCATTGAAGCGTTCAAATACCATTCAGAAGGATTTTTCTGAATATACCGACTCTCTTTTTAAATAAGAAAGTTTTGTTTTATCTTATCATTTTTATTTTTCGATAACAACCGTAAATCTTTTTAAAAGAAATATGTTATGAAAAAGAAAGGAATTGCTCATTGTGCTGCGGCATACAACAATGGCATATAAAGCAAAAAAAATCAATCATACATAAAGCATTGGTTATGAAACACTTTCCAACTGCAATGCAAATTTATTTAAATTTCTGTAAAATGCGATACATTCAGCACGAACGGATAAAAGAGCGCAAATTCCCACTTTACGCGAATTCTTCTGAGCATATTCAGAAAACAATGAACTTGTGAATGAACAACTATAGAACTTATAAAATTCGCAGCGTATGGAACTCGGTGATCTGTGAAACGTTCACAAGAGTTCTGAAAATATAAAAATTATCTTGATTTGCGGTAGAATAAATGATAATGTCAATCTATAAATTATAATTGCGAGTGTATATGTTTGTGGCGACAAATTACTTAAACTCCGAAAAATATCTAAAGTGTTTTTGATATGTCTGAAAATTGATTATTTAAAATACATTTTAAAATTATTGTAGTACAAGCGTGAATGTTTATATTTTTTATTTTTAAAAAGAATCAAAAATTATAATATTATAAAAAGAAAGATCAATCATGCTTAAAGCATTGATTATGAAACACTTTCCAACTTCAATGCAATTTTATTTAAACATGTATAAAATGCAATACATTCCTCGGTAATATTTTAAAACGTATCACAATACTACATTAATTTATTATATTTGAAAACTTAAACTTTCATCGAAACAAATGAACTTCATTCAAATGATGGCATTGACATATAAATTGCCTGGTTTAAACATCTCTAAAATGTGATATATTCCTCGGAAATAATTTTAGAATTATCATAATACTACGATAATTTATTATATTTGAAAACTTCATCGAAAACAACGGAAATTCATTCAAATAACTTCACAGAAAAAATAACACGCCTTTCTCCCTCTATAAAAGCAGCATTTCATTCATAAATAATTTCCCATTCATGTCATTCATCAGAATACTATAATAATATATTTTATTTAAAAATTCAGACCATGGAGCTACACGTAATTAAACTCTATGCGTAAAACTTCATCGAAAAAATCTCGAAATTTCGCATGTAAATTCCTTTATACCAAGTATGCAAATGATTAAATTTGCAAGACCAATGAGTATTAACTTCGGTCATATAGCGTGCGTTTCTACTGCACAACTAGCATCCTATAAAACAGGTTTAAAATATGAACGGTTTATCTTTGCTCGTTATCAGCGTTGCAGTTCCGTGGAGACATAACCAATAATGCCGTTACGATGTTGCCGAAGACCTTATAAGCAATTATACGAGTTTGAACGTGGTCGTATAGTCGGGATTCCTGAAGTTGGCTGGTCATACCGAGCAATAGGCCGCCACCTGCACCGAACGGACAGTGCAAAGATGCTGGCAGCAATGGTTGCTGCAAGGAACTCATCTGCTGAATGAAGGCTCTGGAAAACCATAGTGCACGAATGCGAGGCAAGATCGAATGATTGTGCTACAAGCCCGAACTGGCCCAACGTCATCATTGTCCGCCATCCAACGTGCTACAGCCTCTTCCAAACCACCCACGTGGTACCTTCCACCATCTCCGGAGCTTGGCTGAGGTGCGGTTACGCTCACGGCGGCCTTTAAGACGTCTGCCTATAACCCCACAACATCGACAGAGTCGTTTGGAGTGGTGTCGTAGCCGAGCTTCATGGCTGCCAGCAGACTAGTATAGCATAGTGTTTAACGATGTATCACCCTTCAGTCTTTCAGCAGATGATCATCGGGTACGTGTGTGGAGGCACCAAGGCTAGAGGTCCCAATCAGCTTTTGTTTTACACAGGCACATAGCCATTACCCTTGGTGTGATTGTGTGGGGTGCTATCTCTTACGACAGCAGGTCGCCCCTATTCATCCTTCGTACAACTTCTAACATCTCAACGATACGTAGATAAAATCCTGCGGCCGTTTGCGTTACCCTTCATGACACGTCAATATGTGACCATTTTCCAACAAAATAATTCCACGCCACCTACGGCTCGCATATCTGTGGACTTTCTCCGTGCTTTTGATACTGTTCCTTGGCCAGCAAGGTCACCAGACCTTTCGCCAGTCGAGCATGCATAAGACATGCTAGGCCAGCAGATTAGGCCACCCCGAAATTTAGCAGATCTGAAGCAACAATTAAGGAATGCCTGGCAGAATGTATCGCAGGATGACATTAAAAAACCTTATCACTCCTTACCTAGACGTATGCAAGCCTGCATTGCCGCCAAGGGGGTGTTCACCAATTACTGATTAGAAAATTAAATGTGCAATTGCTAACCATTGATGGGTCCTGCGGTCTTGATTTTGTAATCATTACATTACCTGTGTATGAGTTGTACGCATATTTCATTTCAATATAAATAGTAACTTTCTTCAAGGTGCTTCCCTTTTTTTTTTTTTTTTTTGCAAAAGTGTGTATATAAGCTGTAGAAACTTCCGGAAGGAGCTCGTATCTCGTAGAAGATTCGTTATATCGAAAAGATTTTCGAACATTTGAAATGTGGCCAAAAGTCGTCAAATTGTCAATAAATCGCCAAATCTGGCAACTCTGAACCGAAAATCGTGAAATTACAACCCTAGATTCACGTTATAGGAAAGGTTGCCAGTACGCTATTTTTCCTTTAAGGCTCTCAAAAGAGCTTTCACTGAAGGAATGTTTCCTGTTCATAACAATATTGAATGTGAAATTTTCTTGCAAAGATACTATTTTTCACTATTCTCAGTAGAAAACTCAAATGTACATATTATGCATAAAAGTTCCCTATTCATAAAACCCAACCTCGCAGTTGACGTCGACTGCCTGGGTTTAGATTTTACCAAAATTATATTTAATTAATATTATTTAATACTGTTTGTTGTGTAGGAGCAAAAGTAATTCTAAAAATCATATTTTAAGATGCATAATATTTCGAAGCATAATTGTAAGCTTTTTGTTGCACAAGTAATTGTAAACTCATACTATAATGATTTAAAATTTATTTAAGTTTAATATTAATTTTATTTTCAAACATTTTTGCCGAGGTGGTTGTCGAGTGGCCAAAGGCAAGCGTTTCGTAGCAATCGCTCGACCGCCACGTTGTGGGTTCGAGCCTCACGTAAGGCATGGTTGTTTGTGTTGTGCGCGCAATGTGGTCCGCCCCCCTCTGGTGCGCCTGGAGCAACGTCAATGGACGGCTAAATGGTTCACACTCTGGCCGCTGTAATAAAGGCGAATGACGAAGATCAAAAGTGCCTGGCCATTTGATTAAAAAAAAAAAAAAAATTCAAACATTTTTGTTACACTTGTTTATTTTCTATTTAAGTTTCTGTTTAATTAGTTTTCATCACTAAATAAGAATATTTTTCAATTTATTTAAAAATACTATTTGCAAACATGTAAAAAACATTTTAAATATTTCCGCGTTCAACAATTGCAGCAGAATTAGGCTCATTTATCTTCTTCACATCTATCTTCCTCAACTACATTCCTCAAATAACTTAATTTTTATGCTTCCAAAATTCTTCTGAACAGACCGCTGAGTTCCAGATGCTGTGAACATTTTTTTCCAAGACTCATAGCACTACGGCATTAATTGAGAATTTGCTCATTTATCCGCTCGCCATTCGGGGGTGATATATTTTAAATTATGACAGTACTACAATAATTTATTTTACTTAAGAACGTAAAACCATGGAGGTAAAAATACTTACTAACTCCATGCTGAAAACTTCGTCGAAAAAGGCAATGCTATAAAATCGGCTGCTTCTCTAAGTAAAATCAATGAATATTTCATTCATATCACCTATATTCTAGACTCCAGAGATAAATAATTTTGTGTTAAAAAGATTCAGCAATTCTTATACAACTCATCTTACAACTTGATTTATTTACATTCTGCATACATTAAAATTAGGCTTCGTTGTAGAAATAATCAAAGTTTGATGATTATTTAAACTCAAATATATTGTAATTGCGTTGGCGTAGAATATAGATGCACAGAAAAAACGCAAAAATAAAGTGGTTTTAGGACTGATGAAGCACTAAATATAAATTTAAAAAATCTTCAAAAATCGCAATTTTGACACTGGACAAAAAAATGGATGCCATATTTTATTTTAAAGTGGGTCACGGGATCTTTTCATGTAATATGAGGGTCATTATTCTTTCAATTTTTATTTAAAAACTACCAAACATATTTTGCTCAATTTTTTTTTAATGTATTTTATGGGATAATGTTTCCTAAAATTTTCAAAGCAATTTGGGAATTTTAACTTTGCTTTAAAAATGTTTGAAAAATTAAGTCCCATAAGGTTCAATGTATTTCGCTTTTTCAACCCGGATTCAATCCGAAACTAATTAGGTGACATTATTTATTTACATTCTCATATGTTCCACAGACCGTTTGAACAACAGACTAAAATTTCAATTTTTATAAAGTCATTTTTACGGCAGTTATCATACAAACGGACAGACAGACAGACAGACAGAATGAACAAAGTCATAAACACTTTTCAACAATTTGTAAAGTGCTAAAAATTTATAATAACTAAAGATGGCTATCTGTTTACTTGTTGGTCTGTATAGTCCGCAACGGGAAAACCTAAGAGACGTACGATCATGAAATCTGGCACAAGGCTACCTTGGATCCAGAGAGCAAACAGGTCAAGATTTTTTTTAATTCAAATTAAGTTTCTAGTTTAAAATGTTAAAGCGCCATTTTGAGCGATTTTTGCAGAAATCCGTTCCACGTCCATCAAAAATAGAATCGCAAAAGTTTCCGTCTTAACACTATTGGAAAGATAAAAAAATTGTCCTCTAATAAAAAACGTTGAACTGAATCCATGCTGTCGATAGACAAATTATAGAGAACACTCGTAAATCCACGCAATGGGGTAATTACACCTTCTGAAAAATTGAGTGAATGAATGTAAATAATTCTTGAATTAAATACCAGGCAACATTGGGTACATTTTCTAGTAGAAAAAGAATTTTACTCACCCACGAAATTGAACCAAATTGGTTGTGTGTAGGCAGCTTCCATCTAAACCAATACTATATAAATCAAAAATTTATATTATGCAAAATTGTCGAAGTAAAATGGGGATGGGAGGAGGTGAGATTTCGTGTGTGATTAAAATGTATTTCCTAATTTTCCGTATGCAACAGTTATGTATAATAGGACATCATAAAAGTTGTTTTTCTCACAGAATTTAATTCATTTTCAGGGGTTTTTTTTTTCTTTCACATAATTGAAGTACAAACCTAATTAGTACAAACCTAATATTGCTGGCATCTGCTAATTAATAGAGTCTATATATAGGGTCCATATATTCAATATTTTAATAATAAATTATTAATTTAGCGTCAATTTGGTTAGTTTGGAGATATTTTAGCCAAGTTGACAGTATTTCGCCGAATTTATCGCTAAAGTAGTTAGACGATCTTTCTAATTTTATGTTATTTTTTAGATAAATTTATCTGAAAAACTTGTACTATCTCGAGAACGGTTCAAGGTAGCATTCGAAATTTTGTGTCATTCGTTTTTATAATAAAAAATTACGTATAACATAACTATTTTTAAGATTATTGAATATCTTGATTTTTTTAGGATGTTTTTAAAATGTTATTCGAATATTGACGGGTTTTCCGAACGTATTTAAAATCAATAGGGTTGCAGTATTCACAGATCGTAATAATCTTACCACATTTTATTTGAAATGCTCCATTCGTTTGTGAGATATCGCTCCCACAGATTATTAATCAACGCCTAAACAATCTTAATCAATCTAATAAAGTAAATAGTCTTTAAGTTTCCTTTTATGTGCACCACAAAATGTATTAATTAAATGCTTGTCTTATACTCAATTTTTAACCACAAAACGAATAAGAGGAATTCCATTACTCTAGGAAGAAGCGTTTACCAGATATTTAAGTTTCTTTTTAATTTCAATGTAATGGCGAAGTTTTAAAATGCGTTAAGTTGCCTAATGAAAAAGAATAAGTATTAAAACTTGTAAAGAACCATGCTGCCCCAACCGGGAATCGAACTGCGGATCTTCTTACTTTCTAGTCAACTCTCTACCGTTGAGATACTGGGGCAGAATTGCAACCTCCTATCGTCGAAGTGAACTCTGCAAGCTTCAAACTGGATATAATATCAAGTATGTATCCGTGTCAATTTGAGAAATTAAACCCAATCTAATAATTATAAATTTGAGCCTGTAGGGAACGTCATGGGTTGACCACATCAGATTTCATTTCATTTCCGAAGCTAGAATATTTTAAAACATTATCCAGCTCATCAGTATTGAAAAAATATATATATTTTGAGAACAGTTTATTCTAGAGTAATAAGGTTGATCTTTTTCTCCCCGTCAACAAAAATAACGTGTCAAACAAATATTTAATTAACGCATTTAAGCATATTTAATCTTTCATTTAATTTCACAACTTTTGAAAGGTCAGCACTGTTCCAAATTGTACCTAAATCTAATTCGCACTAAGATAAACCATAAGAGCCCACCAAATTTTGTAAAATTTCATCCCATAGATTCTGAGACGCACTGATAGACAGTTGAACACATACACACGCGCGCGCATAGAAATACTAATATACTAAATAAAATGGAATAAACTACATATAAAAAGCATACACTAAATAAACAATATATATATATATATATATATATATATATATATATATATATATATATATATATATATATTGAATTGCATAGAAAATAATATCGTATATCTGATGGTTCGAATCTAGTGAAAGTTATATTTAGTTTTTACTTAACATTAAATAAATACCCAGAAAAATAACTATTGTTTTCATCTACAAGAGAATACTTTTTGCAACTCTACCCTTTTCCTGCAACTACATAGATCTACACAAATTTATTTTGAGTCCTGCTAATTTGTATCAGTCCAAATCAACACCATACATACATCATGATAAATTTCAAACAACATCTGAAAAGAAATATTTTTTAACGTTTCAAAACGTTGTTGCAGTTTTCGATTTTCAAAGTGAAGTACTCAAATGACTAGTGGATTCATTGAAAATTTGAATTGATTTTCAGAGCTTTTTGATTTGCTGAACCTGAAACTTTTGGAGAAGTGCAGTAACAAGTTTGTATAAAAAAATAATAGCGTTTATTATTTTTACTTTCCTTATATACATAATGTATAAGGAAAGTATTGTGACGGGATCGAAAATTCGAATTCGAGTTTTCAACTAGAGAGCACGTTTCAAGCATCCCTGATCACGAATCAAACATTTTTGAGATTATGTCTCTGTGTGTGTGTGTGTGTGTGTGTGTGTGTGAAAGTATGTGTGTGTGTGTGTCAGTGAGTTTTTGGAGACGATATCTCACGAACGAATTGAGCGATTCGAATTAAATTTGGTACAAAAATCACAATAAATGAATACTGGAAGCCTATTGTTTTTAAACGCAATCGAATGTTCAGAACGCCCCTAAATTTTCGAGTGAAATTTTTAAAAAATCATCAAAAAATCAAAACCTTTAATATAGTCACGCAAGTAGACATTTCTTATGTAATTTTTCCTTATAAAACGATTGACATAAACTTTAGAACGCTAGCATGAACCGTTCTCGAGATATTGCAAATAAATTTTTCAAATAAATTTATCAAAAATCCTATAAATTAAAATATATATACATTAACTGTTGAGAAACATGTTCACTTTTCATATATAATATCATGCGATAAATTGGGTGATATCATTTTCATGTATCTAGCTCGTTCCATGCATGAGAAAAGATACTTTGAGTAATGCTTTTGTATTTGAACGCCAATAGTCATTTATCTGCTATAAGAGTAACTTATTTCTCCTTCCATAACACTTGGAGAGATTTTAGTGACGAATTTGGCGGAATGTCGCCAATTGGCGACTTTGTTAAACGTTGCCAAATTAACGAAAATCTCGCCAAATGTTTAAAAATAATGCTAAATCAATGAAAATGACGACTCGTTGACAACAATTCAATATCTTGAAAAGAATACAAGTATCTATTATAAGAATAAGCTATTCTTTTGCTTTAAAAGTAGTAAATTCATTGCATTATATAAGGAAAGTCATATGCTGCCCACATCAGATTTTTTTTCTATTACTGTCTTTCGTACCATGAATGTTTCAGTAACAACAATTTCCATTCTTCTTTGTATCTGAAATTAATAAAATTACTTTCTCTACGTGTATAGAAAAGGAAAAGGTTTTGTATTTTTTGAGTCGTCGGCGGAAAAAAAAAACACATTGTTTTTAAGAACGTTTCTAAAAGGTTTTTAAAACGTACGTAAAATGTTTTTAAATACGTTTTTAAAATATTCATTTGTCAGGATCTGCTGTAGATAGAGCTCAGACGATGACTGATTTGGATTCATCAACAACTTCCGGAAAAGAATGTGGAGGTTCGCTATCAATATGGGTTTCCACTTCCGGTATTTTCTTTTATATCCTGTTCAAAAATCTTCATTACTTGAAACATCTATTCCTCAAAATTGGATGTGGATGGCGCTTAAATGACGACTCAAAGGAATTCAACAACAAATACCGTATGGAATAAGATAGTTCGCTAAAGATTTCCAATTCCAGTTAAGAAATTCTCTTAAAATCCATTTCCTCGGGATTGACTGCGGGTAAAGCTTAGATAATGACAAATCTGAATTCAGCATAAAGTTCCATATGTGATCGCGGGTTCAATAAGGATTTCCATGTCCGTTTCTGCAGATGTCACTTCCGGTATTTCCGAAGATTCATATGATTTTACTAAATAAGTATGTAAACGAAATTAAAACTGCCCAATAATTCCGCCAAAACTGAAATGCACCCATCATTTGCCGCCATATGAAGACTCCATCATAAATAGCTTGTTTAACAATATTATTTCTCGTATTTTGGATGAAAATTCATCTTTCATCCCTTTTTTAAACATGTTATAAACTGTTTTAAACTTTTATAACATCGCACGTGTTGATATAGGAAGCAAACGTCGAAAGTTTCGTTTTCGCCATTGCCAAAAATAGCTTTCGAATAAAGTGGTCCATGTTAACACTTTGTTAACAATTCTTCACTTTCAAAGCAAAAAACTCATTTTAGGAAACTTAAAGGCTAAATGCACATGTACAGATTTATGCGTTCGAATTTTTATGGTAATGTCTCAGTTTGAAAAATTCTTAGATAGGGTAAGTCTGAGAGAGATGGTCATCCTGGATAAAAAAATCTGATGTGGGCAACACATGACTTTCCTTATATAATGAAATGAATTTACTACTTTTACAGTAAAATAAATAGGTTTTTCTTCTAGTAGATACTAATATCCTTTCCAAGATATTGACTTTTCGACAATTAGTCGTCATTTTCATTGATTATCGTCATTTTTATCCATTTGGCGAGATTTTCGTTAATTTGGCAACATTTCAAAAAGTCGCCAAGTTGGCGACATTCCGCCAATTTTGTCGCCAAAATCTCGCCAAGCGTTATGGACAAAGAAATAAGTTATATATATATATATATATATATATATATATATATATAACTTATTAGATATTGAATTTTCGACATATATTATATAACTATTATTATATATTTATATATTATATAACTTATTAGATATTGAATTTTCCACAATTAGTCGTCATTTTCATTGATTTAACGTCATTTTTATCCATTTGGCGAGATTTTCGTTAATTTGGCAACATTTCAAAAAGTCGCCAAGTTGGCGACATTCCGCCAATTTCGTCGCCAAAATCTCGCCAAGCGTTATGAACGAAGAAATAAGTTATTCTTACAGCAGATAAATTGGCGTTCAAATGCAAATGTATTACTCAAAGTATCTTTTTTCATGAATGGAACGAGCTAGATCCACAAGAATGATGTCACCCAATTTATCGCATGATATTATATATGAAAAGTGAACATGTTTCTCAATAGGAAATATTTTTTTTCTATTTTATTTGACTTTTTGATAATTTTTTTGAAAAATGTGCAATATCTCGAGAACGGTTCATGTTAGCGTTCTAAAATTTATGTCAATCGTTTTCTAATGAAAAATTACATAAGGAATGTCTATTTACGTAACTTTATTATTGGTTTTGATTTTTTGACGATTTTTTCAAAATTTCATTCGAAAATTTAAGGGGGTTCTGAACATTCGATTGCGTATAAAAACAATAGGCTTCCAGTGTTTACAGATTGTGATTTTTGTACCAAATTTGGTTCGAATCGGTCCATTCGTTCGTCAGTTATCGTCTCCACAGACCCACTGACACACACACACACACACACACACACACATACTTTCACACACACACACACACACACACACACATCACTTCAAAAATGTTTGATTCGTGATCAGGGATGCTTGAAACGTGCTCTCCCGTCGAAAACTCGAATTCGAATTTTCGACCCCGTCACAATACTTTCCTTATACATTATGTATATAAGGAAAGTAAAAAGACAATCCTCGTAGATTCCAAAAGATGTTACGAGTCATTGCTGCAAATGCGCAAACCTGCAGTAGTCTGTGATGTTTCTTTTAGACAGCATGTTCTTAATATCCAACCAATATTTTTGAAAATAGAGAGGATTTTATTAAAATCTCGAAGCAAAGAATTTTAGCAGAAGAAATATATTTATCCGAAAGTACAATATTATTAACGTTATGATTTTATTTTTGTATCTTTACGATCCGCAATGACTGTGGATTAAACTTAAACTTCCAAATGTTCGTTAACTACTGGTAAATATACTCTATAACAAAAAAAATCGACGCACCAAGAAGGAGGTGTCCGATTGTAATGAAATTTCGTATTCAAAGACATTTTGAGCAAACATGCAAATGAATAAAATTTGGTGTCCAATGAATAAATAGTGGGAGCTCCTGCACATCGGAACTGCGCATTCAGCAGGTGTATATAAGGAGCGATTCTGAATCTGTGGTCAAAATTTCTGTTGCATTTCGACTGCGGATATCTTACGTCTTTGATAGTCATTTGTGGCACACTGACAGCACAGCGATACGTAGACAACATTCTACGACCGATTGCGTTACCGTTCCTTTTGCGACACCCCGGACTTACTTTTCAACAAGATAATGCCCGGCCGCACACGACACGTGTTGCTATGAATTGTCTTCAAGCTTGCCCAACATTTCCTTGGCCAGCTAGGTCTCCTGATCTCTCTCCCATAGAGCACATTTGGGACGTTATGGGAAGGCGATTGCAACCATCCCGTAATGTTGACATTTAGCCCGACAGTTCAAGACAATTTGGCAAGACGTTCCGCAAGACACCATCCGTGAACTTTATCAATCTATGCCACGCCGGGTGACATCTTGCATCCAGGCTAGAGGTGGACCAATTCTTTATTGACTTCCTCCCTTTGTATATGGTCAAACTCTAAATCATTAAATTGTTCTGAAATTTTAATGGTTTCTTTTTCTATGTATGTTCTTCACATCCACCAATTTTTTTCACAATCGGGCAACTCCTTCTTGGTGCGTCGATTTTTTTTTTGTTATAGAATGTAATAAAAATGGCGTTGGCTATCTCTTCCGAACTACTAGAAGCAGATGGCCAATTCAAAATAATGAATTTTCAGCGTGTTTGAAAACAGGCTGTTACTCGGTCTCGACTGAACCTATGCGTCTGCTTACCGATTTCCATTACTAAAATGTTTATAACTTCTTAAAGGGTAGTCCGATTGACATGCAACTTCCGTTAGATTTTCATCTCATAGTAAGCTCATGTGTTTTTGACTTTATTTTAACGTTGATATGGTTTTAACTTCATCTGAGTACATAACAACTGTGAAAGAAGAAGTTTCTCTGAAAAATACAAAGGTTACAACTAAGAAAATCAATCTGAAAAGAAATATCGTCATGAAATAAAAAAACAAAAAGAAATGACAAAAGAGCCTGTCAGTTTCCTCAGTTCTGAATCAAAGATAGGTATGTCATTAGAAAAATGTTGGAGTAGTGGGATGGACGAATTTGACAGCGATGACCGTGTAAACTGTGGTGAAAATTATAGCATGGCAGAGTTAGAGAAAACTGGCTCCAGTGTATTAGTTGCCTGCGTTAGAAGCATTACAACTGTACTACATATGTAAACTTTTACTAGAGATATCATAATTTAGTTGCCAAGATAAAAAAATAACACTTTAAAACAGAAAGAAGCATTTAGTTATATATATATTATGATTTTTAAAATGAAGGCCATCTCTCCCATATTACTCGAGATAGATGGCCATTATTTTAATTTTGTATAAAAATTCTTCACATTTATACTATACTATCTGATTTGCTGTTGTTTGGGATTAATAAATATTTCGTGACCATAGAAATAAAAAATTTATTGAAAATAAAGTGTTAATATTATCAATAAATTATGAAAAAAAAACTGTGCACATCTTTTCCTGACTTAATTTCAATTAAGGAAATCTTAAAGAACAAAAGAATTTATGTTGAATTTCAGATGGTTCGAATCTTTCGAAAGCCTAATTTAAGAATTTTTTATTTTTCAATAAAATAGTGTTCTGAAAACAACTCGGCCAAAATAACTATAGCTTTAATCGAGAAGAAAAGTTTTCGTAACTTTCTCTGCTCTTCAAATTTCAGAAGCAGTGCTGTGAATTTCAATCAGTCTCCTAACCAACAGCGTGCATACTTAATAATAAATTTCGAACAGCATTTCAAAGTCCTTATTTTTTTTTCTGGACAGAGTTTTTCGGAAAGTTATTACAATCTCCAATTTTCAAAGCAGATTTCTCAAAGGAAAGGTGAATTCCGTCAGAGTTCCGATTGATTTTCAGAGCTTTTTGATTTGCAGAATCTGAATTTCTGCGAGAGGTGCAGAAACAAGTTTGCAAGAAATACATTAGCATTTAGCATATTTTATCAACTTCTGGCCACTAATATTTACTTGCAATATCTGACATGTATATTCGAAATTAATATAACTACTTTATATAAAAAGAAAAGCCATTTTAGTTAATTTAACTATGTAATTATTTCTCCTAGTTTAGAAAAAATTATCCTTACTAAACATGTTACACGCAATTCTTATAGAATCGCAAATGTTGATATTGGATGCAACGTTAAAAAGTTTCTATTTATCCATTGCCAAAAAACATCGTCCGAATAAATATATCCATGAGATGTAACGATTTGTCAACAAATCTACACTCAAACCAAAGAATTCGTTTTGGGCCTCGTTTATAAAAAATGGAGGATGATGGCCAGAATGCAAAAAAGCATACGAGAGATTTCCAATCGGTAAGGAGGAAGTGACAATGGGACAATAATCGTTAACAAGGGAGTTAAATGATAGAGATACAATATATATATATATATATATATATATATATATATATATATATATATATATATATATATATATATATATATATATATATATATATATATATATATATATATATATATATACAGGGTGTCCCAGAAACATCGACCACGGCTTTTATTCCTTAAATATTAATCTTAGACATATATAATAAATTACAAAGTTGCCTAAAAAAGGGTACAGGATTTTATGAAATCGATAAAAATTTTCAGGGGATTAAATTTGAAGAAATACAAAATTTAAATTTTTATACGGCCCCAGTACAAAAAGATTTCCAATGAGTAAAATGTGCCCCATACTCTAATAAGGTGATGTACACAATTTCAGCATTTTATCATAAAACATCCCAGAGAGACTGTTAAACAAATTTGGTGAGGGATTAATCACAAATTTAAATGTACATGTTTACAGCAAGAGTGCAAATGACGCAACGCAGAAATGCATCATAGGCATATCTGTCTCTTATCCTTAATCGATCTTTGGCATGGATGGAAAACATTTTGAACAAGCTTTGTAATCTTTGTGTAAAGTTATTTTTTCTACACAGTGTAGATACTTTTGAATCAATAAATAGAAAAATTATTATTTATTTATGCAATCATTGTTTTCTTTCGTAATTTGTGTATGACCCCTGAAACGCGATCTGCCGATATGATTTTTCCTGTCTGAGAACAAATGTCGATGCATCGAAAAGTGGTTTAAGTCAGCATTTTTGTCTTTTC
This sequence comes from Amaurobius ferox, assembly GCA_951213105.1. Lineage (NCBI taxonomy): Eukaryota > Metazoa > Arthropoda > Arachnida > Araneae > Amaurobiidae > Amaurobius > Amaurobius ferox. The sequence goes on from OX578146.1 coordinate 95,234,338, forward strand.
ATATCTCTGGAACTTTTTATGATAAAATGCTGAAATTTTGTGCATCACCTTATTAGTGTATGGGGCACATTTTATTCATTGGAAATATTTCTGTACGGGGGCCGTATAAAAATTTTAATTTTGTATTTCTTAAAATTTAATTTCCTTGAAAATTTTAATCGATTTTATGAAAATCTGTACCCTTTTTACGCAAGTTTGTAATTTATTATATATGTCCAAGATCCATATTTAAGGAATAAAAGCCAAGGTCAATGTTTTCGGAACACCCTGTGTATATATATATATATATATATATATATATATATATATATATATTACTCTCTCATTTTAACAGTTTTTACTAGATCTTTTTGGTCCTGATTTTTTAAGCGATTTTTTTGTATTTTTAGTTGTGTACTTTTTTAACTTGGTTTCGGAGAGAAACACCTTCCTTCAAGTCACGAATCCAAATGGTTATGCAGGCCCTTTCATCCACACATACGGTGCGTAATTCACATTATCATTCCACTACATCATGGTATGCGTAACCATTTATTTTAACCACAGAAGTATTAGAAAGTTAAATGAAAATAACAGTCTTGAGGGAAACGATCACGAAACAGACTCGATTTGTGCATGTATTGCATCCTTAAATTCCTTTATAAATCGCGTTCTAATTGCAAAAATAGACAATTATTTTTCTTTATATTCTTAACATATTATTAAAAAAATGTACAAAAATGATTTTTTTTTAAAGTAAGATGAATCGCGTTTTTTTACGTCGAAAATTTGCTTTTTACATCTTTGAACAACCTAATGTTAAATAATTTTGGGTGTCTATTTTTGCAAATAATTAAAAACACATTATTGCATTTTAATATTTTTATAACTTTCATCTTAAGATCTCTCTCAACCATTTAAGAGAAACCTCTACGTTCTTTACCCAGAATTCCCATTTTAAATCCCTGGACCGACTGATTCACATATACATGGTCAGACGCATTTTGATAAAGAAGATTTTATTGATTCTACCTAATGTATTTATATATATATATATATATATATATATATATATATATGTGTGTGTGTGTGTGTGTGTGTGTGTGCGTATGTATGTATGTGTATTTGTGTATATATATATATATATATATGTATGTATGTATATACACATATATTATATATATATATATATATATATATATGTATGTATGTTTGTGTGTGTGTGTGTGTGTATGTATGTATATTTGTAGAGACGATATCTCACGAACGAATGGAGCATTTAGAACAAAATTTGATACAACAATTACAATCAGTAAATACAGGGAGGCTGTTGATTATAAACACAATCAAATGTTTTTTAAGACACTGAAATTTTAGAATGAAATTTTGAAAGAATCATAAAAAAATTAGACCCTTCAATGATGTTACATAAATAGTCATTTCTTATGTAATTTTCCAATAAAAAACAATTGACACAAATTTTAGAACACTGGTATAAACCGGTCGGAACGTATTGCACTTTTTCAGATAAATTTATCAAAAAAATCATATTAAATTTTAAAAAATATTAAATACTGCAAAATATGTTCACTGTTCATATGTAATATTTTGCGATGAATTTGTTGACATCATTGTCATGGATCTAGTTAGTTCTATTCAAGAGAAAATATTTTGTATAATAGTTTTGTATTTTACGCCTAACAATTCGCCAACAGTCAATTATATATAAAATATGCTCTTCTCTCCATTTGTCTGCAACACTTGGCGATAAATTTGGCGAATTTGGCGATGCATTTTACGCCAACATGGATTTTATTTCGATGCATTTTACGCCAACAAATATCGCCAACATGGCGTTATTTCGCCAAAGATTGCCAAAAATATAGATAGAATAGCAAAAATGACGCCAAATTGGTGAATTAATTATTAATATATTTTATTATATGGACTATATTGCTTATTCCGGATTCTATCAATATTGATAAATGTTAATTTAGAGTTAAATGAATTCTAAAATAATTGGGTATTCCGAAATGGTTTTGCATTTTTGTCATCCGGATAGCGCCAAATGTACAATTCATTGTGCCGTAAATCTTATACATAATGAAAAAAAGTAATGATGTATATTTATGTGAAAGATGTAAACTGTGAAAAATATAAATTTATTGCATTAAATTATTGTGAAAGATATAAATTTATTGCATATTATAAGGAAAGCGATGTGCTGCCCATATCAGATATTTTTCGAATTGCAAATACCGGTAAAACTTCTGTTGAGCTGTTGAAGCAGCAAATATGGTAGGTGATATTTTATGCACAAAATATCCATTAAGTAACTCAAAACCTTTGTCTGATTTCTCTTTGTGATCATGGGAACTCGAATCCAATAAATTTCCATCAAGGGAATTTTCATTTATGGGCTCCATTTTCAGCTTCTCTTCCAAGCCAAAAAAGAAACAAAGGTCTGGGAAATTACTCTTGATATCAGCAATATCTAAAACCACTGTGAAGGTCCACAGAGAAAAGAGTGCTTTGCACGTGAAAGTGGAAGGTAATTTCGAACGGTGGTTGTGGATTAGATCAAAGATTTACTGGATCTTTCTTTAATAGAATACTGCTAGAATATCTCAGCAATGCATTTGATTAGTTATATTTGGATATTTGAAATTATATTTAGAATTTAAATAAAGTTGTTTGCTTTTTGGTGTTGACACAAATAGTTTTTGGTGTATGATTTTAGGCTCAGTTTGACTTTTAAAACTTTATATTTACACAAAGTCCATAACTCGCTTTAGAGACTTAACAAATCGTGTGCTATAATTCTTTTGGTAAAAAAAAAAATGGCGCGAACAGAACTCAAATGTTTCAAACTGACATTTCGAATTTTAAAATAATGTATAGAATGTCATAAATGATTCTCTCACATTTTCTGTTTTCGAAAAACGAACAAAAAAATATAATGTGGACCTCACAAGTCTTTTTCTTCATAATGCAATGACTTTACTGACTTACCAGGAAAAAAATCTGATGTGTGCAGCAGATGACTTTCCTTATATAATGCAACGCATTTACTTCTTTCACAGTGAAGAAATGATAAAAATATTCACGGTACAGTGTTTTAAACGTTGAATGGTATATTTGGCGCTTTTCCGGATGACAACATGTAATACTATTTCAAAGTACCCAATTGACTTATATTTGACGCAATTCTAAACAAACAATTATTAATATTGATAGCATCATCAATAAGCAATATAGGATAATTAAGCAAATATTCTACATCAAAATATTTTAATAATTAATTCATCAATTAGGCGGCATTTTCATTAACTTTGATGATATTTTCGTCAATCTTGGTCGAAATATCATTAAGATGGCGATATTTCGCTAGACTATTCACCAAGTTCGCCAAATGTACCGCCAGGTGTTACAGATAAACAGTGAAAAGAGCATTTCTTATATACTAGAAGGTATGCAAAGGAATTCAAAATTTGCAAATCATTACCTCCTATTTAGCGTAATTTTTATCAATTTGGCGAAAATTTTATCAATTTGGCGATATTTCCCTCGAAAAATTGCCAAGTAGGCGACATTCTGCCAAAATTTTTGCCTAGCGTTACAGCCAGATGGACGGATGAAAGGACGAACGGAGAAATGCTTTATTCTAATAGTCTATTCTTATGCTCTTTCCAAGATAATGAATTTTCATCAATTTGTCGTCATTTTCATCCATTTGGCGTCATTTTTACCAATTTGGAGACATTTTCGTCAATTTGGCAACACTAAAAAAGTCGCCAAGTTGGCGATATTTTGCCAAATTTGTCGTTAAAATTTCGCCAAGTGTTATGGAGAAGAAATAGTTTATTCTTATAGTAGATAAATGACCATTAACGTCCAAATAAAAAAATAGTACCCGAAGTATCTTCTCTCGTGAATAGAATGTGCTAGATCCACGAGAATGGTGTTAACAAATTTATCGCATAAAGTTGCATATGAAAAGTTAACATATTTTACAATAGTTAATTTTTTTTTATATTTTATGTGATGTTTTGATAAATTTTTTTGAGATATGTGTAATATCTCGAGAAGGGTTCATTTTAGCGTTCTAATTTTTATGTCAATTGTTTTATAATGAGATATTACATAGGAAATAATTATTTGCTTTATTGAAGGCTTTGATTTTTTTTGACGATTTTTTCAAAATTTCATTCGAAAATTTAGAGGTGTTCTGAACATTCGATTGCGTTTAAAAACAATAAGGTTCTAGTGTTTGTTCAGAGACAGTAATTTTTGTACCAAATTGCGTTCGAATCTCTCCATTCGTTCGCGAAATATCGTCTCCACAGACTCATAGACACACACACACATATACTTACACACATACAAACTTACACACAGACATACACACGCACACATAGTTACTTACACACACACATACTTACACACACACACACAGACATCAACTCACGCTTGATTCGTGTTCAGGGATGCTTGAAACGTGCTCTTCCATCGAAAACTCATTCGAATTTTCAATCCAGTCACAATACTTTCCTTATACATTATACTATGTATATAAGGAAAGTAATAATGATGTACAAGATCCATGACACAATGTTCTTCTCATTGAATGAACATCACGTAAACTGAAATTAGGTGCTTTTGGCAAATTATGGGTAAAAAAGAATGACTTATTCACACTCACGCTCAAAATTCTTATCAAAACGCAATTAACTTTTAATTAATATCCCTTAAAATAACTGACTATTAGAGTATTCTTGACCTTGAAAACACAAAGCTATCGTAAAAAGTGTATTCTAACTAATGGAAACTAATTATATCCATGAAAATGATGGTAACAAATTTGTCGTATAATATTGCGTATGGAAAGTGAACATATTTCACAATTGTTACTATTTTAAAAATTTTAGGAAATTTTTTTAACCATTTTTTTTAAACGTAAAATATATTTCATGCTAGTTATTAACAGTTTATGCTAACGTTCTAAAGATTGTGTCATTCTTTTTCTAATAAAAAAATTGCCTTTAGAATAATTATTTATTTAAAATAATTGAAGCTCCAGATTTTTGAATATTTTTTTCGAATATTTATTAAAATATTATGGGTCTTTGGAATACTCGACCGCTTTTAAAATCAATTGGATTCTAATATTAACCGATTGTAATGATCGTACCAAATTACGCTCAAAACGCTTCTTTCGTTCATGATATATCGCATACGTAGATTCCTACACATACATACATACACTCATACATCATATCCAAAATGCTGGATTCGACTTCAGAAATCCTTAAAGCGTGTTCATTCGTTGAATGCCGAAATTCGAATTTTCGAACCCGTCACGATATTTTTTCTGTACAGTGTACTATGTATGTAAAAAAATCTGATGTGTGCAACACATGACTTTCCTTATATAATGCAATGAATTTACTACTTTTACAGTAAAATAAATAGGTTTTTCTTATAGTAGATACTAATATTCTTTCCAAGATATTGAATTTTCGACAATTAGTAGTCATTTCATTGATTTAGCGTCATTTTTATCCATTTGGCGAGATTTTCGTTAATTTGGCAACATTTCAAAAAGTCGCCAAGTTGGCGACATTCCGCCAAATTCGTCGCCAAAATCACGCCAAGCATTATGGACGAAGAAATAAGTTATTCTTACAGCAGATAAATGACTATTGGCGTTCAAATAAAAAAGTATTACTCAAAGTATCTTTTTTCATGAATGGAACGAGCTAGATCCACGAGAATGATGTCATCCAATTTATCGCATGGTATTACATATGAAAAGTGAACATGTTTCTCAAGAGGAAATATTTTTTTTTATTTTATATGACTTTTTGATAATTTTTTTTATAAATGTACTATATCTCGAGAACGGTTCATGCTAGTGTTCTAAAATTTATGTCAATCGTTTTCTAATGAAAAATTACATAAGAAATGTCTATTTGCGTAACTTTATTAGTGGTTTTGATTTTTTGACGATTTTTTCAAAATTTCATTCGAAAATTTAGGGAGGTTCTGAACATTCGATTGCGTATAAAAACAATAGGCTTCCAGTGTTTACGGATTGTGTAATTTTTGTACCAAATTTCGTTCGAATCGGTCCATTCGTTCGTCAGTTATCGTCTCCACAGACTCACTGACACACACACACATACTTTCACACACACGCAGACATCACTTCAAAAATGTTTGATTCGTGATCAGGGATGCTTGAAACGTGCTCTCCCGTCGAAAACTCGAATTCGAATTTTCGACCCCGTCACAATACTTTCCTTATACATTATATATATAAGGAAAGTAATAAGTAATGACTTGAACATACAGAATTCAGCCCATTTTACTTGTAAAATGCAACCATTGTAAAGAGCCTTGCAGCCCCAACCGGTAATTACGAATCTCCGTAATGGCCAGTCGACGCTACTGGGCTACTGGGACGCAATTTCAAACTCTTATCGTCGAAGGGGACTCTCTATGTTCCACTCTCTAATGTTAGATCGACGTGCAACTGGCAATCTGCCTGACCACCTTCTTCTATTACTTTCCTTATATACATAATGTATAAGGAAAGTATTGTGACGGGGTCGAAAATTCGAAATTGAGTTTTCGACGGGAGAGCACGTTTCATGCATCTCTGATCACGAATCAAACATTTTTGAAGTGATGTCTGTGTGTGTGTGTGCGTGTGTGAAAGTATGTGTGTGTGTGTGTGTGTGTGTGTATGTGTGTGTGTGTGTGTTAGTGGGTCTGTGGAGACAAAAACTGACGAACGAATGGACCGATTCGAACCAAATTTGGTACAAAAATCACAATCCGTAAACACTGGAAGCCTATTGCTTTTATACGTAATCGAATGTTCAGAACCCCCCTGAATTTTCGAATAAAATTTAGTAAAAATCGTCAAAAAATCAAAACCACTAATAAAGTTACGCAAATACACATTTCTTATGTAATTTTTCATTAGAAAACGATTGACATAAATTTTAGAACGCTAACATGAACCGTTCTCGAGATATTGCACATTTTTCAAAAATATTATTGAAAAGTCATATAAAATGAAAAAAAAATATTTTCTTTTAAGAAACATGTTCACTTTCCATATGTCATACCATGCGATAAATTGGATGACATCATTCTCGTGGATCTAGCTCGTTCCATTCATGAAGAAAGATACTTTGAGTAATACTTTTGTATTTGAACGCCAATAGTCATTTATCTGCTGTAAGAACAACTTATTTCTTCGTCCATAACGCTTGGCGAGATTTTGGCGACGAATTTGGCGGGATGTCGCCAACTTGGCGACTTTTGGAAATGTTGCCAAATTAAGGAAAATCTCGCCAAATGGATAAAAATGACTCTAAATCAATGAGAATGCCGACTAATTGTCGAAAATTCTGTATCTTGAAAAGAATATTCGTATCTACTATAAGAAAAACCTATTTCTTTACTGTAAAAGTAGTAAATTCATTACATTATATAAGGAAAGTCATGTGTTGCCCACATCAGATTTTTTTTACCTCAGGTTAGCCTCATGCTGCTATTTTTATCGGCCAGATTAGCTTTCTGTGTGGTCGTTGAGTCCACTGAATCCATGCTAGTCGTACCAGTGCTACCTTCAGACCTCCGACATCTTTGCACTCACCTACAAGGTTGATTTGTTCGGGCGCCGTTGTGAAGTACCTGCCTTTAACTCAGATGAAGTTGGTCACGATACGGCCTTGATCGGGTGTCATTTTAAATTTACTAGCTGAATTCTTGGTTACTTGACAAAGTGACACAACTACGAACTTTGGCATTAACTCAAAGTAGCCTTGCTGTCAAGGCAAGCACACAGAGACTGTAGATTTTAATCTAACTTATTACTTTCCTTATATACAATAACGTATAACGAAATATTGTGACGGGGTCGAAAATTCGAATTCGAGTTTTCGGCGGGAGAGCACGTTTCAAGCATCCCTGATCACGAATCGAACATTTTTGAAGTGATGTGTGTGTGTGTGTGTGTGTGTGTGTGTGTGTGTGCGTGTGTGTGTGTGTCAGTGAGTCTGTGGAGACGATAACTGACGACTGCACCGATTCGAACGAAATTTAGTACAAAAATTACAATCCGTCAATACTGGAAGCCTATTGTTTTTAAATGCAATCGAATGTTTAGAACCCCCCCCCCCCATCCTAAACTTTCGAGTGAAATATTGAAAAAATCATCAAAAAATCAAAACCTCTAATAAAGTTACGCAAATAGACATTTCTTATGTGATGTTTCATTAGAAAACGATTATAACATACATTTTAGAACGCTAGTATGAACCGTTCTTGAGATATTACACATTTAAAAAAAAAATTATCAAAAAATTATATAAAATAAAAAAATATATTTTCTATTGATAAACATGTTCACTTTTCATATGTAATATCATGCGATAAATTTTGTGACATCATTCTCGTGGATCTAACTCGTTCCATTCATGAAAAAAATATACTTTGAGTAATAATTTTGCATTTGAACACCAATAGTCATTTATATGCTATGAGAATAAATTATTTCTCCATCCATAACAATTGGCGAGATTTTGGCGACAAATTTGCGGAATGTCGCCAACTTGGCGACATTTTTAAATGTTACCAAATCAATGAAAATCTCGCCAAATGGATAAAAATGACGCTAAATCAATGGAAATAACGGCTATTTAACAAAAATTCAATATCTTAGAAAACATATAAGTATCTACTATAAGAATAACCTATTTTGTTTTTCCTGTAAAAGTAGTAAATACATTGCATTATGTAAGGAAAGTCATGTGCTGCCCACATCAGATTTTTTATTAATAACACATAAATGATAGAGCGGCTGACTGTAAAAATTAACTTGAGTGGAAATCAAGTCAACTATCTGATACCAGAATCTATTTTTAAGTAGTTTGTGATTTTTATTTTTTTTTTTACTTTCCCTGCATTACATGGTAATGTATAGGGAAAGTATTGGAATCATGCCGAAAATCGCAACTCAAGTTTTCCACGGATCTACACGTTTCGAGACCTCTAGAAAACGAAAAAACTATTTTTAGCGTGACGTCTATGTGTGTGTCTGTGTGTCTGTCTGTGTGTCTGTCTGTCTGTCTGTGTGTCTGTCTGTGCAGATTTTGTATCCACTCTAACTAAGAAACTAATGGACCGAATTTCATAAAATTTGGTAGGTAGGTCACTTGTGGGCGAGTCTGGTGCTGATTAATTTTGGGTACGATTTCGGATAAAAGAACTTGTCTTTTTTGCGAAATGGCCCACAAAAGCTTGTATCCACTCTAGCGGAAAAACTAATGGACCGAATTTCCCAAAATTCGGTAGATAAGTTACCTGTGAGACAATCTGGTGCTGATTAGATTTAAATTAGAAAAATTATTGATGCTGATTAGAAAAAAATAACCTGCCTTTTTTTGAAAAATGGCACGCAGAAATCGCCAAAATCTAAAATAAAACACTACGTATGCTCAAATATATCCATTAAATACTTGTTTAATACGTAATTTTTGACGAAGAAAGGAATAAGACCAACCCCATTACACTAGGTCTAACCGTTCTCGAGATATTTGAGATATTTTAGTTTTTCGTATTTTCTCTACGCCACCTATGAAAAGAAGTCCAGTTACCAAATGAGAACGAAAATTGAATTAAAAGTGAATTAAATGTAATTAAAATAAAGAGAACGTGAAAGAGAAAGTCATGTGCTGCACACATCAGATTTTTTTTCCACATTTTGCAAGTAAAATTTTGAAAAATCGGTACTGTTGGTTAAAGTTACCCTTCACATTAAAGGGTTTGAAAAAACCTTACAATTGATACCATACTTAACAATGTACCCAGTGGAGGTGACTTGCCCACCCACCTTCCCCGAGAGGGGCTAATGACTTCACGAACACAAAAATTGTATCGCTGCTGATTTTCCCAACAATGATTGAAACTATTAAGTCTGGTGATCATTAAGCCATATAAAACCCCTTTTATGCATGATTATGTCAAATTTCGTCCTATGCCGCCATGTTAAGAAAGTATTTAATTTCGAATCAATTTCGAAGCTTTTGCTCGAATTTTCAAAAAATTATCTAGTTCTATATTTTTTTTTAACAAAGCCGGATATAAAATTTCGTATCAATCCATTAATATACCTTATACCTTTCTGATAGATCGGACGGTCTGGGTCGAAGAAGAAGAATCCATTAATGTGTGTGGCAGCTATCGTGTACACAAAAAATTGACCACAGACATGCAGACAGCCGAACATCACTCCAAAATTAGTCAAAACGTGTTTAGGAGGTCCTAAAATATATATCAATCAAAACCTCGAATTCGAAAATTTCTTGAAAACAATACTTTCTCTATACTTGCATAATATAAGAAAGTAATAAAGAGGTCTGTATACAGAAACAGACATAAGATTGCACAGGCCCACTCCGTGAATTTCTCTTGCACTAATTAAGAACACAACTAATAAGTAATTAAGAATACAACTAATAAGTATTTAAGAATACAACTAATAAGTACTTAAGAGAATACAACTAATAAGTAATTATGAATACAACTAATAAGTAATTAAGAATACTACTAATAAGTAATTAAGAATACAACTAATAAGTAATTAAGAATGCAACTAATGAGTAACTAAGAATACAACTAATAAGTAATTAAGAATACTACTAATAAGTAATTATGAATACTACTAATAAGTATTTAAGAATACAACTAATGAGTAATTAAGAGAATACAACTAATAAGTAATTAAGAATACAACTAATGAGTAATTAAGAATACAACTAATAAGTAATTAAGAATACTAATAATAAGTATTTAAGAATACAACTAATGAGTAATTAAGAATACAACTAATAAGTAATTAGGAAAACTACTAATAAGTAATTAAGAATACTACTAATAAGTATTTAAGAATACAACTTATAAGTAATTAAGAATACAACTATGGAATTTATAATGACACCCGATCAGGGTAGTATCATGACCAACTTCATCTGGATTAAAAGAAGATACTTCACAACATAAAAATTTAGGTCATCTCCAAAATATGTGAGAAATCTATGACCTTAATATTTTTCTTTCTTAAAACATTATACCGAATGCCACCAAAACAAAATTACAAGAAAAACATAAACTTCTGTTGAAGCAATCACACCGGTTTCTGTTTGCAATCATGGAACTGGAATCCGATAAAGTTCCATCAAAGAAATGGTCATTTATAAGTTATATTTTCAGCTCTTCTTCAATGCAAACAAAACATAAATGCTTGTAAGTTACTCTTGATATCAACAACATATCTTTGATCATTGTGAATGTTCGAAGAGAGATAAAAACATTACTCCAGAAAATGTGAGGTAATTTTGAATAGCATTATGGATTAGATCAAAGCCTTGTTGATTGTAACATTTCTAGAATATTTCGGAAATACTTTTGTTGAATAGTATTTGAATATTATACTTGTGGCAAACCTAACTGTAAAGAGCTCCAGTAAAAACCTCGGCGAAATTATATATTTCATTTATTTAACACTATTAATAATCAAAACAAAACATTTGCTGTATTGAACCAATGGTTGCTGTATTGAACCAATGGTTTGATTTCAAAAATCAACCGATCTTATACTTCAAAATCAAACTTATATTCATGTTCTTTCATATTTCAGTAAAATGTAATCTAAATTACACATACCATTGCCAAATACTATGATATATATTTTTAACATGTGTGGATTGTGGTGAGGTGAATTTTGCACATAAATACAGAATTACAGAATTAATATACAATACTACCACTTACCACCAGTGCCTTCCAGCTCAGGCGCGATACCTATAGTGGGATCCGAATGGATCAATGCATATTGCGTTTAACTAATTAAAAAGTCGATTCTTTGTGGCCACTTAACATATTTATTAGAAAGACGCATGAAATTCATTTGGCACTAATAATAAAATACACAATTACAATTACTTCAATTCCACCCAGCTTGACCTCGGGGTGTACGTTTTTTCATTAATTTATATTTTCAAAATTTCCAAAAATTTGCATTTAATTGCTTTCAAAATTTGTTCAGTTGGCAATTAGCCCTTAAAGCTTAAAGTTCACATTCACACTGGATAATACCCCAATTCAGAGTAACACATATATATAAAACATTTAAAATCAAAGATAAACCACAATACCTCTATACAGAAGGATATGACACTGCAGATGGCTGCTGGTAACAATGCCTATGTACTATGGAAAGGGTGGCAATTCACTGCTCTGGATTTCAGTTCAATAATAGAAATTTCGTATAAGCGATCACCGTCAGTAGGATTGAGACGACGACAGAGAACGATGTTTCAAACAGGGATTGTCCCGGAGATGGGCACAGAGTCCACTTCACTCTCCTCCTCCTCCTAACGTCGGGTTTGGTCCAGCGATTTCTATGAACATGCGTGCAGGCCGCTGCCGGTAGGTCGTTTCCCACCTAAGTAAAAGTCACCTCCTACGGACCGCACTGGTTCCAGTAGATGTCACCCAGTTGACGCATGTCGTACACTGCATAGGGGCCCAGGATTGACGCCCCGCAAAACTCCGTCCTTGCAGTACCACAGTTGCTACGGCCTGGATGTAGTTAAGGGTGCAAAGGGGCCCACACTACGCCGTTTGTAGTCAGAGCTGTGTTATACTGCGAAACAAAAGTGTCGACTTCCTCGCTGTCTCACAAACACCGTCCTATTTGATTTTGCTACGCACGGCCATAGACTCCAAATAGTTAAATGGCTGTTTATGGAGGTTAAGCGCTAACCTGGAGTATAGTACTCCTTGGCAGGTATAAGGCGCCGATTCCGTGAAAACTGGCATATACTGCCGTTCGACAAGTGCCGTCTAATAACGCCTAACTGCGTTGCACTGATGCATTGACTTCAAACAAGTGCCCAAACACACCAGGAGACCTTTCTCCATGAAAACAGGATTGCGTCTCAATTTTACATTTTTTCAAAGTCCTTCCAGAATTTTGAAACGAGGGGAACGAAATTTTAGGGCGGAAGTCCCCCGCTTCCCATTCGATGTTTCCAAAGAGCAATAAAACAAGCGGTTCAATTTCGCCTCACACTATTGGTCTGCGAAGAGACGCTCATTTTCTATGCGTTCCACTAAAATTCGAGGATCGGAAGGTTTTCTACAGACCGGGAGGTCCCAGGACCAGGCCACGAAGAGAACCACACCTCACAGGGGCTATAAACTTCCAGAGATTTGTAGCTCTAACTTTGACACTTGTTACACACAATTCTCCGAATATTTCACAACCCATGTCAAATGCGCATACAAACCAAGGCGCCACAAAGTCCCATTTCGCCTGTGCACAGGCACCGCTATATAACACAATACATGTTATATACATTTGGGTACATGTTACACCTGCCCCTTTTCATTCCTGGGGTAAGTACAGAAATGTGGAAATGCATCATAACATGGATTATATTTAAAAGGTATTATTTACTTTCCCTCTCTTTTATACCCACATAACAGACCTATTACACAAAATTAAAATGTGTAACTTTTTAGGCAGTCTTTCAAACATATGATTGCATTTAAAATCAATAGGATTCTAGCATTCACTGGTTGAAGGCCCAGACCACACGACCAACCCAGGGGTTTATGGTAACAAGTTGTGTGGCCGGAGCATTCACTGGTTGTAATAATCGTACTAAATTGTTTTCTAAATATTCCATTCGTTTGTGAGATATGGCATCTACAGTAGTGTGGAGTGAAAAAAAACTTTTTTTTTGGGAAATTCATTTGAGTTGGGCATGGAAAAGTTGCCTTTTGGCACAAGATAAACTGTGGTAAAAGCATTTTTTCCTGGGTTAATATTTAGATCTGCCCCAAGGCACTTGAAAATTTGGGTTTTTCGACCATTTCGCAATTTTCGGCGTATATCTATAGTTTATGACTTGCTCAGCTACAGCCTCACGAATACACACACTAACATCCATACTGTTGCATTGAGTCTCTGTTTACCTTTTGGACGCTGCAAGAAAACATACATAAATAAACAGGCGATTTAGATCAATGATTACATAACCCAACTTAAATTCCTGATTAAACAACTTTATTTACATAATATCTACAGGATAATTATTTATACTGATACTTTTGGATATTGTTACGAAACGCATCCCCTAGAATCGTGAGTGAATACTCTCGGGATATAAGAACGAGTCCAAGTTTCTGTATAACTTACATTTATTCACAAGCATCAAAGTAAACAGGAACAATATTCAATCAAACAGCACTTAAATGCTCCACTAATTTCAGAAAATAGCTGATATTATTCACAGAACGTCGACGAAAGTGGTTTCACAAAATAGATGCTACTATTCTCAAAACACTAGCAAAAATCACCGTCCAATGCAGCTCGTATCACGTCCATTCGTTAACTCCCAACTGAACTCCAACGGAGTGAAGAGTCCTTTTTATAGTCTCTCTATAGAAACTTCTAGAAATCTCTTTGTAGAAATTTCCAAAATTATCTAATATATCCTAGACTGATTGTTATTTCGTGAAGTTTCTGGAATATTCCGGAAGTCGCCAAATGTCGCCAAATTGGCTATAAATCACCAAATCTGGCAATCCTTCTTCTGATTCGAAATTATAGCAACCGTAGAGTCGCGTCAGGGAAAAAATTAAGGCTCCTCTATATACGAGCTGACTCATCAAGCATATTGAAGCCCACCATAGCTGGAAGTGCAATCCATTATCATTAGCTCTCTTCGCATTTTCACTTTAGGAAGTATAATTGAAATAATTATGGGTGGTTGTTCTGCACCGAACTGCTCTAATCATTGTAGAAAAGGTTTTAGGTTATTCTGCTTTCCTAGAAACGAAGAAAGAAGAAAACAATGTTTAATAAATAATTGGATACCTGGTACTGGAGCATAATTGTGCGAGCTAAGTTCTACAATATTCTAATTGAAACTTATTTTTTTATATAAAGTATTTATTTTAAACAATTATTTTATAATTTCTGTAACTGTAGTATGGAATCTTATGGGCTTCAATATGCTTGATAAGTCAGCCTGTAGTAAAGGGGCTCTAGAAAGAATAATCGTACCACTGTCTTTTGGAGAAAACACAGCGATGGAACCGTTTGGTCTGCGATAAAGACGAACAAGAAAGATCAATCATGCTTAAAGCATTGATTATGAAACACTTTCCAACTTCAATGCAATTTCATTTAAACATGTCTAAAATGCAATACATTCCTCAGTAATATTTTAAAACTTATCACAATACTACATTAATTTATCATATTTGAAAACTTAAAGCTTCATCGAAAAAAATGAACTTCATTCAAATGACGGCATTAAAATATAAATTGCCTGGTTTAAACATCTCTAAAATGTGATACATTCCTCGGTAATAATTTTAGAATTATCATAATACTACGATAATTTATTATATTTGAAAACTTCATCGCAAACAACTGAAATTCATTCAAATGACGTCATAGAAAAAATAACACGCCTGGATCTCTCTATAAAAACAGCATTTCATTCATAACATTTCCCCATTCATCTCATTCATCACAATACTATAATAATTTATTTTATTTAAAAATTAAGACCATGAAGCTACAAGTAATTAAACTCTATGCGTAAAATTTCATCGAAAAAAATCATCCTTCTCTTTGTAAAATCAATGAATATTTCATTCATATCAGCTATGCAGACTCCATGGGCTAAATAATTTTGTGTTAAATTGCCTGGTTTAAACATCTCTAAAATGCAATACATTACTCGGTAATATTTTTAAAACTATCAAAATACTACGATAATTTATTATATTTGAAAACTTCATCGAAAACAATTGAAATGCATTCAAATGACGTCATAGAAAAAATAACACGCCTGGCTCTCTCTATAAAAGCAGCATTTCATTCATAAATAATTTCTCATTCAAGTCATTCATCACAATACTATAATAATTATTTTATTTAAAAATTAAGACCTTGGAGCTACAAGTAATTAAACTCTATGCGTAAAACTTCATCGAAAAAAGTCGTCCTTCTCTTTGTAAAATCAATGAATATTTCATTCATTTCAGCTATGCAGACTCCATGAACAAAATGATTTTGTGTTAAAGAAATACAGCAATTCTAATACAACTCATTCTATATATTTTGCTGTTTACATTTTACATAGGTGAAAAATAGGCTTTGTTGTATAAATAATCAAATTTGGATGAGCATTTAAACTCAAATATATTGTAATTGCGTTGTTTTAGAATGTATATGCACAGAATTTAAGCAAAAATGCGGTTTAAGGCGGATACAGCACTAAATATAAAATAAAAATGACTTTAGAAATCACGATTTTGACACAAGATGGATGCCATATTTTATTTTGAAGTAGGTAACGTGATCTCTTCATATAATGGCCACGTGATCTCTTCATATAATGGGTGTTATTATTATTTTAATTTTTATTTTAAAAACTACTGAATATATTTCGCTGAATTTTTTTTTTATATATTTTGTGGAACAATTTGAATATTACCTAAAATTTTCGAAGCAATTTGTGAATTTTAAATCTTCTTAAAAAATGTTTGAAAAATTAGGTCCCATAGGGCTCAATGTATTTCATTTTTTCAACCCGGGTTCAATCCAAAACTAATTGAGTGATATTATTCATTTATATTCCCATAGGTTCTACAGACCGTCTGAACAACATACTAAAATTTCATTTTGATTGTT
Source organism: Amaurobius ferox (assembly GCA_951213105.1). Lineage (NCBI taxonomy): Eukaryota > Metazoa > Arthropoda > Arachnida > Araneae > Amaurobiidae > Amaurobius > Amaurobius ferox. The sequence goes on from OX578146.1 coordinate 95,251,109, forward strand.
GTCATTTTTACGGAAGTTATCGTGCTAACGGACAGACAGACAGACAGACAGACAGAATGAACAAAGTCATAAACACTTTTCAACTTTGTTGTAATTTGTTAAAAACAAGACAGGGGATGCCAGTGAGAGAATATTAGACGTTCCCAACACTATTCACTAATAGTTTAACCTTCAATATAATAAACTTTTCATAATGATAATAAACAAAAGAATTTATCAGTCTCAACAGAGCATTTTAACTAAAATATGAGAGATATTACATATAAATATTCTCACCCTTCCTCTGTGTGCTTTGCAGATTCCGTGAAGGTGTTTGAATTAGATGCACATAAATACATGGTTGCTGCTCGGTTTGATGGCCGTTGCTGGTGATTTACTGGCTCACTTGTTCTTGTTTTCTCATTATCAACTGGCAGAAACTTTGATTCAACAAAGAATGATGAAGAAAAGAAATGCAATCGTAGGTCCATGATTGGGGGCGAATTTTCCATCTTGCCCCGGATTTGCTATTAGTCGGATGCCTTGCTTGCCATTGGACGATTATGTCTTATTCTTCTAAAGCAACATGTTGGCCACTCCTTTGACCTCTGTAGAGACGGAGATCTTTGCGAGATCAGCCCCAGAAGTCATAAATATTGGGAAATATAAGTAACTAATATACATACACACAAACTAATATACATACACACAAACACGACCTCAAGAACGTTCGATTCGAGTTAAGGGATTCTTAAAACGTACTCTTCCGCCAAAAACTAAAATTAGAATTTTCTACCTCATCACACTACTTTCCCTGTACATTATACTATGTATGTAGGGAAAGTAATACGCATTTTGATAAAATAGCTCTAAATAAAGAATTGGGTTTGCAATATACGCATATGGATTCATTAACATTCCATTCACAGTAATTTACACCAATTTTGAAGTCTCTTTCTCATTGCAAAGATTGTTCTATTATCATCTCCTATTTCGAACGTTTTGGTATGGAGCAGCCCTTAAATGAGCATTTTTGAAAATTACAGCTTTTCCTGAGGTTTAATTGACAACCCCCCCCCCCTCTACGGAACATTTAAAAAAACTCGATTTTTCGTTTATCTTACGAAGTTTCATAATAATTTGATGTCTATATATCGTTCAAAATAAAGCGTTTCGCATTTATTTCAATGATCTCATAATAAGCACGAAACCGATCCATATATAAGGATGCTGTTATTTACAATGGAAATGTCTTTCTTATTTTGAAGAATGTCCCTTTGTGGCGGGTTTTTGTGATTTTGAATTCAAAACATTGTTTCGAATTTTTTAGAAATAAAACTAAAAATGTAAACAAAACTTCTTTAGAAGCAGCCAACACTCTAAGTGATCTTTTCTAAACGAAAAATCCATTCAAGATAGCTATAAATATTATCTTCTTTTTCTTTCTGATAATGAAAGTATATAACTCTATAAAGTCTCATTAAGTGACGGTCATTTTGTAAGTTCCATTTTCAAACTTTTCTGTAATGCCGAACAACATAATATAAATTTGGTAGTTTTTCATGACATCAGCAATATTTTTCTAGTCATAGTAAAGATCCATGGAGTGAAAAGCACTTTACCCCTCAAAATAGGGGGTAATTTCGAATGTCATTGTTGATTTGTCAAAGATTTTCCAAATTCTATTCTGTATTACTCTGCTAGGATTGAAAATGCACTTGATGGGAGGTAATTTCAAATGGAATTGTTGATTTGATCAAAGAACTTCCAAATGTTCTTCTGTATTACTTATTCTCCTAGAATTTATCGAAAATGTATTATTTTGTGTGATAGAATATCTCTTAGCAAATCAAATCCCAATGCCATTACACTAACAAAATGATCTGTTTAATGGATTAACATTTAATAGAATAATCTTGATTTCGGTAATTTAAGTATTAGAAACTTACGCTCTAGTCGCAAGTGCTTATTATCTGTTTTCCTATGCTTGAGGTTGTCAAAATGACAAACAACTTCTGTTAGTTTTAAACCAATTTTCTTTTACGATGAAATAAATTCAGTCAAGGCAAAACGCACATGACCTGGACGACAACTTTGGAAAAATATGACAAACTTTCCCTCTACTGTTAAATTTTGGAACGATTGAGAATTTTTCCATAGGAGCTACTTTAGTTTAGCCGAATAGTGTTGATTTAATTCAGCTTTGTAGGTAATTGTTGACGTGCGAGAGTTCCAGAGATATATTCAACAAGTTTGATGAAATGTCGCCAACTTGGCGATTTTCAAAAAGTTCAAGGAAGAACAGAAAGTTCGAGGAATAACATCGAAAAGTTCGAGGAAGAAAATCGAAAACCCCCGTGGAAGAAGAACGAAAAGTTTGAGGAGGAAATTTTCGAGATTTGGGGATACAATTTTCTTGTTTGTGAACACTTTAAGCATTTAATTTCTGAGTCATTATATATAACTATTAATTTATATCTTTGTCATATAGCAATTTAATATATTGCTGATTTGAATAAAGCCGGAATTACCCAGATATTCGAACTCAGCAATTGAATTCGAGTTCAATATGGTTCAATCCGACACCTCAAGTCATCGATAAAAGTAAAATTCTTTATTTAGCAAAACATGTTCTTTACTCTCCAGAAAAAACGTAGATGTTTTATCTTACAAAAGAGCTGGGTGCTCGTTTTCAAAGTGCACGTTTACGCGGTTGATTTTTTGTGGTATATAGCATCATTTTATATTTCTGTAGAAAATTCTCTTTGTGAGGCTAAATCTAGTAAGGGTATAATTTAAATTTGGGTACAATAAACCGTGTTGTGATGCAATGAGCGCATAATATAATAAGAATAATAAAACGCAGAAATTACCATAGAATCGTTAGTCTGTCACCAAGGTTGAACATGTACATTTTGCAAAATTTATTGTTGTACATATGGTTACGAAATCTGTACAGATGGAACGAAATCGCAGCAATATTTGCAACTCCCTACAGGATAGTATGAAGCAAATTGCGAACAAGTATGGGACAAGACGTAATCAACGGTTTGTCCAACCAGAAATTGAAGACAATATGTCCAATGCCATCAAGCACGAAAAGGAGCTTGGAGACTATCCAGATGATACACAAGTTTTTAATACGACCCTCTGCTCCGACATGTGCACTCTTCGAAAGCAACTCTCGTCGGTGATTTGGTAAAATGCAGTGTCTCAAAGATGACTCCTGCTAAAACCGAACGATGCCGGCAACTATTGCAGCAAGCTCCATCCAAGCATCAAACAGGTTCCCATTCGAATTTCATTTATGACGAGGTTGATTTGATAGTAATTAATCAAATTCGATGAAACGAAACGGTCCTCTTGTATTTTGAATAAGAAATTTGGATTTGTTTTCCTATTTGATAAATGCAGTTACTGTAAGTAATTGCAGTGCGTTAATAATAAATAATTTGAGTTAAAATTGAATATTTATTAACACCCTCGTAATTACAAATTTGCCTATCAGCCAGGTATTCTGGAGTATTCTGAAGCAGCAATCAAATTAGTAAGTTGAAACAAAATTTCATAACCCACTGCTTAATGTTATTAATGAGAACTTCGGAATTTTTATCACTAATTATTCAGCCCCCCCCCCCCATAATAATACGCTGCGTCCTAAATTTTACTTCATACTCTTTAAAAGACTTTACACTTTTTAGAAGAAACCGATTTCATTTAGGTACATGATCGGCCTATCTTTATTTAGGTGCAGGATCGGCATATCTAACCCTTACCTAAACAATTCACTTACTTATTTATTTTTCTTTATTTCTAACCCAGACCACCTTACCTACCTGAACGTGTTAGGTATCTGTTTAGACGGCCGATAAAGTACCACCCAATTTAGACTTATACCCAGCAGGGTCCATACCCTCCTTCCCCTGACCCATCAGCTCTCGGAAGGCCTTTTAGCTCTAAAGATTTATTGTCTCCATACTCTAAGTAAAATCAAAGTTAGTTTTGGTTGGCGGTGAATTTCGAAATATAGTCTTCCTTGTGAGATCCTTTCGGCTTATTCACTGGGCTCTCCAGGCGCTCACTTACTGTTTATTACTCATTCTGACATCTTCACATTAACATATAAGAGAAATAAATAGATCTATAGAAGAAATATATGAAAAAAAAATTGCTCTAACATAACTCTAAATTTTCATTTTATATTTTAATTCTTAAAATAACGAGCATTACAAACCATTCTTTCACATTTTTTCCTTCTCGAAAAATAAACAAAAATTATTTGCCCATACAAATCAGTTAATTGGATTTCTAAAAGGCAAATATATGAAATTTAAAATCCACACCAAAAAAATGTAATCTTTATAAACCCTTAAAAGATATTCCTTAAAACATTGCACCGAAATCCCGACAAATAAAATTACAAATGAAAGTTAAACTTCCATTTTAGCCACCAGTACGTTTGGTAATATTTTATCTACAAAGAAATCCATCGTTGAGCTAAAAACTTTTATCTGATTTCTGCTTCCGATCGTGGAACTCGAATCCCACAGAATTCCATCAAGGGAATGTTCATTTATAAGTTCCAATTTCAGCTTTTCTTCGAAACCGAACAAAAAAAGTAAAAGTTTTGGACGTTATCCTAGATACCAGCAATATCTTAAAGATCATTGTTGAAATCAAAGGAAAAAAAATCTTTATACATGAAAATGGGATGTAATTTCGAATGGCATTCTGGATTAGAACAAAATTTACTGAATCTTTCTTCTGTACAATACTGCTGAATATATCAACTGCGAATTCGCTTAGTTATATTTGGATATATTAGATTTTATTTATTTATTTTTATTTTTTATTTTATTTTTTATTTATTTTTTTTTATAATTGGCTGTGGAATTTAAAATAAAATGTTCTCTTTGCAATATATATGTAAAATTTTCGGTAAATATTTCTTGGATTTCGTAGAACTGCGTTACCAAGCTCGGAAAATATTTCGTTCGGAGATGTTCGGGGATTATGCCCGGGATGTTCGTTGTATAGATGTTCGGGGAGTATGCCCGGGATGTTCGTTGTATAGGTGTTCGGGGAGTATGCCCGGGAGTATTTCGATCCTCTCTCATTTTTTTCTGTTTCTTTACATCAATTTATAATTTTTCTTTATTATTTCAGTATTTTAACTCTGAAATATTTATCATACTTATTTTTGGATTTATTACTTTATTTATTTATCAAATAACCAATTCTTTATTTTACTAAAAGGGAATAGCCACCATTTGACGGGGTAACGTTGCAAAAGATTAAATATCCTCCTCCTACTTAAAGCACTTGCGCTCCTAATATCCACATACACAAATGCGAGCCATTCACCTCTCCCATCCAATATCATTATTTCTTATACGGCTCCCTATGGAAACATACATATTATATCAACCCCTAACAAAGCGCACTTTATTTACGCCCCCTAAACCCCCTTACAGAACATACCTGTACCACGAACAGTGAAGTTCACTCTACCTGTATTTTGAATAAAGAGTAATAAATTAATAATGTCTTCTAGAAACATCAAACTGAATTAATAATGTAGATTTTTGTGATTACTGTATTTTCTAAAATTTAATAATATTTTCGTCGATTTGACGATGTTATGTCAATTTTACGACATTTTTCAAAAAGAAAACCAAGGTCGCCAAATTTGTTGCCAAGTGGGGCGGACAGACAGACAGACTATCGAAACATAATTAATATAGTACCATCTTCTAACAAAATCCCAGAGGCGGAACTATTATTTCTTTCACCCAGGTTTGACACACACACACATACACCACCCCGGCCGTCCAAATAGCTGCTCTTAGTCCTTTGGACGAGTCGGACGGTCTGGGTCTTCAACACACATACACCACACATTGAGGCCAACGGCCGTACCGTGCTGAAAACACCGGTTCTCGTTAGATCACCGAAGTCAAGCAGCATCGGGCGCGGATAGTACTTGGTGGGTGACCACCTCGGAACACCGCGTGCTGTTGGCCATCTCGGGTGCGGTATCCCCGTGGTTTGCGCGCTAGATTTGCACTCTACCACAAATGCCGCCGTGTTCATGCGGAGTACGATCACGTTAAACATGTGGGTCGTAAGTCCTTCCGAGAGGTTGGTGGTAGGGGAAGGAGGGTACGGTCCCTGTGGATGCCTCCCCCACTGGGTTCCGGTCTAAATTGGGTGGCACTTCCCGGCCGTCCATACAGTTACCTTACACCTTTCTGGTAGGTCGGACGGTCTGGGTCTCAACAACAACACACATACACCACACGACCAACCCGAAGGCTTATGGTAGCTGCTTGTGTGGCCGGCGCGGTGTATGTGTGTCTTTCACCCAGGTTTGACACACACATACACCGCTCCGGCCACACAAGCAGCTACCATAAGCCTTCGGGTTGGTCGTGTGGTCTGGGCTTTCTACACACATACACCGCACCCGAAATGTGCCAACAGCACGCGGTGTTCCCAGGTGGTCACCCACCCAAGTACTAACCGCGCCCGATGCTGCTTGACTTCGGTGATCTAACGAGAACCGGTGTTTTCAGTACGGTACGGCCGTTGGCGAGTTTCGGGTGCGGTAGCCCGGTGGTTTGCGCGCTGGATTTGCATACTGCCACAACTGCCGCCGTGTTCGTGCGGAGTACGATCACGTTAAACATGTGGGTCCGCAAGTCCTTCCGAGAGGTTGGTGGTAGGGAAAGGAGGGTACGGTCCCTGTGGATGCCTCCCCCACTGGGTTCCGGTCTAAATTGGGTGGCACTTCCTGGACGTCCAAACAGTTACCTTACACCTTTCTGATAGGTCGGACGGTCAGGGTCTCAACAACACACATATACCGCGCCTTTCTGGTAGGTCGGACGGTCTGGGTCTCAACAACAACACACACACACCGTTTTCCCGGCCGTCCAAATAGTTGCTCAAGTCCCCAGGCTGAGTCGGACGGTCTGGGTCTTCAACACACACACACCGGTTACCTTACACCTTTCTAGTAGGTCGGACGGTCTGGGTCTCAACAACAACAACAACACACACACACACCGGCCGCCCAAATTGCTGCTCTATGTCCTCGGATGAGCCAGACGGTCTGGGCTTTCAACACACACACACACACCTTTCTGGTAGGTCGGACGGTTTGGGTCTCAATAAAAACACACACACACACACCCATAAACACACACACTTTTTCTAATAACGTGTAACTAACATTTATTTTTAAATTTTTCAGATTGTGACTATTAATATTTCGTTTTCAAATACACCTGAATTGCACTTCTATTCCATTTTTTGTTTTGCGTTTTTACTTTTTAGTGTAACACCTATCCTGGAAAATTCATATTTTTATCAGAATTATTATTTTTTTAAATTTATTATTGAGTTTTGTTAGTATTATTTTCCTTGTCGAATACCTCTATTCTCTTATTTATTTTAATTATTCCATTTTACTGGATTTCTGTGGGTTAGAAGGTCAATTACATCACAGTAAAATTTTTATTGGTGGCGATCTATCTACGTTATAATCTACTAAAATAAACCCCCCCACACACACACACACACTAGGGATCTAAGCCCTAAGCCCACTGAAGAATTTCACACACCCCCAAGCATTGTCTTTCATCTCCACCTATGGTCTTTATGCTTTCATCTCCACCTATGGTCTCCATACTTTCATCTCCACCTATGGTCTTCTTGCTTTCATCTCCACCTATGATCTTCATGCTTTCATCTCCGCCTATGGTCTTAATGCTTTCATCTCCACCTATGGTCTTCATGCTTTCATCTCCACCTATGATCTTCATGCTTTCATCTCCGCCTATGGTCTTAATGTTTTCATCTCCGCCTATGGTCTTAATGCTTTCATTCTAGATATAAAAAACATCGATTCTGTTACAGGTAAAATTACAAGTCAGTAACATTTGGCTCACAAAATTCGCATTTTGTAAGAAATGTATGAAAATAAAAATGTGAGAAATGTATGAAAATAAAAATTAATAATGTATCCAAATGATTTGACGTCAAACATATTTTACAAGATATTCTTTCTTATCGCTCTGCAAAATGTAAAATAATCTTTCTTATTATAAAATCTACATGTTATATAAAAGTTTATATTAATTTTCCTGCAATATAGCATATGCTTGGGCAAAGTACTTAACATTTAAAATCCAAATATGAGTTTTGTATGAATTTACCCGTTCTGGCGTACCCCTGAACATAAATCAACAATTTTATTCATGGAGTCTTCATGTCTGTATGTGAATCAGTCTTATGCAATGTGTTTGTTCACTTTAGCTCAAAAACTACTTGTCAGATTTTAAGGAAATTCTTCAATCAAGTGCACCCTGGTACTAAATCGATCATTCTGGTGAAATAGAACTGACCTGTTTTTAAATAACACAGTTCGATGTAATTTCAACTTTGTATTCACTTTTCGTGTTATTTGTTTTCAATAAAACTTAAATTAATGTTTAACAAGAAAGATCAATCATGCTTAAAGCATTGATTATGAAACACTTTCCAACTTCAATGCAATTTTATTTAAACAAGTCTAAAATGCGATACATTCCTCGGTAATATTTTAAAACTTATCACAATACTACATTAATTTATTATATTTGAAAACTTAAACCTTCATCGAAAAAAATGAACTTCAATCAAATGACGGCATTGAAATATAAATTGCCTGGTTTAAACATCTCTAAAATGCGATACATTCCTCGGTAATATTTTTAAAACTATCATAATACAGCGATAATTTATTATATTTGAAAAATTCATCGAAAACAACTGAAATTCATTCAAATGACGTCATAGAAAAAATAACACGACTGGATCTCTCTATAAAAACAGCATTTCACTCATAACATTTCCCCATTCATTTCATTCATCACAATACCATAATAATTTATTTTATTTAAAAATTAAGACCATGGAGCTACTAGAAATTAAACTCTATACTAGAAACTTCATCAAAGAAAATGAATATACTGAATATATTTCGCTGAATTTTTTTTATATATTTTATGGAACAATTTGAATGTTACCTAAAATTTTCGAAGCAATTTGTGAATTTTAAATTCGCTTAAAAAATGTTTGAAAAATTAGGTCCCATAGGGCTCAATGTATTCCATTTTTTTATCCCGGGTTCAATCCAAAACTAATTGGGTGATATTATTCATTTATATTCCCATAGGTCCTACAGACCGTCTGAACAACATACTAAAATTTCATTTTGATTAAGTCATTTTTACGGCAGTTATCGTGCAAACGGACAGACAGACAGACAGACAGAATGAATGAACAAAGTCATAAACACTTTTCAACTTTGTTGTAAAGTGTTAAAAATAAAAATAATATTAATTTAAATCTATAAGTAAAATCATGTGCTGTTCACATCAGCATTTTAAAATTTTTTTTAAATGGGTATCTTTTCTAACAATTATTTTTTTAAAATGCACATTATTCCATAGGCATGCATGGAGAGAGCAGAAAGTAGAATCTATGGATACATGCAAGTATTTTCTGTTCCCATTACAAAAAAAAAATAAAAATTCCGAAAACTTAAAACGAGCAGCAGAGGAAAATGTCTTCAAACACATGTCGGCTGTGGGATCAGCACAAAGAGGACCTGAAGAAAAAATGGCAACTTCTTGAAGGTATCGCCATTTTTTTTCATTTTCGAGGTATCCTGGAATAAGAACTTGAAAAGGAACTTGCTTGTACTCGATTTAATCTCGAGACTTCGAAAATTGTGTTTCCGATGCCCAGCACAGTGCAGTTATCAGAGAGGAAAGTATTTTTTTTTTTGCAAAGAAACTATTTTCTGGACAAAAGAGCAAGCACAGAAAACGGAAAGAATTTACATTCTTTTTCAACCGTTGTAAAGGTTATCAGTTTAAAATATTTTGTATCACACAGAACAGCTGATGTTTTTCCGAAATAGAAGTAATTTTCCGCAAAACTTGCAAATTTGGATTTTCAATAGTACGGTTCTAATACAGAAATATGCAGTTTACTGCTAAAACTTTAAAATATCCTTTACTACTTTTAAAATATTGCATGTAACTTTTTGGCGGTTAATGGCTTGAAGTATGGTTGGTTAGCTCTGTTACTATACGGATATTTTAAAGAGATTGCAACATTTATGATTGAAAGTTTCAAGTTGATCCAATAAATTGCCGAAATAGTTTTGCGTGAATAGCGTCTTGTACAATAAAACTCCAATCAACTTAAATAAGTTTATTCGTTGTCTTTAGTCTCATTTGTTTTGTTTACAACAGATAATAAAATTTATGGTAACTAAAATAAGATACATAATTGGAACAACTAAATCTTTCTGACTTACGAGCTAATATCAAATATATAGAAGTTTGACCGAACATAGTAAATTTTACAGGATCTTATAGTCACTATGTTTCAAAAGATAAAAAACATTGTCCAAATCCAATTATATATTTCTTTATGCCTTCAAAAGGCTATAAATTACACGTTAACTGTTTACAGCTAGCACTTTTGGTTGAGATGAAAACATTATAAACAAGGAGCATAAAGATTGGTTTGTAGAGCAATGGAAAAAGTTCATGTGGTCTGATGAGTACAGATTTACTCTATTCCATACTGATAGGCACATCAGGGCAAACAAAGTACCACATAAAGCAATTGACCCATCATAGTACATAATGTCCGCTTTACAAGGCACATAAAGGCAGTGTTATAATATGGTATTGCTTCAATTGGTCTGATCTAGACTCAGAAACGTTATGCAGCGATAAAATAGAGTCAGCTTGCAACGATACGGGAATTTTTAACCTCCTTCGGAATGAAACCTAATGAAAGGACGCATCACATGATCACCAAAAGAAAACAAGCATATTATAGCAAAAGCAATGCATTTATTAAGGAGAAGCTGAAACAATACATGATTCTAAGCTATAAGGCAGCATACAAGGTACTGGAGCAGTACTCACAGTTTACGCATTTCAAGAGGTAGAAAAGTCCTATAAAATATGACTGATTTATCTCGTAGCGGAACAGGTGGAATTCGCTATGCGTTCAATCAGAAAACCAAATCCAATGGCGGCGAAACGCATACGTGACTCAAAGTGGTGGCCGGACACAATAATCTGCAGGAAATGGCTTATAGGAAATATGATCACCAACCAGGTGTTTCAAATCTTTCCCTGGGGACAACCTCATTTGTTTCCTTTATCTTCAGATACATTATTTATCCCCAGACGTCAATGGATCCTGTATCTACGCAAAGTACGGGCAGGTTAAATTTATCCGAAAGTTCTTCCGAGAGGTTGGTGGATGGAGAAGGAGGAATTTAAATCGGTACCCCCACTGGATATCGGTCTAAATTGGACGACACTGTTCCGGCCGTCCAAACAGATGCCTTACACCTTCTGGTAGGTCGGACGTTCTGGGTCGCAAAAAAAAGACGTCAGTGGATACTCTTCATGGCATCGCTATGCTTCTGCAACTAATCAGAAGCACACCACACCACACTGAAACTCCTTTAAATCACTGAGGCATAACACGCGACATCATCTTAACCGATATGTCTTTCGCAATAAATGTCTCACTCGATAAGAACTCGCACTCTTGACAAGCTATTTCGGGGTTTTTGCACTACCGGCTCTGATGGAATTTACACATATTTGCATAATTCGCTTTCTTGGCCTAGTGGGTACGTATTGGTTTATTTCTCAGTGAGCCAGGGGAGCTACACTGGAACAAGACTGAAACGAGAGCCTGTCTCTGCCTCTTGTCTTGTCTCCTAATGAACTTAGGTGAAGTGCTCTAGCACGAGATTGAAACCAGAATCTGCCATTGATTCTCTTTCAGGCTGCAGGGGATCAGGGCGAGGAGTAATCAAGTAGAGAAAGCCTCGGCAACCCTAACGAAAGACCGAAAGCGTTGTCATGTGACTTCAGGGACTCTTCCCGTCCAGAGCGTTCCATTTTCCCTGTAGTTCAATGGGAGAGGTGAATGGCAAAGCGTTCTTGAAAGAAAAAATATATTTTTTTAATTATTCCTGCTCCCTTAAGCTTAGGAGGATAAAAAAATTGTAGGAGATATTATTGAGCTTCTTGAAGAAATTATTCCATCAATGTAATTGTGAGACCAGAAATAGATCTCACACTTGTATTGTGAGACAGCTTTATGCCAGTAATTTATTGTGTCTGAAACATCAGACAATATCTCCAGTCTGAATGAGCCAAAGTTTACAGCATGCTGACCCAAAGGTCAGAAAACCATAAATTTAGGAGTGTCAAGACAGAGGGGGTCGAACGAATCTTGAGAAAATGTGAAGTAATGAGATTGGATAAAAGGTTAACCAATTGAGAATATGCTTGTAGCGTCACCCTGAAGGTCGCAAATGAGAGAAAAGGAGGAGTGTCAGTCCTGAGGCAAAAAGAGCCACAACCTATGACATAAGAACGACGATAAAAAAAAATAAGAGAACGACACTTGGTTAATACAGCAACAGATTAGCAGCTTGACATTAAGGAGCACGAGACTTACACGACGACTAGATGGATGAAGTGTGACGCAAGTGTTGTAGAGTGTTCAAAGGAATAGCTAGATCAATTTGTAGTGCAATCAGCAGTACGAGATGGAGCCAAATACGCAGAATTACGTCCAGTACAATTTGCTGATGCAAAAATTGTGGTCTATGACCAAAGCCGAAAGTGAAAGTATGTGCCCATTAAACATAATACAGGTAATAAGAAATTTTAGACATTTTAATAATAGTCTCATATTGCCTCTTTCCGCCGGAATAATTAATAAGAATAATAATTGTTGTAATTAAGTAATTAAGTATTTTATGTTGTTAATAAATGCTTTATTGTTAAAGTTAAAATGGTGCAATCAATTTAGTATTATATTAATTAATATTCTTTTACAGAACTCGCGCGAAAGATAAATAATTGGAGGGTTTTATCAGCGGGAACAGCGCAATGTACAATTTAAAGAGTTTCAGGAATACGATCAATTTATGGCCATGTTAAGATATATATGTTAATAATAATTAATCTAAAATGTCAACTTTAAATATCTTTTTATAGGTGCACCACAGTAATTATAAAAAAATATTCATTAAAACATCTTAAACTGCGTTTTACTACATTTTGGCGATATTTGGCGGTTTTGGAAAAACGAAACTGCGAGACCGCGCACTTTGGATGCGTTCAAGAAATAGTTTGTGCTTCCTAAGATATAATTTTAAGATTGCAATCCGGGGTATTTTTTAAATCCCGGGATATCAGAAATTATTTTTTTTTAATTTCGGTATCCCGCGGGGTTAAAAATATCCTTTTACTTCATTTTATAGATAAAGAAGATATATTTTAATTATCTTACGTTCTGATTTTTAATTATCTTTCAATCATGTCACTTTAAGCAAGTAAAATGTAACAATTTTCTAAATAATACATATATATTCGAAAAATTATTCAAAAAATTATAATAAATAAAAGTGTGTTTAAATAATTATTTAAATTTGATCTTAAGCTGAGGAGGCTCAGCTTTTCAGCCTCAATGGACGCTACGCCACTGCCTCCAGGTATATTTATATTTCTACTTCCCTAATTCATATATCGTTCATCCAAGTTTTCTATTCACAATATGTGCATTGTGTGAAAAGCAATTTCAACTAAAATGTAAATCATTATCCGTTTGACAAGATTTCGCCACGAATAGAATTGTGAATTCCCATTCAATACCAATATCGGCGTGTCAAAGTATTCATAATATATAATGTTTTGAGGCTTAGTATAAACTTTCAAAAGACTTTAGGAGAACACTATGAAATATTTCATTCTTAAGGAAGATGCGCTATTCATATGCAAAACATTTATGAATGGAATTTCAGTAACTGTATTTGAATGCCCAAAGTAATCGTTTCTCTATAATGCACATTACTCCCTTCAAAATGCAAATTTTAGATAAATGGCTGAAAAATGTAATTTTTTTTTTTATATATATACATTTCCGTTTTACATCTCTGTTGAGAATACTGTTTCATTGTTTTAGGATAAAGGGACCAGAATATTTTATGTGAATATAGACGGTGCACAGGAGTGGATCCGATGGGGACAGCACATGACTATCTCTACAGAATAAAATTCATTTTTCTCTCTTCTATAAGGCATTAATTTTATTGCAAAAAGGACATTAAATTGATTCTGTTACAACGTATACTCGAGAATCGTGGGTGTAAGCTCAGGATAAAAGAATAACAGAGTTTTATATATAATAACTCAATACCAGAGTCCAAATTTCTGCATAACTAACACGTTTATGCACAAGCACAGCATAAACAAGAACAGTATACAGTGAAACAACACTTAAGTGTTCCATTAATTTCAAAAGGCAACCAATACTATACACTGTAAAACATTTGCAAGCACGTTACTGAAAATTTCGGGGGAATCAGCTGTTCATAATGAAGAGTAAGGTTCCTGATAGTTATGATAATATATATATATATATAAATGCAAAAATAACTTTTCGTCAGACAGAAATGGAATTTTCATGATGGAATTTATGGAATTATGGAATTTTCATGACAGTATGGAATTTTCATGAACGCCTGTAATTGTAGATTTTCTTATCAGTTTGCCGAAATTACCAACAAAAACAAAGTAGCTGAAAAAAAAGAGCAATGATTGCAGAATGTTTCACAGTGTATTCTCGAAGCATTGACGTATTTCATTTCACAAAACAGCGGCTACTATTCTCAAAACATTGACGAATGTCAGAGTTCGATGTTTCTCTTATCACGTTAATTGCTCTCCAACTGAGTGATGATCCCTTTTATAGACTCTCTATATAAACTTCTGGAAATCTCTCATATCTCGAAGAATACTCGTTGTTTCTAGGTATTTCTCGACCTTCGAAAAGTCGCCAAATGTCGCTAAATTGAAGATAAATCGCCAAATCCCGGCAACTCTCCTCAGAGCTTCAGGATCTGGCAAGCCTGGATTCATGTCATAGAAAAGGTTGCCCGTTGACAGGTGCTTTTTCGGTCTGGTATTGAAAAAGGACTTCAGTGAGGAAGGGAATTTTACACTTTCGAAACAATACTAATCCGAAGTTAACTTGCTCTGGAAAATGCTGCTAAAAATACATTAAAAATTTAACCAAGACAAAACTAAATACATATCTTTTACCAGAAGTGTTTACTTGGGTTACTCGTATTTTGAGGCTAGTTTGTACGAATTTGCATATTAACTACCTGATTTGTACGATTCGAGTATATTAACTACCTGGGTTCAAATAAACAGTAAAAATAATGTTAGTTTTGAAATTCAAAAACGAATTATTGCTGCAAATGAATTATTGCTGCTTTCATGGATTATTATTTTTTTTTCATATCACACCTGAGTGGGAGAAGAACAAAATTGCAACCATATAAAGTACCAGCTAGGTGCATATTTTCACAGTGTATGTTTTGCAAAGGAAGCAATGCAGCAAAATAATTTTATTCCCTCTAAAATACTTCAATTATTTTGACAGTGTAATAAAGATTATGGTACGTATTTCCTTTTTATATTCATCCACTATTTTGTTGAAGTAATGTTATCTTTAAGAAGTTCCTAACTGCTCCTGCTCTTCTTGCTCTGAATAATTTACAATGTACTTTTAGCATACTTCATAAATGTGAAGAACAAAAGAAAATTAAATTTTTACTAGGTGTTGATTTTGAAAAAGCTTGTTCTAACATGTCGCTTCGGTTTACCACACACATTTAACCCTCCGGGCGTAATAGAACTTGATGTTTACATTAAAGTTTTTGTCGTCCGAAATTCTTTTCGGGAAAGTAGCATTTTTATCCCTTTAAAGTGATTTTGGTAGAGAAACTTTTCGAATAAGTTCTTATAACAATTTGCACTCGAAAATTTTTAGAGAAAATATGAAGTTGGATAGTTCGAAAATTACACATTTTAAAATTGCCTTAGTATTTAGATTTCTTTGACATGTTTTCCATACGATATTATCTTTTATATCAAACTTAATCCAGTTCTTTCTAGAAGTTTAATAGATTTATTTCTATGGTTAAAATGTTACGCTGTTAAATTTAAAACTATCGAACAAAAATAAGCAGAAATAAGTAGGTATGTGGTACATTGATGTTCCTGTGATTTCCCGCACATTTTGACGCCTGTATGGGCAAAAATAGTTCTAATTTTAAATGCGCAATTTGAACATAATTCCATCCCCTTATACTTAGTCCATCATTTAACTATTATAACATGCTTAATTTAGTGTCAATAGGAAATTAAGAAGAATGAAAAGCTAAATAAAGATCAAAAACTCAATCAAACAAGGTGGAAATCGAAATCTTCAACCAAAAAAAAAAATTAAAAATAAGAAAAACACATAATTTTGTTCTACATACATTATCTTGCAAAAATTGCAACCTCTCGGAAAACGGCGAAAAAAAAATGCCGTACTTAAGTAAAAGGCATCAATTTTCCAGACAAAGAAGCAAAAAGTATATTTTACTTATTATTATTTATTTTATTTATTAAAATTTATTAAATGAATTAAGTTCATAACTATATTTTACATATCAGATATTGCAAAGAAATAGGCCTTCTCAAGACACTTTTTTCTGTATTGTGCACAAATTAGGGACGGTCATCCCTCTACAGCTTTATACAGAGAGAACAACCGACATTTGCGGCACACAAAACATCGTCTTTCCGTACTCAGATTTTTCTTCGTATCTTAACCATTTTCACATTTATGAAATATACTACTGACGTAATCACACTTAACGTAATAACTTACTTTCTATGACAAATTTGATGTTACTTGGTTGAGTAATTTTGGAAATACTACAAAAAGATGCAACATTTTCCTGCGCGCTCTTCGCCCGAAAGAATAATTTTTTTACTGGTCACTTACTAAAACTTACCAGCCAAATAAAAATATTAATAAACTTAAAACTTGTTTAAATTTAACAAGGAAAAGAATAAATATAAAGCCCACTACACATGTGAACTTTTTATTCCCACTGCTCCAAATCAGTACTCCTCGCCTGAGTCCCAGCTTTTCCTCACTTTATAGATTCAATCGCGAAAATCGGGTATTAAAAAATTGAAATAAATTTTTTTTAAATATATTGCCAACATGTTAATCACTGGGAAACATATGTAGTGCATGTTATGGGGGAAATGTTATGAAATCAACCTTTTTTAGTGAAGCGTCTACCTGTTCCTGCAGAAGCATCATTCACACCACATTTCTTTTCATTTGGAAATGCGGACGAGTGTCAGCTTCGCCTTAAATTTAGATGTCAAATATTTCCTAAGATCCCACGAAAATTTTATTCGCCATAATGGCGTATGTTCTTAAAATTTTACACACCATTTAGCAACCGGCCACACATTAAGCTGTCATAAGCCTTAGGGTTCGTCGTGTGATCTGGGTCTTCAACACCATTTAGCAAAGGGCGCAGTAGCCCAGGGGTTAGAGCGCGGAAATTGCACTCGGTAGTCCCGGGTTCGATTCCCTCCGCCTGCCAAAACTGCCGCAGTGTTCACGCGGTGTACGATCACGTTAAACATGTGAGTCCGTATGTCCTTCCGAGAGGTTGGTGGTAGGGGAAGGAGGGTACGGTCCCTGTGTATGCCTCACCCACTGGGTTCCGGTCTACATTGGGTGGCTCTTACTGGCCGTCCAAACAGTTACCTTACACCTTTCTGGTAGGTCAAACGGTCTGGGTCTCAACAACAACCTCAAAGGGCTACGGATCAGCCCACAGAGACTACGAATTAAAATTCAAACTTATTAACTGAATAAAACACATACAACATTGAACTTATGTAAGTATCCATACCGAGCGTGATAATACTCCAAAAACTCACACTCTACCGCTGTCCACTTAAAATAACACAAAGATTACCTAAATGAAATCTGACTAATTCAAAGCTGATAAACTTTTTTATTATATATTTCTAAAATAGAAAAAAAAGCTTTAGAGTATTTTTTGAATGATTAATTAAATCAATTCCTTTATTCAATTCTAAAGAAACAGAAAACCAGTACTGTTATGCTTTTAGCCATTAAAATAATGTCATAGTAGTAGTAGTTATAGTTACCTCTGTAGTCATAGTTACTACCTCTGATCAACAGCCATTAATATTCCCGACTTCCAGCAGGAGGATCCTACGATGCACGCTATAACTTCTCTTCACCGCACACACCACACTGTTGATAAATCGACTTTCTCTCTTCAATTCGAACAGAAAGTTTTATCCTGCCTCTACTTTCCTGATTGATCATTTTAACAAAAAATGTTTGTTATTGACAAAGAAACGTATATCTCAAAACGTAAAATGAGGGAAATAATAACTAAATGGTTATTGAAATCTCCCACGGGTTGTGTATTGTTGCAAACGTGCAATGTTTCATTTGGCGCCTCCTCTTTCGTCTGTCTAGTCATCACCATATACGCTTATCAAGTTTCCAGAAATCCCACTTCTGTCACCAATTTGTTACGACACGTATTCTCTAGAATGGTGGGTGTATACGCAGGATACAAGAAAGAGTCCAAGTTTTGGGATAACTTACTTTTATTCACAAGCAGTGGCGGTGCGTGCATAGGCACTGCGGGAGCGACAGTGCTCTCTCTCCCTCGCAGACTCGCGTGCAGCTTCCTATTTGCGCATGCGCACAACAATCAAGCACCACGCCGCTGGAACTGTGAAGCGTAGTGTTTGACGGTTGTGCGCATGCGCAAATAGGAAGCTGCACGCGAGGCTGCGAGGGAGAGAGAGCACTGTCGCTCCCGCAGTGCCGCTGTGCCGCAGTGCCTATGCACGCACCGCCACTGTCACAAGCACAAAGTAAACAGGAACAGTACATAATCAAACAACACTTAAATGCCCCACTAATTTCACAGAATAACTGACATTATTCACAGAATGTTGACGTAATAATTTCATAAACAGCTGCTACTATTTTCAAAACATTTACAAAAATCACAGACCAATGTAGTTTGTGTCACGTCAACTCCACTGCAACGGAGGGGTGAGTCCTCCCTTTTATAGTCTCTCCATAGAAACGTCTGGAAATCTCTATATTTCAAAGAATTATCGTTATTTTGAGAAGTTTTTGAAACATTCTGCAAGTCGCCAAATGTGCGATAAATCGCCAAATCTAGAAACCCTTCTTCTAACTGGGATATCCTGAAAACCCTGGGCTCACGTCACGCTGAGGTCTTAAACTATATTTTCTTTACCTGGCCTTCGAGACAGGCGAAAAAAAGAGGCGCCAAACGGAACACTGCACGTTAACAACAATATTCACTCTTCAGTTATAGTGTCAAAACCTTACAGCCATACATGCACAAAGACGGCCATTTTTCCAGAAGAGTTCGAAATGGATTAAAGTCATGAAACGTACACTCACTTCCAAAAGTTATGCACGCAATCCAAATTTTCATTTTTCGAAAGCGTATTTGAATTTGAGTGGCTGAAAATCGCTTCGGATGTAGATGGCAGTATGCAAATATCGTATGTTACAGCCAATCGCGATTGACTGTCCGGATATATGCTAATTAGACAATCGTTAAAGACGCCAGCATTCTGAAGGGTTTGAGGAGGTGCATTTAAATGCTGATACAAAGTGTTCATAACTTTTGTACGATTATTTTTGATGATATTCGTCTTTCTATAACTGATAGAAGACGAATAACAAATAGTGAGCGCTAACGTGCTGTCGGACGCATTAAAGCAGAACAGTCAATCAAATATATCGCTATTTTCTTTGACGTTGATCATTCGGTAATTTCTAAATTATCGAAACAATTTCAAACAAGTCAAACAGTTGTCCGGAGTCCTGTTCCCGGTCGTCCAAGGGTTACCTTTCCCTCTGATGATCGGTATATTGCTATAGTAGCCAAGCGGAATCGACGAGCGACCTCCACAACTGTTACATCCATGGTTGCAAAGGCACTTGGTGAGACAATATCTGACAGCACTGTGCGTCGAAGACTCCACGTGAAGGGACTGTAGGCCCGAGTACCACGTTTTTGTGTTCCACTAACCGTCCAAGCCATAGGAGCAAGATTACAGTGGTGTTGTCAACATGTCAATTGGACTGTCTCAAATTGGTGCAACGTCCTGTTCACGGACGAGTCCAGATTTGCCCTGAAATAAGATGATAAGCGTGTAAAGGTTTGGAGAGGACGAGGCAGACGCAATCAGACCAAGAACATCATCGAATATCACGCATTCAGAGGTGGCAGCGTCATGATGTGGGCTGGAATTTCAATGAGATATTGCACATCTTTAAAGGCGATTCTATGACGGCTGCGCGATATCGAAATAAAGTCCTAGATCCCATTACGAGACACTAAGCTGCAGCAGTTGGTCATGATTTTCTCCTTATGGACTATAATGCCCGTCTCCATCTAGCTAACATCGTTGACGAATACCTGAAAAGTGAGGGCATTTCTGGTATGGAGTGGCCGACGTATTCTCCCGGCCTTAATCCCATTGAAAACTTTTGGGATGCCCTCAGGCGTACTGTCTCTGCACGTTTACCTCCTCCAGCCAGTCTCAGAGAGTTGGAAATTGCCCTATTGAAGGAATAGCCATTGCTCGCATCTGCGATGGTTGATCACCTCATTAAAAGCATGGAAAATCGTTGTAAAGTTTGTGTGAAGGTCTGGGGTGCTCACATACAATATTAATGAAAGTTTTGTTTGGTCTGTTTGCCTTTAAACATCATTTTGTTAATGATACAAATGTAACGTCATCGTATAACTCACGAAAAGTGAATATATTTTTCATCTTTGTACATAATTCTTGTTTTCTTTAATGCATAAACACATTTGTTACCTTCATGTACAATTTTAAGTTAATCAAATCTTTACTTTTCCATTTTTGTTGATTTTACCGTCCGTGCTTAACTTTTGGAAGCCAGTGTACTTATTCGTCAAAATCACGAATTCGAAACAATACTTTCTCTGTACAATAATACAAGAATGTAAAACCGTAACGTACATATTGTAATTTTCAGATCAAAATTAAAACTAATCCTAATCATTTAGAAGCTTCTTATATGATTAAAATCAAGATTAAAATATACATGTTTGCCGTTGGACTTTAATTTTAAACATGGAAATAATTGAAAATTAAATATTTATTGCACTTTAATTTTATGAAGGATTATTTAAAATTCTCAAGTTTCAGTTTCAATTATTTTAATGGGAAAGCATAGCGGTATTGACTTTCTTTTTCCTAAGAATTGAATTGAAGAAAAATTGATTTAATTATTCATTTAAAAGACATTCTAAAGTGGGTTTTTTTTTTTTTTTTTAGAAAGATATAACAAACAAATTACTTTAATGAATCAGCTTTAAAATGATTCATTATTCATTACAGATGGCAAAAAAAATTTAAATACGAAACAGTTTTTGCGAAATTTTTTTCCTTGAAACATCTATGCTCAAGATCTATTATAGATAGATCTCAGATGATGACTGATTTTGATTCGGCACCATATTCAGGAGCAGAATGAGGTTGGGACGCGAGGTTCACTAAAGATTTCCATTTCCGTTTCTTTTTCCACTTCCGGTTAAAAAAAATTAAACATCTATTTTTCAAGATTGTCTAAATATATAGCTTAGACAATGATATGAATTTATCATTAAATTATCAAAGCATTTTCTTAAAACATTTTCTTAAAACATTGACTATAAATAGAACGTATATGGTAACTAATATGGATTCAGTAAATTGCAGTTGCAGGTAGAGTTGGTAGCTTTGTAAGGATTAACAATTTCTATTCTCGGCTTCTTATTTTTCAAGCAATGTCTTCCCCGGGGAAAGAAGACTCTAAAATGAAATAGTGTGGAAATGAAGGCTCTGCTATAATTACTTACCCTGTATTATTATGAATAGGAAAAGTGTTGTAATGGGGTCGAAAATTATAATTCGCGTTTTCGACAGAAAAGCACGTTTCAAGCATTCCTGAACTCAAATCGATCGTTTTTGAGGTGATGTCTCTGTGTGTGTGGAAGTGATATCTCAAGAACGAATGGAGTGTTTCGAACAAAATTTGGTGCAAAAATTACAATCAATGAATACTGGAATCCTATTGATTTTAAACGCCATTGAATATTCTGAAGACCTCAAAATTTTCAAATGAAATTTTGAAAAAATCATCAAAAAATCAAAACCTTTAATAATGTTACGTAAATAATCAATTCTTATGTAATTTTTCATTAGAAAACAATTAACATGAACTTTAGAACGATAGCATGAAACGTTTTCGAATTATTGCATATTTTTAAAATAAGTTTATCAAAGAAATCACATAAAATTAAAAAAATATTATATATTGTGAAAATATGTTACTTTTCATAAGGATGCGATAAATTTGTTAACATCATTCACATGGATATAGTTCATTCCATTCACGAGAGAAGATTCTTTCAATAATAGTTCTGTATTCTGACGCCTAACAATTCGTCAACAGTCATTTATATGTAAGAAATGCTTTCCTCTGCGTTTGTCTGTAACGCTTGACGATAAATTTGGCAAACTTGGTGACTCATTTAGCGAAATGTCACCAATTTTGCCCCAAATTGACGAAATGTCACCAATTTTGCCCCAAATTGACGAAATATCGTCAAACTAGCAAAATTGACGCTAAATTAACAAAAATGACTTCAAATTGATGAATTAATTATTAAAATGTTTAAATATATGGATTCTACTTCTTACAGCGGATGCTATCAATATTGGTAATTGTTAATTTAGAGGTGCGCGAAATATAACTTAATTGGGTACTTCGAAATAGTTTTACTTGTTATCATCCAGAGCAATATCAAATGTACAAATCAACATTAAAATCATTGGTAGATCTTATATATTAATTTTTCACTGTTAAAGAAATAAATTCAATGCTTTATATAGGGGGAGTCATGTGCTGCCCACATCAAATTTTTTTTAAATATTGTCATATGCCGAACGCGCTTTAATCTAATCATTCAAAAGCATTTTACATGACCAAAATTAAGACTGATGCATACGGTGTCGGACCTCATTTTAAATCGGGAAATAATTTAAATTTAACTATTAATTGCACTTTAATTTAATGGGAAATTCTATAAAAAGCTCAATTCCAGTTTCAATTATTTTAATGGCTGAAAACATAACCTAATTGACTTCCTACTTCCGAAGAATTGAATTTAATAGATTCGATTTGATTTTTCATTTTAAAAAATACTCTAAAGGACCTTCATTTTCTATTTGAAAAGGATATGATAAAAAGTTGCTATATCAGCATTAGAAAGCATAATTATTATTTATATTTTATATTGAACATGATCTTTCTCCCATTTTTACTTTCCCTACATACATAATATAATGAATGTATAGGGAAAATATTGCAACGGAGTCGGTAATTCGAATTCCAGATTTAGAAGGAAAAGCACGTTGTAAGCATACGTGAGCTTGAATCAATCGTTTATGAAATGATTTCTGTGTGTGCGTATGTGAATGCATATGTATATAACTGTATGTTAGCGTATGTGTGTGTGTGTGTGTGTGTGTAGACGCGACACCTCACAAACGAATGGCGTGTTTCGAAAGTATTCTGGTTTCATCCTCTAATCCTCCACTCCAATTTTCATGTCGACCTCTAATAGGAAAATCAAAATCACTGAATGCATAATTGCAATATTAACGTGGTACTGAATTGTTTGAAATTTAGACATTCAAAATAACTTACTATCATTCGTGGTCATTTGATAAGAAATATTCCTTTTAACTTTTGTAAAAATTTCAGAATGTATATACAGATTTCATAGAAAAAAATATTTTTCGTTGCATCTTTAAATAACTCCAAAGGAAATTTTTGCAACATCTTCTAATCCTCCACTCCCAGTTTTCATGCCATTCTGTAATTTGAAAATAAAAAAAAATCACTGAATACATCTTTAAAATGAACATCTTTAAAATGCGATACATTCCTCGGTAATATTTTAAAAATTATCACAATATTACATTAATTTATTATATTTGAAAACTTAAAAGTTCATAAAAAAAAATGAACTTCATTCAAATGACGTCAATTAAATATAAATCGCCTGGCTTCTCGGTAATGTTTTTAACATTATCATAATACTACAATAATTTATTATATTTGAAAACTTCATCAAAAACAACTGAAATTTATTCAAATGACACCATCGAAATAAAACACGCCTGGCTCTCTCTATAAAAGCATCATTTCATTCATAAACATTTTCCCATTCATTTCATTCATCACAATACTATAATAATTTATTTTATTTAAAAACTTAAGGCCATGGAGTTACAAGTAATTAAACTCTATACTTGAAACTTCATCAAAGAAAATCGTCCTTCTCTTTGTAAAATCAATGAATATTTCATTCATATCAGCTATGCAGACTCCATGGGCTAAATAATTTTGTGTTAAAGAAATACAGCAATTCAAATACAACTCATTCTATATATTTTGCTGTTTACATTTTACATAAGTGAAAAATAGGCTTCGTTGTAGAAATAATCAAATTTGGATAATCATTTAAACTCAAATATATTCAAAATTTTCGAAGCAATTTGTGAATTTCAAATCTGCTTAAAAAATGTTTGAAAAATTAGGTCCCGTACGGTTCAATGTATTTCATTTTTTCAACCCGGGTTCAATCCAAAACTAATTGGGTGATATTATTCATTTATATTCCCATAGGTCCCACAGACCGTCTGAAAAACATACTAAAATTTTATTTTAAGTGATTCTTACGGCAGTTATCATGCTAATGGACAGACAGACAGACAGAATGAACAAAGTCATAAACACTTTTCAACTTTGTTGTAAAGTGTTAAAAATAGCCAAAAGTCACACATAGCAAGATCAGGATAATAGGGTGGATGTTTTCTTGTTCAAGAAATTCGACTGTCATTCTTGCTGAATGAAAAGATGCATTGTCATGGTAAAGCATGAGTCCCTTAACATTCACTTCCTGGAGAATTTCTGAAAGACACTTAGTGGTGTACCAGTTAGCTGTAACTGTCTTCTGTCCCTCTAGCTTCATGGTCTTTGGCCAGACCTGTACTTCTGAAGAATATGGCATAAATTACTTTTTTCGTTGCTTGTTTTTTCACCATTGTTGGTTTAGGGTCATCTTCAAAGACCTATACTTTCTTGACGTGTTGGAACGTCAAAAAAAAGTATGTGCGCTTCATCACCAGTTATGATTTTAGAAATAATGCGATGTCCACCATCATTAAGTAACTTTAGGGTTTCTTTACTGATTCTGACACACTCCGCTTTTTGGTGTTCTGTTAAATTATGGGGACCCAAAGACAAACTAATTCTTTCATATGCAGTTCTTCATGAATAAGTTTATGTATTGCTGCGGATGAAATGTTAAATTCCTTCTGTATTATTTGGTAGGTACAGGAAATATCACCGATTAACATTTTTCGAATGGCCGACACATTTTCTGAGACTACAGCTGACAAAAGTCTTCCTGTGTGCTCTTCATCCAGGAGAGAATTTCTACCTCTTCTAAACTCCGTAAATCATCGAGTGGCACGAGATGGAGCATCATTTCCGTATGCAAATTGTAGACGTTGAAGACATTCTTCCTTGATTTAGCCCCACTTTAAAATCATAGAAAAGTATAGCTCGATAATGCTCTCACATCAACTCCATTTTCTTTTCTTTCAAAATTTATTCTACAATAGCCAAATTGTAATTGTTGCCATAAATTATCGTCTGCAGATGAAAAAGAGTTCAAATTTAAATATCCGACCAATATTTTTTTTTTCTACTGCATATCGGCTGCCCCTGTCTCAAAAATTTCAGTATGACCCTCGTATTAGGAACTGGCTGAGATGGGTTTCAAAATGCCTACAGAAGATTGTCTGCGGAGAATAATCACGTCTGGCGCATGAGAATAAATTTGAAGCACAGCATTATATAAGATCCGCAACAACCTCTTATCTCAAAAGTTTGAAAATAAAATATTAACCGAGTCAGCTCAATTTTCTTCATGTTAATAGATACTACTCAAGACATAACTTAAGATGAATTAAGTCAGATTTCACAAAAATTTTATTAGTTATAACATATACTTTTTGTGTTACTCGCGCAACCCATGTGACGTCCCAAAAGGCCCGCAAACCCCACTTTGAAAACCACTGGTCTAAAGGGCTTCTTTATAAGTATAAAGTACCAAAATTCAAAATGAGTTGATTCTCTTATCTCGAAAGTTAGAATGAAATATTAACTAAGTCTGGGATGTTACATATCTGGAAACTCAACATTCTGCGAACATCCGTCTATTTACACTATTTACAATTAACCGGGGTTGCAATTAAACTAAGAAGTAATACACCACAACTTTCATCCCATTTTAAACATGTCATGTGAAACTCACCTACTTATGAAACCGATTATCAATTTGCATCTCGACTTTCACTTGGGGGAGCATATCTATCAAAAAATCGCTCTAAAGCTTCTCCAGTCACCATTAACAAATGTAAATGAGAAATAATCAGATTCTTCGCATTGAACTGTAAATTAGTTTTGGTTTTGGAGCAATAATATTGAATGAGTTCAAAATATAAAACATTAGATCAAAAAGTACAAATTTATGTTTTAGTTACAAAACTGCGATAAATATTGAGCAGGTTGTAGCAGAAAATCGCATCTGCAAAAAACAAAAGTAGCTCTGTAGCAGAGAGCAAAATAAAGTCACAAACATTGAAAAGTAATCCAATCTGCTAGTTTTCACTAAATCTAGCAACACTGTTCTAGTAACCAGAAAATGTTGTTTGGAGAGTTGTAGATCATGAAAATTTTATATTTCAATTAGCTGTGGCCTTACTCGATGCAGCTTTGTAGATAAAACTGGTACTTTGTCACTCAACATGCCTATTGTTTAACAGAAATCCATTATTATATAAAATATACTTTCGAAATATTATTGGTACATACTGATAAATTAATGTCAATATGAAACCCACATCGAAAAGTTATATGAATTTTTGTATTTTACCTTTGCCATTTTAGCACCTGTAGAAACATTAATTTGGAAGACAATCTGCTTTACATTTGCCTCCCCTCTCATATATTTATTGCAAATAAACATTATTTCAACAACCCCAAAAAACTTTGAATCCTGAAAATGGAAGTGGACAAATGCGGTCGTAGCCCAGCGATACATCTCCCAGCTATTCATAATTAACTCTTATATTTTCTAAATAATACATACTTTCTATAATTGAACATTATGTCAAGATAACACGTTTAGTATATCTTTTAAAAAAGCAGACGACATATGCATATTACATAACAATTCTCTGGAACGAGTTTTGATCCTCCTCCATCAGATCAAAATAGTGTCTTTACTTAACAAACGACAAGCAATAACTGTAAGGTAACAGGCTAAAACACATTAGAATATATATATTTGGAACACCCAAAGACCGGACACGTAGCGGAGGTTACAGGCATTGGAACGAGACCTAAGTTATAAAGATGTTAACACCAGACAGTATGGCAGTCTCACCCTATCTCTCACAAGCACCAAGTGAAAGACATGCAAACAAAAAGCACAGATTGGTATATTTGAAATAAAACTGGGGGAGAAACGAAAAAATTAAATCCTTTAAATTATTAACAATAAGAGAATAGTGAGAAATTAGAGAAAGGAAGAAATAGATCAATCCATATAAAAAGATAAAGATAGCAAATTTGCTAAAATAATTACTAGAAAGAGTGAAATATGATTAAAGCATCAAATACATAAAAACTGAGACATCCATATTCAAAAACCACTGAAATATGTAGTAATTAACAAAGTGGAGAAAACATGCTATTTCAGTGTTAAATGAGCTATCTTCTTTAAAAACACTAAACTTAAAAAAAAACAGTTAATTAAGAGATGACTAAACAAATAACAATAATTAAATAATTAACAAAAAGTAGGAGAAAACAACTACATTAATAAAATAACATACAATCAAACTACTTTTAAATTACTAAAGGATACTGAAAATAAGAAGAATATGAACAAAAATGAAGGTGGTAATTGGTATGTGAAGCTATGTGAGCTAAATTTATCAACTACCTTCAAAAGACATGCGATCCAATCTCTTTAAGGGCAGCAGAAACAAGAAGGATTAAGATTACATAACAAGATTAAGAAACAAGAAGATTTTTTGGAAAAAATATAGTAAGCTAATTTCAAACAACTGAAATTAAATAGCACACAATCAAAGTATTAAAGAATTACCAGTCAATGAAACGTGAATTAAGAATAATAGTACAAATTGGAGGACGTACCTGAGTTCGAAAGCAAAATGAGGTAACTCTAACAATTAAAGGCATTCAAAGAAACTACATTAAAATTACAAATAAATGCGGCTGGAGTTAAGAAGAATATTCAAATAACATGCAAACAAACTACCCATGCAAACATAAAACTGGAATTAAGAAGAATATGAACAGAATAAGAAATTTGCGGTTTCAGAAGCTATATTAGCTAACATTATCATTTAAATTCACATAACAAATTATCAACCTACTTAAACACTAGTGAATGAGACTGGAATTATAAAGGAAGTAGTTAAATTGAAGGTAAAACAGTTTCGAAAGTTATAAGATCTAATTTTTATAGTCAAATATATGTAAGGAGGTTATTTTTTCAGGCTATGGAAACGTAAGGAACTGTTGTCTTATCATTAACAAGATTATCAAGAGTTCAAATAAATATATAAATATATATATATATATATATAAATGCTCCTTCCAAAAAATTCTAGTTCAGATGTAGAAGACATGGGCAAAATAATTTTAGCCAGAGAAAATTGAAAAGAATGATTTTCAGACCAACAATGTTAGGAAACGGATGACTTAGATGTTTCTTAATTCTCTTAATTCAAGTTTCATTTAATGATAATTCTTTAGTAGTTTGAAGATATGCTATTTGATTTCAGTTGTATAAAATTAGTTTATACACCTTCCTAAAACCGATGTTACTTCCATTATTTTTGGTATGATCTTATTTTCTATCACATTCACTGCTAGCTTTAAGGAGATTGAATCGCATGTCTTTTGAAGTAAGTTAATAAATTTAGTTCACATAGCATTAGATACCAATTACAGCCTTAACTTTTGTTGATTCTTCTTATTTCCAATACCCTTCTTTGGTAATTTTAAAGTAGCTTGATTGCATGTTAGATTAGTGCAGCTAATGTAGTTGTTTTTCCTAATCTTTGTTAATTCTTTAATTATTGTTGTTTGTTTAGTTATCTCTTAATTAACTGGTTTTTACAGTTTTGTGTTTTGAAGAAGGTAGATGCTCATTTAACCCCAAATAGCTTGTTTCCTCCATTTTGTCATTTACTACAAGATATGCTACTTGATTTCAGTTGTATACAACTAGTTTATACAGCTTCCTAAAACCGATGTTACTTCCATTATTTTTGGTTTTATTACATATTTCCACGGATTTTGAATATAGTTATCCCAATTTTTATGTCTCTGATGTTTTCATCGTATTTCACTCTTTTTAGTTACTATTTTCACAATTTTGCTATCTTTATCTCTTTATATGGATTGGTATATTTTTTCCTTTTTCCAATTTCTCACTATTCCCTTGTTATTAATAATTCAAAGGTTGTTTTAATTTCTTTCTTCCTCAGTTTCATTTTAAATATCATATCAATTAGTACCTTTATGTTGCATTTTTTTCACTTGGTGCTTGTGTGGGCTAGGGTGAGGCTGCCTTATCGTCCGGTGTTAATATCTTTATGACTGGGATCTCCTTCCAGTGTATGTTACCCCGCTAAGAATCCACTCTTTGGATATTCCAACTATATGTATTCTACTGTGTTTTGGCTTTCCACCTTACAATTCTTGCTTGGTGCTTGTTAAGTAATGACAGTGTTTAGACCTGATAAAGAGGGATCGAAACTCCCTCGAAATAATAGTTGTCACATAATTTGCATATGTCTAATTTCTTTCAGAAAGTATTGTATAACTATACTTTTGCGGCCACTGGAATAACCTGGAATGAAGCAAACACTATTTCCAACCATACTGTGTGTAATGCCAGAAATGTAAAGTAATAAATATTTGGAAGGATTAAAAAATAATGGAACCAGGAATGCGGGCGGATTATCCCCACGCTAAGCAGATGGGCGATAATATACAGGTGGCCCCATATCTTACATACCACGCCCATGTTTACATACCACACTAAGCCGTTTGGCGGCAACCGAGACGGCGACGCCATGTCTACGGATTAGCTCTCAGCTCTACATTTCAGCACGTGGACCGCCGACCGAAAAAGGGATATAAGTGAGAGTTGCTCGAAGTGGGGGTCAGAATTGGTCAAGGCAGGCTGTTGGAGTTAGACTAGTCAAGAAGAAGCGACGGTAGCAGAGTTAAGAGTTGTGTGGGCGTCTCTGATATAGGAATTCGAAGGAGAGCTCATGTTCATCTGGTATTGCAAGTGTAAAGTGTGACAAAGCATCGGTGTTACCCAAGTTATATGAAAGAAGATCAGGTACCGTACAATTAAACTATATGAGGATAACCTCTTTGTCTAAATTTGTGTTTTTAAGGGAAAGCTAATTAATGCATCCCACCACGTGCTCCAACCAAATATCAATTCATCTGGCATTACACCCCCCGAACTACCATTGAGATGTATTCCACTATTGTGATATTTATTTAATTTGTAAAACTAAAGAGTGTAAATTGAGTATGTGATAAATAAATGTTTGTTCCTTTACTATTAACCTTAATTTTTAGTTTGTTAACTTAGTATCCCGTTAAGCACAGAAATAGGTGGGTTTTGCGGCCACCAACGCAATGTACACAGCAGTAAGTTTTAGAACAGATTACATGTATAATTAATATACTAATAAATAATTAATTTAATGTAAAATGCATTTGTTGACAATATTAATTTTAATCAACAAAATTAATAATCGGCACACTGTGTACAAACAAAAGATCAGACAATAAAAATATTCATTTATACAAACAAAACACAGCAATTCACTTTAACACCAATGTTACTGAAAGAATTGAATCACTAACAACCAAGAACAACAGCATCTCCAAAATTTAAACTATAATCGGTCCAAATTCTGATTGCCAATTTTCAGAAGAGTCATTACGGATTCCATTCCTACTCTCCCTTCGTGATTATACACGAATTTGCCTACCGCCATCAAATTTATATGTAAATACATTATGTGTGAAACTAGTGTATTTCCATTCGTGTGCATGTCTGTGAATCATGGATACAATAACTCAAAAACGAATTCACCTACTTGCCATCAAATTTTATATATAGATGTATTGTGAGAAACTAGAATTAGATTGGAATTTTAATAAGTCGTATGATTAGAACTCTAATTACACTTATCCCCTGATTTACACGGCACTTGTTTTACACGATTTCACTTTTACACAGTTTATAAATTAACAGATTTCAAAAAATTGATAAAAATGTATATTCCGCTCCATATACGCCTATACAAAGATTTGATGACATTTTTGAATTTTATTCCTTTGATAACACTGATGAAAACAACAGGCGATTCCCGGTGTTGTAAAATATATACATTTAGGGGAATCCCCGTATAGGGAAATCCCCGTAATAGGGGAATCCCTGTATGTATTTCACAACAGTAAAGCTATCTGGTTCATGCAAGTACATAGTGCAGAAACATTTTAGCAGCAAAGCTTATATTATTGTGCGTTTATCTTTTGAACTGGTAAGTTTTCAACATTTATAGTTTTTCTTGCATCTTTATAGTTTGTGTAAATTTGTTAAGGTTCTATAATGTCAAAGGATTTGAAGAAAAATCAAATGAAAAGAAAAGTTATTTCTTTAGAAACTAAAATTCAAATATTAGACCGTCTAC
The DNA here is from genome assembly GCA_951213105.1 of Amaurobius ferox. Classification (NCBI taxonomy): domain Eukaryota; kingdom Metazoa; phylum Arthropoda; class Arachnida; order Araneae; family Amaurobiidae; genus Amaurobius; species Amaurobius ferox. The sequence goes on from OX578146.1 coordinate 95,283,064, forward strand.
GTAATAGAGAAAGAGTAACGGATGTTGCTAAATTTTACTCCATGAATGAAGCCACAATAAGGACAATAAGAAAAAATGAAGACTCCAGTCGAAAAAGTGTAGCATCTGGAACCTGCAGCAGTATGAATACGACTTCATATGTTAGAGATGTTACAATGGAAAATATGGAAAAAGCCTTAGTGATATGGATATAAGACCAAACTCAAAAGCGAATCCCGATCGATACCAATGCTGTTACAAATAAAGCTTTGAAGATTTATCAATCACTTAAGAATCAGTCGAAGTCGACTTCGTCCAATGAAAAGAAGGTATCTTTTTCCGCAAGCCATGGGTGGTTCAAGAGATTCAAACAAAGACATTCTTTACATAATCTGAGAATGAAAGGTGAAAGTGCATCTGCTGATTCGGATGCGGTACAACAATATCCGGCAAAACTTGCTGAAATCATTGCCGCTAACTCCTACACTTCTGATCAGGTTTTCAATGCTGACGAGTCTGGATTATTCTGGAAAAAAATGCCGAAAAGAACCTTTATAGTCAAAGCTCACAAATCAGCTAGTGGTCATAAAATAGCAAAAAATAGTATAACAGTTCTTTTCTGTTGCAATGCTTCTGGCGATTATATGATGAAACCATTGGTGATTAACAAATCAAAATCACCACGATCATTCAAAGGAATAAATATCAAAAACCTTCCCGTCTATTGGATGGCTAATAAAAAAGCATGGGTCACTGCCATAGCTTTCAATGAATGGTTCCATAACTTCTTTGTTCCAGATGTCAAAAATTATTTAACTAAAAAGGGATTGGCCTTTTAAGGCTCTTCTATTAATTGATAATGCACCAGGTCATCCTCCAGATTTACAACACGAAAATGTAAAAGTTGTTTTTTTACCAAAGGATACAACTTCCTTATTATAGCCGTTAGATCAAAGGATAATTTCGACTTTTAAAGCACTGTACATCAAGCAAACTTTCAGGTATGTCTTAGAACAAATGGAGAATGATGAATCTCTTACTCTGATGGATACTTGGAAGAAATTTACAATTTTAGATTGTATTAAGCATGTTGGACTGTCATACACTCAGATCAAACAATCAACGATCAACGCCTGCTGGAAAGCAATATGGCCAGATGTTGTTGAAAGTGGAAATGATAAATCACCAATAGAGCATGAATATTCTCAGGTCACTGAGTTGGCCCATACTATAGAAGGTTTTGAAGATTTAGCTCAGGCAGATATTGAAGAAATAATGGCTGATGAAGAATTGAATGAAGATGATTTAATTAACATGATTCGTGAAACAAACAAACAAGATGAAGACAATGATTCTGATGAAGAGCAATCTGAACCAGTTGCGTTCACAGCAAGAATCATAAACGTAGGACTTGATTTGGGAAGAAAATTGGGCAACCATTTCTTACAATATGACACAAATGTTGATCGAGCTCTCCGATTCCAACGAGACCTTCATAAATGCTTAAATCAATATGAAGAGGTCTATAAAGATTTAGCAAAAAAACCTACGCAATTGTTAATTACCGATTTCATGACAAAGTCTTGTCAACCAGAGATCCTTGCCTAATTCGTCAACCATTGAGCCAGAATCGCATCAAGAAAGCTCAAGTGATGAAAGTGACATCATACCTATCAGAAAGAAAAGGCTGATAGTACATGAAAGTGATGACAGTGATTAAACTTATAATTAATTTTTAAGGGTCTTTTTGTTTTTTTGTTCTTTGTTCCTAATGTAAAATAAATTAAATATGTTATATTACTACATTCATGTTTGTTGTTTTATAAACTAAGTATAATTTTAAGCTTTCTAAGATGTCTTACTTTTGTTTTACTTAAATAAATGACTGAATCATGCACATTTTGGGGTTATTTTCATTTTACACAATTTTACTTAGCAAAATCCAAGATTTCAATTTACACAGTTTTGTGCAGAACCTATCTTCCGTGTAAATCGGGGGACAGGTGTATTCAGAATTTGAGATGTTCATATCATTTTCTTTAGAGAAATATAATTACTGAAGCGATAAGAGTGTAGTAAATGAAGATAAATGAAAATTTGAATTATATTATAATAAAAGGCAATAAATTAGCATATATTAATACAGATCAGTCAAACGCATCTTATTTATTAGAGTTACAGACTCAAAAAAAAAAAGCAAGATGTACAAAATTTTCGAAAGAATAACTTACAAACAAAAATTGATAGAAATATGTTGTTTTAATTGTAATACTGGTTATGATTCAAGTATATCCTAAACAAATTGAAATCTCTCAAAAAATCAACTTAACAGCAAACAACTTAACAACTAATCAACTTTGACAGGGAGTAAAAATCTCCCTGTCAAGTACAAAAAACTAAACCATCCTTCCAAAAAAGTTATAAAATTTTTAAATAGTTTGTGCAAAGTTCCTACAGAACGACAGGGAGTGAAAATCTCCCTGTCAAGTACAAAAAACTAAACCATCCTTCCAAAAAAGTTATAAAATTTTTAAATAGTTTGTGCAAAGTTCCTACAGAACCAGAGCTAAACTTTCAAGTCAGGGTACCCTGCTAAAGGATCCAACCAAATCCTCCTTCAAATCACATGTAGGCCTTTTTAGTGATAATTATTAAAAAACAATTTTTGATGTAAACAACATCAATGCTTTGGGTTTCTGTGGCAGAAAACTGAGCATTATGAAAAATATAAACACTGAGTGCTTATATCTCCAAATTTAACAGATAAAAATATAAATAATTTTTCTTGTTTTATCAAAAATATAGTCCAAATTATGAATATATGAAAAATTTTCAATATTTTAATATGAACTTTTTTCTAAAAACTTTAAAAAGTATCTGTCTGAGCAAGTGATTTTTTTCATTTTCCTTACTTTCACTCGAAATATCTTCGAAACTATAAAAGATAAATATATATAGTGAATGACAAAAATATGTATTAAGAAATGTAGTATTTAAATCTATATTTATTTTTTTAAATCTATTATAGTTTTTGAGTCTTGCTAAGTTAAAGTTTAAAAAGTTTCAGTTTGTCAACTTTGTAATGATTATATCTCAAAAACTAAAAGTACTATATTTGAACAATAAGCATGAATTTGCAGCTCTTTGAACGTCCTACAAGTGTATATAATTAGATTTTGAATCAAGCTCTTAGTGTTTGAAGTATAGTGGGTTTTAATTTTGATATTTTATCATTTTAACCTGGGGGCAGCAATATTGCAGCTTTTACAATGGGTGGGAAAGCTGCAATATTTAAAATGTCACAATTGTTGCAGCTCAATCAGTTTACTTGGTAAAATACTGGTGCACAAGCATGAGATATTTTGTTTTGTTTTAAAAGAATTAGGAAATTAAATGAACTTGAGGATTCTAAAGATGTTTAATGATTAGTGAGGTCTGAACAGAATAAATGAAAATATGTATTTATGTGCCAAAAGGCAAATTTATAGAATAACTTGAATGTAAAATCTTGTCAGATATATTGTATAAATTGACTTTATATACTGTAAAGCAAGTTAGTAAAATAATTGAATATTTTGAGGTGAAGTCTATGGTTGGAGTTTCCAGATAAAATCGGGGCAAAAACTGTATGTGCTAGCTAGATACAAACAGCTAGTAACTTGTAGTGTTTTGAAAACCTGCAAACAAAACAAGAGTCAAAAAAATTGAATAAACCTATAAAATAAAACTCCAGTAAAGTTCAATAAAATATTATTCACTTAAAACCATTTCAGCTCCATCAGACTTGTTGGGTTGCTTTAGAATGTATGTAATTTGGAGGTTTGAAAATTTACTTTTATTTCTTTTTCCCTGGCTCAATATTCTTAATTTGGTAATATTTAAATAATATTTATTGGCTTTTTCATGTATTCTTTAATTAGAATATTTTTAATCTTCTAAATTAACTTTCTTTATAATATTCTTAGTTAAAAATGTTCCATTCCTTAAATTATTACTTTTGATTTGTAAATTTTAAAAATTATTTATTTATTTGATTCCCCTTAAAATTCCCTTTAATTTGATGTCCCATTTTCCCATTTTGGTTAGAAATTCCGTTTGTTCTTCAGCTTCAGGTTATTTCCATGTCTCACTGCAATTCAAAAATTTCAGTTGCGGCCATTTTCGGAATTCTGTTTTGCGGGCTTTTTACTGCGATTAACGCGCCACCTAAGCGTTTTTCGCGCCTCTTTAGAATTCGTGATTTATTTTAATTGGTTCGCGTTTTTACGGATCGTCTGCTCTCGGAATTATGAGTATTATTTTGGCAATTCTAATTTCGGTAAGCGAATTTTAATTGCTGCCGTTTATCTAAACTCCGCCCTTTTCCCGCACGTATAAATACGCGCACAGAATTTTTCAGTTTGTTTTTTGTTGAAATCCTTCGTCGTGTGTTAGCGCGAGAAGCGCGTTGTTGATTTTCGAATGGAACTTAACGTTCCATAGAAAAGCTCGCGTGGAACATAAGTTCCTCGCGTTATTTTTTTTTACATTAGTTGTTTTAATTTAAATGATGGATTTTTCAAGCTTTTATCGCGTAATTCGTGACGTAATTCTCCGGAAAAGTGTGTGGTGAAATTCCTTGTGCGAGTTATGTGAACGGAGCGTCTGACGATGACGTCTGAGTTTTAAGAAGATCCTAGTTATCCAGAAGTAGTTGTTAGGCCTCTGCTGATGAATTCTCTCCTGATCTCCAGTAAACCAGTCTACAAAATTTGTCTCCACTTATTGGAACTTTCCCCCCCTGTCTGATGGCCCATCCGTGGAATACAGATGTTTTATTTAAAAACTCTTAATTTCTTTAATTCTGAATATGATTTCTCAATATTTTTTTTAAATGCATTTAATTAAATTTTATTCTGTAAAATTAAAATTCTAAAACTTCATTCTGAGAGCAAATTTCTAAACCTTCATAAATTTATAAGAGCCTGGGCAAATTCTAAAATTCTTTAAATTTAATATTTTTGTTAATGATTTTCTGATGGAATTTAAAATAGATTGTTTTGAGTAAAGTTTTTATGCTAATTCCTTAATTTTAACTAAGTTGATAAAATTCTAATGTTAATTCTTCCTGAGTTGCCTGCCTGTGAGCAGTGTTTTTGTATTTGTTAATTTGAATTAATTTGAAGTTACAATTTAATAAACTAATTTTCTTTAAACTAAATATTATGTCTTCCTTTATCTCTTTTAAACACAGCGGGTTTTATTCTATCTTTCAAAAACAACAGACTTCAGCAACAGCTGATTTTTGCTTTAATTAGCAGTTAGTTCTTTATCATGAAGTGGTGTTTCTGTGAGATTTAAATAGTTTTTACAGAAATATTTATCAACGTAATTATGCAACAATGATGTAGCCTCATTGTAAATTGTACTTCACTGCCAAGTACAATTTATTAGTATCTTTTTTTAATTCTAAATTTAATTTCAAGTTTTAAAACAAAAGTATGTACTTCCCAACAAAATGAGACATTCATTAAAATCAGTGCTATAGGTTCGAAACAAAAGGCTGCAATTACAACAGTGAAAAGTATACAGTTATTTTTCTCTCATATGCTACTGCACCAACTGTAACTTTTTCGTTTTGTGTTTCTCAATTTTGTGAATATATTACAAAAAATAAAGTATTTAGCTTTCTTCGAGGCTAAGCTACAAATTCCTGAAGATGGGCTGTAACATCAAGTATATACATTTGCCAAAACTTGGTGAAACAGAATGCTGCCGCATTCCTAAAAAAATCTGATGTGGGCAGCACATGACTTTCCCTGCATACTTATATCCACATTCTCTTTAATAAGATTTCACTTTTAATTCAATTTTCATTCTCATTTGGTAACTGGACTCATTACTTTCCTTATATACATAATGTATAAGAAAAGTATTGTGACGGGGTCGAAAATTCGAATTCGAGTTTTCGACGGGAGAGCACGTTTCAAGCATCTCTGATCATGAATCAAACATTTTTGAAGTGATGTCTGTGTGTGTGTGTCAGTGAGTCTATGGAGATGATAACTGACGAACGAATTGACCGATTCGAACGAAATGTAGTACAAAAATCACAATCCATATACACTGCAAGCCTATTGTTTTTATACGCAATCGAATGTTCAGAACCTACCTAAATTTTCGAGTGAAATTTTGAAAAAATCGTCAAAAAATCAAAACTGCTAATAAAGTTACGCAAATAGACATTTCTTATGTTATTTTTCATTAGAAAACGATTGACATAAATTTTAGAATGCTAGCATGAACTGTTCTCGAGATATTGTACATTTTTCAAAAAATTATCAAAAAGTTATATAAAATAAAAATAAAAAATATTTCCTATTGAGAAACAGGTTCACTTTTCATATGTAATACCATGCGATAAATTTAGTGACATCATTCTCATGGATCTAGCTCGTTCCATTCATGAAAAAAGATACTTTGTTGTTGTATTTGAACGCCAATAGTCATTTATCTGCTGTAAGAATAACTTATTTCTCCATCCATAACGCTTGGCGAGATTTTCACGACGAATTTGGTTGAATGTCGCCAACTTGGCGTCATTTTTAATTGTTGCCAAATTAACAAAAATCTCGCCAAATTAATAAAAATGACGCTAAATCAATGGAAATGACGACTAATTGAAGAAAATTCAATATCTTGGAAAGAATATAAGTATCTACTATAAGAATAAAATTTTTTTTAACTGTAAAAGTAGTAAATTCATTGCATTATATAAGGAAAGTCATGTGTTGCCCACATCAGATTTTTTTCAAAGGTGGCATAGAGAAAATACGAAAAAACTAAAATATCTCAAGAACAGCTAGTCCTAGTGTAATGGGGTTGGTCTTATTCTTTTCTTCGTTAAAAATTACATATAAAACAAGAATTTAATGAATATATTTAAGCATACATAGTTTTTATTTTAGATTTTCACGATTTTTGAGGACCATTTCGATAAAACAGGCAGGTTATTTTTTTCTGAATCATACCAAAATCTAATCAGCACAAGTGTGGCCCACAAGCGACGTATCTACCGAATTTTGTGAAATTCGGTCCATTAATTTTTCAGCTAGAGTCGTTTATTCAGGCCATTTCGAAAAAAAGGCATTCTTTTATCCCGAATCGTACCCAAAACTATTCAGCACCAGATTTGCTCACAAGTGTCTTATCTACCAAATTTTATAAATTCGATCAATTAGTTTTTTAGTTGGAGTGGATACAAAATCTGCACAGACACACATCACGCTGAAAATGGTTTTATCGTATTTTAGAGGTCCCAAAACGTGTAAATCCGTCGAAAACTCGAGTTGCGATTTTCGGTATGATTCCAATACTTTCCCTATACATTACCATGTATTGCCGGGAAAGTAATATGAATGTATGAGGAAGTCGAGTGGAGCTTTACAGTTTGGACATTTTTAATATTGCATATTAGTGTTTAAAGAAAGGAAAAGTTACACAAAATAGAACATTGAGCTTTAAGAAATGCAAAATGGATTTTTATTTTCATTTGAACATGTTAGTAAAATATCACAATGACTGAGTCCATGCAAAAAGGATCAGCACATAAATAATTAACAGATGGCATGACTGTACTACCTATTCTAAATAGAATACCAATAGTATTTAATGATAATTTAATATTTTTTTCATGATAAGTAGTCTCCAAAGTTTTATTCAAACATAATATTTAAAACGTCTGAGAAAGACTTTTTTTTATCAAGAGTAATATTTTAAACTTGAATAACTGAAATAAATTTATCTCAATCACCAAAATTTATAATAAACAATTATGTACAACTATAAAAAAATAAATTATATTTACAGAGCATAAGTTCATATATCCAATGGCAATTTTACTGCCTTGTCACAATCCCTAAAATATTGTAACTTTCTCTCACTCAAAAATTATGCATACAGCTTCATTATATCAGTACTATAAAGCAAAGTAACTTTTTTTATTCAAACAAACAAATTAAAAAATAATAATATTCACAAATTTGAAGTCATTTTAATTTACACAATGTTAAAAAATCAATTTTAACAAGTTTTTATCTACAAAATAAATGCTAGAAAGTAAAAACAAAATTTTGTAACAAAAATGGAAAACAAAATTGGAAAATTGAATTCCTTCATTACTGACAATAACATTAAAAATTAAAAAAAAAAAATTTCAAAACTTTAAAAACTAAACTAATGTAAAATATTTTCTCAAAACCTGTGACACGTAAGAAACATTTGTATAATATGGCTATTAGGCATCCACTGGAGTCTTAGTTTGTCAAAAAAATTCTGGTAAATTCCTAATAAGACATTTAATTTTTTTGCAAATTTGGATTCTAAAATATCGTTATCCAAACAAAATTCACTTGTACAGTCTAGGAGTTTAAACATACAAAAACCCTAATTCAACAATTCGAGAAAAGACTAACAACTTTGTCATATCAAGTAAGTAGTTTTAAATTAAAGTCTAACGCTAGGAAGACACTCCCATTGCAGATACAAGTATTCATGGACTGGTTTCGCACTTATTATGCACGTGACAGCATGGAATAATTGATATCTGCAATGGCATGAAGAAACTTGCTATAAGCCACAATTTTTGTGAATTTCTATGGGAACTGAAGATTTCAGTCCTTCCACATGGCCGGCATAAAATTTGTATACTCAGGCCACATGAAGTTCAAAGTTCATAAACACAAAACCAAACAAGTATTTCCAGCTTGGTTTAGTGTTCATGAACTTTGCCTTTTCAGCTTCATGTAGCCTGAGCTAAATTGTAAACAAATTTTATGCTGGTCATATTGTAGGACTGAAATTGTCAATTTCTATAGAAGTTCGCAAAAACTGTAGCTTATAGCAAGTTTCTTGTTGCCACTGCTGATATTGGCTATTCCATGCTGACAAGTGCAATGAGCACAAAACCAATCCATGAATACTGATACCTGCAATTTTTGGAATGCCCCTTTTGTCTTTATGAATTTTAAAACTATTTTGACAGGAAGCCATCATATAAAATAATTCATTAAATAGTTATTTGTTAAATGAGAGTTTGATTGCAATTATTTATCTATACATATTTTTAAATAATGTGTAAACATTTTACAAAATCTACTTTCAAATACTAATTATATATTATAATTAAAATGCTTCTTACTTAATCACTTAAATATTGAGATATTACATATGTATAAATATATATTTGAAAAATTACTATGTCCCTTATTGGTGCATATTCCACATATATTCCCCCAATTTGCTATTTTGGTTATAAGATTCAATAACTCCTAATATAGCAAGCAAACATTAAATTCCCCATTATTAGGAAGTGTAACTCAATTTTATATAATCAAACAAACCATTATAATTTTTAGAAAGGGAATATTCTTTTAAATATTACACCATTACCAATCCGAATGACAGCTACAAAATACACAATTACATATTTTTAGTTATTTTGTACTGTAAATCATATTACACACAAATTTAACAACAATGAAGACAATGTATTATAACATTTATTTTTACCATTTATTCAGTTTTTCTTCTTGAAAGATAATAAGTTCTTAAATACCATTTAGCAGCAGAGTATTCAATTTATCTTACAAAAAATAGCACCAAATAATTTTTCTATATAAACTGTACAATTTGATAGTTTTTATATTTCATTTATATACAGAATAAAACTGGAAAAACTCTAGAAATCCAAACTAAATGGGGCTAGGCTTGTCTGAAATATAAAATTAAAAGGAACTTTTAAAATAAAGTTCTCAAATTGCTGTAATATAATTGCTTCATTAATGACATAACACATAAAAAAGCAATGAAATCTCAAATATATGATACTGTTGCTTTTTTGTTATATGCTTTATTAACAAAGTAAACTTTCTAATAATTCCTTAAACAAGGCAGGTATAGGAAAATTAAGTGACAACTGTATAATAAACAAAGTATTTGCTATACAGTTAAGTAGAACTTATTTGAAAACACCGTGAATAATATATTACATGCATGAGTAACAAAATGAGAGTGCACATGTATATAGTCATCTTCACAGTTGGTTACATAGACGCAACAACAAATAAACTAAGTTGACAGCCAAGTAGTACTGTACTTTTGGGGTCAATTTAGACAAGTGATCAACTTATAAAGGCATAAAACCATAACCATAGCTGCCAAGAACAAAATGGCTCTTTGTTGATATATATGAATTTTAGTAACAATTACACATTATGTGGTCTAGTTTTATTTTAATTGATATTTTTTAATAAAAATTATATTGATTTTGTGCCATCTATATCCATAACTTTACTCTCCAAAAACACAAATTAAACCCAAAAACATGAAACAGTAAAATAGACAAGATATTAAATTATATTTAAATGAAAGAAACCTTTCATAAAGTAGGTCGGTATTTATCATAACCTGTGTTTAACCATACTATGGCACATGGTTATCTGAAAATTGAAATAGTGTGTAATAGAAAATGACTGCTGAATGTTGTACATATAAAAGTCATTTTATGAATGAATTACTTACTCCCAGTTGCCTATAAACGTACATGTCTACTTATTAATATATTTAAATATAAGTATTCTAGTTTCTATAAACATTACAAGAAAATAATTTATAATATCACTCCCTTAATTTATTTTAAATACTTTTGACTTTGGAAAATTACTCCTCAGATTGTAGGAAAAGCATGAAAATACCCTTCAAAATTACTTCTGGTTACTTCTGGTCTCACACACGAACAGACATAATTCGTTAAACATTTGATAAATATCATTGAAAGATATATATAAAAGGAGTCTAGACCACTGTATCTAATCTTTATTTTTAAATATGCTCAATTTTATTAAAATGATTTATTTATTTTATCATATTTTTTAATTTGACACCTTGATTTCAATAATCAAAGCTTACTGAACAAAGAAACTGCAAAACAAATGTCATTTCTCACAAAAGAATCAATCAAAATAACATGAACTGTCATATCTCCAAAAGAAACAATGAAAATAACATGAGATAATATCATGATACAGTGGTTTTGAACCTTTGAGTCTACAGTGCTCTTGAAACCAGACCAACTACATTTTTTCTGCAACTTGTCTGTGGCTGCAATAGCCATTGCAAAACTATCGATTGTCAAAAACATTAGGTTATTTAAATTTTTGGAACAAAAAGTAATAATCATGTCTACTCCTGATACACTTGACTATCATTCAAGGCACCCTAGAGTGTGCCGATTAGAAACCACTGTTAATGTATTATAGTTACTAGAACTAGTATATACAGCCAAAGAGCCCTTCAAAAGTTTTAATTCATTTAAGCTCAGAAACTGAAGAAACTCATCTGATTTGATACACCGAGTGAGAAAATGGGAAACTATATGTGGAACCAATTTCCCAGATGGTAAAATGACTCCAACCTGATTTAAGTTTAAGATGAACTTGATTAACCATCAACTAGTGCTATATACATTCTAGCATTTACACCTTCTTGCTCAACTACATAAGTCTATTGGCATTATGCAACACTTCTATACTCTTTGCACTTTCTTAAATAAGAATGACTGAGTATATACAAATAACCATGCAAATATTTTATAAATGTTTATTCTTTACACAGGACTCTCACGGGTTTTAACAAATATAATTCAAGCACTTTTCAAGGACCACACTTGTTACTGGCATTTTCAGTTTATACTATTTTGAAATTAAAGTGCTAATTCACTTTTTAAACAAGTATTAGTGACAATTGGAAGTTCATTCATTAAGCAGTTTCACTCATATACGAACAAAGTAAATAATATAAACCAGCTTTACATGATATGATAATCCTACATAGCACATCCACGGATGCTGAAATTTCTATTACAACCGCTTAAACTCAAAAATCATAACTTAACATCAAAAGCCCGGCCATCTTGGAAGACAATGACAAAAATTGATTGCAGATTTTCAGCAATCTTACTTTGACAGTAAGAATCTGAAGTAGTGGTACAACAAAACCAGAAACTTGGAGTGAGGATATGAAAAATTCAATGACTTTCAACTATGTAAAATTCAAGCACTTTCAAGGCCACTTGAAAATCGAAATAAATATCAAGCACTTTTCTAGGACTGTAGGAACCATGTCATATATACAATGAGGGTCCCCAATTCAGCAAAGTGGCAATCAAATTTATTTGCAAAATTAGAGAAATTATTACATTTGTATAAATCATTTAAAGTCATTTTGATAATTTTGTACATATTTTATAAAAGTGGGGATATTGTTCAATTGGGGTTTAACTGTATTTAGTTTTTACTAAAAGCCAATTAAAACTATCATACTGAGATTCAATTACAATAGTTTCACTGCATTAAAAGAACACCATTTTTTAAGAAATTTGCTCGACCTTTTATCCTGAAGATTCATGAAATATTTTAAGTGCACATTGTCAAAAATATATCAAACCGATATACATATATATTCACAAATATCCTCACTGTATAAATGCCCATTCTAGGTTCTGTATTCACTCCAAGGCATCACAGGAAAATGTGAAAGAACTATCGTAAGTGCTTTTACATTTGTTTTGATAACAACTGGCTGAAATGATCTTCTAAAATGTTAGACTTCTGCATATTGTATTTAAGTTCTGATAATTTATCAGCAATTGAAAATAACGATTTATCACAGAATGACTTCTTTGACACTGTATTGTCCAACCAATCTATACCTGAAAATGAATCATACATATTTTGTGTTACATAAGTCAAAATACCAAACACAACAAGATTAATAAAAATTTCAGGAACATATTGTTTATCAATATTTTAACAAAGAAATTCCTTAATATTACAAATCTTATCAATAGTAGCATATCAATATTGGGTTAATATTGACATTTATTGGAAGTACTTCAGATACAATGCTAATATTGGGAATATATTGTTATAACACCAAAAATATTTTGAATAAAAACTTCAAAATTGGCATTACACTGAAAATGTTAGTTTTGATCATTTTAGAAAAAAAATATATGTTTACATGCTATTAAGGCCCATTTCAGTCATTTTTCTGTAAAATGATAATCCTTGCTTGCTTATAACTTGATATACAAGGTAGGATCAAAAAGTTCGGAGACTGTACTGATATCTCCAACCCTGGTTGGAGGAGAAGGGAACTATTTTACCATGGCATAGAGGCACATGTGATGCGAGATGCGAAAAGGAAGAAGCAGGTCCACAGTGCAGGGTTTTTACAGACAATATGTGTCGGTGACCTGTAGGCGTTCGCGTTCATCAAAAACGGAAATGGCATTTGAAGAACAATGTGTGAATATCAAATTCTGCCAGCATTTGGGGAAATCGCTGACAGAAACATTGCGCCTGTTGCAGCAGGTTCACTGACACACATTGTCTAGAAAAACACCTGCTTCTTCCTTTTCACATCTCGTGCCACATGTGCCTCTATGCCACAGTAAAATAGTTCCCCTCACCTCCAATAAGGGTTGGAGATATCAGCACAGTCTCTGAACTTTTTGATCCTGCCTTATACGTTGAAGTTCATATCGCAATTTTTTGGGGCCTGTGGCCCTTGACAATCTATTGTAAAAATGTATTATTTTGATATAAAAAGGCATTTTATTTAAGGGTTTTGTTTTCAATCTAAGCAAATTCAAGATATTTAGGGCCTTTTTAATTTTGTGTCCAAGGGCCCCATGTAAGATTAACAATCCATAATTCACTGATTTTCTATAATTTTACACGGCCTTCCCTTATACTTAAACACGTTAGTGTCAAAATTAGTTAGTACATTAAATATATATATAATACAAAGTGGCAATAGAATACTGTCCTGCCTTATGTAGTGGTTAGAACAGTCATCAGTAAAGAGGAAATGGACAGATTGAAGCTCACTAGCTCAAGAAATCTTCCAGTGTATTTTCTTAAATTTATTTTTTTTAATTTTTTTGTTTTGTTTTGTTTAAAAGTATTTTCTTACCAAAAGACACATTTTTCAGTAATAATCCAGAACTACCTCTAAAATAAATGATTAACAATTTCTATGTAATATTTTAAAGAAGTAAATTATCAAATATTTGCTAAATTTTGACTATATCTTAGCAGCCATTGGTGGTCAAATGTCTACATCCCAATATTGACATGATATTATGGAATTAAAGTAAAACTATATTAACCTCAACAGGGTTGCCACTTAAACAGCATAATAAAATCATGTGACTTACATTTCTTTCTCAATTTCCAGATTGAAAAACTAACATATAAAAACAAAACTAAAAAACAAGCAGCCAGAGTCCAGCCTTTGAAGAAGTCAATAAGTTAATCAAAATTGTATTTCATAGAAGATAAATAAAATGACACTTTAAATGTTTGGTAATAAAAATTTAGCAGACCAAAATTGCATTCACAAAGTTCTGTTTTCGTTGTGTCATCCTGCAATAAATTTGCTTAAATTAAGCAGACAAAAACACATCCTTAAATAACTATTACATACGTGTAGGTAGAGATGTGAGTCAGAAAATTTTCCGCCAAACATTTTCCGGAAATGGGAAATTTTTCAGCTATGTTTTCCAGAAAATTTTTCACTTTAAACTTTTTTTTTTTTAATTAATTTGAAAATAGAACGTAATACTCTTTACAAACTGTTTTTCTGAAAAGTAAGTAGCTTTACAAAAAGATTTTGATCATTGAGTTTTCTAATTTTGAAAAGGAAAATGAAGGAGGGTGGGTGTGGGGGGCAAGTGTGTATATGCACTTTATTTTAAAGAAAAATAATGAATGACAAACAAAAAGGCAGAAGTGACATTTTACTAATTCTCAGAAAAATGCAAATAAAGTTTTAAGATGCCTATTGTTTCAGTATTAAGTTCTCTAAACTTTATGAAAAATATTTAAAAGATGGAATGTTTTTGCAAGTTCTGAAAAAGGGAAATACTTAAATAACACTAAATATACGCTTAACTCATCTTGCATATTGTCTCTTCTTTCTCATGATACTAACTCGTTCAATTACAAGCAGGTACTTTTTAAACAATTTCTAATATTATGTAAAATATTTTAAAAGTGCTTAATTACAAGCAGATTTTAATTTATTTTTGTCATAAATAATTTTTATATTTATATATTAAAAATAAATAAATTTTATGTTTATATATTAAATAATTTATTTTTATACATATAATAAACTAGTAATTCTGTTTTTTTTTTTTTTGTTTTGTTTTTTAGATTATTATGTTTTATAATTTACTTTTTATAAACAATAAAATATTTATGATTCTGATAAGGTTTGACAATTTTAAATTATTTCTCATGCTTATTCATTCCTTTTGTGCAAAGCTTTAAAATTGAAATTTCGAAGATAAAAAAACATTAAAACAAAATATCTAGTGCAATTTTATTCAAAATTGCCAAAAAAAAATTTGGGGAAATTTAGAGCAAAAAACAAAATTTAAAGGTATTTCAGGGCATTTATTTTTTCATCAATTATAGAAAATTCAGGACAACTACTACTTTTCATATTCAATATACTGATAAACCAAGCAAAATATTAGAACAGAGATTCATTAAGGTTACATCTAAAAATCATGCAGGATTAAAGGCAATTTAATGTAATGGTGAATAATTATAAATATTTAAATACATAATATAAAAGAAATAAGTGCAAAGCTTACCAAAATTGAAAGCACTACCAGAATCCTGACTAATATGTGAAGAAAATTTAGGAAAACTTGTGTTAAATTTGGGAGAAATGGGTACTTCTTGATTCACAAGATCTACTTCTTCAGAAAAACAGCCATTTTCAAAGCCTCTGAACTGTTTATCTAAAAAAAAATAATAATAATAATAAATAAATGAAAGCTAGAAAATGCAGCTAAAGATATTTGTAAATTATCAAATGGTAAGAACTAGTCCTTTTTATAATCAAAAAAAAATTACAGAAAATGAAACACAATATTTTCAAACTGGACAGTAAACTTTTTATCTTTAGTTTTTAACATAAAAGAGAAACAACATTGACCTACCTTTGGAATCTTCATTATAATGATTTTAACACAAAGAAACAATCACATCCATGACATATTTAAAAGACAAGAAAAGGCAGCAAAACCTTTGCTATTTTTTTAGAGATTTTTTCTTTTTTTTATAAGTCTCTTATAAAAAAAAAAAAACTTTATAAACAAATATTAACAGTATTGACTGGTGGTTTCAGAAACAAAATGGGGATCATCATGACAAAAAAATACTGATTAGCCTAGTAAAAGTAAAAAGGATGGGCAATGAAAGGGTATAGCCAAATTGCTGACAGGTTTTCCCTTTCATTAATATAACAACTATTTTTCTTGTCTCATTAAAGAAAGAGAGTTACACTTTTCAAACAGGGCAATACTGTCAATCTATTTATCCTGACTACTTAATAAAGAGCAGGAACTAAACATATTTCAAATTTTTCACTGAGTTAATGTATAAATGAAAATTGGAAAACATGCTTTCAAGCTAAAAATGTTATGAAACATGTGATGGATTCTGTTGAAAGTTTTTTCAATAAATGAGACTCAGTCAAGAGAAAGTTTTTTTATCTGAGTATTATATTCCTACATATTTCCACAGAACCAAGGGATTCAAAATACTTTTTTTTTTAGCCATAATATCCACTAATAACTCAAGAATGATTTAATGAATTTACATATATTTTTCTCACCAATTCATTAAGCTTATTGGCAGCAGGTTTGTGGTTCAAAAATTGCACATTTCACATTGTGTTATATATATATATATATATATATATATATATATATATATATATATATATATATATATATATATATATATATATATATATATGTATATATATTTTGTTTTTTTTGTTTTTGCAGTGTTTGCTGTAATTCTCATAAAACATTTAAAATAAGTTTTATCCATTCTACAACTACAACCTTTACTTAAAGACAACTCCTCTTTTAAAGGCTATTTTTTAACAAAATGCAACATGGTTAAATGCTTTAGAAAGGTTACACTGGAATCCGTATTTTTTTTAATTGCAGAAAAATTAATAGAAATTTAATTAAAAGAAATAATAAAACACTATATAAATAGCATTTTAATAGCAAAATTTGGTAAACTCCAAATTTCTACATTAGTGCAAAATTTAAAGTTTCAGAAATTAGTGTATTTTTCTAAAATAAAAGAACACTCAGAAATGTGATGAGTTTTGTAAATATATATTATTGATTATCTAATATGTAAAATGCTTCAAACTGAAATATCTCCTAAACTGAAAGAGAAATTTAATAGATTTTTTATTTTTTTTTTTCAAATAAGACTAAAATAAAACAATACTCTAATGTAAATCTCATAACCTGTAGTAAAGTGCAGAATAGTGAGAATTAAAAACTAGTTTGCCTGTCATAACCACTTATAACTCAAGAATGGCCCAACAAATTTACATACTATTTTTTCTGTTATGTTGAGATTAATAAGTTTGTTGGTAAAAATATTTCTGATTTTTGTACTGGTGTAACATACAAAAAGAAAAATTTCAAAATATGCTTCCAAGTTTGAAAAAAACACACACATTATTATATATATACAGGGTGTCCAATGCTATCGGTGCCCAATGGCTATTTCCTCAACCGTTAGTCACAGAGATACACTTCCAATTGCAAAAATGTTTTAAATTTCAAAATCTATTATCTTAGAAACAGTTTAAATCAATGAATGCATTTTTGAAAGAAATACGAAATATAAAATTTTATATGGTATCAAGGTCCTACCAGTTATATTTAGGAAAATCACCCTCACACAATTTCATGTAAAATAAAAAAAAAATCATCCTTTTACAACCAAAATTCACTTAGTTATGAAGCATTAAACTTTATGACTTAAGTCGCTTTTCAACGCATAAAATGTCCCATTTCAGGCAACCTTTAAGGGACCGTATAAATATTGAAATTCCGTATTCAAAGTATTATGTTTCAATTGCACTTGCTGACATAATGTTGAGAATGAAGCAAAGTTTTTATCGAATAGTAATTCGTTTAGAAGAGGTATGATTATAGTCAGGGTTTGACTAAGATCTTCTAGGGGTCTTTCTAAGATCTTTATTGTAAATGAGGTAACACATAATTGTTTAAGTCAATAAATGCATTTCTGTAAAAATTACGAAATTTAAATTTTTATACGGTAATAGACCACTAATGAGACCAGTTGCAGCATACTTGCAGACAAAAATAAAAAATTACGCATATTAAATGCATATAACACCTAAAAAATAACAGATTTGTGTATATAATTATTTTGTGTATAAACCCCATTTCTCATCACAAAATGTGCTTTAACTGTAAGCAGCTATAAGTCTGTAAATTTTGGTCGTAAAAGGATGATTTTTTTTTATTTTGCATGAAATTGTATGAGGATGATTTTCCTAAATATAACTGGTAGGACCGGGGTACCATATAAAAATTTATACTTCGTATTTCTTTCATAAATGCATCTATTCATTTAAACTGTTTCTGAGATAATAGATTTTAAAATTTAAAATATTTTTGCAATTGGAAGTATATCTCTGTGACTAACGGTTGAGGAAATAGCCATTGGGCACAGATAGCACTAGACACCCTGTGTGTGTGTATGTGTGTATATATATATATATATATATATATACAGGGTGATTCAAAAAAGATAGTCCAAACTTTACGAGGTGGTAGTACACACCAAACTAAGCATTTTTTGTAATAGTTTACCTGGTCAGAAATGAAACATATATATATATATATATATATATATATATATATAAAGGCGTTATTAAATGTCATTTCATAACTTCTAAGTCATTCTTGTGTTTTCGCCTCACCTCATCGGTTTCACCATTAAGCGCTCACTGGCGCCTTTACATTTCATTTCTGACCATGCCTGTTCTCTGTCTGTAATGACTGCTTATAATTTGAAAACAGCTCAACTGATTTACACACTTTTTTGACTGGTTTATCAAGCTTAATAGGGCATTAATTAAAATATTTTAGAGGTTGTAATGCAATAATTTTATTTCAATATTATCCCATGCAACGCAAAGTACATTTTCTAGCAACAAGTAAAAGCAAAAACATAGTTTTTTTTAAGTGATGACTATGACGGGCTAACCCGATAAAGTTCAAAATCCAAAGAATTAAAAATATATACCACAAAAAACAATGGCATACTTAATTTAGACTTTCTAGCTACTTCGGTTCTTGAATTATTCCCCTAAACATGAGTACATTCCTATGATGACCCAAGATGAGCTAGGCCGATGAGGTTCAAAATCAAAAGAATTAAAATATATCACGAAAGACAATGACATACTAAATTTGGTCATTTTAGCTGCTCCAGTTTTCGAGTTATTCTCAAAACACAAGTACATTTCTATGGTAGGCCCAGGATGGGCTAGCCTGATATGATTCAAAATTATAGGAATCAAAATATATCACAAAAAACAATGAGATACTAAATTTCATGATACTATGATGAATGGAACCTGATTAGTTAGGGCCTTAACGATTTGAATCCCACAGACAAACACCAGATCATGTTGCATAAAATAGTGTAAAAATATAAAACATTTAGCAAAATAGGATCACGCTCTCACTGCATGTAACAGGTCTTTTATACACCGATGCTTTAGATCCTGGTATGTGCAATAGTTGCATAATCCAAGTCTTTGGAATTTAGGTATGTTTTATGTGTATTTAACAAAATATATAATATCTCACCTTTCAAAACATTTCCACTTATAATAGTTTCATCCAACTGTTGTAGAAATGCATCTGACTGCTCATTTTGTTTTGCAACTGCATTTTCCAGGTTAGAAAACATATTTTTCCTTTGGCAACTAAATATATCAGGAACATCTGGAACATACAATATGCTGCTACATACAATAGATGCCAGAACAAAAATCTAAAAAATCTTAAAATGCATACATTGATCATGTGAACTGACAGTAAAGTAGAAGAAATTTATACATATTAACAATGAAATTTATACATATTAACCTACAAAGACTGCGATAGTTATTTCAAATTCTTTTGGGTGTTAAATCCATTTATAACAAAATATGAAGTCGCAAATTTCGAGGAAAGAAAATCAGAAATCCACTTCAGAAGAAAACTACTTTCCAAAACTGAAGGCTTTTTTCAAAACTACATACAGCTTTGTTAGCAGTAAGTTAAAAAAAGATTTAATAAAATGTAAACATTTTATATGCTTAATTCAAGAGATATTGCACTCACTGTGGAAAAATAAAATTTCATGTATTTTGAGAACATACTAAATAGTGTGCATTTATATTTGGTTCACAGGGCTTACAAATACATTTAGTTTTTTCTATAATAGTGAAAATATTTAAATCTTTCCTGATTTTTTGCATTTTATATAAAAAAAAACTGGTTATCATTCTGTAAGTCCTTCAGTTTTAAATAAAAATCCGCATATTAAATAACTATTCTCACAAAAATTTTAATGCAATTTTGTCATACTTTTGTTTCTATTTTCTAAAATAAAAATTGTTTGAAAAGTTAAAGGTGTTCTTTTAATTTGAGCTGTCTGATAATAAATAAGGCTCTAAGATTTAGCGATTGAAAAAATTATACCAAATATTATTGGATTTGCCCAATTTGTTCAAAGTTTGTTCAATAATAATACTCCGTATCAAAAAAATAAAATTTTTAATTACATTTATTTAGTTACATTAAATAAAAACTTTAAAACAAACAATTTAAACTCTACACATTAAAAATGCCATGGCAAAATTTTTATGAGCTATAGTTTATTGCTATTTGAATTGTATATATTTAATTGCATATTTAATAAAGGTATATTTAATTGCATATAATAGTGCTTTTCAAACACATTTTAAAACAAATTGCATTCTAATATACTAAAATTATTATAAAACTGATAAAAAAATTATTTACCAAATATATTAGAAAAAAAATGTTCTTCCTTTAAAAACATGCCATTACAGGCAGGAGCTTCCTCAATATCATTTTTCTTCTTTTTTAATGGAGATTCTAATCTAGAATCTTGCTTTCGCTTCATGGCTACTGAGAAAAATAGGAAATAGATTAATTTATCAATTGTAGAAAGTAAAGGTTAACTCTAGAAATTGTAATCAATTTTATATATATTGAGTTAAGCTGATAGTTAAATGTAAGATTTCAATAAAATGGCACTGTCTACAACAAGAGTCAAAAAGTTTATTTGCACTCAATTTTTTTTTCCCAATAAATCTCTAAATTATTTATTAAGACTAATACAGTAAAATTACAATATAGATGAAATGAAATGGATGATAAACATATCATTACATTTTTCATTACTTTAAAAACAATCATAACTCTGTAATGGCCATGAGAGTGGAAATGATTACTTCACTTTTACAGCTGTTTCTCTCTCAGAATAAATATAACTAAATTTGCAATCTGTACCTCACATTTGCTTCGCAAACAGCACAACATGATTGCTACTGGAGTGCAGCACAATGTTCAATTAGTGTTCAAGAAATTGACTTGAAAGTAGCAATGTTAATGTATGATGTGAATGTAAGCAAACATGTTGCTTTCTATTGGTTGCATATGTATATTTATAGAAGTAAAATTCTCATAGCATTAACATTGCAACACTTTTAATAAATTACAACTTCTTTATGAGTTTGAACATTCAAAACTCAGGCTTTGTCTTGACCACAATAATGATATTATATGCAAAGAATAATCAAAACATTCTGGAGTAATGCACATAAGGACATTTTGCTCTAATAAAGCATTTCAGTAGATTTTAACATAGATGCTATGAAAATTATTGAGTAACAATATTACTCGATAATAACAATTTTAGACTTTGCCATCTAGCCTACAGGGAGGGATCTAAAGAGTATATTAAAGGTGATAACATCACAAAAAACACTCTTAACATTGGAGGAGACAGACTGGAACTAAGGTTCAAAACAAATTTAACAGTTTTATATTTATTCAAGAACAAAAATCATAGACAGAACAAATATCAGTTTCAACAAATTTACGTTAATTTGCTGAACAATCAAGTGTCAGGCTTTAAGTCTTCCATTCAGGTGTTCTATTCAAAGCTCATTTTGCTTTCAGCAAAACTTTCTTGTAGTTAGAATCTTGCCGCCTTCTTTCTCTTATTTGTTTAAGGCCTTGTAATATCCAAGACTTTAGTTAACTAGATCTCCTCCATAACAATATCATGAAACATTTAGATGATTCAAATAAGTTCAAGTTGATTAGCAATACATTGTTACTCCTATGACTTTCTTTGCATTTTGACATCTACACTGACTGCTATTTTTCTCTAAATCTCATGAATATTTAAATTTTGTCAACTGAGTATTGATTTTTTACAAAATGCAGCCATGCAACACAAGATCTTACTTTATTTTCCAATTTCTCACATCAAACGAAGTTAATACATGAATTTACACTAAATTGGTGAAATTGCTACAAAAATAGATAAACAGTAAAAACTTTGTTAAAAACCCAGTAGTAATAGTATAATATTGCTGCAGATATATTATTAACTTGATTTGTGCTGTGTGTTTAATGAACACTTTTTAACGTACTAAATTTGCAGCAAATCAAATAGGAATTACAATTTTTTTTTCTTAATATGCATGTGCAAT
This sequence comes from Amaurobius ferox, assembly GCA_951213105.1. Lineage (NCBI taxonomy): Eukaryota > Metazoa > Arthropoda > Arachnida > Araneae > Amaurobiidae > Amaurobius > Amaurobius ferox. The sequence goes on from OX578146.1 coordinate 95,305,750, forward strand.
TCGAGTATGACACAGACACATTAAACTAAACATCAATTTTTAATTCTAACTTTTAATATCAACTTGCTTTAGCATACTAAATTTAGTACAAATCTGAAAATGTGCATGCAATTCATAGTCAATATAATGTTAAAGTTCAGTTCCACACAAACACAGAAGTAGCAAATGTTAGCTTACTATTTAAATAAGATTTCCTGATCTTGGCCAATACAGCTTGCCAGAAATTATCACACTCAAATGCTTCCAGATCTTCCTCTGTGTAATATACATGGATATCTTCACTTGAATTCTAATATTAAAAAATTTTAAATTAAGTTCAATGGTACTAAAAGGAGCTATTTGTTTAAAGTAGTAAATTAGTTAACAATAAATACTAAACAAAAATGATTTAAAACATAATGTCCATATTAAAAAGCACAGCAAAATTCAATTTATATTAAATACATTTCTGAATCATCATATATGTATTAGAAAAGCCATGCTTATAATTTTATAGTTAAAAAATTATACATCAAATGATATTGCCCAACATAAAATGCAATTTCACTTTTTTTTTTAATGCAGCAAACAATGGACACCATAAGACTATCACACATCTCCCTCTCTCTAGTCCAGTAGCCTCAGTTATTTGTATTCATTAGAATCAACTATTCTCATTTTAGTAAACAAAATTACATGTTGAATTAATATTCATTTGAAAATACATAAAATTTGTTTTGTTTTTTACTTGATAATGTTGACTAAATAATCTTGTTATTACTAAAGCAGAAATATAAAATTAAAGTTGATAATATATCTTTCTATCAAAGACTACAAGTATTTGCAACCTGTCTTTATTTAAACACCATTTTGACGTACAGGAAAATATTTCAAAATGCCATAGTGCTTTTAGACTTTATAATGTCCATCATCAATGGCAACATTAAAGAATTGATAGACATGAGGTTTTAAACAACCATTACCTTACAACCAAAGAGTTACCTTACACCTTTCTGGTAGGTCAGAAGGTCTGGGTCTCAACAACAACAACCCAAAATCGTGAATACAAATTTGCATAAGGTAAATCAGATAAACCGATACTAGAATTATCATAAATTACAAATAAGTATATAAAAATTCAAGCAAAAATAATTCAATTAAAAATCCAAGTACATATATAAATCAGGCCAATACATAAACAGAATGCTAGTGATGAACCACTAGATTTCCAAAAAATCATATAAGGGTTTAACAAGCATAGAGCGATTCGCATAGGACAAATTTTTGGAAATCTAGTGCTTCGTCACTAGAATTAAGTTTATGTATTGGTCTGATTTATTTATGTACATGGGTTTTGAATTGTATCGTTATTGCTTGAATTTTTATATACTTATTTGTAATTTATGATAATTCTAGTGTTGGTTTATCTGATTTACCCTATGAAAATTTGCATTCATGATTTCGGCTTGTATAAAAGCTAATGTCTGTCAATTCCTTAATATTGCCACTGATAGACATTATGATGTTTGAAAGTGCTATGGCATTTTGAAATGTTTTCCTGTACGTCAAGATGGTGTTTAAATACAGTTTACAAGTACTTGTAGTCTTTGATAGAAAGAGATATTTGAAATATTTTAGACCTGTTTTATCATTATACTTCAGAATTTAAAATGGATAACATTACAATGATGCAAAATACAACAGCTGTATAAAAACTGAAAATCAAATACATATTTTAAGATTTCTTTCTTTTTTTAGAAAAAAATTAAAATCTATCAATCTCACTTATTTGAAAATCCTTTCAAAAATAAAATACTAAACCTTACTTTCAGAAACTTTGTATTTTGATTTCACATATTTTGATGTGTACAATTAATAACATACAAAGGAAATATTTTGTTTGCAAATAAGTAGCTTGGTAGTCAGTGTTGTTCCATGACTTTCCACGACAATTTTTTATAGCATACTAGTTTTGGTTTAAGTCAATGAAATTTTGTATTTCATCAACTGAGCATGCAGTTTCTTACAAAATTTACATGACATGCATGGTTTACATATAATGATTTAAAATATTCATAAAACTGACAATTGTAGAAAAAATTTTACATCAGATTCATTTTTACATGCAAATTTTACTCAACAGAATTTCTTTTTTTCCAATATACGTATAGATAACTTACTAGGAACTCAGAATGCTGTGCATAAAGAAGATGCTGAGCACAAACATTAATAACTAACAACCAATCAGGGACAAGAGAATTCTTCAAAGCATTTCTAATCCTGAAAAAAAAAAAAAAAAAAAAAAAAAAAACTATAATGAAGAAAGATATATCTTATAATAATGAAACACACAAAACTATGTGTATTAAAATACATAAGAAATTTCCCATTTATCATTTGTCCTGAGAAAATTAAAATCCTGAAATTTTTGGACAGCTTACGGTGCTCACTCTGTGAAAAAGTTAGCATTCCAAGACCAGAGAAGGTTTCCTGCTTGTTAAAGCTCAACAACACAAAATACCCATTAGTAACACTGGCAGCAAAAGAGAAAAAACAACTTTCAATATTCCAAAATTTTGTGACCATAAACACCAGTAATACATCAGTTCACAAGTTAGCTGGAACCATTATGCACTAATAATTATGTACCAGTTACTTAAAATTTTGAAGGTCTGAGTACTGGTAGTTAAATTTTGAGAAATGCTTGAAATTAATCAAGATATATGTTTAAGTATACAAAATATTAAAAATGTACGTTAAAACATGAAAAAATTTCATAAACACACAATAAATAATCATTATGTGTGTCTATTAATTTATAACATTATATGAACTGTGAAAGAAGAATGACACAATTTTGATAAGTGTATCTGATGTTACAGTTGCATAGCATATCAATCGTCAAAATTTTGGCTGGTCCACAACTGCGTTGATTACAGAACATTTCTATTCATTTTGGGATATTTTTTCTCCTTACACATTTATTTCATTGTGGCAAGGCAATTATGTCACTGCATCTCTTTTGAAAATGAAAGCAATTAAGATATTTCACAGCTTAATATAACATATTCCTGTCCATAATAATAATGTAAACAAATATATGCAGAATTATCATTGCAAATTCAAGTGATTAAAGCATAATAATACCTAATTTTAATCCATTTTTGGAAATATAATTTTAACACTGCAATGTAATTATAAATATGTACAGTATAAAAATAAATTTCACCTTTAATTATAAAGAGCATCTACAAACCCAAAAGAAATGTACAAAATTCAAGAAATTTGGCGTATAGTTAACTTTTTAACTTCTAAGAATGAAAGTTATTTAATGACAATCAAAAACAAATAATATGTATAGTTATATATAAGTTGTAATTACAGAATTCTCACTCATTTCACATGATAAATTTAAGGGCTATGCAAGGACCTTTATTAGAATTATCACTGAGTGTGCCTCTTATGAAACAAGCACAGTTGAAAACCATTGGAAGAGTATATACAAATGATATTGATAAGAGCATTACAACCATCAGTGGCTGTTATAGGAAGAAAGAAAATATTTTATTAACATAAAATTCCCTTATATTTGTTGGCCACTTTCTTAAAAATTGCTCTTTACCTAAAAATTAAGGAGTTCCCCTTACTTAAAAAATTAAATAATGTTAAATGGTCCTTATATTAAGTTTATAAAATTGTAGAATTTTTAGGAACTGTAGGAATCCTGATATATTTTTTATTTTAAGATAAGTTTTACAAAATAAATTTTCCTCCCAGCAAGTACAATGAACAAAAACAGTTATTGCTGGTTAAATATGTAAAATTTTGTTTTTCAGAGTTTGAATATTTATGATATTTCCCTGACACTTTGGCTCATTTTTGCGATTTAAGTGACAATTCTAAGATTTCCTAGTTCTCCAAACAAATGTTAACTATCGAACCCCTGCAAATGACAATTGTTAACTAGATGCTACTTGATCATTTATAACTACTCACAATCAAACACTGACATAAAATAACAAAGGCAATTGAGTTACTAACCTTATGTGTAGCATGTCTTTGTCTTTGCAAGCAAGTACAGACACATCCTCCACATATTCCCAAACACTATCAAAACAGGAAAAATCTCCCTCAAAATTGGGAAGAAGAACGAGTTTCATCTTCTCTTTGCACTTTTGTTGGGTCTTCATGTCTACAAACTTGAGACCTGAAATAATACCATATCCTTGCTTAAACATAACATTGGCAACATTGACAAATTCAAAAATATTGACAAATTCATATACACAACACACAAATTTGTCTATATCAAAAGTATAGATAAATTAATGAAAAATTTAATAAAGTCTAAAGAAATTAAAATCAATGAAAACAAAGACAGAGGAGAACTAAACAAAACAAATAAGTTTCTGAACAATACATAAGAGCATTTCAGATATATTTAGGACACATCAAAATAAAAGACATCAAAGTATCTGCAAAATTTAAAATCATCACGAAGAGAAAAAGCACATTGCAAAACATTTACTACCATGGTAAAAATCAAATCATTTTACACCATAGTAATATATTTCAATGTGTAAACTAAATGCAGCTTTTGCATCACATAAACAAATAATATTATATCACATTTATAAATGTTAATGTGAAATCAAAATGTAGCACATTGACTTACAACAATTATTTTACATGCAGTCTAGTTGATATAACACTTTATGCCAAAAATGAAATAGCTCATATTGAAATGTATCAAAACTTTACAAAAAAATTGAAATCATCATCATAGAAAATGAAAAAATACAGAAACAGTATCTTTATACAGAAATGGCTGGAATGTCGGGCTTCGTTCTGGGTTGTAAAACTAGATATGATTTATTTAATTTTCATAGAATAAAATTTATTTAATTTGAATACAATAAAACAATGTAATCATATATTAATTACATTATTACAATACATTAGAACTCAATACATTAATCAATTTTAAAGTATTCAAACATATCAAATTTAATGAGTATTGATAATGGTTGAAATAATTAAATAGTAATTTTCAATCCACCTAATAATAAAAATTAACAATTTCACATATTGAATTTCAAACTAACTATACTTTTGCATCTTGCAACATACAGTATGCAAGGTTGGGGGGAGAGGGGGGTCCCCACTAATCAAAATGTTGTACAGCTTATGGTGGTCTTGTTTTCAACAAGAAACATGGCTCCTATAGTTCCTCAAAATACTACATGGGTTCAATTGTGATTCCTATGTCTACCATTCATCTATGAGGTAAATCATTTTGAGTGTATACATTTTGCAAGTGCACAGGTTTTCTTTGACAGTCACTTTTTATTAAAGTAACCTTTAAATTTTTATGATATGCAGCAACAAGTCAAATTGACTTTGTCAGGGGAATATGAAAAAAAAAATCTTTCATCCTCTACAAATGAAAAACAAAAACAAAAACGGACAAATATTCTTCGAATAAATTAGAATAATATAAGATACTTAAAACATGCATGTTGATAAAACCATGTTCTTATAAAGGTGTGACAAAATAATGGTCCTCGATTTCATATATATAATAAATTTAAAGAAATACTATTTACCCCAAATAAATTAGTATTTACTATAACGTGACATGCATGAAACAATTTTAATCATTTTTGTAAATTTGAAAATCTACAAAAAAGATTATCAAACTAATGCTCGTTAGACACAGAAACTGCATGATATGGGGAGCAGGACATGATTTCATCTTTTAAAATCAGTAGCAATATTTGCTAGTGATCAAAAATGCTAATGGTGAAAATATTTTTTGAATACCAAGAAGTAGTAAATAATTTGACGACATTGAAACAGTCAATGTGCCTGCTAAGTAGTGAACAATGATTAAAATTTTGTGAGGAGCTTTATAAATTGAGTGAGATTTTTTCACCCTAGCCAAACGTTTGAGTGAGATTTTCTCACCCTAGCCAAACGTTTGAGTGAGATTTTTAAAACTTGAGTGAAAATTAAAAATGTTTGTTCATATGAAACAATTTTAATTTATAAACATTTGCATGATATTACAATTAACAAAAAATACATTTAGCTAGCTAATATACAAAAAAATAATATAGTGTAAATGACAAAACCATAGCAAAATAAATTTGCATCCTGCAAATGCAAAGAGTCTGCCTTAGCAAAGATTTAGTATTTGCAGAAGTTTGTCTCAAATCACATTTTACAACCACTATTAATCATTTTTTTTTTCTGTTTGTTTTTAGGGCATTTTGATGAAAGATAGCTCAATTAAAGTGTCATTTTTGATGTTTGATAACAAGATTTTAGTAGTGCACATTTGGCCCATGGAAAAAGTTGCGTTTTTCTCCTTGGCATTTTGTTGAAGCATAGCTCAAATAAATTTATATTAGTTCAATTTAAAAATACTATTTTTAATGTTTAGCAACAGGTAAGATTTTAGCGGAACGAACTTGTTTCATGCGGACATTGGAATTGCGATATTTTTTTCTCAGCATTTTGGCAAAGGATAATTTAAATAAATTTTGTGGATCAATTAAAAAATGCTATATTTTATGTTTAGTAATGTTGTGTTTGACAGATAGAATAAAACCTGCTGTGTTTAAAAGAGATAAAAGAAGACATAATATTTAGTTTAAAGAAAATTAGTTTATTAAATAGTACTTCAAATTAATTCAAATTAACAAATACAAAAACACTGTTCACAGGCAGGCAACTCAGGAAGAATTAACATTAGAATTTTAGACATTAGAATTTTAGAATTTTTTCAACTTAGTTAAAATTAAGGAATTAGCATAAAAACTTTACTCAAAACAATCTACTTTAAATTCCATCAGAAAATCATTAACAAAAATATTAAACTTAAAGAATTTTACCCAGGCTCTTAAAAATTTATGAAGGTTTAGAAATTTGCTCTCAGAATAAAGTTTAGAATTTTAAATTTACAGAATAAATTTTAGTTAAATGCATTTCAAAAAAATATTAAGAAATCATATTCAGAATTAAAGAAAGTAGGAGTTTAAATAAAACAACTGTATTCACCCGCTTGGGCCATCAGACAGGGGGGAAAAAGTTCCAATAAGTGGAGACACATTTTGAAGACTGGTTTACTGGAAATCACCCTAACTTGAAACAGGAGAGGATTCAGCACTTTTCTTGAAAAACATCAGCAGAGGCCTAACAACCACATCTGGAACGCTAAATCTTCTTAAAGTCAGCCGTTCTCGTCAGATACTACTTCCACGTAACTCGCATACGGAATTTTAATACACACTTTTCCGGAGAGCTACTTCGTGAATTTCGCGATAAAAACTTGAAAAACCATCATTTAAATTAAAACTACAATGTTAAAAAAATAACGCGAGGAACTTAACGTTCCATAAAAAAGCTCGCGTGGAACATAAGTTCCATTCGAAAATAAACAACGCGCTTCTCGCGCTACACCGACGAAGGATTTCAACAAAAATCTGAAACTGAAAAGTTCTACGCGCGTATTTATATGTGCGGCAAAAACGCGGAGTTTAGATAAACGGCAGCAATTAAAATTCGCTTACCGAAATTAGAATTGCCAAAATAATACTCATAATTCCGAGAGCAGACGATCTGTAAAAACGCGAACCAATTAAAAAATTTCACGAATTCCAAAGAGGTGCGAAAAACGCTTAGGTGGCGCCTTAATCGCAGTAAAGGGCCCGCGAAACAAAATTCCGAAAATGGCCGCAACTGAAATTTTTGAATTACAGTGAGACATGGAAATAACTTGAAACTGTAGAACAAACGGAATTTCTAACCAAAATGGGAAAATGAGACATCAAATTAAAGGGAATTTTAAGGGGAATCAAATAAATAAATAATTTTTAAAATTTACAAATCAAAAGTAATATTAATTTAAGGAATGGAACATTTTTAACTAAGAATATCATAAAGAAAATTAATTTAGAAGATTAAAAATATTCTAATTAAAGAATAAATGAAAAAGCCAATAAATATTATTTAAATATTACCAAATTAAGAATATTGAGCCAGGGAAAAAGAAATAAAGGTAAATTTCCAAACCTCCAAATTACCTAAATTCTAAAGCAACCCAACAGTAATAAGATTTTAGCAAAACAAATTTACATTCCGTGGATACAAGAATTGTGATCATTTTTGCGAATCTCAGCAAAATTTTTCATGATTTAAGCATTATATGTTTTATAAATTTTGTAGGGATATCTTTCTAAAATTCCATAAATAAGGAACTTTCATAAAAATTTTAAAAAATCGTGATCTCCCGTAAAAATTACGAGACAAGCAGTTATGCAATTGTGATAATGTTGTTAATGAACTACAATGTTAAAATCATTGAATGTCGTCAACATAACTGGAACATTTCATTATTAGTTGACAGGTCCACTTCGGATATGGCCAGGTCTGTTGAATTAATGTTTCTCTTATCAATAATGTCGAAGGTCCAGACCACTCGGCTGGCCCTAAGGCTTACAGCAGGAATTTGAGTGGCCGAAAAGTTTATCAATAATGTGTAAAATGGACTGAAATTGAAAGGGCCAATCATACCTCTTTTTCTTGGATCAGCTCCAAATTTATAACTCCAATATTAGCTCCAACAGAGAAATTTAAAATGCAGATAGGATCAACTGCTGCTTATAAATGTAATTCCATTCTGTTTTAAGGTGCCATTGCAGATAGGCACTCAAGTAAAAATGTCCATACCCACAATGCGGGATTCCTTGCCCACAATGCAGGATTCCACCACATTCCTTCTGAGAGATAAATGGGGTCAAGGTAGTTAATTCCTCTGAATGCAATTATCCGACAATGAAGGGGGTGATAGAAAAGGGAACATAGTAGAGTAGGAATTTTGCGAGGTGACGGAATCAAAGACAAGTTGTAAAATTTTGTCATGGTCTGTAATAACTAGATTCAAAGAGGAAATGTAAGGAATCTTTGAACAAAGGGAAATATATTTTCTCATACCGTGAGAAAACATCGCACAGCAATTTCTATTGTGTTGAAGGCCCAGACCACAGTACCAGCCCTAGGGCTTATGGCAGTTTAATGTGTGGCCGGAGCAATTTCTACTGTGTGAGATTCTTTAGAAAAGTGTGGAATTCTCATGCTCAAACAGAAACCCTAGGAAACTGAATAAAAAAAAATTGATTTTGAGGAGAGGAAAGAGGATGCAAATGAACCAGAAAAGATTACTAGCAATCTTTGCTACCATGTTTTTCTGTTACTAGCATTTCATTTTTTTTTAACTAGCAATTTGCTACTTGCTATTAGACAAAATTGTGCCCTGATGAGGAGTTTCAAAAGCTTGAAATTATACTCCCAATGCAGCAACCAGCATTGGAAAACTAGTTTTATCTTTTTTATAGCAATCAACTAAAACAGTAGTACATACGTATACTTAAAAAATGTTGTATTGTATGAGCATTTCAATTAGACGAAAATATTGTAGAAAGATACTTCTGTTATTATAGAAATAATTTGCAAACCACCCCGGGAGGAGGAAAATAAATTACTTACATACTATAAACACAAAAATTCTCTCAATTGAAAAAAAAAGGTGTTATACAAAGCTAGAAAAGCTATAAAGCTAGAAATTTTGTTAAATCTTTTGAACTAATGTTTTTCCACAAAAATCACCTAATTTCCACAAAAAGACAGATTCTGTATTATAAAAAAAACTAGGCAGACATCTTATTCCTAAACAAAAGTTACTAAACTGTACCTGGATGAAGCTCTAGTAGTTCCTTTGGTGGCCAACTCGAGCATACCCTGCTCAAAAGATCAGAATGCAATGCATCGGACCTGAATTCCAATACAATGTTGTAAAAATCAATAATTTGCTGTGGCATCTGTAAATAAAATTCCGTTGAATTATAAATGAAGAAAAGAGGAAATTGCAAAATAACATAAAATGAAAAACAGGATTTCAATATTCGATATTTTAATAGCAAAATATTAAAATTTATATCAAAATTATTGTTATAAATATTACCATATTTGACAAAAAAAAAATGTGCATAACGAAGCAACAGTTATTAGAGAATGTGCAATAGTTATTAGTGCAATAATTATTAGAGAGTGTATTTTTAATCTTTTGCAGCTTTCTATAGATGAGTTGTTTCAATGAAATTAAATCAATATTAAAAATTGAATTGTCCAAATTTTAGAAAAAAAATCACAGTATTCTAGTCAGAGAACAAAGGAGTATCTATGTGCACACTCATACATAAGCATTAAATGCATAAGCCAGAGGTTTCCAAACTTTCAAAATACAACGTAGCTATAAAAAAATATTTTAGTAGTAGTAAACATACAAAATCTTACTTTTCTCTAACAAACTTTTGATCATATATATGTAGATAAGTGTAAAGAGTTACAAAAATTTCGAAAGTAAAAGTTTACTAGCATTCTTCAAAATTCACTATAAAGACACTAGTGCACAATTAACTGCAGTTTCATATTATAAATCCAAGGATATAAGCATCCGTCTAGCACTACAACATTGGGAACATTCGCATTATGTTGTACATATACAATTTACATTTTAATCCTGAAAGTTGGACTGTCTTTTCAGGTGTATAAATTCCCACTGTTTACCCAAACTTAACCAAATTTAGCACGCCGACTAATCAAGTCAATAGGAAGCATGTACTGGAGTTTTAATTAACTGTAAAATATGCTATCAGATCTCTATTGAAAATGAAAATGCAGGTAAATGGACAAAGCTCACAAGGCAATTTATAGTTTATGAAAATTCAAATTTTAGGGATTGCTGCAGACTAAAATGCTTGACTTGTTGAATAAACATCAAAGTCAATTTTCTTTATTAGGATAGAGACTTTAGAATTTGGTACAAAGGTAAAATATATGATAAATTTATAATAAAAATATTTTTTTACTCAAACATTAATTATTTGTGGGATGTATCAGACTATTAATACAGCATCCTAAAATAATCATTCAAATTGTTGAGTACACAGAAAATTACAATGAAGGCAACCACTAATATGTAGTCAGCCTAGATTCAATTATTGAATGGAAAGGTGTTGTCTTCATTAAGTTTTTTAAAGATGAAGTCCTACAAAATTCAGATTAACGCATTCTTTGTGATTCTTCTTAAAAGATTCTGGTCGACCTAACAATTCTATCGATGTATTTCCATTTCCCAATGAAGTGAATAAATGAGTGGAAATCTTCAATGTTGGCGTTTCTTTTATTTTATGTGGAAAAAGCCATAATGATTTAAGTGTACTTGTAACTTACATACTTAGATACTGCCCGAAGTGTGACTGTGTCTTCTGTCAGTTTTATAAAGTTTAGTTTTGGGGTTTATTAACAGATGCATTACTCTTCTGTTTACCATGTCTACTATTAGAGTTGGCAATATTACCTTGTACAATAAACGTCTCACTTGAGGAATATTAGAAATGCTTTTCGGAACAGTAAAGAAGGTTTGGTAGATTTAATAGGCGACAAATTGGATTTGGATTGAGTACTATGTGGTGCAACAGATTTTGCAGCAATTGTTGTACGATTGTTATCAGTTGTGATTTGTATCTCTGATGCAGAATTATGGGTTTGTTTAAAACCCTGATCAATTTTGAAAAGTTTTGAGTAGTTGTAATATGTAACTATGATGTAAGATTATTGGTTTGATTAGCATGCTGACCGATTTTTGAAAAGTTTTGAGCTTGTGACAAATTGTTAATAGTAAGGATAATATTGTAAACTTTGCCAGTTGAGGATTTAATGGAACATTAGAAGTTGTAAGAGTGCAATTGAAGTCAAGTGGAGAATCTGTTTGTGTACTGATAGACTTTGTTATTCATAACAAATGGGATTTCTTTATTTTAATTTAGTCATTTTAGGATAGTTACGAGGTTTAAAACAAATAAGCATGACACAACAATACTTTGTCAGGGAAATAAAATATAAAGAAAAAATGCAATAATAAAGACAATTCAAATCAATTTGCAGTAAATACTTTCAAATATAAAACATTACTTGATTTAGATGATTAAATTCTTCTAATGAATTCTTGCAAAAAAGAACATTGAAGGCATAAGTGAAGGAATCCTCTAAGAAATATCTCAAATTGCAGAGATGAAGTAATGGAAGAGAGATTTTCTTTTCAATTAGCCAACTAACGGCTCCCAGCATCTAAAAAAAAAAAAAAAAAACTAATTTGAACTATTTTAAGATTAACACAAATTCTGATTTCTAAAATACATAGTTTTATATTAGACATAATCTCATGCTGATAAGAGTATAAAAGGCACAAAACTAGTTCATGAATGCTATTATCTACAATGGAAACATGATTCCATATTTGGGAATTAGGCGGGTTCTACAAGTATGAACTTATCCTCGTACAGCCTGAGCTTAAGCTTTTTAAAATTTGATGATGAATGTATTATAGGACTGAATCTATTAGTCTCTATAGAGGTTCACAAATTCTGACACAAAGCAATTTTTTCTACCATTGAAGGAACTGGCTACTTCATGCTGATAAGCACGTTAAAAACACAAAATTAGTTTAAGCAAGGTGCAGCTTTGTGCAACTTAAGCTTAATCTTTATGAAATCTGATGCCATCTACATAGTAGGACTTAATTTATTGGTCTCCAAAGAGGTTAGAAATATTGTGGCACATGGCAAGTCTTTTGCTGCCATTGCAAGTATCGACTATTGCATGTTAATGAACATATAAAAGTGTGAAATCAGTTTATGGATACTGCTATTTAGAATGGGAGTGGAACCCTATGCATACATGGTTCAAAATAATTATTTTTACTCAAAAGTTAAAAGTGACTATAACACAGGTAGTTAAAAAAAAATCTGATGTGAGCAACACATGACTTTCCTTATATGCTATGAATTTACTACTTTCACAGAAAAAAAAAATAGGTTAGTCTTATAGCAGATACTTATATTCTTTCCAAGATATTGAATTTTCATCAATTAGTCGTCATTTTCATTGATTTAGCGACATTTTTATCCATTTGGCGAGATTTTTGTTAATATGACAACATTTTAAAAGTCACCAAGTTGACGAGATTCGACCAAATTCATCACCAAAATCTCGGCAAGCATTATGGACGGAGAAATAAGTTATTCTTATAGCAGATAAACGACTATTTGCGTTCAAATGCAAAAGTATTACTCAAAGAATCTTTTCTCATGAATGGAATGAGTTAATCCATGAGCATGATGTCACTAAATTTATGGCATGATATTACACATGAAAAGTAAACATGTTTTTCAACAGTTAATATTTATTTTTTAATTTATGGGATTTCTTGATAAATTTATGTGAAAAATGGGCAATATCTCGAAAACGGTTCGTGCTAGCATTCTAAAGTTTACGACAATGGCTTTTGAAGGAAAAATTACATAAGAAATGTCTATTTGCGTAACTTTATTAAAGGTTTTGATTTTTTGCTGATTTTTTTCAAAATTTAACTCGAAAATTTAGGAGGGTTCTGAAAATTCGATTGTGTTTAAAAACAATAAGCTTCCAGTATTCATGGATTGTAGTTTTTGTACCAAATTTCATTCGAATCGCTCCATTCATTTATGAGATATTGTCTCCAAAGACTCACTGACACACACACACATAGTTTTACACACACACACACACATAGTTTTGCACACACACACACCACCTCAAGAACGTTTGATTCGTGATCAGGGATGCTTGAAATGTGCTCTCCCGTCAAAAACTAGAATTCAAATTTTCAACCCTGCCATAATACTTTCCTTATACATTATTGTATATAAGCAAAGTAATAAAGACACTGCAACTGAATTAGAAGCAGAATAGGCTCAAAAATTAAAATTACAAGGTGATCAAAAAGTATCACACATCAAATTTCAAAATCATACAATGTACAGAGAAATTGAAATTGCAGAATTTTTTTCGGATTTTTAGACCCTCAAATGAAATGAATATGAAATTATATTCAATAAAAGTAATTGTTATATGTATTGTTATTACTTTTACTCAGTTACTACCTAAGCATGCTCATAAATGGCCTTATCACCATGTTTCAAATCTGTAAATCCTTTTGTAAAATGGAAAGGGGTACAATGAGTTAGACCATTTTCTACATTAATGAAATTTGGATGGCATTTTTTATGTTTTTATATCTAAGGCAAATTATCACAATATAAAGGAAAATGAATATGTCATAACTGTTAGCATTAAATTTGCATTTTTTTTTTTTTTTTTTTTTTTTTTTAAGAAACATGTTAAATTGGAGTGAGTTGGTACAACTCATATTATTCACCTTAGTTTTTCTATCCTGCGAATTATTTATATTATGAAAACTATATAAAAATATTACTCAGAAATATACAAAATCTTAAATCTTTAATGCATCCAGCTGTTTTCACACTAATTTATAAGCTTCATTTCACCTCTCTCCTTATAAACAATAAATATTTCTTATGAGACTCATTGCTATTTAAATTAAACTATCGAAATGTGTAATTTAATCAAACTGAATAATAATTTTTAAGTGTTATTCTTACATTCATTAAATTCCTTAAAAATGTCATATTCAAAATGACTGAAAAAACCTGCATTCATAGTTCAATATAGTGTTTTTATTAAGGATGAGCATCAGTGTAAGCTTGTATTGTTAACGTTACAATTCTATGGTGAAATTATAAGTTATGGGAAAGCAAAAAAATAATAAAGGTACTTACTTCTTTTGAATTTTTGATAAAATACTTGACTTCAGCTACATATTTAAATTTCATATCAGAGAAATAAACAGCATCAAGCTTTTCATTCAGGAAAGATAATAAACTTGTAGAATCTTGCTGTGAAGGTAAATGAAACACAAATAATGGGTATGGATACAAGAGTGTATCAGAATCAAGCAGGTGTGTAAAATCTTTAAAAAATATAGTTTCATCCTGAAAAAAATAACAAAATTCCAAGATATTTAATCTTATCCAAACAAATCAGGATATAGAAAGCATCTTTATATACTTAAA
The DNA here is from genome assembly GCA_951213105.1 of Amaurobius ferox. Classification (NCBI taxonomy): domain Eukaryota; kingdom Metazoa; phylum Arthropoda; class Arachnida; order Araneae; family Amaurobiidae; genus Amaurobius; species Amaurobius ferox. The sequence continues at coordinate 95,320,764 of OX578146.1, forward strand.
TCCTGTAAAGCAATCAATATATTAATCAATTAATAGCCTAAACAATTATATTTTTTACTTAAATAGTTGATTTTAAATTAAAATGAAAAATTTATTTTTAATAATTTAAATTTTAGCAAATAGTATAATTAATGAAATTTAACATAATTCATGATGCGATAAAAGCAGCATGATAAATTCATATTCTTTATTAATAGTCATTATTTGGTTATTAACTTGATTTATTAGTTATGAAAAAAATTCCCATAGTATTCCCAGTGTATTTGGGCTACTATTAGTTGCTGAGTTTCCATTAATAATGACTATTATTCAGTTACTGTGATGATCATTTGGTTGTTACAGTCTTTTGTTAGTAATATAAAAGCTTCCCATAGTAATCATTGCATAAGAGCTATCATAAACTATCCAATTTCTATTAATGCCAGCAACAGTTGTTGCTATTTAATTACAAAACTTAAATGGTTTTATATGAACGAACGAAGTTTTCAGGGAATATTTTAATAAATTTCAAATGATAAGAAAGTATAATTAGATAAATTCTGCAAGATTACATTAAATGTTTCAGAAGGCATTAAGTGGATAAGTACAAAATGGCATTAAATTTCAGTTTGCTGTTTTAATGCTACATACATACTATATAAAATATTTGTCAAATTTATAAAAAAAAAAAGGGTTCCTCTGAACAAAGGGATTAATTCAACTCAAGTTTGTCCTAGGAAAAAGAATAGGGCATTTAAGATGAAATTTACATACTCGGTTAACTTTATTTTGGTTTGTAAGATTTTATTGGAAACAATTGCTAATTCAACAGAGTATATATTATTCACTACATTAAATACAAATTTAGATTAAAACTTACTTCAATATCAGAGAATTGTGGAAGGCACAAAATCATTGCAGTGATTCCATCTAAAAACTCCTTATACCTGGAATGCATTTGTGGTCCAAGTTGAATAGCTCTCACACTTATCACACTTTTGCCGTCGTTTAGAACAAAGGTGTTTATACACTCAAACTGAAAAAAAAAAAAAATCAAAATTAAGTAATTTATTTAATATCTAAAAATGTACGCAATGATGCATAGTTGTAGAATATAGATGAACATGTGTGCATGCTATACTCAGATATCTTCAAAATTTTTACTAATTTTGTAGATATGTTACATACAAAATATTAATCTAGCCTTTTTATTACAGAATATATAATATCGTCACATGTTTATTTTGTCATCTGACCACCAAAACACTAAAAAAATTTATTTGTATTTGCAATTTTTCTGGTTGTTTTTGCAATTATCCATTTCATTGTTATTGCAGACTCAAAAAGTTTGCAACAATTTTTTTTAACATTTATGTATATATATACTTTTCATCACCCCCCCCCCCTCTACTCTGCTAAGTGTTATATATTTAATGCAGATATTCTAGATACACTGAAGTCACATTTCAGAAAAATAATCAATTCTATTTAAATTTTAACTCAATAAAATTAAATAAATTTAAATATATATGATATAAATTATTAATTTCAGTATCCTGAAAGAGGTACCAACTGCATTTTCATAAAATTATGTATATTACTTATTTGACACATTTAAGCCTCAACACAGTTGGATAAAATTCAAACTCAGCAGATTTTTAGTATATAGCATTGATTTCATGTAGTTCATAACCAAATATGCATGTAAAAAAGCTTTAACTTTATTGAGAAAAATCTTAAATTTATTTCTTCAGAACATAAACAGAAAATAAATTGCCATTTCACAAGGGTTTTCGCAGGGGTCTCATTGTTATTTTTTTTTTTTCAACATAAATTTAATACCACCCAAAAAGAGGGCAAGATCAGAGTTATTACTTCCAGCAGAAAAACAAGGTTAGTGTTTCACAAAAAATTAACTAGGATTTTCTTAGAAATATACTTTATGTCACAAAATATTTTTGATTGAACTACAATTATACTTTAAAAAAGCAACAATGGGTTTCATTTATGGTTATCTTATATTTTTAGTATTTTGATAATACCCTTTTCAAAGAAAAATTCTAAAACCTAAAGAAATCCTAAAGCTACTTCAGAACATCAAGAGAAAATAAACCGCTTTCATAATTGTCTACTAACCTCATAATCTTGAGTTTTTTTCAACATAAATTTAGCACAGATCCAGTCCATAAAGATGATGAGATCAGAGTTATTACTTCCAGCAGGAAAAACAAGGCACAGTTTAAAGAAAGTAACAATTCCACTTCTTCCAAAATATGCAGAAGAATGGGGTTTAAGCTTAGTTAAGTTCCAGATTTCTTCTGACTTAAACTCTTCCCATCCTGGAATTATTTCTTTTCTCTTTTTTAATTTTTCAGCTGTAGAATAAAAAATTATGTTAAAAAAATTTATGATAAAAAAACATAATTAGCTAAAATAAAATTTTCAATATTATGTCTAAGCTAATTTGAAAGCATAGATATAGAACAAATCACACTGAGCATTTTCCATAAATCATTGAATTTTTTTTTTTTATCAGTAGAAGTTCATTTATCTATCCCAGAAGAAACAGAAAAACAAATACATCCTATATGTTTAATTCATATATCTAAGAAGGATGAAAGGTAAAAAAAATATATATAAATATATTCAATCAATCCATATTCATATCTTTTCTAATTATTTTTATTCTATCTATTTTCCTAATGTGAGTTACCATATATTTTCATGTATAAGTCGAAAATTTTTGAAATTTTGTTCACTATTAAAGTAGGGGGATTGACTTATAAACCAATCAAAGATAACTTTAAAATATTAACACACAAAAAATCGATAACACAAAATAAATGACAGGAAAAACTTACATTTCAGTAGTTGTATGTTTATTTACTAATTCATTCATCCTAACTGACTCCCACAATCATCTATCAGTATTTAAACATTTTACAATTCAATAAAAAATCATTCATTTAAATCGCATTTCAGACTTCGCCACACTGTATAATTACAGGCTAGGTATGCAACAAAAGTCGACATGGTTGTCGAGTGGTCAAGGCAAGCATTTCCGCAGCAATCACTCGACCGCCACGTTGTGGGTTCGAGCCCCATGTAAGGCATGGATGTTTGTGTTGTGGGCAAAATGTGATCCGCCCCCCTCTGGTGTGCCTGGGGCAACGTCAATAGACGGCTAAATGGTTCACACTCTGGCCGCTGTAATAAAGGCGAATGACGAAGGTCAAAGTGCCTGGCCATTTGGAGAGGGAAAAAAGTATGCAACAAAATACATGTTTACTCCATGAAATTTTACCAGCAAATAAAAATATGCATCACAATTTTTTATGCTAAATTGTAAGCGTTTCCTCTTTCTTAAGCTTTAATTTCTGTACATATATAATATTTTTTTCTCTTTATGCCTGACCATTAATCAGTCTTGAATGCTTGTTTATGTAGCTGTAATGACAGTTAGGCTCAGCCTGTAGCCATTAAATCACTGATGTTGATTGTGACATCATCACATCTGTCGATTGATATTCGCATGTGATTGAATGTTTCTGTAGGAAAGCAAGTTTCATACATATATCAATACTTCATTTTAACTGTTTTTTTTTTTTTTGTTGTTGTTGTTAATTCACCTTATACACAGGTTTCAGATTTTGGTCAAATATTTTACAAAAATTACATACTCAACATATACATGGATCAACGTATATTCAGAAATATATGTTAATACATTTATCATAATAGAAATTCCAATAATCAACTTATCTTTTAATATCCCGCTTAGTATCATATTAGATACTGTTTAATTTATGCAGTTGAATCATACTTAAAATATATGCATGATACACACTCCATATCCATTGTCCATCATAAAATAAGAACTCGCTATTTATTTATTGGGAATAATCAAATGAAAACTGTTTCTTTTAGTAAACTTTAAAATTAAAGACAACCAAAAATAGGTTCAAAAATCTTTTAATAAAATTTCCTTCCCTCGATGTACATAAATTACGAAGCCAAAGTGCTTTCGAGCATCACCATGCCCTTCATCAGTGGCGAAGTGAAAATATGGTGCAAACAAGTGTTTACATATAGGCCATAACTGCCAGGCAAAATTTACATATCAGTTTACGATTTTACAGTTATTACATTTTTTAAGAAACAAGACATTTAAAATTTAAATTCTAAAATACAAATTACAATAAAGTTGATGGTTTATTAAAAAAATGAACGTCATCAAAACACAAATTACATCAATTGCTAAATTTTCAGAAATCATATAAAGGTTTCACACGCAGGGAGCTGAGGACAAGTTGCCAAGCATAACTCAGGGTCTGAACTGGATCAAAATTACAAATAGACTCGCGGTAAAGATAAATAAAAACTGATTCATATAGTAAAATATCACAGGGGTTATTGCAACTGATTAAAGGGAAAGTTTTATCATACATAGGTTGAAAATTATCGTTAATAACATACTGGACAAGAGCCGTAGACAGTTTACCATTCTTAGCATCTCAAGCATGTTCAGCTAAATGGATACCGACAGTACATTTAGTACTGCCAATATAGAATTTAAAGTCATTATCAGGAGATAAAAGGGGGACAACATACACACCAGCTTGGTAAAGTTATTTTTATCCTTATATTTATCCGAACGTATACAATTAAATAACGTAGTAATGATCGAATGAGCTGGATTAAACTTAAACTTAAATTCATGGAAAAAATGAATAAGAGGATGAAAAATCACTGGGTAATATGGAAGACTAGATTTATACAGCATATGGTCAGAAACGGGAACAAGGCTAGTATTTGGATAAATAAAATTATGGCGAATATGAGATTTTATAAATACACTCAAAAGTATAAGTGGCCTCATGACCAAGGTTAAAAATACAGTTAATTTCAGTAACTAAAGCTGAAATAGATAAACATTAAAGGCACGATTAAACCAGGTGTAGACAAAGTCACCAAACAATCCACATAAAGACACCAGACATTAGATTTAAGAGATAAAAAAGGCAAAATCTCATTCTTCAGCTCCTACAACACGGCCTCAACCTCAACTAAAATGCCAGGTAAGGGACTACCCATAGGGGCACCCGAAGTTTGCAAATAGATATTATTATGAAAACCAAAGTAATTATTCTCTGTGATGATGTTCAATGCAGAAGTTATTGCGTCGATAGTGGGAATATTATAATTTTGTTTTGGAAGATTTTTAGCAATAATATTAATAGCATGAGTGACAGGAACACTAGGAAATAGAGACACAACGTCAAAACTATGAAAAATGCAATTTGGAACACATTTAGTATTAAAGAGATGTTTAATGAAATTATCAGTAGAGCTAGTAGAATAAACATGAATATTAAACATAGGTTTAAGAAAATTAGTTAATGCTTTCTCTAAAAAATAAGTCGAATCATTACATTTAGACACAATAGGACACATGGAATGGTTAACTTTATGTAGTTTAATTTGTTCAAAAATTTGGGGTAGTTGATGAGAAGTACAGAAAACAGCAGACTTAATAGTGAGAGGAAGATCGGAATATTATTTAAGACTTAAATGTCTTAAAAAGAAAAACAGAAACTTTATTGACATTTAGACTTGAAGTTACAAAAAGTTTGTTTCATCAAATAATTTAAAGAACCTGAGTTCAATCTTACCAGTAAGGCGAGTTAGGGCACACTGCTTTTTATACACCAACATAGGACTGACAACACCAGTTGTTGCATAAGGAGTATTCAATAACATTGGTTGCCAAGGTGAGCAAAGAGTAGAATTTTCAAAAGCTCTTCTTTCACGTTTTCTTTCACAAAAATATTTCCACCTGCATAATACATACAATATATATATTTATATATATGAGCTTTATAATAGTTAAATGCCAAATTCAATTATTTCTCTGTTAAAATCTTGTTAGCAGAGCCACATATAAAATAACATGGAAAAAAAGATATACAGTAAAACCAGGTGTGACAAATATTTAGCAAAAACTGCAAATTTCAAATCAGTTATCAAAATAAATCTTTTGTTTTGGTGTAAATAACATCTATGGTTGAGGTATCACTGGTTAAAATCGGAGGGTTACGAAAAAATGTAAACAATTTGGATACTTATATCTCTGAACCTAATAGATGTAAATGGAATCAATTTTTACTTGTTTAGTCAGAAATATCGTACAGATTATAAATATATAAATCTATATACAATATTTTATTATTTTGATTTTTTCTTTTTTTGATTGAAACATTTTTGTCTGAATGAGTTTTCGCTTCACCTTGCTTACTTAAAACTAAAAACGACGGATATAAATAATAAGTGATAAAAATGTTCAGTGAGAAATTCAGTTTTTAGATCTAGAATTTGGTTTTACAAAACTCAGAGATTTCGAGGAATCGCCTCGTTACGTCGCCTCGTTAACTGAAAATTTCCATTTTTCAAGCTTGTAATGCTTACATTTCAAAAACTGAAAATGCTAGCTATAAACTATAAGAAGCAATCTGTAGCCCTTTGAAAGTCCTAAAAGGATATATAATTTGATTTTAGATTGAATTCTTAGCTCCTGAACCATAGCAGTTGTAATTTTATTATTTTAATATTTTGAACTTTTAAAAGTTTTCCAATGGAAGGGAAAACTGCAGCATTTAAAATGCCATGATTGTTGCACCTCAATATATTTCCTCCTTAGTGAGATATTGGTGCACAAGCAAGAGATAATTGGTTTCGTTTTAAAAAAAAAAGGAAGAAGGAAACTTGAAGATTCTAAATATATTTAATGATTGATGAGATTGGAGGAAAAGAATTAGAAGTATAAATTTTAGTATGTATATATGTGCCACCAAGCAAGTTTAGAGGTGCATATGAATCTAAAATCTCCTCAGAGATATTGTTGTTGTTGGTGAGACCCAGACCGTCCGACCTACCAGAAAGGTGGGGGAGGCATCCACAGGGACTGTACCCTCCTTCCCCTACCACCAACCTCTTGGAAGGACTTACGGACCCACATGTTTAGCATGATCGTACTCCGCGTGAACACGGCGGCAGTTTTGGCAGCAGAGGGAATCAAACCCAGGCCTACCGAGTGTAATTCCGGTGCGCTAACCACTGGACTACCGCATCCTGTCAGAGATATTGTATAAATTTAGTTTATATGTCGCTAAGCAAGTTAATAAAATAATTTAATATTTTGACAAAGTCTATGATTGAAGTATTTGGCTGAAATCAGAGCAAAAACTAAAAGTATTAAATATAAACAGATTGTGAGTAATTTGTAGCCCATTAGAAGGCCTACAAAGATATATAATTGGATTTCAGATCAAATTCTTAGTTTTTGAAATATAGTGGTTCCAATTCTAATATTTTAATATTTTGAACAATTTTTAAAAGGTGATGGTTCTAATATCAATATTTTAATCTTTTGAACTGTCTTAATATGTTTTATAGGAGAAAATCACCCACAAAGAAAGATATTATACACGCAAAACCATTTTGACTCTACAGGACTGGAGCTACTGGTCACTGCTGATTTTTTTTTTTTTTTTTCTATCAAATAGTGTATTTATGATACAATGCAAGCCACTCAAAGTTAATATACTAGTTCTATGAACTTTTATTGATCTTTGGTCATGTAAGCAAGCTGTTCTAGATCAGCTAGCATTGCTAAAGGCAGTTAAATACTCATTAACAAAAGAAGTGGGCATACTGTTGCTTTTGCTTCAGAAAAGAAAAAAAATCTCCTACAAAATGTTTCATCATAAAGAATATTAAATAGATAAGTACTATCTTCAATAATACATCATAATTGTCATTACATAGTATCTTAACATTATATATTGCCAAACAATACAGAAAATACATTCAGTTACATATTGTGTGTGGTTACCATTGTTGCAAGGCAATGGTAATCTAACACACACAAACTTACATTTGCAAATGAGACTTCATTCCCACAAAACTTGCCTAAAAAGTGTGTTCTCTAAACTAAGATCATACTCTCATTGCAGATACCAGCATTCTTGGATATGTTTTATGCTTATCAGCACCAAATACCTGGAATAATAGCGGGATTTTGCTGCTGCAGGAATTAGTTATTCTATGCTGAGTCAAACCACTACACAAATGCTGACATCTGGGTCATTTTCTGTAAACAGGAGTCTTACATGTCCCAGGTGTTTTAATAAAAGTTTGCATGACTTGGGACTCATTTTGGACACTGATCAATTTTACTATATTGTAGTTCATATTTGTCACCCATTAGCTAAAGAAACAGTTTATATTTTTAATATTTAAAAATTTAGATTTTTTTATTAAATGACATTCCCCTATGTGTCACAACAGCCAAATAATAAAATCACAACTTCATTTACAAGCCTTCATTTTCTAGTTTTCTTTTAATTTGATGTTTTATATTAAATTAGACAATTTAAAATACAAACAGTAATAAAAAATCCACTATGCATTAGAGCAATATTTTAAATTCATTTTTTACAATTGCCCCCTAGAATTTTTGTCATTCACCTGCCTTTAAATTTTAACACCTCATTCTGTACATAGATAACAACACAATATAATTAAAGTATTATTATTTTTTACTAAAGTCCATATTCACCATTTCAAGAGTTCGACTATGTTCTACCTAGAAAGTTTCTTAGTATAACAGTTATAATTTGTTTCCCAATTTGAAATTTTCTGAGTTCAAATCATATCTGCTTGTAAATAAAGAAATTTTATTTCTGATATTACTATTATTTTGTACATTAACTGGTTTCAGGAGCAAAACAAACTTTTTTCAGGGTAAAATAGGTAAAGCAGACATACCAGCTTTCAAAATGTAAAGAGGAAAAGACTGCATATTGATGGTTTTAAATATTCTAGAGTACACTGTGTGGCATTACCAAATCTGTGGACTTTGGAAAATTATTTTAATTGCTGTATTCACAAATTTTGTTGTCAATGGTGACAGTGAATCTTGCATTTTAAACTGTATCACAAAATACTGAAACTAAGCACTGAGACCACTAACCACTTTTTTAGCCACTGAGATTTTCTACATTTTTTTCTTAAATAACAATTGTGTTTAATTTTTGCTAATGACAAAACTGAACATAGGTAGCATAATGCCTGAATACATAAGAAATAAAATAAATGAACACTAACTTTATAATGGTTTTCAACATCAGATTCCGTCTAATCATCTGTAACTCATCCTCCAATTGTGCTTGCTTACACTTTGCTCTACTAAGAACTTCCTCACAGATTGACTGAGAACATTCTTCAACACACTGTGTGTAAAGTTCATCAAACAAGACTTCACCAAATTCACTCAGCTCTTTTTCCCTAGAAACATAGCAATATATACTTTAAGATTAAGACTTTAACAGCTGATAAAATATGACTGAGAAAATATACGAAATACCAAAATGGGATAAAATGAATTAAATATGTGGTTGAAGACGAGACTTAGAAAAGGACACCTTTAAATTCGCTGTTAATCCATGAAAAGTGTTATGTTATACTTTTGGATATTTAATAATTTTAGGAATTTTGTTTTTAATTTAAACGTGTTCAGGGATCTTATTTACATAGTCACTCTCCATTTTCCAATTGTTTAGGTTTTTGATATTCTTTGTTCAAATAGGTTCTATTCCATAGGTTTTGTGTTAAAAACGGCGAAAGTTCGTTCTTTTAGGTTTTAGCAATTTAAATTTATTTAAATTGGCTAATTTGGAATTCCATTTATTGCCCTTTTTATTCCCTTTGATTTGATTCCAAATTTATTGCTCTCGGTTAAATATTCGTTAATTCATCACAATTTTACAGTTTTATTCTATTTTCAGCTTTTTAAATATTTCAGAATCGTTCATATTTAAATTGTTGCCGAATTCGTGTGTTCTAAATCGTTTCACTTCATTTCTCTTAATTTTCGTCTGCTTTGAAATTCCAATTCTCTTCTTTAAAATTTCGAGTTTTTAATTGGTTGACCATAATATTAAAATCGTCTGTCATTAATTATTTTATCGTTCATCGATAATTTTGTTTACAATCTGTGGCAGCGATGTTTCGCAGTATATAAGTAAAATCGCGCATTTTTCGATCTCTCTTCTCTTCTGCTCTTCCCTCTGGATTAGAACTCAAGATGTGATCTACGAAGTTGTTTTTAGCGCCTCGGTGCTCTTATGCATTCCACTGCTTTGGAACGAAATTTCCTATTCCCTCATCTCTGTTGTTAAACGTGTGAATATCTGCACTTGGTTACTTTCAACAATGTTCTAAATGATGTTATTCACATCCCGCGAGAAGTCTTCATCATTTAAATTGATTAGTAACGTGGCTGGACAATGTTTTGTCTTTGAGTGCTTCTAATGGGCAGTCTGTGAAGGAAGGCGTTGTTTAGTCTACAAGTTCTCGACTGCCCTGTAGATTTCAGAAGTACTATGACGCCAATTAAGCGGTTGTTTATCGTTATCCGTGTGCATTCTTTAAATGACGTATTGAGTCGGCATTTCCATATGTGATTAATGGACTATATGCTCGGCGTTAAGGACAGATGTGTAAAGAAGTGTCCATTGTTTCCGATGAAGAAACCGTTAATTGATGTTCATGCTGATCAAATTTTTGCGACATTGAGGAGCGTGCTGACATGTGAGCAGTCTTTCTTTTGGACTGGAATGGATGGTTTTCCTCGTGTTTAAGCGATTGGACTTTTTGCCTTTCCATCTTCGTCTCATCTGTTGGGATCTGATGCATCCAGCATGTTCCATGATGGCACTACATCCGGGTGATATCTTTTAAATTCTAATCTTTAATTGCTTCTGTCAGTTTGACATTCGTTTTAAAGTTTAAATTGAGTTGGCATAGATTAAGACCCCCCCCCCCTTTAACCTATATATTTCAGGTCACCTAAACCTGAAGTTTTTCTTTAACTTTTGTTCTAAATTTTCTGTTTGGCTAGCTGATGTTCTTTTTAATTCTAAATTCAAGTTTGACAAATAATTGAATAATTTTAACATTGTTAACTTTAAATTTAATATTCTAACGTTTGTACTAACCACTAAACGACCGGCCTTTGAATAAATTCAATTTATTTAAGATGTTTAATTTGATTTATTTAGTTAATGAGATGTTTAAAAGTTGTAAAATGTTTTGAAAATTCTTTAAAAATGAAGTTTAAATTTTAATAAACATTAGATTTTTGAAAACCTAAAATCTGTGTTCTTTCTTTTACTTTAATATTTCTATTTTTAGGAAAGTGTCAGTTTTAATATTTTACAGGAGTACATATTTGTACACTTAGGAATAACTGGTCAACTGCCACATTTTCAGAAATATTTTTGATGACTTTTAGGTTTTGAGAACTTTCAGTGTTAATTTGAGAACTTAGAATATTTAGAGTGTTTTGGAATATATAAAGCTCCTTTTGCCTCCCGACAAAAAGCAAAAATTCTAGATCAACATATTACGGATATATTGTGTGAAAGTAGCATCACCAGCACAAGTAATACATATTTCACAGCCAGTAAGGGCTGATTCAAAATTTTTTTAAATGTTATATTATACATTACAGCTCATAAACCCAATCATGATTTCTAAAGTTTTAAAAAAAGTATAACTGGCCACTTTGCTACTGGATGACTTGAGAAATTTGCTGGGTGGCCCACCCAACTAAAATGACCTGGGAGAACACTGCAATACATAAACTCATAACTGACTATATTTTATTCACACATTTGAGAGATAAAAATCATAAAAACCTTCTTTCTTCTCTTATTTTCTCATAATCTTCTTCTTCCTCTTCACTACTACTTTCTATAGCAATTTCAGAATCTATGTCTTCAATTTCCAATATTTGAGATTTCTTTATTGACTCATCTTTAGCATATACATCTCTAAATAGTGGAAACAAAAGGAAATAAATTTGAAAACAGAACTGGAGAACTATTTCAACATATAATCATATGACATTTTAAATTAAAATAACATATAAAAAGTGTTTTTTTATGCATGGAACTGTCAGTGTCAAGAACATGGATGTTCTCAACTAAACAATTGTGTTTTACAAGGCAAAAATCACATTTATATACAGTGAACCCTGAACTCAATTATACAGCAAATCGGATATAATGTGGGTGCAAGCATGTCTCCCTTTCTTTTTTCCATCACTCTGCCTTGTGTCTCTTTCTTTTCTAAGATGAACATTTTACAACTCTGGGTCAAAATATTAGAATAAAGCATTTCATTTGTAATTTGAATTGCATTTAGCTTCATTTCTGTGCAATAAATTTAAAAAATCTGATGTGGGCATCACATGATTTTCCCTGCAGACTTATATACACATTCTCTTTATTTTAATTAAATTTAATTCACTATTGATTCAATTTTCGTTCTCATTTGGTAACTGGACTCATTTTCAAAAGTGGCATAGAGAAAAAACGAAAAAACAAAAATATCTCGAGAACGGCCAGTCCTAGTGTAATGGGGTTTGTCTTATTCTTTTCTTCGTTAAAAACTAAGTATTAAACGAGCATTTAATGGATATATTTGAGCATACGTAGTTCTTTATTTTAAATTTTGGTGATTTTTGCGGGCCATTTTGCAAAAAAAGGCAGGTTATTTTTTTTCGAATCGTACCAAAATCTAATCAGCACCACAGTGACCCACAAGCGACTTATCTACCAAATTTTGTGAAATTCGGTCCATTAGATTTTTAGCTAGAGTGGATACAAGCCTTTGCGGCCTATTTCGCAAAAAAATGCAGTTTCTTTTATCCCGACTCACACCCAAAACTAATCAGCACCAGATTCGCCCACAAGTGACATACCTACCAAATTTTATGAAATTCGGTCAATTAGTTTTTTAGTTAGAGTGGATACAAAATCTGCACAGACAGACAGACAGACACACACACACAGGCGTCACGCTAAAAATATTTTTTTCGTATTCTAGAGGTCTCGAAACGTGTAGATCCGTCGAAAACTCGAGTTGCGATTTTCAACATGATTCCAATACTTTCCCTATACATTACCATGTATTTCAGGGTAAGTAAAAATCTGATGTGGGCAGCACATGACTTTCCCTGCAGACTTATATTAGCATTCTCTTTATTTTAACAAAATTTATTTCACTTTTAATTCAATTTTCGTTCTCATGCGGTAACCGGGCTTATTTTCAAAGGTGGTGTAGGGAAAGTACGAAAAAACTAAAATATCTCGAGAACGGCTAGTCTTAGTGTAATGGGGTTGGTCTTATTCTTTTCGTCGTTAAAAATTACATATTAAATCAGCATTTAATGGATATATTTGAGTATACCCAGTTCTTTAGTTTAGATTTGGAAGATTTTTGAGTGCCATTTTGCAAAAAAAGGCAGGTCATTTTTTTCCGAATCGTACCAAAATCTAATCAGCACCAAGGTAACCCACAAGTGACTCATCTACCGAATTTTGTGAAATTCGGTCCATCAGTTTTTCAGTTAGAGTGGATACAAGCTTTTGCAGGCCATTTCGCAAAAAAAGATGGGTTCTTTTATTCCGAATCGTACCCAAAACTAATCAGCACCAGACTCGCTCACAAATAACTTACCTACCAAATTTTGTGAAATTCGGTCCATTAGTTTTTTAGAGTGGATACAAAATCTGCACAGACAGACAGACACACAGACAGACACACACACAGACGTCACGCTAAAAATAGTTTTTTTGTATTCTAGAGGTCTCGAAACATGTAGATCCGGCGAAAACTCGAGTTGTGATTTTCGACATGATTCCAATACTTTCCCTATACATTACCATGTATTGCAGGGAAAGTAAAAATCTGATGTGGGCAGCACATGCCTTTCCCTGCAGACTTATATCCACATTCTCTTTATTGTAATTAAATTTATTTCACTTTTAATTCAATTTTCAAGAACATATATTTAGAACATAAAAAAAATAGACAATTATCTTTAATACTGAAAGTTTAGCATTAAAATAGCATGTCATGCTGTATAATGAGGGTAATTTGATGTCGCTGAAAGCCTGTATTATAACAGGGGCGGGTTCACTGTATATTAAAAAAATAACAATATCCTAAATAAAATAATGGCATTAGATGGCAATGTTGATACCACTATTAAAAATAATTTTTTTAATTTTGTAGCATAAATCACTCTGTAGTCCTCCAGCCTATTTCTTTAATCCAACCACTAGTTCATTTTTTATTAATTTTTTTATGATTTTACCTTGTACTGCCAAATAAAATTATTAAAACTTAATTTCTTTTAAGTTTAAATACAATTTTCTGACAAACAAAATGTATCCAAGGAATGCAAATAAGACTTGGAAGGATAAAGTTTGCTACTTTTAGTAGAATGCACTTTTCAAATGAGGGGAGGTATTCATGAATTTAGTAACCAAACATACAATTATCAAATTCTTTAAAAAAATATATTGTCTAATATTGAACTGGATCTAGAACAATGCTATCCAATTTCTGTACACCCATGTCAAACTTTTGTCTCAAATTCTTAGGTCATAGGAAATAAGATTGCAAACAGTCAATTTTATTAACATTTAATGATTATTTCATTAAGATTGCATCTTAATATAATAGACAATAATTAATTTTAAAATTCAATTTATTTTGTAATGTCACAAAAATTGTGGAAGAGTAATAACTCATATATGAAAAATAAGTGTGTCTTCAAAGGATTGATCTCATCAATCACAGACAATCTTGGACAGCACAGATATCTAATGCATGTCCAGGCCAGCATGTTTACAATACTTAAATGAAATATAACATGTATGGGATGCATTGAGGAGATATACTGGAAGTTAGCCTTTTCCCAGAAATCTCTAAAAGTTTCAATCTACCCTTGAACAGGGGTGAGATAATATGCCTAAACATCTCCTTAACTCTGTCATGAACAGTATTATTGCGACTTAGATGTATGGGCATCATAATACACTATGTATATGATAACCCCATACTGCTGTGTATGATATAACAGCAGTACAATGCATTATTCTATGCTATACAACAGTGTGCATGATGTCATCATACACTTAATGGATCATCATACACATTTATATTGTGTATGGAATCACCATTCACAGTTTTAAAGTATTTATTTTGTACTAAGTAAAGAATATGTTTCCAGATAATTTGTCCCTTTTTCATATTTTAAACTTCTCACGTCACAGAATTATCTCTTATGTTGTTAGCTTATTGCGCAACGCAAACACGATTTTATAAAAGTGTCTATTCCAAAATAGCATTTAAAATGCATATTATATATATATATATATATATATATATATATATCCTATATAATGTCTCTTTAGCTATATAAAATAACACAAAAGTAATTAATATTAATAAATATGTTCAATGTAGCAAATCAAATTCCAACAAAAATTACATATTAAAATTAATTCCAACAAAATTACTGTAATTCCAACAAAAATTACATATTAAAATTAATAAAAAGACATGCTATATTCATTACTTTGAACTTGTAGATTCCATTTTTTCAAAGGATGAAATTCTTTCACTGGTTTCAGAAGGCTCAAATGCTTTCACAGTCAATGGTAGATTTGAACTGAAGTTAAATTCAGCACTATTTCTACAAAAATAAACATTATCATAAAACTCAGCATATTTCTAACATTTCTAAAACCAATTGCTTGCATTTGAATAATTCTAATAATAAATAAGAAAATGTTATGTCAAATCTAGAAACATTTATCAGCAATATAAAATAAACTGCAAATAGTGCATGAGAATAAAAATAGTACAATCAAAACAAGTGACATAAAGAGTTTCTAACTTTTTAACTAATGGAGACTTTGGCAAAAGATCCTTGGTTGGTTCAGCTACTTTAAATGAAAAAGCACTTTTAACTCCAACTGGTGGCACTAAAGGACTAGTACGAAAACTGAAATCCTGAAAAAAAAAGCAAAACTTTTACATAAGAAAACACATAAATGTAGATATTAAATTTGTTAAAACTTAAAATGTAAATAAACAGAACATATAATATTTTATCACGCAAAGCATGGTGCTATAAAAATGAATTAATTTCAAACTATTCAGAACAGACAGAGTATATCAGCTTTAACACAAACAAAAAAATGGGGGGGGGGGGGAAATAGTGTTGATATTTGAGATTTTTAGATTAGAATAAAAAAGTAACTAAGGTTTCCTGGTATCCTACTTATGGTAAGACAGTTCCACAATTGCAATTAATTTGCAATTGTAGAACCTACATTTAAGCATTTGCATTTAAATGCATTAAGCACAAATAGCAAATGAAATTATAGAAAAAAATGTGCAATCTATGAAATTATATATTTTAATTTACTATCACTATAATATTGTTGTGAAAGAATATTGCACTGCATTAAAACTTAGAATAGTGATTCCCAACCAGGATTCTTCAGAACACTGGTATACCATGAAAATTTGCAAATGCTTATGACACCTTGCCACCATTTCAGTAATTGAGTAAAGAAATTGAAATTACGGTTTTAATGTAACAATTATATTAACATAAAAGCATGATACAAAATATATGCATAATGTTTGTTTGTAACAAGTAAGCCAGCTACAAAGTGAAAATGTTTGTCTTTTTATTAGCAGTAATTATCCAAACAAATCAAATACAAAAGTGGGGAGATAGATACCTTTGAAGTCACAGATGGCTTAGTATGAACCACTGGCTTAGCTACTGGTACTGCTAATTTGAAAAACACGCTTGAATTTGAAGCAGCACTCTTGTTCATTGAAGTCTTTTGCAAAGGCTCGGAAACATCTATTATGGAACTATTATCCACAATTTTGGGAGCATTTAGTTTGCTATATTTAGCAAATGGTGACTCTACTTGACCAAACACATTATCTGAGAAGTTCGAATGAGCAACAGGTGTAGTAAGAAAATTTTGTTTAGCGGTGATTTCCACACTAGGTCTTACAAAATGTGACTGTTGCGATGAAGAGTTAGAATCATCTGATGAAAACATAATTGATTTATGTGATTTAGAAACTGATTTTGAATGTGAATGGTGAGTTTTACTTTTTATCTTCTGAGAAATAGTTTCTGATGCAACCTTTATTTCCTTCTGTTTTTCATCATGCAATGATTTCAACTTGTCTAAGAGATATGATCTTCTTTTCTCTAGTTCAGTGATGTTTGCATCTTTAATTTTGGGTTTTGGTTGTGGAGAAGCAATAGCAGTGAAGGAGGAAGGAAATTCAACTTTTTCACCGATTGGTTGCAATGATTTGTTATCAGTTGCAGAATCTTCCATTTCAACATCCTTGGTTAAATATTTATCTTCAGCTTTATTCTCTGAAAAAAAAATGTATTATTTTAAAAATGCATATGTTAAACTTTCAATCATACAATTCTTAATTTATTGTCCTATTAACTATCCATTTATATCAATTATCAAGACAATGAAAGCATAACACATTAGTTTGAAAAAACTAAATTTTCATTCACTTGTCATGAATATTTTTTAACTATCAATTTTTTTTTTAAATTGCCAAAGACAAATATATAATTACTATTTTTACTTACTGCCTTTTTGTTTTTTAATTTACTTTCTGTTTAAACCTCAAAATTTTATATATCTTTCATAAATTGATTATAATTGATTTATTGAAAATGAATAAGAAACAAAATATATTATTCTACTTATCTAAACCACAGTACCACCTCAGTTTACGATAAAAAATTTCAATATTCTAACAACTGGTAATGGCCATTGAGAACTACTACTTAAAATAGCATCAAATAATCAAACCATTTCTATTCTGTTTATATACAACAGTAATAGGTCCTTAGATCGAAAAATTAGGAAAAGGTACTGGGGATTTTTGTTTCTTTATTTTCAGTACCAGTAACAAACAAAAGTACATGATACAGCTCATGAATCGTGCGCTATCATCTGGTATTTGTCAAGAAATGTTTTAAATAATACAATAGAAGATAATATCAAACCTCCCTTATGGCCAAACTTCCTAAGTATCCCCTGCAGTTAATAAAACTACAGAAAATTTAAATCGCAAGGCCAATTCCATTAACAATATAAAACCTAAAAAGCACACATATGACAAAGAGGAAAATTACACCATTGTTCTTGAGTCAAACAGAATAACAAAACTCAAATAGATTCTAAATAATTAAAAAAATATGTGAACTTTAACTTTTACCATAAAACTTACCATCCACTTTTATAGCTACATTTAAATACTCCCTTTTCAACATACTTTTTTCATTAAAACTATCATGAGGTTCATACCAAGCTAAAGGATTTGAAGGTAGCTGTCCATTATTTATAACCTAGAATAAATAAATGTGTTATAACATTACTTCCTACTATTCTAACACACAAACAAGTATGAATATCTAGAGCAGTGTTTCTCAACCTTTGTGAAACCGCAGTCAGGTAAATAATTTTTATATAAGATGAGGGCCCGGTCCTAACAAATTTACTCATAAATACCTTTCTAATTTTTTTTTTTTTTTAAGTTCATACATAAACTACCTTAAGTATTAATAATTAATCATGGCATAATCATACAGTATTAGTACATTTATGTATATGGTGTGGCATATTGAAATATATAAAATTACATTTAAATAAGTTACCAATCACTAGACTAATGATATCTTGTAGCATATTGTAATTTCCTCAGACCAAAATCATTAAATTAATTTCTCCTGATTTTTATTGACATATCCCACTCTGATCACCAAAAATTTATATTAATATTAAATATTATTCAGTATAAAATTAATTATTGTATAATTAAACTCATTTTGGTTTGAAAAAAAGAAAATGATATTGAAAAAATATATATTTATTCATTGTAATTCACCATAGACATTAGCTGAGCAGTCTCATCCATATTAAAATTTAAATGCAGCTTGGTCATTGACATTTACCATATAGCTGTTATTTAGGTGTTCTGGTTCTAAGCTTTTCAACACATTAACGAATATTATTCTCATAATATTTCCACTGTGAAATATTTTAATCATAAAAAATACCCAGAAAACTAAAACAACAAATTCCAGGAGAATTTTTCGTCGCCCGGTATAATTAATGACAGAGCCCAGTACCGGGCTGTGGCTCGGTTAAGAAACTGATCGAATGCATGCAATATGCATATTTTCATTAATGAACAATCTAATATTACTAGTATTTATTTAATGCAGTTTAACTATATAATCGCAACCACCAACCTCAAATAATTAATATTAGGAGTGCTGCACGTTATGTTTATCTCTGTGCTTTCCATAAAAATGTTATTAGTAAGAGATTTTGAACTTCAAACATCAGTGATGGAAAGTTGAAAATTTATTTTTGTATCATATTTTGGAGCCAGTACAATATAATTTTGGAGCAACAGAAAGCACTTTTGGAGCAGGTAAAATACATTTTTGGAGCAGATAAAATACAATTTTATAGCAGGAAAATACCAATATTCAAGCAACTAAATGTGCTTTTATAGCAAGTAAAATACATTTTTAGAGCTATAAAATATGCATTTGCAGTAGATAAAATATATGAAAATGACAAAACAGTTTTGGAGTAAATAAATTTCAAAATGCAATTTTGGTGAAAAAATAAGTGTCTTTCAAACAGATTTAATAAGTAAGATGAATTGTTTTGTCTCTATTTTTCGTGCAAGCGATATTACTACACTCAAAATACTATATGTAACATAAAATAATTTATTAAAATATGAGATTTGTTAATTTAGCAAATAAAGCTTTCCAAACATTTTAATAAAGTCTATTTTCCTTTTTCTACAATAAACAAAACTCAATAAATTTTAAAACAATGACATTATCAATATTTGATTTTATGCATTTTTTCTTTTTATTAGTAACGTTTTTAAATACAGATTTTTTAATTCACTTTCCCAACTGAAAAATGATTTATCATAATTTAGGGCATTTCACAGCTAAAGCAGACCATTTAATTCATCAGCAATTACAAGCTGTATTTAGCAATAATTCTTGCAAATTTTATTTCCTCCCTTTACTCCCATTTTTTTAATCACTTATTCTACAATTTTAAAATCATTGCAATCATAAAATTTCCAAGAGGTTGCTGTGGGACCGAATGCTATTGATAATTTCAGGTCTGTTTTTGAAAATATGAGTCAAAATTTTAAAAATTAGAATTAATTTAATTAATCTCAAGCCTATATCCTAATTAAATAACAATTTAGATAGTCAAATTTATAAAGATGCAAACATGTTTCAATCTTAATCAATGATCCTGATATCCTTGCATATTTAAGTGCCTAAATTATCTTGTTAATATCCTTAATTAAAATATATGAAATACCAAATAGTTATACGAATCTTAGTCAATGCAAACATTGCAAAAGGAGAAAATATTTTGCAATAAAACAAATATACTGAACTTCTGAAATAGTTGCATTTTTAAGTACCTAAATAACTCTGTTGATAACATTATTCGAAAAATATGCCTTCATTTCAGAAACAATATGTTTAAAAATTCCCCATATAAAATGCAAAATAATTGTGAAAATCGTAGTCGAAACAAACAGATTGTAAAAATAGAAAATATTTTATAATAAAACAAATATATATGAAACTCCCACAACAGTCCAATCTGTAAGCACTTAAATTAGACTAGTAATAATATTATCCAGAAAATAATCTTTGTTTTTTTTTTTTTTAAATAAAATGCCTGAAAAAAAAATGAACCTGAAAAAAATATTTCCATAATTTGAGCTTCCAACTAGGATTTTTATAATTATTTTACATTTTACATGGACAATACAATATGCACATAAAAATGAAAGGAAATGTATGTACCTGACCAAGAGAGATATTCCTTTTACTTGCTACCAATAAAAATGACCTTGACATTGGCAAACCTGAAGCAGATCTAGAGAACTGCCGCCTTTCAATAGTTATGTAGTTTTCATTGCTTTCAAGTCCATGGCACTTGCAGAACTCACACGCCTCAGAAGAATTTTCAAACTTTAGATCCCTTACCAAACTTGAAGTAGGATACTACAAAAAGATTTGAAATTTATATACATCCAGGCAATGGAGTAACAAAGAAATATACAAACAAAAGTAGAATTAAAAATGAGACAATTTTTCATACTTCATATTGATCCACTATCTTAACAAATAACAAGAAAGATCAATCATGCATAAAGCATTGATTATGAAATACTTTCCAACTACAATGCAATTTTATTTAAACATCTCTAAAATGCGATACATTCCTTGGTAATATTTTTAAAATTATCACAATACTACAATAATTTATTATATTTGAAAACTTTATCAAAAAAAATGAACTTTATTCAAATGATGTCATTGAAATATAAATTGCCTGGCTCTATGAAAAAGCAGCAAAAATTTCATTCATAAACATTTACTCTATTCCTTTCATTCATCACAATACTACAATAATTTATTTTACTTAAAAACTTAAAACCATGGAGGTAAAAGTAATTTAACTCTAAAACTTCACCGAAAAGGTCTGCTATAAAATCATTTGCTCTCTATATAAAATCAATGAGTGTTTCATTCATATCAACTATATTGCAAACTCCAGTGCTAAATAATTTTGCATTAAAAAAATTCAGGGATTCTTAAACAACTCATCTTACAGCATGATGGGTTTACAATCTCCATAAGTGAAAATTAGGCTTTGTTGTATAAATAAATAATCAAAATTTGAAGATCATTTAAACTCAAATATATTGTAATTGCATTATATCAGAACATTAATGCACAGAAATTAAGCAAAAATAAAGCGGTTTTAGGACAGATACAACACCAAATATAAATTATAAAGAACTTTAAAAATCACAATTTTGACACAAGATGGATGCCATATTTTATTTTGAAGTGGGTGATGTGATTTTTTCATATAATGGTCACGTGATCTCTTTATATAATGGGTGTAATTATTATTTTAATTTTTATTTAAAAAACTACTGAATATATTTCGCTAAATTTTTTTTAATATATTTTATGGAACAATTTGAATATTACCTAAAATTTTCGAAGCAATTTGTGAATTTTAAATTCACTTAAAAAATGTTTGAAAAATTAGGTCCCATAGGGCTCAATGTATTACATTTTTTCAACCTGGGTTCAAACCAAAACTAATTGGGTGATATTATTAATTTATATTCCCATAGGTCCTACAGACCGTCTGAACAACATACTAAAATTTCATTTTGATTAAGTCATTTTTACGGCAGTTATCGTGCTAACGGACAGACAGACAGACAGACAAAATGAATAAACAGTCATAAATACTTTCAACTATATTGTAAAGTGTTAAAAATGAAAACAAATAGCAACTTTATAGAAGAATTTATTCTCAAATAATTCATTTTAATAGTTTTCTTTTCAAATAACTTTTCTTTTCAAAATATGCATCATACCCGTCTAGCAGAGGCATAAAATTTCACGTTTTACATTGGGATTTTAAATGATTAATGCCAATAAATATAATAAATCCTTGATACAATGTTCTTCAATATTTCTCCACTTTTGTCTGTCACCAACACTATAGACAGTACAAACATTCCCTATATTAAATGTACTGAGTCTATTGTTGTACCACCATATTTACTATGTGCCACTATGTGTCTCTGCTCATACATAACTTATGTACAGAAAATATCCTTAGTATACCACCATAGCAAATGTGCATGTGCATATCATATGTGCAAGGTTATCACAAAAGTGCACAACAGTGGGTGGTTCTCAGAATTTTAAGACAATGCAACAGAAAAGACTTGATTCGAGGCATTTTATGTTGCATTGTCCGGGGGAAGTAACTGGAAACCAGAATCGTCTATTAAACAGTGAGGTTTATTACTTTGAAGTGTGCCAAGTAGAATCACAGTCATCTTTTGCAAATTGCACTCATTTAGTTTATCTCATAACAGAGCTCCCTAAAATGTGTAGTTGCACATCTGATACGCATTGAAATACCTGTTTACTCCTTGGAATTTTACCAGTGTATAAAATATACATATTTGTAGCAATGAAATGTACTTTTCTTTATTTTTCCCACTTTCTTATATTTTAAATGCTGTACATATAATTTTCTTCATTTTCACGCTACCACAAGCTATTTCTTTATTAAAAACTTGCTATAAAATTTTCATCGATATATTAATAAACATCTTAAGTTTTAATATGCAGCTGCTTTCCCTTGCACTTCTATGATCATTTTTTTTTTCTTTTTATTACTACATAATGTTTATGCAATCTTATTGTTCATCAATAAAATAAATTCTTCCTACTTTTTCAAACTATATAAATGCATTTTGATAAATTTAGTAAAAAAAAAAAGGTAACTATTTATAAATAAAATATATCTACATTTGTGGATAAAAACCTCTGGTTATAAAATAACATAAAACAAAAATATAAGAGCATTTACCAATTTCAGATGCAAAATGAGCATTCTCTGAAATAAATGTCTACAGATATGTGTTTCAATTAATAGTTTTGAGAATAAGTATTGCAGTCTTTAGAAAAATATATAAAAATGATTCATACTATAACCCATTATTATTTTCTAAATGCTCCCCACTTTGTAAAATTACTTATCAAATTTTCAGAAAGGAGTAAAACTACCCCTCAAATATTTTTTGTGGTGATCTCTGCCCCTGGATGTACCTAAACACTGTACCTAAATGTGTGTTCAATGTACCTAAACACTGGTTGAACAGCTGAAACATTCCCTTCTTCTCTCAAGACATTCTACATTGAGACAATTGTGTAAATTATCACATGTATTATAATTGCAGATACTTAATAATATATTTTCCCCCAGAATGGCAGGCTCTCACTTTCTGAACTTTAATAAAGATGGAATGTGGAACTAAGCCTGCTTTAAAGTGCTTAATCTTCAGAGAATTTGATATTATACCATCACCTTCTATATAACACCAAAATGGACAGGAACAAACAGTGGTGGTTGTTTATAACAAAATGTAAACTATAATTTGTCTTCAGATAATAATTCCATGAAAAATATAGACTTCTAATACTATCAATTCTGTGGAAATTGCCATAGTTTATCCATGAGAATAAAATTAAAATCCTATATTTTAAATGTCTGTAATTATCCAAATTACAAAAAAAAAAAATTATTATTATTTTTTTTAATGTAATCTATTTTGTATTAAATTCCATTTAAATGTGTACTTTCATTCTTATGTTTTATTTTTCACACCTATATCCATAAACATGCACACACAAATGGGCATCATTCCAAAGTGTTTGGAAGATCTTAAAATGTGTACTTCAGTCAAAATTTGAAATTAAAATATTTAGTGAAAACAATACTTTCTCTATAATAAGGCTGACCAATTGGAGGGGGGGGGGGGTAATTCAATCTGTGAACAAACCTATCACATCCAAAATAAAATATTTTGAATTAATAAATGTGTTTAAATTCACTTCAAAAATTAAGAAATGCCTATTTATAATTTATATGAAACAGTTATTAAACACTCAGTGAACACTTAGAAAACACTCAGTGAACACTCTACTAAAATATGATGCATAACACTAATAAACAGCAATGTATTATGTATCATATTTTAAATAGCCCACAGAAGAATTTCAACATGCAAATTTATCCCAGAAATAAAATTAGAAGCAAAATTTGGTTCAGTGGCTTATAGAAGTACAGTGCTGCTCTGCACTATAGTATGAAAAAATATGATAAATACTTTAAATAGAAATAGATAAATTCTTAACAATAAAGTTTCTGCATAGATGCATCCTACCTAATTTACAGATAATCAGATATTAATTGATAGAATCCATTATTTTAAAAACAAAATTTTAATGATTTTCAGATATGCATCCGATATCAAGATACAAAATGTCAGAGTTTCTGACATTTGAGTAATTACCTAACTAACATCTTTAATATTACTTTAAAAAATCATTTAAAACAAAGGAAACAGTCAAGGTCTAAACACTGTTCTTTCAGTCACTTCAGGAAACTAACAGCAATTTTTATACATACCATTGTTGCATTGTGTGGCGTAGAATAAGCACGAACAATTATTTGAAGGGCACGAATTCTAGCTTCTAATATATAACGATGTAGAATGCAGCTACTCAAATAATTAGCCTTCTCAATTATCTTAAAAAACCTCACATAGTTGTGACTTTTGAATGCCAATGCAGCTTCAAAAGCTGTTTTCAGCACTAGAGTCTTGAGAAGATCTTTTCGAATATCTTTCACAAGCCTATAAAAAATAACAGCAATACATTAAAAATAATTCAAATTACTTAAGTATTATACAAGCTGACATAGGGTGAATTCAAAATCTTTATGCCCTGTACTTTTAATGTAGATTCAAAATACACTATTTAAACTTTAGCATACCTTAAAGTTTCTCCTTCAGTGAGGCTTAATAAGATGTCATAAGCTCTGAATTCAGCTTCATTGGGGCACTGGATTCCTCTAGATTGTAAATCATGGTACATATGCTTAAGTGTCTGCAAACATTTGGTAAGATTTTCATTATTAATCTTAGGATCAAATATTGATGTCTCTTCTTCAGATAATGCTTCTGCACAATGGATATGAAAACGGACACACTTCTCAATGATATCTACACATTGTATATTACATAGCTGCTGCTGGGTAATATCCTAAAGTTGATTAGAATAAAGTATAGAATTAGAAAAATATAGGAAGAATAATTAAAATATAGAATAAATAATACAGAATAATTAGAATAAAGTATAGAATTAGTAGCATATAAGAAGAATAATTAGAATAAAATATAGAATAATTAGAATAAAGTAATGAATAATTAGAATATAGAACATAAGAAGTAAAATAGTAAATAATATAAAAACATCACATGCTCTCCACATAAATGAACAGATAAAATATGATAAAAGATTATTAAATCAATAAAAATAGTTGAATACAAAGCCCATATAGTATAATCATATGTATCATATATTAGCAAATGGTTTATTAGCCTTTTTCCTATGTCGCCTCCAAACTGAAATTATCCAAATGCTTTTATGCAATATAAAGCTAAAATTACAAGGTAAAAATATGATTTAAATTTTATCTTTAATTTATAATTTACTTTACAAATTATTATCTCTAAAAGTATTTTAAGAAATTTTTAAAAATATTTTATAATATTTTATAATCTGTGTACAAATAAAATAACATTTCAAAATTTTTTTTTATAAATATAGAATGCAAGCTGGCCTTCTGTTACAGATATTTTGAAGGATTTGGGAAATCACCTTAGAACTGTGTATAGTACTTTTTAAATCCAATGAATATCAATTTCTTATACTTTTCTTCTTAATTGCAACATTTCAATCAACATTCAGAAAGATTTTAAAAATTATTTCTGCTATCATTGCTGAAAAAAAATTACCATTAAGCAATTTTAAAAATTAACTACAATCAAACAGACTGTCTCTCCAAAGTGGCAAAATATTATTTGAAAGTTTAGTATCAATTTTAAATTATAATTATTTTTCAAATTTGTGAATATGAATGCTATTCAGTTACAAAACTTATCAAAATTCCCTTTGAAAATAGTGTATTGTTGAAATGGACTTATGCATAAAATTATAGCAATTAATTTTGACATTTATACAGTGAAGCTAAGTTCTTAATCATATTATGTATTTTACTTGAATTACAACTATTTATAACTCCATAATTTAATCTGGCTTACACAAATCTAATATGAATAAAAATACAATAAACTCTCTATATTGAAATTCAAGAAATTGGGAAAATGTTTGACATATTAAATCAATTTTAATGAATTTCTATAATAAAGAAACAATTATATAAAACTGGTTAAACATGCAAACTAATAAATTAGTACTAATGTTTTAAAAACAAATTTATCAAACAATTTTAAAAGTTGTTACATAATCATATTAGACACCAGAGATCATGTTGACCATATTTTTTACAATATGTGGTACAAAATTCATTTTGGCAATTGCTACAGAGATTTTGGAAAAATCTTGGCAATTGCTTTGACTAATTCTATAAAAATTAAAACACTGTTAGGTTTTGGCTAATTTAAAAAAATACACAGCCATATCTAATTTTACAATCACTCACCGTAACATCAAATGCATTGTAATTTGTATTCAAAACTAGCTAGAAATGCTGACAGCAAGTCACATTATTCAGCAACCACAGCTAACAATAGACACCTGCTGCATCGACACATGCGATTCGCATATGATACATGTAATAATGATAACCCCACTACATACAATAACAATCTGCTACTTAAACAATTATTTACTCTTTTTTAACTACAATTAGAGGTCAAAGTAAATATACCAGTAAACAAACTAAATCCTATTCAATGAAAAAATAAGCATCTTCATACCTTTCTAATGGATCTCGTCCTATTCCAAATAAAGTCATACCAATCTGCTAAGGTTATGTTATCCAGCGGAATATCCATTATATTGCAGATAAGGTAGTCCATGGTAAACATCAATACTGATATAGGCCGCAGTTCATGAGAAAGTGGTTCCTGTTGATCTGCAGAGGAACGGCTGTACTCCTTAACCATTAAGCAGTGATTGGCATCACGTGCAGCAGCCTGAAAACAGAGATTATAACTTAATTTTGGCATTTAAAAGAAACTTTTATGAAAATAGAATTAAATGTCTAAATAGAAACTCAAATATGTGGTTATAAATCATTTTATGAAAATACCTGTCAACCTAATAAGAAAAAAGAATCCGCAGATTTTAACACTATTTTTAAAGGGGAAAACAAGTTAAAAATAAGCTTAAAAAAATAAAGAGCTTTATCCTTAATTGTGGCTATCAAAACATAATTTACTTTTCTTTACATGATAAAGGCAAATTGAAACAGAAATAGTAAAAAAGGGAGGAAATACTTGTTATGACAAATTATTTCATTGACTATTTATGTAGTATACTTAAGAAACAGTTATAGAAACTGATCGAAAATTCCTGCTTAATTATAAACAAGAAAGATCAATCATGCTTAAAGCATTGATTATGAAACACTTTCCAACTTCAATGCAATTTTATTTAAACATGTCTAAAATGCAATACAGTCCTGGATAATATTTTAAAACTTATCACAATACTACATTAATTTATTATATTTGAAACCTTAAACCTTCATCGAAAAAAATTAACTTCATTCAAATGACGGCATTAAAGTATAAATTGCCTGGTTTAAATATCTCTAAAATGTGATACATTCCTCGGTAATAATTTTAGAATTATCATAATACTACGATAATTTATTATATTTGAAAACTTCATCGAAAACAATTGAAATTCATTCAAATGACGTCATAAAAAAATAACACGCCTGGCTCTCTCTATAAAAGCAACATTTCATTCATAAATAATTCCCCCATTCATGTCATTCATCACAATACTATAATAATTTATTTTATTTAAAAATTAAGACCATTGAGCTACAAGTAAGTAATCTCTATGCGTAAAACTTCATCGAAAAATATCGTCCTTCTCTTTCTAAAATCAATAAATATTTCATTCATATCAGCTATGCAGACTCCATGAACTAAATGATTTTGTGTTAAAGAAATACAGCAATTCTAATACAACTCATTCTATATATTTTGCTGTTTACATTTTACATAGGTGAAAAATATGCTTCGTTGTAGAAATAATCATATTTGGATGAGCATTTAAACTGAAATATATTGTCATTGCGTTATTTTAGTATGTAGATGCACAGAATTTAGGCAAAAATAAAGTAGTTTTAAGACGGATACAACACTCAATATGAATTAAAAAGAACTTTAAAAATCACGATTTTGACACAAGATGGATGCCATATATCATTTTGAAGTGGGTCATGTGATCGTTTCATATCATGGACATATAAGAGGTGTTATTATTATTTTAATTTTTATTTAAAAAACTACTGAATATATTTCGCTGAATTTTTTTTTATATATTTTATGGAACAATTTGAATATTGCCTAAAATTTTCGAACCAATTTGTGAATTTTAAATCCGCTTAAAAAATGCTTGAAAAATTAGGTCCCATAGGGCTCAATGTATTCCATTTTTTCAACCCGGGTTCAATCCAAAACTAATTGTGTGATATTATTCATTTATATTCCCATAGGTCCTATAGACCGTCTGAACAACATACTAAAATTTCATTTTGATTAAGTCATTTTTACGGCAGTTATCGTGCTAACGGACAGACAGACAGACAGACAGAATGAACAAAGTCATAAACACTTTTCAACTTTGTTGTAAAGTGTTAAAAACAGCAAAATGGATAATGGATTTAGTGAATTTTAGGAATCTTTTTTTTTAATCTATTTGGGTTCAGGGGTCTTATTTACATAGTTATTCTCTTCTTTTTAATTTAGTTATCCATTTTCCATTTGTTTAGGTTTTTGATATTCTTCTGTTCCAAATGCATTCCATTCCATAGGTTTTGTGTTAAAAATGACAAAAGTTCATTCTTTTTAGGTTTTATTTAGCAATTAAAATTTATCTAAATTGGCTAATTTGTGGTTCCATTTATTGCCCTTTTTATCCCCTTTGATTTGATTTTAAATTTGTTATTTTTGGTTATGAATTCGTTAATTTATCATAATTTTTCATTTTTATTCTATTTTCAGCTTTTTAAATTTTTCAGAATCGTCCATTTTTAAATTATTGCCGAATTCGTAGATTCCAGATCGTTTTACTTCACTTCTTTTAATTTTCGTCTGCTTTAAAATTTCTGTTTTTTTTTTTTTAATTTTGAGTTTTTGATTGGTTGGCCATAATATTAAAATCGTCTGTCATTACTTTTTTATAGTTCATCGATAGTTTTGTTTATGATGTGAGACAGCGATTTTTGACAGTATATAAATAGATTCGCGCTCTTTTTAACTTTTTTTTTCTATTAGAACTGAAGATGTGATCCTTTTAAGTTGTTGTAAGTGCGCTACGGTGTGTGCGGTTCATAATGGAACAATTTGTTCTGATTATCAAATCTTCCCTTTTAGAATGCGGAGGTAATTCGTTTACGCCCAGAGAATGAAAATCATTTTTAAAGAACCTCTGAAATGTTGAGTCTTCAATGGCTGAATGGAGATGTTTGGAACACCTGTCTTCCATTTCCTGTCTTCTAAATGTTGATCCAAGATATTACGCGATTTATGGGCACTGGTCTCCAAGGAAGTTTTACCAGCAAATTGTTTATTTTCCCAAGTTGTGCAGCTCTTATTATGAAGAATGAATCAACATTTCCGTTATTTGTTGAACAGACATGAACAGCCTTGAGTTCTGTTCTGATGCCAAAAGTCTGCTACTAAAGTTTGGAGAAATTATTTAACTTCGGCATTACTGGACGTCCGGCTGATGTGGAGAATCCCCCTTGGAGTTGAACCTCATGGAAAGGTCATTTTCCAGATTTCTACTGGACTTAAATGTGATCCCGTGCCATGGATTTCCTCTACTTGTTCTTCTCTGGATCTGCAGCACATGTGGCGATTCTTCTGATGATACTGTCTCCCGCCGATCTCTGTAGTTTATCATGGAGCCTTTGGTGAAACTTTTTCTATTTTATTCCTCAGTTAAATAAGCTTTTATTCTAATTCTAATTGTCTATCAGTTTTACATTATTTTAAAGTTAAATTGATTTGGTATGAATAAGACCCCTTGACTTATAAATTTTAAGTCTCCAGTTCTGGTAATAGATTGCATTTAAGCAAGTTGGCAATTTTTCTTATTTTAACGCAAACTGAGGAAGGGTATGATGATACCCGAAAGCACTCTGGCTTTTTTAAAGATTGTATGTACGTCTGAAGGATGTTTTTAATAAAATGACTTTTGTGATCTCTTGATTTATCATTCTGTTATATAAGTTGATTGATTTGAGGATTTGATGTGTAGCCGTCATTAGTATTAACTCCAGTTCCTGGTTTATTTTTATGTGATTTTTCTTTGGGTTTATAACTTTTAGTTGGGATATCTATTATGTTCTAAATTTCCTTTTTGGCTAACTGATGTTCTTTTTTTATTCTAAATTCTAGTTTGGCAAATAATTCCATAATTTTAACATAATTTAATTTAAACATTAAAATCTGTTTTCTTTAACTTTCAGTATTCTAATGTTTTGTATACCACTATACAATCAGCCAATTTTATTTACTTAATTTATTTATGATGTTTAATTTGATTTGTTTGGTTAATGAGATGTAAATTTTAATGGTTCTTCAAAAGTGAAATTAAATTTTTAAATAAACGTTAGATTTGGAAAACTTAAATTTTGTGTTCTTTCTCTTTCTTTTAATGTATTTTATTTTTAGGAAAATGCCATTTTAATATTTTACAGGTTAGTATAATTTTAGGCATTTAGGGTAACTGGTCAGTTGACACCCTTTTCAGTTTATTTCTAGAAAGTTTTCAGATAGGTTTAAGAACTTTGCAAATTTTTAGGTATTTAAAATATTATCATGTAATCATTCCCCTCCTTCCAACAATAAGGGCACCTCCAAACAGAAATAGTAGGAACGGGAGAGAATACTTTGACAAATTATTTCATTGACTATTTATGTAGTATACTTAAGAAACAGTTATAGAAACTGATCGAAAATTCTTGTTTAATTATAAAATATAGCAAAATGGATAAAATATATTTCATTTCATTTTCAGCTTTTTGTTTTTGCAATGATTTGCATTAAATTTCTAAATGTTAAGATTTACTAGATATCACACACAATTTTAATGGGATAGAGGGATGTTTTTACCATTTTATTTATTGAGTAATATGTTTTCAATTAAAGGAATATATTTCAGTTTACCATTTGAAAATCTGTAAATTTTGAAAAATAAAAAATAAAACTTTTAGAATAGCACTGCATAATAATCCGACTTTCACAATTGTAAACTTTCATAATATTTGGATAATTACGAAGTACTTCTTTAAAATTAATCAATATGAGAAAAATAATTTAATTTATTTTGTAATTAGTTCGTTCCAGAATTCATTGATTTAAATCATCATTAAAATCCCAATTTAAATCAATTTATTTTTTTAATCTGGGATTTATATGAGGTATTATTCATGAGGGGAAAAAACCCTGCCTTATCAAATTAGTTTATTCTACTTGATTTAAAAAAATATACATTCACAAAATAAAATATATCCATGAACTAGCAAAACTGATAATTATTTTCTTAAATTGACTAAGCTTTATGTACATCAAAAGTGAATTTCAATTTTTAGAACAAATCAAATACAAGTCTCAAAATAAATCCAGTTCATGTTCAAATTTTTATAAAACTTGAAAATTTAACATTAATTTAAGCTTTATTTTTCACCCTTTACAAAGTTTAAATTATTAGATATTGGATCCTTAATAAACACTTCCTTACAGGAAAAAAAAAAAAAAAAAAGTCATGTAATTCTAAAAAGAACCGTTCCGTTCACAAATATATTTTGAATTATAACTATAATTTTAGCATTACAGGTTATGCCTCTGATTATATGAATATAATGTACAACTAATAAGAACCATTGCATAAATATATTAAATTCAAATTTTTATATAATTTAATAATGTAAAAAACATCTTAACTTCATTTTCAAAATTAACTTAAGTTTTCAGAAACTATTTCCAAAATTCCCAAAATGGGTATAAAATTAAATTATTTATGAAATGTAGTAGTTAGGAAATAATTTTAAGTCTACAAAAAAAATTTTAAGAATCAAATTTAAATCAAAAACATATAATTTAAAAAAAATATTGATTTTTTTATTAAAAAAAAAAAAGAAGAATGAACCCTGGTTCTTTTTAATATCCAAATTTGCTGATCTGTAAAAAAAATTGTGTTGGACACAAGATCTTAAAAAAATTTTCTTTATATATTGGTTAATATTAAAAAAAATCATGGAAAGAAATTTTTATTAACACATAAACAATAAAATTAGAAGAAATTAAAATCATTTAGGGTCCTTTGTCTCTTGTAGTACTATAGTATTTATGAAATGCCGAATTATAGAAACAATTTTAAAACTAATATTTAACAAAATTATAAACTTACATTTTGATCAAATAAGGTCTTCATTTCCATAATTGATAAGCAATTTTTAGCAATACGGCTATATCTTTCTTTTTCTGGACACATATCAGGACAGCTTCCAAAAACCTTTTGCTTTTTGGAATCTCCCAATTTTGAATCTTCTATTAAAAAATAGAAATTAAAATAGGTATAAATATAAAGATTCAAAATATTTAATTTACTTTTAAATCAAATATTTAAATATACTTATTTAGTCATATAAATAGTATTCCATATGCATTGACAATCGAATGTGGTAAATGTGATATCATGCTCTACACATAGTTGGACTCATTTATTAATTAAACTATGTAAATCACGTGCTATATAATCACAAGCTGAACAAAAGCACCATGCAACAAGAATTAGAGATTGAACAACATTCAGGGAATCCGGATTTTTTTTTTCTATAAGGCTCTATATTTCTAATTTAGTGAAAAAGATATTTATATGAATTTTGTCAAAATGTTCAAATCAAATTTACAAAATATTGAATTAAAAAATATCAGCTTAAAAGTAGTGCAAGAGAAAAAATTAGAAACAAAGTAATTTTTTACCTATTCAATGACTTTTTGTGTGTGTGTGTGTGTGTGTGTGTGTGCTGTTCATTTATTTGAATAGAAATGCAACTATAACATTCTTTCTATGGGCAAACATCAGAGCAGCTTCCACCATTTTTTGCAACAAAATTAAATTTCCTGTCTGATTTTGAGGGGGGGGGGGGATTTAATTTTGTAAAACAAAAATTAATATTAAATTTGGAAATTCTATATATCAAATATGTCAAAAATTAAATTAAAGATAGTAGTTTAGAAGCTTAAGAAAAATATTTAGAAACAATATGCAATTTTTACCTACTTGACAGTAATTGCTTTGTTTGTTTCTATAACTTTATACTAAATTATCATAAAATGTTAAAATCCTCATCCACAAAAGATCCTCATCCACAAAATAATGATCAGAAACTTATGTTTTATTAAAAACACAAATAACAATTCTAGGTATAATGAATGTTGTGTTAAAATTAACACAAAAAAGCTGGTAGACATAAAAAAAAAATGCACTCTATGGCAATGTTTGCAAATAATAATCTTAAAGCTGATGCATCTATTGCTTTCCAACTGTCAATCTTGTGATTGCTGATTGGCAATTTCAATCACATGACTTTCAGATTGTAAGTTATCGGCTATTTTTGCTTAGCATACCCTGCTTCTGCATCACCACTTATGAAAGTATCGGTTTGTTTCAACTGAATATCAATTTTGGGGGGAAGGTTTCCTCTCTCATAAACCGTCCTAACTTGCGATGAAAAGATGACTCAGTGTTTCATCTAAATCTGGCCCTTAATTAGTAACTAGTATTTAATATGTGACGTTAATTAAGAATGGCTTTAAATACTTTATAGTCACTATTTTTTCTATCTTTTGCAGAGAATAACCCATTCATTCAAATACTAGCGAGTACATGTGAAAAATCATGGGAAATTTTTATTCACTAAAAGTTAATAAATGTAAAAGATCTTTAAGCTTGGTTTTCTGTGTGTGTGTGTGTTAAAGATATCTTCAAAAATAATATTTTGAGTATAAATTTTTATATAGTATTTACCTCAGTAAAACAACTTAAAATTATCTCATTAAATCTCTTCCTTAAGTGACAGGAGAATAATGGCAGAAGAGCTAAGCTTAAAATTTAATTAATCAGCTGAAAGTTAAAAATGCGACAAAAATATTGTGTATAAAAGTGTTATTATTGCAAAACAGTAAATTGAAATAATGTCATTTCTTACTTTATTAAAAGCGAATAACATAAACAAACCCAAATCGTAGAGCATGTGCATATGCTTGTTGCCATTCAGCAAGTGATAATAACGTGCATAAACTACTCACACTTAAAATCATGTTGCTTGATAATCAGTTTAAAAATATTATTTTCAGTATTCAGAAACTAAATTTTAATGCATTGAATTTGCATCTAGAAGGCATGATGGCAATTTTTTTTTCCATACTAAGAAATATAGATAAATTGCATAATAGTTGGCAAATGCGAAACCTGAAGCTATGGATCATATCATAGGCATGCAAATAAAAAGTCAACCATAGAAACAAAATCAAATCAAATTGCAATTCCATTATAATTTTCTATTTCAAGATAATACATTCAATTACTTGACTAAAGCTCCATTTTCAATAAAAAATACTATACATTTTTAACTCTGGAAGTAACTTCTGGGAAATCCAGAAAAGTTGACAGCTATGGCCATCTAAGGAGTAGGAAATGAAACCATAAATTTCAAAAATTTATGTCCTTATCTTCACTTACTCCATTTGTAAAAGTTCAACCTTTTTGATATTCTGATCATTTCGTATAAACCAACAAAATGATAAATGCAGAATAATGTACTGAATTTTAAAATTATTGTATATTTAGAAAAAGTAATTAACAATTTTTATTCCAAGTACTGTTACAAATATAGTTACTTCTTTTTCTCCTATTACAAAAACAAGTAACCATTACAGATCATGCTATTGCTTCTACTTAGTTACTACCTAACCCTGCAAATAATATTACATAACTAACAGACTCTACTGTACTGCACATGTGAAGAAGAGAAAAATATCTCATTAGCATTCCCTTTGCACATAGTGTTACAAAATATGTCGAGGTTTAAATTTTCATCTTATGAAGAGATAATTTTTCATGGTTACTTAACATTTTATGTAAATTCGATTTTGAAGCACAAAATTTTGTTACATGTCCATAACAAACTCTATAAAACTCTGAAAAGTTCATTTTCGAAACATGAAATTCTGTAAAAAGCCTCTTTTAAAAGTGAAAAATTTAGTGAATAGTGCAAAAGAAAATGGGCCTAAATGTTTGCTTGTTCTTTTGCAAATCCCTTTATTTGGGCAACCAGAATTATTGTTTCTATACTAATACATAAGTACTACCTAGTTTTTTGTCATGCACACACAAAATATCAAATAATATGAGCAAAACTGAAATAAATAATGCATAAAAATATATCAATGACCCAGTAGCAGAATATTTCTAGCTGATCTGCGACAAAGATTGAGGGTTTGAAAATTTATCTGTGGCTTGCACATTGCCTTAGCTTCTGTGTTTTTGAGTGCTTGTTTCCAAAATTGGTCGTTTTTTTGCATACTTCTTAGATATTTCAAGTTTTACATACTTTTGTTTATTATTTTCATGACTATTTAAATTGCATTTATTAAAGTGAAAATAGAATTATGAACATGTAAGTACAGATGCACATACATCAAATTTTAGTTTATACTCCCTAAATAACTATATTTATAAGTATACATTGTTTTAATTATGTTAAAAGAATAACCCTTTATTTCATTAATTATAATTTACATATTTCTAGTAATATTAATTAATAACATGCATTTACAATTTCTATGTCCTTATTTTTGGTATTTATTAAGTTTTAAAAACTTATTTCTGATCTTTTTCTTAACTTTTTCTAATTTAAAGTTTGTCTTTAAGCTATTGTCAGTTTCTTCTGTTTTTTCTATTTCTTAAAGGTTTCCCAAAATTACAGATTTTTTTTTAAATATTTATAATCACTAATTATTTTCCAACCTTGTTTAAAATTGTACCAATGTTTTTTCATTATAGGACATTCAGGTGTTTTGCACAAAAGAAATTAATCATTCAAGATGTTTGATTATTTTTTTTAATATTACTGATTATTTCCAATATTGCCTGACCCCTTTGTTTTTATCTTTTAATCACTTATTCTATAATCTTTCAATCATCGCGATCGTGAATATTCCGATAATTTTATCGGACTTTATGAATATAGTTTTGTAAGTTATTATCTTTCAAGCACCAGTTTTATTTATTGTAATTTTAGGTAATGTCATTCTATTTTCCATATGATCGTTTATAGACTGTACATATGTAGGTCAAAGTGAAACAACAATTAACGATATCGGCTCTTCAGCTGGAAAAAGTTTGGTTTTCGAATCTCCCATCTCCTCTTAGCAGATAGCATGGCACATCACACGGGCTCGCTCCTGTCATATCTGCAGTGTATTTGGAACTATCAGAACCGCCCACTTTACAACAGGTGTTCGTAGTCTTTAGGGGGAGATGGGGGTGGGAAAAGAAGTATACGTAGACAAAAAGTCCATAGAGGGGTCAAAGAAAAAGGTCGCACACAAACGCATTTATTTTCTTTCTGCTTTTGGCAAATCGAATTCGAGGATAGTTTTTTTTTTTGTAAAATAATCTGCAATCCAGTCTGCTGAAAAATTTGTGACGTCCGTCTCCCGTCTCGCAATTTCTGCTTTCGGGGTCAATGAAAACTTACTTGAACGTATTGCAGCATCTCTGGCCTCAAGGACATGAAATCGCTGTTGAGCAGTTACTGCAGGTTCATCCAATATTTTTAAACGTTGAATTTCTGTAAATTAAATACAGTTAAATTTAAGATACAAACAGTCATAAATGTACAGACTAAAATTAAAGAGGTAAGCTATATTGCATATTTATAACCACACTATAAAATGTGTGGAGATGATTGTTTTGCTTGTTTAAATTTCATCAAAACTTTGCTCTGATATCACAAAATTATTGCTTTTGATTTTTTTGTTTTCACCAATTCAATTGCCAAATGTGATTGTCTTTCAAAGCTATCTCTAATCCACAAATATTGATTTCCATCTACAATTAGAAAACCATTAAATGCTCGCTCAGATTTAAAAGATAATTTTTAAACAACTTGCAAGTTAATATGCTTTTGACATTACAACATGAGCTAATGTTTGGTACCCCACCATTGAAGGTTGATTTGGTTATATATCTCAAAGTACTAATCCAGGCATGGAGATTTATACTTCAGCTTCAGACTAAGAGACTAACATCAATTGCATTCACTTCTTTAAATTTCAAGTGCACTAGATATTTCAATTTACATATATATATCAGAGATCGGTGAATTGATTTTTGATTGCTACTTTTTAATAAAACAAAAATTATAAAATCATTTATGAAACAATAATTATACTTGTAATTTAAATTTTCACAAAATAGAACAATTGGATTAATTTTATTAAATGAGTTATTTCTGTAAACAGAAAGAATATAAGAAAAATATAATTTGCTTCTACCTTATGAGATTTTTGCATTATGAAGGTTTTTTTAATATAATCATTCATATATTTATATACATGTGATATTCTAGAAATATCATTTAATTTAAACACTATACCAGAAAATTTTAAGGAATTCTTATAAAACTTCCGCTTTTCAAATACATAAAAACACATATGACAAAACGGTTTGCCAGGTAAGTGGAAACTAAAAAAATTATGTTGAAAATCCCTACAAAAGCTTTTAAAACCCTGTACATAAGTCATAATAATGTTCTAACAAATATTACATTACAAAAACTAACTTAAAAACAATTGCAATACCAAATGTAAGTATGCTTATAAGAACAATATTAGAGGTTATAATCTGAAATTTTAAAAGTGTGAATTTATGACAATGAAAGAGATTTGTATTTACTTTCTATCTACAAAATTAATCAAAACTTACTGTAAAAAGTATTCATATATGCTGTATACACATGCAAGTTTGAATTGTATAGGTTTGTTGAACATGTTGTAAGTATTAAAGTGGCAATCTTATTCTCTTAGAAATAGAAGAACATTTTGCAGAAGAAAACAATTTATAATAAAAATTTAGAAAGTACATCTGTTATCAAAGTTCTTATCCTTTCTTTTGTTTCAAGAGTTTTAAGTTGATTTTAAGGACATTTCAAATCCTTGGCATAACATTTGTAAGATTATATTTTACCTTGTCGCTTATTGGCATCTGTGTCAGAAGCTTCATTTCCAGTAGTTTTTGATGACTCAGATCTTGATTTAAATACTGAACTTTTGGCACTTTGCAGAAAGGATTCAAATTTATTATCTAGTTCTTCACTAATATATCTTTTTGCAATAGATTTTTCATTTAAATTAGACTTGTAAGGAAGCTTTGACTTAGATGAACCTGTTAAAATAAAAGCTAAAATGAATAAAAAAAGTAACAATAATATTAAACTAATAAAAGATCTATTACAAGGGTTCCCACTAACTCAAAAAATTGGGTGAGATTTTCTCATCCTAGCAAAACAAAAATTTAGATTTTTAAAACTTGAGTGAAATTTACTTTAGCTAGGGTTTAGTAATTACAGAAGCCAATCAGAAGTTACAGAATTCAATTTTATAGACACTAATCATATTTCTCTACATTTTGGCAAAGGATAGCTCAATTAAATTGCTATGTTTGGCAAGATTTTAGTGGAATGAATGTCTCCTGCTGATAGTGGAATTGTGATTATACTTTCAGCATCTTGATAAAGGATAACTCAAGTAAATTTTGGGAATCATCTTTAATACTGTTTGATAACAAAACTCTAGTGAAATAAATTTGAGTCATTCCATGCCAAATCAACAAATGGAGGTTGCATCATAGTAATGGATTTTGATCAAAAATTAAAATTAGCTTATATACCTGGGAAGAAGGCAAAAGCCAGAATTTCAATATTTTAAAGAAAGTAGGAGCTTGAAACATTGTTCAAGGTCATATTTCTGTGAAAAGTGATGTTCATTCTTTCCAAAGTAAAATCACTTGTATTTGTCACAAACTAATATATCAGGTGCCATTTTAAAGCTAAGACTCATGTGATATAAGCTAACAAGTTTTCATGTAATATAAACTAATTGTAATATTTTTTTTTAAATGAAACCCTTTTTGAACACTTAAACTTGAAATTCTTTAACTCTTTTTTCAATGTAACTGGTGAAATTAAAATAGGAATTAAATCTAGTTGATTTAAAGAGTTGGGAGTGTTTTATAAGCACAAAACATTTTAAGCTTCTAATCCACTTTTTATTTGGATTTTAGGGTTGCCAAACTTCTAAAATTTCAAAAATGATTACTTTAACCCCATGTGGAACATAATTTAAAATTTAAAAACTGGTTCAATAAATCAACAAATCTATATAGATAATCAAGTAAAGGTGCTTTTTTGTATATTTTATCCTTTCTATTTTTAAAATTAAAACAAAAAGTGGCATTTTCAGCATATGAATTTTTTTTAAAACAAGAAGTTATTTATTCATATTTAAATGTCTAACCAAAAATATGCTGTTTCACCTGTGTATTTGTTCCTTTCATATTATTAACATTAATTTAAATGTGATTTCATCTTTTTATTGTAAATATCATTTCTGAGTGTTTGAAGCTCTTCTGTATCTGATAGCATTTAATTCGAAACAAAAGTTCCCGGGCATTTAGAACATTCACCAAGCATGCAACTTTCATCCTCTGTAGAGCAAACTATCATTTTTAGCAATAATGTAATATCCCAGCCTTTATATTTATCGCTGAAACCATTAGTTTTATATTTTGATGATAGCTGCATACATATACACTGTGAGTGCCACTACAGCCTGCTAAGATACACCATTTGGGTCTTAGCTCTGCAAATTGTGAAAAGTGTGCATTTAGAACATTCACCAAGCGTGCAACTTTCATCTTCTGTAGAGCAAACTACCATTTTTAGCAATAATGTAATATCCCAGCCTTTATATTTATCGATGAAACCATTAGTTTTATATTTTGATGATAGCTGCATACATATACACTGTGAGTGCCACTACAGCCTGCTAAGATACACCATTTGGGTCTTAGCTCTGCAAATTGTGAAAAGTGTGCATTTAGAACATTCACCAAGCGTGCAACTTTCATCTTCTGTAGAGCAAACTACCATTTTTAGCAATAATGTAATATCCCAGCCTTTATATTTATCGATGAAACCATTAGTTTTATATTTTGATGATAGCTGCATACATATACACTGTGAGTGCCACTACAGCCTGCTAAGATACACCATTTGGGTCTTAGCTCTGCAAATTGTGAAAAGTCTTTCTTGTAATTTGGATGGTTTAAATTCAGTATACAATTCTTTAAGATTTCCTAAAAGCAAGCATTTTTGCTTTAATTCTTGTACTGCTGTTCAGTTCAGCTCAATGTTTCACAGCAAACTGATCTAGCTCTCACACCTTCTACAAAACTAAGCCAATGCCCTGTGATTCCAAAACCAGATGTGACCTTTGATATATTTCTCCCTCATTTGCAACTCAGTAGGGTGCTTTGTCCAGAACAAAGGCTGCTGGGGAAGAATCAGAACATATCTGAGCAAGATTTGTCCAAGACAATTAGGAGAAAAAATAATTGTGTTTTATTACATTTCACATTTTTTCACCATAATAAATATGTTTTAAATTTATTTTCATAATATATAATTAGGTATATGAAAATTAATTTATTATTTTATTTTCTTGAATTTTTTTCCAAAGATAAAAAATATGGTGGAATCTAATGGATAATTAATTTAAATGATTGGACATATATTCGATTGTGCAAGCAAAATGGCATATTTTGTACAAATATTAAAATATGAATAACTAATTCCCTATCATTTAAAATTTTTAATACAGAAAATGCCACTTTTCTTTTAAATTTTATAAATAGAAAGAACAAAATATACAAACATTTATATTTCATATGATCATTCGTATATATTTGAGGCTTCTTTGAACCAGCTTTCATATTTTAACTTCTGAACTGTTCTTCCTTCTTGAGGGAGTGGGGGGTAAAAGTGGTAATTTTCATATCAGTTGAAGATAGGGCATTCAAAGAACTTTTTGTTTAAGATAATGGTACAAATAATATTCTGATATGTCTCTTTTTTTAACACAGACAACTTCTCTTCTCCCCCCCCCCCCTGCCCAATCCTAAGCAAAAATAGATGAAATCACCCTTAAATTAATGTTAATGATAAT
Organism: Amaurobius ferox; assembly: GCA_951213105.1. NCBI lineage: Eukaryota > Metazoa > Arthropoda > Arachnida > Araneae > Amaurobiidae > Amaurobius > Amaurobius ferox. The sequence continues at coordinate 95,362,740 of OX578146.1, forward strand.
AAAATAACAAGGAAATAAGATAATAAAGTAACAAGCAAAACAAAGATAATAAAGTAACAAGCAAAACAATATATATTTTAAATAGACAATTAAGTATAGTACGACTCCAGCGAGAAGGCATTTGGGTCATGTGATTTTGGACGAGGCCATTAGTTAAATTCAATGACAGGTAGAAACGGCTTAAGAAGAACGGGTTTCCAGAATTGGCGCCTTTAGTGCGAATTAATTTATAATTTGTGCAGTACCATAAAGAGCTTTATATGTATAAGTACATTCAGTGTAAGTGTTGGGATATGGTGGAATTGTTTTCTTCCCAATGATTAAAACTATTTATTACAATAATGGTTGTAAATGTTTTATTAAAATTAAAGAGTTCGTGTTGTAATACTTTTCTTCTAACTTAAACTCTTTTATTTAGTGAGGAATGCACAACGTGACATACGTACATCTCTATATTTTTATCATTATATATTTTACTCTTTATATAACGCGTTTAACTTCTATCAAACACAGAGAAAATTTTTCAATGCAAATACTTTTGCTGCCATTGAAAATCATTTCAGTAATATCTATGCATCACATTTTATACAGTTACATATTTCATAAAGTATTAATATTTGTTCATTTTGAAATAAATTTTTGTAATTTAATTAATTTTAAATATGTTATCTAAACATTATCCTTGTTTGTGTGCCACTATTTAGACAGTTTTGCATTAGAGCTTAGCTCTGCATGGCCATGTTATCTAAGGAATCTATAACCCTCCTCCCCCTCAGATTACAGTTAGCCAAACATTGCAATGACATGAAATATAGTCCACTTTAAGACCAGTAAAATAGTTTTTATTAAGATATTTCAGTTTACATGGGCATCAAAATTGGCCAAATTTATAGTCGACCATATTGGAAAAATGGCCATACCCAAAATTAAAAACAATAAGAAAAAAATTTAAAAATTGTTTTTTATCTATTAGAATATGTAGGAACATATGTACAAAATAGAAAAAATTTTAGAAATGGTCATGCAGCCAAATATTTTTTTTTCACAAGGAATGACCCGTTTGCCTCCCATGGACATGGCAATTATAATTTTTTTTCGCATTTCTCGGAAAAACTTTGAATGATTTATGCACTAGATTTCTTCCAAAAATTTTAAGGATACATTTCTACAATTCCATAACAAAGGAAAGGAAATTTTGTAGGAATTTGAAAAAAAAAACATATTTATACTTTTTCACTGGAAAAAAGGGACAAATTGTGATCTCCCATAAAAATCAGGATACTTATGTTATGCAATTATATTGGACAATTCCGGCCTCTTTTTTATTTTTTTATTCGATTCAAAATGTTGAAAAAAGGACAAAAGTATAAAAAATTTTATTCTCCGAGATGTATTTCATGTTTTATTAGCAGCCAAAGTTTGCCTTTCTGACTGTGGCGGGAAAACAACTCATTTTGACATGCAAGGAATGTGACATCACAAGGTTCGTCCACAGCTTGCGTCTTCGAGAATTGGTGCATAAGTTTGGTTACATTTGGAAAGTTCCGATAATTATAATTGTTTTTTCCATCCCAAACTGCCGATTAGTTACAAGTATTGTATCGTTCCAATGTGCCCAACTACTAGTTTTGCATCATCAGATAAAATATTTATATCTGTGCCAAAAAATGATGTTTTTCATAAAAAATAGTATGACGTGCAGGAAGCCAGATTGTAAACAAAATTCAACACTGTCATTAAAAAGGGTTCATTACGTACATTATGATAATAAATCAGTGACTGTATAATCCAATTTTCAAAGCCTTTTTATGAGAAGTTATTTCTTTATGATTCAACAGAGAGATACAGAAGAATTTAAAGCCAGATTCGAAGTGGATTACTGACTTTGTACCTGGTTTAGTGGGTGCTGTTCGCAGTTAATTTAGAGAATATAAAAAATTCAGTGCATAAAAATTTTTTATACCAATATACTGCAGTGAGCTGTTGCAATTTAGTATCTTCATTAAGAACATGTACTTTTGAAAAGTTATAAAATATATTTTATCTAAAACAATAAATCACAAATTTGAAACATTGTACAAAAAGAATAGAAATTAAATGGAAAATAATTTAAAATTGCTTCACCTATTCAGAAACATAAATGATTTACTGTTTATTATAGGTTTTAAAATATAATATTATAAGAAACAATTTAAAACTGCTTTTAATTTAAAAATAAATTATTACATATTATATTTAGAATCCTCACAAATCATATAAATATAATTAAAAATATATGCATAATAATATATATACATATAAACAAATATTTTTAATTCCCAGAAAAAATACACCGCCCAATCTAAACTTTCAGTTTAAATTTACTATATAACAAACTTAACTATAAAAGGCTATTTGCACTCAAAAAATTATGGAGCACATTACAAAAAAAATCAGAGGTGAGTCATCAAGTCCGATAGAGCCAAAATAGTTTTGCGTAAATAATATTTTGTAAAATAAAACTTCAGTAAGATTCAATTTATTCGATTTTTTTAGACTCATTTGTTTCATTTACAGGCTTTCAAAGTGCTACAAATTACTTGCTAACTGTTTATAGCTAGCTAGCACTTTTACTTTTTGTCCTGATTTCAACTGGATACTCCGACTCTAGATAATCAATTTTCTCAAAATATGAGGGTTTTTTTATTAACTTGCTTTGCGGTATATATATTAAACTTAACAATATATCTGATGAGATTTTACATTCAAATTAATTTATAAACATGTCTGACGGCATATGATTACGTATATTTCAATGCTTTATGTTCAAACCTCACCAATCATTAAACGTCTTTAGAATCCCCAAGTTTATATAACCTTCTAATTTATTTAAATAAAATAAAATATCTGGTTCTTGTGCATCCATATTTCACCAAGGAGTAAGCAAAGACACTGAGCTGCAACAATCGTGATATTTTAAATATTGCAGCTTTCCCAGTTATTAGAAAATCCAAGTTAAAAACTAAGCTATCGAAATTATAACCACTCGACCCAAAACCCAATTATATACACTTGCAAGACTTTAAAAGAGCTACAAATTATTGATTATTGTTCATAGCTAGCACTTTTAGTTTTTATAAGCATTACAAACATGTAAAACGAAAATTTTTTAATCTTCTTCAACTTGACAAGACGATTACTCGAAAACTAAGTCAGTAACGTTCAATAAATTAGCTTTTTTTTTTTAAAAATTAGATTCAGGAACTAAATTTGCTAATACATATTTTTGTCACTTAATATTTATATCTTTTATTATCTTTTGAAGTTTGAGTGAAAGTAAGAAAAATTAAAAAGTCACTCGCTCGGATAGATGCTATGTTTTCTAAAAAAGTTCCAAAGTATTAAAATTATTTTATATATTCATAATCTGGACCAACAGAACAAGAAAAAAATATGTACATTTTTATCTATCAGGTTTGGAGAAATTGGCATTCAAAGTGTTTGTATTTTTTGTAATGCTCCGATTTCTACCACAGATACCCGAAACGTAGATGTAATTCACATAATAATAATAATAATAATAATAATAAACCTTCAAAAAAAGGGTATCAAGTTTACAGCTTGAGTTTCAGCTGTCACAAAATATTTATTGTTTCTGAAACAGAGTGCCATCACAGTAAAGTCAATCTTAGGCAAATTGTCAGATTCCCCTTCAAAAACTAGGTTCAAAACTAGGATCCATGTTTTCAATAAAATAAAATAATCAGCAAATGATCTAAATTCAAACAGACGAAGTACAAAAGTAAAATTTCAATTGCATGCAAAATTAAACCCCTACTACCCTGTAAATATCTCAAGGCAAAAGACGATAGAATGTTGCATCACAGGTCGAACAGGCCATGTGAAGTCACAGCTAATCACGGGCCGTTTTGTGTTTGAGTAGATTTTGCAGTTTTTCATATCTTGATATTTAAATAAATAATTATTTTAAGAGATTTTTGCTTGAATATTTGAAATCAGAAAAAAATTCTCTATAAATATCAATTGGTTTTAAAAGCTTTTAAAAAAAATTGGAATTGTCCATTATATTAAGTGAGCATTTGAGCAACGAGTAGCATTTTAAAATGATAGAATGTTATCAAAATAACTAGAAATAATGGAACATTTTGTTACTAGTTTGCTGTATTACAGATAAATAAGTGAAACAACTTTAGTTCCATGAAACAATATTGACATTTTGGACTCCATTCTTGCCTTTGTTTGAGAAATTGGAAATGTGGACAGAATTAATTGCTAGTCAAGCTACAATGTAATTAATTCCATTCTGATTTACAATGCAGTAAAGACACTCTGGACCTTGCAATGCAAGTTACTCAAGATATGTAAAAAATATATTAATAAAAGGTATGATTTTAGCCTTGACTACCATTTAGTTTGAACAGGATTAAAATACTGCCCTGCATCGTTTCTACAAAACAAATAATCTATTAGAAAAATTCTAAAATCTGTTGCTTTAATGATGTGCTTGATAATCATTTCATCCCTTGCCCCATGCTGATGAGTGGAAATTAGCATGAAATCATGGTCCATGAGCAAAGGAATAACCATTTAAGCAATTTGTTGCTTGTATGCAATGCTTAGGATAAAAGTTACTTCAATCTCACAATAAAGTATGTCAAAATCTGAAAGAAATATAAACAACCCATACTTGCTGGCTACTCTGTATAGATGATTTATAGTTTATGTCTGCCTCCTGATTGCTTAGAGAAAAAATAATACTTGAAAAAAAAAATTAACTACAAAAATCAAAACATATTTAATTTATAGTTGTCGAAATCTATTTAAAAAAGTTTTTGATGATCTTTCAATGATTATTTCTAATATGAAATATATATACAGTACAGGATCTATTATCCGGACTGTTTGGGACTTCAGGCAGTCTGGATAAGGGGTTTTTATGTAATTCAGAACACTTTTTCTAAAACTTACTGGAATGGTCTAAAATGTAATAGAAAATTATAATTCATTTTAAAAACATGTATTAAATAAAGTATTTTTACAATCCATATGAAAAAATATACTTGATTAACTAAAATACAAATTACATGTAATTATAGTATCAAATTTAGTGATTTAGAAAATTTTTGAAAGAAAAAATGTCTAAGAAAAGTTGATTATTCAAACTAGTTATTAGAAGTGTTTTTTTTTTTTTTGAGCATTTCAACTAAAGTGGGCCCTCACTATATTCATATCCTAGTATTTTAGCAGAAGCACCTTTGTTCATGTGTTTCAAAATGGTCACTTTATCTTTTATAGATAATGAAACATGTTTTCTTATAGAACTCATTGCATCAGATGATGGCCATTTGGACATAATTCAAACCAAAAATATTAACTAAGAATTTTCTGGTAGGTCGGACGGTCTAGATCTCAACTACAACAACTTAGAAGTAGCAGCATCGGACGCGGTTAGTACTTGGGTGGGTGACCACCTGAGAACACCGCATGCTGTTGGCACATTTCGGGCACGGTAGCCCGGTGGTTTGAGTGCTGGATTTGCATGCTGCCACAACTGCCGCCGTGTGCATGCGGAGTACGATCACGTTAAACATGTGGGTCCGTAAGTCCTTCCGAGAGGTTAGTGGTAGGGAAAGGAGGGCACGTGTGGATGCCTCCCCCACTGGGTTCCGGTCTAAATTGGGTGCACTTCCCAGCCGTCCAAACGGTTGCCTTGCGCCTTTCTGGTGGGTCGGACGGTCTGGATCTCAACAACAACTTAGAAGTAGGCCAACAGCCCTACCATGCTGAAAACACAGGTTCTCGTTAGATCACCGAAGTCAAGCAACATCGGGCGCAGTTAGTACTTGGGTGGGTGACCACCTGGAAACACCGTGTGCGGTTGGCATATTTTGGGCACGGTAGCCCGGTGGTTTGCATGCTGAATTTGCACACTGACACAACTGCCGCCGTGTTCATGTGGAGAACGATCACGTTAAACATGTGGGTCCGTAAGTCCTTCTGAGAGGTTAGTGGTAGGGGAAGGAGGGTACGGTCCCTGTGGATGCCTCCCCCACTGGGTTCCGGTCTAAATTGGGTGGCACTTCCCGGCCATCCAAACAGTTACCTTACACCTTTCTGGTAGATCGGGCGGTCTGGTTCTCAACAACAACAACTTAGAAGTAAAAACTAACAGCTCTCAGACTAATCTAAGGTAAAAACAACCCGAGTACTCATAATTTTCATGCCCCCAGAAAATACTGCAAACAATTTCGCCCCCAAGGAAACTAGCCTTTTCTCAATTAAATCTATACACTTTAAGTGGAAAAAATGAAAATCATGCATTTTCCCCTTTCTCAACAGCCCCAGATTACCCGATAATTGTAAACGTCTGGAAAAAAAAATATGTTAGTTCTCAGTGTCTTTAATGGTAGTTCTATCAGTTCATCTACAGTATTGTGGCAATTAATTGAGAAATGTCATTTTTTTCGTTTTATCACACGTAAGCTTAGGAAGAAGCACTCCAAATTAGCTCAGAGTTCAAATTGCAGTTATTATCAAAGTAGCAGGTGTTCGTATGCACCTGGTAAGTAGCAGGTGTTCAAATTCCTCCGCCAGGTGGCAGGTGTTCCGCAGTGGTAGTTTCTCAGTTGTTGCGGGGCTCATTAGCGTCAGGGATATCAGTGCGGAAACACATGCTAAAGTGATTGCGCTTAGAGAACACACTTCTAAGACGTTCGAGGAAATAGGTAAAATTTGTGGAGTGAGTACAGCAAGTGTCGGGAGGATCTGGAAGCGGTTTCAGGAAACAGGAAATGCTGGAACCAACCGCTCTGGAAGATGCAGCCGAAAAAGATCAACTTCGACTCGTGACGACAAAACTTTACATCGAATGAGTGTTAAAAATCCTCGATTAACCAGTTTTGACCTGTCTAAGTCCATGGTGGCAGCTGGTGTTGATATTGCACCTTCAACAGTGCGATACAGGCTGTTAGAACGCGGACGGAGAGCACATCGACCTTACAAGAAGCAGCTTCTGACGCTTCGCATGAAGAAAAAAAGGTTGGAATGGGCACGGAAATACAAAACATGGCCTGAGAAGGACTGGGAGAAAGTTCTCTTTTCTGACGAAACACATTTTGTGGTTCAGGGATTTAGATCTATGTTCGTGAGAAGGAGCCAAGGAGAACCTCTCAATCAGTACCACATCAATCAAGCACCCAAGCATCCGCCCAAAAAGATGTTTTGGGGTTGTTTCAGCATTTTGGGGACAGAATCTCTTGTTCCCGTAAAGGGAATGATGAACAGTGCCAGTTACAAAGTCATATTGACCCGAAAAGTGCTTCCAACCATGGCTAAACTGTGGCCGAAAGGAGATTGCGTTTTCCAACAAGACAGCGCGCCATGTCACACTTTGAAGCGAATCAAAAATTTCTGCTCAAAAAAAAAATATTACCATACTGGATTGGCCCGGGAATTCACCAGACTTGAATCCCATAGAAAATTTGTGGGCTATTGTCAAAAAACGGCTTCACAAATTTGACTGTACGACGATGGACAAGCTAATTTCGGCCGTTATTGACATATGGTTCAGGGACGTTGAAATTAAAACTACATGTGCTAGTCTAGTACATTCAGGGATGTATCTAGAGAAATGTGAGTGGTGGTTGATGTTCCAGAACAATTATAATTGAGAATATAAAATTTCGAAACGAGCTTCACGTTAATTCGCACACATAAACAGTATTAGTATTGTATACTTTTATATTAAAGAAAAATATTTGATATAATTGAATATAACTTTTTTAAATGTAATTATAATATGTATATTTTCTTGGATGAGTGGTGGTCGGCAATTGAGTGGTGGTCGGAAATTCTGAGTGGTGGAAGCCCCAACCACCACCGACCACTGTAGATACATCCCTGTACATTCCATGCCGAAACGTGTCTGTGATGTTATAAAGTCTCAAGGAGGTCATATCACTTATTAGTTTTAAATGTATCCATAGAAAACTTGAATAAAACTGAATTTTATAAAAAAAACTGCATTTCTCAATTAATTGCCACAATACTGTATGTTTTATTTACCTTATAAAAGATTTTAAACCCCTGTATCCTAGGAAAACAATTAAGGAATATGTTGTAAATCGGAAACACTTATTTAACACCCGTATCACACCTTCGGCATTATCGTAGCAGACCACCGTGAAAAAAATACAGTAAAAATTTACAGTAAAAGAACAGTAAAAATTTACAATTTTTTTTAATTAAATTGTAAATTTTTACTGTTCTTTTCGTAATTTATACTCGATTTTTTGAATCTGTGCAAAATGTTTTGTATTTTTGGATTCTCCTTAGATAAACGTAAGTTTATTGATAATTGTATTTATGCAAATTTGTCACCTTTTCTGATCTATATATGAACGATCATTCCTATTTCCATGTAGCCAATGATGAAGAGCGTATTTACGCTCAAAAGCGCTCTGCCCTTTTAAAGTTTTGTACGTCTTAAAGAAGTGAAATAAAGACCTTCTATTATAGTTGTGATCTTGTTGTTTCTGCTGGTTGAAATCAGACATTATGCCAATTTTATTTATTTAATATTATCCTTTTAAAATTTAATAAACTCTAAATTTATATAAATTCAATAATTGTAATTGCTAATAAACCCAATTGCTCAATACTATAATTGCATTTGATGTAAAAATAGCATTTATTCAATGATAAATTTGTTCTCAACAAAAGAAACATTTTCATACCTTAGTGGTGGTGGCTCCAGTCCGATGAAGCAAAAATGGTTTTGAATGAATAACATTTTGTAAAATAAAACTTCAGTAAAGTTCAATAAAGCTATTCGATTTTTTCAGATGCATTTATATTGTTTACAGGATTCCAAAGTGCTACAAATGACTCGCTAACTGTTTATAGCTAGTTAGTGCTTTAGTTTTCACAACGATTTTATCTGGATGCTTCAACCATAGACTTCAGGTTAAAATATAAAATTATTTTACGAACTTGGTTTTCAGTAAATAAATTAAATTTATCTGACCTCAAATCAACCTGACCTATAATCTATAAACTTGCTTGGCGGCACATAAATATCCATACTTGAATATGTATATTTTCATTTCTTTTGTTCAAACCTAACCAATCATTACTCATTTTTAGAATCTCCAAGTTCATTTAATGCCCTGATTTTTTAAACAAAATAAGATTATCTCATACTTATGCACAAATATTTCACCAAGGAGTAAGCAACAGATTCAGCTGAAATAATAGTAACATTTTAAATAAATTAAAGCTTTCCCACACATTGGAAAACACAGGTTAAAACACTAATATATCGAAATTATAACCACTATACTTCGCAAACAAAGAGTTCATCCAAAATCCAATGATATACACTTGTAGGGATTTCAAAGAGCTATATTTTTGCATAACTGTTTACAGGTTTAGTTTTTGAGATAGCATTACAAACTTGAAAAGGGGGAAATTTTCACTCTTCAACTTGACAAAACAATTACTCGAAAACTATAAGCACATTTTTAAAACATAAATATAGATTCAGCAACTAAATTTCCTAATACATATTTTTATCCCTTACTATTTATATCTGTCTTTTATGGTTTCAAAGATATTTCGAGTGAAAATAAGCAAAATGAAAAAAAAAACACTTGCTCGGACGGATACTTTTTTTAAGTTTTTCAAAACACAAGTTTAAAATATTAAAAAATTGAAATTAATTTTATATATTCACAATCTTGACCTTATTTCCTACAAAACAAGAAAATATATTTACATTTTTGTCTATTAGACTTAGAGGTATACGCGACAAAATGTTTACATTTTTATACAATGCTCTGATTTTCGTCGTCATAAAAATCCCAAGCATAAATGTTATTCAAACATAAAAAATATGTGCCCTTTTTTTCTAAGACGTGCCTTTTTTCTGGCAACAGCACCCTGCCCTTTTCGAAACCTCGGAGAAACTCTGCTTGTGATCATTGAGCCATAAAAAAAAAACACTTTTATACATGATTATGTCAAATTTAGTTCTATGTAGCCGTGTTAAAAAATGTATAAAATTTCAAAGTTTTTGTTCGAATTTAAGAAAATTCTATCTAGTTCTAGATTTTTTGATAACAAATCTGGATATAAAGCTTCGTGAAAACCCATTAATATATGTGGCTATTATTATGCATACAGAAAATCAACCACAAACATATCTTTTTAAATTGGTTTACAAACAGAACCAGGGTGGTCTTATTATTCAGATTTGCCATTACATATAATTTTCTACATGAAAAACAGAAATTATTATTTTTCTTTTTTAGGGGAATTAAAACATATTTTAAAAAAATATCGAATTTTAAATTTTGAATCATTTTGAATACTACTAGAATTTGCACAATTTTAATCACGAGCAATGCCAGTATATCAGCTAGAAAACTAAAATAGCAGTCGTCAGCAAGAAAGTTAGATATTATTTTGCTTATCAATTTCTCCTGTACCTTAATTTACTAAGAATTTGAACTTTTGTTTTTCATAAAATTAAAATTGGAAATTATTCATAAAAATATGATCATAAGAAAAACTAGACAGAACCCCGAGAATTTCTTTAAAAAACTAAATGATGAAGATACAATTTCAGTTAGAGGCAGTTCTTAGAAAAATCAAATTTTTTATCTATTAAACAGATGGTAGAAATAACCAAAAGGTTCAACTTGCCTGTCCTTTTATGTCTACATTGTCCTCTTTCTTTAGACTTTTCTTTCAGCTTTGTTGCTTTAGCTACCAAAGGTTTGCGCGAAACCACAGATCCTACATTTAAAAAAACTTTACATTACTATCTAAAAATATTTAAACATACATGGCCTTATTGCAGTCATAATCATGAAAAGAATACAAAAGATTTAATTCACAACAAAAGTATCTCACACAAAGATTCACAACAAAAACAGAGAAAAATATTTTAACTTTTTTAACACAGTATCATAAGAAGCAAAATAAAGTACATAAACATGCTTGCTCAGTCACATTAAAATCTATGGAGTGGAAAAAAATTATATATATATCTAGATTGATGGGGCATTCAATTTTACTGTAGAACATTTGGCAACAACTCTTCAATAACAAAACTGAATTGTAACAGAAATAGAAATTGTTTAAAACTAATAATGAGGTGTTTGTAACAGATCTGAACTTGACACTGAGTTCAAGAGTTGAAACATCATCAAAATTGATTAACTGGTTTGGCCTATATTGCCTGTTTTGGCTGAGAAATACTATGTTCAAAAAGGCAGTTTTCAGCAGTATTTTTCCCTACCTGTATTCTACTGATTTGAATATATATATATATATATATATATATATATACATATATTTCATCTTTAGGCTTGCCCCATGAGAGCTATGAAAAAATTATTCCTCTAGCTTTATTTGCGAATGAGATCCAGGGGACTGCAAACCATATCTTGTGGTATAAAGTAAATATACTCTTGGCTGCACTCACATATTTTCATTCATATTCATCGCTATTTCATTTCCATTACTTGACATGGAACACTGCATATTCCTAATACTTCAGAAAGTAGCTCTTTATTTCTTTAATATGTTTGAAAAATAATATTTCTGTTTAAAATGTTAAGATAATTATGAAAATTAAAGTTGTTATGCAAACAGCTTGCAAAAATAATATTTTCACACTAAAATGATATAGTATACCAAAATTATGCGAATTTCTGCTATTTAACAATTTGAATAGTGTTTTAAAAAATTACACACTAATAAATAAAACAACAAAATAAAAATACAAAAATATACTAAATTGCATGTACCCGATATGTCACTAAATACTTTGGACTTGACACCGGATGATCTTTTTTCCAAATCAAGCAACTCTTGAGGACGAGGAATGACATTAAAATCATCTAAATCACGCAAATCTTCTCGAATATCATCTTCATCTATAAAAAAATTTTATATAAAAAAATAAAAACACATTTAATCTATTCAAATTGATGTTTTATGTTGGATAATTTAAGTATGACATATCCCCTTCAGGCCAGCTAATTTTATATTGGAGCAGGAATTTTAAAATAAAATATTTCTAGGGGAAATTTGCTGCATACATCATACCATCAAAAATATTTTTTAAGACCTTGTTACAATGCTGTTAAATGAATGGATATGTTTTTACAGCATGTACATGTATGAGAAAAATATACTATATTTCCTGTATTTTACAATGTTATGTTTTGAACAAAATGTAAATATGCCAAAAAATAATATTGTATTCATTCTTAGTTTATATTCATTCTATTTATACTTAAAATTCTCAAACATTTTATTCTCTTTTTCTTATAGCTATTTTAATTCTATTATAAACAATTATGAATACTTAAAATGTCTACCTAATAAATATGACCCATTGAATAATGATAATGATTAATTTAACTTTATGATAAATTAAATATACTATTTTAATTAAGTTGAAAACCATTAGATTCACCATATGTAGGTCAAGCATAGTGAATCTTAACATCATGCCACGTGATGTATGAAAATGTTAAAAAGTAAACTGCTGACAGTTTTCAGTGTTTAACAATTCACATGTTTCATATTGTTACTAAGCTAGAGAACTGATACCTTTTAAATGAATAGATATTTTATGGTCGTCAATGAAACTAAATTGAATAATAACTTATATGCACTCATTTAGTACCTTTCGAACACATTTTAAATGTACTCAAAAGATCAAATAAAATGAATTTAGGTTGACTCTGGTAAATTTCATTCAAGTGATGTATCCAGAAAATAAACAAGAATTCATTTTGAAATGACTTAAACAATATCAATAATCAAACACTGACTTAGATTATGAGATCTTACCAAAATTGACAACAGCCATTTCAAAAAAAATTTTAGAAAGTAAATTTACAACCAAATATTACATAACAGCAATTCACGTATATCAGCAATATGCCACTCGGCTAAAATATTGAATGAAGTGGTTCAATTTAAATGGCGTAATTAGCAGTATGCATTTCTGGCTCACTGAAATTAAAATACTGTATTGAGAAAATTTATATTTATTAATCCAGATTCAAATTTACGCAATTTGTTTTTAAATAGGATGAGCATTTTCCGGAATGAAATTAGAAATCATGATTCAATAGAGTGATTTATTAGGAATCCTAATATGTTTCAAAGCACATGGTATTACGCTTCCGGATTGGGCAGAAATAGATGAGTTTCATGTGATGTCACATTCGCGATTCCACTGCACGGCATCCATATTTGTTGTCTTATCAAATATTAGTTTACATATTACAGATGAATTTTAAAAATTTACAATCATTTAGTGCATAATTTTAGTAGGATATATCAAGATTTACCTTCTCTTAGGATTATTTAGCACAAATATTGATAAAAAGATGTGTTTTAATCACTTAAATTTCATATTACCGCTACAAGCATATATACACAATATTTGCTTTTGGAAGTTTACTAAAGAAATTGGGTAAGTTAAATTTAAAATTGCTTTGTTGACATCTGCCCTTGCATTTTGTAATCATATCTGTGCCATCAAAGTTTGTTTATTCAATTGAGCTATTTTTATTTCATCCACTTAAAACACCCATATTGCAAGGCTTTTATTAGTAATATATATTGAGTTGTAAACTTGTACAGTAATATAGCAGCTGGCTCATTTATATATAAAAAAGGTCGGTTGTTCTGTTGCTGTATTAGTTATTACTGAAGATATGCAAGAGTAACATAAATTAACTTTGTAGATGTGATCTAGAGTCGAACCTCGATATATCGAATTTGAAGGGGGTAGAAAAAAATTTGAAAAATTTTAAGGAGTTCATAAAAGAATATATACATACTAGTCCTATATTTTACACATTTTTTAAAAAAATCACTTACTTTATTTCACAGACAGAGAATTGGGTATTATCCAAGAAAATGCTGACAACAAATAAAGAGAAGCTTGGAATGATTGGATACACATTTAATGTAATACTATGTACGTACATACATTATTAAAATTTAATCTTGCATTTCTTTACTTTGCAAAATAGTCATCTATGACAGTTTGGTTATGGGTACTGAATCCTTCAATATCTATCACATTTTCCTAATGAGCTAGGCTGATCCAAATGAGCTTAATTTTATGGCGATAGTTTAATCCAAAGGCTACAACTGAGAAGTTGTGTTTGGTGGTATGAAATGAACTTTCGCGGATTTTAATTTCGGCACGCTATTATGCGCTGTACAGTTGTCTAAGAAGAGATCAATATCGCAATTTTCACGGGACATTTTTCTGTCTAGTTCCGTCAAACAATTTGTGAAATTTTCGGCAATCACCCAAGCCTTATTGTTTGCAAAATAAGTCATTGGAAAAGATTTCATTCCTGAAAAACATCGGGGTTTAGCAGATTTACCTATCATAAAAGATTTGAGACTTTCTGAACCATCCATATTAGTGCAAAATAGCACAGTTAATCTTTCTTTACTCATTTCCCCGCCATGACATATGCTTCACCTTTAACCCTTTATCGACGGTTGGCACGCCCGCGTGTCGGCTGCGAACTTGCATTCAAGGACTGACGGCACGCAATCGTGACGGAAAAAACTTTACCCTAAACGGCGAGTGGCACGTACGCGTGTTTTCACATGGAACTTTTTAATTTGTCTACTAGATAGCGTTAAATGTCCGTGGAAACAACTTCAATGTATTTTGCAGATACTTGACCTTGGCATAAGGAGGATCCAATGAATTATTTCTCCATTTGGAGCGGTGAAACATGGTTTTGTAATATAAACAAATAAAGCACTTCTCGCAGCATCAACAATTTTATAGGTTTCGGGTCTTGTTTTGATTTCAACTTTATGATTTCGTTGGTAAATCATAGGAATATAAGAGAGTATATTTTTTTGTTTGGGTTTTAGAGGCAGTGAAATTATTCGTTTATTTCGGATAAAAGAATGGGAGCAACTAACGAGTATTTTGTATTCAGATTTGTATGGAAAATACACATCAAATAGAAAATATATATTTCTTTTATTCCTGAAACAAGTAGATTTCTGTGTTGAATAGGTGATTTTTAGTGAATTTTTTTCGAGAATTAGGCTTAGAGCAACAAAATTGCCGTCCCCTGGGAACAGTTCGGAAGCGAAGCTCTCCGTCTTGTGGGCCGCGGCAGTTCTGGAATGCCGCCGTCGCGAAAGGGTTAATGGCCATAGTTTTATCAGGCATACACTTAAAAAATAGTCATGTTTCATCTGCATTAAACACATTTTTTGGATCGTATTTTTCCAAATGAAAAGATGAAAATGGAAAATGATCCAAATGGTAAGATGAAAAAAATCGAGATATCGAGAGTTTGATGGAAAGTGCTTCATAAGCTGGAAAGTGGTTCATAATCAATGCTTTATGCATGATTGATTTTTCTTGTTGCTAATACGTTAGCTATTTATTTCGAAATATATTTAGTGGCGTAAAAGAAAATAATTTGTGGATAATTAGGTATAATTTTGAACTCTATAGAATGTATAGAGAACCTGATATAATAAAATTGATTGAAATCAAAACCAAACGTCTAAATTGGTGTGTGCATGTTGAGGATCTGTGTCGAGACAGAGAACGGGGTAAAGATCAAAACTATGCTTGGTAGATGCTATGGAGATGGTGATAGATTAGTGTGCCACTGCAATGAATATGAATGCCTGGGAGTAGTTTTCAGAGGAAGTTCAAAACCCCCCTTGGATGTCGAGCCATGGATGATAATGAAAAATGCTAATATTTGTTATTGATCCAAAATACTGGTGGATAAAATAAGATGAAGGGTACTAAGACACAATATTTTTATCTACTTCTCTTATGAATTAGATTATTTGAAAAGATATACTACTTACTAACAAATATGTATTTAAAAAGGTAAAAAATCTGATGTGGGCAGCACATGATTTTCCTTATGTAATGCAATGAATTTACTACTTTTACAGTTAAAAAATGTTATTCTTATAATAGATACTTATATTCTTTCCAAGATATTGAATTTTCGTCAATGAGTCGACATTTTCATTGATTTAGCGTCATTTTTATCCATTTGGCGAGTTTTCCGTTAATTTAGCAACATTTAAAAAAGTCTCCAAGTTGGCGACATTCCACCAAATTCGTCACCAAAATCTCGCCAAGCGTTATGGACGGAAAACTAAGCTATTCTTACAACAGATAAATGACTATTGGCTTTCAAATACAAAAATTGTACTAGTATTAAAAGTATTACAAAAGTATTATTAGTATCTCTTTTCATGAATGGAACGAGCTAGATCCAAGAGAATGATGTCACCAAATTTATCGCATGGTATTACATATGAAAAGTGAACATGTTTCTTAATAGGAAATATTTTTCCTTTATTTTATATGATTTTTTGTTAATTTTTTTGAAAAATGTGCAATATCTCGAGAACGGTTCATGTTAGTGTTCTAAAATTTATTGTCAATCGTTATCTAATAAAAATTTACATAAGAAATGTCTATTTGCGCAACTTTATTAAAGGTTTTTGATTTTTTGACGATTTTTTCAAAATTTCACTCGAAAATTTAGGGGGGTTCTGAACATTCTATTGTTTATAAAAACAATAGGCTTCCAGTGTTTACGGATTGTAATTTCTGTACCAAATTTCGTTCGAATCGGTCCATTCGTTCGTCAGTTATCGTTTCCACAGACTCACTGACACACACATACACACACACACACAGATATCACTTTAAAAATGTTCGATTCGCGATCAGGGATGCTTGAAACGTGCCCTCCCGTCGAAAACTCGAATTCGAATTTTCGACCCCATCACAATACTTTCCTTATACATTATTGTGTATATAAGGAAAGTAACAACATTAGGAGTCATCGATTTATATGAAATCATTAAGAAATTTTATTGGACTGAAGAATTCATTGAAAATCCACATCCAGGAAAACTTCGCTAATAATAATGATAATATTGCTAATAATAACATTGATGACACGCAAAATTATATGATATTGAATATTGCTGGCACGCTTATTTCATAGTTTTAAAGAAAAACATGACAAAATACGCGAAAAGTATTTCATGGAAATTAAATATTACTTTCCTTATATACATAATGTATAAGGAAAGTATTCTGACGGGGTCGAAAATTCGAATTCGAGTTTTCGACGGGAGAGCACGTTTCAAGCATCCCTGATCCCGAATCAAACATTTTTGAAGTGATGTCTGTGTGTGTGTGTGAAAGTATGTGTGTGTGTGTGTGTGTCAGTGAGTCTGTGGAGACGATAACTGACGAACGAATGGACCGATTCAAACCAAATTTGGTACAAAAATCACAATCCGTAAACACTGGAAGCCTATTGTTTTTATACGTAATCGAATGTTCAGAATCCCCTAAATTTTCGAATGAAATTTTTAAAAATCGTCAAAAAATCAAAACCGCTAATAAAGTTACGCAAATAGACATTTCTTATGTAATTTTTCATTAGAAAACGATTGGTATAAATTTTAGAACGCTAACATGAACCGTTCTCGAGATATTGTACATTTTTTAAAAAAATTATGAAAAAGTCACATAAAAAAAAATCCTATTGAGAAACATGTTCACTTTTCATATGTAATACCATGCGATAAGTTAAGTGACATCATTCTCGTGGATCTAGCTCGTTCCATTCATGAAAAAATATACTTTGAATAATACTTTTGTATTTGAGCGCCAATAGTCATTTATCTGCTGTAAGAATAACTTTTTTCTTAGTGCATAACGCTTGGCGAGATTTTGGCGGAGTGTCGCCAACTTGGCGACTTTTTTGAAATGTTGCCAAATTAATGAAAATCTCGCCAAATGGATAAAAATGATGCTCAATCAATGAAAATGACGACTAATTGTCCAAAATTCAATATCTTGTGGAAAGAATATTAGTATCTACTATAAGAAAAACCTATTTTTTTACTGTAAAAGTAGTAAATTCATTACATTATATAAGGAAAGTCATGTGTTGCCCACATCAGATTTTATTTTCTTATACTATCGTACATATTACATCAGATTTTAAAAAGTTCACTCTTTATCTCAAAAAAAAGTTATTGATTATGTTATTTCATATCTTTTTCAATCTTCAATTCCCAAGGGAACACTTTGTCCACTGAGCAACTTACACATAAATTGTTTCTATACGTAAGCACTATTTCTATTTGCTTACTAGCACAAATGGCCGCCGTTGCCCGGGATTTAAAATGCAAACTTCTAATTAAAATTATACCGGAACATATAGCGAATTCTCGGAAACCAAATGACGCTTTAACGATGCGTCACTTAAAACAAAAAATGAACAACTTGCTGCACGTTCTTGAAACGTCCTAAATAAATGTGCGGAGTACGGGAAATCCGGGCACACGACCTTCGTTAAATCAAGCTATAAAGTACCGTCTTTAAAGCTAAGCTCTAGCATAACTAAATCAAAGTTGAGAAATGATCAAATTATTAAAATGCCTAAAATTTAGGGGGCGATAGTTATGAAAGTCAACTTATATTGACCCAATTAAACATTCATAGGAAATTCAGCTTTTGCAGATTTTCACGGAACCCTTGTTGAAAATCATTCCTCTATGCCATAGAGGAATTCCTCTATGCCTCCATTCGTCTATGCCATAGAGAATGCCCCTTTAGACTGGTTACGTGGGTATAGCTTTTCAAATGTTAATGTCAATTTAATAATAGAATTAAGATTGAACAAATTATCTCACGATCAATTGGTTAAAGAAAGTTCTGTAGAAATTGCAAATATTTCTAGGATAAACGAGAAAATATTGAACACATGGTTGCTGTTTTTATTATTTCAGATTGTGACTCTCGGAAGAAATTTCGAAATGAGCCCAGCAATGAATTATGAACTTCCCAACGTATATGTATAATACAGGGTGGTTCTAAAATCGCGCAACTCACATTTCGGTTGATATCTCTCAAAAATATAAAGACAGATGTTTGAATTTCGCGCTATTTATACATCATATAATGCACAATAGATGGCGTTGGTAGTATAGAGTCAGTTATAGTCAGAACACTTGTCACTGGTGTGTAGAAAATCCACATTTACTGCACGAAGAGCCATTGCATTCCGCAAAGGTCAGTGTTTGGTGTGCGATTTAACGGAGCAGAATACTGCCCTACCGCCACGAGAAAGTCCCCAGACAGCAGACGTTTTGGTGGCGGTTGCTATGGAAACATGTTATTCTACTGCATTTTAGGTGTGACGGAAAGCGGTTTTTTTGATTTGGCGCAGATAGAACCGACTAAAGTCGCATTTCGCTTTGTACTGGGGTCAATGCTAGACGCTCGCATTCTGTGATTTTTAAAGCTGTGAAGTAACTTGTATTGTGTAGCACACTTTGTGGATTTTGTCTTGTTGAAAAATGACTACACTTAAAAGTAGAAAGACTTTGCATTCGCAAGCATGTGCAATAGTCCACAATGTTACGGCATTTTGTGAAGAGGAAAAACCGCAAATTCTCTAAAAATACCAATTTCAAATGCAATAAAGAGAACTGCGGAAGCGACAGAGGTTTCAGCGTCATCAGTTAAAAAGACAAAGTGTGAGGGGAAATCGCTTAATGACACTGAGATAAGTATTTTATCTATTTGAACAATTTACAATTATTGCTTAAAGAAACTATTTTAAAAGTAACACAAAACGAATGGAAAAAACACTGTGAACAAACACATTGAAAAAATAGAGATTATTTATTGGAAGAAAGATGGACTGATAGAAGATATTGTGAAGAAATGTGTGATAAATCTGTCTGTCGGATAGTGATTCAGACTCTTCTTCAAGTAAAAACATTTCAAGTGATTCGGACATAGTATATAATAGTTATTCCAATGAATGTGAATGAATATTTTATAATTGATTGAAAAATATGAAAAGAATGAATATTTTAAAGTCATAATTTTGCTTATTTATCATTTATTTTTTCCTTTTTGCTGGCTAATAATTGTACAACTTGCTGATTGAAAACTGAAATAATTTTCATTTAATTCGAAATTTAGTTTTAAGCAAAATAATATAAATTCTAGTTTTAAATTGTAAGCTTTTCTCTCCCAAAATCGCCCGAACCTAAAAGAAAATATCTAAAACTACTTTGTTCTAATAGATTGACGGCTTCCCATAGTCACTGTCGCCTATAATAGCAAATTATTTTCTGAGTTCAAATGACGAGAAATTTTTAAATTAATTTATAATTTAATGTCATTTAATACGAAAATTTTGTTTAACTGTCGGATAAAAACATCTACTATTTTCTTTTAGTACATCATGATAAACGAAACGGATTCTTCGCTTAACGAAGTGCGCTTGATTTGCCAAATGTTGCAAAACCTTATTCCTTCCGCTGTCAAAAATTTTAAACCTTTCTCCCTCCTTTCTTCGACTCGTCTACTTGCGGTAACCCTATTCAGAGACTTTCTCGTGGCGGTAGGACAGTAATCGGTCCCATTTTCTTTGAGAATTCTGTGAACTCCGTTTACATTACCATTTTTGAGGAATTTTATGAGCAGTTACCGGACGAAGAATGCCAGTTTGGATATTTTCAACAAGATGGTGCCACCGCACACACCTCAAGAAAATCCCTTGCAGTCGTTGAATCAGTGTTTGGTGATAGGATCATTTCACGTGGACAATGGCTAGGCCACCCAGATCCCCTGATTTAATTGCCCCTGATTTCTTTCTATGGCCTTATCTCAAAGAACGTGTATACGCAAACAATCCAAAGACAATCGAAGTCTTAAAGGACAACATCACTGCATCCATTCCCACCGATATGCTGCATCGTGTGGCTACAAATACCTGTCGTCGAGTAGAGCTGTGCTTGGCAGCAAATGGTTGTCATTTTCAGCATTTGTTGTAACGCACGATGTTATGCAGACATTAAACTATTTACTGTGAATATTTCATATTTTTGTCTTTTTTGTATTGGGAAATATCAAACGAAATGTGGGTTGCGCGACTTTAGAAACACCCTGTATTTTGTCCAGACCTGAGTACACAATAATAGATATACTATGACTAGTCAGCCACATGCTATAGATTATTTTGAAGCTTTGCAGGCTGACTTTAAACATACTTTAATCAAATTGATAGTTCAGTGGATAAGTTTACTTTTCCGAATGTCAATTTTCGAAACATTTATGTTTCAGTGTGAATTATTTAACATTTTCTCACTGGTTATTAGACACAATTGTCGCATGTCTCCTCTTTCTTACCATGGTTAGTTTAAACATGTGTTTATTGCTTGCATGCAGAATTGAAAAAATATATTAGCAGAAAATAATCATTATGATAACCTGCATTCGCCAAATGGGTGAGTGATTCGATTCTCTTAAATTTTCACGGACTTCGTACTTGAAATGAGAAGAGGTGAACCTGATATCCTATACCAGAAGTTGGTAACCGGTGGACCTTACTACAGTTTTATGCGACACCTATAAGGTATAAGGTTGCGACACCTATAAGGTATATTAATGCTTTTAAAACAAAAATTGTTGATAGATTTTAAAAATCACCTTTTTGATCATTCAATGTGGATCGACTGTATTGCTTAGCTATTCACCAAAACATTATGCAACGGTGGAAGAATATGCTGAAATTTTGTTGGAGCAATACTTTGTTCAATAAAAGAACTATGATTCTAATAGGAATTGTTCCAAAATTTTAAAATCATTGTAGAATATTAGAACAATTTTTGCCTATATTTTAATCAATTTTTGCCTATATTTCATTCACATATGAGCAACGCAAAAATGTGAAATATTAGCATTTTCATATTTTTAAATTATAAAATTGCCAATGGCTTAGACCCAATTTTTATGTTTATAATATAGGTTTTTTAAGGTAATTTTCGTCGAATGTTTTTACATTTAACTTCCTACTTTTTACTCAAATTTACTAAAAATTTAGTAAAATTAGTTAATCAAATTCTAGATCAAAACTTTATCACACTTTGAACTATCCTTTCTGGTAGATCGGACGGTCTGGGTCTCAACAAGAACAACTCTTTGAACTACGTTCGGAAATCACTGTCTTATATTTAAACATAATAACGGCGAAAGATTTCAATATATCTGTAGTTTTCGATATAAACATTCTAACATTTTTTGCATTTAGTCGTCCTCAGAAACCTCCTCCTCTCCTTACATACATACCTGGAAAAGAAAATACCCCTGGTCTGAAAAGGGAGTTTTGCAGCCATAAGATCAATATTTATGAATGGGTATGAACGTTTCAAATTTGAGACAGATTACTCTTAGTGTAAAAAGTGAAATTTCTTTGCAAGATATAAGAAATAAATACTTCCACCAAAGCATTAAGGAGTGATTTTTTTTTTAATTTTAATTATTTATTTTACATGTAATATACAAATTTACATATTCAAGTGCAGTGAAGCACGTGATGATCTAATCCAGCGTAAAAACGTCCATTTTTACTTTAGTAGTGCATTGCAGGGGGTGGTGGAGGTAAAAAGTGATGATGATCTTCTTTTAATCTATAATATGAAGTAAAAATAAAAATTAGAATGCAAAATATAGAATTTTTAGGAAATCAAGTAAACATTTTAATAAAACTGTAGCGGAATGCTAATTGAAGATCAATGGCGTCACTAAAATAGCAAAAGTTGTTAAAGACGGGGATATATGCAGAATAAAAATACGCAGTTCAATCACATCCTTGCAATCAATATGCACTCTATTACAAAAGATGTATGCACCCATAAAAAGTCGAGCAACAACGGCGAAACTCGGTTTGCAAATGTCGTTTTAAAAGGTATGCAAATGTCGTTTTAAAAGGTATGCAAATGAACAAACTGTCAGCGCAAATGATGTTATAGGACTCATACCACTCGCATAAGAATGGCACATAGTGCAGCATTTAAAACGACCAGTGTTCTCCCTCACGGGCAACTGAAACTGGATTTTCCGTTTTGACACGGCAAGCTATGTACAAAGATGGCATTGAGGAGTATTCGGCGGCACTACGAACAAATGTCGGATTTATAGAGAGGTCGTATCATATGCCTAAGGGAAGCTGGTTTGTCCAACAGACGTATCAGTCGCCATCTTGGTCGGTGCGATATGGTAGTTACTCGGTGTTGGCAACAGTGGGTCAATGAAAGCACATGTAACCGTCGTAAAGGCACCTGACTCTCCAGATAAACAACTTCTTCGTGCAGTCATGTGAGGAACCACGTCCACACCAATGGCGTCGCTGTCAGCCATTCGAGTGCATTTGTCATCCTCCATGCACCCTGTATCAAGGGATACTATTCAGAGACGACTGGCAGAAGGTGGGATTATGTGTCGACGTCCTTTAAGGCGCCTACCACTAACCCCAACATAGGCAGAGCCGTCTGGATTTGTGCCGAGTTTGGTCAGTCTAGACAGTGTCCGATTGGAGGTATGTTATCTTTAGCGACGAATTTCACTTTTCTCTCAGTGCTGTTGACCGCCACATATATGTGGGGAGGAGGACTGACCAATATTCCAATCTCGCATTTGTTGTCGAACGGCACACGGTCATCATATGTGGTGTGACAGTCTGGGGAGCCATCTCGTGGTACAATCGATCTTTTCTGTGCTGCAAGCCAATTTGAAGGCTCGACGATATTCTAGAAAAGTTTGTTCTGCCTATTCTGTCAAGCTTCTCAAGTTCTACTTACCAATAAGACAATGCTCAAGCACATACTGCACGACTTTCTCAACAATCTCCTGGAAGGGAATTGCTATGGGGGAATTTAATACCTTCCCGTGGTCATTCAGGTCCCCAGAGTTATCACCAATAGAACACGTCTGAAACGTGATGGGACGGCAATTACAGCCTTTTTATAACACCACTGAATTAGCTGATCAGTTGCAGAATTTGTATCAGAATCTTTAGCAGAGGGACTTAAGCAACTTAATTGGCTGCATGGAATATTGGCTTGAACCGAATATAGCTACCAGAGGACGATTTACCACTTACTAAAATGTCCTCTTCTTGTTGTCACCATTTCTTAATAAAGCATTTTTATGCTCCCAAATTCTAATCATTTGCATATTTCCTCAAACGATACATACATGCCGAGTTTCGTGACTGTAGTTAAATTTCTTATAGATGCATAACAATCTCTTGGAAGAAAAATTGTTACTGTTTGAATTTGTAATCGCAGTAGGTAACTTTCTGTCTAAGATGGTATCACTCGTGATGTTAAATATAGCTTGAATCACCAACTCATGTTCTTTATAGGTGTATATTACACCTATGAAGAACTTCGGGATCTGTTACCGGTGTGTGCAAGTCAAACCCGCCAATAATACATATGTTTTTGGAAGACTAACAAGGTATTCGCGGTAGCATTCAAAATTTGTAAAAATAGTGCTTACTGTTTGAATTTGTAATCGCAGTGAGTAAATTTATGTCTAAGTTGATAGCACTCGTGATGTTAAATATGGCTTGAATCACCAACTCATTTTCTCATGAAGCGCATTATCTCTCCTGAGAGAAAAATGGAATTGTGTCGGATTTACTATTTGTTAACATTGTATTACCGACTTGATTTCGAATTTGAGCGGATTCAGGTCTGAAATGTAATAACTGAACTTAATTTGTAATTGGTATGTGTAATAATGTCGCAGTTGAAAATGTCCGTGACTAAGCAGATAAAAATTTTTGTGTCTTGCATGAGTCACCATCAGAGACCTGCACCATGCATGAGCAAGTATGTGATGACACGGCAATGAAAAAATCTCATACTGAAATAAAAACAATTAGCTTAACTATATCATTATAATCCGCTGCATTGTTACATATTATTAAAGCATTGTCTGAAAAAGCATTATATGATCTCATTGAATCATTCTCTATATTTTACATACCTGGCACTATGAACATATTAAGTAGAGTTGAACATCATCCAAAATGCGACTCAGCTGAAAGAAGTTTTAAAGAATGGATTCAAAGACTGTTTCCAACAGTTTTATGTCTATTTAAAACCGTTTTTATTGTCAGACCCTTTATACCTGGAACTCAAGCGACAAAACTTTAGATGTTCATATAAATATTGTAAAGGGCTGGATTTTGGAGAGGAGATAAAATGAAACTGAAAGTAAAGACTGTCCGGTAGTTGCTAAGAAACGAATTTATTTGCAAAGAAAAAAAAACTATCTTGCAGTAAACAATAATGTAAATAGTAATACTGTTAATGTTTTCCTTAAAATGAAAAAATTCTTGAAATTTTTTTAAGTTTCTTTGTAATATATTGTTGAAATTACATGATAGTACCTTTTCCCAGTCTTAATACTTTCTATCCGGTAGCATTTGCAGTTACTTAATACTTTCTATCCGGTAGCATTTGCAGTTACTTAATACTTTCTATCGGGTAGCATTTAGGTAACAGAATTTACAGTTACCAATTATTATTACAGGAAGATCCCAGTCGTTTGACCGTAGCGATTAATTATCTCCAATATGGTGATTTTTGTTAAGAAACTTCGAAAAACTGGACGATTTGTGAAAATTTTCAGGAGTTTCCTTGATATTTCTTGAATTTTCTATGGAGGGTATAAAGGGATGCTCATTGCGCATAGCGTTGTTATGCGATGTAAAAACAATGGATTAGAAATACGCTAGTGTTTTGAGTTTGCGATCTTTTTGTTGGTGAATTAATAGTGCATTTATTTGCTGCTCTATTGTGTCTGGCGACTGTGTGACTTTGCTAGATAACTAGAAGGTTACTAGCCGTGTCTTCTTCATCTTTACGCTTTTTGCAGGTTGAATAAAACTTTAGTTATCCAGATTTTTGAACTCATTTTTGTATCCTGAGAATTCATCCACGAAATCGCCATAACACTATATATGTTTTTAATTTATCAGTGGGTGTAAATGGATCTTACATGTACCTTTTAGGGAGGCTTTTGAATAAAAGTATGTTACAAGTTGCAAACTAGGTGCATTATAATAACTTACGGCAAAAATAGAGGCAGTGGGAGCAGGATCAGTTTCTTTCCTTGCAGCAACTTGGAAAGGAGCAAAGTTTTTATGAGCTTCTTCTTGAATGCTTCCACCTCTTCGATGACTGTCACGCTTAAGAGCAGGGCGGAAAACAGGAGGATTGCGATGAGGGTCGAACTTTTCATTTTCCTGCAGAATGAAAATATTGACATGATTTTAGACAGAAAGTACAACTGAAATGATTGACATTAAATGTATGTGAGTTTTCCTTCATGTGACCACGAAGCTCCGTTGCTGAATCTTTGATCTCGAGATTGAGATCTAAGATTCGAGTCCCGACCTCAAAAATGTATGAGCTTCTTTTGTGTGACCATTGAGCGCCAATGGTGAAGCTTTTGGTCCTGAGATTGAGATCGAGAATTCGAATCCTGACATCAAAAATATGTGAAGTTCTTTTGTGTGACCATGAAGCTCCATTGGTGAAAGTGTAGTCCCGAGATTGAGATCAAGTATTCGAGTCCTGACCGGATATAACTCCAAACTGACGTCCGAGCGGTATTGTACATTGAATACAGATTAAAGATACAAATTAAACATTGGTGAAAAAATGAAGACATACACAAGAGAAAAAGCATGGCGATTTTCGTGCAAACCTATGATTTGAAAAAATTTTATGAAAGCAATATGTGTAACCGGATAGGAATGATTATCTTAACTGAGAAATCAATCAGAAATTCCACGGTCGGTTCTAGGTTCCGGTTGACTGTGTTTTAAATGAAATGAAGTCTAATTTTCTACAAATGGTACCCCTGCAAAAATATTGTGTGCAGTAGCGATCGGAGGTAGTTGGGATTGTCATCTGACTTTGTTTGGATGGATGATAATATAAAGTATTACTTAACATTGCCAGGATTGTGGATACTAATCCAGAATGCTAATCAGGGTAGCATGGCTTTGATTCTCGGTTCTTGTTATTTAAGAACTTTTATTGAAATGAAGTGGGATGTTATTCTAATATTTTCCCTCAACAATTGATCCATAACTTCTTCCTTCAATTCTACTCAGACCGTCCGTCTATCCATTCTACCCAGACCGAAGATGAAATGTACCTGTTTGGACAGCCGTAAGAGAGCCATACAATTTAGACTGGAACCCAATGAGGATGGTAATCACTGGGATCGTACCCTCCAACCCCTGACCCACCACTCCTCGGAAAGAATTTTGGACTTACAGATGTATTGTGCCCATACTCTGCGTAGACTCAGGGATAAATTTGGGTGGCGTCGAGAGCGAACTATGGTCCTCTTCGTACGGTCCACTGGCATTAACCACTGGCTATCCGCTTCCTAATCTCCAAACCATTTCTTTCTTAATACCCAGACAATTCAATTGCTATAATCACGAAAGTGGCGGTTCAACCTACACGAACTAATGAAACTATTTGGACAGCCGAGAAAGTACCATTCAATTTAAACAGCAGCCAGTGAGAAAGGCAACCACCGGGATCGTACCAGCCTCCCCCTAAACTATCCCCTCTCGAATGGACTTTCGGACCTACAGATTCATATATGCCCACACTCCGATTAAACACGAGATCCTCAACTTCTGGATCAACCTGTTTCTCCAAATTTAGGTCAGGTATTTTTATAGATCGCATGGGATTCGTAAACGTTAAAAATACATCCGTTGGTTCCCCATATGTAGGGTCCATTTTAAATATAGAAGGAAATATAATCGTCACAGTAGCTCAGTGAATAAATTCAGAGCATGGTCTAGGCAACCAGAGATCAGTCATTTGATTATTCATTGAAAAACGTTCTTTACAACTACGTCCGAGCACATTATTATGCATGTTACATGCAGTGGATGAATTACATATGAATAATACTGAAATTTGAATTTTTCCAGATCCTTGGATATATGAGAATGAGCTCTATTTCCAGAGAGTTACGTCGAATAGGATAATAACCTGCATAGAAAGGTTAGAGAAATGAGACAGACGTGGAAGTTGCATTTTGATCTAATAATTAAAAAAAAAGGCGGTGGCTCTAGTCTGATGGAGCCGAATATTTGCGTGAATATCGTCTTCTCAACTAAAACTGCAATAAAGTCTCATTTATACATCCTTGTAGTGCTTTCAAATGCTACAATTTACTATTCGTAGCAGAATAAGAATAATAACTTTTTGTTTTTGAGATATAAGCATTACACACTTCAGAAAAGGAAAATTTTCAATTTTCTTCAAGACGATTTCAAATAAATTCTATGAGCGTTGTGAAAACAAATGTTTCATCTGAAAACTGGATTTTCTACGGAATATTTTTGTATCTTACTGTTTATATCTATTTTTTATAGTTTAGAAGATACTTCGAATTAAAGTAAACAAAGTGAAGCAGAAACTCGCTCGGGCAAAACTTTTTAATTTCTTTGAAAAGAGAAAAGTTCAAAATATTAAAATATTGAAATTAGTTTTGTATATTCATAAATAGTACGCTATTTCGTACAAAATAAGTATAAATTGTTCAGATTTTTATTTATTAGGTTCGGAGATATAAACGTCTAAAGTGTTTACATTCTTCATAACGCTCCAAATTTAACCGGATATCTTAACCATAAAAGTTATTCAAGTTAAAATGCAAGAGAATGTAGCGTCAACTAGAAACAAAGATAATCTTCTCGGTAGCTCAATGAATAGGACATCGTTTATCAAACCGGAGATCGGTGGTTTAATTCACCGTTGAAACGTGAATTCTTTAAATGTGTTCAGAAATGTGATGTCAGTAGTATGAAACGTCAGGAACAATTGGTTTTATACTTTTGCTGAAACCTGTGACGATGTTATAAAATTTGGTTAGATCGGAAATATCATGCTTCTGTGTTTTTGAAACGACTGTGCAGCTATTGCCGATAGTAGAACCTATTAATATCCACCGATAGTAGAACCTATTAATATCCACTTAAAAAAAATTCTCAAAAACTGCTGTAATAAAAACTAATAATATAAAATTGTTGTCTAAATACAAAATACACTAAATTTTAGAGATCTTTGAAGGAACCAACCGGATTAGGATACAATGTAAACTAACTTCGTCAAATAAAATTGTGGAAGGGCAACTAAAATGAAAGGATAACTAAGGTAAAGGAACACACATAATAAAAAAAAAATGAAGAAAGCAAATCGGAATGGAAAATTAAACCAGAGGTTTCCTGGTAAAAGAAATGAAAGGACAATGATCGGTAACAAGGAATTTTGATTCAGAAAAAAAAATAGTCTTATTCAAAAGCCTAATTAGGTGTAAAATGATCTTGACTACCGAAAAGTTAAAAACATGATAAGAGTCTCAATAATGTTCAGCAATTGAAGACTTGAATACCTTTTTCTTAGAAACAAAACTCCTGCTTTTCTTAATACGAAATTTAAGAGCCCTTTTTATTTGATCAATAAAACCAAGGAGTGAATTTTAAACACCCCTAACTTGAAGACAGGAAGGAATCAATAAGTGAAGAGAAATGAACTTTGTTGAGAGGTTTGAATACACATCTAAAATTGAAACGAGAAAGAATATTAGAAACTTGAGTAAGAAAAAAAAAACGGTAGAATTTCGACGGCACAATTCGTGCCGTAGTAGGTTAGAACTCAATTTCGTCTTATTGAATTTTTTTTACCTGTCAATAATGATGGGAATAGCCTATAGAAAAGGCCAAAGATTAAAGATAGACAATTTCACAATTGATAAAGAATGAGAAAAAGAAGACCCTTCAATTTAGCATTTTCCGTATTTAGACGAAGGTTTTATATTATTGGTTAATATATCAGATCGGGATCTTATTTCAGATATCGATATCTATATATATATATATATATATATATATATATCGATATCTTATATATCGATATCATATATCAGATCGGGTAGTATTTATACCTGTATGTGAATATCTATCAGAATTACTCGGATGAACCAAGATCTAATAATCCAATACTGAAAATGCAGAACTCTTTTCAATTACTCTATGAATGGAAATAAACTAAGAAAGAAGATATACATAATTGCAAAGAATATATATATTAGAATATTTGCGTGAAATAAGTACTCACTCTGAATTTCCACGAAGACCGATTCCTCTTCAATTCTGAGATGTTCACTTAAGCAGCAGCGAATGATAAAATGCTCTGGATCGTCTGTATTTATACTATCCGATTTGCTGCATATCCTCATACTGGAAATTAGCAGGAAAGCCCCGTTTTCTTGAATATAATCCATCTCTAAACAGATTGCATTTCTATAATTAGGCGAAAGATGCTCTGACCCCCCACAGACCGAATTCCGAAAGGAAAGGAAAATTTGTTACCGAGATATTCCAAGAATCAAATCTTGTAACCATGGGTGGTAGGTGTGATTACTCTGCGAAGTAGGTTGGTGCAGTAGATAAATAGGAATTTGGTGATATGATGTAATTAGATGTTTTTAGACTTACGGTTTGTTTCCTTTTAGTATATTTATTGCGCTATTTTGCAATAACAGTTCTTGCTTATATGTATTACCAAAATGTTAATTCAGATTCAAGATTTTTCATTTCAACTTTTAATATTTTTTATATTTATTGACAAAATAAAGGTTATATGAATGTTTTATAGAACCAACGATAGCCTGCTAAATAAATACTTTGAGACGGAAATAATGCGAGTTAAAATGTATCGATCAAATGATTTGAACGCGACATAGTATTTAAGACCCGCAGTATACCCGTTCTTCGTACGGATTATAAAATACATAAGGAAACTTACAATTCATAATTATGTGCAAATTCCTGTAGTGTTCTAAATTACGTTGTTATTCAAAATATTCTACGAAAATATTCAATTTAATTTTCCTAAAAAGAAGTATAAGAATCTCTATTCTCGCTATACAAAATTAGCTTCACAGACAGATTTGAAGAATAAAACACCGGTTTGCATACAAATTTACAAAATATATGAAATTGAATCAATATATGCCAAAATGAAAGCGCTAAAATGGTACTAGAAGATATATATATACACATAACATTTTTATTCTGTTTAAACAATTGGCTAAAACACAAGTTTGAGATATAAGTTTGAGAAATATTTGCCAAAATAAAACACATGATAAAAGAAATTGAAAATATCATTAATTCGCGTAATCTTTAAACCGTAATTGATATAATCCAGTTTAAAGTGCAATACCGTGAATTTATAAAATTTATATGTATATCCATTTCTTTATTATTTAAATCGAAAAAAAAAATACAATATACATCGTCAACACAATAGATTTAATGACGTTGTAAGCAATAAAATACAATTTTCTTCAAATAAATTTGCGGAAGAAACATCGACGGCATAATGCTATTTTCATGAAAAATTTAATTGTATGTTTTTATCAATATCTACAACCTCTGGCCCTAGAAACTCGAAACCTGGAGTAAATTTTAAGTGGAGCTATTCCAAGAATAATCACAACTTTTTATGAAATTAGGTACAGCCGTTTCCTTGTGATGATGAGACAAACGACAAACACACACACATAAATACATGCAGATTTCCAATTTTCTTTATATAGGTATATTTTTTTTTCGTTGTTGTTTAAGATGACGGTGTTAGAGCTGAGTTCACACACAGTTTTAAAGATTAAAATAAAGCATTGGAGCCCTGTCTCCAGGTGCGTATATACGAGAATATAGAACCTAATCCAGCCCGAGCCCGAATATAGCTGCGATTTCCGTAGCTAACGGCCCTTATTTTATCAGGTCACTTTAGAAATAACAGTTTCAAACAAATAAATTAAAACTACGTGCTCGCTAGACAGTTGCATAGAATGCTACGCGGTCTACCTAAAAAAAATCTGATATGGCAAGCAGATGACTTTCCCCCACACAAAGCAATGACTTTACTTCTTTTACCAAGAAATAATGGTGTCAAAATATAAATTTTATGGTTAGTTTATGTGTTTATATATTTTATATATGCTTTTCTGCTCACTCCACGTTCCATTACAAAACAAACAAGAAAGATCAATCATGCATAAGCATTGATTATGAAACACTTTCAACTGAAATGCAATTTCATTTAAAAATTTCTAAAATGTGATACATTCAGTGGTGATATCTTTTATCACAGTACTATAGTAATTTATTATACTTAAATATTTAAAACTGTATCGAAATATAAATCATATGATTCTCTATGCAAAATCAATGAATATTTCATTCATATAACTTATATTCCAGACTCCAGAGCTAAATAATTTTGTGTGAAAAAAATTCAGCAATTCTTATGTAACTCACCTTACAATCGTTTGAGATATTTGCATTCTGCATAAGTTAAAATTAGGCTTCGTTGAAGAAATAATAAAAGTTTAGGGATCATTTAAAATCACAACTATTGTAATTGCATAGGCACGAAATTTAGATACACAGATATACAGATAATATATGTGTGTGTGTGTGTGTGTGTGTGTGTATTCAAAGTATTGGAATCGTGCCGAAGATCGGAACTCAATTTTCGAAGGATCTACACGTTTTGGGACTTCTAGAACACGAAAAAACTATTTTTAGGAAAACGTCTGTGTGTGTAAGGGTGTATCTGTGTATGTTTCTGTGTGTCTGTGAGGATATTACATCCACTCTAATTGAAAAACTAATGGACCGAATTTCATAAAATTTGGTAGGTATGTTTTTAGTGGGAAATCCTGATGTTCATTAGATTATAGTACGATTCGTAATAAAAGAATCTGCTTTCTTTGCGAAATGGCCGGCAGAAATTGCCTTTATCCACTTCAACGAAAAACTAATGGAACAAATTTAACAAAATTTGGTGTATAATATTTCAATAACCTACAAGTGATTTATATACCAAATTTAACAAAATTTGTATATAAATAATTTGTAGGTTATTCTAGTATGATTCGGGAAAAAGAACGGGCTGCTATTTTTGCGAAATGGCCCGCAAAAATCGTTAAATATAAAAATAAAAGACTATGTGTGCTCAATTATATCAATTAAATTCCTATTTTATACATGATTTTTGACAACAAAAAGAATAAGACTAACCCCATTACTCCAGGACTAGCTGTTCTTGAGATATTCTAGTTTTTTCGCATTTTCGCTACGCCACCTTTGACAATAAGTCCAGCTATCAAATGAGAACCAAATTTAAGTTTAACGTGCAAATTCAATGTCATTTAAAATACTTATGGTTGTTATTTTGTGCAGATAAACTCAAATTATTATTGAACAGATAAAGAGAACGCGAATTTGAGTCTGCAGGGAAAGACATGTGCTGCCCACATCAGAATTTTTAACAATATTACAATAATGATTTATAGAAGTGAACGGGGATTATTTGCAGGCCATTTAAAAAAAAATGTATGATCTATATTTAAAGATCCACCAAATATTTGTAGAATAAAATGTTCAACAAATTTAAGCTGCGTACCAAATTTTAACTCTCTGACGTAGCATTAAAATTGCTATCAAATAAGTATATCATAAAGAATTTATATAAAATTAAAAAAAAAAAATTGAAAAATTATTATCTACCAAATTTATTTTAAAATGTGAAGCCTCTCTCATATACAAAATGATTAAACTTTTGGAAAGATATTTATTATATAATTTATCTCTTTTTTCTTTCTGGAGGATATCCCAAAAATCAGAATTTAATTAAATTTGTTTTTTTTCCCTATATTAAATAATTTTTAATTAAAAAACTGCTTAGCATATTTTACTGAAATTTTTTTAATATATTTTATGGGATAATGTGAATATTTCCTAAAAATTTCGAAGCAATTTGTGAATTTTAAATTTGCTTAAAAAATGTTTGAAAAATTAGGTCCCATAGGGTTCAATGTATTTCATTTTTCTAACCCGGGATCAATGAAAAACTAATTAGGTGATATTGTTCATTTATATTCCCATAGGTCCCACAGACCGTCTGAAAAACATACTAAAATTCCATTTTGATAAAGTCATTTTTACGGCAGTTACCGTGCTAACGGATAGACATACAGACATACAGACAGACAGACAGAATGAACAAAGTCATAAACACTTTTCAACTATGTTGTAAAGTGTTAAAAAAATCTGATATGGGTAGTACATGCCGTTTTCCACAGACTTAAATTAATTTTCTCTTTTTCTTTAATAATTCATTAAATTGAGTTTTATTGTGCAAAGTACTTTTAATTCAATTTTCGTTTTCATTTGGTAATTGGAAGTATTTTGAAATGTGGTGTAGCAAAAATGGGAAAAAACTAAAATATCTCAAGAACGACTAACCCTAGTGTAATGGGGTTGGTCTTATTCTTTTTATCGTCAAAAATTACGTATAAAATAACTATTTATTTGATACATTTGAGCATGCGTAGTATTTTATTTCAGATTTTGATGATTTTTAAAGGACCATTATGCTAAAAAAGGCACGTTCTGTTTTCCCGAATCGTACCGAAATCTAATCAGCCCCATGGTAACCTACGAGTGACTTATCTACCAAATTTTGTGAAATTTTGTATATAATATTTACTTAATAACGTTCCCTAGTTGTGGTGATTTCCCCAAACAAATCAGAGTGGTATCAGAGTGGATACCGCTCTCTGTCGGAGAAAATCACCTTTGTTGCTTTTGCACATGAGCAACTACCCATCCATAATGGTATACCTCGATTAAATGCATGTTTCATACTTAATTTTTGTGAAAAAATGAATATAAGTAACTTTATTAATTTAGGATATCTCACTTTTGAGATATTTCAATCTTTTTCATTTTTTGCCCGCTGGCAAGTCTTAAAATGCTTTCAATTTCCGAATAAAAAAAATTAAATGTTTCAAAACTGCGAATTTCATATAATTCCATTTCATATGTTATTTTTTTTAGATAAAACTTAAATTAATGTATTACTTAATATATGAAAAAAAATAATATAAAAGATAAAAAATGTTCTAAAACTGCAAAATGAATATAATTTCAAATAAGTAGTGTTACGAATATGCAAGATGCTTCACAACACCTTTACATGCAGCCATCTCGCTATTATGTAAAAGTATTTTTGTGACCATCTTGGATACATATCGCCAACTTTGCGTATTTTCGAAGACATCGGAACTTACTCGATTTTTCCATTAGTTTCAAAGATACGACCTCTTTCTAGAAATTTCTATGGAGAGTATATGAGGAAGTCATGATTCATTTAGACATGACGTAATACGAGTCAAATTGAATTGTGCGATACTTCAGTGTTTTGAGACCAGATTTTGCTGTTTTGTGAGTTATTTAATTGCTGTTTTATTGTACCTGAGAGGGTTTGTGTATATGTGATCTTGTAAGATAGCTATAGTGTTATGTTATCTGTAAATTGTTCCTGTTTACGTTTGTTAGTGCTTTTAAATAAAAGCGTTAGTTATCCATAAATTCGGAATAATTTTTGTATCCTAGGAGTACATCCACGATTTGAGAGGATATTTTGTAACACTATGCATTTTTTTGTGTTATTTTGTGAGTAATTTAATGTATTAAGGAATTTATGAAGACAAATAAATTCAAAAGATAAAAATGTAAAAAGATAAAAATATAAATGAAAAATACATGTGTTCTAAAACTGAAAATTGAATATAATTTCAAATAAGTATTCATTTTATATGTTATTTTGTGCGATGAAACTTAAATTAATGTATTAAGAAATTTATGAAGAACGATAAATGTAAAAAATAACAAGAAAGATCAATCATGCATAAAGCATTGATTATGAAACACTTTCCAACTGAAATGCAAAATGCGATAGATTATTGGCAATATTTTTTTAATTATCACAGAACTACAATAATTTATTTACTTGAAAACTTTAAACTTCATCGAAGAAAATGAACTTTATTCAAATGACATCATCGAAATATAAATCGTCTGGCTCTCTATATAAAAGCAGTGAATATTTCATTCATACACTTTTATTCCAGACTCCAGAGTTATATAATTTTGCGTGAAAAAAATTCAGCAATTCTTATACAACTCATCTTTACAATCACTTGTTTACATTCTGCATCCATTAAAATTAGGGTTCGTTGTAGAAATAACTAAAGTTTGATGATCATTTAAACCGAAAAATATTGTAATTGCGTTGGCTCAGAATATAGATGCAAAGAAAACGCGCAAAATTAAAGTAGTTTTAGGACGGATGCAACACTAAATATAAATTTAAAAAACTTTAAAAATCATGATTTTTTTCTCTGGGAAAAAAGATGGATGATATATTTTATTTAGAAGTGGGTCATCATATTATATGGGTGTAATTATTATTTTAATTTGTATTTACAAAACTACCGAACATATTTTGCTGAAATTTTTTTTATATATTTTATGGGATAATTTGAATATTTTCTAAAACTTTCGAAGCAATTTGTGAATTTTAACTTTGCTTAAAAAATGTTTAAAAAATTAGGTCCCACAAGGTTCAACATATTTCATTTTTTCAACCCTGGTTCAATCCAAAACTAATTGTATGATATTATTCATTTACATTCCCATATGTCCCACAGATCGTCTCAACAACATACTAAAATTTTATTTTGATAAAGTCATTTTTACAGCAGCTGTCGTACGAATGGACAGACAGACAGAATTAACAAAGTCATAAACACATTTCAACTATGTTGTAAATTTTAAATATTGTTCTAAAATTGCACATTGAATATAATTTCAAATAAATATACATTCTATATATGTTATTCTGAGCGATAAAACTTAAATTCATATATTAATAAAATTAGAAAGAAAACCAAATATAAAAGATAACAAGAAAGATCAATCAGGCATAACGAATTGATTATGAAATACTTTCCAACTGCAGTGCAATTTTATTTAAACATCTCTAAAATGTGATACATTCAGCGGTGATATTTTTAAAATTATCACAATACTACAATAATTTATAATATTTGAAAACTTAAAACTTCATAAAAAAATGAACTTTATTCAAATGACGTCATCGAAATATAAATCGTCTGGCTCTCTATGTAAAAGCAGTAAATATTTCATTCATACATTTTTATTTCATTCATCATAGTACTACAATAATTTATTTTACTTAAAAACTTAAAACCATGGAGGTAAAAGTAATTTAACTCTATGCGTAAAACTTCATAGAAAAAGTTTACTATAAAATCGTCTGTAAAATCAAAGAATGTTTCATTCATATCAGCTATATTGTAGACTCCAAAGCTAAATAATTTTGCGTTAAAAAAAAATTCAGCAAATCTTATACAACTCATCATCTTAATGTGTTTACATTCTCCATTAGTCAAAATTAGGCTTCGTTGGAGGAATTATCAAGTTTGATGATCATTTAAACTCAAATATATTGTAATTGAGTTGTTTCAAAATATAGATGGACAGAAATTAAGAAAAATAAAGCGGTTTTAGGACGAATACAACACTAAACATAAATTAAAAATAACTTTAGAATTTACGATTTTGACACAAGATAGATGGCATTGATCATTTAAACTCAAATATATTGTAATTGCGTTGTTTCAGAATATAGATGCACAGAAATTAAGCAGAAATAAAGCGGTTTCAGGACGGATACAACACTAAATATAAATTAAAAAGAACTTTAAACATCACAATTTTAACACAAGATGTATGTCATATTTTATTTTGAAGTGGGTCACGTGATCTCTTCATATAATATGGGTTGTTGTTGTTGAGACCCAGACCGTCCGACCTACCAGAAAGGTGTAAGGTAACTGTTTGGACGGCCGCGAAGTGCCACCCAATTTAGACCGGAACCCAGTGGGGGAGGCATCCACAGGAACCGTATCCTCCTTCCTCTACCACCAACCTCTCGGAAGGACTTACGGACCCACATGTTTAACGTGATCGTACTCTGCATGATCACGGCGGCATTGTGGCAGCGTGCAAATCCAGCGCTCAAACCACCGGGCTTCCGCGCCCGAAATGTGTCAACAGTACGCGGTGTTCCCAAGTGGTCACCCACCCAAGTACTAACCGCGCCCAATGCTGCCTGACTTCGGTGATCTAACGAGAACCGGTGTTTTCAGCACGGTACGGCCGTTGGCTCCATATAATATGGGTGTAATTATTATTTTAATTTTTATTTAAAAAACTACCGAATATCTTTTGCTGAAATTTTTTTCATATTTTTTATGGGATAATTTGAATGTTTCTTAAATATTTCGAAGCAATTTGTTAATTTTAAATTCGCTTAAAAAGTGTTTGAACAATTAGGTCCCATAGAGTTCAATATATTTCATTTCTTCAACCCGGGTTCAGTCCAAAACTAATTGGATGATATTATTCATTTATATTCCCATATGTCTCACAGACCGTCTAAACAACATACTAAAATTTCATTTTGATAAAGTCATTTTTACAGAAGTTATCGTGCGAACGGGCAGACAGACAGAATGAAGAAAGTCATAAACACTTTTCAACTATGTTGTAAAATGTTAAAAATTGTTCTTAAAATGCCAATTAAACATAATTGTAAAAAAGTATGCATTTTATGGACTTTTTCTGTGCGAGAAAACTAAATTAATGTACTTTGGAATATATGAAAAAAACAAAGATAAAAATGTTCTAAATACTGTTCTAAAACTGCAAATTGAATACAACTCCAAATAAGTATGTATTTGTAAGTGTTATTTTGCTCGATAAAACTTGCACATTGAATACAATTTTAAATACGTATGCATTTTACGTGTTATTTTGTGAAATAAAACTTAATATACTAATTAATATATGAAGAAAGATAAGCATATATCCGCGAAATCATATGTGATTTACATTAGATTTGTTTTTCAAGCTAATATGCAAGTATCAAAACACAGAATGTGTTTCTACGAGAAATGAAACCGAAAAAAACGTAATCATTTTATCGATGATAAAAAATGAATATCATTTTACTGTCAATTTATTTTCAGAGAACAAAATTTATTTTAAAGTTGCAATGCAATGCATTTATCAAAAATTCTAATTCGGAAACGATTGATTATGTTTTTTATCTGAATTGATAAATAGCGTAACAGAAAAACTGCAAACTAATCGCTCTCTCTCTAACGGATGCTGAAACTGAAACTAAAGAAATATTTGCACTGTACTTTACTGAAGCCTACATTGATACACTGTAGATGCCAGTGGTGTCGACAAGGGGGCTGGATTTTGGGGTCATACCTCCTCCCCCCCCCCCTCAGGAACTCATCAAACCCAATGAATTTCGAAGAAATGATATATAGAAAAATGAGAAAAAATGCTTGGTCAGCCCTACCCCTCCAGAATTGTTTTCTAGCGACGCTACCGGTGGATGCTATGAAAGCATTTCAACTCAATTTTGCTTTCATACACCCATTATTTGTACATTGACCACTGGTTGCCATAGTAACAGATATGCTTTGGAATGAGAATTTATAATTACGATTTCTTTCCTTACAATGCATGGTAATGTATAGGGCAGGGTGTATAGGGAATGTTAGTTGGTCCAAGCTGATAAGACCTCTCATTAAATGCTGTAAGCTTCCTTGTTGGCCTTTAATGTATGAAGAATTTAATTTTCAAATTTTTTAAATATCCACTTATCAGGGTACAAATATTGCATAAACATAATGCAGAGGCCATACGTGATAAATATGGTTGATAGGTCAATTTACAGAATGATCAAAACGTGCAAACCAATATAAATTATACTACCTCACTTCAGGATGACATTTTTCGGACAATAAATACTTATACGCTATATTTTGTCGTGAAGTTAAATTAAACCATTGAAAATTTTAGGTATTAATTTTTTAAATGTTCAAGCAGAAATTCTGTATTTCCTTGAAAATGAAAACTATTCTGGAGGGGGGGGGGGGCTTTTTGTGATAAGGCCAAGCAGAACTACCCTCCCATTTGGCTGCGCTGTCGGACTAATACCACAGAAAAATAATTTCATTCAGAATTACATGATCTTCGTAGAATAAAAGAATAAAACAATCTGAAAACTTACGGCATTGCCCAATTTGCCTAGATGTAGGTCTTTTTGCTTTCCATACGTATACATATAATGTATAAAGGTATTGTGGCGGAGTTGAAAATTTAAATTCGAATTTTCGACGGAAGAGAAGGGTTTCAAGTATCACTGAACTCGAATCGAAAGTGTTTGAGGTGATGTCTGTGTGTGAGTGAGAGACTGTGGAAGCGATATCTCACGAACAAATGGAACGTTACTAAAAATATTTGGCGCGATTATTACAATCAGTAAACACTGGAACACTATTGGTTTTGAAAATTCAGAGTCTTTAATAATGTAAAATAAATAATCATTTCATATGTAAGTTTTTGTTACGAAATAAATAATATTATTTTTTGAACGCTAGCATAAACCGTTCTCAAGCTATTGCACATTTTTTCAAATAAATCTATTAAAAATTACATAAAAATAAAAAAAGAAGTACGTATTGTATTAACTAGATTGATATTCCCTATACAGTATTATGGGATAAATAAATTTACTAACACCATTCCCGTGAATCTAGCTCATTCCATTCATGAGAGAAAACATTTATCTATTGAGTAGAACTCAAATCATCAGTTCATATTATATAAGACAACAAATTTTGCCACAATTTAGCAACCCTTCTAACGAACTCGTTGAAATATCGACAACTTGGTGACAATTGAAAATGTCCCCAAATGGGAAAAATGGGAGCTTAATTAATTAATGAAAATGACCCCAAATTGATAAAAATTCAATAACTTGAAGAATAAAGTTCAAGTTCTTCAATAAGCCCTGTCTCTTTCAAAGAATTAATATTCTTGATGTAGGAAAAATTGTGTTTTGCCCACATCAGACTTACATAGTGTTTCTATCTTTATTATGTTATGTTGACAAACATGATTTTTTCTTTTATGGAAAATACAAATAATTTTTGTACTAATTCTACATACTTTAAAATATATAAAAAATAAATACACAAACAAGAAGTCAAATAAAAGAAAAAAAAGATGTTTATTACGATATGAAATAATATCAAAATCACAATGAAAGCGTTTAAATATCAAACTTAATTTTAATGAAAACAATTAAAAGTTAAGCATAAGTTAGCTAGAATAAAAAGTATAGGAATACCTAAAAAGGCTTTTTAAATTAAGATTTTGTTGATATTTTTCTTGCTCTTTTACATGTATTATCGCTTTTTCCTTTCTTCCTTTTGTTTTCTGAAACTATCTCACCTTTTTTTTGTTTACGCTTATTTTCGTCTTTATCCACAAATTTTCTTTCAAATTTTGGGAAAAATTTATTCTTCTGCTCGATTTCCATAATCAGACTAGTCTTTAATGAATTGTAATCTCCATTTATACTAGAGGCAGTTGCATTGTAGCGTAATTCTTGAAAATCATCAGATGCAGCAGCCTTAATTGCACAAGGCTTTTGGACCAATGAAAATTTCAATTTAGCAGCAGAAAAATTAGGGACATATTTTGGCGACTTGGTCTTTGCAAACATATCTGGTAAAGTTAGAATTTTGGCTAACTTTGGCTTCTTAGGAAAAAATTTAGGAGCGTATTTCTGCGGTTTGTTCATTTGACACTCCGTTGATATGTCTTTAGATTGCATTTGTAGTGATAAAATTCTGCTATTTCCACCATTTTCATTGCTAATCTTCTTTGAATTAGATATGCCAACAGAAATATTTGCTGGGTTTCTATGGTTATCACAGTTGTTAATGGCGGAATTTTGTACAGCTTCTTTTTGAAATGAATTATTTTTAAGTTGTTGGTTTACTTGTCTTTTGAATGTCTTGTCCAAATTCTGATTACAGCTTGAATTTGATGTGGTACAAAAGACTGGTTTTAAAGTTTCTGTCATGGGATTTCTAAGAAAATTTGTAGAGGTCACACGTGAATCCCCATTACTTTTCATACATTTTTCTGTTAATTTCTCTGCTGCAGACGTGTCACACTGCTTCGCTTTGTTAGTTGAGTTTTCATTACTTGTTCGGCTTACCGTACAGCTTCTGTAAGGCAAGTTCTGCATCATGTAAGTAGTTCCAATTTTGGGACCAGTGCGCTAAGTAAAAAAAAAAATATTAAAAAAAACAAAAATTAATAGCATTAAAATAAATAGTAAACATGCACTATATAGATTTTATTTCTGAAGGTAAACAACAATATTTATACGTGATATATAATGTAAAATTTAGAAAATATTGGAAAATACAATATGCTAATAAATATGTTCATAACATTTCTACATATACATAACTATAATTTAAAATTTTCAATTCAGTTGATGGTGCATATATTTTGTATTTTATAATTTAATTTTTTGAATTCATTTAAGAATATTATTATACGTCGTTATTGAGCATACTAAATCATATCTAGCTCAACTATGTTTTAGGGTGGGTGTCTGGTTACAACTTAGTTTGGGGGAATTCTGAAGTCCTAAAAAGATTGACTGAGATCAATCATTTGTTTAAACTAGGCTTTTTTACTCTTTTATTTATTTATTCCTTATTAAGCGTAGCATATTTTGTGAAAATGGATTAGATATTCAAGAATATAATATGTAAAGCACCCTACAAAATGCATGGAATCAAAGATTTTTATCTTATTGTATATAAACATTGAAAAGTTATAGCGTAAAGTGAAAGTAAATTCTTACTAATACCGAGCAGCTTATTAAATATGTAAGATAAGTAAATCGCGAAAAACTGTAGATGAAACAGCACAGGATTTTCTGTTATTTTTAACGTCATCATGGAAGAAAAGTTTATGAAATCATCTTAACATTAGAAAAATGTTTGTAATCAAAACGAAAAATATGCAGATATCTATACAATCAATATATATTTTTTCTTCTAAATGTTTACATTTATTCTCTAAACCGTAACTTTTTTGAAGGAATTTCAACAATATACTTTTCGAGTTAGTCTCTAGAAAAGAACCAACTTTACTCCATTTAAAAATATTGCAGACAAACGGACATTGTACATTGTTAAAATAGATTGATGACATAAAATTAATGGAATTATTTATATGCATTGTGCATAATAATCAGAAAATTACTAATAAAAAAAATTAATCCTGACGATAAAAAATTTAATCCTGAGGATAGAAACCTTCATTATCACATAGTATAACTTGGAATCCCATAGTATGACTTTACAAGAAAAGTATTTCAACCCGAATTCTTTGAATTAAATGAGAAAGAAATATTAATAGCATGAGTCATATTTTACTTATTTCCTGATTACCTGCTGAGTCATCAAAAGGTATAAAATAATAATAATAAATTATATTGAGGTTACCAGAATCTGTGGTGTTAGATTTTACTCGGCAAGAACCAGGTATCGAACACCCAGTCTCCTGGATTACGTCTGGCTTGGTACCTGATACACCCCCCTCCCCCTCCTGCACATATGTAAGGAATCACTTGAATCATCTTACAACTATTTTGGTAAATTTTATCATACCTTTTGTGAATGGGCCATAGTTAATATTCTTAAATGCATCAACAAATATGGCTTTTGCCTCGTCCTTGAAATGTTATATAATGTGACATTACTACCTAAGGTTTCTGTGGTTTTAACAATGTACAATGCTTGTTTATCCTACTAAGTGATGTTTTTAAATCGCGCAAAATTTATTCGTATATCAGCCTACAACTCACGGCTGCAAGATAGTTAATCAAGCCATTGTTAAAATATTAATCAGGCATCAACAGGGACTCATCATCAGGGAATTACTTTTAATTAAAATTTGATTTATTAAAATATATTTAATAATTTACTTCCGTAACATCTGATGCTGGGTACAAATGCAGTAGTGGAAAAGATGCTTTGCGATCTAAAATTTGACATTTTTCTTTACATATGTTATCTACTTTTTTGCAGAAGTCACCGATGAAGGAACGGAGCGTAAGATGAGGATCAACCCGAGGAACTTCTGTCATACCAAATGGTCTAACACAGAAAAATGGATATCTTTTGTTGTTCAGGAACTGCTCTTATATATTAATTTATGACATGTAGTAA
The DNA here is from genome assembly GCA_951213105.1 of Amaurobius ferox. Classification (NCBI taxonomy): domain Eukaryota; kingdom Metazoa; phylum Arthropoda; class Arachnida; order Araneae; family Amaurobiidae; genus Amaurobius; species Amaurobius ferox. Next base: position 95,406,790 of record OX578146.1, read on the forward strand.
ATGTAAAAAATAATAATAATTATACGAATGCAAAATGAGACTTGTAAGAGAAATTATGTTCATGAATTACGAATTAACAGTTCTTTATAAACCCCAAAATTAAAATTTTATTTGGTAATTATATCTACTTTTATAAATACAAACTAAATTACAACTTAAAATTTTGAAATTATTATTATGATATGAGAAATGACAAATAATCTGCTCGTTTACGTTATATTTTTATTTTATTTTTAAATGTAAACCAGAATACATCAAATATTTAGATTTCATGCCACTGTGACCAACTAAAAAGTTTATATATGTTATAGTTTACAAAAGAGAGTCCAATTGTCGGTAATTTTGTTTCTGAGATAACGTGGTTTATATATATTATATCGACAACTGTACCGTTTCAAGTTTTCAGTGGATTTAGGGTAACCGCATGCTTATCAAATATGGGAAACGATTTCATTATGCTCTGCGTGTTACCAATTCCGAGAAATTATTTTTTTCTTATCAACCGGGATTAAAGGAAACCCATAAATCATGGTTTAAATCTTGGTTTATACCCTGTTTTAAACAAAAACAAACACATGGTTTAAACTTTAAATCATAGTTTAAACCAATGAGATTATCAGCCAGCCTTGCTACCAACCCCAAAACTTCACTTTTTCTCTCTGTTTTGATGTTCTACTTAATAATGCAAATTTTGTTAGATGCGTTTAATTATCGTGAAGACATGCAGTTTTGTTCCTTTAGAATCAGCCTAAAAAGCTGTACTTAACAAGATCCTAAACTCAATTTTGAAATTTCCGACAACCGGATCTTTTCCTCTAACCACATATATCTAAAATTGAAATTTTTATGCAATTTAAAAATAACTTAGTATACAGAAACTTATCTACATAATTATCTATAGATTATATATAGATAGATTTTATTTATTCAATAATTTTTTATAAATAGTATAAAAATAATATTGAATGAATAATGAATTTTACTCTTTCTATTTTAAAATGTATAAATGTAATGAACACATTTCGAAAGGATACGTAAGAACAGGTGAAGACTTGATATGAAACATAATGTTCAGATACCACATGTTCTGCTCCGGAATATCAGGCAAGCGATAGCCATACTGAAAGAATGTTTAAATTATTTTATAAAATTGCTTCATAGTTAAATAAAAAAGTCATTACTTATACTAAATATAAATCATTAGTTATAGCAAAAAATAAATCAGCTAAAGATATGTTTTTTTTTCATTTTCTGTTCACTTACCATATTTTTCCAATGTTTCTTAAGATCAGAATAGTTTTTTAGTAAATTAGTTTTCAACATGGATCTTGATAATAAAACTGCTTTTCCCCTTTTAAGGCTAAAATGTCAAAATAAGTTATTATATACATGGTATGAAAATGAAATGTCAAGATTTTCTTTAACTTCAAAATAAAATATAGCCAATTCTAAATTGTAGGAAAGAATTCGAGATTTTATCCCTAAGGGCAGACATTTCTTTATTTAAAACTTTATTCTCACGTGAATTCGTCATCTTTTCGTCTAACAAATAATTTAAAATATTTATTGAACCACGTGTAATTGAGGAATAGTGGCTTCCCGAGGTTTTTGAAATTCTAAGGAAGCTTTTTGAAAAAGTCCTACCAAAACGGTAAATACGATAGATACTAATCGCTTATTCAATTTAAAAAATCAAAACTTTATTATTATTCAAAATTATTCAAAACATTATTAATTTCTTTTCTATCTGAAATGTAAATGAATTACTGGTAATCCGAATCCCCTCTATTCGTATTATCGAATTATCTGATCTAAAATTGCTAGATAAATACTTCTTTTTCGTTAAAAATATTTAAAACAAATAAGTTTATAGGAAATCGTTGAGGAAGCAGCGACGCACTTTAAGTCTGTAAAATGGAGAGGTGTTTTGTGAAATAAAACTTTCAACATTTTAAGGCCCCTGCATGTGGTATCTTGCAACGCTCTTGTTACAGAGTTACAGAACTAATTATATTTAAATATGAGAAATTGTTGATGCCAAACAGATTGCAAACATAAACCTCTGACCGATATTATATGCATAAGGTTTGTACTAAATTTCCGCAATTTCTTTGAGAAGTTATTTATTAAAGCATACATCCTTGGCATTGTGTCTCATTTTTTTTACGTGAATAACATCTATGCTTGATGGAGTTTCTGTGACAAAAAACGGAGCATTACGGAACATGTAAACACTTTGGACGCTCATATCTCCAAACCTAAAAGATAAAACCGTAAATATTTTTTCTTGTTTTGTCGGAAATATGATACATGTTATTAACATATAAAGATAATTTCAATATTTTTATATTTTGAAATAATTTAAAGTGTTTTCAAAGCAACATCTTATTAAGTTTAGAGAAATGATTTCCACAGTTTTTTACCCCCTTTCGCATTACTAAGTAAGCTAATAAAGTTCGGTCAAAAAAACCAAAATAATGAGAAATGAATGGAACATATAGCTGTGTTTTCAATGTCTTATACAGTAATTACTGGGGGCAAAGCTGAGATGAGTAATTAAAAAATATTCATGAAATTAGCAAGTACCTCGGTAATACATAGCAGTTTTCAGACATCTTCACAGACATTTGAGATGATCCATTGGAATTTATGTAATTTTCTATCTATAAAATGTTCTAAAGTTTAGACAATCACATTCAAATATAAACATGAAACATATAATAGTACAGTCATCTCAACTCTTTATGGAAAATGCATATAATGTTTTTTAACAGACTTCGTATTTCTAAAGTGAAACCATTGAACTATGCTATTAGAGGAACTGATGGGGTTGATTTTCAGGAGCCGTTGCAAGCGAAAATTTACCAGTCTTCTATCCTTTGAGAACGGAGCTTATCTTTGGCATTGAGTCATGAAAAGTCAAGCCAAGAATACTCAGAGGATGGCACCACGTGTTCGTGCTAGCTCCTGAGACTATTGCACGTGGTGACTTTTAGTGCTAGCCTGGGTATAATTGTTCCAAGTTTTGGTACAAGTTTGGGGCCCACTCCGCCAACTTTAGGCTCTGTCCCAAAAACCCCTGGAACCGTAACAAGTTCCAGGAACCTAAAACCAAACCCCAAAACCTTCGTATCAATAGATCAGAAAATTAAAACTTGAGCATGGAAAACTTTCCACAGCTCCCTAAATCACAAAACCTCGAAATTGTTACAGGCAACGTGGCGATGGCGCGTGCCAAGACAAGAACACCAAGTTCTGAAGAGCACGTGGCCCACACGCACTCAGATGCCTCAAAATCTTCAAATCAAACCCCTAACCTCTTTCTGGAATTCATTAAATTCTTTAAAGAAATACAAGCTTATTTCAATATCAATGATGTCAGGAACTTCTTAAATCAAATCACCAAAATAATTAAAGCAGACGTAGACCCGATGCAAAAGACCTTTGATATAATCACACTAATTGCAGATCAAAAAACCTCAAGCTTTCCCCATAACTTAAACTAACTCTGCCTTGCAAGATAGTTTCTCGAAGTTGTGCTCCAGTTCTCTTGACCAACAGGAAAAACAGATCCCGCTGCTCCGCCCGCTATGGGTGGTCCCTATGGACTCTATCTGCACACCTGCAATCCAGCCAACTGATGTCAAAGCTTCAAGATACTCAACGCACACATCGAAGATACGGCATAACCTGCCAGGCGCTTCATAAATGACGAAACAACGCTGTCAGGATGGCACCGAAAGACTGCGAAATTTAAGTTTTCATGGATTTTCTAGCATATGATTTCTCCATAGAAAGTTCTTCAAGAAAGTAATGTCCTTTAGATAGCATGGTCAAAAAGGAGGTCAAATTTCCTGCAAAATCAGGTAGATCTAAAGAAGCGGAAAAACTAAACCACGGTAAAGGAAGAATAATTTAACAAAAAAATAGTACTTTAGCTCGATAGCACTGAGAAATAAAGTACCAAGCTTCATAAAATTTGTTTTGGTATAAAAGCCATCTAAATCATGAATAATAAAATTATAGTATTATTACGTAGAAATAAAATTTTTACTTACTTTAAAATGAGGAAGTCTGATGCATGCAGGCTTCACACAAAGAGAGATTTCACTGTCAGTTACAAAAATATCCATCTCTACATTGAAAATAAAATATAAAAATATGTACTTCAGTGAAAGTTGTCATTCAACTTTCTTCTCATACATCAAAATTCAATTGTTTTGGATTATTTATAGATATATAGAATTTAGCCAAACTGCAGTTTCACATTTTTTACTTGCAAAACAAAATTGTTATGCTTCAAAAATCTAAAAAATCTCAACTTCATTGAATGCATGTGTGGGATAAAGTGATCGGATCGCAAGTGTACTCTAAATCTCAAACAAGATGTAAGGGTACACTTGCGATAACTTGGCGAAGTCCTAATGTTTACATGAGTGTAGCCAGACTCTTGGAAAGGAGGAGGGACAACAATTCGAATCGAGAAATTACAGTGGTAGATGTCCTTTAGGCAACGGGAGTCTAATTAAGAATTAATGTGATACTGTCACTCAAAAGGTTTTATGTCACTTCAATTTTTTCCAAAATTTAAAAGCACCAAGATAACACATAAGCATTCTAACTTTTAAATGGTAGGAAACCTTCTTGATACTTTTGAGCATGGAACATTGTAGAGGTAACGACACATGTAGACACACTAAAAGTACAATTTTTGACAAAATAGGGGAAAAAATCAAACACCCCGAAGCAAGAGTCCAATCGGAATGAAACATGCATGTGAAATCCAGTTGGAAAGATAAAGAAATGATTACAATATACAATCCAGAGGAGTCTTTATTTTAGAAAATCTGCATCATAACAGCTGTAGATTAGTAAGCAGTAAAGCTCTCTCTGTAATAATGGGGTCTCTCTCTCCCGAGGCATGCCAATATATGTCATACCTTTGTGTTAGCAGCAAATTGTACAAAGCGTTCTGCAATTGCTGCTCTACATTCCTGATATTCGGTGATGTCTGTAATTGACGTCCCGGTATGTCCCATATATGTTCTATTGGAGATATACAAATATAGGCTGTGACTGGGCAAAGATCGATATCAGTATCATACTGGTACTCCAGAGAGAGGCGAGTTGTATATGGGCTGGTATTATCTTGCTGATAAATGGTCTCTTTTAAACTTGACATAAAAGACAAAACGACTGGTCGTAGTATCTGCTGTACTAAAATATACCATATGTACTTATAATATGCTAGTAATATATCTGGTACTAATAATAAGGCATCCGTTTATCGTAAGAGATAGTTTCCTATACAATTACACCAAAGTAATGACGATGTTTCTTTCCACAAGTGCTGTTCCATTTTCAGCCAATAACGAGCCCGGTCCTCCCCATATCCGAATGTGATGATAATCTTGACGAATGTGATGATATGAATCCGAATGTGATGATAACCAAGGCAGAAATTCTTCACTTAAAGCTATGTAACGCCGTTCAGAGGCCGTTTTTGAATCTTGCTAGGTATTGCTAGGTATTGCTAGGTATTGACTCTTGCTAGGTCTTTCCTTTGCTAGGTATATTTCAATGGTGTGTGATGATATAGAATACTGCATAGAGAACGGTACATTTCACTAGACTGTAGATAGCAATGATATTGGAATAGGAGCAATTGACTGATAGACTTGTCTCACTGTCAGCCTATCCTCTCTTCCAGCTGCCCTCCTGTACGAACTAGAACCATCGCTGCGTGTATTGGCACGCAATCACTTCTGCCATCAACGTGACACGGCCATAAAAGATATATTTAATGCGATAAAACATATATTTATTCCATAGCGGCATCAGTATATAGCCCAGACAGCCAGCTATTCGTATACTCAACCCACTTGCTTCCCTCAGTGTCCCAGTGATGTGACCGCTTTTTAAAATCACACAGTTGAATATAAGGTCTTATAACGGTAACCGAAGTCTTTGTAATGAAAACAGCAATCATAATATTCACAGCGAGCATCTGGCAGCTCTTACATAGGTCTACGTCAAATATGCTCTGAGAAAGATCTAGTGGCTCATTGGCGGCCCAAAATTTACATGCCTGGCCGAAAAGAATTTGCATACCAACTTTCTTGGTTCTCGGTATATTGATCAGGGTGCTTTGATTTTTTGGCATAGAGTGTAGTTGCTTCGTGTTTTAGGTTGTCCATAACATAAATTTCTCGAAAACTCGATTTCTAATTTTAAACTTTATTAAAAATCTTTTCTTCTATATGTGTTTTAAGTTATTGTAAAAAGCGGTGCCTGATTGGAAGAATAAGAAACAATTTTAGAATAACATAAATATTGATATCTTGATATGGAGTAAAACGGGACACAAAAAATTCAAATTAAAATAAATAAATTTCGAGAATGCTGAAAAGTATAAGCATTCTTACCACATGTATTCAAAAAAGTAATTTAACAGGAAATGTTATTGTTAAGCAGAAGTTAGTGGCGTAGTGTGAGTATTATACACCTGTAATGCCAGAAATTAAAAAATATTAGTATTTAATCAAACACGGGGATAGTGGATGAGCGCATACAAGAAGTCTGCATTTCTAGCTAAAAGTCGGATTAAGAATAGGATTATGGATCGAGCGGAGACGAGAAGTCTGCATACCAGAGAGGTGTGGCACGTGGAACGACGGGGAAAAGTATATATATATATATATATATATATATGTAGAAACAGTTTATAGATATAATCTATCTCTTTCTTCAGAAACATACATGTTTTGTGTCTGCTTCGTAAAATACTTGAACTTGAGAACGAATTTTACGAAGTGAACATTTCCATTTGTTTAGGCTTAGCCCTTTTTCCACGTGTATAACGATATAGCTTGTTTTATTAAGTTTTTCTTTTTTCGTTTCCATACCTTTGAATTTTGTTGATTTTCTGTAACTTGATAGCTTGTGTTTTGTATTTTTTCCATTTGATTGATGATTTGCTGTATTATATTTTATTCTGTGGGTGTTTTAGAAAGTTAGGTTTATCGTATTGCATCTTCTTACTTTTCGTTCATTGGATTTTCAAACTACTATTATTATATATATGTATATATATATATATAGAACCACGGTAAAGGACGACAGATATTCATTCATTCATTCACATTATTGGAGAACGAGTTATACAGATAGATATTGCTAGTGATAGAGATGCGAGAGGTTTAAGAGTAAGCAGTAATTTGTTCTCAGTTAGATTTTGTAGGAGTACCTTATACGATGAACTGTCTGTAGGAGAACTTCAAATTTACATCTTGTGATTCAGATATGGAATTACGTGTGAGATTCTTTATGAGTTGGACTCGACATGTGTGAAAAGACCTCATCAGGTATTATTGACTATGTGAGGATATTATAATTAACCGAAATTTACTAATTAGATTGTTAAGTTGTCCCACCAAGTGTTCCAACCAATTATTACTAAGTCTGACATTACATCTCGCTAATACCTTTTAATATGTGTCTAAAGAAAAATAATAGTGTTTATAATGTTAGATATAATAATGTTGCAAATTGATAACGTGTATTGAATTAATTGAAGACCTTTCTATTTACCTTTAACTCTTACTTTAGATTTCTATAAGATTATTATAATAGATAATTATCCCTATATGCTAAAATTGAGTATTGCGGCCACCAAAGCAATGTACCGAACTAAACTACTAATGGCTATAGTTAATAAGTTAAATGCTCTTAGATTTGCCCTTTTTTGAGATAATAATTAATGAATGAAATCGACACAACAGCTCTGCAGAATATTTAATGACACTCAGGCAATTGGCATTTGTATTTTGATCATAGCTCTCACCCAAAGACAACAATTCCTCTTGTACTGCTAAGCTACTGCCTGAAATATTTTCAATCGTGAGTTAAAATGCTTTCAAAATTCAAGGAATTTATGGATTTTATTGTCATTCAATATGCATAGTACTTACTTATCGTTCTTAAAGGATCAGAGCTTGTCAAAAAATCACGACCTGAAAGTAAATATGTATTGCATGAATTATTAAGAGCTTGTTTCTAATGTAATAGAACACAATTTCAAGTTTTTCAAGTTTACCTTGTACTAGAAAATTTTGAACACAGTTCCAATTAGGTGCTAATTTGGCTCTGGCTGTATATTGAAGACATTCTTGAAGCACTAATGGGGATGCAGCGTCAATGTTTAATATTTTTAATCCCATCTTTTCCAATTTGTGCTTGAATTCCGAAGAGTAAAATCTAATCTTCTAGAATAATCCAACAGAAGAAACTTAATTAGTATACTACTATGAAGTTAATTTGTCGTAATTTCCAAAAATTTAAATATTACAATTAACTTAAAGTAAAATTTTTAAAGCTGTTATAATCTTTTGTTATCACATGTATTATGAATTTCCATAACATTTTTCTAACGTACCGCCAAATAGAATAACAGCAGTGAAGTAACATAACAGAAATACATATATTCCCAGACATGTTGTTTACTTAAACATGATTTTTACCTAAAATTTCCTTTTTTATTTATGAAAAGAGTGTAATAGAAGAAGAGAAACTTGTACACAAAGATATAATCATACTGCCAAGGTTATATGAGGTTCATGGAAGACTTTCAAACGCAAACTGAAAACGTATTTCCATTACATACTAAGCATATTATGAAACTTAAACGCCCAAAACTGTTATGACCGTCTCAGCAAAGGATTCACTTATGCTTTGCGCGGGTTATCAGAGTTGTTGAAGATGTTCATTGGCTTGGCACCCCATGATTCTATATCCATCATCTTAATTTTTCAGCCATAGTTTGACAATTTAAAAAGGAAAACAAAATATTAAAGAAAGCAGCGGTTTTCAACCTTATGCCACAACCCTCCACACCGTCCATTGAAAATCATATACATCCTATAACTCAAAATATCAAAAATGAACAATCTACCAATTACCAAGTGTCCGTCTGTCTGTAATCTGTTTAGGGGTGTTTCAGTCACGGACTCCCTATACCATCAATGCAATTTTTTAAAAATGAGTTTTAATAAAAAAAAATACTGAATTTAGTTTTAAGATATTTGCCGTATATATAGAGGCTTGTAATTTAGTATACGGATTAATCGTTTGATAAAAACCCCAGTATAAATCAAATTTTTGCAAAACTGCTCATTAGAGGGAGAGGAATGTTCAACACCAAAATCTTCGAAATATGAAATAACAGAAGCACATACTTCACGATGAGACAGAGACTTTAAATTTGGTGTAACGGTAAATAGTTCAAAAAGAAGAAAGTGTACAATTTCAATTTTCCAAAATTTGCTGCTTACAAGGCGTTGTACACCGAAACGTCTGAAATGTGAATTGATAGAAACACATACTTCGGAGAAATTCAATAATTCTAATCCTTTAACAACAAAATAAGAAACATTTAAATTCTTACAATTATATAACTATATATATTACTTTTCGGAACATGTTTAATGTTACATCGTTGGTTTTAAACGGGTATTCGGATAGCAAATCAATCAATTACATCAAATATATTTAAGTTTTTTCAAGAAGTTGGAGGATTCGGCGATCCCTGTTGGTGTTGCCCCCACTGGGTTCCGATCCCAATAAGCACTGTTCCGGCTGTCCAAACTGATACCTTACACCCTCAGGTAGGTCGGACGCTCTAAGTTGAATAAAACAAAATATATTTGAAACACAATCAAGATATAAAATGAGGAATAGGTACTAAGCACAAGCATAAAAAGTCTTTATACTTATGGTCACTTTAACTATAGAAAAAAATACTGTCTTCCCAGTAACTAAATGTATTGATTGTCGACTGGTAAGATCCATAGTTCAAATTTTGATCAAAACATAAGTCCTTTACAATAAACAAATGAACCGTGCAGATTACCGTGATAGATCACAGTCTAAAAATATAGAGTTTTTATTTTTTCCCAATTTATACAACGATTTTTAATTTACGACTGCTATAGCGGATAGGAGGCCATCCTGTATTATGAAAAAGAAAGGAAATGAAACGGTCTTTCTGATTTAAAGTTTTCCTTCGATATCAAATTTGAAGGATGAGAATGTAGAGTCTATTTTAACTTAGATACTATCGCCCTAGTAACTTAATGGATTAGCGGAGATCCGTGGTTTGAATCCTCATTGACTTTGAGTTTTAAGGATCACCATCATTTCTGATTTATCATTACTAATGAAGAACTGAGGAAAGCTCTCACAAATCAGTTGCTAAACCAATCAATAATGCAGTTAGTTAAAAACAATGCATTTAGTGAAAAATTAGTTAATTTTGTTATATAGCTGCAAAAATGTAGTCAAATCTCTGAAACTAAGAAACAATCCTTTCACTAAGTAAGAATTATTCTTAAGAGCCTCAGTATATCACATCAATCTCTATACAAAACAGTTAGAATATTGTAAAATGACTAAAATAAAATTAAATTAAAATTTGTTAAAAATGTCTCTAATACACTCTAAGACAAAAAAAAATCGACGCACCAAGAAATAATTATCTAAATGAGACAAAACTTGGTACGTGTAATGTGGATGTACAGAAAAAGAAATGATTAGAATTTCAGAACAATTGGATGATTTATTGCGCAGAAAGATCTACACAAAGTGTGCACATCAATATGGCGTTAGTCCACATCTGGCCTTAAAGCTGTTACCCGACGTGGCATTGATGCATAATGTTGCCTGTTGGTCTTCTGAGGGATGTCGTTTCAAATGGCCTCCAATTGCCGAGCTAATTCTTCTACATTCTGGGATGGTCGCAGGCGACGCCCCATCTCAGCCCAAATGTGCTCAATAGGCGAGAGATCTGGAGATCTGGCTGGCCAAGGAAATGTCGTAACACGCAGACAATCAATAAAGAGGCCTGCCGTGTGTGGCCTGGCATTATCTTGCTGAAAAGTTAGCCCGGGGTGTCGCGAAAGGAATGGCAATACAACGGATCGTAGAATATCGACAATGTACCGTTGCACAGTGATAGTGTCACTGGGGACTATCAAAGTGGTCCGACTATCAAACGAAATGGCACCCCAGACCATAACTCCCCGTTGTCGGGCCGTGTGGCGTGTGACAGTAAGAGCAGGATCCTAACGATGTCCGGGCTGTCTCCAGACACGTCTGCGCTGGTCGTCGGGACTCAGTTCGAAACGGGATTTATCACTCAAGACAATTCGTTCCCAATCCGAGCAATTCCACACGTTGATCGGGCCGGCACCATAGCAATCGATGTTGACGGTGCATACTGGTCAGTGGTAGATGGCGTAATGGGCGCCGCGAGTATAGATTCTGCTCCCGTAGTCTTCTATTAATGGTCCGGGTGGTCACTTCCGTGTTTGTCACACGTTGGATGGTTGACAACGACGAATCTCGTGCTGTCACAGCTACTCTGACAATCGCTCTATCTTCACGTTCTGTCGTCGGTTTAGGTCGTCCTCTGCCCTCTTGCCGCTGAAATATGCCATTCCGGACCCATTCCTGCCAACATCGTCTAATTGCTGCATCGCTCCTACCCAAATGCCGAGCAATTAGTCGGTGGAGACATCCAGCCTCATGCAGTCCGACCGCACACCCTCTTTCAAACTTCTTCATATGCTCGTAGTGGCCGCGAATTCGCCGGCGAGGCATTGTTACAATCAAGGTACGTAAACGCAATAAAAATCCACTGTACGCTTTGTTCCTGAAAGCGAGGTTCGCTTCTTATATACACCACCATGGTACTCAGTTTCAATGCGCTGTAGTTCCGACTATTCATTCATTGGCTGCAAATTTTTGATCATTTGCATATTCGGTCGACAGGTGTTTGCGTGTACAGTTTCATTAATATCGGATTATTTTGCGGCGTGCGTCGATTTTTTTTTTGTCTTACAGTGTGTATTTAAAGGTATCATTTAGAAAAATAATCAAAAATTGAAGATAATCACTAACTAGAGACGAAAACATTATGAGGATGTATAGACTTAAATCTGGTTTAAGGATGTATAGACTTAAATCTGGTTTGAGGATGTATAGACTTAAATCTGGTTTGAGGATTTATTGACTTAAATCTCTTTTGGTTTCAAACACAAATTGTATTGAAAAAAGTGCTTTTAAAAAAATAATATTTGTGAAAATTTCAGTTCTGTAGTTCACAATTTATATAAGATGACAAGAATTTAACTTATAATTATAGTAATGCTTGCTAAACTCTAAGGGGTCAGCAGACCACATCAGATAGGGTATCCTCTACTAGAGTACTTACTAGAGCAAATACTTGGGTTCCGCGGATTTCTAGGCGCCCCACCCATGACGAATATCTTGGGGAGTCTGCGAGCTGCAGTAATTAAATTATATTCCTTGATATTCTGTGCAAGAGAACGAAAAATATGAGGATGTTAATTTCAGTTAAGAAGTAAACTCAATATAAACCAGAAATTTGTCTTGAAATATTAAACTTGAAATTCAAAAGCTCTCAAAAAATCACTTCGGGGTTAACTTTTTCAGCTGTATTATTGCAGAACTATCTAAATATAGTGACCTTTATATGTTGCTTTCATTTGAAGAATGATGTATTTTATATTAAATAGGCTTATTGCTAATAATCTGTTATTAAATATATTCTCCTTCTGAAATTCATTTTTGATTTATTTTGCCTTAGAAAACATTTTAGATTTTACTTTATTTTGAGTTTAGTTCTTGAAAATTAAGTAGTATATAAAATTTTCCTCCAATGAGCAAAAAAATCGCATTTTTAATTACATCTAATTCGATTCCCATGATAGAGAATAACGTAGGTAAATCCCTAAGAATAATCATTTTCAAATATGAGCCTTACGATTAAAATTAAGTTTAAGCACAATTTTATTACGCGTACCTTCTTTGTAATAAAACACTAAATTCCCTTTTTCACATTCTTGTTATCACGTTTTACGACCTGATTTGTAAATGGCACATTTGAACTTGCTTTAAAGCGTCAGAGATTTAAACTATACTCACGGTATTTCTGTGGTTTTTGTCGATAATTTTCTATTCGAAATTTTTGAAAAACTGTTCTTGACATCTTAGTAAGATAATAACTTATTGATTTCGCAGAAATAGATCTCGTCTCACTTTCTTAATATGTGTTGAATTAACATCTGAGTCGATCAAGATTAGGTTTTAGAAAAAAATCTATATGCAGAAATGTATAAAACTTCCTTGTAAGTAATTTTCAGACACAAGCTGTGTGAATTAGCTTATACTATATTTATACCTCTTTAATATGTTTCTAATATAATATAAATAGTGCTGTAAATCTGTTTTGTTAATTTTCCTCTACCCTAATACGTGAGAGGTGAATCAAAATTGTTGTCAGATCTACGGCCTGTATAGGATTGAAAGTCACTGCATGATTAGTTATTACAAATTATATTTAAATTCTGATTGATGTAAATATAGTGCTTGTCTGCCAAAAATAACAGTAAAGCGTAAAAACCTTATTACTGTTATGAATATATTCAAAAGAATAGATTCAAGGGTGGAAATTCCTGGTTTAATTGTGCACTTGTAACTTGTTGTCAATTTGGCGTGCAACCTACAACCTAAACGACCATTTCCTTCAATTTTTACCCCAAGTTAACCTTCTTATGCTATTTTCATCATCCAGTTAGCTTCCAGCGTAGTTATCGTCCTTCCGATTTAAAATCAGCGTTCAGTATATCAAAGTCTACTAAGCGTACTAGAGTCATTTTCAGACCACCAATATCTTTGCACTAACTTACAGGATTGATTTGTTCGCCATTGTAAAGAAAATAGCCCTAACCAGGAATCGAGCCACGGATCTTCGTAATGGCCTGTCGACGCTCTACCGTTGAGCTACTGGGACGGAATTGCAAGCCCTTATGTTCAAACTGGACTCCCCACACTTAATGTCCAATTGCATTCTTAATGTATTTCTTAAAATTTTGATACGTTATAAATTAGTATTTTATGACAACTTAATTTTTGACATTTTATAAAATTTTACAATAAAGTCAGGAAAATTGTTATTACAGCATTTATTTTAAATCACTAAACTGCAAATTTTAAAACTAAAATAACTCTCCTCCAACAAGTTAACAATAGACGATTCAGGCTTTGTTGTCAAGTGTCAAAAAACGGTTTGTCCTAGAAACACGAAAACGTATTTGAAAATTAAGCAGTTGTCGAGATGAACGCGATTTATCAAGGAAAGTGTATTTATATTTAATCATTAATATGCTTTCAAATAGTCATTACAAAGGTATACTTACTGGTATTACAGCTGTTATTTGATTTTCTGAAAAGTTTTCGGGTGTCGCAGCGATCTCTGCCTCCGAAAAAATCAGCTCTCTGGAATAATAGAGTATGTTTACTTATTTACAAACTTACTTGCAAACAGAAATTTTGACATTGTAATTTAATTTCGATATAGTACTTTATATAACATCATGAAAATAATAAAATAATTCTTAAAACAACCTAATATATTTATTACGGAGCTTAAGACTTTTTGCAACAGTAACAAAAATACATTAGTCATGGTAATTTAAATGTTTAAAAATAACATTGCACATACTAGAACTCCTCACTAAATTTAAAAGCGAGGATTTCAATGAGATAGCAAATACAAACCCAGGAATTTTGATTGCATTTTTACTTTCCCTATAAAGTATGGCAATATATAAGGAAAGTGTTGGAATCGTGCCGAAAATCGGAACTCGAGTTTTCGATGGATCTACACGTTTTGGGGACCTCTAGAAGACGAAAAATCTATTTTCAGAGTGCTCTCTCTCTCTCTCTCTTTGTGCGTGTGTGTGTATGTACACTATATGTATTCACTCGAGCTCAAAACAATTCGACAAAATTTAACAAAATTTGATAGGTAAGTTACTTGTGGGTTACCCTGGGGCTGTTAGGTTACCCTGGGGTTGTTAGGTTACCCTGCCTTCCTGTCTCTTGTGTGTCTGTGCAATGTATATATCCACTCTAGCTCAGGAACTATTCGATGAATTTTTGCAAAATTTGGCATTCACATCACTTATGGGTTACTCTGTTGCTGATTAAATTTTGGTATGATTCTGAAATATAGAACCTGCCCTTTTATGCAAAAGGACCCGCAAAATTTTTCAAAATCTGAAATATTAGACTAAATTTCTTGAAATGTATTCATTAAATGCTTGTTTTATATGTAATTATTAACAATAAAACGAAAAAAATTAACTTCATTATTCTAGGATGGTTCATTCTCGAGATATTAAAATCTGAAATTTTGAGGAGCCGACGATGTTTTTCACTATAGTTAAGAAACTATTCGATGAAATGTCTTAAAATGTGGTAGATAAGTCACTTGTCAACTACCCTGGTGCTGATTAGATTTTGATACGATTCGAAAAAATAGAACATTTATTTGCAAAATGGCCAGCAAAAATCATTCAAATCTTAAATAAAAGACTAAATATGCTGAAATGTATTAATTAAATGCTTCTATATACGTAATTTTTTATGATATGACGAAATGGATAAGATCGATTCCATTACTCTAGGACGAACCGTTCTCGATATATTTCAGCTTTTTGGAATTGTGAGAAGTTGGCGACGTTTTAAAATGCATAAAGTTTCCAAATGAAAATAAAGATGTATTAAAACTACAAATTGGATGTAATTTCAAATAAGTACCTATGTTATTTTGTGAAATTAAACTCAGTTTAATGCATTATGGAAAGAAGAAAGTGAAAATGCTTTTGAGCCTGTTGGGAAAGTCATGTGCTGCCCACGACTGATATCTTAACCAATTATCAGAATCACAGTACCTAGACTGACATACATAGTATAATATGTAGCGAAAATATTGTAACGGGTCAAAAATTAAAATTCGAGTATTCGACGGAAGAGCAAATTGCAAGCATCCCTGAACTCTAATTGAAACGGACGTTTTTGGGGTGATGTCTTAGCGTATGTATGTTAGTATGCGTATAGTATATGTTAGTATATGCATGTATCTTAGTGTGTGTATCCATGAGTTTATGGACGCGAAATCTCACGAACAAATGGAGCTTTTCGAAAATAACTTGGTATGATTATTACAATCACTGAACACTGGAACCCTATTCATTTTAAACGCAACCGAATGTTTGAAAGATCCAACCCTTCTTCCCCCCCAATTTTCGAATGGAATTTTGAAAAAATTCTTAAAATATCCGAATTTTTAATAGTTACAAATAAAAAGCTAATCATTTTAGACGTCAATTGTCAGTAGAAACGAATGACACAAGTTTCGAAAACATTTGGTACGATTATTGCAATCACTGAATATTAGAAACCTATTCATATTAAACACAACCGAATATTTGAAAGACCCCCCCCCCCCACCCCTAACATCAATTTTCGAATAAATGTTTGAAAAAAATCATTTAAAATTCCAAACCTTCAATAGTGATAAACAGATAACTCACTTCAGACACTGTTTGTCATTAGAAAATGAATGACACAAATTTCGAGAATAATTAATATGAATATTACTATCACTGAATACTGGGACCCTATTTAACATCATGATGTTAAACACAGCCGAATGTTCAGCCCCCCCCCCCCACACACACACACACACCTTTCTCAATTCTTGAAAGAATTTTTGAAAAACTCAATTGAAAATTTGGACCTTTCGGACCTTGATTACTAATTAATAAATAATCATTTCAAAAGTGATTTGTCATCAGAAAAAGAATGGAATGACACAAACTTTAGAGCGTTTTCATAAACTGTTCTCCAGATATTGCACGTTTTCCAAATAAGTCATAAAAAAAATTAAAAATTAGTAAGTTTTATCAAGTATGTTTACATTCCATATGTAATATTATACGATAAATCTGCTGACATCATTCTCGTGGATCTAGATCATCTCTTGTGAACCATTCACGACAGAAGATATTTTTTGTGATAGATTTGTATTTTGACACCAAAGAATTCGCCAATAGTCATTTATTTAACGGGATATTAATTAAATGCCAATTGAAATTTGATGACGATTCTGCACATGAGCATGAATAAGCCATTTAGGTTGGACTAATAAGTTGCCAAAAGCGCCACATTTTAATTTGCGTATTATTAATTCAAATTCAAAAACATTATGCTGTAGATCTTGTACGCCATTATTTCGCTGTGCAATAAGAAAAATCATTGCATAATGTAGGAAAAGTCATGTTCTATCCAACGCAGATTTTGTTTTTTATTGTGAAATGGAACATAGAGCCAACAAGTAAAAAAGCATATACGAAATATATTAACACATAATCTAATCACAAAATTTATATTTTCACTCCATTCAATTTCAGTTTTTCATTAACACAATCATAATTGAGTTTGCAAATAAAAGTTTCAGAGAAAAATCATAATTAAGAAACTGGTTATGATAAAAACACCTGTAATATAGAAAAAAATCAAGAATAGAAGGATAGAATCCAATTATAAAGTTCTTAATACAGCTTCGTACGAAATAAATTTCACCTGCATTTCAAGACTCTACGATGAAAAGCACTCAGATTATTTTCTTGATTATGATACGGAATTCCAACAGAAAAACTTATTAAATTCTGAAGATTTGGAGGTTTAATAAAAAATAAGAATGTTTGACCAGATTCAGACATTTTGTGGATTTTCAAATATATTTTAGAAATCACAAAGCACAAATAAAATATAAATATAGCGGCAGACGATAAGAATTTTAATTAAATAAATTTCCAAATATATTCCAAATATTTTCCAATAAGAAAGCAGACTATAAATTTTTAAGACGCAAATAAATTAGAGTATATAAATATATAAATAGAAAGAATTAAATAATTATTATTATATTTATTAAAATAGCTTTTATCTATTTTAGTATAAATTCACGATGAAAAGTCGCAACAAAGTAGCATGACCTGTAAAAATATCAATAATGTATATGCCAAGGAGTTTTTCAAGCTTTAATACATCAATGCTGTTGGTAGAAAAATCTACCAGCGTAAAAATATGTTTGTTGTTAACTAACAGATGCCATAAGTAGAAGTAGTGCAGAAAATGTTTAAATAATAAAAATTTAATGTAGGCAGTACATGACAGGACTTCCCTACAGATTTAAATTCATTATCTCTTCATTTTTTTTTAGTCATTCAATAAATTGAGTTTAATTACATAAAATAATACGTACAATTATTTTGAAATTACACTGAATTTACACTTATAATTCAATTTTCGTTTCCATTTGGTAACTGAGCGTATTCTCAAAGGCAGTGTAGCGAAACTGTGAAAAAAATAAAATATCTCGAGAATGGCTAATCCTAGAGTAATTGGTTAATCTTATTCCTTTTATTTAAAATTACACATAAAACAAGCATTTCATTGATACATTTGAGCATACATAGTACTTTATCTTTGATTTTGACGATTTTTGCGAGCCATTTTTCAAATAAACGCAGGGTTTTTCCCAAATCTTATCAATATCTACTCAGCACCAAATGTAATCCACAAGAGACTTATCTGCAAAATTTTGCGGAATTTAATAAATTAATTTTTTAGCTAAAGTGGATACATACGATTATAGTAAGCCTTTTTGCAAAAAAGGGCAAATTCTTTTATCCCGAATCGTACCAAAATTCAATCATCACCACGGTAACTTACCTATAAAATTTTATGAAATTTGGTCAATTAGTTATTGAGTTAAGGTGGGTACATGCATTGCACAGACAGACACACACACACACACACACACACAGACGTCACGTAAAAAATAGTTTTTTCATGTTCCAGGGTGCTCAAAACGTGTACTGTCGAAAACTCGAGTTGCGATTTTCGACACATTCCAATACTTCCTTATACATTACCGTGTATTGTAGGGAAAGTAATTACGAATAAATTGATTATTTATTTAGCTGTGTTAAAGGTGCTGATTTCAATGATTTTTCAAACATTTATTAAAAAATCATGTAATTTTTCGAAAGCGGTTTATACTAGAATTAGAAAATTTGTATCATTCGTTTTCTATGGAAAAATTACATATGAAATGAATACTTAATTATCATTATTGGACGTCCTAATGTTTTAATCATCTTTTCAAAATTTTGCTCGAAAATTGTGAAGTATTCCGAACTTTCGATTACATTTAAAATTAATAAGGTTCCAGTATTCAGTGATTGTATTAATCGTATGAAATTATTTTCGAAACGCCTCACTCGTTCATGAGCGTCCCAAGACTCACTGACGCACACGCTAACATACATGCTTATACACTAACATATATATACACACTAACATACATACACACACTAACATACATACACACACTAACATACATACACACATTAACATATATGCACAAACTGACATGCATACACACACTAACATACATACACACATTGACATACGTACGTATACACAACCACACGGACATCACCTCGAAAATATTCGAATGGAGTTCAGGGATCCTTAAAACGTGCTCTTCTGTTCGAATTTTCGGCCTCGTCTCTATACATTATAATATGTATGTAGGGAAAGTTCATACCCCAAATTTCATTCCGTGATGATCACCTGCCTGTGGACGTATGACGTGCATCCAAAAAACATCTAGGAAGAAAACCTAACTTGACAACAGAAAAGTAATTCGGAAAAACTGTAAACCTCCGCTACGCTACATATTATACTAAATCTAAGCATAATGGACATATGAACACAAAAGTAGCACGCAGCATATTCAAGTTAGTCGCCACAACTTTTCCACTTTTATCACGATATTCATCAGAATGAAAGAAAGAGTAATATTTTTCAGATTTCGTAACAAGTTATTTTTTTAAAATATTTCGCAAAACTTTTAAAAGCTGTCTTTTCAACTTGGCAACAGCTTTCAGTGACACCGTTGAATAGAGTGGATTTGGCTTCTCTGTATTAATTAAACTATTTTGAAATCATTAGCATCCATAGAGCGTAATTCAAATTACCAATTTACCTCTCCCATATACTATGTACTACCAACGTCGTCCAGATAGTTATCATTGTTTTTCATAGGAAATAATGTTATAAATATCCTAAAATTCGAATAGAATCAGAAAAATTATTTAAATTATATCTACTTCTAGTTTTTCACATAATGTATTAACGCTTAAAATTTTATAACGGTGTGGTGAGGTGGATTTTACACATAAATACAATTAAAGTCAAACACATAAATACACTAAAGATACTCACCAAATAGTTCCACCCGGCTCAACCGCGTTGATGTATAGTGGGGTCCGATTGGACCAAGTACATTGCATTTACTAAACTAAATAATCACTCCCTTTTTTGTGGCCATCTAATATTTTATTTACAGAATACATGAATCTCAATTTAAACATTAAATACAAAATACACAATTATAAATGAGTTCCCAATTTACCTAAGCTTGACCTCGGGTGCACAGTTTATTTAGCATTAATTTGTATATTTTTTTTATTACCCAAACTTGTAATTAATTACTTTTTTTTTTAAGAAAACACTATATAATTTCATTTTGGAAAATATCCCATTTAGCATAAGTTGCCTTTAACACTAGATTACATCAAATAAGTTTAAACATTCATATAAAACATTTTAAATCAATATATATAATTTTCATACCTTCATCACATACGAATGACATTCACTGAGTGCTGATAGCTATCCCTCTGCACATCGGAATGGGTGGCACGATTAATTGAAGGTTAGTTCATTATTTTAGCAGTTCGTGAAAAACACTACCAGTCTGAGAAGCTCGGTTGATGATCAATCAGGTTACGATAAATTTTGCCAAGTATTATTTTGGAGATTTGCACACTGTCCACTTTCCTTCTCCTCCTCTTAACGTCGGCTTTATACCAGTGGATCTTGTGAGATCTACGTACAGGCCTTTGCCAAAGAGTTAATATCAGATACGGTTATGTAGAGATTGTCTGTTGCTTAGGAGCCCGGGATTGATGCTCCGCAAACACTCCGTACACGCAGTATCACAGTCACCACGGCTTAATTGCAGCTAAAGGAGCAAAAGGTCCTACACCGCGCCGTTTTGGAGGCAGAGCTGTGTTGCACTGCAACCACAAAAACAATGACGAGAAGCTCCACTTCGTAGGTGGTCTGCTGCTTAGGAGCCCGGGATAGGTACCCCTACAAGACTCAGTCCACGTACTTTCGTAGTGAAGATTTGGCTGAAAATAGTCGAAACCGTTCTAAAATAGCTGTGACTAAGCCCTGTCACAGCTGCAAATAAATAGAAAGCTGTTTCTGGAAAATATATATGCTACTCTAGAGTGTTACCCCTGGTTAGGTAACATGCGCCGGTTCAGTGAAACTTGTAGAAACTGCCGCACGACAAGTGCCGTCAAGTGTCGCCTACTTCGTTGCACGGATGCGTTCCTCGCACAGATGCTCAAAGGAACCAAGGAGAACTTTCTCCATCAAACATCAGATTGCGTCTGAGCTCTTTTTCAAATTTCTAAAACTTCCAGAATTTTAAAACAAAGGGGAGCGACAAAAAATACAGGGAGGAAGTCCCCCAACTCCGATTCGCTGTTTCCCAAACGCAATAAAAAGAGGAGGTCCAAAAATGCTTCACACCATTGGTTTTTGAAGCGACGCTCATTTTTTATGCGCTCCACTCAAACACAAGAACCAAAGGGCTTTTCGAAAACCGGGTGGTCCCAAGGACGGACCCCGACGCGAGCCCCACCTGACAGGGCTATAAATTTTCAAAGATTTGTAGCTCAACTTTGACGTTTTGCTGCAATTAAATCTCCAAATATTTACAATCCATGTCAGTGCGCACACAACCCAACGGCGCCAAAAAATCCCAATTCCGTCTGTGCAAAGGTCTAGCTATATGCATAAATCACAAACATTGTAAACATTTCACTTACATTACATCTTCCCTTTTTTCCCAGGGTTATGTATAAAAATATGTGATTGTAGTATCACAAATGGTAGGTTTATACATTCTTTAGCTATCGTGTCCACACCTCTCCATGAGTGCCCATAGAAGAGGGCAGAGGCAAGGCTATCTAAAACAAGGCTCGGAAATCTAGGAATCATGGGATATGTGACGTCAGCCGCGGGGGGGATCTGCAATTACTCCGCGTGTATAAAAGTGTATTGAAGTTTCAGGAGTGACTTTCAAAAATTCATATTTTTAAATAAAAAAAAATAATTTAAATACGTGCCCACTAGGATTATAGTGTCTACTGAAAACAGGACTTCATAAATGGTGAGTTATTTTGTATTTTGTCTTATTTTATGCATGCAATTTTAACATTTTTGTAACACATAGCACGTGTAGCTCCGAATGTTGCTATATCTGTACGAATAGTCTTATATCTTGACATCCAAGGTCACAAAGGCAGGCACCAGGTTAGTTGATATTGTATGTCTTATCCTTGAGTCTCCTTGATACACACAGACTGACATTATTTCAAAGGTATTCCAGCTGAATTCAGGAGATCTTTAAACTTTCGTATCCGTCAAAATTTCGAATTCAAAAATTTTCGGAAAAACATAATTTTCTCTATCGTATAATAGTATGAGAAAGTAAACATTATCTTACTGGCTATCTCATTAGATAAAATGTAGGAGGAGAGGAATAAAACTGAAATTCACTTTTATAACAGGTGTGAAAATAAAGATGTCAAAAGCTTTTGCTCTGAGGAGTGATGTAAGCTGGAGTATCCTAACCCCTATTTGGGAAATATTTACATTAGTTCTCCATAGGGCCCATATTAGCAAATGATAGCCACACTCTGCCCGGTACTACTGACCATGTCCCTGTGGCTAAAGCCGTAGCTGGAAAACGAAATTGTGGACCTTGAAGAACACCAATTTTAGTTCACATAAACCAGTCGGTTGCCACAGCCCATCACCTGTATAGCCTGTAAAGCTCCTCCACTATGTCATCCCCCCCCCCATCCGAGATATTGGTAAAGCCTATAGCGTTGAGCGATCGTTCGAAACATTGATCGATCGCCCTCCTGTTATGCTATCAATGATCAACACTGGTTTGCACCATTGTACCCAATAATACAATAAAGAACAGTCGGGAGATCATTCTTTCGGACAGTTACCAGCATCAATGGATCGGTTTCTCTCTTGATAAATTACACTCTATATTGCCAGTAAGAGAACTTGCTACTTGACGTAAGTTGTGAATCACTGTTGTAACCACTAACCTGTAATCTAAGGAGAGTAAAGGTGAGTGGTTGTGACTGACAAAGTCCATATCACACAGGTGACATCGAATTTATGGAATATTTACACTAAACTGTACGAAACTACAAGATCAGTTTTATTGTCACAATCCTCTCTCGATTGGAGATAGATGTTCGAAAGTTTGAAATCAAGTTCAGACGTGGAACCAGAGTCACGGAAAGGAAGTAGGGTGGTTGATTAACAGTCATCTACAATGCTCCCAAGCCAAAACAGAAGCAATGTGTTTTTGACTGACTATGCATATGCAATTCTCCCAAATCAAGACCATTGAGTTGTAGACATTAACAAAATCGAATTTTTCCTTTGACTTCTCTTGCGCTGTCTCGAATTCACATGTTTAAGGAATTGTTGATCGAGACATTCCCAGAATCAAGTCTGCTTGGCATTAACAACCAAAAACTTTTTCCAATTAAAAGAATCTAATTTGCGTGATTGCAAACATCACAAGATAAGCAATGGAAATTCTTATCAGCACTCCATAATCTGTGAGTTTCTGTTTCAGACTATGTTCAAGGTAATTTCTTTTCCGTTTATTAAACTCCGAAAACCTTTATCTTTCGTGCAATATTTAACTTTTGGCACAAAGTTCCTACTATTTATAAAATCCAGAAAAATCAGGCATAATTCAAATTTTAGTTTTCAATAACTCGCAGTAGCGAACCATCAAGGCAAACAGTGTTTATCCAAATAATTTACTGTCAAGTAACTTTTGTTTTAATTATGTATATCATCCAAAAAAAATGTATAAAATATTTTCTGCGTAAATGAGCTAAGTATTTTTGCTCTGTCTGGCACAGAGCTCAATGCCGATGCCTTCTTGCTTCCTCTAACCTTCAGTTGTGATTTTTAGAACAGGCGAAGCAAATAAGCACACAATTACTACCCGGGCAAAGGCAATTCTTTGTAAATATGTCTAAGTCACAAGGAAAGGGCTATTTCTTTATTTATTTTCTTGTAAATATAGTGTTTATTGTCTAAGTCATCTGAAGAGTAATTTTACAATAAATAGGAAATTTGATTTTGAAAATCGCTAAATTATAATGATATTATAAGGCTTCGACATTTTTTCAGAGTTAAAAATTCGAAGTATGGAATTCATATTTTTCAAAAATATAAGATATTCTTTTCAAATATTCAGATATATTAATTTAACAGATATCACCTTGCATTCATTGATTGTCATCTAGATCTACTATTTGCTTAAAATTTTTTATATAAATTAGAAGTAGCATGGTTATAGCTCAGAAATTTACTAGTCTGTCAGCTTACCTCGCTCTGAAAGCACACCTAGTACAATTTTGTAGGTGCATAGCCATTTCTTCTATCTCCGAGTATTCAGGGTATGATCGACTTTGGTTTTTGTTAGGAAGTTATGTGCTAATTGTGATCGCTCTTGGTCTTATTTCGGAGTCATATAATAATTAGTCTGTACACATATTTTTGCTTAATTTAGAAATGTTTAATGATTTTAAACAAATTTAGACACTAAAATATTTCCCTTTGCATTTAGAATTAGCCTTCTGATATTATATACAGGGTCGCAAAATGCGAAAATGAGACAGACAGTCGCAGGTAAGCAAAATGAGACAGAATTCTGGTAGCATGCCAACGTTAGGCCAATAATGTATAGGGTCGAGTCACATTATTGTGACCACATCCTACTTTTGACATCAGCAGCGCATAGTCATTGAAAGACGGCACGTGTCGTAAGCTAGCTTGGTGGATATATAAGGTGTGGTGTAGTCATTCTGAAAACATATCACTCGCTGCTGTCATGGCTAAAAAGAACGATTTATCAGATTTGGAAAAGGAAATGATTATCGGGTTTCCGACCAAGGGTATAAGTATTTCTGAAACAGCGCAGTTTGTGAACTGTTTGTGTGCTGTTGTGGTTACAGTGTATAGTAAATGGGGAAATGGCGCCATTACGAATAAAAGCCGTGAAAACTTCGAAGCCCCACGCACCATTGATGTGAGAGGTAAACGTCGGCTCCAAAGGTTCGTAAGGGCCGATCGCCGCGCTACAGTGGAGAAACTCACTAGTCAAAAGAACCAGGAGGCTACCGGAAGTGTGTCTCAAAAGACAGTTCATCGCTGCGTATGGGCCTCCGAAGCAGATGAATGGTCGCTGCACCTACTCTAACGAAGGTGCATAGGCCGTAAAAGCTTGCATTTGTACGGCAATTTCGGAATTGGACCTCCTCTGATTCGCGAAAGATTGCCTCCTCCAATGAGTCACGTTTTATGCTTCATGGAACGAATGGGTGTTGGCATATAAAGCGTGAAAGATCGGAGAACAAACAATCCTCAACCACTGTTGAAAGAACACAAGGCGGTGGGGCAGCACTATGGTCTGGGGAATATTTTCGTGTCATTCTCTGGATCCACTCATACCTATGGAAGGCACTATGGACCGAATTCGTTATGAATCCATCCTTGCAGACCACGTACACCCATACATGCTGATTGTCTTCTCTGAGGTGTATGAAATCTACTAACACGACAATGCGACGCGTCACACACCGAGAACTGTCAGAGAGGGATTTGAAGAGCGCGGCGTAGGTCTCAAGGACGGGGTTTAGTGAAGTGGCCAGGAGGGGGAAAATCCCCCCTTTAAACTTCGAGCAAAAAGGAATAGAGAAGATGAGTTTCATACATAGATAGCGTTTACATCGAAAGTGTGCTCGGTAGGGGGACGACGACCAGAGTCAGACTCTCTCCGAGTCTTCAGAAAGCTAAAGAACTAGGTCTCAATAAGGCACCCAGTAAGGAAAGGCGAGAGAGGTAGTGGGACACCCCTAAGAACGCAAGGCCTTAAGCTAGAGACGTCGAAATAAGTGGGATGGCTATCAGGGAAAGGGTTCACCGTGGAGTCGCGAGTTCTCAAATGTCAGGGAGGGGTACTGAATTAGCTAGAAGTCCGTTAACTATAAAGGATACAGCAGTTATAAAACAAGGCTAGCCGAGTATCGCCCGCTTGGAACTGAAGTACATATCCTTTGTGCGACGCCCTGGTAACGTCTTCGGACGCTTGCGCGACTTGGGGTTATAAGGGTTGTACCACGGGATACTATCAAGCTTGGGATTATTTACTCCACTGAGATCTCCGAAAATTTTTGACAAGTGTTTGAATATGTTCTAAAAATGGTCTAATATTAAGATCTCTGCGCAGGACTTCTAACCGGGTGTAACTCGTAAATCTGATAAAAGAGCTTTATTTTGCAAAACTTGAAGTTTCCTAAGGTGAGTCTCCGCTGCAGTTCCCTAGATCCGTACATCATAATTGGACTATACAGGACTTGTACAGCAATAACTTATTTCTCGTGGACAGGCGTCAGTTTCCAGTCAAGAGGGGACGCATTTGGACGAGTGCAGATTTCACTTTCCGACATATTTCGAAGATGCGAAGTCCCCATGTGAGATTGGAATCCAAGTACACACCAAAGTACTTGTAGCTAGATTGCCAGAGAATATGCTCAGGGAAGACAACGGCGGCATACTTGTCAAGGTAGAGTGCTGTGCACGACAGGTGTTTGTGTCGTACGATCAGGACCGTGTCGTCGGCGTATAAGCCAAAAGTGACACCGGGGGAGCGTGGAAGATCGTCCAGCAAGTGAGCCTTGAGGGATACTACTAAGAATATTCCTGGGAGAGGAAAGAACTTCTTTAGAGACTCTTATCGAGATCCTGAGCTCCTTTAGATAAGAGTAAAGAATTTTAATTTATTGAGCAGGACAGTGGAAAGCGATATGCTTAAACAGAAGGCAGTTCAACCACACTTTGTTGAATGGCTTCTGGATATCGAGAAAGACAATAGAGGTGACGAGTTGCCTGAAACGAGCGTCATGGATCAGCTCCACAACCCTTAACAACTGCTTGGATTGTCGATCAGCCATATTGCTCAGGGATCAATAGAGTCGATCAGCCATATTGCTCAAGGATCAATAGAGTTGATCAGCCATATTGCTCAGGGATCATGGTTGTAGAACTTATCTAGCCGCTGTACCAGGCCATACCAAGGCCATCTAAAACATTCTCTTATTCTAGGTGGCCTTGACCATACTCGAAGAGCTTAGAGAAACAGGAGAGGAGATAGATGAAGAGCCCCTCATAAAATTCGGAATCGATTGAAGTCTCAACCAATCAGAGTTCATAGATCTGTTCTGTATGCGAAACTGAAGCGGAGTTGTAATTTTAGGCATTTCTTTCTGTTTCTGGGAATTGTACTCAAAGTTTTCTATCGCCTGATGGCATCATAATAAGATCGGTGTGTCTGGTCTCGCTATTTTGGTTGACAGATTATTCTTGTGAAATTTAAATCCCCGGGTGATGAGCTCCAAAATGTAATCTCACACTGATTTGGTAAAATTTGCTGCAGAATTATTTTTTATACTAAGTATTTAAGTTAGTAAATATTTCTCATGTGAATGTATTAGAATAATTACTTGTGTATCTGTGCAGTTGCATTTTTAATGTTTAGATCAAAAACATTAGAATGTTTGTAAATTGTATTGTCTTTCTTTTTATCAACAGTTATTTTGCACCTTTTACTCACAGACGCGTATTACTCCCTTATTTTGTATTCTAGAATGTCTGTAAATATGAAATAAATTATGTCATGCATATAAAGCTGTATTGTTTTTCAGATTTTCTACTTATTAAAATTGTACTTTCATATGTTAAGAAATATACATTACTCTACTCATGTTAAAATATTACTCATCCGCTTTTTTACTCTGCGAGCTTTTAATTAACCAAATAAAATTATAATTTGATTTTGTAACTCCTGATCAAAATGCAATTTTCTTCCATTTTATGATTGTAATATATATATATTTATAAGTTAATCACATTTAGGAGTTTAAAGCAATGTATTTTAGCATGAAATTCATTCCTTTGGGTTACTTAAAAAAGTGTGTGGATAATATTGAAGATTTTGTAAAGACATTTTGGTTGGGTTTTTAAACATAAATCTGTCATTGTAATATATGAAAGTGGAATATATATAAATTTATATTTTCCCATATTAATGCATTTCACATATAGTATTAAACATAACTTCATAATCGAAGATACTTTTTAATATCTGTATTGTCGAGGAAGTTAGTCTCAATATACACTATTCGTTATCACAAATAATATATTTTAAATTAAAAACATACTTTTTCCTAATGGGAGCCAACTATTTGTAAATAAAATTAAGATTAGATATAAATGCAGGTAGACCTTGGTAGTTTGTATTGGTTCACAATCACAATAGCACTGAGGGTACTCTTTTTCGAGGCTACTTTAGAAAATGTCCTTGGATGTGGCCTTGGTGTTGTTAAATTCCTATTGACTCATTCAATCTATTGACTTACGTTATAGTAAGGTTCATTTTAGGACAATTTGTTTTGCACTGGTTTCTTCAGATACTGAAATCTGATGTAAAATTAGGACTACTGTTAACACCTTAACTTAGATAATTATCAATATTAACTATATTGTATATCATATCATCAGTTTAATTAATGGATGTCACCTTTTTAAATGTACTTTAATCAACTTTGAGTATTTGGATGAATTGATTTTTAAAAAGCACCAAATTATAAGTGTAATTAAAACTAAATTCAATCCAATTTGAAATAGAAGTAAATTATGCATGTTATAATTGTTTGGCAAAAATAATATATGTTATTTCAGTGAATAGAAATAACAAGGAAATAAAATATTGTAATCTAGAAAATATCATATGATACCCCATCAAATAATTATTCCTATAGATTAAAATAATTAATTCGATCAACAGCTTATGCATTGCTAGAAAATTAACAGTAACTGATGATGTATATATATATATATATATTGTACTTACAAATAGCAGAAGTATCATTTGTTTTGTTTAAAAACATAAAAATTAGTGCCAATGCAATAAAATGGGTATTAATTTTATCTAACTTATGTTCTGAATACAGATATTTTAGTATTAAAATTTATACTGAAGTATTTTGTGCCATAAAACATATTTTCAATGCTTTTTTTTTTCTTCCTAGATTGGATTTTATTATATTTCTCTTCTGAGTTCATGAACTTAGCTATTTAGAGGTATATTTATGTCTAATACAATGCCTGGGTTAGAGAAAATTCACTTAGAAGATGCTTTGGAAGACAATCCTCAGGTATTATGTTTCTTACTAAGTTTGTGTATTTTTGCACATGCTTTAAAACTGTATATATTTAAAGTACATAGCTACAGTTTGTATTTAGAGAGCACTTCTATACTTTATTTTAGACCACTTGTATTAATTAAATACTTATTTTGTATATTGCAGGTTTTTATTCATTTCATCCTATTCAATGCAATTTATGTTCTACTTAGAATATGTTTTCTTGAATAAGTAAATTTTTATTATATAAAAAAATATAATCTGTATCATATTTATGTTTATGTAACAAAAATATGTTATTAATTTTCAGACTCGTTCAATGGTGTCTCTTTTTGAACGTGATGCCAACTTACTGAGGAACTATGTTGAAGCATTGCAATCACATTGTGACAAAGTTTTGAATGCTCAAGTAAGTTGCTTTTATGGAAATCTGCATAATTCAATTAATATCTCATTTGTCTGTCTATTCCATATACAAATTCAATTTTTGAAAAAAAATTTCAAATTTGATTTAATTCTTTATTTTAAAATGATGAGTTCCTGTACTTATATTTCAAATTTTTAACCCCTAGGGTTGTCAAAATATTAATAAAAAGAAATTCTTTTCTATAGAATTAACATTTGGCAATCAATTATTTTTATTAAAATCTTTATTGAAAAAAAAAAGGGAAATTGTGTTATTTAACTAATTTGAAAAAAGAAATAAATTTTTTAATGTGTTAAAAATGTTTTATTAAATGCAAAGTTATTAGACAGATTATAATTCAATTCAAAATATGTAAATTGATCAGAGTCAGATTTTTGATGACTCCATCATAATACTTATTTTTTTATATACTCTGTATTATAGGGAAAATGAAAATATATTTAAAATAATAAAACTAGTAAAGTTCAATGAGAATCATTTTATGATTATGTGTTATCCAACGGCATTGCCAAGAGGGTGGGTTAGATGTTCATAAACTCCTTCTCCATTTGCTAATTAAATACATTGCCAACCTATTAAGTAATATCTTTGAATGTTGACATCTCATTCAGTTATACCCTCCTTTCTAAAATCCTTACTATATCTAAAATTCTAATTACTTTTTAAAAAATGGGTTTAATTATAAGTATTTATTTAATATTTTTATATATTCAATAATATATTTCTTATACCTTTAATAAACTACACAATTTTTTTTCTTTTTATTATTAAAATGAATTACCAAATAGTAGAGAAAAGTAGTTATTCAAGAAAGTGGTAGATTCAGGGCTCATGTTGGGCTAATTTACATACTACAGGAAATAACAGGAGTTCTTCATATTTTCTTTTCAATTACCAGTGGCAGAGTTGTCTGATTAATATTCCATTGGATTAAACCATGTTATTTTTTTCCCTTAAACCATGGATTTCGGTTTTTAAAAACCATCCATTTTTTTTCTAAACCTAGTCAGTGGGCATCTTTTAAACATTGTTAATATAATATTTAATTATTTTTAAATTATAAGTAGTTTTCATTTTTTCTTATAATATTTTTATATTACAATACATAAAACTACAAGCATATTTCTAAATTTAAACCCGTTATTAATCATAATTTAGTATATATATATATATATATATATATATATATATATATATATATATATATATATATATATATATATATATAAAAATTGAAAGATTTTAAGCGAAAATTATGCATAAACTACTGTATGTACAAAAAAACCCATCACTAGCATATCTGTTACAAATGAGTAACTATAGACCAAGACTAAGGATAAAGATAGAAGGTAACATATCACTACAATAGTAAAGGGGGATGAGAAGAATATTAGGATATAAAATTCACAAGTAAAAGTATATAAATATAAATAAAAATAAAACACGGCAAAAATGAGAAAAGGCAATAATAATTAGCTCAAGATAAAAGATTAAGACATAGAGAACAATCAATTGAAACTACACAAAAATGGCGGTTAGTTCGAAATTGCATTCTCATCAGGACAGCCATACAATTCGAATTAAAACCGATAGAATAGCCAGTTTCTGACAATGGCGATAGTATTTAACTATAGACACCATTGGAACTGTCTACTGGCTAGTGGAAGGAGAAAAATAAATCAATTGAATTACAAATCAGAAAAATAATACTTCCTCGAACAGAAATATGAACTCACAAGCATTGCCACCGCGTGTAAGTTGAACAAGCGACTGAGCATTTCACCTCACTTCGTCAATGCGAGTGGGCACCGGAATGAATACATTTGAACGATACATAATATGTATGGAGACTTTCAAAAATAGTAATCAGTATAGGACTCAGGAAAAGTGGAAAACAGTCATTCAAAAATAGTAAACAGTATTAGACTCAGGCCAAGTGGTAAGTTAGGTGATAAGAATGGGTGAATTCTCAAAATTGAGTTATCCAATCAAAGATAAATAATGCATGTGTAAAATGATTATGTGGTATATTTGAAATTATTAATAATATTATTTACAAATACTTCCGGATATTGGTAATTTTGACAAATGCGCTTAAGATTATTGATGTGGAGAAAGTGAAACCGAGGATCAGAAAGTCGATGTATTCGAAATAGCTGGTTTAAAATGATGTTTCTAAACAATTGAATAGAATTACAAGATTGATATGATAGCAGCTTTATGATAGTGAAGTTGTAAGAACCTTTTTTGTCATATAAATTGGTGATTACATGATTATTGAGGGTATCTAAATTTAGGTCTAAAAAATTTACAGTTTGACTAACACTAGGCTCATTAGGAATTAATTCTAGGTTAGATGGGTAAAAATCAATATTAATTGGATAGGAATCATCAATGATAATACAAATTAAGTCGTCAACATATCTATATATAATATATGAATTAGAGTTAAAATGACATTCATAATAATAAAGATATAAGTTAGCAAGTATACTACTACTACAGCCACCTTGTGGTACACCAGATGTTTGTATATAAATGTTATCACCTTGAATAATATAATTGTTGTATAACACAAAGTGTAAGAGCATAGGAAAGTTTTTGACATTAAATGCAACATTATTGGCAGATAGATAGTCATATATATATATATATATATATATATATATGAATATAAAATTGTAAATCCAATGTTAGAATGTGAGTAGTAACTCATAATACACTATCCCAAAATTATCTACAAAATATAAAGAA
This sequence comes from Amaurobius ferox, assembly GCA_951213105.1. Taxonomy (NCBI): domain Eukaryota; kingdom Metazoa; phylum Arthropoda; class Arachnida; order Araneae; family Amaurobiidae; genus Amaurobius; species Amaurobius ferox. Next base: position 95,439,361 of record OX578146.1, read on the forward strand.
ATAAAAGAATTCCACCATAAAGAGGAAATTATAAAGCGTAATGCAGGTCATAAAGACAAAGACAATCAACGAATTTCAAAGGTGAGGAATGAAAATAGGAAAACAAAAAAATCAAGCAAAAAAGCTTGCACGTGGAAGAGCTTTAGGCTTAAGATAAGTTCATATATATATATGTATATGATTGTAGCTCTAAAGTAAGAACAAATACTTTTTAAAGTCACTAGACATATTATTTTAGCTTAAATGTAATATTGAAGGATAAAGTTCAAAATTTTCCAGAAAATCCACATTTCTATATCTAATAATATACATGTTTTAAGACTCTTGCAATATCAGAGTTTTTGAGTAAAGATGTTATCTATATTTTTAGAAAGAGTTGGCATCTGCTACTTCAAATTTGTCTCAACATCTTAGAGCTTATGAGAATCAAGTACGTTTTGCATTATTTTCAATTTATATTATTAACATTATGAAGATATATTCATTAATTTTATTCATTATTTTTTAGCCATTTCCACTGGACACTGATCCAGATAGTGTTCTGAAAACTACTCTTAGAGAGTTTGCCATGACTTTAGATGAGGTAATGGTGTTTACTTTATTAATTTATCATCATATTTCAATATTGAGATAAAATTGAAAGCACAAGAGTGTTGTAATTACGAAAATCTGATTTTGAGAAATGCTAAACAAATGTGTATATTCCGGACCTTTCTTTTGATGAACTCACGTAAAAAGGATATATATGTAGTTTTCAGTCAGGGAGAATGCCAAAATAACATCCATTTTTAAAAGCACAACAACCGAAGTCAGTATTATACACAAGTATTGTAATTTTTTGTATTAACTACAACCATATTAAATCTAAATAAATACAAATATTTTATTAGAAATTTTTTATTAGTGAACAAATAGATTGATAATGAAATTACATTCAAAGATACTTTTTAATGAGTAGAAATTGTGATGGGCAAACTTTTCCGATGTATTGAGACAGCCATTTGATGCTATTGTTTAGTGGTGTAATGATACTGTATCAATGCTTCTCCTCATTGTATCTATACTGTATTGCATTGACACAATCAATATTCTGACCTTAACCTTGCATTTTACAACATTGAAATAGAAATTAATTAAATTAGATACTAATATTAAATTAGAAACTAGTGTCTAATTTTTATTAACAAAATATATAAAAATTTTATATGTATAAAATATAATTATAACATAATTCAAGGATATAAACTTTTAGCATCATTAGATTGTGCAAGTAACCTGACTGTAAATTTCATGAAAAAATCGAACATGTATTTATTTTGTTAAAGTACTAATACACAGAGAAATACACACCACTCTAAAAATAACTAATTCATGCTTTAGGGTGGTTTAAAAATTATAATATATTTTATATTTTCTTCTACAAGGGAATTAAGAATTTGTATTTTCTTTCCTGGGGAAGACAAGCATTTTGTATTTTTTGTGAATGCTGATTTAAAAAAAATTTAATATTTTTGTCTTTTATTTAAAAATTGTATTTCTTTTCTACCTGGCCTTTCTGGTTTGTTTAGTACTGTTATTGTCTTGTTTGAAAACAAGTCTTTTGAAATTTCAGGTTAGTTCTTTACAGCAAGTTTGTGCTGCTCAATTAGGTGATGGCATGCTATATCCTTTGAACCGCTTCATTGAAGCTGATCTTTCAGGTTAGTTTATATACTTATGATGTTAGTTTTCATTTTTTCTCAATCTGTAATTTATTAAAACCCGACTCTATGTGCCAAAGCACATAACTAGACTCGGGCATCACAATTTAAAATATTAAATGCATATTTTATTTATTTCATGCAAGCAGAAATTCCCAGTATTGCTCATGATTTAGAGCAGTTTATCCTGAACTCAACATCTATGCACCACTTTACATATTGATTTTATTGATGTATCCCCTACTACATATTAAACTTGTTTACATATTGGTTTTATTGCCATATTCCTTCAAGAAATTGATATATTGATCTTTTAACAGTTCTTCCTTAAGATAAAGTTGATGGGTTTATATAATTAAATCCTTATTCTACATTGATATGAAATGGTTATAAAAAATTCTAACTAACACATACAGGCTACAAAAATTTATCTATATGATTATAGCAATTATTCAATGAATATTATAAGTAGAAATGATAATTATTAAAATAGTTGAAATAATCAATATTTTAATTTATATAATTAAAGTGAATCAGTAACTATATTCCAAACTGGCATCCCTAAACACATAAAAACTTCATATTAAATTTTCTATCCTGTCACCATACATATCCTACAAATCAGCTTGTATTGTATGGGAGATAAAAACTTTCACTTGAGTATAAAATTATACAAATTATTTTATTAAATATGCCAGATATTTATTTAAAAAAATAATTGTTTTTGTTGATTAAAAAATAATAAAGTTAAGAAATTTCAAAATTTAAGGCTGATTTCATAATTTTAACTGTGAAATAAGTAATAGATTGTCAATATGTTTCATAATAAATAATATGTATTTCTACTATTGCTAAAATGTAATTTAAAAAATCTGGAGCTTAATATTGTATTGAATTTAATTGAGCAGATAATGTAAAAATATTTCCTGTTATGAAATTTTATCCCATTGAAACAACTAATGATAAAACACTTATGACTTTTTAAATTAATTTATTTAACAATTTCTTTATTTAAATTGGGAAAAATTAAATAAAAATCTTAATAAAACTATTTATAAAACTGTAAATTAAATAAAACTTTCTGCCATATATAAAATGCAACACAGTTTAAACATTTTTTACAGAATGAAAATGTGTTTTCATTGCTTAGCAACATTATATTATTTTTCTCAAATTTACTTTCAAGTTAAAGAAAAATATGTTCCTAATATTATTTTTGTATAAAAAAATGTTTTTTAATTAATATCTTGACATCCCATGGGTATATGGAATTTGGATACCTTTTGTCTAGAAACTTAAAACATGGACTCAGTTTCGCACAGTGATTAGCAGAATCATTCCAAATTAAAGAAAAGTATCAGTAAAAAAATGTGAAATTATATATTGAACAAACAGACTGACTTTCAATTGTATATAGATTTGTATAAATTAAATTTTGAAGTCCCTATATTAATATTTTCTTCAATTCACTAAAGTTACCCAGAATGGGAATAATTTAACAAGATATTTCATTGGAACAAAATTATGTGTTAATATGATAAAACTATGTAAAAAATATTGAGAATATATTCTCAAGTGTTAGCTGTTTAAACAATTATTTGACTATTCTTGTTGTTTAAAAAGAAAACTTTTAAATTTGCTATTCACATTACTTAATATTTTTCCAGATATATTTACTATGATGGAAATGTTTACCTCAGCATCAAATGGTAAGAAATTGTGTTATGTTACATATTTTCCAAACATAATTTAAATAAGTTCAGATTTTTTTTTCTTTTTACTTTCAAACACTTTTCATCAAAATATATTTTTCATGAACTGCAAAATATATTCTATAAAATATATTCTTTGCAAACTTTGCAGTCTGCATTTCTTGTTCTGTTTCTCGATGTTTCCAATATCCAGCAAGTATAACACTTCAATTGCATGTGTGCTGCCCAATGGCATGTGTAGGCGAAGGCTAAATATACCCAACAGTTGTATTAGTCCCTCTCCCCTCTAACTCAGTTTTTCAAATTTACATACTTTTATTTTATATTGCAACTTAAATGGTTAGTAGTAAATGTACTGAAGGACACCTAAAGAACTTTTCAACAACAAAAATAAATTCCTTAAATTCCTTTCCATGAATTTTCTTTTTTTAATTATCTATATTTCTTGTTGTGTTGCTCAATATATTCAGTATTCAACAATTATAAAATCCTAGTTGTATATATGCTACTTAGCAGGAGGCTAAGAGCATCCAATAGTTGCATTCACATTCTTCAGCAATTTTTTAAACACACATACTTACATACATTGTAAATGAAATGGTTAGTACTAAATGTGCTATTTTACACCTAAAGGGCTTTAGCACCTCCAAATTGATTACTTTAGCTTTGTTTATAATATTGTAATATAGTGTTAGCTAAATATATCATTAATGTATAAATTATTAAATTTTAGAAATATTAAAAATACTTAACTATTTGTATTAATATTAAAAATACTCAACTATTTTTATTTAACATATTTGCACTTTAATTAAAAAAAAAATTCTGTTGAATTTAATGTCTTTTGAACAGTAGTCTTTTCCCATAATTTTTTTTTCTAAAATTATTGTAGTGTGCATTGTTTGTTCTGAATTGTATTGTATGCATTACATATTGAACATATTAGTTACTTATTTTAAGATAAGAAATATTAAATTTTGTTTTAACATTTTAGAAATGGAGCAGTCTATTACAAAGTTCTGCAAATGTTCAAGAAAACGGGACAGCGAAAAAATAAGACAGGATATAAATGAGGAAGTTTATATGGCTACTAAGAAATATCATCAGGTAAGTGAGTATAATGTTAAAATTATATATTTAAAATTATGTATTTTCATTCATAAAATTTCAAAGTAGTATAAAGTCTCAAATCTATATGCCCAATAATGGAAATTATCTGCGATTCACATTTATTTCTCTATTGATTGCCTGTAGTTAACCGTTGGCATTGCCTGACTCTACAGAAAAACTTAAATAAAGGGAGACTTTCATGGAGAGCAAAATAATGCCAATTTACAAAATTGAAGATAAATTATTGATTCAGAAATCAAAGCTAATGAAGTAGTATATTCTGATCCAAATGTTGATTTTTTACCAATAATTCCAAAGTGTTGTGATTATTTTATTTTGTTCATTTTCAGCTTACTCATTTTAGAATTAGTAATGTTTGAGATGTATCATTGTCTGTATAATGTATAGTCTGTGGAATCTCATCCAGGTCCTATTTGGGATGTGTCATTTAAAAAATGCCAGAAAAGGAAAAAGAAATTATAAAAAATAAATAAAATAAAAGAGCGGGGGGTAGAACCAATGTAGCGTCTTATGGCTTTTTGTGATTGATAAATCTAGAATGGAAGTTAGTAAGAACTTTGAATCTTTAGAATCCCTAATGTTGCCATGATCACTTCTAATATTCTTGAGTGTACTAAAAATAAGCTGGAATATTTTTATGTCGTTCAAGTAATTAAAGAGCCTTGTATAGAAATTGAAATCATAAAAAAACTTCCATCTGACACCTGTATATACTTTACAGTAAAATACATCTATGCACATTACTTTAAAAGTTATTCATTTTTCCTTTTAGAACATTCTTTTATATATACCTTGTACATTAATGCAAATTGAAAATCTTTCCTTATAAACTAGAAAATCTAGTGCATTTATCATAAAATGATTTCACTTGTACATATTTTTAATTTATATTTTATGTTTTAATTATAAATTTTGATTTCCAATTTCAGACTGCTTTACATTACTATGCTAATATGAATGCATTACAGTATAAGCGAAAAATTGCCCTTTTGGAGCCTATTATGGGATATCTCCATGCACTACGATCAACATTCTCTGTTGGACAAGAAACTCTCAATACACCTCAGTTGGAAACTTTTTTAAATAACATAGGATCTGGTGTTCAAGGGTATGTGGTAATTACCATAAAAAAATACTGATTTATGTTCTTAACTCTTACAAACATTTTAAATAGCTATAGAAAGAAAGATTTTGTAGTAAATTGTTTAAAATTAAAAATGTGAAATACTGTGAAGAGCAGGCTTGCACGATCACTGATTAGATGTTAATTGAGAATAGTGCAAGTGTGTTGGGATTGTAGATTTTAATTTTACTATAAAGATGAGATTTTATCTTCTTTATAGTTAATTTTATTGTTGACTTAACAATATTTTTTTTAAAATAATTTTGAAGTTGGCCAAAAAGTGAGCAAAAACTTATGTAAACTTCCAAGCTTAACTATTTTAAAGAAATTACTAGTAATATAGCTGATTCTGCAAACTAATAAGTACCATGTTATTTCTTTGTCTTACTGATAAAAAATAAAATCTGTTGATCAAATGCTAATAATCCATTTGATTAAATCGAATTCTGTAGTTTATTCTAGTGGCAGACATTTATCTGAAAATTTTATTTTTTGTAATCTGCTTCACTGTAGTGATTAATAATTATGAACTGAAACATTGGCATAAAAAAAAAGAAATAACAGATTATCTTTTCGTGTGTGTATATCTACTTTTCTTAGTAACTAATTTTTCTTAGAAAGAAATTGTTTAAAATTTTGTTAAAATTTGATTTTAAAGTTAGGAATTTTCATAATATATCGGCTTGAATTGTTTGTTTTAAATATGTGCGGTGTAAACTGTTGCTAATGTAATAAAATAAAATTAAAAAAATTTTGTTAGAAGCAACATTCAACACAAAATTAATTTTGTGTTGGATTATTATCTGTTTTTATCTGTTTCAAATTTTTGTGAATGTTAAAAATTTTACTTCGTCCATAGAATACATCTAAACAAACTCCAGCCTATTTAACATTAAATATACTAATAGTTACATTTATCTGTTGTTATGGTTTGATAATTTGCATTGGATTCTTTTCATTTTTTAGGGTGCAAGCAGAATTAAACCAGGAGACTCAGAAGACAGTAGAACTCATTGACACAATTGAGCAGCAGAGTCAGCACTTATACTATGCTGAACCTCCTGTTGATATGCCTTACATTCCTCCAAACACTGGGCTTTCTCAAAAGAGTGGTTACCTTTTTTTGAAGACGTGAGTTTTTTCCTCATGATCAGTATTCCTGAATCATTTTATCATTTATATATTTTTTAAGTTAGTTTCTTATTAAATTCGTATCGGTATTTTTTTATTTTCTCATACTATTATATAAAAGTACTGCATTCTCTAAAATTTCCAAATTCAACATTTTGATGGATAAGTATGTTTCAGGATCTCCTGAACCCATTTCGAACACTTTGGAAAGATGACTCTGTGTGTGAGTTGTGTGTATATCTATGAGAATGTGGACATGTAGACCAAATGTACCTGCCACTATCAAGTTTTATGTGTAGGTACATTATGTGAGAAACTTGAACAGGGTATAATTTTTAGTAAGTCTTATGGTTAGAACTCAAATTATTCAAAGTCTAAGATTTTTACAACATTTTTTTCTATGGAATATAATTATAATTCCCAAAACAGTGATGGTAGTATATAATATAGAGATTGATAGTTTGAATTGTGCTAGAGATGTTAATAATATCAAAATAGTTTATATTACATAGATAAGCACATATATTAGCACAGATAGGCCAAAAGGCATCTATCGACATCACTAAGTTGTTGCCAATTTTAAATAAGGAACATTTAAGAATTTTTTCAGTGTTTTAAAAAAATAACTTGGGCATGAAGCTTAAAAATGATATATCATTTCTTTCATTTTGATAATGATTATGGTACAGGTAGAACTAAACACTATGGAATATAATTATGGTACAGGTAGAACTAAACACTATGGAATATCAATGCATGAAAAAGTTGAATAGAGACCCTCACTTTAGATATTTTTAGTTTAATCCTTTGTATGATTGAACTTACTATGTGTCTAATAGTTGTCTTATTATTTATGCTTTCTTGCAGGAAATTTGCAGGTATGGTTACAAAGTGGGACCATGTATTTGTATATACATTAGGAAGTAAATTAATGAGCATGGCAAAATATGAAGTAAGTTTTTGTACTCACATTATATTAATATTCATGTATATGCTGACTAATCAATATCTACCCTTTATTTACACCTACATAAATTCCAGAAAAACTAAACAGTGCAAAATGTTCACTCAAAACTGCAATCTAAAATAACCTAAATAATCTGAAGCACTTTGCTTGTAACAGCATAAACAAACAGTTGATTAAAATTATTAAATGATACTTTGAATCAACTATTTGTGCTATTAACAAATTATTTTAATTTGAAAATTTGTAAAAAAGTTTTAAACAATAAAGGCATTTTAAAAATGGGTAGATAAAATGTGATATCATGCAATCAACATAAAATGTCAGTATGTATTTAAAAATGTTTTAAAAGATGGAATATATAAGCTATATCCCATAAATTATTAAAGATAATCTTTAAAATTCTTTAGCATTGTAAAAGTTGCTTCGTTTGTGCATAACATTTTTATTTTTGAAATGGAACCTTTGTGGTTCATTTTAATGAAGTATTTTGGGAATTTTTTTTATCACACACTTTCTATAAATGATAACATTTTAGACAGAATTATAATTATTCCTGCCTGTTTTGCCAAATGAATAATGCTTATGGCAAAACAGATTAAGGCATTATATTTTTAAATATTATATAATTGCAAAACACAATTTAGGTGTGCAATATTGCACTCTTGTAAACGAATAACAGACTATTGTCAATTGAGACCGTATTTGTAATAATGAAATTTTTAAAGTACTATTCAGTTTGCTTAAGTTGAGTATTTTTTAATCATAATACAGTAAATCACCATATATATGCTTTTCAAGGAACCAGTGAAATAAAGCATAGAGAGAGCTGCAAAAAAAGTGTATAATTAATATTAATGTCAATTAATAGGAATATATGATGACCAGTGGAATAATCTGATGTTAGCAGCACATGACTTTCTCTGCAGATTCAAACTCATTTTGTAATTTTTTGTTTCATTATGCATTAAATTGAGTATACTTGCAGAAAATAATTTGAATAATTTTCTGATATTATATCCAATTTATTTATTTTTTTTTTTTCGTCTTCATTTCGTTTGGCAACTTAATTCACTTTAAATTCTTCAGGTCCTTAAAATTCCAAAAACTGCAATATCTCAAGAACGGTTTATCCTACAGTCACAGGGTCAGATTTATTCGCTTAATTGTCAAATTTTACATGTAAAACAAGTACTTAATTAATATATTTCATACATTTTAGTCATTTATTTCAGAATTTCACTATCTTGCACATGTAGTATTTTATTTTAGATCAAATATATTAGATTTGCGGGTTATTTACAAAAAAAAAACCAGATTCTTTTTTTCCGAATCTATCAAAATCTAACCAGCATCACAGTATTCTACGAGCATCTACCAAATTTTGTATATTTTGATCAATTAGTTTGTCAATTAGAATGGTTATATACCATATTTGTGGCCATTTTGCAAAACAAGGTAGGCTCTTTTTTTCCGAATCGTACCAAAAACTAATCAGCCCTAAGGTCATACACAAGTGACTTACACACCAAATTTTATGAAATTTAGCCAATTAGTTGAGTTAGAGTGGATATATACAATTTTTGCATGCCATTTCGTAAAAAAATGCAGATTCTTCTTTTTCGAATTGTATCAAAACCTAATCAGCACCAGTGTGACCCACAAGTGACTTATCTACCAAATTTTGTAAAATTTGATCAATTAGTTTTTCAGTTAGAGTGGATACAGGCAATTTTTGCTAGCTTTTGCAAATAAAGGTGAGTTGTTTTATTCGGAATCGTACCAAAAACTAATCAGTACCAGGGTCACACACAAGTGACTTACCTACCAAATTTTATGAAATTTGGCCCATTAGTTTTTGAGTTAGAGGGGATACATACTTTGCACAGACAGACATACACACACACAGACGTTATGCTAAATTTGGTTTTTTCATATTCTAGATGTCCCAAAATGTGTAGATCCATCAAAAACTCGAGTTGCGATTTTCGGTATGATTCCAATACTTTCCCTATATATTACCATGTATTGCAGGGAAAGTAAAAATGTGTATGAATGATAAAAGCATGTTTCAAACAAAAATAGAAATATGAATAAAGCATAGTGTCTCAACATATTGTTCATTTTTCAAAAGAATTTAATACCCTTTAAGAATTTACTATTTTATGTTTTGATGGCAAATAGAGAAAAGGGAATATGTTTTATTTGTAAATTTCTTGTTACTTAAGTAACTTTGTATCTATTTGAATTTTGGAAATTTTTTGATCAGGTTGCAGGCAGTGTAATCATGGAATTGGACAAGAATATCAATACAATGGCTCTCGAAAACGAGGATAGACGAAATGTATTCCAAGTATCCAATGGTAAAAAGTGAGTGAAACTTGAAATTTTATGTCAGTAAAAGCAAGAATTTTAATAGTGTTTGCATGCATTAGCATGCACACCCTATTAAAATTCTTGGTGGTGCTGTGTCCAAGTGGATATTTAAATGTGTATCCTTTGATATTTGCATTTTTTATATTAGCTATAAAATTTAGGTATGATACACATGACAGAAGAAAAACTATTTTTAAAGAAAGCCATGGACCAGGTCAATAACTTGAGAAATATGAGGGTTATTGTATCTTTTTTAAATTTCAGGTATTGGAAACTCCAATGGAGTAACGCTACACAATAAAACAACATTAAGGGGGTGACCCCTGTTTTAAGAAGTGTGAAGGCTATCTCACTTCCTGTTAGAGGTATAAAGAAAAGTTAGTTACCAAGTTGTAGAGCATTGTAAAATTAGTACTAAGCACTTTTGTCCTCCTCCTCACAAAAGAGAAAAAGGGACCTTAAAATACTGTGTACAATCTAATCCCCCACCCCACTCTCAATCAAACATTTAGACTATGACAGAATATAATTGACTTTATTATACACAAAATACAAAATGTTCACTATAAGCAATAATGTGTTCTTGCTCACATGCAATAAGATGTGTTCACATGTTTTCTATTGTCTCTACATTTATACTATTACATGCAAATTAATAAAATTATACCTTTTAAAATCATTATTTAGAGGGTTATTTTGCAGCTTTCACTATGGAACAAAAATGCATTTATTTTATACATTTGTAGTTAACAAGTTAAAAAATTAGTATGCTGGTCTTGAGTGAGCTCATCTAATTTTTAAGACATGTGTATGAGTTATAATATAATGCAAGTGATGTCCATCAAGCTTTAAAAAAATACTTACTGGTCTGTAAAAAGTTTTGATTTTAAAAGCACAGATCTGTGGTATATTCATTAATTTGTTGTTTACCAAATGTATGTTTTATATATATTCAAATTATTATTCTCTAGTACCAGAAACTATTTCACAAATGTTATATATTTTTTAAAATATTGTATACTTTTCCAGAAATGTTGTGTTCCAAGCCTTAAACGGGCGTGAGCGAGATGAATGGATTGCTTCTATTCACAATATTGCCAAGGAGGGTGCAAATGTTCGAACATTAACTAGGCAGTGTTCAAGGGATAAAACATCTAGAGTAAGTAATTTTTATCACAAATTAAATTGCAGATATTTGTGGTAAAAGTTGTACATTTTATTTGTTGATTAAAAACAGATTGTTTACTTATGTACGGTTCTCCTCACCAGTTAGTGGTTTATCTATAAATGCTGCAGAGCTGCAGCAGCACTCCTCTTCCCTTAATTTATTTCATAAAAATACACTTTTATTTATTCATCACATTTGTACTATTTTTTCACACTGAGTCTGCATTGGATACAGATCGGAATGTTCATAAATAATTTTTTGGGTTTCAATTGAAGTGAGAAAATTGATTTCCTTATGCATGTCCAGCTGCAAAACATATAAATAAATCCTTGCCTCTAATAGATGGCTCAGTGTGCATGATCAGTGTGATGCATAGGAGTGAAGTGAATAAAGCATTGTTGTGTCTGTACCATTCTGCAAAGAATACAGACCCAGCTTATAAAAAGAATGCATTATTCGTATCTCATATGCTATTCTGTTTCTGTTGATTTTTTGTTTTTGAGTCAAATTGTTCATTTGTGTTACTTATATGCTTCTTTTGGAATAAATGACTATTTAACATTTGCTTATTTGGAAGAAAATTAAACAATGAGTGTGTTTTATTTGCAGAAAGTTGTTTTTTTTACAATTATCTTTGATAAGAAAATGACATCAAAACCAGTGCTGAACTTAAACATTGTTCAAGCACAGTCAAAATTTATGTTAAAAATCTTGTTTAGTTTAAGATACAATTCATTAACAGTGCTACCACATTCTCAACTAATGAGCTGCTACTTCTGTTTGCATATTTATATGTTGAAATTGATGTCATAAACAGCTTTCTAAAGAATCTAAATTTGTCACAAGTTATTGCTTTTGCATTAAAAGTTTTTTCATGCATACTACTTTTGCAATTTGAGAATTTCCATGTCTTACTTCTATATTTAGTTCTTTGTCAGTTACTTTAGCTATGTTATTACTTCAGTTTTTCTAGTTGGCCACTTTTGATGTGAATAACATCTATGGTTGGAGTATCTGTGGTAGAAATCAGAGTGTTATAAAAAAAAAATGTAAACATATTGAATGCTTATATCTCAATACTGTAAATATTTTATGCTTGTTTTGCCAAATATATGGTACCATGTACAAATATATAAACATAATTTCAATATTTTAATATTTTGGAAACTTTTATTTAAAAAAATAATTTTTTTTTTTTTGAGCAAGATTTTACTTCATTTATTTTCACATCCCAAATAATTTTCTTGCTGTAAAATATTTAACATTTAAATAATTTCTTATTTGTCATATGCAAAATTTAAAAATATTAGAAAAGGAGAGTTTTTGTTAAAAAAGATGAAATTAAAAAAATATTAAATGTTTATTATTTTTATTTGTTATTTATATATATATATATTTTTCTTGTCTTTTCAAATTAGCAAAATACTATTGAAAAGCTTCAGTCTGTGGCAAGTACAGAAGGGTAATTTATTTCAATTTATAAATGTTTTTATCTATTTAATTAAAAAAAAATTCTATGGTATTTTGGAGTGCAATCACAGTAAATTATTGATTTAAATATGCAAAAATATTAATTTCATACGTATAAATAAATGGAATCTGTCTCAGGTGTAATCATGCAAAACCCAAAGGTAATTTCATCTGAGGCTGATTTACAACTTATTTTGCTATAGCATATATTGATTTTAGGGATGTGAAAGAGTTTATATAAGCAGAATTTCATCTTGAACAAATTTTGTTTTGTTTAGATTTCACTCTATTGAAGTACGAGTACAATTGCCTGTTAGAGTATGTTTAAATTTCAGAATTTAAAGCCCAATGCTAAGCAAAAGATATGCTTGTGTTCTTATTTCTAAACATTTACTGTTTCACATTTTAAAGTCTAATTTTACTAAGATTTGTGGGCATGCTACATTTTCCTTTTTTCTGTATAGGTGTAACATCATTCAGTTTTATCACCCAAATGTAGAATAACCTTTTGTTTGTTTCTATATAGTATAGAATAATTTTTTGTTTATTTTTAATTTAAATTAAAAATTATTTTGCTTAGTTTTGAATATTGTGAATTTTGAAGTACTTTTATTTTTCATTTCAATAATTTAAATTTTAAGTTATTTTGTTTGCTTTTAAATAGTTTAAATTTTGAATATATTTGAGTGCGTTTCAAGTTTAAACAATTTCAAATATTGGGTATCTATGTAATTTTTACAATTATCCAATCACTCAACTATCAATTTTAAACAGGAAATATTTAGAAACATGAATGCTAATTTATCTTGTTTGACACAGGAGCTTCTTACTTCCAAGTGGAAGCGAACTCAGTCGAACAACTGTAACTAAACTTTAATGATTTTTCTGTATGGTGATAGGTGTAGAATGTAGACATACATGTGTATTTGCTATATTCAGATACTTTCCAAGTTTTAACTAATTTTTCTGCTACTTTTCAGACAAAATGTGAATCTAGTCTTTTTATTGCTACATATATAATCACAACATACATATTTGTTATATCTAACCCTGTAATGCTGTAATAATTATTTGTTTTAGCAATTTTTCTATCAATTATTTTATTATTACATACACAAAAAATGTTCAGAAAATTTTATTTCAACATTTACATGCACAAATACTTTTTTTTCTTATTTTTCTCTGTATATATAATACTTATATATATATATATATATATATATATATATATATACTTTTCTTGAAATTTGTATTATGAATTTCTTGGCTTATATTCTGCTTGTTTTCCAGTGACTCTTCCAAGTCAAATAACCCTCCAACCCCCCCATCTACTCCTATGGATAATCTATTGTTAGAGACACCCATTCAGTTTGATTTGTTTTCTCCTGCAGAAGACAGGGATAGATCTCGGTCCATGGATCCCCCTGAAGTGTTAGTACTTTGCTTAACTTCTGTTTGCATTGTTAGAATTCTGGAATATTAATATTTTCAACAAACTCAGTTGACTGGAAAACTTTTTTTTTATATTTTTTATACTATAGTTAATGTAATAAATATTATAATTTAAAGACTTTCATCTTTTGTTAGGTCTGCTGTAGACTCCAAATCACCAATTTCTGATGATATACCTGAAGGTTCAAATGTTATTCCATTTTGGGAAGTATTTGCTGTGAGATTTTTGGGAACCATGCAAGTTCAAAAAGATAGAGGTTGGTATTTCTACTTTTTTTTTGAAGAGCAATGAACAAATTAGAATTAACTTATTGGTTTTAATTAGATTTCTCACTAATTAGCAATCAAATTAGAATGCTACACCAGCAATCTGTTTAGAAATCGATTGGGACTGTTTCTGAAATGTTAACAGAATTATCCATGTTGAAGACCCAGACCATCCGACTCATCCAGAGGACTTGAGTATCTATTTGGATGGCCAGTGTCAAACCTTCACAAAATTTCAAATTTTAAAATTAGACTCAACAAAATCCCAAATTGAAACCCTTTATGAAATTAAAAAATGAAGTTATCATAAAACATAAAAATTAAAAGCAGACTATGTAAATTTCATTAATCATTTTAAATGTATCATTCACAAAATATGAATGCTGAAAATTTCAATAAAAAAATGCCACATTGAAAGCCAAACTAATGATTTGTCAAACATTTTTTCTTTGCTCTTTTTTTACTTTTCACAAACATGCCCCCCCCCCCCCCCCCCCCCCACACACACACACAAAAAAAAAAAAAATCTGATTCTGCAAAAAATAAGTGAGCACACCCTTGTTAATGTAAAATAATAAACTTACAAGAGATTTAAACTATCTGCAACTATTATAGATCTTAAATTACTCTTGACAGACATGGCAATTTTTGTAGTCTGCAGTTGCATATTATCATTTAAAAGTTAGTGTTTTTTTAATCCCTGTATTCTAATGCTTTATTCTAATTTTCAACATTGAATGTAATTAGATTTCTCTTGATTATAGGTGACTATCTTGTGTATCAAACAATACGTCACATTATAGCTGCAAGAGCCATTCACAATATTTTTAAGACAAATGAATCCCATATGGTCATTACCCACAGGACTCTTAAGTAAGAAACATAATAAGTTTTGTCTATTTATTATGAATACAAGTGCAGAGTAATTTTTTTATAATATATATATATATATATAGAGGGAGAGAGAGAGACAGATATATATATATTACACTTGACAGTCAGTAAAAACATATAATTTTTGTCCATTTATTATCATGCATATGCACTTATATTACATGTTAAATTTAGTGTTTTTTCACTAGTATTGCTTTATATGTCATTATTAAAATCGATTCAGACTATTTTTAGAAAGATCTTTTGTTATTTTTTTATTGCTAAACTGATTTACAAAGAGAAGAAACAATATTCATGAATTACAGTAAAATCATGTTTAATATTTTATTTGATTTTTAAATATATTCAGTAAAACTAAAATATATTTCATATTTTTAGAATTTTAGATCCATCTCATCAAGCTATTAGAGCTCTTTTTCCCTTAGAAGATGTTTCATTTTGGACAACTCACAAGGAAAATAATAGGTATATAGAGAAAATGTCTTTTTCTAGTGTTTATTTTAATTTAAGATTTATTAAGCATTGCTGTTAAAACTTCTTTACTCAAATATCTCCTTAGTTTAAAAGGTACATTGTTAGTTAAGTATAACACTTGTTTTGTAAAATACTGTCATTGGGTTTTCAGGATTAATGGATACCTGCCTTTTTTATGAAGTTCTGAAATCAAGTGCCCCTAGCTCACCAAACATCATAACAATGTTGAGATCAGTTTGACAATGCTTTTTCAGGGCTGAATTTTTCTTTTTTATTCAGATACACAAGAGATTCTATTAATGTGGCTATAGTGTATAGTAAGAAGGGACAACCTTTTTTTGAGTGAGTAGACTAGAATGTAATGTTTTAAACCCATGTTGGACTGGATGACATAATTTTTAAGCTATGGCAGGGAAATCTAATTTCTATGTATATTAATCAAAATATATGTCACTATTTAGTAAATGTTACTAATCAAAATATTTCTAAAACTCAGAAATTAGTAGTTTTTAGAAATATTTGGGCTGTTGTAATCATTTTTAGTTTTTCAATTTTCCATTTTTCAACTTTAATTCTTGTGGTGTACTGATTTCTCGCAATTCAACAACAAAAAAAGAAAGTATGGTCCTTTCCACTTTACTAAATCTATCACACAAATATATTGTTTACATATTGTACTTATATATTGAGCAATAACTGGTTAGTGAAACTAATAGCTCCACCCCATTTAATTAAATCAAGATCAGTCTGTATTATTTTCATGGTATATTAAACCATAAATGTATAAATATCAAAGTAAAAATTCTAATTTATATTATTAAAAACCATGAAAAATAGAAGAGATTACAATGAAAAATAGAGAGCATGTTATGAATTAATAATTATATAACATTCAAAAATGATTGTGGACTACAAAAAATGGTGCCATAGGGTATGAGTTGCCCATGTTTGGTATTTAGTCTTATTTTATATATTTTCTGCTGTCCTAAACTTTTAATACTTCAATAATTGAGATTTTACTGTATACTATGCAAGAAAGATCAATAATGCATAACGATTATGAAACACTTTTCAACTGCAATGTAATTTTATTTAAACATCTCTAAAATGCGATACATTCAGCAGTGATATTTTTAAAATTATCACAATACTACAATAATTTATTACATTTGAAAACTTCATCAAAAACAAATGAACTTTTTTCAAATAAAGTCATCGAAATATGAATCGCTTGGCTCTCTATATAAATGCAGTGAATATTTCATTCATAAATTTTTTCCCATTCCTTTCATTCAGCAATGATATAATAATTTATTATATTTGAAAACTTTATCGAAAACAAATGGACTTTATTCAAATGGTGTCATTGAAATATAAATTGAAAAGCAGTGAATATTTCATTCATAATCTTTTTTCCATTCCTTTCATTCAGCAGCGATACTTTTAAAATTATCACAATACTACAATCATTTATTTTACTTAAAAATTTAAAACCATGGAGGAAACTTCCTAACTCCATGTTTAAAACTTCATCGAAAAATGCAATTCTATAGAATCGTCTGCTTCTCTATGTAAAACCAATTAATGTTTCTTTCATATCAGCTATATTGCAAACTCCAGAGCTAAATAATTTTGCTTTAAAGAAATCCAGCAATTCTTATACACCTCATCATACAGCTTGATATGTTTACATTCTCCATATATGAAAATTAGGCTTTGTTGTAAAAATAATCAAAGTTTGATGATTATTTAGACTAAAAACTATTGTAATTGTGTTGGCGCAGTATATAGATCACAGAAAAAAAAAATAAAGCCATTTTAGGACAGATGCAGCACTGAATATAAATTAAAAAGAACTTTAAAAGTCACAATTTTGACACAAGATGGATGCCATATTTTATTTTGAAGTGGGTCACATGATCTCTTCATATATATTGGGTGCAATTATTATTTTTATTTAAAAAACTACCGAATATATTTTGCTGAAATTTTTTAAATATATTTTATGGGATAATTTGAATATTTCCTAAAATTTTTGAAGCAATTTGCGAATTTTAAATTCGCTTAAAAAATGTTTGAAAAATTAGGTCCCAAGGGTTCAATGTATTTCAATTTTTCAACCCGGTTTCAATCCAAAACTAATTGGGTGATATTATTCATTTACATTCCCATATGTCCTACAGACCGTCTCAACAACACACTAAAATGTCATTTTGATAAAGTCATTTTTATGGCAGCATGCTAATGGACAGACAGACAGATACAATGAACAAAATCATAAACACTTTTCAACTATGTTGTAAAGTGTTAAAAATAAAAAGTAAACATTTTAGGTATTGTCATTGTGCATTCATTTGTTCATTGTAAATATTCAAAACAAAAGTTATCCATTTTATGTATGCTGACTGTAAGATTATTATTGCATTTCAATATAATGCATTTTTTCTATTTTAGATTGCTCGGTTTTATTACAAGAACAAAATCAGATCCAGAAAGCAAGCCTTCTTTTCATTGTCATGTTTTTGAAGCCCAGCCATCTGCTGATGAGGTAATAATAATAATTAATTTCTAGAATATAAATTATTTTAATAACTTAGCTGTCCTATTAAGTACAATTTTAACCTCATTAATGAGAATTATGAGAACATCAAAAAATTGTTCATGTTAAAATATATAGTTTGTGTAATCTGAGAAAAATCAAAATATTTTATTTATAAACAAGGAGTGCAATTTTAATGCTCAAATTTCAGTGTTAAGAGATAGTTGTCTGCTTTATTATGTTCTAAATGTATGTTCTATATTTAGTTGTCTATAGATTGCTGTATATAATATGGATTGCTCTTGATAATATTGCGACAAAAATATTTACAGAATGCAGATTCAGTATTCTACAGATATAAATTATTTTTTTCATTGAAATACTGCAGCTACATAGCATATGCATTACTATACATACCAATAGTAGTGCACTTACATGCATTTAAGTGATTTCGGTGCTGTGAAAGCTATAAAGTGTTATCATTTTAAGTTATTTATATGACATTTTTTATTCACAATTTTCCTTTCTATGGAGGCTTGTTGAATTAATCTTAGTGATGATGTGGTGTCTTTCTTCCATTCAAACTACCACAGAACAGTATCAACACCCTTCAGATCTTCTGTTGTAGGAATATCTATACCGGAAGTTCGACCGAATCACTTCCAAAATGCACTTAGAAAACAGAAAGAGACACAAGGCGGGGCAATGGAAAAAAGAAAGGGAGATATGCTTACACCTGCATTATATCAGAATCTGCTGTATAACTGAGGACGTTATAAAAAGGGTTCACCTTACTAAACTTGCCTTGCACCTGAATTCAAATTCAAAACTGGGGGAAAGAGAGATTTGGCCCTTCTGCCAAAGTAGAAGCTTTCATGAACAATTTTCAAAATGAAACCAATTTTTATATATGTTATCTTAAAAAGTATAGCATACACATCCTGCTAATACTGTTGAGCCTGATTATTAATCCCATACCTTGTTACTCTCAATAAATAAGTGAACAATCACTAGACTAGAGCTGTTCAATTGATGATCTTGATGGTAGTCAGAAAAAGATGGTCATTGTCTACAAGTGGTAGTTATGGGGGAAGGGGTGCAACATTTAAAAGTCAGGTGATATTTTATTGTAATTAGTTTGAGCAGAAAGTAATAATTGAGATAATAATAAATAAACAAAATGAATGAGTCGCAACATGTCACCTGTAAATCATTATTTATATGTAATTAATCACATGCACATGAATGTTTGTTTATCTATTTCAGTAATGTTTTTATTTTTTTATACAATTACCTCTTGTAAAAGCTAAATGCATTTTTACTAAATGTTTAAAGGTGCCCAAATCTTCATCACTGATATGTTTAGTAATTTTATAGATTTCAATATAAAAAAGTGAAAAATGTTAATTTTGATGCAAATAAATTATAAATGTAGATTCTTCATATTATTTCAGCATCAGTGAAATTCTGTATAAAATATAACCTATTCAAACTGAAATTTTGATTAATGCAAAAAAATTTTATGGTTATAAAAATGAACATATGTCACAACAAAATTTGTGTAAGAGGGACATGTGCTTGTATCAGAATTATTTTGTAGTCACATATGATTCTTTCTAAGATAAATTTCACTTATAACATTTTAATTTTTGTCAGTTATATTTCTAAAGGATTTTTTAAAACAAATTATTTATAAACTTATTAACTTATATTCAGTGAGATTCAATTCTTAATTTTTGCATTTTCAGATTTGTACAGCTCTCTCCAAAGCTGCTAACATTGCTCTTTCAGCTTTATTAGTAAGTTTGTATTTTTTTTAAATATATCTATATGTATAACTTCTGTTACAAATATCAAGAGAACAAAAATTGTTCATATTTATATATTATTTTTGTTTCTTCAATAACCTAGTAGTTTTCTTTGTCAATGATTTAGAAACTAATATTTTATTATATAAAACTGATGGTTTGAGTTCCAATCAATAGAAAATTCAAAATTACAATTCTTATAATGTGTTTAATATGTCAATATTGTATTTAACATTTACTTGTTTAATTTGGAAATGGTGAATCTTGTTATTACAACTACCATCAAATCATCACTAAATGGGCATAAAAAATTTGAACATTAAGCCTGTCATACTGGTTAATTCTTATGACTCCCTGTCAAATTATAATTACTATATCATAATAATTACTATTACTCCTTAAAGACTCAACCTAAACCACCTAACAAAACATACATGTTCCACTAACCTTGAGACTCACTATATTTTAAATCAAGAATATTTTAATTTCTCCAAAGTGACAGGAATTATCAAATAAATTGAACTTTTACTTATTTGTTTTTATAAATTTATTTAAGAAACATGTAATATCTCGAGAACAGTTCTCGTTAGCCTTCTAAAGTTCGTATCATTCATTGTCTAATGAAAAATTACACAAGAAATGATTTTCTATGTAACATTATTGACAGTTCTAGTTTAGTTTGATTTTTTCAAAATTTTATTTGAAAATTGGGGTGCCTTCCAAACATTTGATTGTGTGTAAAATCAATAGGGTTCCAGTATTCACTGATATTAATAATTGTACCAAATTTCATTTAAAACACTCCATCTGTGTTGAGATGGAGTGTTTTAAATGAAATATTGGATGTAATATTAAATGAAATTTAAATGTAATATTTTCTCCATGAGATATTGCATCGATAGACTCACACACACACTAACATACATACACAGACATCACTTCAAAAATGTTCGATTCATATTCAGAAATACTTGAAATGTGCTCTACTGTCGAAAACTAATAAGTTTCAATATAATTTCCGACTATATAACTTTCTAATATAATTTTCAACCTCGTCACAAACATTATATAGAATTATGTATTAGGGAAAGTAAAGTGGGGGAATTAAATACCTTCCATTATACTGTTTTAAAATATGTTTTGTTAGTTTCATTTGTTTCTTTGAAAAAGGATGTAAACTATTATTTTTCGTCATTCATGAATTTTTTACTTATCTTGAGTTTGAAAACTTTATTGACACATTGTAATGTAGTGGTTTTCAAGGATGTTTGCTACAAAGGGATTAATAGCAAGTACAGAAATTGGTAATTTTGCATTCCACAAATTACATTTATTGCATTTTCCAAACATTACATTTAAATTCAATGTTCCATTTAACTAACCAATCCTGATATTTAGATCTCATTTACCAGTTTTCAAATATTCAAAATTTTAGTATACAAACTTATTGGTACACCAAAAGTGACATTGGAATGCAAATTGTGAAATCTTATTCAACATACCCTAAACCTAAAGCATGCATTCATGTATGTAAGGATCTACGTGGCAAGTTTTTGTTTGGCATATTGCAGCATTTTCTCACAAATTGAGAAAAGAAAAGAAATAACTTTCATTAAATAATTTTGTACACATGTGTGCATATGTATGCATATTTGTTTTTTTAATTCAGAATAAATATATATACAATTTATGTTTATAATTTCTTTTTTTTTATTTCCAGGAAAAAACTTTGAGTGAAACTGAGGTAAGTTTTATTTCTTGAATGATAATTCTTTTTATAATAATGGTGAACGAATTCGACAAGAGTATAATGCTTTGTGACCTCAGTCTTATTTCTTTTACTGCAATTTCTTGAAGATTACTTTTACAACAACTTTTACTTTTACAACAACCTATTCTAATACAATTTTTTAACCTATTCTGATGTTATTTTTTTTTCTTATACTTGACACAAATGATTATATTAATATATCATGAGCTATTTGAAATGCTAGTTTGTGTATTTATCATTAGGAAGTGACAGAATAGAAACATGTGTATGTGTGGAGTTAAGATGTTGTCAATACTTAAAAATGGTATAGAAATGTTAATAAAACTCAGAGTTTGCCCAAATGCATAATTGTGGTTTTGATACATAACAAAATACATATTTACTCCATAAAATTGGACCAGTGCATAAAAATACACATTAAAATGTTTAGCACTAAAGTGTTAATTTTTTTATTTTTTTTATTTCTGTACGGGTATTATATATTTTTACCCTATTATTTCCATTACTATATTCCATTGTGGAAAGTTTACTGTAATTCAATTTGCATTGATAGGTTAACAAATTTATTTTTCAAATTATAAAATGGTGTGCAGCTGTCTTCCTATAACATACATATGTGATACATTTTGTTACTAAATAATGCATATGCAATTTTATAGTTACTGTTTATCAACAAAAGTTATTTTTTTAAACAGAAATATATTTTATTGATATAGATAGTAAAAAAAATACTATTTATAAATAAAATATATTTGTATTTGTGAATAAAAGCCTTTGTTAGTAAAACAGTATAAAATGTAAGAGTATTAACTAGTTTCAAAGGCGAAATGAGCCTTTTTTCGGGTAAGAGAGGCAGAATAAAGCAGACAAACATCTGTAGACAGATGTTTTTATTATTATTATTATATTTAAGGGTATTGTAAAAAGGTATTGTGGTATTTTAATATTATAAGTAAAGCATTTACAATATTACCCTTAATTAAAAAAAATTCATTTTTTGAAAATTGTATCTTACATTTCAGTAAAGATGTAAAAATATCTTTATAAATATTATGTGTGCTAATCTGTGATAAAAGTGTTAAAATAATGGCACAATGTAGTCTGGAAATACAAATTAAACATTAATAAATGTAAGAGTTTATTGTTTTAAGTTGCAGTTCCATTTTTAACAATTCTTCTCCCTTCTATTTTAAAATTCACCAAAATTGGCTTTCTATTTTGAATGGGAGGTAATTGATTATCACAAATTTTTATAAAAAATATTTTAATTGGTTTCAGTGTATGCAAAAGTTTCTTCCTTCTTCAGTTTTTAAAAACTTCTGATTAATCAATTGCATCAAAGAGGTTTGCAATAATAACTGATCTTTTCAACATATAAAGTGTGTTCTTGTAGCTATAAGCCCCTGCTCATCATTATAATGTAATATTTGGTGTAAGCAAGCTCAATTAAGATTTAAAGCTACTATTTATCTATTATTATTATTATAACTATTTAATATTATGTAAAGCAAGAATATTTCATTACAGACTGAAGCTGGGGAAGCAAGTATACCAGACTGTAACTCTGTTCAAGATCTTAAACCTGAAACTCAAAATGCAAATCAAGAGAAACCAAAAGACACAGATCCAACAAGCAGTAAACTTGAAGCTGGAGATTGTAAATGACCCTAAGCACAAATATGAAACTAACCTTTATAGACATTTTGCTTTTTTCTTTCCTATGTGGCATTAAGTCATAATTGTCTCCATTTTATGCAGGGTATATGTTTTTGGGGATTTATATGGGAAATAATTTCCTATCGTTGGCATACCAAAGTCTCTCTCCTTTATTAATGAGTACATAATAAATAGTTTTTATAAATAATTTTATTTTTTTAATATTGAAAATACAGAAAGTATTTTATTCTATTCTATAAGTTTCATTTATTTTTGTAATGAATTGAGCCATTTTATGTATAGAACTTAAATTTTATATTTTGTTTTAAATGGATTTAGTTTATCAAATAATGTCATGATTTTAGTTCTAAAAGAATCTATAAGCAAAAGTAAAGCAGTCATTTCCAGGTTTGCTATTTGTTAATAATGTTATTTTATTCTTGTTGTTAACTATTAGAACTGTAATCCAAACCTATAAGTTAACAATCAAGTGAAAGTACAGCAAACAAATAACGAACATTTTTCAAAAGTTATGTATTGAAAGTTAATTTATTCTATATTTATATTTACAAATTAGTCTTCCAAGTAATGCTAAGGATTTTTTATGTTACAATAATGATCTATGCTATGAAATTTAATTTAATATAACTGTTACTTTTTATTTTTATAGAACTATTAACTTTTACGATTCATACATTTTGAATGTGAAATTTAAATAATAGTTATTAAAATTTTGTAAAAAATTAAATCACAAAAAGTTTCTTTGAAAGTTAATAGATATATAACACAAAAAGTTTAAAAAAAAATATTTAATAATCAGAATTTAAGGCAAGTATGTAAACAAATCCTGAATTTTTAAAACCATATTTATTTGTTGCATGATGCTTGTTCTATCCATCCACACTCAAAAGTGTGCAATCAGTGTGTTTTTATACTAAGAAAGAGCAAAAACAGGATTCCCTCTCCCCATTGCCATTTTGTTTTATCTTAGAAAACCGTTAATTTGTATCATATAATTATTTAAAAAGTCAAATATAAATGTAAATTATAAGAAATACAGCGATGAGTATAAATATTAGAACTTTCTCTTGTATAAAAAGTACTTAATATGAGCAGTTTAAATGATTTGAATATAAATAATTACAAAAATGCTAAAGCTTGAGTTATTTTTAAATATTTTAAAGATATTTAAAATAAAATAAAAAATCAGTTTTATATTTATCTCTGCATTACTTTCCTTGTGCTAGAGAAGAAAATTAAGAGCAAAAATTAAAATTTTTATTTATTATCCTGAGTAAGTATGGTTATAAAATTTTGGGAAAACATTTTAATTCCATAGGATTTAAAGAGAACAAAGCCAGTCTTTAATAACTTCCCTGAAATTTCTACACATTAGTTTTCTATGTTAAATCTACTGTTTTAAGACATTTATTCTTTGAGATCTCTATGTTATAAACAAAATACCCATATAAATTAAGCACAAAGTATAAAAAGGCTTTATCAGAATCATGCATTAAATCAGGCTAAATAAAGCTAGAAAGGAGTAATGTGCGAGTACTAAATCTGATGAATAAAATAAAAAAATGACATTATTTTATGTAAATCTGGAAGTGACTGTGATAATTTTAACTAATAACAATAAAGCTAGAACTTTTTTTGTAAAAACTTCTAAAAATATCCTAAATTGTGAAATTTAAAGAACTCTGCACTAGTCGATACTGAGCTTTTTTTTTTACTGTATTCCTCTGAAGATTAATTTGCTGGAATTTTATCATTTATGTGACATATATACTTATTTTATTTTGTTTGTCATAATTAATGATAGCAAGATATGATTTTATAAAAATTGTGTTGTAAGTTATTTTGTAAATGCGGGTACTTATGTGTTTTTACTTATTTGACAAACATATATCAGTGTGATTGCTTTTATGTGCCAAGTTACGAAATTTTTTTTTACGTATTATACTTTTAAAAACATATTAGAACCATATTTTTGAAAACAAAAATTATTTATCTACAAAGGGTATTTTGTAAATCCTAGAATGAAAATGGGTTTTTTCACATTTCGGGTTGCATATTTCAGGTGTTCTTAATCTCCAGCATAGCATGTTAGTATATATAATAATATTTTATTGGGAATTTTGTTTTGCCTGGTAATCTGATATTCTGTTAGAGGATAGAAAATGCTTGGTAAATGGATTGCACTATTTTGTTCATTTTTTGTATGTGTTATGCTTTTTGTAAATCTTCAGGTGGCCTAAGCAAAAACAAATAGCAAGTAAATTTCTCCAAAGTAGTGGTTTCCAATATTTATTGACCCAAATTTTATTTGCCCCCATGACTGTTCAAAGCTGTTTTATTATACACCCCCCTGTGTTTTTCAATTAAATAAATATTTTGTTATAAATTTAATTTCCTATATTTAAAAATGCACTTGAGAATGTTTAAAAGTCACACAGGAAATTTATCAGTTTTAAAGAACGAAGCATGTAATATTAGATCTTGAATTTCTTAGAACAGATACAAAAAAATTAGAAAATATAAATAAAATATGTATACAAATACAGATAAAGAAATTTTTAAAGGGGTAAATCATTGTTACAAGTGGTCCCAGAAAATGCTAATAATAATACTCAATTTGTTCTGGAGTGCACTCTTATAACCCTTTCGCGACGATCGGCACGCCCACGTGCCAGCTGCGAACTTGCATTCAAGGATGAACGGCACACACTCGGGCCGGAGAAAATTGTACCGCAAGCGGATAGTGGCACCTATACGTGCCACCACACGGAACGTTTTAATTTGTCTCTACTACTATATGGCGTTCCATGTTCGTGGAACTGACTCCAATGTATTTTGCAGAGGCATGACCTTGGCAGAAGAGGATCGAATGAATTATTTCTCCATTTGGAGCGGTGAAAATCATTTTGTAATATAAACAAACAGAGCAATTCTCGTAGCATCAACAATTTTATAATTGAGTTTCGGTTTTTATTTTTATTTCAGCGTTATGATTTCGTTGGTGAATCATAGGAATATAAGAGTGTATTTTTTTTTTGCTTGAGTTTTATAGGCAGTGAAATTATTCGTTTATTTTGGATAAAAGAATGGGAGCAACTAACGAGTCTTTTGTATTCAGATTTGTATGAAAATTATACATCAAATAGAACATAAATATTTCTTTTATTCCTGAAAAAAGTAGATTTTTGTGTTGAATAGGTGATTTTTAGTGAATTTTTTTCGAGAGTTAGGCTTAGCGCAAAAAATGCGCCGTCCTTTGGGACCAGTTCGGAAGCGAAGCGCTTCGTCTTTTGGGCCGCGACAGCTCCGGAATGCTGTCATCCCGAAAGGGATAATAGGCACTCTTTGTTGGGAACATCAACTATTGCCAAAGTAGCAGCCTGAAAAAAATCAATTAATCCATCATAGGGGGGAAATATACTTATCCAGATTTGGAAAATTTTTGTAAAACTGGGCCACTTGACAGAGTTAATGACAAAAATATGTATCAATGATTTTATATAATTAGAATTTAAATTTATTTTTAGTCCTTTTGTCTTTAAAAAAATGATGTAATTTGAAAAAATATGAATTTCTCCATGTTCACCATTAATGGAAGATTTCCACGTTATCCCAGGAGTACAGGCACCCTAGATTGTGAATTGCTGCTCTCAATAGAACACTTTATGTAATCTGAGTTGCAAATCTCAATTTGTGAGTTTATTTTTAATGATCACATAGTTAACAACTTTTTCTAATTTGTTCCTCCATATGTGTTTATAAAATATACATGTAGAATTGGGTTTTGTATTAGTGTACAATTTAAAACTTATTTCTGTGAATTATTATTTTTTAAGTTATAAATTCACTTAAGTGCTTTCTTATAAGTGCACTAATACAAATACACCATATACCCTTAACCTGGTATGAATAGAGCCTAAATCATCGTTATTTATTTATTTATTTTATTTTCACTTTTGACACTTCCTATATCGGGAGTTTGCTTTTTCAGTGGCAATAAATATGTTATTTAGAAAGAAAAATATATTAATTACAAGGATGATATATATGTTAGTGTCTAGGGGTCTAGTACCTAGCTATACATATTAATGCTGAGAGATGAGCAAAATCATAAGTTAAGTTCATCTTGGATCAGCCTTTGTAGTTCAGTAGCCAGGGCCACCCATACAAATTGTGAGCCCCTCCCTACAAATTTAAAACAAGCCTCCCTCCATATTTGATTTTCCCCTTTTTGTGAATTTTTCATGTCCTTACAAAAATTTTCTATCTTTACAAAAAGTTATTAGAAGCCCAGGCTAAGAGTGACGCTGCAGTGGCACAAAAGCAGTTCATGACACCGAAAATATGCATGTTTTGGAATGTCGTGGAATTGAAAGAAAATCATACTGCCATAGATTAAAAAAAAAGATTGAGAACACCTTCTATAAAACCATGATTATTCCCATGCATAGATTCGGAAAGATAACTGGATAGATATCACAACATTGAAAAATCGTGACCTCTCTAGCAGACGATTGATTTTGAGGTACTGGGCATATAATTCCTCATTAGAATATATTGAATGTATAAGGATCAGAGTTTATACTTTTTTCAATTTTCACTTATTTCAAAAGCCAAATACATCGAAATGAAATGGTATTTAAATTTTAGTAAATATGGCTTCATTTAAAAAAAAATTAATACTAAAATAAGAATGCTATACTATGGCACAATTCACTCAATACATCCAGTCACAATTTTTCATCTGCTTTGGCAGCTACAATTTTAAATAGCACTTACAATGGTGCATTATCCTTTCAGTTTCTTTTTTTAAATCTATGTTCCTATTTTAAATAGAAACAAATTCCAAACATTGAAATTCTTTAACTGTGTGTGTGGTATTGCAGTAGTGATCAAATTATTATGGTAAAGCTTTTTTTCCCGTTTTGTGTTAATTTAAAAAATAAAGATTTTACTGATGAACAATTTTTATTACAGCAAGAAGTACATCTCAACCATAAATTTTGACAGATATAGAGGGTGCTCTGGTCTGTAATTTTACAGCCACATTGATTACACTGAATATTGTTAAAATGGAGATGTTCGCTGTGTAATGCATGTTTGAACAAAAGATGTTTATATTTGCCTTAGATCATTTAAATTTTTAATGAACTTGTAGTTTTTGCATATACACGATATTAATAAGTGATTTAAAAGAACTATTATACATATTAATAAGTGGTTTAAAACAACTATTATTTATGCAATACATATTTGTGTTTAATTTCAGCCTCAAAGATGACATTGTTTTAAGTCTGCATGATAATAAAAATATTTAAAAATAAAGAAATTGAGTTTATAAAGTATTATATGCTCAATTTTCAAGAATTATCATAAAAATAATTAACTTTACCCTAATAATTTGGCAAATACTGTACAGTTACATTGTAATACTATGAAAAATTGATGTTTTCATTTCCATTGATATATTCACTATACTTCATGAGGCTACTTATTTTTATACAAATTTTAAACCTTGAATGCTAAGCTATATCACAAGGTATCTTTAAGTTGCACAAAAGCTCTCTCAGACTTTTCTTTGCTCAGTTTTCATTAAAATCTCATTTAGAAAACATTCATATTTCAAATATCAATATTTATAGCTGTATCTATATTATGTACAAATTATTACTTTTAAATAAGGCATGTCTGATAAATTAATTCTGCCCATAATTGAAAATCTATTAAAACCAAGATGGATTTAGTGTAAATCCTAATTATACATCTATTAGCTATAAATTTAATTAATTTTTAATGATTGTTAGTGACTTTAAAAATTTTATGCACAATATTGATTATTTTTATTTATTTATTGTAATATTTACAGTAGAGTCCCCAGAAAAGAATTCTGGTGTAGGAATGACTAAATATTTTGTTTTTTATTTCACCATGATATATCATATTTTCAAAATTCGATGGGTTCCTGGGGGAGGGTTATGACACCAAATCTCCCCTCTTTCTTGGCGATGCCACTGAATGTTTGTAATTCCACTCGAGTAATTTATGCAGAATAGTTATACTGCAAGAAATAGTTTTACATATATGTATTAATAAAATGTTTGGTATATGATCCTCAATTGTCCAAAATTGTCTTTCAATTGACCTTTCCATTCTCAGAATATATTTTTTTGATAAAAGTTATTCAAATTTAAAGTCAAACTGTAAGAAACAATAATTGACCAGTGATTCTCACTTTTAATTTTAATTGAAAACATATTTTGTTGATAAATTATTGATATATTTATTAAACCCACATACAATCAAAAGATTCAAGCGTAGCAAATGGATTTTCTAAGAAAATTAGTTTTCTGTGACATGGTCTATCCTTCTTTTTCTTATTTTATTAGATAATTTAGTTGAAATGGAGAGTTTTGACACTAATATATCACACCTTACCCCCAATATGATTGATAGATAAGGGGGTATAACAATTGATGGCTCCCCAAATGCCATGGACATATAAATATACTTTCTAAAGTTGTTACATTCATGACACACACACACACACATATATATATATATATATATATATATATATATATATAATGTGTCATAAATAATATAAATAATCATCAAACCCTCACAATAGAATTGAGACTCAGATAGCAGGATTATGAAGAAGTATAAAAAATAAAAGCTCTTTCTCATTTTTGTACAAATATTATATTCAGAAATAATGGTATAGGTTTCTTTGTTTGTTTTTCTCAAATTGTCTATCATCCGACATTTTTAATTAAAATCAATCTTATAATTTTACTGAGGTTGGTTAATGAAGCAAAATAGAAATCGAACTAATTTTCAACTTCATGTATATTTTATATGCTTTAACTTTACAGAAGCATTATTGAAGTTGATATCAATTAAATCTTGGGATAGTTTTAAACAAATCTTAATATTCTATTGTTGACCTAAACTTTCATTGAATACTATGTATGCTGAAAAAATTTGAATATAATGGAAATTGATATATAATGGAAGGTTTAGAACAGAAATGCACTAATTCTAAAAATGTGACATTATAAATTAATCATAGGATGGCATAGCAAGAAACAGTTATTTTTCATATGTTGCTAAGTGGCAATAGTGTTAAGAAATTTTAAAGAATTTGTACATTTTCTTACTCATCACATGCTTCACTTTTCCAATGTTTATTTATGGAAAAAGTTTTAAGGCTCCAACTTCGTTACAGCTTATGTAATATTATCCTGATATTGTTTGACAGGTATAGATGTTAAAAATATGAAGATGTTGCAACGACTATAACTACTGCTTTTGAAAATACACATTTTTTGTACTTTCAAAATTATTAAATTTCAAATTAAAAAAAGACTCTAAACTTCTTTGGCAACTGTTCTTAATGAACTTACATTTAACTTACATGACTAAGATCATTGTAAAGCATTGTGCTGTTCTAAATCTTGAGGATCCAAAAAAACCCTGATGAGACTATTTCCTTTCAAATTTAATTTTTTTATCATGACAATATTTCTAATACTCTGCAAACCACCCCAAATTATTAATTATCTTCTATACTGAAAATATTTTTTAAAATTATCCAGACTTAGGATATTTCTCATATATTATGTTAAAACTTAAAAGTTAGATCTGTGCCAACCTCCTAAATTATCAAACCCAAATGTGTACCAAAATGCCCCATTAAGAGCTTAGATTAATTTAACATATAAAAAAAAAAATCTTAAAATTCCCCCTGGTGATGACTGATTTAATGTCAAAAGGCGATGATAAATTCATATACTAGAGATCAAATGTGCTCTATGTGCCAATATGTGACACCCTACAGCCATGCATTTCTTATTCTTCCTTGATAGAAGCAGTGAAGTTTATTGAATTATTTTTATTTTTTGTCAGAAACATAGATTTTGCTTGCATCTGGGCAAGTGTGACACAACAAATGCTAATTGTATTTAGCTATTGGATTTAATTCTAAATTAGAAAAATTTCAAATCTAGAAGAGTCAGGAAATTTTGCTTTATTTCTGTAGCCCTGTTACCCTGTTTAATAAACTACTTAGGAACATTATTTATATAAAATTATCTTTTGCTCCTGCTATCCATCTCCTTGTGGACTAAAGTTGGGGTTGCACAATAGACCTCTGGTCGCAGCACTTGGTCCTTGGTACCACCCTTCTCATTTCCATTCTATACAAAATGCAAGTACAGCAAAAGCTGATTGAAACAAATGTTATATTAAGTAAAAATTATTTTGGTCCTGTTGGAAGCAATAAGCACTTAAAAATTGTATGAAATGGAAACAAGTTCAAGATGGAAAATGTTTCTGGTCTCTTGCAGTACCACTTTAAACAAACTAAAAATCTAACTTGTTAACCAAATTTCTTAAAAAGCACAACTCTCTTTTAGATTGTGTGCTTGGGGGGGGGGGGGGGGGACAATTTAAGAAGGAAGTCTGCAGATCAAATAAGTTAGGCCCTAACCAATTTTTTCCATAGTAAAACACGAAAAAGAAAATTGAGGCAGAAGGAAAAATAGTTTCATAAAATATATTTTTCTCAATTGCTGTGTTATAGTGTTTTCCATTTCTGCTTTAAGCCCTCCAATTAAAAATATTTATTATATTTAACACAACTGATAACTAAAAACTGCAGTTTAATCTGCTTCATTTTATATTATACATACCTTTTATATTTTTTGCCTGTTTAATTATTTTAACAGCAGTGAATAGTTTTAGATTTTACTGGCATAGGAAACAATTTTAGAAATTAGTGCTTTGAATGTAAAGTTTGTCTTCATAAAAGTGCTGTGATAATATAGTTAGAAGTTTTCAAAAGCACACTTTTAGCTAATTTATTTTTTCTTTCTGTTATATTAACAAGCATATATACATAGTTACTGAATAATTTGAAAAAAATAACATGTTTAAATATTTAATATAAGTTCTTCCATGTAATTGTTTCCGAAATTAAATAACAAGTTTTTAAATGGTTGTTAATATATATGTTAATGTTTAACTGTGTGCATATGTGATGAGAAATATAAAATGATTGTGTAAGCTATAATGCATCAAAAATGCTATGATAGCGTAGCATTTTTACGTGGCTAACAGTTTACTTTAATATTCTCAATGTGTATAATATAAACATATAATAACTAAAAAGTGGCATTTAATGCACTAGAAATATATGTATATATATTTATCCAAGTTACAAGAATGAAACTTTTTATGAAGGTAATTTTAAATAATATAAAGAAAAATCATTTGTCATTTTTATAGATGGGTATAAGCTAAAGCAACAAAACTGACTTCATGCTTTCCCTTCATGGTAAGGCAAAATATTTTTTGAAGTATGTGAACAAATATAAAATGCAAATGTATAATATACATTAATGACACATAAGAGAAGGCTTTATATATTCTAATCGTCCAGCCAGTATCACTTGAGTTTATTTTGTCTTTAAAGTACTAATTCTCAATCTTTTTTTGTCACAACCCACTTTAGCTGAGTAATCGGTATCTTGTCCCACCTGCATCAACTGAAAGTGTTTAATAAAAATATATACGAGGGTCATTCTAAAAGTAAAGAACATTTGTTTCTCTAGATATTTTTATTTAAGATAATGAAACAAAACTTATTTTACAACACATATGATACCTTAGCTATTTTTCTACATAGTCGCCATACAAATTTAAACATTTGTCATAGAGTATCACCAGCTTTTCTATGCCTTCTGCATACTCTGTTACCGCCAAGTTGTTGAACCGTCATTAATGTCCTCTTTCAGTTCATTGTCACCTGGCACACCCTTTTCTGTAGCCCAAATCACCACTAACAATTTCATAAAGAACTATTCTTGAAATTTCAGGAAAGAACGAACTGAGTCCATCTATAGTGAAACGTCTATCCTGTTGAATATTTTCCTCAATCCTTGATTGGAGTTCGTCAGTCACAACTGAGCGTTGGCCTGAGCGTTCTTCATCATGAATATTCGTTCACCCGCCATTAAACATGATGCACCATTTACGAACTGAAGCTTCATTCATCACATTACCATAAACCTCAGTTATCTGTCTATAAATTTCGATAGGGCGGACTTTTTTCGCATTAAAAAAACATATTACACTACGAACCTCACACTTGGCGGGATCTTTAATTTTGTCACACATTTCAAAGTCACACTATAAACAGTAAATGACCGTTGCGGCTCACTATTAGCGTCAGACTGGCACGAAGGAATGGGAAGGTCCATGATGTGGCGGTGGGGGGAGAACTGCACTGCTCATGAGACCAAAACGTTCTTTACTTTTAGAATGGCCCTCGTATTAATCATCTAATATTCTTTACTTTTTGACATTCATGACATACAAAAACATTTTTGTTTTAAGTATTTTTTTTTCCTTTAAAATTAAGATCACGAAAACTTTCCCAAATATTAAAATATTTTAATAATATAATTTTTTAATAAATATTAATCTGCTTTTTCATTTTCAAGTCATAATTAATTTTAAAATAATTTTTTTTCTAAGTTTAACGCTTGTTGAAACATATAAATTGTCAATTTAAATTTAAAATGGTAGAAAATTCTTCATGCTGTATTTAGTATAGAATATAAAATTGGACATAATTTCTTCACACACATATTTCATCATTAATCACTTTCACAAGAAAATAACATCCCGTAATTGAAGGCTAATTTCAAATATGCATTTCATTTATGTAATTATCTTAAATCTTAATTCCAGATATACTGAATTTTTAATCAAAATTTTTAAAGTAGAATACTTTTAAAAAAATTTAATATAGGACAAACAGTTTTAGATTTGTTCACAGACAACACTTTTAGAAACACTGCTATAAAGGATGGTTATTTTTCTTTCATTAATAGTAGTTAGAATTTTTGTGAAAGAACTAAAAGAACATGCTTTTATCGCATAATTTGATTCTGCTAAAATACAGAACTTTTTATAAATTTATTAGCAATATCAGGTTTCACTATGTTTTCAAGTTTTGCATCAAGCAATGAAATATAAACTCTATGAGCATCTTGAATTTATCAAAAAAAGTTGTTTAACTGACTGTAAAATCAGACTATGATAAGTAGCAAAATTAAAGTTAGTCATATTAACTGGTTTTTAAATGAAAACTAGCTTTTTTCATCAGGGCACGAGACAGTAGTTACTCTAAGCAAACACAAACTGGCTGCCCATAAAACTATCTTATTTTTGTTTGCGAGTCCACCATTTTGTTTAGACCAACATTTTCTAAACTTTCAACATTTACATTCAACTTTCTAAACATTGTTTTTATATATATTTATATATATCCCTTTTTAGGCATTAGTCTTATACCCTTTTTATGCATTAATCTTATATACTTCTTTTCCCCTTACATGCATTAGTCTCATATATATACCCTTTTCAAGC
This sequence comes from Amaurobius ferox, assembly GCA_951213105.1. Lineage (NCBI taxonomy): Eukaryota > Metazoa > Arthropoda > Arachnida > Araneae > Amaurobiidae > Amaurobius > Amaurobius ferox. The sequence continues at coordinate 95,474,454 of OX578146.1, forward strand.
ATTTAATCTTATACTCCTTTTGAGGCATTGATCGTATGTATGCATGCTTGCTTTGTATCAATGTATGCTTTTCCAGTTTTTAAAAATTTAGTCATTTATAAAGCTATTAAAAATTCAGTTATGTATTCTCTTGAACCCTTTTATACAACATTAGATGCATGCAAAAGGCACTTAAGGAAACGCTGTAATTGAAATGTGGTGAAAGGTTTCACTAGTAGAATAAGTAAGCTCATATCCTGAAAAAATTTGATGGTAATTTTATATTACACTCGAAAATTAAAGAGCTTCGTTAGTAACAGCTTAAACAGTTGATTTAAAGCATTAATAGGTTTTGGCGCAAAAAAATCTCCTACAGTCCATAATTTTAATCTACTGTTTATGCTGTTACTAATAAAGCTTTTTAATTTCAGATTACTTTAGACAGCAGTTTGAGCAAATTTTATATTATAGCTTTATCCTCAATTAAGTTGAAAAATCAAAAAATAAATAGACGATTCTGCTTACAGATGTTTATAACACATTTTTTTATTTGTTTTAAAACTACACTCTAAAAAAAAAATAAAGGATGACTAGTTAAAAATGTGCGAGAAACACAAATTTTGAAATGTTTTTTTGTTACAATACTTATTTAAAAGAAATAGAAAGTCAAATTTGCTTCAATTAAAGTTTAAAAGTCACTTAATTGTACATTTTATTGCTAACATTATTTTATTAGATATTTAAAAAATAAATAAATAAATACAAATTGTACATGTATTCAAATTGACTAATATTGGAAGTCAAAATACAAACACCTGCTTCTTAAAAACCTTTATATATAATTCTATTATTGAGCTATAAAATTGAAGTTTGAGAAAAATGTAACATTACATAGCTCTTTTTGCTTGAAAAGAAAGTATTGTTTTTATTGTTAAGTATTGTTTTTATTTTTAATATATATGGCTAATATATATGGCATAAAAATAAAAGTTTTGATTAAATTGATCTAATGCAAGTGAAATTTAAAGTTCCATGTAATAATATATTATACTGCACTAGTAATGAAAATACAATCTGATTACATAATTGTTTCAAGTTTAGAATATTTTCTCGAGTTTTGAAGTTAATTTTTGTAGAACATAACAGTTTACTAGAAAACTAAATGCAATATACATTAGTCATTAACATTTAGAAATGTAGCAAACTACACTTTACATGAGAGAAACACAGTGCAATAAAAAGTTGATGCATTATAGCTTAAAATTTTGCAAATATTCTATGTAAATTTTGATACATTTACACTAAAAATTTTAGGCTGCTCAATTGTGTGTTTTTGTGTGAAATATATCAAAGTATTATGCATGTATTTTTGCTTTGACGTGATGTTAAAATATTGTGTTGCAAGTTTTCACTAATAGATTATTACATTATACATTGATGTGAACCATGTAAATAGTGTAATTGATACTTTGTATTTATCTTTAGCTGTAAGCAAAATGTGAAGTTCTGTCTTAGCTTTGTACTAGTTTAGTCTTTCTGTGAAACAAAATTTGAGCACATTTGATATATTCAAATTAAATATGTCATTCTATTTTGTACAGTTAAAAAAGTTTAATTTGTTTTGTGGAATAAATTGTGCAACAATGTCCTGACAATAGTAATTTGACTTTTATTTATATGAAAATTCATGGGTAACTTTCTTTGGAGATCCACTTCAATTTTGTCAGTTATGTATTAATTCAAATAATTTTTCATTTTATCCCAATTATGCATACATGTATTACAGTAGAAATGGTTGAATTGTGTCCTAAGATTCAATAACAAGTCTTTTGTGTGCTACATTAAAAATATTTTCGATGTCCTGGAATATATTAAATTGACAAATCAAAGTAAGAGCAAATACCTCTTCTGAGATTTTGCTTTTCTCGATCAGTCTAGCTTTGGTTTTGCTGTTAGGCTACCTATTATTTTGTGTAAGAAATCTGATTTATTGCCCCCACTAAGAAAATATCTTACTGGCGGCTCCAATTGAAAGTTATACCTCTGAAAGGTGCGACTGTTTTACATATAGCAATTAACTTACTTAAAACGGCAACACGTCTAAAGATAAAAAATACAAATATTAAAACTTTTAAAATAAAATTAAGTTTATTTACAAATCATAAGACGTTAGAATATATATACAGAAATTTCCTTTGCACTTTCGTGCATATAAACGATGATATTCCTCTGATGTGACTTAAGGGAAAGAACTAGTTTCAACAAGGGGTTGCTGAAATTTTTTTGATGATATGGAAAATTTTTTGTTTCAATGTATTAATTTAATGTTAAGCTGAAATTTAGCACTAAGATTGTCAAACATTTTGCATATTCTTGCATAAAATAAATGCTTTTTTAAAAATGCATACTTAATTATAATTTTTAACCTTTTATTTTATTTACATTGTAGTATGGGGTCTCCTAAATAAAACAATACTTTAGTTGGGTTGCATCACCAAAAAGGTTGTGCATTACTTCTCTGACATTTGTTTCTAAGCCCTGGATCATGAAACAGTTTTAGTCAATGCTAAATATACATATATTTGGTTACAAACAGATGTTTCAAAGGCATTTAGGAGAAAATGTTTGAAACTACTGCCCTAGAAAGGTATGTTTAAAAGTTTAATTTAATGTCATACATAGTATTTTTTAATTCATACTATTTCCAGCTTATGATCAATAAATTTCCGAAAGTTCATATATGAAGATGTTTCGTATCAGTACCAATTTTTTAGAATCTAGTCTTATTGGTTCAAATACAAACATGAATAAATGTGAATATGTTAATATGGATATGATTAGTCAGCCAATTCATTAACGCTAGACAGTGGTACATCCTTGGTTTTATTTTGAGGGAGGAAAGATATTAAAAATCTTGAAAATTTTCAGCAATATAAAGTGATAAAGCATTGAAATTATATTCATTATTGAGAAAATGTAGTTAAGAAAATGAGAACTGTATCAGTAATGAAAGTTAACACTTTCACTACTGATGTCCCTAGACACTGAGTTTCTCATACATTCATATTCCATATTCCATAGTATTTAGTTCCACTTGTATCATCAAAAAGAAAAAAAAAAGATTCATCTTTTTCAGTTTTTATACCCAAGTTATTTTAAAATATTTCATAAAATTTTAAGTTTCCTTTTTAAAGTTGGCAACAGTTAAGTGCTCTCAATAAATTGGTTATTAACTTATCTGTCTTGATACCATTATTAACATCAAAATAGTATAGTTCATATTATTAATTTTCCTCATATACTATACACCATCTTCATTGTTCTGAGAACTATCATTGTTTTCCCATGGTAAATAATGCTATGAAAATTTTTAAATTTGAATAATTTGAGTTACTAAAATTTTATCTAGTTCTAGTTTTTTTAATTCAAATTGAAAATTGTTTAAAGTATAGTTAGTTCTCAGGGTTCCAAGCAGGGTTAGAAATTCATAACAGAAAGTCAGGCATCAATGGCACCTAACCATTTTTCCTCTGTTGCCAAAATGTTCTACTTTGGTACAATTTTGAAATTATTGTTTATGTTATGCAATTCACAAAATAAATCGCTTTTTATTAGCAGACCCAGCTTTGATCCACTGTGCGGACACATGCAATCTATGTGTGTTAGTTATATTGTTAGATGAAAAAATAAACAGTTAATAAGTCCGAATTTGTATTATACATGCAAAAGAAAAAAAAAGGAGTTGAAAAGTTAGGTGCCGAAAATGATGAATGGGTCTAAAATCTCTCATCAAAAAGAAATTTATAAGTGCAAAATACAAATAACAACTGCTTCGAACCCTGGTTTCAAAATTATTTAGTTAATTTTAGTAATATGGAAGTTCTATCAAGTTAAATTTGAAGATAGAGATATCCACTTTTTAATTATATTAGTAACTAAAAAGCAAAAATAATGTGAATAACACAGCATGTAAAAAATAACAATATCAAGTGGTTTTGAAGGCAAAAAATAGCTTGCTACAGGAAAAAAAACAGTAACCAACCACATCAGCAAATCAAGACGGTGTCTGTTAAAGACAGATGAAGCATTAATGAAGTTTTTACTTTATAGTTAATTTTAACAGCAGTTTAAGTGATTTAATTTATATATTAGTGATCTTTAATAAATTCTGCAATTGCAAATCTTTAATTTTTACTATGACTATTCTATTACAACTATTTTACATCAACTATGACAATATTAAGAGTTTCATATAATTAGATAATTTAATATTGTTCAAATAGTGGTTATAACAATAAGTATTTCCTGAAGTTTACAATTTGAAATCTTGGTTGTTGAGTATTTATAGTTAATTTATCTATTCAGTTTTTGACATAAATATTATAAACCTTATAAGCTTACATTCTTTCTGCCAAAACCTAAAATATTTAAAATGAATTGATAATTTATTTTAGCAATGGGCTCATCTTGTATTGGTATTATTTTGTTACAATGCAAGTTTGAAAATGAGTATATGAAACTGAACAATTTTTATTGAATCATGTACAAAAATAAATATAAAGTATTTAACTGCTGATTCCAATAAATTTACAACAGTTTATAAAAATAATTTTAATGAAAATATGAAATGCATTTACAAGAATTTACATTTTTTACATCTTTTGATTAATTTTTATTCTAATCAGCAAATTAATAAATTATAATGTATAACAATAATATGTTAACATTTTTATATATAAATTTAGTAAACAAGAAATAATTGAATTTTTGTGTTCCAATACTAATTTAATTTCAAAATTTGTGCCTTGTATTCAATTTTACTGAATAAATTCTACAAGTTTCTCCATTTTATTTATTTAAATTCCTGATATGTTACCATATATATTAGTTTCATTGAAAGTTAAGATTAGACTCATTTAAGAACATAGCTTATTAAAATTCTACTCCAAATTTATTCATTAGTATTATCAGAACAGTTTTATTCTTATTTAAGGTTGTCACCTTTTAAATGTAAAATATAGGAAATTCCTGATATGTTACCATATATATTAGTTTCATTGAAAGTTAAGATTAGACTAATTTAAGAACATAGCTTATTAAAATTCTACTCCAAATTTATTCATTAGTATTATCAGAACAGTTTTATTCTTATTTAAGGTTGTCACCTTTTAAATGTAAAATATAGGGGCACTGATAAGTATGTTCTCAAGATCTCTGAAATGGAACATAACTTAATACAGGGATTTTCAAAACATATAAATCTACCTCTCAGCAATTCTACCTCTTTCTTCAAACCAAACATTGTTCATAATAGAAAAATCACTTTTAGAGGTGCCTGGCAAATAGAAAATATAATCCATAACTCAGTTTAGATTTGGTGTTAAAATATTTTTATCCTTGGAATTCTTAAAAAGCTGAATCCATTTCTTTCACAGTTTATTTTCATAATTTTCAACGTGTCACATATCATAATTTTTTTTGTCTGTCAATGAGCATGGTAGACGAAAATGGAATGTACCAACAAATGAAATGATATATGTATACTAAATTACAAACAAACAAAAAATGAGACAGAAATGACAAATCCTCCAAGACTTGTGGAAGCAAAACAGGATGTATGGTAAGCCTAAATATAAGACAACTTGCAAAGAAGCACAGAACAATATTGCAAAGAAGCACAGAAAAATTATCTTTTAATTGTCTTTAAAGTTTGAATATAATTTTAGAATTTTTAATGTTATTATTTTCATATGAACACAGAAAAATAAATTTAACAGAAAATATTGGCATAATTTGAATTTTATTAGCTTTTTAATGTTATTATTTTATTTTATAATTTTTATTCTTTAAAAAACTCCAGAAAAGTTATTTTAATTTTTTTTTTCAAATTATGCTTTTAAAATTTTATTTTTCTAGACAGAATGGAAATTGGTTTGTTTAATTTGATATAGCATTAACAAAGAGGCCCTAAAATATTGCTGCCCGTGAGCCTCAAAATTCTCAATCCAGCACTGGCATTCAACACTTTGCTTTAATTATTCACTTTTGTTTATTGTGTGCATTAAGTTTGGGTATATATGTATTTTACCATTTACGTTAAAAAATAATTTTTCTTTCATTCTTTTGTTTTGTAATACTTAAATGCAAAAAACAATGAATACACATGATATGTTAGCTATTCTCACACAATTCACAAAGCTATTCATCCAGCTCATTAATTCATTATTCAATTCAAACACTTTTGCTTCAGCTATTTTTTAGTTTGTCTATCATCTCCATGAACTTATGGCGAGATTCTAAACTTTTGACACCAATTACATCCAAATCATCTTCTGTTAAATACTGAAATGTCTCCAAGTCAATCTAAATCAATAAAAATATGTCATTATAAATGTATTCAATAAAGGAATATTTAACAAACAAACTTATATAGTTTGTATAATTTAGTTACTTCAATGAAATTTTCAATAACTTATTATAGTTTATAGTTGTGTTACATTTATCAATATATAGTCAGTGGTTTCGTAACTTTTTTCCTGTTAGAGTAGAAAATACCAAATTTGTATAGCCTACTGGTGAAAATTTTCAAGGTTTAAAGATCTGGGATGCACCTTTTGTTGCTAGCATTCAAAATTGAATTCATGTGTGCAATGATTTAGTAAAGGTTTTCTCTCTATTTTTACTTTTATAATAAAATACAGCATTAGAATTAAAAAGAGAGAAACATTTTATCATTTTAGGTAAGGATCCTCAATAAGAATTTTTAATTGTTCCGAGAAACTCAGATATATGATTTTTAAAGTTCATATAAATTAACCAGAGTGTGACTCAACTCGACTTTCTCATACCAGAATCCATTTTTCAGTTGTAGCTTGTTTTTTGTTTGTTTTTAATTTTACAAGAAACATTTTGAAAAATCAATATTGTGGGTCCAAATGATTACAATTATAATGTGTTACACTTCACTTTAAAGGGTTTTAAAAAATATTTCGATTGATACCATACTTGGCACTGTACCCCAGAAGGGGGTTAACTTGTTTTCCTAGCTTTGTCATCCCATGTTGAAATATGCTCTTGCAATTCGAGGATTTCTTTCTGTTCTTTCTTGCTTCTAGGAAGCAAATATGGATCTATATCCAAACATCCTACATGCAATTTTCTGTATACCTCTCTCAAGGCCATACATTCATATTTGTTAACTATATCACGGCTGAATGCATTACCACATCGGAGTTTATTCCATCCAAGATGGTGACAAACAATCATGACATACGGGCAAATAATAAATAGATAGACCTAATATATACTCATTGATCTTTCCTTACAAAGTTATTGAGGTGCTTAAAAACTTTCTTAGAAACCCTGTATGCAAATTAAAAGGCATAAATATTTTTTAAAATATAAAAATAAAAATATCTTACTTCTTGGTTCCTAAAATTTTGTGCATACTTTATAAGTGAACCTTGATGGAGTAAGGCAGTTAAACCTAAAATAAAAATGTTTGTACATTCTGTATTAGCCATTCTACTTAATCATAATTAACACAGTTACATAATTTAATTAATATAAATAAGGTAAGCCAATAACCAGCTTTGCAAATAAATGATAATCTATGGAGTTATTTACCTCCAGCTATAGGTTCAACAGTACTGTCATTTTTAGGTTTTGAATCCTGTAAGAAAATATAAATAAAAATTAAAAAGATTATATTTTGTGTACTGAGCATCACGAATACCAAATGTAAAGATCCATGCAATCTATTCACCTAGACATTATCACAGCTATTAAGCAATAGGCTGAAACTTACAGAATCTATCTATAGAAACATTCCTAAAGCTATAACCACACTCTCACTGCAGATACCACCATCTGTGGACATATGTTACACTTTTTGGGATGCTTCAAAATGGAATAGCTAATACTTGCAGTATAAGAAAACTTGCTATTTGCTGCAATTTTGCATTTCACAAAATGTTTAACCTAGAGAATTTCATTAGCATCAGTTTTTATCAAAGTGATTTCTTACCTCCCCGCCAATCTTGTTTTTTTTTTTACTCATTTTTAAATGTGGTATACATCTTATCCATGTACACAAACCTTTATGAAAGTACGATGCTGTTAGGAGAGAATGTCTTTCCCCTAATGATCTGAAATATTTTAAAGTGAACATTACAGAAATTCAATTATTTTCTCCCTCTTTTTGGTGATTCTTATTTGTATCATTCATGCATTAACCTATATTCAAAATCATATGTTTGTATAAAATTTCTGTAGTTTGGGCACTCAAAAATAGGTTTTCATTTTAAAATTTCTTTTTATTCACAATCGAATCTAAAATTCTTCCATTACAAGAAATTTTCTCTATGCACCTCATTTAAGAGAAAGTACATGTGATTATTGTTGAATCAATGGTTTCATTTCTGCTGGAGAGCTTATGTTTTCTTTCGCTGCACTTTCCTGTGACAAGGCAACAGGTCATGAAGAATCTGTCCGAGATCACCATTTTTTGCATGAAGGTTCGCTTTTGTCCAGTTTTGAGACAAACTGTTGGCAGGCATTTTTGAACCTTCGATAACTTCCCTCAAAGTCTTGAAAATTTTAATAAAAACAATTACTGGCATTAAGTACAAGCAAATGAGGCAGACATTGCTTGTCAACAATGTAGGAAAATGTTGCTTGCGGCAACAGCATTTTACCAGCCTTGAAATGAGTGTCTCCAGAATTTTGAAGTTCCGTAAAACATTCTTGGCTGATGCTGGAGGTGTACCATATGTGCTGCTAAGTTTGTAATGAGGGACATATGAACCCTTTTATGCCAGTGTATGTCGATATCTTTTGGCCATGATTAAAAATTTTACATTATACAAAGTAGCATTTTCTAAATTGTTTGATCATTTTAATTCCTTAGCAGAATGGGCCACTCTCATAATATGTTAAAAGCTGTATTTTACTTAATTCAGCAACTTGTTTTCTGTATTAATCCTGCCAGCTCTTTTCGAGGCCACTTTGGGCTGGACTTGGAGTTAGGAAACCTATGTTGTGAGATATGATCTAAACTACAGGTGTGACTCTGATACTTGATGACTCCATTCTAATTCATGACACAAAAGCTTTGAATAAAGTCCTTCAAAATATATATACCTGGAAAATGTTCACTTCAAGTCCAGACTTTTGAATATTTTTTATTGCGGTCCAAGTGGATCGATTCTCCTTTGAAAGATGATCGAACTGCAACTGGTGGAGCTGAATGGAGTTCTCAGTTATTTCCTGATCAGTGACTTATTTATAAAGTACATCAGCAGCGTTTTCATACCTTGTATTCATTGCTTCTGTTTGGCCTTATTAGGAGTTATCTTCAATTAAAATATGCTTATTTCATATGCCTGAGAGGATTTTATCATATGATCTAAATCGATATTTGGTATAAGAATTCATTATTTTGGAAAATCTGCATTGCTCCATCATCTTAATTGAAATTAAATTCTAATCAATTATTCAAATTTTGTATCTATAAAGCTATATTTGATATTTTATATCTCCCTCTTTTTCTGACCATACCATACCTGCCAACCTGGGAAAATTGTAATGTGTAAAATTTTGCGAGAATGACATTTATAATGATTTTTTTTAAACTACATGTTCAAACGACATTTCTAATGAATTTAACTATGTACAAGTACCTGCATTAAAAAAATACTGTATTAAATATCAGACATAGTACTGGTAGAATATGAAAATTCAGGACACCAATTTTATAAAGTTTCAGGACAATAAATTATAAAACAAAAATATATAAAGGTTTTATCCGGTGAGAATTACTTTATAATGAAAACAAATATTTATATTTGGCAAAACACAGGTTTTCACTAAGGAGAATAACAAATATTGATCTTTAATTTCAAAAAAATAAATAAATAAATAAAAATATATATATATAGCACTGAATTATATTCCTGCCAAGATGGTTTCCTTTTTATTTGCCTAAATCATTGCTTTAATACCACTTTTTGGAAAATATCCCTTCACAGAGTTCATATCCATTTTTTAAATAGAAAAATTTATATTATGCAAATATAATTAAAAAATTAACCCTAATAATTAGCCATAATACGAAAATAAGCCAGTTTAGTCGATCTAATATGCAACATTTAAATGATGGAGATGGATGGAAAAAGATACTAACGTACTCTTGGCAATTCACGCGAAGTAACTGAATTGCGCAATCGCACTGTTTATGCGAAAATAATTATGAAATTAACCGTAATAATTAATCAGAATATAAAAATAAGCTAGTTTAGTCAATCAAAAATGCAATATAGAAGATTGAGATGGATAGAAAAAGATACTATTGTACTCTCGGCGATTCATGAGAACAAACTGAGTTGCACAATCGCAGTATTTATACGAAATTAATGAACAAAATAACATTTTAGCGATTAATGCTGAATTAGACAACCTGTGAAGAAGTATATTTATTACTTTCATAAAATAAGCTATCGAGATCTTAATTTACATTACACGCGGCCGTAAATCTCCATTAATTTGATTGGCATTACCCTGCATTTTATTATGGATTTACTACGATCCCGGGTATGGTATATATCAGTGCTAAAAAAGCAGAAAATCTACGTTTCTGAGGAATTATACCATGTCTGGTTAATTGATAAATTTCAAACAAAAAAAGCCGGAGAATTTCGCCGGAGATTGATTTCCTAGTAATGTTAAACATTTCAAATAAATGCGAAATGCGTAAAATATAGCAATATATGCATAAAAGCGTAAAGAGCAGTTAAAATGCGTAAATTTTACGCATAATGCGTAAAAGTTGGCATGTATGCCATACGGTTAAACTTTAATTTTGTGGATCATTATTTTGTGTATAGTCCAGTGGTTAGAAAATTATATTTTATTATTTGTTGGTTTATTTTAAATGTTTTTATATGAATAAAAATGGTTTTACTAACCCATTTAAATGAAATTCTTGGAATATATTTTGGTGTAAATTAAAAAAGTTAAAAATTGAAGATGATGTCTGGTTGCTAAAGGTATGAAATTCTAGTCTTAATATTTAATTATTCAGTTAATTAATTTAATGTGCTGTTCCCTTGGTAGTCTATTCTCTGTTATTTATTTTACCAGACTGGAATTGTTTAACTTTTGGTTTCGAATCTGGATGGGTTATTGTTGTCAAAAATTTAATTATTTTCATTCTTTGTGGTTCAGTCCTTAAACCTTTAATAGCATCACCACAATATTCTGCTATGACTGTTTTTATCATCGGTCCTCAAAATCAAAGTGACAATATATTAGTAGACTATATCTTTTAAATCATTGCAATGTTATACAATAAACAAATCAAGTATAATTTCTTGCACCCATATCTAGAAAAATATTAACTTCTTTTGATTTTTTGTTTAAACTATGGCCTAAACATTTTCTTTTTCTTCCTTTAATTTTCTTATTGATTTTAACCAAAATATTTTGATTTATAGGTAAATATTTGGCACACAAAATAATAATATAGCGAACAATGTATTTTTATTTTCCATTTTTGTTTATTCATTATATATTTCTATTTAACAAATTGAAAATATATAAATCTTTTAATACTGCAGTTAAACATTTTCCCCAGAGTTTATTTGCATAAATAAATTAAACACATACAGGTACAACAAATGAATTTATTCCTGAAAATTTGAAAAATGGAGTTGGTTCATCATGTATGTAAAACTTACTTGTTGATCATTAGTTTCTACTGCATATCTTTTCAAAGTTTCTTGATTTTGTAGAAGATTGGTAGCTACCAAAAAAAAAAAAACAATATATTGGCTAATCTGTATTTTTATATTTTAAACATATTACTTTTGCTCAATAAATTTATTTAAAAGAATAATTCATACTATTTACATTCCTGTCATTCATATTATGGTTTACTTTTAAATTTAATTTACCCACTCATATTACTGCAAGTACTTTATAATAACATATATTAACAGAGCAGAAAACAAAATATTAGAAATGGAAGAGTACTATCTGTGAATACTCGAATACTTCAAATACTAAAAAATATTCAAAATCTTGAATCCTAATTATCACTAGAAGAAAGTTAAATACCTCAAATATTGTGCCATTTAGCATCAGATTCTAGAATAAAAAGTTAGGAAACTCCAAAAGAAGGAATTCAAAAGTACCTAAAAGTTTGCTTCCACTAAATGAAAACAGTTTTGACTATGTACTAGAAAAAGCGCAGCCTTATCTTTGCCTGAAAAAACTGTTTTTGAACTATTTACTGAACTTGCTCTTAGCTTATAAAATTGCACCTCAAATTGGCTCTTACTAATAAGACTAACTTGCATAACTCAAACTTTAGAATTATGAGTCATTTATTGCAACTTTTTAATATTTGTAATTTTAATTTTAAAATGGTAAAAAAAAGCTGATGTCTCGCTCATATATACCACACACATTTATACTGTCATATTTGACTTGCAGCTTTTAAATAGCAAGTCAATTTAGTTTAAAAAGTACTGATTGATGCAACAATAACGAATAAGCCTGAGCTCTGATTTAATCATGCTGCCATCAACAGATTTTTTTAAGCACAGCTCTTCAGCACTTCTGGTTTAATTTATGACAAAGAAAAAGCAGACTAGATCTCCTGAACGTGTTCAAATGCTTCGTTTCTTAAACAAAAATCTACAGTAGATGTAAAACATTTACAATTATTCAGTTATTGTACTTAAGAGTTATCTAAAAGAAAAACTACAGTAAAATAATTAAAATATAAAATTAAAAGTTTCCTTACTATATTAATGTAGTTTTATTAACTTTTTATTCTTTTTATTTTACTTTATTAATTTATTCAATTTATTAATAATATTTAATAAATGTAAACATTATTTGTTAACAATTTGAAATAACTATTCAGGGAATTTTCAAAGTATTTGAAATTCAACATGTGGTTAATATTTGAATTCAAGTAGTGTTATTTGCCCATCTCTATAAAATATATTTAAGTATTTAGACAAAACAATATATTCCATGATATAGCTCAGGTTTTTGACATTTTTATACAATTATTTCATTCCTTCTTAGACATATTTGCAATCAGTGAAATATCTATAGATTTATTTTATTAAAGTTAATTTTACAATTAGCTATGTAGTACACCCTACATGTGCATTACATCAGTTTCTAATTCACAATAACAGAGCTCTATTTTGAAGAAATCTGGGTCCTTTTACGGTAACCTTTAGAAAATTAATCATTTAAAATACAGTCCCTACACAAAATTCTTAATGCACGGTCCGCGCTAGCCATTCGCCTACGCGCCAAATGCGAAAAGATTGTAAAACTGGCGATAAAAAAAATACTTTGGCAAAAAAAATGGCGAATGATTTTTTGGAAACTGTGAAAATTTCGTAAATATTTTTTGGGGAAGTAATATGCAATAAAAGTCCGATTTAATTTGGAATAAAAGTCCAATTCCAGACAAGTAGGCCTATGACATATGAGCATTGTCTCCCGTCTGTTTTGGGGATGCTCGTTCTCGTGTGACAAGCTCCAGGTATTCTTTAATTCCCAGCACGCTGCTCCTCAAAACGGACGGCAGACAGCGCATTCCCGTCTCTCAAGCGTTCTTGACCCACCGCGGCAATCAAAACATTATCTGGATTCTGTCCGTTATGTGAGCCGATTTTATTCGTTAACCCCGAATCGCACAACCGTTAACCCCTAACACGGTTATTAGATACTCTCCAATAAACAAAACAAACAAGAAAGATCAATCATGCTTAAAGCATTGATTATGAAACACTTTCCAACTTCAATGCAATTTTATTTAAACATGTCTAAAATGCAATACATTCCTCGGTAATATTTTAAAACTTATCACAATACTACATTAATTTATTATATTTGAAACCTTAAACCTTCATCGAAAAAAATTAACTTCATTGAAATGACGGCATTAAAGTATAAATTGCCTGGTTTAAACATCTCTAAAATGTGATACATTCCTCGGTAATAATTTTAGAATTATCATAATACTACGATAATTTATTATATTTGAAAACTTCATCGAAAACAACTGAAATTCATTCAAATGGCGTCATAGAAAAAATAACGCGCCTGGCTCTCTCTATAAAAGCAACATTTCATTCATAAATAATTCTCCCCTTCATGTCATTCATCACAATACTATAATAATTTATTTTATTTAAAAATTAAGACCATTGAGCTACAAGTAAGTAAACTTTATGCGTAAAACTTCATCGAAAAATATCGTCCGTCTCTTTCTAAAATCAATGAATATTTCATTCACATCAGCTAAGCAGACTCCATGGACTAAATGATTTTGTGTTAAAGAAATACAGCGATTCTAATACAACTCATTCTACATATTTTGCTGTTTACATTTTACATAGGTGAAAAATAGGCTTAATAGTAGAAATAATCAAATTTGGAAGAGCATTTAAACTGAAATATATTGTCATTGCGTTGTTTCAGTATGTAGATGCACAGAATTTAGGCAAAAATAAAGTAGTTTTAGGACGGATACAACACTCAATATGAATTAAAAAGAACTTTAAAAATCACGATTTTGACACAAGATGGATGCCATGTATCATTTTGAAGTGGGTCATGTGATCGTTTCATATCATGGTCACGTGATCGCTTCATATAAGAGGTGTTATTATTATTTTAATTTTTATTTAAAAAACAACTGAATATATTTCGCCGAATTTTTTTTTATATATTTTATGGAACAATTTGAATATTGCCTAAAATTTTCGCAGCAATTTGTGAATTTTAAATCCGCTTAAAAAATTCTTGAAAAATTAGGTCCCATAGGGCTCAATGTATTCCATTTTTTCAACCCGGGTTCAATCTAAAACTAATTGGGTGATAGTATTCATTTATATTCCCATAGGTCCTATAGACTGTCTGAACAACATACTAAAATTTCATTTTGATTAAGTCATTTTTACGGCAGTTATCGTGCTAACGGACAGACAGACAGACAGACAGACAGACAGAATGAACAAAGTCATAAACACTTTTCAACTTTGTTGTAAAGTGTTAAAAAACACTTTCAACTTAAAATCCTGCATTATAGTTTTAAACAATCCGTGTTACAGAATTATTTCTGAAAAGAGCCATTTTTTGTCGAAAACGATCAGCCGTAATCAGAGAAACAAATGATAAACATCGAACGAAAATGTATGTATATTTTTTGATAACGCGTATACAATGGTAGTCCAGAGCATCTGGAGGGCAGAGAAATTAAGAGTGTGCGATTGCGTAATTACTACCGCATTGTTTTAGGATCGATTGTCTTGCGGGAAAAAATAACTTTTAAACTTAGGATTTTTTTTTTTTTTTAGACTTCGCATATAAATTGACCCCCCTCCCCCCACTTTGAAGCGTTTTTATTTTTTTGTCACAAATTTCTCGACTTACACGAGTATATACGGTAAATAAAAAAGCATTTAATTTTTGTTAAAACCAACTGAAAAAAGGTCACTGCTGATTATTATCACAGATGCCAACTTGCGGTTTTCTGTTTTTGTCATAAGTTGAATCATTGTTTATCTTTTTGTTACGAATTTTTAAGCCTGCCTGGCTTGTTTTCATTTCATCTTCATCATCATCTTTGTGGTTTTTATACGATCCTTACGCCTGCCTGAATTTTAAAACTGACATAAAAATTTATCCCTTAGATAGTTTTGGTACCTAATTTTAAAGAAATATAATGATGATACTGCATATAAAAATATTATGGATGTAGCAAGAATTGGTTTCACATGTCCTATGACAACAACCATCATTGAAAGAGGATTTAGCAAACAGAACATAAATTTCATTAAGTAGTAACATCAGAGTAAAAAATATCAGTGACTTGATTCTTATAAATAGTGAAGGGCCAGATATGAAAGATTTTAACTTTAAGGCAGCTTTTGAAAATTGGTGTATAGTACAAAAATTCGACGATTGCCTGATTTATATGATAATGAAACTATGTGAATTATAAAATAAATTTGTCATTTTTGTAACTCATTGTGATCTTTCATTGGTAAATACAAGTTTAATTTACTAATAGCCTATTTAATGATTAAAAAAATGAAATCTACCTATCTTTATATCTTGTTTAGAATGAAATTAATATTATTAGCTGCATTATAGCTTAAAAGTAGAAATTTTTTCACCAATGACGATGATGGGGGCGCGGTAACCCATTGGTTAGCACGCTAGAGTTGCACTCGGTAGGCCCGAGTTCGATGCCAGCCACTGCCAAAAACTGCCGCTGTGTTCACGCGGAGTACAATTACGTTAAACATGTGGGTCCATAAGTCCTTCAGAGAGGTTGGTGGTAGGGGAAGGAGGGTACGGTCCCTGTGGATGCCTCCCTCACTGGGTTCTGGTCTAACTTGGGTGGCACTTCCCGGCCGTCCAAACAGTTACTTTACACCTTTCTGGTAGGTCGGACGGTCTGGGTCTCAACAACAACCAATGGCAATGATAACTTTGACTAATAATCATGTAATTTGGCTAATGATTTTTCAATTTGGCTAATTTGTTGGCTAACAGTTTGAAATTCCTAGCGCGGGCCCTGTTAATGTAAATTGTTTCTTTACAATACTTCAAATGTGAAAAAAAGACTCTTCACAAAAGTACGAACATGAAAAAAGAATCTTACACAAAATGCCAGATGGCTGGAAAAAATTAATATATTCTAAGAATAGACTCTTTATATAAATTTGATCGACCATCTAAATTGAACCATAAAATTTAAACACTAAACAAGTTCAATCAGTTCAAAATTACAACATTTAAAGTGAAAAGAAGTGAATTTGCTACAAATTTATTGTAACACTTTCAAATATTTTACAAAATTATTTCATTTTTTAGTTATTTATTTTTCTCAAATAAAATTTTGTCCCATAGAAATAGGATTGTAAAAAAGCATGGACAAACTCTTTTATAAAGTAAAAAAAAAAAATTTTCAGACTTAAAAACTTTTGAGTAATGATATAGATGCAAAAGAGTTAAAATGTGCATAAACTTTAAAATGTAATTGTATGCATCAAAGGACTCACCTGGAGTTCAAATACAGATTACACAAATTTAAGAAGCCACAAATATGAATGTTTAACTAATATTACATTAATATAGAAAGATGCTATGGAATCATTGTTCTGGAAAGAACACTTCTGAATTTTAAAACTAGCACTATTCCAACTGCACTACTCAGGCTTGAGATCTGACATTCTCCAGCAAAAAAATATCTCAACACCCAGCAATTAAAAAACTACAGAGAGAACAATCTTTTGGTAATCATTAAAAAAAACAATCTTAACAATCTGCAATTATTGCACACTATAAGTCAGTAACCTCAAATGATCTATAAATTAAAATAAAATTTTACAAGTGCAAGCAAGCAAACAATGCTTAGAAATAAATGCGAAACTCACCTTCTTTTGAAGTTTTCAAAATATTACAACAATCCTTTTTAGGAACCTATAAATAACAAAGATATTTTTCAAATATTTTAAACACAAATAGGTTCTAATTTAAAAGCAAAACTATATGAAATAGTCTTTATTGTATATTTATCATATTATTTTAATAGCTAAAACTTACAGTTGCTTGTGATAATATACTTGACTTTGGCACTATGGCTGGTTTTACAGTAAGCTCATCAATACCTTGTGAATCTAAGCTGTTTACAATAATAGAGAGATAAAATATATTCCATACCAAACATACTTTTTAACTCATAAAATCAAATCTGAAATTGTTATATTACCTTTCAGAAAACTCATTTATATTTTTTGGAACTTGATTGGGATGTTCTAAAAGAAAGAAAATGGATTAGAGTACAGAAATGTTTACATAGAAATCAAATTATACATAAGAAAATTAAACACAAATATAGCACCATTTTAAACAACAACTCAGCATTTTGAACTTCTATTTAAAAAATGTAACTGGTAAATATTTGAGAATTAAATTTCATTTTTTATCCAAATGTCATCAGAACTTAAATATAGAGATATGACTGAAGAAATATAAATTAGATATGATGCAATAATTTTGTAAAAGTAACATGAGAAAAAGGAAATTTAAAAGATCTTCCCCTCTAAAAACAAGAACAACATCGGGAACTTAAAGTTTGAAGAGTACAAATAGAAAAATGCAATTTAAAAGAAAAACACTACAAACAAAAATGTTAATATCATAATTTCCAGAAGAAAAGCCATAGTGTTTAAATATTCATCTTTATTGTGTATGGCATATGTTCTGGATGGGGATAGAGATTCCATCCTTCAGTATTACTTGGATAATATTAGGGACCTCGATAGCATAACCAATGGAGGTTTTGGAGGCCATAGCTCCACTTCAACCTAATGATAAACAATATAACCATCTCCCCCTTTCCGAGATTCTGGCAATGCATGTGATTGATCTAGATGGAAAACTAGTGTCTCAAATTTCTTAGGAAAAGAGTGGATTATCAATAGTAAGATAAAATATTCTTTTAATATATCAGTGTATATATCTTACATAATAAAAGAAAATATCTGTGTATCTGTCTGAGTGTGTCGTCTGCAGCAAAAAATTAAAGCTTTAAAAAGCTATAAAATTTAGTACTGAGATAGCTAAACTCCCAGAACATCATACCTTAGATTTCTTTTTAATTTAAAATAGTTTAAAAGTTATGATTTTAAAAGTCGAAACTCAGTTAAAATTTCACCATTTTAAAACAAATTTATTCCCGTAGATGATTTTTTGCACACAAGAGTGATGAACAGTGAACTAGTCAATTGTCTTCACAGGAACTGAGATTTAAAATGCAAAATTCTAATTTTCTGAATTTTAGAGATATCATTTTGATTCTTTTTTTTTTAAATATAGTTATTTCATATTATAAACATTATGTGAAAATGTTACTTGAATCAAACATAAACTTTTGAAAATAGCATTTAAAATTTTATTTGTACTTCTTTCGGTAAAAAAAATTTTTTTTTTACTCTTTAAATTTTTTTTAGAAAACTATGATTGAATACAAATTATGATTGGATACTTTGCACCACAATTTTTTATTTCTGTTTCAAAATGTTTTGTTAACTTAATATTCAATACATATCACTTAACTTTTCTTTATAAAACTATCAGTTGAATTCATAATGCGCCTTATCAATTTATTGTGTGCTTTTTACTAATTTAATCATATCTTAGCTTCCAATTATGCCGGAGCATTACTTTAAAGACTATACATTTTAGATTGAGCTAACAAAGGCTGTGTACCCAGACTGCATGTGCACTGCATGCTTATTTAACTACACAGTATGCAACGTGTATTTAGGCACTCATTTACAGCATATAGGTCTGCACAGCAAGTTATTACTTATTTATTTTATTTTAAGTAAATGTATCATTAAAGTGTCATTTGGTTTTCAAGAATTCGGTGTATGTTCGAGTGTAATTTCAATTAGAGGTTTGCATCTTACATCCCGGGTAATGCTAGGTATTCATATTAGTGCTTAATATTTTCCAACAAATAGGGATGCACGTTTTTCAATTTCACACATTTTTTTTTTGTACTACAGTAATTTTTCAAAATAAATAAAGAAACTTTGAAATACAAGTTATGTTTATTCGATTTTTTAAGACTCATTTGTTTCATTTAAGGTTAAGTTTTCACCCCAATTTCATCAATAGTCCAACCATAGACTTCACGTCAAAATATCAAATTATTTTACTAACTTGCTTGAAGGTACATAAATTAAACAAGATATCTGACAAGATTTAGATTCAAGTTAATCTATAAACTTGCCTGGTAGCACATAAATACATACTTGAATACACATATTTCCATTTATTCTGTTCAAAACTCATCAATCATTAAACATATTTAGAATCTCCAAGTTCATTTAACCTCCTAATTTTTTTTTTAAACAAAACAAAATATCTTGTGCTTGTGCACCAATATTTCACCAAGGAATAAGTAAACATGTTGAGCTGCAACACTCATAACATTTTAAATCTTACAGCTTTCCCAGTTTTAAACAGTTCTTTTACAGTTATAAACACTAAAGATTTGATACTGTTTGCAACATAATTTTTACACTACTGTATACATGCAACAAAGATATCATTTATGACTAAAACACAAAGCAAGAAATCTTCAGAAAAGTTTATAATGAATTATTCTCTTATCTACCTGAAAGATTTTTTCTTGTGTAACTCTTCAGAAGATTAGGAAATCGAAGAGAGTAGAAACTGGGCTATAGAAAATTAGATTCAACTCATGAGAATATTTTATGTATTTCAAAAAAAAAAAAAAAAAAAAAAAAAAAAAAAACCATCAAATTCAAAAGTAATAATTTAATATGAACACTCTTGTATACAAGAAGGGGAGTACGCAATTTCCCCATCTAATATTAACAAAGATATTCAAAACAAAAGTCCAAGACGCTTGCTTTCGGGGTTCCTGTGTCAGAGACACTCATCCCTACATCGAATATATGATGTCAGACCATTTGTGGATTAATAATAAATTGCAGGTGGTCGGCAATGTCGCTTCACTGCAGTGGGCGTGAAGTTTTTGATCAGCTTGAATTGCTGTATTGGT
Source organism: Amaurobius ferox (assembly GCA_951213105.1). NCBI lineage: Eukaryota > Metazoa > Arthropoda > Arachnida > Araneae > Amaurobiidae > Amaurobius > Amaurobius ferox. The sequence goes on from OX578146.1 coordinate 95,495,071, forward strand.
CTAGAAAATTGTCTTGGTTATGGTTGATGCCTGCTCGGCTGTAAAAGAAAGGGTGGGAAGGCCAAGAAATGTGCAAGAGTGAGTCACAATAAAAAATTTAGGCAGAAAAGTGCAGAAATTTGCAAGGGAAAACAAAGTTAAAATCAACAAAGGCTATAATCGGCCAAAGAATAAAACTAAAAATTAAGAATAAGAATTAAGAAATTTAAGTTTCAGAAAACAGGAATTAAACAAATAAATCAAGGAATTAAATTTAAGATTTAACGAAGATTTGTTAAGTACAAAACAGTAGCGATATATAAGGTCAGCAACGGAAAGAAGTATATTTGCAAGTACTGGGCTGGCATCATGGGTGCGGGCAAATGCTAGCTACCTGAAATCCTATTGGTCACCTCAGAATCCGTAGCTGGGACCACTTCCATTCACCGAAGTGGACATCTGTGGAGCCATCTACCAAAGCCAAGGGAGACCAAAATAAAAGTCATTATGCAATAATAGACCCAAACATTTTACTTCTCAAACTTTTTTGAACATTCACTTAGTGAAAAAATAATCACCACTGTGAATGACCAAAACATCCAAAAATGCAAGATGATTGTTGTTTTCCATTTCAAAAGCCAACTGGATAAAAGGATTCAAAATATCCAAAATGCTATCCACATCATCATGAGAATGATCCAGAAGAGCAAAGCTGTCATTAACATAATGGGTATAAAAAAAAACTGGATAATGGATAACAAACATTCAATTCAATAGAACAAATCTAATTGGAAGAAAATTTAGATAAATTTTAATGAATACGTATCTAATTGGAAGAAAATTTAGAAAAATTTTAATGAATACATTTAAGCAAGATAAATTAATTTTAATTCCTCAAATACAAATATTTAATTTTTATGATACACATTGTTTACAGTTTTACAAAAAAGAATAAAACATCAAATACCTTAGAAGATTTACTTTTAGAAGCTCTGTCTCTTTTAGGTGACATGGTTTTTACCAAATCAACTGAATGGGTATGGCATGGTAATGGTGGTAAATTGATGGCTTCAACTTCATGCTCTTTCAGTAAGTGGGCAAAACGCTAAAATTAAAATTTGTATTTATTTCCAACTGAGTTCGAAAACTGAATATATATTCTGAAAATATAAAATAAAATTGTGAAGCATTTGGTAAGAAAATAAATGGTACCTATGTATTAGCTCAAATGTGCTTAACCAATTTGCAAAATAGTTGTCATATTTGTATATTTCTTTATCTCCGAATCTGATACTGCAGGGTTCCCCACAAAATAAATGAAGTTTAGAAATACAGGGTGTCAATAATTCACAATTCTGTTGATTTGCTGATCTCAATGATGCCACAGAATATACATGACATTAATAAAAAGTGTATGTGAAAAGAATTAAATTTTTAAAATACATTTAATGACATTTCCAAATTTTACTTAATTTTTAAATGCTTTCGTTTATTTTAAATACTTATGAATTTTACACAAATAAAATGCTTTATGTACAAACAGATAACTTAAGTATTTAAATTTTAAAATGCTTCAGTTTATTTTCATATAAATATAAATATGTAAATTTTAAAATGTGTTGTTTACTTTCAAATAAATTAAATATTAAAATTTTGAATGTTTATTTACTTGGTATGAATGGCAACCAATATATTTGACCAATCGACTGACAATTTGATTACACGTTCAATGCATGCTTAGTCAGAGTCATTCCTTAATTCTTCCACTTTAAATTGTGCTTCGAGTGACTGTGGACCAATTTAGCCTCTCTCTTCTTAGTACAGAAATATATTTTTATTATTTTATTTTAAAACACACAAAAGAGACGATCACGCAATTAAAAGATCACAACTTAGTCCACAGGTTTTACATAAATCCAGAATTTATTCAAATTTGAATTATAACCATTTGTTGAATTTTTTAGTCTCCAGTGTTTTCGGAATCTAATCAGTCAATATATAAGATTTTTTTTTTTTTACACAAAAAATTTTAACCAGCAGATTTGTCAAACATTTCTGCCCACATCTAGAGCCCATTCAAATTCAAATTATAAGAAGTAATTTACATTTTCTTCAATATGGTTTTATTTCAATGTTTATCACCATTTCAAAAACTCTAGCATATTCTAAAACTCTATTTTACTATTTTCTTTTAAAAGACTAGCTAGAATAAATTATATAGTTTACTCATTCATTATTTGTTTTCAATATTTAAATTCATTTATGATTTGTTTATTAATATAACATCAAATTATTAATAATTTATTGATAACATATTTTTGGGGATACCTTTGATGTTCAATGGACATACTTCTAATTTTATATAAAAACATATTCTTGACAAAACAAAATTTATATTATTTAACACACATATTTATAAAATACAGTAGGTGCCACTTATTGTAATCATAGATAACAGAATCATTCAGCTATTATCGGACTGCAGAAGTCTTGTACAGTTGTATATAACAATCAATCATTGGTTATGATTGGTTCAGCAATTCGCTTGATCAAAATGCTCCAGACAGGCTATAAGATTTTTCTTTTTATTCTTGCACTATTAGCATGGTGTTTGACTCAGGTTGCTTGAAGCGACAGTTTTCCAGATGGGTCACAAAAGGAAGTTGACAGAGATAGGATGAAGAACATGAGGGAATGGAAATGTAATGTGGGGGAAATGCATTTGAAATTATTGTTCTTCATGCTGCTGAAAGATGCTCTGGGATCAAGGAGGGAATTTTAATTAAGCACCTGAACTGGTGGGGATACAATCAAAAAGAGAGAAGGATAGAAAAATAAAATGTCTGAATAGCAAATAATAGTCAAAAAACTTGTCCTGGGTTCTATAATGAATGATTGTTGCAAAAGGTAAAATTCCACTTGTGCAGGAATGCCATTCTGGGAATCGTATCTTTTACCTGGAAACAAATAGTTTGTCAGTTATTACTAAACCATGTGGCTACACAAAACATCTCTTATCAGTTGTTATTCTCCAGTTTGATGAATGCTTTCTTTTGGAAAACACTCATTCTCTTTTGAATACATTTGTAAATCATGGAGTTGATTCATTGATCCCAGTCTTAAAGATAAAATTGATCTGTTAAAACGTTATAGCCAACTGCTAAAAATGAATCAACAAAATGCATCCTAGAAGTATCACTATCAGAGAGGTCTCCTTATATTAAGATTAGTGGTACAGCACTGATTGGATAATATTTAGAAACACTACAAATATAAACAATTTATAAATGAACTTTTACGGGAAAAACTGTAAGCACTATCTTGATAAAGAATTTTCCTATCCCTTTAGAAGTATGTATTCATATGCTTTTAATACATTACCATTAAATTTGTTCCATTGCAATGATTTTAGAATTATTTATTTTTTATGTTTAATGTTATTATTTTGGTTAATGCTGTCAATTATTCAGAGATCAAATGTGATCATAATAAGTAGTGTCTACTGTACAAAAATTACCTGATTAGGAGCATAAAACTTCGAAATACTAAGGTATTTTCCTTCCAAAGTTTTTTCAGCACTACTATCATCAACAAAAACATCACTAAGAGTTTCATCAAAAATCTGTGAATCGGCTGAAGAGCTTGTGACAGATGACCTTGAAAACTGACGAAGATGACTAGATAGACCTCCAATCCACTCCTTAATAAAAAGTTTCATAAAATTTAGAAATCAAAGTACAAAAATATTGTTAAGTAATTTTATTACATTTTAAAGCATAAATTAATTTCCAATGTTACTATGGATATCCAAAAATAATGCTACATTTTTGTAATTTCAATCAGTATTTAGCATACATCAAATTTAGAATTCTTGTGTTTTTTTATCCAGATTTATGGCTGCATCCTTTCGGTGACTCCATACTGCTATCTACATATTGAAAAAATGATAATTTCTTCAATGAAAAGTATATTTAAATTTTATATTGAAGTTAAAAATTTTAAAATAATGTAGCAGTATAAAAGACACTTTGTAGTTATACATAGAATTTTTATTTTATATAGTAAATTTATTCCATTGATATTTTAACAATTTTCCTCCCACTGAATGGCAATATAAATTGATGGAATTTCTTCAATCATTCTACTAAATGAAAAGAAAAAAAAAACTAATTTTATACATTTTTTTTTAGTATAACAGTATACCATTGAAACCTATGACAAATTATTAAAACAAGAAAGATCATTCATGCATAAAGCATTGATTATGAAACACTTTCCAACTGCAATGCAATTTCATTTAAACATCTCTAAAATGCGATACATTCCTCGGTAATATTTTTTAAATTATCACAATACTACAATTTATTATATTTGAAAACTTCATCAAAAATAAATTAGCTTTATTCAAATAACGTCATCAAAATACAAATAGCCTGGCTCTCTATATAAAAGCAGTGAAAATGTCATTCATGAACCTTTTTCCATTCCTTTCATTCAGCGGTGATATTTTTAAAATTATCACAATATTACAATAATTTATTTTACTTAAAAACTTAAAATCATGGAGGTAAAAGTACTGTATAACTTCATGCTTAAATCTTCATCCAAAAAGGAAATAGAATCGTTTGCTTCTCTATGCAAAATCAATGAATGTTTCATTCATATCAACTATATTGCAGACCCCAAAGCTACATAATTTTGAGTTAAAGAAATTCAGCATTTCTTATACAACTCATCTTACATCTTGATTTGTTTGCATTCTCCGTGGAAATCAGGCTTTGTTGTAGAAATAATCAAAGTTTAATGATCATTTAAACTCACAAATATTGTAATTGCATTGTTGCAGTATACTATAGATGCACAGAAATTAAGCAAAAATAAAGCGGTTTTAGGATGGATACAATACTAAATATAAATTAAAAAGAACTTTAAAAATCACAATTTTGATACAAGATAGATGCCATATTTTATTTTGAAGTGGGTCATGTGATCTCTTTATATGATATGGGTGTAATTATTATTTTAATTTTTATTTAAAGAACTACCAAATATATTTTGCTGAAATTTTTTTTATATTTTTTATGGGATAATTTGTATATTTCCTAAAACTTTCAAGGTAATTTGTTAATTTTAAATTCGCTTAAAAAATGTTTGAAAAATTAGGTCCCATAGAGTTCAGTGTATTTCATTTTTTTAACCCGGGTTCAGTAACATACTAAAATTTCATTTTAATAAAGTAATTTTTATGGCAGTTATCGTGCTAATGGACACAGACAGATAGACAGAATAAACAAAGTCATAAACACTTTTCAACTATGTTGTAAAGTGTTAATAAATCACACGTAATGTAAATAAAGTAAAGCCAAGTAAGAGAAAATTGTTTTAATGAAGCAAATTACAAAAAATTGTATCTAGTACTAGCTCTTTACATAGTACATCTGTATATAAATTTAATTTTGATATTTGCATTTCTTCTTTAGTTATCATATCCATGGCTACACAAACACACACATTAGGGTGGTCTAAATATAAAAATAATTCAATACTCTCCTCTAAAGAAGCAAAAAATGAGTACCAAAGCACTATTCTATTTGTCACACTTTATTCTTGTATTATTGCAGTAAAATTTCAGCTTCCTGCTTCAAACCAAAGACAGTGCTCAAAATCCAGTGCATATTCATCATTATTTTCTGGAAACCATGTATACACTATACGGGGAAAAGTTCTTCAGTGTGAGTAAGTACACTTTCCCTTAAAAAAATTCAAGCACTTTTTAAGGAGTTCGAAGTACCATACAATTTTTCTTTTCAAGGATGTCAATCAACTCCTCATTATGAAATTATATGCATTTCTGGGAGGAAAAAATCACAGCAAAATAATGTTATTGTTTAATATTGAAGTTGCTGAGAAATTTTTTAGGAAAAAACAATGCTGGAATACTTAGAGAAATTTCCAGGGAAAGCAGAACTTCTTGGGGAAAAAAAAACACGTCACGAGTCTGTGGAACATTTTCATCCCTGCGTTTTTCAAGCACTTTTAAGGACTTAACAAAAAATTAACTAGAGTGTGGCTTAAATAAACTTTTTCATACAAAATTCATTTTTTTTTCTTCAAATTTTATAAAAAAAATTTGAAAAATTGGTATCGTGGGTCCAAATGATTACAGCTATAGCGTGTTACCCTTCACTTTTAAAGGCTTAAAAAAATCTTTCGATTAATATCATACTTAACAATATACTCCCCGAAGAGTAACTTGCCCCCCAAGGGAGCTAATGATGTCAAGAGCAAAATAAATTATATAGTGAATATTTTTTACAACAATGACTGAAACTCTGAAGTCTTGTGATCATTGTGCCATAAATAAACCTTTTATGCATGATTCTGTCAAAATTTGTCCTATGCAGCCAAGTTAAAAAAAATGCAAAACTTTGAAGTTTTCACGTTGAATGTTCTTTGAAGTTGAATTAAAAAAAATTCTATCTAGTTCTAGATTCTTTCATAACAAAGCTGGATATAAAATTTCATGAAAATCCATTAATATTTGTGGCTGCTATCGTAGCAGAGAGTTGAAAAATTTAAAAATCTTATTCCAAAACTGAATCAGGATAAGAGAAAAATGTCAATTACAAAGTTGTAGAGCATTATCTCATTAGTAGAAATCAACATAAAAAATTCAGGGAACATATTTATGGAAACAAATAAATACATGTCATACTTCAACCTAAACCCTTCTAAATGCATAGCCATTGATTATAAATAATTATAGTGCACTTTTCTTTTTTGAGTTCAAATTAGAATAAAATCGATAAAAATCGATAAAAATTTTCAGGGAATTAAATTTGAAGAAATACAAAATTCAAATTTTTATACGGCCCCCATACAAAAACATTTCCTATGAGTAAAATGTGCCCCATACACTAATAAGGTGATGTACAAAATTTCAGCATTTTATCATAAAAAGTCCCAGAAATATGTTTAATCAAAGTTGGTGAAGAGTTAATCACAAATTGAAATGTAAATGTTTACAGCAAGAGTACAAATGATGCAATGCAGAAATGCATCATAGGCAAATAATATCTGCCTCTTAATCTTTAATGGATCTTTGGCATGGATGGAAAACATTTTGAACAAGCTTTGTAATCTTTGTATAAAGTTATTATTTCTACACAGTGTAGATACTAATAAATAGCAAAATTATTATTTATTTATATAATCATTACTTTCTTTCATAACTTGTGTATGACCCCTGAAACGCGATCTGCCGACATGATTTTTTCCTTCCGAGAACGCATGTCAATGCATCGGAAAGTGGTTTAAGTCAGCATTTTTGTCTTTTCATATCTCTGGGACATTTTATGATAAAATGCTGAAATTTTGTACATCACCTTATTAGTGTATGGGGCACATTTTACTCATTGGAAATGTTTTTGTACGGGGGCCGTATAAAAATTTCAATTTTGTATTTCTTGAAATTTAATTCTTTTGAAAATTTTAATCGATTTCATAAAATTCTGTACCTTTTTTACACATTGTAATTTATTACACATGTCTAAGATCAATATAATAGAAGCCGAATAAAAGCCGAGGTCAATGTTTTTGGGACATCCTGTATATATATATATATATATTAATTATATAAATTAAAATAATAAATTAAAATAATAAATATATATATATATATATACAGTCGAACTTGGTTAATACAAGAAGGTAAGAATATGTAAAATTCCTCATATTAGCCATTATTTGTAAAATCCGTGAAAGGAAGAATAAATTTAAAATACACACACTGTAATAAAAATAATTTCTAGAATTAACTTGGGTAATTTTCTTAGTGCAAAATTAACTTTATGTCATTTAATAAACATAGAATTTTCAGTCTCACCTATATGAGGTTTATTGTTCTTACAGTGTAAATAAATGCACATATGGTCTCATTTCACTTAATTGCACTTTAACAGTTTTTGAAAAAATCAGTAAGTTTTGATTGTTTGGTTGGCATATTCATTTGTGCATCTCGTATATCTCGATGTAAAATGCCGAGAGCTATCAGCATGCTTTCATCATTTGGTCGCATCTCATAAAATCGCATTAAAGTGTCTAAGGTATTTTTAGCTTCAACGTAAGTTACAGGTGTTAATGTTTTGGCCAAATTTTCACTATCGCTGTCATCATTATTTGGTTGTTCTCGAGGATATCTTATAAAATTTCATCCACTGTTAAAAGTCCAGTTGTTTCAATTTCATTTATGACTCTGCGGACATTATTATCCGGAAATGTGCCAGCAATAATTACTATAGTTTGACAACTGGTATTCGATGAGACAGAAGTCTTTTCTTTTTTTTTTTCTTTTTTTTTTTCTAATTGGGATTTTCGTTTTCATCAAAAAGGAAAAAATCGCATTAAAGTGGTCAGATAGTTTTCTCATATTAGCCGAGATTTTACTTTTGTGCTCGTAAAAAGTGTGAAACTCTTAATGTAGTTAAATAGTGGACCAAACTTAACGTGCAGATTGCTTGTTTTAGCCGTGCTCATATTAAGTGAGTTCAATTGTATATATATATATATATTATGAATGTCATTTTAACTCTAATTCATATATTATATATCGATATGTTGATGACTTAATTTGTATTATCATTGAGGATTCCTATCACATTAATATTGATTTTTACCCCTCTAACCTGGAATTAATCTCTAATGAGCCTGGTTATGGTCAAACTGTAAATTATGTAGACCTAAATTTAGATACCTGCGATAATCATGTTATCACCAATCTATATGATAAAAAAGGTTCTTATAACTTCACTATTATTAAGCAGCTATCATATCGATCTTGTAATTCTATTCAATTATTTAGAAACATCATTTTAAACCAGCTTTTTCGAATACATCGATTTTCTGATCCTCAGTTTCACTTACTCCACATCAATAATCTTAAAAGCATTTGCCAAAATTACCTCTATCCGGAAGTATTTGTAAATAATATTATTAATAATTTCAAATGCACCACGTAATAATTTTACAAATGCATTATTTATCCTTGATTGGATAACTCTTTTTTGTGAATTTCACCCGTTCTTATCACCTACTTACCACTAGGCCTGAGTCTGATACTGCTTACTATTTTTTAAAGTCTTCATACACATTATTTTTCGTTCAAGTGTATTCATTCCAGTGTCTACTCACTTTGACGAAGAGATGTAAAATGTTCTGTCGAATGTTCGCATGCGAACATATAGACTCCCACGTGGTGGCTGTGCCTATGAAATAATATTTCTGTTTTTTATATTTCTGGTTTATAATTCCCTTGATTTTTATTATTTGTCCTTCCACTAACAGTAGACAGTTCCAATGGTGTCCATAGGTAAATACTATCGCCATTGTCAGAAACTGACAATGGCGATAGTATTTACCTATTCTATCGGTTTTAATTCGAATTGTATGGCTGTCCTGACGAGAATGCAATTTCGAACTAACCGTCGTTTCCTGTGTGGTTTCAGTTGATTGTTCTCCATATCGTGATCTTCAATCTTGAGCTATTTATTATTGCCTTTTCTCATTTTTGCCATGTTTGCTTTTTTTATTTTATATATATTTATATATATATATACCTTTTAATTATGATTTTTGTATACTCATTCTCCCCTCACCCCCTTTCCATTATAATGATAAGTTACCTTCTATTTTTATCCTTAGTCTTGGTCTATAGTTACTTATTTGTAGCAGATATGCTAGAGATGGGTTTATATATATATATATATATATATACTGTAATATTTTATTACTTTATACAAAAATAATAAAAGGATTTTTTTTTTTTATATTTGCTGTTTTTATAATTTAACTTTATAGAATTATATGCACAAAAACTTGGAAAACAATGCAAAAGTTAGGAGTCATTGAACATAGCATTCCAGTTTAAGTAGAAAATTTACACCATACCAGTATACTCTTATCACTATGTTTAAGAGTTTGGAAGGGTACCTTGCTTCGAAAACATTTCATATTTATACATATAATTTTGGACCATTCTAATACATATACTTACGGAGAGAGATAGACATAATTTAAAAAGTGTTTGAAATATGCTCAGGTCTTAATATGTATATTTCTATAAACACCTGGAATTGTTACAAGAAGGTAAAAATATAGTGCAACATAGAAGACCATAATCCAACACTAACATTATTATTCACCCAAGACAATTCTGGCAATTTAATCATCAACTCAAAATTTAAAAGCAAAGTTTATTTAGCTGTTTTCTTAATTAATATTGGCAATTATATGCAGCTTATACCATGCATGATTAAACAATAAGCATACCTTTAATCGAGCTTGAGAATCAGTTCTTGCAGATGTTCTTATTCACATGCAAATTCAAATTTAATATTAAATTTTTGGAGAAATTAAGACAAAAGCATACAAAACAACTAAAATATACAAAATCATAAAAAGATAAAACAAAAAATTATTGACTATATTAACTTTAAAAATACATTAACTTCATTCGAAAAAGGATGACTGTTCTGAATTTAAAAATACAAAATAGAAAATACAATTTTTGTATGTTCCTGTTTATGAATTAAGAAGTGAATGTTAACTTTTACCTCATAATCTAAAAATAAAATTTAATATCAAATTTATATTAATGCTAGTATAGTATTTAATAAAATAATTAATATTAAGGATTAATAGTTAATTTAGATAGATGGTATTAATATCAAATATAATATAAAACAGTTTATATAATTTTTACTATATTTGATGCTAACTATTAACTACTATTATACCAATACAGAAAATTTCTCAAATAAATTTAATTTTCATCTTTTCTTCCTCATTTATATTTCAGCTTAACAATTACTGCTGAAATTAACTTCTGTTATGGCAATAGCCTCACCTTGTTAAAAATGCAAATGCATTTCTAGTTAGAGTTCAGGTTACCTGATTGTATTTAAAATATAAACAATGTGAAAAGTTTTATTAGCTATATTGTTTCTAATATAATTCTCACCAATAAATTAAAAGTAAAATCACAGGGCAAATGTGAATTTTTTTATACTTTAAAGTGACAGGAATAACATGCAATACTTAAACTCAATCATGCCAAAAAATAGTTCTTATAAAGTATAGGTCACAACCCAAATTTTGGTAACATGTAAATATACATAAATGCATTTCTGAATACAAATGCCAGAATATTTAAACTGTGTATCGACAAAACTGTAAATACTGTGTATTCAAAACTGTAAATTATTAAAGAAATCAACTCAAAGTTAAACAAAAAATGGTGGTTGTAACAGTTAGACAAACTATGAAGAACAATGTAAAGAAATTTTTGACAACAATGCTAGTGTGTTAATCAGTCAAGTTTCAGTTATAAGCTTTTCTCTGTGTAAGTTAAATATATTTATTGGTTATAATGGCAATTTTTTAACATTGCTAACTTTTAAAGAAACCTTAATATCTAAAAAAAAAGGCACATACTACATCCTATTCAAGATTATTGACTTTTATAACATAAAGTCAATAATCTCGATCATAATCTAATTCAAAGTTGCATAGGATCCATCCCTTGCCTCAACAGCACTGCACTTATTTTCCATTTTATGGCATTGGACAGTCCAGTTTAAAAAAATTAGCTGACTGCAACTTTTCTGTAATGTATTTTTCTAAATTTATCACAAAATTAAACACCACAAAAAGAAGGAAGTGAACTGCTTGTTAAAATTATCAATTATTGTTATTTGAGTTATTCAAGGTAAAAGAGCATCCCCCAGACAGAAGAATGCTAGCAAACTATTACATGAAAATAGTATCCTGTGAAGAATATCACATTAAAACTTTCAACCTCTTTCCTTAATCTCAGAGTGCTCACATTTTCTTTTTCTTATTATTCACCCTCACTATTGCATTCAATAACTTAACATCTGTTGTTATGGAGGTATTTTCATAATGCTAAAACTACAAATGCATTCATAGTTGAAGCTTAGTTGCAAAAAATTTTAAATATAAACAATTAAAAAGCTTCTATGTAAACTAAAGATCTATCTAGCATCTTGTTTTCTAGTTACTACTGATAAATTAAAAGCTGAGTCATCTATATATAAAGAGCAGTATTCTAGAGTTCTACGTTGCGCATAGCATCAGATACTGAAAATAAAGCTGGATATTAAATTCATTTTTAACTTATTGACAATAATGGAGAATTCTGGAGCTTTGTGTTGCATATGACATCAGATATTGAAACTAAAGCTGGATATTGGACTCATTTTTAATTTATTTACAATAATGGATATTATAATGTCTCCTTTTGTGTTGTGGCTACACAGACAGTAATTAAGTGTTGTTTTTTATTATAGTATAAGATAGCCTATGAATAACGTATTTTTTTAATTATATACATTCAGAATGCCTGCAGGTCTCATTAGTTGGACATAATTATGAAACAGGTCATCGGATAACATTTTTTTTCTAATCTACCCATTTTTATCAATTGTTATGTACTTAACCAATGTAGTCACATGTCAAATGAAAGTGTCATCTAACAGAATTGGCAAGCAAGCATCAGTTTTAAGCACATTGATCAATATAATAAAAAGTACCAATAGCAACTTATAATATTACCATGGAAACTAAGGGATATTCCAATGATAGGATGGTGATACAATTGCATCTACTCAAATTCTAAAGAATTAGTTTAAAATTATAGGAGCAGATAGAGACAAAGTTTTCAGAAGGTTAATTTTATATATTAAAATGAATTCATAGCTACTAATATAATCGATAATTAATTCATTTTAACTCCATAATGCATTAATAACAGTAGTCTCCCATTAACAGAAAAATACCATCATTTTATATTAATAGTGGAAAACAGTGTGCATGCTTTCTTAAATTTGAACTTTTTCATTAAAAATATAATAGGTCACACAATATAGATATAAATAACTTTACATAAAAGGACCAGGAAAAGTTATAACATTCCAAAACACTCATGCTTAAATATTCTCATAGTAAACTATTCATGCAAAATAATTAAAATAGCTATTAGGAAAGTGTATAGTACTCATTTTTAACAGTATAGTTTAAATTATATTTTTAACTTATAAATAATCTATAAACATACTTTTCAACGGTTAAATGACTTCTTCTAATGGTGGAGCTTGGAGAGGACATGAAGTAATCCTGGGTTTCTAGCAGTTCTTCCGATGCAGAGTAAGAAGTCAATGTTTCAACAATATCTGTTTCAGAACTATCTGAAATTTTATGTCAAGGAATTAAAACTTAGAACATACTGTCATTGCATATGCCAACTTCATGACTGGTTTTGAGTTTTTTTAGCTCTCTTCAACATGGAATAGCTGCCACTTGTAATCAAGGGCACATGAAAGATGGGCTGATGGGTTCTACAGCTCCCTCCCCAAATTCTTTATATTTATACAAAATTCCAATAAATACAACTTACAAAACCAGACACTAGGTCTAAAAAGGGGAATAAAGAACTTTAGTTCCTCTGAAAACCCTGCATTTGTTAATACTACCTACAATAGCAGTGAGAAAATTTGGAATGTGGCACAATCATATGAACTTTTATGGAGACAGACAAATTCAATTTTAACACACAGCCAACATTATTGAATTTCATAAGGATTGATCTCAGACTGCACAAGGCTGCAGTGGCCAAGTTCATACTCACAGCACCTGCTTAAAGTTAGTGCTCTGGCATTGAGAACACCCTCTTTATGCAAGTTCTAAGAGTATGGCATTAAGATATTTATAAGAACATCTCAAAAAAATTTCCATATGTCCAAAAAGTTATTGTGGAGTAAAGACTAAATAGAAAAATGGCATGCGAAATGTTAGCCAGAATGTGTAATTACGCATCTGGTACACACTGAAATATCTGTTTACTCCTTGACATTGTAGCAGTGCATAAAATTATGCACAATATTTGCAGCAATAAAATGTACTTCAAGTTTTCTTACTTTCTTATATTTTAATTGTCTACATATAATTTCCTTAATTTCCATTCTATCACATGCTATTTCTTTATTAAAAGTTTGCTATGATAAAATTTGCATTGATACAATAACATGCCTCTTAAGTTTTAATATGTTGTACAGTTGCTTTCCCTTAGCACATTTCTGTAATAGTTTTTGTCTATAAAGAATGCACAAGCTTATTATTCATCCATAAAATTAATATTTACTACTTTTCAAATAGTTTAAATGTACTTATTGAAAAATATAGTAATAAAAAATTAATAATTTATAAATAAAAATATATCTGTATTTGTGGATAAAAACCTCTGTTAGTAAAATAGCATAAAACAAAAATATAAGAATAGTAACCAGTTTCACATGCAAAAAAAAGCTTTCTTAAAAAAAAGAGAAACAGAGCAGTCACCCAGAAAAACGTTTATAGACCCATGCTTTAATTAATATCAATATTGAAAATAAATACTGCAGTATTTAGAAAATAAAAGAAATTGATTATATTATTACCCATTTCTTTTTTTTAAATACTCTGCATTTTTAAAACCTTTTTTTAAGTTAACTTTTAAAATTAAAAAGCCACTGTGGCACAGTATTGGTATTTGTTTATTTTTTTTAATTTGGAAAATAGAAACTAATTAGGATTACAAATATTATGTGGTTTCAAAAATTGCTTCTCAAACATGCATAAAAAAATTATCAAATACAAAGAGGCTCCTAAATATTGAGGGTGGCAATTAGATCCAAATGGAATTCGTCTAGCTCTATGTTAAATATTCATTACTTTCTTTATATCTTTAAATTCTGTATCTTTTTATCCCCTTCTGAAAACACAAACTTATTTGGGCCATATTATGCCTGCATATGTAATTTTAATTTAGGCATAATTGGGTACTTATTTAAAGCACAGATTGTTAGTGGACGAGCAGATGCACACATTATGGGCACTTATTTAAGAAGCAGATGAGGCTGCATTAGGGTGACCAACCCTCCCGTATTTCCCGGGAACTCCCATATTTGAGATTTTTTTTTATCCTCCAGCTTCCCGTATTGACCTTCTATTTCTCCAGTGTATTTCTTTAAAAATCAAGAACACAAAATTTGAATTATATATTATTCCAGCAAAATATATTTTACTTAATTAGATTTTACCCTTACATTTTACCCTTAATAAGATTTTAGGCTCTGTTTTAAGCATCCCAGGCTCAAATGCCCAAACTGAAAGAGTTTCTTTGCTGATGAGCAACAAATGGACTGATCAGAGAAATCAAAGCAGCTTACAACTGATTAAGTCAAAGCTAATGATAACAGTTAATTATGACTAGAGTTGTAAAGAGTTTTTAAAATTTGAACAAGAAAATAACAAAATGCTTAGTTCTGCAGCATCAGTGGACAAATACGTATAGGTTAGTACCAAGAAATATGCAAATTTGTACATTTGTATTCCATATCGTGCCCTGTATATAATATACAATGTAAATTAATTGTTTTGCTTATTATTATCCATTCCATGAATATTTTCTGGAGCGATGGTTCGTTGCACTGCGCCGCACTGCTAAAAGTTTGTCGAGACTAAATCTCCCTTAAATTCATAGTCGAAAGTTGGTCACCCTAGGCTGCATAGTAAAATATGGGCACACATAGGATTTTAAATCTGATGTATTTTTCTTCATGTTTTTTTCATTTTAATTTTATTGCAGTCAAGTGTTTATTTTAGGGCATAGCCACTAAAATAAACACTATGCTTACTACATGCAGTATTATTTAATATTATTAATGGGCTACAAGAGTACATGAGCTTTTGAGTTTAATTGGGAGCCATATTTAGACACTTATTTAAAGTACTTAAAAAATAATTGTTAAAGAGGTTATCACTAGCTGTGGGTGCTGCAGCTAGTTTCACTTTATATGCACTATCAATATTATATATGGTAAAAAAAGTAAACTTCAAAATTTTTAAACATTGTAGCATTTCCAGAGAATATAGTAATTCATATTCTTTGAATATAGCCAACGGCTCTACCGTGCTTAAAACACCGGTTCTCTTTAGATCACCGAAGTTAAGCAGCATCGGGAGCGGTTAGTACTTGGGTGCAGGCTTCGGGAAATCGGCAAAATTTAGCCCGTCCGTAAGGACGGCTAGTAAAATTTCTTACTCGTCCTCGAAAATTTTTACCCGTTCTCCTAATAATTTTTTTTTTTCACTTTATATTCATTAATATATGTGCTTAAATACATCGCACAACAATAATAAATTAGAACTAACTGCCTCACGATGAAGTGCGATAACTGCATATTCATACACCACCCCCATAGCGCTTAACCGCCGCAATCAAACTCGCCGACGAGGAGTCTCCGATAAAGGACCAGACCTCCAGAATTCCGATCTATGGGTGGGGGCAGAGAGGTAAGATATGTAAGAAATCTCTCCTTTTTCCAATGTTTGGTAACTCTAAGCAGTTTAAACCTCATTGGCACTCTTAATTTCTAGGGTATGTAGTCAATCAAGATTAAAATCTTCAGACAGAATAGCCTTTTCCTACCTGAACTTTAGTTGTCAAACAACTGGAACAAATGCCATGAATGAATTTTAACTGTTTTAGTTTTAAAGTTGAAACCAAAGAGGGGAAGAAAATAAAACACCTCTGGCTGAAACTAGAAGAATCCATTCCAAAAATTCAAACTTGTTACTTACTCCCGTCTATTACAGCAAATGGAAATTTTCTAGTTTGGGTTTTAAAGAGTTAAAAAGGGATTTGGGCTTAGGTTTGGGCTGGGCTTGAGTCTTCTGTTGTTTCAGACCGGGTTAAGTCTTTTTTTTTTTTTTTAAACGTCCGTTACGACCGGGCCGAACATATTTATTTTAAAATTTTTAAAATGGATTTAAATTGAGTACATGAACTTATTGCTTTTATTTCAGCTACGTAAAGATAAATGTTTAAGATAAACTAAATTCTCCATACAAAATTCTGACAATTTGTTTTTAACATATTTGAATACAAATTATTTCGGGTCTGCTGAGACACAGTTATCTTCAGGCCGAGTTCATTCTACATTTATAAATTTCTTCGAGCGTGATCCGGGTTTAAGCATTGGTATTGTCGGTGTTGTTAAAATCTGAAATTTCGGCACATGTAGACCTCGAAAAGGAGAACAGAACATGTCACTTCGATCGTGAGTACGCTATCCCATTTTCGTTCAGTCATCGGATTCACTGGGTGCAGGATGAGGGGAGAGAAAATAGCTAGCATCTGTGGTTCCAATGCAGATCTGACGGCTCGCCTAGAAAGAAGGCATTAATAATGCACATTAGCTAAGATTGTGGGGGGGGGGGGGAATTTCAATTTTCATTCATGGCACGGGAAATGGCGGCTTTCGCCATAATTTTACAATGACAACAATTTGTTATTTTTTTTTTTTTTTTTTTTTTTTTTTTTTTTTTTTTTTTTTTTTACGGAATCTAATCTCAAGGTCGTCCTCGCCGAATTTTAACCCGGCAAGGACGGGAGGACGGGTGATTTCCGGAAGCCTGCTTGGGTGGGTGACCACCTGGGAACACCACGTACTGTTGGCTCATTTCAGTCGACGTGGCGGCCGAACGGTCAAGGCGAGTGTTTCCAGCGATTGATCGGTCGCCACGTTGTGGGTTCGAGTCCCACGTAAGACATGGATGTTTTTGTTGTTGGGAGCAATGTGTCCCCACCCCCACTGGTGTGCTGGGGCAACGTCATTTGACGGCTAAGAAGTTCACTGTTCTGGCCGATGTATAGGCGAAGATGAAAGAGTCAATGCCTGGCCATTGGGAAAAAAATATTCTTTGAATGAATATATATATATATATATATATAAGAAAAAAAGGTTTGAAGATCCAATGAAAGAAAAGTGAGAAGCTGTAACACGAAAATTCAAATATCTAACAGGTTTACGAAATAAAAGTATAAATCAACAAATCCTCAAGCAAATGGAAAAAAATAAAAAACAAATAAATAAAATAAATATCGAATCAACAAGTCAGTGAAAAGTATCAAAATACAAAGGTATGGACTCGAAAAAAGAATAACAAATAAAATCAAGCACAAACACTATACACGTGGACAAGGCTCTAAGCCTAAATCATGAATTGTTCACTTCCACAAAAATCGTATTCATGCCCAAGTTTTTTGTAGAAGCAAACACAAAAATGTATGTTTCTGAAGAAATAGACATATTATATCTATAAACTATTTCTACTTGGACGACATACATAAAAAAGAAAAATAAAAGGAAAAATGGATACCAAAAAATGGACTGAAAAAACTTCACTAATCTAGTAAGCACGGGAACACAGAAAGAAGTGACAAGTGTTGCCATTCACAAAGGAATAAGATATACTGTTGCCATTCATAAGAAATAAATAACAGTAATACGAAAAGACATGTACAAGAGATAATATACCATCAAGAGGTGCAATAAAAAAAAGGCTAATGTCTACGTGGATGTATAAATAAAATATTAAAACAAGAGAAGGGAGATATCAGGCTAAAATTTAAAGCAATATTAAATAAATAAAATTCAAGAAAATCCAGCTATTCTAAATTTTTTAACTATACCATTTACAAAATAAGAGGGATATTTATATAAATTGCTGGTAATTTTTAGATTATCAATATGTAAAGCATGGAATTTTTTATCAGATAATCTATATATTCTAAAAAGCTGATTAAGAATAATATTTCTAAACAAAAGAAATGAGTTGCAGGAATTAAATGGTAAGATTTTATTAATTTTAAATTTAAAAGAGTCTTTTTTATCATATATTCCAATTTATATATATTTTTATCATTAATTCCAAATTATCCGGATAGAAATCTATATTAATGACACAATTTTCAGTATGTACTAAGCAAATCAGATCATCAACATATCTGTATATTGTATAATCTATTGAAGTAAAGGACTATTCAAAATGATAAAGATATAAATTAGTTAACATACTGCCACTGCAGCCACCCTGTGGAACTCCTGAGACTTGTAGGTATAATTTATTTCCTTGAAAAATATAATTATTGAAAATAACAAAGTGAAGAAGTTTAGGAAAATTAACAAAACTAGCATGAGATGTAAGATTAATAATATAATCATTGTATAGAGCCAAAATTACATCATAC
This sequence comes from Amaurobius ferox, assembly GCA_951213105.1. Taxonomy (NCBI): domain Eukaryota; kingdom Metazoa; phylum Arthropoda; class Arachnida; order Araneae; family Amaurobiidae; genus Amaurobius; species Amaurobius ferox. The sequence continues at coordinate 95,514,197 of OX578146.1, forward strand.
AGGTCAGAGATCTTGAAAATCAAAAGTTTAAAATCCTATTAGATTTTTAAGGGATGTTAATCTATTCTTTAATTCTTTACTATTATTAAGAATAAGGTAATTATTGTTAGACTGACGTAAACTATCATTTATTTCATTTAAAGAATTTAGAAGTAATTTACTTGCAGTAGTAGAGTAAGTATTATGCCCACTAGTTACTGTTCGAAATTTAATGGGATTTTCATGAAATTTTAGAATAAGCATAATATATGGAAATTTAAGAAATTTATATTTAATATTTAAGTCATTATATATATATATATATATATATATATATATATATATATATATATATATATAATATTTAAGTCACTATACATATTGATAATTTTTAATTTAATACTATTAATGGAATGTAAATCAAGTTTAAAAAGACTATTATTTTTTAAATAATCTAACAGAAATTGTATATAAAATTTTTTACAGATAATAGCATAATTATTAGAGGCTTTATCAACATAGGTGATAACAAAAGATTTTTGTAAATCAATAATGGAGGGTTTAATATTATCAAAATTATATAAGGATCTAGACAATTTAATACTACTAATAGAATTTTTAATAGATTCTAATAAAGCAAATTTCCACATATTAAATGCCTCTAAAGGCATAGCATATTTAGAAGCTAATTTATATATATATATTTATCAAGATCAAGATTAATGGATTTTAAAACGTTAATAGAATTATGACAAGAGGGTAACCTGAGTTTAGTGCCAAAAGACATAATGGTTCTTCCCCCCATATATATATATATATATTTACTTACCAATATGTATTGCCAAGTCTAATGCAGTATAACCATTAGATGTAAAAATATCAACTTTTGCACCTTTATCTAATAACAAGTGCACTGTTTCAGCCTGCCTAAAACAAACAGATAAGATGATATTAATAGACTTTTATACTTAATATCTGAAACATTCTTGATATCTAGAACTTTCAGAAAATGTTTGTACTTTTCTGAAAAGTTTGTATATCTTTTACCGCAACATAAAATTACAATTTTTTACATTTATGTTATATTACATATATATAAATTATATGTCAGGCTAAAAAAAACCTATTATGGCAAAATGGTTACTTGCACTGTTTCGAAAAAGTTTTGTCTCTAAAATGATAGCATCAGATATCGTTAAAAAATTTGGTGTCAGCTCTATTTATTGCAAAGTTCTACATATCTTTTCAACCTGTCACAGTTTCTATGTAGTTTTTATAGAGCTAGTTTGGTTGATTCTGCGTCTTTTCTTTCACTGGTATTCTCTTCATCTAATTAACCATCATTTACAATTTAAGTTTCAATAATTTAAAAAATAATAGGCAGTTGTTATTCCAGAATTTTTTCTGGCATTACCTACTATTCAAAGTGGTCATTCCTCAGAAGTATAGATAAATAGTATCTTTAAATAAACATTCTGCTCAGATTTTTTTTCTTTTTTTAAGTATTATTATTCAAGTGAGCATTATGGGATATTTTACTATTAGCACGACATAGAGTTTAATATGCAACTATCAGTAGTACCTCAAATAGGAAGGGAATATCAGGTAGATACAGGGGTCTACACTCTACAGGCTAAAAATCCCTTACTGAAGTTATCGTTTACTCAATAAAGATAATATTTCATTATAAGTAGTTGTCAATACCTGTATATGATTTTATAATTTCCATTGTTTACCATGTGGAATCTGTGTAAGAATGGTAGAAGAGCACCATGTGCTGCCTGCCACTCTGGCAACTGAAACTTTTTCGTTGTACTTTGCTTTTCTGCCTTGTTCCATCTTGTACTGATTATAGTGATAATGAATTGAAATAATTGCATGCTTTTGCATTTAACTAAACTTTAACAAATGTTTCAACAAATTATCAACTTTTAGCAATTTAAATCACAACAATACTGTTGTTTTTAATACATACTAGCTGCATCTCCTCACTGCTGACTGATATTTCCCCAAAATTTGAATACTTAAATACAGGGTTCATGAAATACGCAGTTAACCAGGTACTAATTAAACCTCTGAATTACTGATTAACCCTCCAATTCTTCCTGGAGAAATCCTTACTGGCTAACTCAAATTCTTTGAAACTGAAACACTACACAATAAAAATTATAAATTTTCAAAAAATGGTTTACCAAATGCCCAATGGATCAGTTATTGATCAATTGGGCTCAGTTAATTACACATTTATAATTTTTCAAAATCGGTTCACCAAATGCATGGATAGACAAAATATAGCTTTATGAGAAATAGAGTATGATTTAAAATAGCTAAGAAAAATATAAATAACCAAATATATTCAACATCCTACTGACAAACCAAATACAAAAAATGCCATAATTTAGACTTTCCATTTTGAATTTTAAATTCTCTTTATTAAAAATCTATGATTTTTTCTTTTAATAGCTAATACAACTATATGGATCTGTTGCTCATATTAATGTACTAGTACAAGTACTTTCAAAGAAAATGAAAGGATATACATATACAGGGTAAAAATGAGTTTGAGCTCAATTTTGGGAGCCTGAGCCTGCCCAAACCTGAACTATTAAACATAAAATAGAGCCCAAATCCACCTGAGCCCGGAATGTAATATTAACTTTTCCCCCATATGAATTGTAACTAATTTAAAAAATTTTCCATTTGTATAAATGAAAAATTAAATTTAGATATAAAACGCAAAAATTGCATAAATAAATAAATATATTGCATAAAAAATTGCATAAATATATTAAATGAAGCTTAGGATTTATTACATGCTACGCTATACAGCCACACACATTCACATAATAGTTTAGCAGCTTTAGAGCAATTCATACCTCAAAAACAGTTTATGATCAAAGTATAAGCAATACAGCCACACACATTCACATAATAGTTTAGCAGCTTTAGAGCAATTCACACCTCAGAAACAGTTTATGATCAAAGTATGAACAATACAAAAGTTATAAAACTATAAAAATTTTGTTAAAAGCAACATACAAAAAAAATTAATAGTATCAACTGGTTTCGAAGGCAGTAAACACCCTTCTTTGCCAGGAAAAACAAAAAGTGCAACCTTCACTTATTAGAACAGGATCAGCAACTACTTGCCGATCTTGTCAAATAAAAGTTCAGAAACATATTAGCAGTAATTGTTTAGTTATAAAAAAATGTGATTATCTTTGATTTCAAAGTTTTTTAAACATTTTCTAATTATTAACTATATAGAAAAAATATAACTATTAAATAAAAGTGCAACTAAATGAAAGAGAAAAAATAAAAATATAGTTTGGAGACCGAGCCCAAATTGCACTTAGTACCACAGAGCCTGGCCCTGATTAAAGCTTGGACTTCTGAGATGAGTTCTTCTCATCTCTAATACAGGGTGTCAAGGGAAATCATGAACTAGGCCAATAACATGAGAAGTATTAGAATTATTGTATATTTGTTTATGTAAGTATATAAGAAATCTCCATGGTGCTGCACAATGAGACAACTTTTGAGAGACTGGCCCCCTTTTCTTAATGGAACACAAGGAGAGTTACCTTACTTCCTGTTAGAGATAGGAGGAAGCCAATTTCAAACTTGAGAAGCATAGCAAAATTAGTACTAAGAATTTCTGTTCCCCTGCAAAAGATGGAAAATAACCAAGTGACAGTTTAAATGTAGAGACATTGAAAAACACACAGAGACGTCTTAGTGTATATGTGTAAGCATGCATTGTTGCTGAAGGGAAGCATTTTGTATATAATAAAGTCAATTTTATTCTACTTCATTGTCTAAATGTTTAATTTGAGGGGAGTTAGACTGTATACACTAATTTTCAGGATTCTTTTCATTTTTTGCAGGGAGACAAAAATGATTTATACTAATTTTATAATGCTTTACAACATTGTAATTGACTTTTTTCACCCTACTCTAACAGGAAGCGAGATAACCCCCTGTACCTCACTTAAAACAGGTGATCAGACCTTAAAGTTGTCTTATCTATTGGGATTTCCTATTCACCCATATAAAAAAAATATAGCAATCCTAATACTTCTTAAGTTATTGGTCTGGTCCATGACTTTACTTAATACTCGCAAAAAAAGATGGAGATGCACTGACAGATTTTAACAGTATCCAATATATAATAAAATTTCAGTTTTCAGCCTTTTCTAACCAATTAGCATGAAGTAAACCCTGGAGACTGCACTAATGTGCATACAAAGAATAGCAAAGCTGCATATTGGACTCCTTTTTAACTACCTTACAACAATGAAATTACACACACACATATATATATATATGTGTGTGTATGTGTGTGTGTGTAGAAGTGAAGCAGCATATTGAACTCATTTTTAACAATCTTACAACAGTAGGATTATATATATATATATATAAATATATAAACACACATATATATATATATATTGGATTGTTTATATATATATATATATATAAACACATATATATATATATTGGATTTCATAAACTATTTTTATTATATATATTTTTTATTATATATAATATTTTTATTATATATAAGTGAAGCTGCATATTGGGCTAATATTTAATGATCATACAACAATGGGGGAAAAAATGACGGTTCTATTTATCGAGGATTCACCAAATTTTAATAGATTAAATTGTTCTACTGAACTAAGAAAACTGTGTAGAAAATCTCAGATCTTTAGGATGTTAAAACAGACAGACAGACATCTATTGGTCATGGCGAATTCAATAAAAGATTTAAAAAGTAGATTACTATAGATACATTACATTTGTGTATCTGGATTCTAGCATATGAATTTTTATTATTATTTCATACTATTGTATATGTTGGGTTGTTACTTTTGGCTATTTAATAATTTTAGGAAATTTATTTGTAATTTAAACGTGTTCAGAGGTCTTATTTACATAGTCATTCTTTTTTAGTTATCCATTTTCCAGTTGTTTAGGTTATTGATTTTCTTCTGTTCCAAATAGGTTCTATTCCATAGTTATTGTGTTTAAAATGGTGAAAGTTCATTCTTTTGGGGTTTCAGCAATTTAAATTTATTTAAATTAGCTAATTTGTGGTTCCATTAATTGCCCTTTTTATTCCCTTTAATTTGATTCCAAATTTGTTGTTTTCGGTTAAAAATTCATTAATTTATCGCGATTTTTCAGTTTTAATCTATTTTCAGCTTTTTAAATATTTCAGAATCGTTCATTTTTTAAATTATTGCCGAATTCGTATATTCCAAATCGTTTCACTTCATTTCTTTTTAATTTTCGTCTGCTTTAAAATTCCAGTTCTCTTCTTTAAAATTTCGAGTTTTTAATTGGTTGACCGTAATATTAAAATCGTCTGTCATTAATATCTTATAGTTCATCGATAATTTTGTTTACAATCTGTGGCAGCGATTTTTCACCGTATATAAGTAAAATCGCGCTCTTTTCATGCTCTCTCTGCCCTTTTAATTAGAACTCAAGATGTGATCTACGAAGTTGATGTTTTGCATTTCGGCGCTCTTATGCATTCCATCGCATTGGAACGAAATATCCTATTGCCTCAACTCTGTTGATAAATGCGTGAATATCTGCACTACCTTACTTTCAACCATATTCTGAATGATGTTATTTATTCACGTCACAAGAAGTCTTCATCATTTAAATTGATTAATAACGTGACAGGACAATGTTTTGTCTTCGAATGTTTCTAGCCTGATGATGCTAATTGAGCGATTGTTCCTCTTGATCAGTGTGCTTTCTTTAAATGACGTATCGAGGCGGCATTTCCATATGTGATTACCGCAGCTCAGACCCGAGGGCTCACCAAAAAGAGGCCGAGCAACTAAAATCTCGGGCCGAGTATTATATGTGATTAATGGACTATAAATAAAGTATAATATGTGATTAATGGACTATAACTATATGTGATTAATGGACCCATATGTGATTAATGGACTATATGCTTGGCGCTTAGTACAGATGAGTGAAGAATTAACCACTGTTTCCAATGAAGAAATCGTTAGTTGATGATTGTGTTGATCAAATTTTACGATGTTGAGGAGCGTGCTGACGTGTAAGCGATCTTTCTTGATGAACTGGAGTGGATGGCTTTCCTCGTGTTCTATGCAATTGGACTTTTCCTTTTCCATCCTTGGGTTTCATCTGCTAGGATCTGATGCATCCAGAGTGTTCCATAACGGCTCTACATCCGGGTGATATCCTTAAATTCTAGTTTTAATTGTTTCTATCAGTTTTAGACTAATGTAAATTTATTTAAATTGGTTTGAATATGACCCCTGGTCCTATATATTTTAGGTCATCAGAACCTGGGGATTTCTTTAACTTTTAGTTGAAATTTTTATTATGTTCTAAATTTCCCTTTTGGCTAATTGATGTTCTTTTTATTCTAAATTCTAGTTTGGCAAATAATTGTGTAATTTTAACATTGTTAACTTTAAATTTTAAAATTCTAACGTTTTTACTACCTCTTTACGACCGGCCATTCAATTTATTTATTTAAGATGTTTAATTTGATTTGCTTAGTTAATGAGATGTAAATTTTAATGGTTCTTTTAAAATGAAGTTTAAATTTTAATAAACGTTAGATTTTTGAAAACTTAAATTCTGTATCTCTCTCTTTTACTTTAATGTATTTTTATTCTTAGGAAAGTGCCATTTTAATATTTTACAGCAGTACATATTTGTACACTTAGGGAGAAACTGGTCTCATGGCATATTTTCAGTGGCTTTTGGGTTTTAAGAACTTTTCAGAGATAGTTTTTCAGTATTTAAGAATGTTTTTAGTATATCATAATGCTCTCTTCTTCCCGACATATAGAAAAAGTATTATTTTTCTGAATATTTTTGATTTTGACAGATAAACACATTTTAAAACTTCCTGAACCCATTTCAACTCATTTATATCCATGTAAGTCATTAAACAAAGCAACCTGTTTTGCTGCACACGAACTTGCATTACTAGAAGATGCATTTTCCTATCAAAATGTTTTGAAGCAGCACGATCTTAGGGCATAGCCTCATGCTACTGGGGCCAAGTGAAGCTAGGCATTCGGTATGGGTTAGCGAGTGATAGTGAGCAGGGGGCAGTATCCCCCTTGTAGATAAAAAAAAAATGAAACATATTTCAAAAGTTTAACAAATATTATCATGTAATAAAATATTACCTGTGGAACACAGCATACATCAAAGGTGTCCAACCATTCGACATATCTTGAGAATTTAAATCTGCCCCATTACAAGTAAGAACATCAATAATATTGTTGTGACCCAGCATAGATGCTATCATAAGTGGAGTAGTGCCATCAATAGGATCCAAATAATTGCATAAAATTTGGTTCTGTTGCAACAATGTTTTGACCCTCACAATATCACCTGTAAATAAGTCATTGCAGGTAAACTTGTAAAATACACACAAAATATGTGTACACCACTTGACTTTTTCATGCATTCATAACAGATTGCTTATAATTATTTATCACTTGGTATGATATCACTTGTATCATAATCAATATCAGTATGTAAAATATTGTATCTTTCTATGAGATTTCTTTTGCAAGTCATTCACTTAAAAATTTGCAAAAAAGTTCTTAAAACATTTGTTTTCTCAAATTTACAACAGGTCTGCCACATCCATAAATTTGATACCATTTATACCTATAGTTTAGTTGGTACTATCATTTTCCATATTATTTGTAAAGGTAAAATAAATATGTGTTGACCCTGGATTCATCATTTCTAAAGATATTACAATATTTATATTAAATGCTTTATATGTTAAATTAAATACTACAGACCACAATTTTGAAAATATTTATGTTGACCAATGAAGTCAGTCATATGCAAAATGTTTCAAATTATAAGAGACTAAATTGCACAAGTCTGCAATAACCAAGTTCACAGTTACAAAATGCATTCATAGGGAGTGCTTCTAAAGCTTTAAATCAGGATCCCAATGTAGTGATCAGCATTGGTGGAATGGTTTTGTTCTTGTTAACACGCTTTAGCACCCAACTGCCAGAAACTGTAATAGCAGTAAGAAAATTTACTTTGCTTTTAGCAAGTACAGCCTGCTAATAACATCTGAACAAAGGCTTGAACTTATGTCCTAACGTACCTACTCATGACTCAATGGTTAGCACGGTAACTATTTGGACATTAGTTTTTCTAGAGTTCACAAGATTCAAATAATTTTTAACAGAACTAGGAGTAAAACATATGAGTCACTAATATAATTAACTAATATATATTTTGTTTTTCAAGTCTTTGAAAAACAAAATCTGTCCTACCACAGTTGGTATGAAGCATAAAGATTGAATTGCGTAGGAGCACTAGACAGAATTAGTAGTTAAATAACTCAGTAAGAGATTGCATTTATAAACCATAAATTATTTTGTCTATTTGTATCCCAATCAGCAACAAAATGAAAAAATACATAAGAAACTTTAATACAAAAGCTATTTTTTAAAAAACATTAATTTTTAATTACTTTTTAAAGGTTGGCAACAGATCAGTCATATAAATGAATTGAATACATTTTTGTTAGTAGATACTATTTAAATACAATTAAAACCATCATTTTCCTGCATGAACTATATTACTGCAATTGTTCAGGGAATAACCATTATTTCTTCATAGGAATGAATGCTAAGAAAATCTTAATTTTCAAATAAGTTATGTTCTAATAATGCAAACCACAAAAATTCTATCCTTCAATTTCAGTTTATTACAAAATCTATCTTTACATAAAATTTAATAGCAATATGTGCATTTGTTCTTAAATTATTATATTCACACTTAACATATACACAAGTGCACATCTTTCCAAACATGTTCAAGCCTTAAAATGAGTGTTTCCTATGAATATTTTGAATTAAAAAATATTTAGGAAAACAATACATTTACTTTACAATAGTATAAAAGTTTAAACTTGTATCACAATACAATAAACAATATCATAGGATTGTTTGTATTAATTACTAAGAACACTCATTAAGAACAGCACTATGTTAAAATTACATGATAGGTAAAGTTAGTACACCTAATATGTTCATAAACAGTATTGTTAGAATATTAAACATGCAAACTTGCCAGCAAAAGTATAATAGTATATACATGATAAATTAGATGTTTTAATTGACGTCATGGCCACTGTGTTAAAATATTTCCTTAGAACATTAATACAGCATTATTTATATTAAATTATATGTGTATTTTAATATTTGATGTTATTGATGTATTTTAACAATTAGTGATGTTTGTCAGCATGTAACAGTATTTTAAAATAACAACAAAAAGTTCATATGACTAAACATGCAGAAATGGTTTTTGCTTGAAATTCTCATCAAAATAATAGCATAAGGAAGCAAACTGTCATAAAATCTCAAACTACCTTACGAAAAACAAACTGTCATCTAATTTAAAACATAAGTGCACCATGCACATCCTTTAATTTAACACACAGTCTGTATTTTCCATTGCGTACAGATTAGTTGAGATTTCAGTTGCACAGTAAAAAAGCACTTTGAAATAATATACATTATGCAAATGCAACTCATATAGAAATTGTAAAAAACAATTGAAGTATGAAAAATGTTGGCTTCAGAGTGGCATTGAATTTTACCTTTAAAAAATTCTTGAAATTTATCACAAGCCAAACAAATAAACCTAGAATATAAACATGAAAAGAAAAGTTATGTGTGGTTAAAAAAATAATTGATATGCATTGTAAACAATACAAACTTGCATCTTCTTATTACTGCTGAGAATCAGAAATGAACATGAAACAATGGCCCCACAGATGATGAGGAATGATCAGATGAAAACTTTCTTGCTTTTATGCAGTGTCCTGTCATAGGGCAGAAATCACTTTATTGTAATTCTGAGTACTTAAAATTTTAGGTGGAGTTAAAATAATAGGTTTGAAGGAAATTTTTTACCAGAGAAATTCTAAAAATCCTTGCCTTAAGGAGTTTTGTGCTCATTGTTCATCTCATCGCCTGCCCTGTGCTGATGAGCAAATATGACAGTGAAACCATTATTTTTAGACAGTGAGGGATAAGCAGTTTAACACTTTCGTGTTTCTTTTTATCCGTATAATAAATTAAGATTCAATAACAAAAAAATTATTCAATTTTATATTTTATTTAGAATATAATAAAAAGGTAAGTATAAATATTTTGATAACATACCACTTTTAACTGCATGCAGGATATTAGTATCAGATGAAATTTCACCTAAAATATGATGGACAAAAACATAATTTTTATTAAATACGTACTTATTTTTTAACAAAAACTACAAAAATGGATACTAAGATATCATGTACAAGGCATAATGTATGAATAAGATACTCTTTTCAGTACATTTATATATGTGCTTTAATGAAACAAACTTATCATTGTAGAAATACCCACCAGTTATCTTCTACATGAAATGTCCCTTTTAATCTAAAAACTAGGGTGCTGTTGTGATGTTAGTTTTTAACTTTTATAAACTTCATAAATTTTAAGTTCCATGATTAAACAAATTATATTTCCATTTCTTAATTACATATATAAAATTACTATGGCATATTTATTTCAAACTGATTTTATGTTGATCTATTTTTCTCAACAAGGTGGATGATGTTGATATATTCTATCTCATAAAAATTATAAATTAAATTTCTAAGAACAAAAATTAAATCTATATATAAAGATGAGGCAAAAATAATATATTGAAATCTTTCAAATTTATGAAATAGAAAGAGTTAATTGACTTCTTTGCACCTCACGCATTTGCACTAAAATAGTGCATCTCATCAGTACAATAGATTTATGGTGATACATTAATTTAATTCAGATATATAAAATAACTAAAGCAAATTATCTGGCATTACCTGGGTCCTAAATAAGCATGCATTACTTAAATAATACATTTACAGAATCATTTTTTCAAATTGCCGCAATCATTTCAACCAAATCATTTCCTTCTTTAGTTTCAAATCAAATTCGCACACTTGTACTTCAAAACTGTGGAAAGCAAAAATAAAAAATAAACAATATTTTCTCTAGGAGAGGTGTAGCTTAAACCACACTGTGGGCACAGGCATGCAAGGAGAAAATTGTACACTTAATTAAGGGAAATGTGTTTGCAATTCCTATGCTTCTTCTTCTTCAACATAGACTGTTCGACCTACCCAAAAATGTAAGGTAACTATTTGGAGAGCCGGGATAGTGCCACCCAACTTAAACCAGAACCCAGTGGGGTGGCATTCACAGGAACCGTACCCTCCTTCTCCTACCACCATACTCTCAGAAGGACTTATGAACTCACATATTTAACGTGCCCGTGAAAAGTTTAGGCAGAGCCGGGAATCGAACTATCCTCGCATACTAACCACTGGGCTTTCTCACCCCGCAATTCTTATGTTTGAAAAATAGCAATGTAGAAATTAAAAAAATCTTTTTTTGCTAGAATGCGAAGATATACACACGACTTTTTGCCAAACTATAAAATTGTGCTAATCTTCCTTTTTTGGATGCAGCAAAATCAGTATCAGATAACCTAAAAAATGCAAATTTCGATGTATTTAAAAATAAATACATATAAAGGAACTGTCCTACAAACTCGGTTCAAAAAAAGATTACAGATTCAGTTACTAAAAAACTTATTTGTATGAAAATCATTCAAAATCATGCTAAAACATAAAATAACTAAAAAACTAATTCAAATATTTTTTAAATCTCACTGAGGTATATCATCTCAGGTTCTGAAGTGCCTACCAAATTTTTTTGCTGTCCAATGCATAGAATTCTCACTACAAATAGCACACACAGAGACAAACATCTTTTATTAAGCAAAATTAGGGAAGTATTTAAAAATAGGCATTAAAGTTGTGGGTTCTTTTGAATGAAAGGTATGCATCTCAGCATGCGCTCAAAACATTATAAAATTTAGAAAAGCTAACAGTTTTTTAATTATTTGCAAAAGCCAATACCCTGCCATTTTTTTGCGTGGAAAAACAAAGTTCTTATCAGTAGCTATCAATGACAGCTATAGAATTGGAGGACAGGAGAAGGAAATGCACATGCAATAGATAAGAAAAACAAATTTAGCTTAATTTTATTTATTTATATTACAACCAAAATTTTTTTTCAAAAAATTAAAATCAGCATTTTTGAAATGAAAGTTTTGAAAATTAAAACTTGAATATATTTCATTACAATAATGAATCTATCTGATTTTTAAAAAATCTGATAATAATAAAAAAAAAAAAATAGTATTTATACTTTAAATATGGATGTGAATTTCCTTATTTAAATATAAATACCTTAAATATGGAATAAGAAAAGATAATTTATTTTATGAACCTGCTACATATTTTGCATGCACCCACACAGAAGGTCCATGTCTTATTTTAATATTTAAAATATGGGCACTGTACAAAATGGTATAAGAATAATATGCATTTAAATATATAATTAATATATAGTCTTATAAGTCCTTACTAAGACATATTTTTATTATATGTTAAAGGCATAATAAAATTTTTGCATTTTACCAAAAGCATTAGTATTTATCTAAAAGACACACATGTTAAATTAATTCAACAAAATATATTTAAATACAACTGTAAATATACCAATAATGCTTATGGAGCTAGGAATAGTCACATTCTCAAGATAAGATATAACATCTCTCTTGTGACAAGATACAGCAAGATCTAAAGCTGTCCGGCCACATTTATCAGTTTTATTCACATCACCACCCCACTCAATGAGAATCTTCACTATGTGCATATAACCACTAGAAGCAGCTAGCATCAGTGGTGTTAAACCTAGGGAAGATAATAAAGTTAAAATGGCAAAAGTATTTATTGAAAGTTCTAAAATAAAACATGTTAACTACTTAGAGAACTAAATACATGAAAATGTTAAATAATACATAAGGCAGTTTTGAAAATTCTAATAATATATTTGCTAGAAACATAGCAGTAAAGTAAGTAATTAGGGATGGCATGCAGAAGAGACCATTTATGAATAGTATGAAATAGTATAATTATGAATATATAATAATAAATAGTAGAATAACTATTACAATTAAAAAATGGACTGGGAAAATATATATAAAGCTCATTTGAATTTAAAGATATTCTCATCTGGATAATTAATGATCTAAAATGTTTAGAAATCATAATTCCAAAGCCTTTGAAAGAATCAAATTGGTAAATAATGATATTTAAGGCTTTGTAACTGCTTAGGTCACAAATCACCAACTACATGTCTACGATCATCTAGTTGCATATAAAAGATCAGGTGTCCACTTGAGAATTTTTATTATTTTAGTAAGTGTGAAAAATATTCATATTTCAAAATAAGAACAAGCAAAAGGTAGAACAAATTATGAAACTGTCACCTAATGTGAGTACAGAATAAGCACAATTTAATATGAAACATTTGTTTCTTTGATTTGCTATGGCATCTATTAGCCTTCAGGGAATTAAAGAAAAAATGTTAAATGTTGTTTTAAAGTTTCTACCACTATTTAAAAAGGGAAAATTTCAAAAAGGGATAAATCCATGTTGTGTTAAAAAAGTAAACATATTCATGTATATACTGTAATTTAAAAAGATATATATTGAATAGCTCAGTAACAGATTATAAACAAGATATTGTAAGACATCTTGCTACTTGTGTTTTTAGTTATATAGATATTTTATGCACACATTTTCATACAGATATATTATATAAATATATTTATATAGATATTTTTATTTATATAGATATGAAACAGTTTTTAATATTCAAAACTGTTGTTTAAGTGTGTAGGTATCACTAACCATTTCACCAAGTTATAGTTATTTAGTAGTTCAGTAACAGGTTATAAACAAGACATTTTAAGACATCTTGCTACTTGTGTTTTCATTTATATAGATATTTTATACACACATTTTTATATAGATATATTATATAAATATATTTATATAGATGTTTTTATTTATATAGATATGAAACAGATTTTAATATTCAAAACTGTTACTAAAGTGTGTAGGTGTCACTAGCCATTTCACCATTACAAAGCATGGTTGGAAATGGAATACACTTCCATTCTAAATAACACCATACTTGATGTAAACCATAGTATCAAAATATTTTGTGAAAAACATATTTACCAGTTACTAGTGAAGCTTGGTTGACAGAGCTTCCCTTTTCAAGTAAAGTTCTAAGAACAGAGTCATGACCTTGTAAAGAAGCTGCCATTAAGGAAGATAAATCACAGAGATCCATTTGATTGCTGGAAGATGACATATTATCAATGACAGCACCAGCCTCTATGAGTAAATTCACACATGATAACTCTCCACTCCAAGCAGCTACATCTATGGGCCTCAACCCTAGAAATATATAAAAAAGATAATCACATCAATGGTACAAAATATAATATAGTTCAAGACTTCAAGTACAAAAATTTAATAATTGAACATTTTTTTATGCTATCTAAATATGAATTATTCGCTAAACTTATCTGCTTAAAAATCAATTAATTGGTTAAAAGTCAATCATTACAGATATTTCTTTCTCTATTGAACATACTCAAATTGGAATACTATGTACATTCCATATTATGATTGTAAAGAGGTCCATATTATAATATTCTCATGTGGAACATCTGCCCAATACCCCACAATTATGGAATCCAAAACATGGACAAAATTTGAATTAATTCTCATTTTATCCTTATATGATCAATTTCATAATTTTAAATATGTCCAAATAAGCCCTTCTTGTCTGTGTACACAAAAGGGCCAAGAGTTTCAACCTTCAATCTTAGCCTGACCCTATTCCCTCTGGAGACAAGCAAAGTATGTAAATATATATATTTAACAGCAATATATGTAAGAATTCATATGCTAGCTAAAATTTTGAAATTCTGATTTCGCCAAATTTTGAATATATTCAAAATTTGGAGAAATTGTATGCACAATTACTTCCTAGACCATTTTTACTTTACATAATTATTAAAGCATGATTAAAGTATTTAAATCATGCCGAAAATCGCAATTCGAGTTTTCGATGGATCTACATGTTTTGAAACCTCTAGAACATAAAAAAAACTATTTTTAGTTTTAGCATAGCATCTGTTTGGGTGTGTCTGTCTGTGCAATATATGTATAAACTCTAACTCAAAAACTAACTGACCAAATTTCATAACATTTTGTAAGTCACTTGTGGGTTACCCTGATACTGATTAGACTTTAGTATGATTTGAGATAAAAGAATCTGCCTTTTTTTGCAAAATAACCCACAAAAATGCATGTATCCACTCCAGCTAAAAAGCAAATAGGTCAAATTTCACAAAATTTGGTAGATAAGTCACTTACGGGTTACCCTGGTGTTGATTAGATTTTGGTACGATTCAGGACAAAAAAACTAATAATTTTTAAAAATTGGCAGACAAAAATTGTATGTATCCACTTTAATTGAGAAACTAATTGACCAAATTTTACAAAATTTGATAGATAAGTTGCTTGTTGGTTACCATGGTGATGGTTGTATTTTAGTATGATTCGAAGAAAAAGTATTAAAATTAAGGTTACAAATGTATTAATTAAATTCATGTTTTATACGTAATTTTTGATGATGAAAAGAATAAGACCAACTCCATTACACTAAGATAGACCATTCTTGTGATATTTAAGTTTTTTTTCTTTTTTTGTAATTTGGAAAACTGAAGACGTTTTTACTGTAGTGAAAAATTATTAAATGAAATTTCTTAAAATTCAGTAATTACATCCCTTAAGGGTTATTCTGATACTAATTAGATTTTGGCATGATTCGGAAAAATATAACACATCTTTTTTTGCAAAATGGCTCACAAAGATTGTGAAAATCTGAAATAAATGACTAAAATTGCTGAAATATTTATTTAAGTACTTGTTCTTCATCCAATTTTTGATAACACAGCAAATAAGACTGACCCCATGACCCTAGAATGAACATTCTTGAGATATTTTAGATTTTGGAATTTTGAAAAGCTGAAAACTTTGAAGTGCATTAAGTTGCCAAATGAAACAAATATGCATTAAAACTGCAAATTGGATATAATATCAGAAAAGTATCCACGTTATTTTTTACAATTAAACTCAATTTAATGCATCATGAAATAGAAAATAAGAAAATTAATTTGAATTTGTAGTGAAAGTCATTCTGTGAAATAAGCTTTAAATATTACCTAATCTATTGCAGATATTGATTTTTGCTTTCATTTGGATCAAAAGTGAAACGACTTTGGCATGACCATGCCTGGCTGCATGCATTAGAGGACTCCATCCATAATTATTCGCAAGATCCACATATGCTCCTTTCTTTAGCAGAACATCCACGATGTCAATAAAACCATTGGCAGATGCAATTTGCAGTGGAGAATCTCCTTCTGAATTCTGTAAATTAGGAGATGTGCCTAAAAAAGTAAAGTTATATCTTATTTTAAAAGATATTGCATAAAAATGTTTTAAATGTTGTTAAAAAGAAAAATTGACAAATCATGCAAAGAAATAAAAAAGGACTTCAAATAACTTTCCCTATGAATTAACAATGCTATTGATTTGGTAGAAAACAAATAGCTAGAGAGGAGTTTTTGTGTGGTTTGATCTTACTAAAAATCAATTAGCTGTCTTGAAATTGATAATTAAAATAAACACTCCAAGCAACATTTCAATCCTTTATTGGGTTCTTTTGGTTTGTTTAAATATATTTATTTATTATTTTGTGCAGTTATAACATATTCACATAACTTTGATACAATCTTTCATTTTCATAAGCCTGTGGCATCTACAGTTTGTTCTGCTATATTTGTTAAAGACATGTGGTTTGTGGGAGGGTCATATGTTTCAATTTCCTAGGTGGTTGTATAATGAGTGTTCAGTTGTTTTAATTTTCTTTTCATTTAACGGTTGTCTCTATTGGAAATATAATTTTTATCACAGACTAAGAGAGTCTGTAAGTAAGAAAGAGGCAGGCTCATTTTAAAAGACAGTCAGACGCAAGTTTGGTTGTTCTGAAATGTGCTTTTATTAGTTGTCCAGATAACTGTATTTTGGTTACTTGAGCATCCGATGAAAGCATTTTGAACAAATTACAGTTGCATATAAAATAACCAATTCTTAAAATTAAGACATGAATTTAATAATTTAATTTTTTTTTTTTTTTTAATTTTGCAGAGAAGTTCAAAATAATGGGCTATTTTTATATTTTTACTGGGAATCTGATCGATTGTCCAGTCAACCTTAACCAGGCACATAGCTGGAAAAAAATTTCGGAGTGGGAGTCCACAATTTGTGATGAAAACATAACAATATGGTTAAAATAAAACCCAAAATAATTAATCAATAATTATATATTTTAAATGTACATACATTTCACAATACATTTAGAAATATTATATGGCAAAAGTTAGAAAAAGCCTTAGGAGATGACATAAAAGCATATAATTTAAAGAACCTAAATTTTGAGTTGTTGCAACCGCCCTTCTCCCAGGGGAGTTACGTCTCTTTAACTATAGTCAGATGACCATGGATGGATCCCAAAGCTAAGGAAATTTACTTTAAATTTATTAGTATTTAAGAAAAATGTTAACAATTATAATACGGATACTAATAAAGTAATCGGTTCAATCCTAGAGACAGGTATGGTCATTTTTTTTTTTGTCATGCCAAATCAGCAATAAGCAGCCAATTGTGCCAAATAAGCAGTGTTATGATGCGACCTTGGCATCTTTTTGGTAACTCTGGCAACCCTCTTTTGGGAAACTTGTGCAGAACAACAGAACATTTCTTGCATCTGCTGTTCTTCTCGGTCGCTTCGAATATTTTTTTATTAACCAGCTACGTTGATTTTGGATACAACCACGTGTTGATTTTAGATATAACCACGTGTTGATTTTAGAATTCAATAGATTAAAGCAAGGTTTGGAGATCTTTTTTCATCAGTTTTAAAGTTTCTTTGTTTTGTTTTGTGTGTGAAAATGGCTGTAAAGAGTGAAAGGTTTAGTATTGCTTTTTTTTTCTGATGGTTTGATTGATAGTGATGAAATGAATGTGATTGAATGGTGCATGAATCAGTGGTTGATTGCAAGTGGATGCAAATTTTCTAAATTCTGTTTTTTATCGAATATCTTCGAAGTATCATTTTTTATAAATGAAGTGGGTGTAGATCCATGTTCGAATTGCTACATCACTCTATGAGCCACAGTTGCACAAAGCATGTGATCCCTGACAGCCAGCAGGGTTGGATTCTGTGATGTTTCTTTATCAGGCGAGTGTAGTGATATAAGCCCATGAAGCGGATGTAGAACCATGTTCGAATTAATATCGATCAACTATTGCACAAAAGCCTGTTTCCACATAGCGACCTTCGACAGAGAACAATAGGCTGAAAAGTACCTAAATTTCTTCTAAGTTTCGTTTTTATCAAATTTCTTCTAAGTATCGTATTTTATTAAATTTTTTTTAAGTATCAACTTTAAAAAAAAAAATTAATTCGAATGTTTTAAATTATTAGAATATTGTTAAATTTGTAAAAAATTACCGGAAATGCTTTTCTATAAGCTAAAAGTGCATTTAAAAACATCAGGCGCCGTAAGAGAATTGGCGGCAAATTCTGGACCGTCTTTGGGAAAATGCCAAATAATCAAGTAAATTATACAAATGAAAATATTGGATAGACTTTACAAATTACTACAAAATACTTATACCTTCTAATAAAAAATTTCTGACAGCAGGTAAGTTTCCCTCTCGGCATTTATTTAAAAACACATCACATTTATCCATATTTTAGCTTGCAATGCATCAAACTTAACTATTAAATAAAGACATGAAAGATACAGAGTCAAATATCACTCTTGCATTGTCACTTCCCAACTTTATGAAAATTGAGGTTTTTTTAGCTAATCTTTTCATAAAGCCACTGAAATAAAAGAATTAATATTTCCCGAAGGAATTGAAGAAATATAATTTTGAACCCCTCTTTTTGACATCGTAGCCCCTAAGAAGGAAAATTAATACATGACATAAAACTGTTCTGAAGTTTTCAGGCTATATTAATTAATTAAAATGTTTTGGGCATGCAGAACTTCAATGTGATATAAATGTACATTTATTATTTAAGAGGGATTCAAGCAAATTTTTTGACGAGCGGATAAATAGCACCGGACCCACTCTGATGTCAAGATGTGACGTCACCCGACGTCAATATCGACGACCAATAGTAGCTTCAGAGAACTGCGCCTGTGCACGGAGATTGTAGTTTATAATACGAACTCATCATCACTCAGCTGTTAAATTTACTACCGTATACTAGTATTATTAGATAGTTTAGAATATTAAATTCTAAGTTATAGTTGATGCTTACAATGAACTACGCCTGTGCAAGGAGTATTTTGTTTTAATTACGATCTCGGTATTATTCAAGGAGATTTAAATATATTTAAATTTCCTTCGTATTATTGGATAGCATAGAATATTAAACTCTATAATTGATCGCTAGATGTGATATATAGATATAATTTAGTCATTTTGAGAACCATGTGTTAATAGCACCAAACCAATTTTCCCCATTTGAAAAATTGTTCTACATAGATGCAATTTAAAAATTATTTGCTTTGTTTATATTATGCAACTCACAAAACCAATCTCCTTTTATTAGTCCTGCATTAATTAGATTGTCAAAATGAAATATTGTTCTTTGCAACATTCAAGTTGTCAAGTTCAATTTAAAATTCACAATCATGTGCAAATTCCTATAATATACTAAATGACATTGTTAATCAAAATATTCTATTAAAATATTTAATTTAATGCTCCTTAAAAGAAGTTTAAGAATATCTGTTCTAGCTCAAATTATCTTCACGAGCAGATCTGAAAAATAAAATGTCCTGGTCTTGTTTGTAAACAAATTTACAAAATATATGAAGTTGAATAAATATATGCAAAATAAAAGAGCTAAAACTGTATAGGACCATACTACAACTTATGAGTTTCTAAAATCTTTACCAAAATAAAACAGATGACGCAATAAATTGAAAATATCAATAATTCCGTAATCTTAAAACCTA
The DNA here is from genome assembly GCA_951213105.1 of Amaurobius ferox. Taxonomy (NCBI): domain Eukaryota; kingdom Metazoa; phylum Arthropoda; class Arachnida; order Araneae; family Amaurobiidae; genus Amaurobius; species Amaurobius ferox. The sequence continues at coordinate 95,534,303 of OX578146.1, forward strand.
AAAGGCCGTAATTGATTCCAATATATGCCAAAATATGTGCTAATATACTTGTACTGCTTATATTCTCATAGAGTAGAAGTAGCAGCATATGCTTGGGGGGGGGGGGGGAGGCCCCCCTACTTTTCAAGGCTTTTTATTGTTATGCGTATTTTTCATTTAAAATAACCCTGGCATTTTTTTTATGTCTGTAAAAAGGTAGATTTACTGGAAAATATCTTTTTGCAATTGCACATTTTAGAAAACTTTTCCGTTTTCTGTGAGTTTTGGGCTTGTGAAGTGTTTGGTCCATCCTTAAGCTTTGGATCAATATTCATGTTTCTCAAAAAGAAAAAATTCACGAAACTTAAATTTGCCGCGAATGCTAAATAAAAACTCCGCTAACCAGAATCAACGTGAACCCTACGTCATTGGCTACGTCAATCGCATCATCGTCAGTAGTGGTTCCTTGTTGGTGGAATCGGAGTGGGTCCGGTGCTATTTATCCGCTCGTATTTTTTGTTTCAAAACAAAATACACCTATTGCCAGATATTGAAACGAAGAGAAAAAATCTATGAAGTTGATTCTCCAAACATAAATTAGATATTTGCAAAGAAATTTATGTCTTATCAATTCAAACAAATATAAATAGCATGTAACGGGTTTTATAAGTTATTCTTTTTTAGTATCTACAATTTTAAAGATAAATTACTGATAATTGTACAGGAAGAGGGAAGTGTAACTTTTAACTGTCAGCTGATCACATAAATGTTTATTTACATCAAAAATCGTTGATTTTTGTACTTGCACTCCTTGAATTCTTGTAAAATAATAAAATATATCATATTTTCGAATTTGATAAGTTTGTTTTAATGGCTGTTGCCGTTGCTGTTATCAGTAAAGAGGTAACATCTGCTACAAGGATCATCAGAATGTCGTGCTAAATTGTTTGATATCTGATGAGTTTTTCACTTATAAAATCAATAGAAGTTTTAAAATCTAATAATATGCTTGAATGCAATAATAATTGTATTTTGAGTTCATTAATAAATGTATAATCATATTATGTAAGATGTACTATTGGAAATAATTTCAGGAGTATAAAATTAGTTCTTTTTCAATTTTTTGAAGCTCCAGTAATAAATGACAGCAATTATAGCTCTAACAAGACAGCCATCAATAGAAACAGCGTAAAACATGTATTGAAACTTTTGTTCGTTAGTACTAGTTAATTAATAGTCATACGAAATTTTGACTGCTAAGATTCACTAGAAGCTTCACAAAAAAGAATCGAAAGATGGATGCAGTGTCACTAGAAAAACTGACGAATTAACACCAATTCATAAGTTTCACTTAAAAAGTGTTTGGACTTAATTATTCCCCATTATTAAATACAAATAATCAAAAAAAAATTTCAGACAGATTAATATAACGTTATTTGTTTTCTTGTAACGTTCAAACAATAATGCGACCACATTACTTACAGGGTTTTAAAATTTTTAAAAATTTGAATATAGGCAACAGTTTTATTTACTAATTATAAATTACGGGTATGTTATAAGATTTATACTTTTCACACACTGGCAGATCTTTGATATTAGTAGCATATGTATGCATAGTATTTAAGGGTAAGTATTATGGAGGGTCAAAATCCAACTTTTGGATTTCGATGGATGGACAAATTTAGTATCTCTGAGCACAAAAGGCCTGTGTGCATCTATCTTTAAGTATTTAGGCATGATATATCTCAAATAAATTAAGCAATTCAAATTAAATTTGATATAATTGTCTTAATTGGTAAATATAAAAGACCTATTGACGTTCAAGAAGATTAAACGCGGAGAACCATAAAAATTTTCAATAAAACCTGAAGATTTTTAAAACATTTTTTGCAAAAATGTAAAGATTATAGAAAAATTGAAAGTAAATGATGTAATTTAAAAGTTTTTGAAATATTGCATATATATATATTATACACACACACACACACACAGTTTCTGGAAGTATTGCAACTACAATAGTCATTCCTTTTTTGTATTTTGTAGTGTAACTCTCTACTTGTAAAAGAAAGTAGTGTAGTCAGTATGTGATGCAAAAAACAACTAGTTAGTTTCTAGTAGAATTGAATGCTACTTTTTATGTTACTTGAAAGAAAACAAATTGAAATTTGAAGCATATGATGATAAATGCTACAGATTTGCAATTGTCGATTTTATGATCGAAATTAGATGGATGCATTGCATGTTCTGTGCATAGGCAGTAAAAAGTAACTATGTCATCATTTTGAACTGGACCATCAACATTAATAAATTATTTTCCACTGCAAGTAATTTTCTTAATATTGAGTGACAAGACTAAAAGGATATTGTAATTTGCTAAAATGTCATTAAAAATAGAATGAAACAAATATCAAAAGCTCTTGTACTCAAGAACATTGTTTGATCATTGTTTTCTGAAAGAGATTCAAGTGTTTTGAGCTGTTCTATAAAATATTAAAGACTATGCTGTTTTCTTTAACATACAGGGTAAATTAAACAGCATAGCATAGTAATATAGTGCAGAATGACATGCAGTAATTAAATAATCTAGGTAAATAACTAACATATTTTTTCTCGGCTGTGAAAAATGCTAATAATTGATAACTCATTGGCGTGTATTTGAAATACAAAAGTCTTCAGGTTTATTATATATATATATATATATATATATATATATATATATATATATATATATATAATATATATATATATATATATATATATATATATATATATATATATATATATATATATATATGATATACATAAGTTTTAAGCCTTTCCCAATAAATGTGCCCTTTTCTTTCACAGTTATCTTATTATTCCAAATTCCAATCTCATGTCCAGCACATATTGCAACTACATTAAATTCTATCCCACACCATTAATATTAACAAATCTGCAGATGCTTCCTCGATCATACTATATATGGTCACTAAACTTAACCCCATGTAAACGTTCTCATTGAAATTGCATTCCCAATCACATTTTTAAAACCTAAATCGCTAAGATAGCAGTCACATGCTTCATATCCTCCCTCCCCCTCTGATGAAAATGTATTTTGCACTTGTAAAGAACTACGCAGATGGCACACAGATTTGGTTAGAGCTGGTCGACGATCAGAAGTTGTCCAGAACATGTAATTATCTTTATTCCTAGTAGCATCGAATAAAAGATTTTTATAACTTAAATTGTATCTTCCTTGGACTATTCAAGTCAAATATCACATATATATATATAAAAATAATAATAATAAAAGTTTGAAAATCCTATGAAAGAATAGAGAGAAGTTTTAACTCAAAAAACCCCAACATTAAAAATTGCCTTACAAATAAAAGTATCAAACAAAGTATCATCAATCAAGTGGAAAATAAAATGCAAACCTCTAGTCATCGATCTGAAGACAAACAAAAAAACATCAATGGAAAGGAATCGATAAAATAAAATTAAAAACAATCCAAGCATGAAAGCTTTACATGTGGACAAGCCTTAGGCCTAATAATGAATTGTTCATTTCAATAAAACTCTTTATCAAGTCCAAGTATTTTATAAAAATGAGCACAAAATGCATGTTTCTGATATCAGTAATAGATTATATCTATAAACCCTGATAACTTGGACAACATGCATAAAGATTGAAAAATGATAGGAAACAAGAATACCTGAAAAACACATATATCTCATGGCATATATATATGTGCCATGGTAGCAGAATAATCCAGTGAAGACGCCATTTATTCATATTAAAACCCAATTTATTACTGTTATTGTGTTAAGAGTACAACTTTTTACTTTAGCTGAACTTTACATCAACCTCCATCTTGTATGAAGTATCAGAGCAGTCTGCCTGATACATGCATGTTACATTTATTTCAGAGAGAGGAATATCTTGACAGGGAAGTATGCCATCCTTGCAGTTTCTGTACTTCAAAAATGTAATGAGGATGCAGGTACAGGTGGGAAAGTTTATCTTAGAACTATCTTTTAGTCATATAGTTATAATTATATGATATTTAAGACTGAAAAAGAAAAGGAATTCGAATCAGAAAGTTTATGTTGTGGTTAGGATTAGTGGCCAAATATGCTATTGCAGATGAAAAGAAGTATGTGCATTCTCTAATAATAACAGTGGCATGGAATAGAATTTAATGTAATAGAAATTAATTCCTATCTCATGTGAGTGACATGAGATAGGAATTTGGAATAAGATTTAATGCATATATAATTTGTTAAAAATCAGAAAATAAAATATTTTTAATATTAGGCCTGAAAATTGCCTCTTTGCACCTACACAATTATTAGAAATGTATTAATTTTCGGTAAGATAAAATCATAAAAATATCTAATTTTTGTTATTTTTCTATAAACAAAATCTTTTAGTATGTAGGAGAGTTAACCATTATTGACGTATCTGATGAAATCTCAGTATAACAAAATGTGTACTGCTAAATTATGTAAATATATATATACGATTTTCGATATTCGATATCTCACCATTGATATATGTTTATTATATTTAGCTTGTTGAGTGAATTTTATTCTCCTTTCGATGCACATAGAATAGTACTAATGCATTTTATTCTCCTTTCGATTGATGAATCTCTATTTTTTACATCTTTTTGCATAGTTATCTTATATTTTAAGTTATGGTTATATGAGTTGCAACTTATCTCTAATCAATCATTGGAATTTCATATAATATTTTTATTATTATTATTATTATTATTATTATATATCCATTCTACCATTGAATTTACTATTTTAATATTTATATATATATAAAATATTAAAATAGTAAATCCAATGGTAGAATGGATATATATATATATATATATATATATATATATATATATATACCATTCTACCATTGGATTTACTATTTTAATATTTTATATATATATATATATATATATATATATATATATAATATATAAGATGGAAAATGGAAGTTATTAAAGATATTGAAGTGTTATAGCATATATGCGCAAAGCAGCTACATATACTATACACGATATAAATATAAATAGTATAAAAAGAATTTTAGAATTGAAAAAAGAGCCTTCCTTCTTTTTTCAATTCTAAAATTCTTTTTATACGATTTATATTTATATATATATATATATATATATTTAGAAAATTGTTTTAACTTTAATATATAATAAACTATAAAATATTCATGCAAATCATATCTTTTATTTTGTTTTTTTGTTTTTTGCCAGTATCATTTAGAAGCTGAAATTAATATAATTTATAACATTTATTAGAAATTTAATTAAAATCTGATTTCATATGCCTGGTGTAAATATATTTACATTGATTCTGTAAAAATTAAAGTATTACTTCATTTGATTTAGAATTATCCACTATTTGTGAAAACTACTTCACCTGGGAATGATTTAAAGTTTCTTTATACTATACATACATCACTAGATGTTATAGAGGAAAAAGTATTGACTGTAAACAAAACTGCCTCAGATCTAAGGGAGCTTTATCTTGGCTTACTATATCCTACTGAAGATTACAAAGTGTAAGTTAGGCTATTAATAGAAATTAAATGTTAATTGTATGTACTAAAACTCTTGTAACTATTTCTGATTTATTTTTAATTATTTCTGATTTGTTATTATTATTATATCATATTACTAATGAATATATATTTTAATTTTCTGTTATAAAACCTGGATGAATGTTATATTTATATTCTATGTGCTACTATTAACAGAATTTTTTTCATAAATATGTGCCCCTATCTCATATAATTTTTAATGAACTTTTCCAGGGCAATTATATCTTGCTCATGAGTGCCAACCACAGGGGCATGAACCCCCGCTGAATTTTCCAGAAGGGGCTTTGCCCCTCTGGTAAATTTAAATATTTTTTTCTAATTTCATATTTTATTAAATACCAGAAAATGAAATTTTTTAAACATAAAAATAATTGAAAGAAAATCCTGTCAATGTAATCTCTATAGAGATCCCACTGACCATACCTGGCTCTGGTGTGAGGAATCAACAATATGCTGAAGAGCATAATGTGACGGATTCTTGCTAGGGAGACTACAAGCTTTACCTCTATCGGTGACAATGCTACAAGGCACTAGTAGCCCCCCTCCTTCACTTTCAACCCCTAATTGCTCCTTGAAGGGAGAAAATGCACTGCATAAACGATGTCATTTGGTACGTCAAAAAGGGAGTGAGTTCAGGAGTCAAAGAGCTCAAGTTTTATAAGTGGTAAACTAAAGTGGGGCATGCCTAAAAAGATTAAAAATATTTCTCATACAATAAATAAAACTGCTGATTTCTTTCTTTCGATCCAGTGCATCTGACCTACCCAAAGGTGTAAGATATCTGTTTAGACGGCCGGGACAGTGCCATCTAATGTAGACTGGAACCCAGTGGGGGCGACATCCACAAGGACCGACCCTCTTTCCCTTGCTACCAACTGCTCGGAAGGGCTTACAAATCCACAAATTTAACGTGCTCATACATGGGGACAGTTTAGACAAAGCTGGAAATCGAACTAGGGTCCTCCAAGTACAATCCCTGTGACTTATCCACTCATTTATCCCACTCCAAAACTCCTGCTTGTAAAACAATAACTTACAAAACTTCCTCAAGGAAAGCATATATATGTCAGTTAGGTGACTACAGTTGCTTCGATAGCATGATTAGCCCCCTTTTTCAAGCCAAAATAACAGTATACGCACTTAACAACCACTACTGCCATTCATTCGGCAGTTCATTCTTGGCGGTTGTTAAGGGCGCATACTGTTCTTTTGGCATCAACTAGGGCTTATAATGCCCTCAAAACAATTGTAGTCATCTAACTGACATATGCTTGCTTTTTTCAAGGAGGTCTTGTAAGTTGTTATATCTTCATCGACTTTGTGAATCTTTTGTATAACTTTATTGGATTGTGCCCCTCCCCCCTTTCCTGAGATTTTGAAAACTCGGCGCCTATGATCTTGCTTTCGGTATTTGAATATTAAATTAATCACAACAGTGTTTCGTGTAAAAATGAATGCCTGCTCACTAATTCTTGTACATAATGCTTTCGTTCAGCATGTGATTAAGAGTGGGGTACCCCACTGAAAAAGGGGGTCAGCTCCTCTGAAGTTGTCTCATAGTGTAGCGTTATTGGAATTTAATATACAACTGCATAAAAAAATATGATAACCCTAATATTTCTTGAGTTATTGACCTAGTCCATGACTTTCCTTGACAATTCTCCATCATTGTTATTAAAATGAAATGCCTGAAAATGCCTCCTGCTGAATTTTTTATCTGACAACTAATACAAAATAAAGAAAAAAGTAGTCAAAAATATTATTATCATTAAAAGAAAAAGTGTTATAAATAGTTAATAAAATGTAAACAAAATAGACAACTAATTATTGAATTTAAAAATAAAATTGTCCTACTCAACTATAAAGTGACTTTCATAACAAAAAATATCTTCAATAAAAGGTATCATCAATCTATATACTAGATAACTTTACTTTCAGATTCTTCATATTATGTAGAGTGTAGGCCAGTGTTTCTCAATTTGTAGTTCATGTTTTCCACTGGTGAGGCAAAGAAGAGGGTTAAAATTTTAAAATTATCAGTCAAAACTAATTGTTATTTGGATATTAAACTTATGAAAAAAAATCTAATATCAGATTATTTTTCATCTTAAAATGCATTCACATATTTAATAATGTATTGAAAAGGGGCACTTTTTATACTGATTTTAGAAATAGGTTATATAGATATTCTGTCATGCAACTAATTCAATTGTACAATTCAATTAAGTATTGAAATATACATAAAAAAGGTCTAGAATTTTTGAAAAATTTTAAATATCAACAAGAAAGTTGGTTTTCAAGTTACTAGCTTACAGACATATACATTATTACACTTATGATTAAACAGACATATACATTATTACACTTATGTTAAATTTGTTCATGTTCTAATGTAAGTGATGTTCATGTATGTGTTTGTCAGTGGTGAAATGTGAAAAAAATTTGGAGACACAATGGTTTCTTAAACAACCCTCTGCCAAGCACCTCTGACTTTAATTATATAGTAGAGGAAATATTTTATGCACTTTTTAAGTTTGATGGATGGATGAATAGAAAGAAACTTGGAAGCGGGTTGGTTTTTTTTAAACACTGTCTTCCCAGATTCCCTACATGCTTCGCTACTTGTATTTGTAAAGTTTACATATTATAACTCAAAAACAAATGTGCAGGGTGAGTCAAATGGCATAAGACCAGTTGATAAAAGTTGCCTATCAAATAGATCAACTTTATGGATTTTTTATAAAAAATTTTGGAATTTATCTTCATTAGCTGTAAATACTTGGAAAATTGTATTTTCCCTCAAAAACAGCATTTTTTGAAATTATAAGCAAAAAGATATAAATGTATGTTATAGTTTTGCACTAGTTGCCAAAAGTTATCTGTGAAGTAGATCAACTTCACATTTTTTTTCAATTGGAACATTTTTATAAATTACAAGTCAAAATATAAAAATCCATCCTATAGTTTAGCTCTTGATGTTATAAGTTACCTTCGAAGTACTTCAACTCAAATGATTTTTAAAATCACTTTTAGACATTATCTTCATTCGCCTTAAAAGTCTTGAAAATTTGCAATTTTTTCTATTTTTTTACTTAACGTGTAGGCATATTTCTTTTAGTAATTAGACATTAGATACAGAATTGGATGTAGTTTCAACTGTGAGCACAGCTAATCTGCCTAAAAGCCAAGCTCAGCTCTGATGAACTCAATTCTTATTTCAAATCCACAAACTGCTAATACTGATTCAGAGGCAACTTTTACACCTCTCTCTAGAGATCTTGTGAGACATTTCATACAAAATTCAACCAGAGCAGAACAGTCATTGCTTAGAAAAGTTTCTAAGGTATTGGCAGATAAATAAGCTGTTAACAGGGGTTCTGTAATAGCACATTCTTGCCACGAAGTCAAATCTGTATTATGATCTAAATAAGCTTACATCTGAACTGAGAAGTAACATGTGAGACATAAGAAAATGTCTTAATAACGGGCAGTTTTGACTTAATAAAAGGCAACTTATCTGAAGTAGATGAAACAGTAGACAAGAGTTTCAACTGGAAATAAATTTTGTATTTTGTATATATATTTTTTATTCTGGTGTCCATCGTCCAAGTTTAGCTTCACACAGTCCAGGTAATCTGTGTGATGCCATATAGTTAATTACTCTACACAGATTACTTAGACTTTACACTGGAACTAGCAATCTCCCTTCAAGACTTAAAAAGCTTATAATATTTGTTTTAAAGGTCTATGCTGCAATGTGATTTCATATTAAATACAACTCTACTATTAAGAACACTCCCATAAACTTGTGGTGTACTATAATATATTCACAGTCTTTGTCTAACAATTGAAAAACATTATCGATACAGTATTTCAAAGGAATAGATTCTTCGCACATTTCAAAAATTTGCTCGTAGCAATGTTTATCGATAGTTTTATTAGAGAAAAGCTACACCACAAAGAATCTGTAAGCTGGATGTACCAAACCTAAATTTTCTAGTAAATAATTACGCAGATCTGATTTCGAGGCCAAAGCGTGCTGTCACAGAACCCCTATTAGCAGCTCATTTATCTGAAAACACCCTGCGAATTATTCTGAGCAATGACTATTCTGCTGTGGTTGAATTTAGTACTTTTACACAATCTCTAATGATCCGACCGTCCAAACAGTTACCTTACACCTTTCTGGTAGGTCGGACGGTCTGGGTTTCAACAACAATCTCTAATGATGTGTAAAAATTGTCTCTGATGCAGCATCAGCACTTTGTAAATTTGAAGCAAGATACAGGTTTATCAGAGCTTGACTTTTAGGCAGATCAGTTATGCCCATATTTGAAACTACATCTGATTTTGTATCTAGTGTCTTAATTACTATAAAAAATGTATCCACAAGGTAAGTAAAAATATAGAAAAATTTTTTTAACCCTTTTGTAGCATGATAATATCTAATAATGTTTTTAAAAATCATTGGATTTAAAGTACTTAAAAGATAACTTTTCACACTTAATATTAAATGATAGGATGAATTTTTATATTTTCACTTGTAATTTGAAAAAAAATTGCTGTTTTAAGAAAAAATGGAAATAAAGAAAATATAAAAAAAAATTTAAAAATTGATAAAATCAATTTATTTAATATCTATTAAATTACTTTTGGTAACTAGTGCTAAACTATGCGATACATTTCTATATTTTTGCTTGTAATTTAAAAAATGCCAATTTTCAAGTCACTTGCAGCAAATGAAGATAAAAATCCCATTTTTTTTTTATTTTTATTTTTTTTTTTTTAATCAGTGAGGTTTATCTACTAGACAACTTTTGGCAACTGGTGCTAAGTAGTAGGTCAAAAAAAGTTTATTGCACACCTCTATAACATTTTATATTTTGATAATATAAAAATGATTATATCTAAATATAGTTTCAGTAATATAAATTAGTAAGAAAACTAAGGTTACATTTTCTATTAGATTTGAATTTCTTAACTTCATAATACCAAATATGTAATTATAAAAAATATAGACATATAGAAGATTGGTAGATGAAATTGAATGTTATATTCAAGTATCATTACATTTTATAATGTGTTATATTTTATTTAAATTATATGAGAAACAAAATGTAATCTGAGCCTTAATTAGAAGGTTTACTTTAATGATACAGTTATTAAATGTATTGCCTAACTGAATTACAGATTTGATTTAAATATGCTGCTATTTCTTAATATTAATGAGGATTTTTATTCTTAAAAGGTATGGTTATGTGACAAATACAAAAATAAAATTTGTTGTCATTGTTGAATCTTCACATACTACTCTTAGAGATAATGAAATTCGCCAAGTAAGTTAGTTCTTTCGTTGTTTTCCCTAGTGTTGTGCATTTTATATTTTTATAAATTACTAAGCATTTCACCTGTTTATTGCTCAGAGAAATGGGTAGTAGTCTATTCCAGAGTAATCCAGTAGTTATCTGAATCAGAGAATTGTTGCAGATTAAGAGTTTGAGCCTACAATAAAACAGAATGTTGATTAGCTGTGTTTGATTTTTATGGTTTAACTGATTGTCATGTAAATATGATGAAATTTCTCTTAGGAAATCATAAAAATAGCCTATAGTATCTTCCCTGTGTTTAAGATATGAAATAAACATTATGCAATTAAAAACATGTTGAGAATAACATGTATGGAATACTACTGGTCTTTATGCCTGATATTTCTTAATATAAATATTATATATCTTTGAAATATATACTTGCTCATAAAAACAATATTTTAAAAAAAAATTCCAGAAGAAAACATTTTTCCCTTACATCATTTGTTATAGAAAATTATAATAAGTTCAAGGACAGCACAAGAAAAACTTAGCAAACATCTGTTTGTCTGAAAAGTTCCAAGGTATTGCCTTGGTTTCTAACCATTTGAAATAAGTCATAATTTAGACAAATAAGATTAAGCACACGACGTACAAAATAGAAAAAGGCCAGAGCACTTTCGAGCATTAATACACTCTTTATCAGTGGCTACATGGAAAGTAAAAAGGATCGTTCATATATAATGATACAGATCGTTCATGTATAATGATCGTTCATATATAATTATACCAGTAAAGATGACAAATTTGCATAAATACAATTAGTAAATGAACATTTGATTATCTAAGGAAAAATACACAAAAAACATAAAATATTTTTTAACGGATTCAAAAACGAGTATATCTCAAGAAAAGTACAATTAAAAATACTATTTTATTACAGGAATGCAAATTCAAAAAAGACAGTCAAGCCCAATCCCCATGAGGATGACGTCAAAGATAACTATGAAGAGACTTGAATTGCATAGAGTTGAGAATGAGTCGCAAAGTATAACTTAAAATATTAACGGGGTCAAAATTACAAATCGACGCACGGTAAACATAAATAAAAAGGGATTCAAAAAGGAGAATATTACGGGGGTTATTACAACGCATTAAAAGGAAAGTTTTTTCAAAAATGGGCAGAAAATTATCATTAACAACATAATGAGCAAGGGCCGTAGAAAGTTTACCACCTTTGACATCCCGAGCGTGTTCTGCTAAATGGATGCCAACATTGCATTTGGTACTGCCAATATAAAATTTATAATCACCATTGGTAGACAATAGGGGAACCACATACATCCCAGCATAGCTTTTAAAGTCATCCATATCCCCAAGTTTATCAGAAAGAATATGGTTAAATAAAGTAGTAATATTAGAGTGAGCAGCCCTGAAACCAAATTCATGACAGAACTGAATAAAGGGATGGAAAATCTTAGGATGGTACGGAAAACTAGATTTATAAGTTAAACAATCTTTTAAAGCAACAAGTTTAGTATCAATTTGAGGAAATTTACGGTGAATATGGGCGAAAATCTTATGTTATGTATAAACTCAAAAGAATAGGCAGCCTCATGGCCAAGATTAAAAATAAGATTAATTTATATTGGCAGTACCAAACACAATGTTGGCATCCGTTTAGCAGAACACATTCGGGATGTCAAAGGTGGTAAACTTTCTATGGCCCTTGCTCATTGTGTTATTAATGATAATTTTCTGCCCATTTTTGAAAAACTTTCCTTTTAATGTGTTGTAATAACCCCTGTAATATTCTCCTTTTTTAATCCCTTTTTATTTATATCTACCATGCGTCGATTTGTAATTTTGACTCCGTTCATATTTTAAATTATACTTGGCGACTCATTCTCGACTCTATGCAATTCAAGTCTCTTCATAGTTATCTTTGATGTCATCCTCATGGGGATTGGGCTTAACTGTCCTTTTTGAATTTGCATTCCTGTAATAAAATAGTGAATACTGGGAATTTTTTGGCCTAACACAATATCAAATGAGAACTTATGTAAAAGGACCAATTTAAAGCCCATTGAGTATGACATCAAATATCGAAGATGGAAATGGGTAGGCCATGTTTGAGAATGCCATTGGACAGCATTCCCGCTGTTGCCCTGGACTGAGCACCTGAGGGCAGGTGGACAAGAGGTAGACTGAAGTTAACTTTGAGACGGTTGGTGGAGAGTGAGAGAAACCAGGAGGGATGGGCGAGCTGGACTGAAGCGAGAACTGCTTCACGCGATCGCCGTGTTTGGAAATCTAAGCTGAAGGCCTTAAGTGCCACTTAGGCACGAAGAGAATGATAATGATGATGAATAAAATAGTATTTTTAATTATACTTTTCTTGAGGTATACTCTTTTTTGAATCCATTAAAAAATATTTTATGTTTTTCGTTTATTTTTCATTAGATAATCAAATGTTCATTTACTAATTGTATTTATGCAAATTTGTCATCTTTACTGGTCTATATATGAACGATCCTTTTTACTTTCCATGTAGCCACTGATGAAGAGAGTATTAATGCTCGAAAGCGCTCTGGCCTTTTTCTATTTTGTACGTCTTATAAAAAGTGTAATAAAAGACCTTCTATCAAAGTTGTGTTCTTAATCTTATTTGTTTGAAATCAGATGTGATACCAACTTATTTACATTATTTAGACTTTCATTTTATCCCCCAAAGACACTACCTACAAGTTGTAATCAAAATTGTATTTCATTTTTGATCCCAATTAAAGAAGTAAAAAAAACACCTGTAAAATGCATATATGCACAATAAGTCCCAAATAGCACAATTTTGTTTAATGCAATTTTTAAATTAACACAGTTTATAAATTGATACTGCAATTTAAATAATGTGTCTGTAAAATTAAGTTAATGCAGTATTTTTAAACAATTGCAGACTAACAATTTGCAAGCCAGCTTAGTATGCCTTTCATGCATACACATTGACTGCTTTTCTTCTGACATAACAAATTTTATTTGTGTACATACTATATTAAAATTTTTACAATATTAAAACTGCCCTTTCATACATACACATTGACTGCTTTTTTTCTAGCATTACACATTTTATTTACTGTATACATACTATATTAAAATTTCATTAAAATATTGATTAAATGTTGAGTTCCTATTGACAAATTTATGAAGAAAGGAAAACTGTGAAATCTAACCTTTTAAAATATTTCTCAAATAAATAAAATGCTGGGTAGTAGTAGGCCACGATATTTTTTCCCTTACAATTTTAATAATATTCTGAATTAAACTTTGGATTATTGGAAATATTTTCTTTATCTTTTGCTATTATAGTACTGTATTAAAAAATCATAAAAATACGCATCTTTTAAAAATGAGTTTATATTTTGAAAGTCCGGGAATTAATTTCTGTATTTTGCATTGAATATTATATTCAATTAGCACATTTAAGAATAGTACTGCAGTATTTCCTTAGAATTAATTAGCCATGCTAATCGAGGAATTACCTCAATATCCTCAAAATGTTGAATATCCAGACCGCCCGACTCACCCTAGAGCATGAACAACTGAGTGGCCGGTGTCCTCAAAATGTGAATTATTTTATTAAATACTATTGAGATATAGAAAAATTGAAATAACTGAATATAAATATATTGAAATATATATTGAAATAATTGAATTAAAATACTAAATATTTATTTCTAATATTGCATTGATATATTTGCTTTATAGATGTTTCGAAGAATTCATGCTGGATATGCAGATATGGTTTGCAATCCCTTTTATGTACCTGGAGAAACAATATCTTCTAAGTATGTATATTTAATATATTTATACTATTTGGCATGCATTATCTATATGAAGCAAATAAAAGTGCTTACTAAAATGTTATATATACAATAAAACCTTTCTAAAGCAACTAACCTGTGTTCCAGTATAACGTGGTCTTTCACTTAAGCTTCCATCTGTAGAACTGATGGTATAACTTATTTTAAATGTGTAACATTAGTTATTAGTAAAAAAAGCAAAAGATCAAAGTATCATATGTCAGATTATTACTTTACAGTGCTCCCTGGATATAATGCTGTTATTTATACCACAGTTCTTTTCTGTTATCCATTTCTTTGTAACAAATGCGGAGAAAAATATAGATTTTGCTGCTGCGAACTTTGCAATTTAATGCATGTATTGTTTTACATAAAAATGTAGAGATTTTTTAAAATTAATATCTCTACATTCCAAAGTATTAAATTTTATTTGTGTCATCAGTCACTTTCCCCATAACCTACTAGTGTTTGTAGTCGCTTTTGGCATAAATATATGATGTAAACAACAAATTGTTAGCTTTTGAATAGCTATTAAAATCATTTCACATCAGTTTCCGTTTGATTGTTAAAAAATAATAAATGCATAGCATTATGTTTATCATGCTGAATAGTGTAAAATTAAGTGAATTTTTTAAAAATCACTAAATTAGAGAATATTTGTAGCCATTGGTTATAGCATGGTTGCTTTAAAATGGAAGTTGGATCCCTACTATAGATGATAATAGTCTCAGCCTGAGCTGTGACCGGAATTGGGTTCAGGCTGTATAATACTAACTGTAATTTGGACTCTGGCTCCAAATAACTATTTATATTTATCTTTTATTCAGTTATGCTCTTTTATTCTTATTCAATAAACATATATTTTTTAAATAGTTAATGATTAGAAAATGCTAAAAAAATTAAGTAGTACTTCATTTTATTACTAAAAAGTTACTGCTAACAGGTTTCTGAAATTTTATTTGACAAGATCAGCAACCAGTTGCTGATTCTGCTCTAATGAGTGAAAGTTGTGCTTCTTGTTTGCCATAATGAAGAGGCTGTTTATTGCCTTCAAAGCCAGTCGACACTATTAATTTTGTGTTGTATGTTCTTTATAGTTTTATAATTTTCGTATTGCTTATTCTTGGGTCATAAATTGTCTCTAAGGAGTAAGGCCCTGAGGCTGCTAAACTGCTGTAGGAATGTGTGCAGCCATATAGCATAGTGCGTAATAAATCCTAAGTTTCAGCACTCAAAATATTTATTTATGCAATTTTTGTGTTTGATATCTAAAGTTAATCATTCATTTTCACAAATAGAAATTTTTTAAAATTAGTAACAATTAAGTAGAAAAGTTAAAAATATATTTTGGACTCAGGTGGATTTGAGCTTTATTTTGCATTGAACAGTTCAGACACAAACAGGCTGGAGCTTGAATATATTGGGCTCACACTCTCAAAATTGAGCCCTAACTCATCTTTAATCCATACCCCTCAAACCCATGTTATAACTGGAAAGCACTGTATTTATAATCTGATAAAAAAAAAAATTGTAAAATTAATTCTTAATCACCCAGTTTATTTTATCTTGAAAAATATGTATCATCTGATGCAATTTAGAAATTTCTGATATCATAACATTTTCTTTAAATTTTGTTACAGTACAAAAGTTAACATGTTGATTAAGACAAAAATATAAACTAATTATGGAATTGCTTTAAATTAGTTTAAGAGTAGTTTTTAACATTGCAAATGAAGAAGAGGAAAAACATTTCATTACCTGTAGCAGAATCTGTAGTAAAAATTCGCATTCCAAGTACAAAACAAAATTAAAGTAACTAAAGTCCATACAGTTTTCTAGTCATCTTCAAGGGAATAAGTCATCATTTAATATGGGGAGGATTAACATGGGATTTTAAATTTGTTCCAGCAAAAAGTGGTCATTAAGAGAGGTTGCACTGTTTATATATAATGCTTACTTTATATTTATTAAAACAAAGAATTGGATGGATAAGTAAAAATTGCTTGAATTTGAATTTCTGAATGCACAGCAAACAAATCAATGATTTGCATTATTTAAACAGCTACAAATTATAGTCAATCTTTTTTTTATGTGAATAACATCTATTATTGGAAAAATGTAAACACTTTGGTTGCTTGCATCTCAGAACCAAATATATAAAAATGTAACCAATTTTTACATGTTTTGTTAGAAAAATGGTTCATTTTATGAATATTAAAAATGATTTTAATATTTTGAACTTTTTTTTCGAAAAAGTTAAAAAGTTTTTGTTAGAGCAAATTTTTACCTCACTTTGTTTATTTATAAAATGCAATAAGCAACAAAATTGTTCAGTAGAAAATCCAGTTTCTAGATTAATAATATGTTTTTACAAAGCTATTATAGTTTTCATGGTGTTGTCTTGTCCAGTTAAAGAAGATCGAAAATTTTCTATTTTTCAAGTTTGTAGTACTTGAATGTAATACAATCATGAAAATTAAAAGCTATGAACCATAAGAAGTAATTTGTAGTCTTACAAATATAATTGGATCTTAGATCAGGTTCTTAGTTTTCGATATATAGTGGTTATAATTTCAATATTTTATTATTTTAAACTATTTTGAAAAGGTGAGTCTAATTTCTATAATTTAATATTTTGAAATGTTTTGAAAATGTCTAAAGAAGATGTGCCGAACTGGGCTCTATTTCTAATGCTCATCGCCTTGAGCCAGTTCAATGGTTCATTTCTCTATGCTTATGCAAAACACTTTCTTCATTTCACACTAACATATTTATTACACCTAAATATTTACAGATATGTGCATATTCAGATTCAAATTGATACATCATAATACTCGGGACGCTGTGAGTTCCATCGTCCTTTCAGATCAGAGTCCGAAAAGCAAGTCCCTCGTTCTTCAGCCGCCCTCTCCCTCCCCTCCAATTTTTGGCCCTTGACCCCCCGCAGTATCAAATTGCGTGGCCAGCTGCACAACTCTCGAAGAAGTAAGATGGCGGGCCAAGAATAACCTTTCCCCAGTCCTCTTGGCATGGACAGAGAGGGGTTCATGACACCTTCCCCCCACTTTTCAGTCCATCCGTTGATCAACGATGACTGGAAAATCCATATCCTGCACCCCCTCCCCATAGTGGGAATTCCACACACAGGTCATGCTCTCTGCAACCAAGAATTCCTCTATGAGCCAGTGACAGGATCGAACCACTACTCACAATAATTATCAAAATTTAAATTTCATACACAAAAGTATATTACCATAAACAAACATTATTCGCAAAACACTAATTATCAATTTTTCAATTCTAATGTTTAGCACTTAAAACCAAATCATACTGTAAACCAAAATTATTCTTAATACACTAGATTTATCAATTTTCACTTTTACCAAAATACAATATTACTAACATATAGAAATACCCTAATTATGCTAAACACACTACAATTCACATACATTTTTCCGTAATTTCAAATTTTAGGTTACTGACTTAGAGCTTTATTCGAATACACAATATATCATTATAGAGCCAATAACCCCCCTTTGTCATTTCACCTGCCCGGGAGTCCATTCTAGTAACCCCCACAGATTTGAACTCAATTTCTTTTCATCATCCACTATCCATTTTCTGATCCCACAAATTGAGATCCACTCTTCCATTCTTTCCACTGACCATGTAATTTCTCCCTCATATTTCATTTTCACCTTCGGTTTCCTTCCAAATCTCCCAAATTCCTCCACTAATTTCATTTTCACTTGTGAATACCTACATCTTTTCTCTCTTGATCCATTCCCTCCATAACATTGGTCTCCCAGGGAAGCCAACTTGCTTCTACCCCCAGCAGCCCTTTGTTTCTCCTCACTGGCTGAACCCATATCATAACATTGGCTTTGCAGGGAAACCAACTTGCTTCTACAGTTACCAGCCCTTTTCTTCTTCTCACTGACCGAACCTATACCATAACATTGGTCTTGCAGGGAAGTCAACTTGCTTCTACTCACACCAGCCCTTTGCTTCTCACTGACTGAACCCACAGATACCTCTATAATTCCTATTCCTTCGTCTTTCCCTTCTAACTTTGTTCCCACTTTGAGTTTTGTTCCCACATCACTTTCTCATAACTTCCAACAGCACACTTCATTTCCTTCCGTTCTTATTGTCTCAAGTTGGGCTATAACTGACTCTCCAGTTCCCCATCTTTCGTTCATTGTCACTGTCTCCTTTCCCTCACACTCCGTAATTTGACTCTTATCCATTCCTTTCGAATTCTTCAAGATCCCCAATGTCTCTAAACTACTCGTAACATTTTCTTTTTCGGTGATAATTGGACTCACAGATATTGGGACCCCAGGGTGACCTTTCTCAGCCTCTTTCCCTTCCTTACAGTCCCTAATATATTGCGCACTATCGGACTCGGAACTTGAGGTCGCCTGCTCAATCACCCCCTTCCCCTTCAGGGACAACTTTGACATAGACATATCTATGATCAGGAAACTCGACTCCCCCCGACTTTTCTTTCATCAGTGCAGGGTCCACTCGTGACGTTGTATTCATTCTCTCCCTCACCATCTTTTCTCTTCGGAACTTGGAATTCACGGGAAACCCCTCTCTCTGTGACTTCCCATCCCCATTTTCTATAACAGAATTCTCGTTTTCCATTCTAAGACTCGGGAGATCCAATGCCCGAAAAGGCAGCTTAATTTTATCAGCGCATTTCGCCCCAATCTGAATATCTAGGCATAGCAATTCTGTTTTTTCCCAAGTCTCCTCAAATATTCCAAACTGAGCTTTTCGCGACTTTTCTGAATTAAGCCCTTTACTGTTAAGTGCATTAATTATCTCTGGGCATTCATACCTATAGTGTCCCAACTTTTCACATGCAAAGCACAACACTGTGTTCTTATGCATTTTTTTCACCACTCTGCCAATTTGGCCGCTATAGTACTGGGTAGTGGTATTCCTTGCAATTTGGGTTTCACTATTCTTATCCTGGTTCATTCCCAGTTCCCACATTAACCATTTGATCTCACTTTCCCTCTTTTGCTGCTCCTTTCTCTCCAACTTCCTCAACTTTATATTCCACTCTAATTCTTTTTTCTCCCACTCTTTATTCTCTCTATCCCATTCTTCATTCTCTTCTCTCTCTTCCCTAATAGAATACTATATATTTCTTATCATCTCTTCCTCATACTCCTTGCTCCCACAAATTATATTTTTTAATTCCACCACCTCACACCCAGAATCCGCCGTCTCACACTATTTCATAACAGAGCCTTACAAGATCAATTTTCTTCTCTTCCAATAAATACACCATCCTAACCACTGCCGTTAGAACCAAAGATTACCTAAACAATAATAGCTCACCCTAATTTTAACCACATTAATTTTAGCACCCTTTTAATACACGACATTGCATTTGTCCTTGCTCCAAAATACATAATGTTCACATGCCAAATCACATTTATCAATCACATATATCATAGCATATGCTGTGTGGTAAATTCCACACGTTCTGTCAGAACGCTATAAATACTTAATATGTTCATGGAACATTAAGTTAAAGGCTGTCGTGATCGTAAATGGTTTAAGCTGAAAATTGAAAAGTAATTAAAAGGTTTGGAAATGAGGACACGAATTAGATTTAAAATAACAAAAAAACAAGTTTATTTACACAATTTAACATTAAAAAACATGAAACAGCTTTGACTTTAAAACATGAGCTTAAAAGTTTTGCTCCTACAAATTTTCACACTAAGTAAATTACTATTCTTAAATCCAAACAAAATCATGATCATAATTCTTATTACTCTCAAGTTCTAGTACACTCATAATTTCTAATGCACTTATAATTACAATTCTCGGACTCTATTAAAATCACACACTTAAGAGGTTAGTTACTTTCATAAATTCATAATATTATTCCTCGCAGAGAGGTATTTAAAAGAGCGGAGAGGAGAGAATATCAACATTGAGTGCTGTGCGAAGTCAAAGGCCTTACCTCGGCTCTTGGGCCCATCGGCCGGACGTTCGGTTGATCAGTCGGGGAAACGGGAAGCATTTTGCTCCCGCGAAATTTCTATAACTTCACTCCGCAAAATCTCAAAAGGCACTCACGACTTTTTCTGCCAAAAAATACTCTCAAAAACTTCCAATTTTATCTCTCCTCCCTCTTAAATTTTATTCACTGCCAGGTCCTAAGCCCCCTTAATATTATTGGAAGGAACTTGGATCATCGCTTTCAGTGGCCAGTCCATGACAGAAGGGCTTAGTCAGTAGCCCCTGAATTATTACTTGCAGGGTGCTAGAGTCCCACGCTCCCGCGTGAGCATCTGGGCTTAACTGCACCCCCAACGACCGCTTACCCCCCGGTGTGTCTTCCTCCATCTTGTACGAGACCACCCACATGCATGGAGTCCAAGCTCCACTGACCCTTTCCGTTGCAGGTGGTCAAAGGGGAACTTAAAAATTGCGTGAAACTACAGGGACCATCTTTATAGGTATGAGGCCTATGATAAAATTTCCACGATGTCACATTGCATGATGAAAACCAATGTGACAGCATATTACCCCCAATATTTTCCCTCAATTATAAATTCTGCTCATAGGCATTACTTGGCGTAGCATTTTTTCCCATTAATATCATTTTTTCTTTACAGTGAACTCGTTTTTCTTTACCACTATTATTATCCTCAATCTTAAATTTAACACAGACATTTCTCAATACGAAACCAAATACCTTAAACGTAATGTCAATTAAATTTCTAATATTAAAATACCCTACACATAATATTATTTAAATTTCCACATACACATTTCTCATTAATATTAAATGTAGCACAATTTCATGCAACAATTTACTATCATTTCTCATCAATCCAGCATTTAAACACATTTATATATTGAATTAAAATTTTTATCCATATATTATTTCTGTCACTGCTCATCAGGGAATTTCCGTTATTTATTAATTTGCAATTCAACCTTTGACAACCATTAATATTAACTTCATTATTAATTTTAAATTTAACTTCATTATCCATAATTTACCCATCAATAATTTACTCCCCACAAACCAAATGACCCACTTTAAACTCATTACTAATTTTAAATTGTAAAATCCCCGCTAATACAGAGAGCATCACCAAAATGTGAAAGTTTCCGTTTACCTCTTCTGCTGTACCAGATGTCATAATTCTTTCTTATGGGTTGGGGTCTTTGTCAGAGGATATAGAAAAACTCAATCACGTCCATATCATTAAACACACAAATGAGTCTCTATGATTCATGCCGATATATCATCATCCAATTTATTTCAATCACTACTCAGGTATTTAAACGCATTCCCGACGATTTCCTTTTGCTTAGCATTTATCCATATCGAGTATGAGCCAGTGTACAGAACTGGGCTCTATTTCTAATGCTCATCACCTCGAGCCCATTCGGTGGTTCGTTTCTCTATGCTTATGAAAAACACTTTCTTCATTTCACACTAACACATTTATTACACCTAAATATTTACAGATATGTACATATTCACAGATTCAAATTGACATCATAATACTCAGGATGCTGCGAGTTCCATCGTCCTTTCAAATCAGAGTCCGAAAAGCAAGTCCCTCGCTCTTCTGCCGCCCTCTCCCTCCCCTCTAATTTTTGGCCCTTGACCCCCGCAGTATCAAATTGTGTGTCCAGCTGCACAACTCTCGAAGAAGTAAGATAGCGGGCCGAGAATAACCTTTCCCCAGTCCTCTTGGCATGGACAGAGAGGGGTTCGTGACAGAAGACAAACCACCCACAAAGAAGTTAATCAAGTAAAACCATTTTGGCTCCATTCGACTAAAGCCACAGCCAATTTCTTTTAATCAGTAGTAACAATATAGATAAATTATAAAACTTAATTTTTTTTTGCACTTATTTTAACGATTGTCATAATGATTGCCAATTTGACTTCAATTTCTTTTTTATTATGTTAGCCTATATTATATTTAATGTTTTCATAGTTAGAATTTATTTTCAGATTACACATTGTATGTTATTAACTGGCATTTTATTTTTAGGTCTTTTGAAACCATTATCAAGAGCATAATGACTGTAGAATAAAGTTATGTAGAATATATATATCCATATTTATGTCACAGCAAAAATTTATATAAAATATGTAAAATTACATTCCTTTAACTTGCTTTGCATTAAATTCATTTATTAAACCATATGAAAGCAATAATGTATTTATTTACCAGAAATATTTTAAAATGTAGAAATGTCCACAATCAATATCATTGCAAAAAAGTGGTGTAAGGAATTATAACCCTTTGATAAAACTGGGCCTTTGATAAGACTGTAAATTAAGTACATTTAACATGTGTTGTGAGTAAGGGTAGGGTTTTCATGATTTTGCACTTTTTTGGGCAAAACTAAAACAATAGTCAAACATATATATGTGTGTGTGTTTGCATGTTTCGTAAGAAACTAGGTTAATAAATAGCATTTTTCTTCCAGTTTTTGCACGATAAATATTTGCATGGGGGTTCAGTCATTTCAAAGCATTTTGTGTGTGTCATCATTTTACATATTTTGGAATTTTCAATTAAAAGTATTAAATTAAAACACTCAAAGTAAGTAATAGATAAATATCATTACTTATCTAATACATAAGAGAAAATTTCAATGCATATTTCTAACTTAAATATCTCCTGAACCACAAGATGGATTTTGATGATTTTTTTAAGCAAGGAGGCTGAGTCCAGGAAATAATCTAATGCAAGTTTTATCAACCTACAGTGAAGTGTGGAATAACCAGAATTAAAAATCTATTTCTGTTTGTCTGTCTATTTTAACTGCTTATAACTCAAGAAAGGTTCAATGGATTTAAGTTTTTCACTGGTTTGTTAAGATACATTTAAGGAGCAAGGTTTAGGCTAAAAATATTTTAAATTTTATACTTCTTTAATATATAAAAGTGAAAATTCCAAAATGCACTTCCTAGTTAAATATCTCCAGAAGTACACAATCTGATTTGATAAATTTTTTTCAAGCAATGAGACTGGATGCAGGAAATGTTTCGATAGAAGTTTTATCCTTCTACACCTCCCCACCAAAATAGCAAGAATTAAAATTCCTATTGATTTTCTTTTTTTACTGGTTTGTTATGCTTGATATATGACATTTATGGCTAAAATAGTTCAAATTTTGTACCATGTTAATTTTTGGTATTATTTTGGGCAGTGCCAGGTATTTCTACTAGTGAAAAAAATAGATACTAAAACTAAGAGTTATCATAATTTCCTATGTATAAACCAAGGATTATCTATTTAAAAATCTCCAAATTTTGAGTGTGGATTATAGGTCACTGTGGATTACCCGTGGCAATTTTTTCCAAGCAGAAAAAAACAATGATTGTACTAATATAAAATATAATAAAGCATTTCAAAGAGTCATATATAAAGCAGCATTGTGCTAATGCAAAATAAAAATATTTTTGTTGAAATTTGTTTTGAAGTAACAACCTTTAATTTAACATCGATATTGTTGTTGTTGATGAAACCCAGACCGTCCGACCTACCAGAAAGGTGTAAAGTAACTGTTTGGACGGTCGGGAAGTGCCACCCAATTTAGACCGGAACCCAGTGGGGGAGGCATCCACAGGGCCCGTACCCTCCTTCCCCTACCACCAACCTCTTGGAAGGACTTTCGGATCCACATGTTTAACGTGATCGTACTCCGCATGAACACGGCAGCAGTTTTGGCAGTGGCTGGAATCGAACCCGGGCCTACTGAGTGCAACTCCAGCGCGCTAACCAATGGGCTACCGCGCCCCAACATCGATATTGTTGTTGTTGTTGAAACCCAGACCGTCCGACCTACCAGAAAGGTGTAAGGTAACCGAACATCGATATTGTGTCACTTATTCAAATAGAAGGTAAATTTTATCATAACTGCTTTTGAATATAAGGAAACATACAAGTGGGCATGCCAATTTTATCTGCAGATTATAAAGTATTTATTTTTTTTTTCTCTCTGAAAAATATGCATGTGGATTATGTCTTCCACATATTATTTCTTATTAAAAATTAAATATAAAACTAATTAAACCTCAAAATCTGTTCAAATTCCAACATCTTATTCATAACTTTTGCAAATATTTTAAATATGGTTCTTATATATAATTGTGTTGTAATGAACATATTTGTTTGAAACTTTATTGTCCATTCCATACATGTTGCTTCACTTTAAGAAGCTCAAACATGCTGATCAATGATGCTGAGATGAATGACATATTAAAATATTGAATGCTTTTAATTTTAAAACTTTTCTGGAAATCTAAGATTTTTTAAGTGGAGAAGAGAGAGTTTGCTGTTTATTGCTTTCAAAACAAATTGTTAAAAATAATCAAAATCTTTCACTCATCCAAATGCAAGAATCATCAAAAACAAATGCAAAATCATGGAATATGCAGCAACAGATTCAATATTTGGCATTAAATGGTGCTATAATGCAAGGCCATTAAGGATTTTGATTTTCCTTTACAATAAAGACTTCGGAGGGATTTTTAACTACTGTCCAGAAATAGATTTCGGAAGTTGTAAAAAGATCTTCATTATACACCCCTCTTTTTTATTTAGCCCACTTGTATTAATGACTATTTTTATTTATTGAAATGAAATTGGGAGAAAATGCCCAAAGCAATGAATAAGAAAACTCAGGATTTAAGTATTTTCATTTTTTGTACTTTAAGTATATCAATTTTCTGGTTCATGTATAGTGCTTCAATAAAAATTAATATTTTTCCACAAATTTACAGTAAATGAACAAACATGTTTTATAAAAGTTTTGCACATTAACAATGTTTGGGAAATTTTGTAAAAACATCAACCATTTAAATTACTAAGAAATTGATTAAAGGTAAACAGTGAAACTTTGGGACTTTACAAAAGGAAAACAGCAAAATTTTGAGGCTTTACAAAAGAAAAACTGTGATGCAATTGAAAAAAAATTACTTGGCTCAAAATTTTCAGAATTTTATTTAATTTAGAATAATGTGTATACTACAGGGTATCTCATGAAGCTTTCATATAACAAAAATACACTATGCAACATAGAAAGTGTAGCTATTACTTTCCTTACAATACATAATATGATGATGAGTTTTATGATGAGGCCAAAATTAGACTCTCAAATTTTTAGGTATTTAACCATTTCGAGCATTCCTGAATATGAATCAGGTATTTTTTCAATGATGTCTGAACAAATTGAACAAATAAAATAAAAAAAATTTCAATTGATGGTTCGTTTTTTTTTTTTAATGATCTTGTTGCATTAAAAATAAAAATTTTGTGATTGACCAAATATGTCTAAGGGGGTCGGTCGTATAAAAATTTAAAAAGTGTAACTTTTTGAAAATGAATGGGAGGACTATTTCATTAATGTAGTCATATTTCCTACCTTATTTTCAACATTTTTGCAATTTACATTGCCCACTTATCTCCAACAGGTAAAGAATTAAAGTGTGTTTCAATCTTTTTGGGACACCCTGTACACTGCTCAACACAAAAAAGTCTCGTATTTTCCACGTCAAACAGTGTAAATAACTGAGTCAATCATTTTCAACTTTATTAAATTTTTTTAGAGCCAAGAAAATTAAAGACAGACTACTTAGATTTGTGATTTTATTTTACTTTTATGACCAGTATACCGATTAAGGACATTTGGAGAATCTTCTAATTTTTCATTAACATTAGATCAAGGTACAAAGTTCTGAACTAAACTCCAAGATTCTACAACTTTATGGTAAAGATAGCATTTTAAACAATGATATCCCCACCAATTATATGTTTCTCATTTAGATTTACATTATATTGAGTTTTACTTCAAAACTGGCTAAATGAATGGCTCATTTCTCTTGGCAGTATGACTACATCTGTGTGTTTCAATATTTCTCCTTCTCATTGATGCTGCTCATACAAAATTACTAGTAGAAGTCTTAAAGCATAAGGCTGTTGAACTTATTATGTGCACTTTTACTGTTCCAGCATCACCAAATTTTCTCTTTTAACTTCATGATTCTAGAGAAAGGAAAAGCATGCCCTATGCACCTATTCATCAAACCTCATCTCCTGTGATATTTTTCTATATATCAGAGTTCATATGAATTTAAGAGAGAATTGATGTTAAAATGATAAAAATAAGTGTAATGAAGGCGCAACAAACACCCTCACAGGAAACACTCTAGTGGGGATGGAGCAGATCCTCCATATTTTTTAGGCTAGAAAAGGCATGAAAAATTCAAGAGGGAGAAATTAAATATAGAGGTGGCACTTGATAAATGTTTGTAGTAGTATTCACAATTTGTATGACAAGCCCTGCCTCACATTAAAGCTTCCAGCAATGTTTCCAGTGAGAAGTACAAGGAACATTTGGCCATGTGCATATCAGCAGATTACTTTACATGTTTACTAAATACATTTTTCATGTGTGATGTTTGATAAAATGTACTAAAACTTTTAAAAGAAAAATTTTAGTACTTCTTTTTTATTAAGCATCACACTTAATTTATGAGAAGAGATCATTTTTTAAAGTATACAGTTTTGCCCTACTGGCATTACATACGGGCCCAAAAGACTTTCAATATTGTGGAGGAGCCCGCAATGAAAATAAAAAACTATTATATACAGGTAATGAAATTAGTGGAAAGGGGTTATGATATTAAATCTTACAAGAAAGCCTGAGCTTCATCCATTCTGCCACTGCCCACTATAATGTATTAATTGGGATTAGAAAATCTCTACAATAAGCGTGCACAAGAAAGACGTCATAAAAACTTAAACTGTTCCATGCTTAATTTTTCAAAGCAGCTTTTAAAGCTTATCTATGTACGTTATGAGAATTGGTACCCATAGAATGCATATTATATTGGCAACGTTTAAGCAAGCATGTGTTAACTGGAATTCAGTTCTTCTCAAAGTTATGCACTAAGGGGTCTATACATAAATTTAATAAAATTTGTAAAAATTAATAATAGCAAAAAGGTTTTCTATCCTGTTTGTTAAACCAAATGTTAAAGAACTTTCTTCCAAAATATAGAATTTTTGCTTACACTAATAATAGAAAAATATCCTTTACAAAAATGTTTACTGATGCTATTTATATTTTTTATACAAAAATTCAATATGAATAGAAATATATATTCAAAATGAAGTATATTATATTTGTTATAGTAACAAATCACAAAATGTTTGTGATCAACTTTTTGAACTTTTGCATTTTATATATATATATATATATATATATATAAAATAAATTATATTATTATATCACGAATATCACTGTCACTAAAGATATCCATGAAAGTTTGACCATTATTTACAGAGGATAGGAGGCTGAAAGGTTTAGAAAACACAGAAGTAGATAACTTTCAAAGTAAATTTTGGCTGTACAACATATTTTCTAAACAGAGTTTTATGCACTTACATGCATTTTATTTCTTATTTTTATATTTTAATAATAAAAAAATAGACCACAAGATAAAATGCTGCACAAATAAAATGTAAAAGCATTTTACATAGTAATCGATTGATTTATTGCTTCTGCACCAAGTCACATTCTGTATTTATTTCAAGTAATATTTGAAATGAAATCGTATTCATACTTATTTCAGAATTTAAATTAAAATGAAAGAGCATGGTAAATAAATTGCTTCAATATAATTTTGCTTGCATACAATTTTATTATGAACTTATTCAATACAAAAATAAACAAGCTGCTATGATAGTCTACATTATGGGAATGGTTTATACATACAAAAATCTAGTTCTTATCTCCTATTTAGCAGATTGATTTTTAAGTTTTAGCTAAAATTTATAACTAAATACAAAACCTTTTCCAAAAAATGTAACAATGTTGCAATAGAACTTAGAGTTTAGTATATGCATTGTATATAAAATACATACAATATTAAAATGATATCACATTTGTAGACATTTTCATCAAATTTATTAAAATGAATATGTTTCATGCATAATTGACAAAATATTCAAAGTATCAATGTGAAATACTCCTTAATAGTAATAAAAATAATCCATTAGTAAAGATTACTATAATAAAATAAATTCATAATAAATAATCACATTTGATATTCTTGAAAAGTTTAATTACAATTAAAAACTGGGGTAAAGTCCTACAACATTCCTTATTGAAAGGAACAATTTATAGTAATTATAAATAAAATACATAACTGCTACTCAGTTATACTCCAGTAATTATACCTACTATAACCATCACAGATTAGGATATTAGCAAGTACTGGTTTTGCAGAGGGATACATAAGATAGTTTAGAATTTAAGTCATGCCATCCTATGGGGCCAATTTCACAATCTGCACAAATAAGGTATTTTACCCCATCAACTGTTTTACTAAAACCAACATTTTCAAAAGCATACATGTTATCTACGCACCAATATTTATTAAGAGGATTCTTGGATTCTTGCGTAGCTTCCTTCAAATGAGAGTCAGGCAGAACAAACTGAAAGAGACAAATGTAAATATAATTTATTAATAAGCATAAAAATATTATCTACCTTCTTAATATATAAAATTGAAACATGGTTTCATCAACATACTTGTATTTGGTATCAGTTGATTCCAATTTATATGAGTAATGTTGTAAAAGTATTATTTTTATATTGTTGGGGGGGGGGGGGGGGCTATAAATGGCAATTTTATTCCCCATGTTATTCCTATGATAAAATAAAAACGACTGGCTGCTTGTTTCTAAATTCTGAAAAAAATTTCAAATTTAAAAATGAACCCTTAAAAAGCCAATTTTTCAAAACTGAGCACTTATAAAATATTTATAAAAAAAAGTGAAACTTTTAACTAAATTAGTCAAAATTATTGATCTTATCAGTATTACTCTCATCCTATCTTTTTATTTTCTTTAAATTACATAAAGTAATATACTTATTTTACACAATTATTATTTTCTTTTGTATGATGTATTCATTAATTTTCATTCTGTTTTGTTGGTTTTAGTTGGTAATTTGTTTGTTTTTTTCATGAATTACTACATATTACTTCTAAATGTTTCACTTCACTGTTGCTCTCTGTATGTTTATATAGAATTAGGTAGGTAAAAAAAATTCTTTCAAATTATATTACTGTACTAGAATGAATTACTTGTCATTGCTTGGGTATTACATATGGATCATTCCATATCAAATCAACACAAAAAGTGACATTTTCAACCTGACCGATGCAGATTTTTTTAAACCTTGACTATTTTGTTGTCCACTCATACATAAGACACTATGCAACATTTTAGCCCCCAATTCTCATTAGTTTTTTATTTATAAAAAATTGAAGTTTGGAAAATCTGGTAATTTTTCATGATTCTTGACATATTCAAATGTTTGTATACTTTGACCTAATCTACGGATTGTGTTGAAATAAAACTTATTCCATAGCTTAAGGCATGACCTTTCTTGTGATATGTCACATGACCCTGTAAATGAAATTTTTCATTTCATAGCATATCAACAAAACATGTTTTTTGAAAAAAAATTAAAGATAAAATTTTTTTTCGCAATTCAAGGTCATAGGTCAAATAAAGTGACCTTGAAATAAAAAATATCATTTGCAGGGTAATGTGATATCACAAGAAAGGACATAACTTAAGCTTAAATAAGCTTTATTTTGGCACAATCCGTTGATTAGGTCAAAATGTAGACATTTAAATGTGTCTGGACACATGCAAAATTTGGTAGTTTTTTGATTCTGGAATCAAAAAACTACCAAATTTTGCATATCATAAAAAATTATATAAAAAATTACCAAATTTTCCAAACTTCAAATTTTTATAAATAACGAAAATTAGGGAGTAAAATTTTACATAGTCATATATATATGAATGGACAACAAAATAGCCAAGTTTTAAAAAAATTGGTATCGATCGGGTTGGAGACAGTGTTGATTTGACATGGAATGACCTATATGTTACTCAGACAGATGCAGATAACACCATTCAATTTCTAAACTGACTATTTTGAAATAAAATCATTTCCTCCTTTTGTTTCAATCCAAATCCTCTATTTGTCATCACGCATGTGCACAAACACTTGAACTTGTAGCAATGCTCAACCCATTCTATAGTAATGGGGAACAAGAGAAAATTATAACACTTTTTAGTGGAATCTAGAATTGTAATTTTTATACATTTGTTTGAAAAATTCACAGAAAATCAAAGTAATTATTTTATTTAATTTTTTTTATTATTAGAATGTGAGGATATATGCTATTATTTTTGTAAAAGTATAGAATTGTGCTAATCTTCCAGTTTTGGATGAGACAAAATAGGAATCAGACAACTTAAAAAATGCATATTTTGATGTATTTAATGAAAAATAAATATGAAGGAATTGCCCTACAGATTTGGTTCAAAGATTGTTAGAAAGACATTCTTCGATCTTATTGATGATGTCGAGATCGAAACTTTGTGATAATGTTTTCGACCACTAAGGAACCGATTTGTGTGAATATCACTCAAAATCATGCTTCAACATAAAATAACTAAAAAACTAATTTGAATTTTTTAAAAATCTTGCCAAGGTATGTTGTACCAGGAGCTCAGCTTACCCAGTACCAAATTTTGTAGCTGTCTGAAGCTTTGGTTTTCCACTATAGACAATACACACACGGACAGACAGACAAGCATCTTTTATTACGCAAGATTTCTTTTAAATAATAAAATAAGGCTTATAATGTTTATAAGCTTTACTTTTTAATCTTAATACTTGAAATTATTAATTTAATATTTTTAATTTAGCAAATTTCATTGCTCCTGAGACAGGTATAATTTGTTGAGGGAGGAATAGAATTTATGTTCTGTTAGGATATCAAGTAGCAGAGGTCACGCTACTGATCACCATTATCACATTTTGCCACAGAAAATCCAATTTGGCGATTGAAAATAATATTTGGAAATTATGATTTCTGTCAATCTAAAAATCAAAAATCATGGTATATTAATTGTAATGCATACTACAATAAACTCCCAATTATCCGCGGAATAGGGTGGCGCGATAACCACGGATAAGCGAATTTCGCGGATAATCCACAAAATAGCTGGAAAAGGACAAAAATCCACACACAAGTGCATTTAAACCATTTTTAAGAATCATAATATAGTAGCACATACTTACACACATAGAGTTGTGACTTCATAAACGGTATCCTTAAGTTTTTACAAAAAAGTCTGTTAATTGCTTTTGTTTTTTCGTTTCGATGCTCCTCTTCTTTATTTGCGATTGAAGTTTTTTTAACAGCATCTTGTCGCAAAGTGATGAATCGTCCTGCTCCTCTATGTATTTAATGATTCCATCAATGTGAGTTAGCGCTTCATCATGGCTCATTTTTTTCTGCATCCCTTCTCCCTCATCTTCTTCATCATTCTCAGCCGAAACCACACCTTTTTCTCCGGCTATGATTTCTTCATCGGTAAGATGTTCGAAGCCTGAATCGTTTGCGTCACAATTGATCCACTCAACGATGTTATCTTCATCCACGTTACTTCCTCCAGGAACAAATTTTGCTAAATTTGCCAAATTAGATGCAGTAACTTCCTCGTTGTCTTCTTCCTGTGGAGACTCTAACGTTCTTTCCACATTTGGCAAAATTTTTCTTTACTAAAGTCGTTATCTTGACCGTATTCCAAGCAGTGTTGTCATAAATGTCATTACTTGTCATAAATGCTGTCAAGAATCGTGTAGTCCTTCTAGAAGCCCTGGAGATCGCCCCCCTCTTCAATCTGTTTTTTCAATAAGTTGGTTCGATACCTTTTCTTCATAGAAGCAATAACTCCCTGGTCCATGGACTGGATAAGTGCCGTGACGTTAGGTAGCAAAAACTTGACGAAAAAATTTCCATCTTCTGATTTCAGAACACTTTCTCTTGGGTGAGCCGAGGTGTTGTCAAGCAACAATATGGTTTTTTCGGGTAGGTTTTTAGACTTAAGATGCTCTCTCACTTGGGGAATGAATTTTTTTTCGAACCATTCCTGAAATATTTCTTGAATCATCCAGGCTTTTTTTTGGTTAAAGTAATGAACTGAAAGGTTTTCAGATCTTGTACCTTTAAAGGATCTAGGTTTTTTTACTTTCCCAATCACTACGAGTCTTAGTTTATGTGTTCCTGTGACATTGCTGCAAGACATCGTCAATCGTTCCTTACTGATTTTATGTCCTGATGCTTGACGCTCTCTTTCAAACGCCAGTATTCACGTCGGCAAACATTTCCAATACAGTCCAGATTCGTTAGCGTTGTATACTTGTTCAGTTCTTCTGATTTTAAAAATTCCTGAAAATCCTCTGCTGCCTGATTATCGCAGCTTAATTTGTCACCATGAAGTCCGATTTCTCTAATCCCATGGCATTGTTTGAATCTAGTTAACCAGCCTGATGACGCATCAAAAGTCCCTTCCATTCCAAGCTTTTCGAAAAATTGCTTAGCTTTTGCAGCAATAAACGGTCCTGAAATGGGTGTATCCTCACTTCTTATTTGACTCACCCATTTTAATAATGCCGCATCCAATTCTTCATAGGTGCTGGTTTTCATGGTTTTCCTTTTTTTCATGGACGATGAGTTGTCCGATGCGGAAGCAGATTGCATTAGTTTATCTTTTTGCTTCATAATGTCTCTAACTGTAGACTCTCCAATACCATACTTCAAGCTCATTTGTTTTTTCGATGAACCATTTTCAATTTTTTTTATCAACTCTAACTTATCTTGGATGGATAAGACAACTTTTTTCTCTTTTCGCTCATCACTAAAATTACAAGTTTAAACAGACGTGAGCAGATCGTGCACACAGATTGACCGCAACGTACTAAAGTGATGTGGTGTCAATTCTGACTTGAAATGGCAAGCGTAAAGGAATGGGGAGGTACGGAAAATGACCTCGGCCAATTCGCCACGACCTTCAATCTGGTCCGAAACCTGACAAACGGTATATTCGTCCATTGTACAGGTTTCGGTGAGCTTGGGGGGGGAGGGGTAGAAAGGAATAGGAACAATCCGATTGTTGCTCTAAAAATAGATTTTGCATTTGTTGATCATGAAAGGCGTGTTCTAAGTTAAAAGGCGTGTATTTCTCTACATTTCGTAAATGATCGTCACAAAAAAAAAAAATCGCGGAAGACCGCATGGATAATCCGCAGGCAGATAATCGGGAGTTTACTGTACTATACTATTTGTCTTTTCCAAAACAGTGATATTTGAAATTTGAGAATTTATAAATCAAATAAAATTTTTCAAATGGAAAGGCAAAATTTCATTTGGTAAACAAAAATTCCATTTGGCAAAAGAAAATTTCATTTGGTATAATAAAAAAATTCAGAGCAGCCCCTGTCATATAGTAATAAATAATATAAGAAAGATGCATGATTTACATGTGTCTGGAAATTTTAGAAGTGTGAATACTGATAATGGGCAGTTGCGACTGG
Organism: Amaurobius ferox; assembly: GCA_951213105.1. Taxonomy (NCBI): domain Eukaryota; kingdom Metazoa; phylum Arthropoda; class Arachnida; order Araneae; family Amaurobiidae; genus Amaurobius; species Amaurobius ferox. The sequence continues at coordinate 95,568,532 of OX578146.1, forward strand.
AATCCTTTACATAATTTTATGTGCTTAACATCTAATCTTCTAATTTACTATAAAAATTACCCATTTCTCTGTACATTCTTCTGTCCATCTATAATGCTTAGAGAAAAATTTGGTGAAATATTGCCAACAGGGCTACTTTTTTTTAATGTGGCCAAATTGATAAAAATGTCAAATCAGTGACATTATGTTTTGAAAGGGGATATGATAGTATTGTAATGTTTTGATAACATTTGTCTTTCAGTCCAAATGTCCCACTTGGCGATAAATTTGACACTTTTTTAAAATAGCCCAAGATTAATCAAAATATCACCAAATTAATAAGAATGTTACCAGATTGATAAAATGATTAGGGTCAATTGATGAAAATTCAAAAGTTTTGCTAAATTAAGTTCAATTTAAATCAACCCATTTGGTATTTCTCCATCCGTACGCAATGCTTCACGGAAAATTTGACGAGGTATCGCTAACTTGGCGACTTTTTAAAATTTTACCAAATTCATGAAAATGTCACCAAATCTATTAAATTAATCGTGTTTTGAAAGAGGATAGTATTCTAATGATATTTCGGTAGAGTTTATTTTTTATTTATCTAAATTGAACTTAATTTTGCAAAATGTTGAATTTTTGTCAATTAGGCATAATATTCATTAATTTAGCATCATTTTATCAATTTGGCGATATTTTGATCAATTTGGTAACATTTTAAAAAAGTCAACAAATTTGTTGCCAACTGTATGGCTAATTTCGTTCATAATAAATTTCTGACCTGCAGTACAGCCAACTTTACAATAATCTCTAGTGGGACATATATGAAATACACTCATTTCTTTTTGCACAACCCTATAAATTCCCAATTAGTATAGATCCAAGATACATATAGGTTTAAAGTATAACACTTTTCCCTACTGTAATGTTTCAGTAGGGTCTGCCTTTCAGTCTAACTGTCCCACTTAGTTACATTTTTAAAAAGTCATCATATTATCACTAAATTCCAAAAATATGGCCAAATTAATAAAATGACGTTAAATAAATTAACATGATGCCTACTTGAGCAAAAATAAACACTTTTCAAAATTAAGTTCAATTTCCTTGATAATCCTTATTACTTTGTGGGAATTAAAAAATACTTTTTTTTGTAAATTTGTTTACAAATGGGACCAGGATGTTTTATTCTTCAGATCTGTCTGAGAAAATAATTTTCTATAGCAAGAATAGAGATTCTAATGCTTCTTTTTAGGAGAATTAAATATTTTGGCATTATCCCAAAGACCGGTACGGTCTTGAATTTGGCGACTTTTCTAGCACCCAATGTTGAGACAGTTGCCATAGTATCCAACCAACTCGCCAGGTTACCATGATTATGATATGTTAAAGAGTTACCAAGGTCGCAACATAGCACTCCGCTTATCGCCGATTTGGAGCGATAAAGAGTGTACCGGTCTCTGGGATTTAGCCAATATTTTAATAGAATGCTTTGAATAACAATATAATTTAGAATACAGGAATTTGCACATAATTGTGAATTTTATGTTTTTTATATTATATATTTCATATGAAGAATAGATATACTGCTAGTACTCAGAAATCTTTACATGAGGTCACATAGCTACCAATACAAATTGTGGGATACCTATACAAAATATCATGGGCCTTACATGCGAAGGCTATATGATCTATAATTTTTACATATGAGTAAGATTAGTGTAGTTATGTGATCCACAATCCTTGCATGCGAGGTCACATAGCTACCCATACAAATTGTGGGCCACCCAGTGTTTCCTTCAGGACTTTTTGGATGGAGGGGGGGGGGAATGAAATTTTAGGGGGACAAGTTTTCCATTTGCCTTATATAAATATATCTAAATGCTGTGTCACATGAATAGAATCTAGATTAACATAATATGTCTCAGAGGGGACGAATACTCCCCCCTCCCCCCCCCGGAGATGAGTATGCCTGAAAAAAAGTACTGGGACCACCTCTACAAATATTTATCATGAGCCATCCCCTCCATTCATATTTGATTTTTCTTTTTTTGTGAATTTTTTATATCTTCCTTTCCCTCAAAAAACAAAATTAGAGGCCATTTCCCAGCACCCCTACTCAAGTGGTAGTCACCATCCCTATAAGCCTCCTTGATGTCATGAATACTTTTCATTATTTTAATAAATATATTTTTTGCATCTATTGAGTAACATTTTTTGGGTGCAATGAGCAAACTTGATAAAAGAAAAATGAAATTGAATACTAGAATTTTACAAGGTTAATTTCTTGTCGAGCTTCTGATGAAGTTTTAAAAGGAAGTTTTTTCTTGAAAATTTAAACTTCAAAAAATATTCTTTAAAATTTGAAAAAAAAATTAATTTAAAATGGGAATAATATTTAGTTATTGATGATTACATTTGGTAAATAAAGTTGAACTTGGCAACAGTTGGCCAATTATGACAAAATTCCAGAACAACTTCTGTAGTAGTAAGTGTTAATACCTCATTTGTAACTAAAGTAGCTGTTCCTGAAACTAAAATTGTAGATGGACATCTCTGGCATTTTATTTGTTTGAGATTCTTGCCTTCTTCATTCACTTCTGCATTGGAACTGCTTTCCGATACAGAAACCTCATCACCTTTGGATTTGTCCAGCTCTTCTTGAACATTATGAGCGGTTTCTGCCATTGTAAATACCTGAAATATATATAAAAAAATTCAAATAAACAAGTATACAAATAAATATTTTAAGCCAATAACCATAAGCTAAAAACACCTATTAAGAGCACTAATATACCTTTTACCCTACAGCAATTTAGATAGCATATAAGCTTCTTAAATCCTTCAACAGTGTATTAAATGCATATTTATCAAATGCAGGCGATACAATTTTAGCATTTAAAAATGACTTTTATTTAAGCTATATATTAATTGAACGATGGATATAAAAAGGTGAAAATTGGAATATAAACAAGAACAGATAATGAAAAATAGCATGTGTACTGTTTATTACTCTCAATAAAAAGAGATAACTACGGTTAAGATTCGTAAATATAATTGACAAGCAATATTATTAGATGTCGATATTGTCGTGGCAATAAAATTGATCTCACTTAACAAATGACTGAACCAGACTATACTTAATGATTAGATGAAGAAATTATCTTACTGTTTAAAGCAGGTTACTCATTGAATGGGAAAAGGGAAACGTAAAGAAAACGTAGTGATAATTTTATCAACAAATTTGACAGCTAAGATGTAAAGTTCAACGATCTATATAACATGGTTGATGCGCACCGGACCGTTTAAAATTTCTCAGATGTTCAGACGAAATTTCGACAAGAAAAAAAAAAGTAAACCATAAACGAACTTCAGACGTGGTCACAGTCAAATTAAAAATATTGAAATTAGATCCACAAAATATATGCTGAAGAAGCAATAGAACAATAATAATAAACAAGGATAGGTAAATGTCTACAAACATCATGAGTCATCAAGTATTTTTGTTTGATTTTCGCTTATTCATCACAATTAATTATTTTATTATTTACTTTCCCGGATGATTGCTTCATTTATTTCTTACTTTGGCAACTACATTGCTTTGTTGATATTTTTCTACAGGGAATAGCGCGATCGAATGTCAAATTTATCGTCCTTTCGTCTGTTTAAAAATATTATAGAATTCATAAAAAAAGTAACAATATCATTGTAAATGTTAAATTTACATAATACTTAAGTAATTTACAATTTAAAATATGCACGTGTTTGGCTAATTTCTTAATAACTGAAAAATTAGACGGTCGATTTTTTTTTATTGAGTTCTGTTTAAATATATTTTCTTTCGTTTCTGTAGCATATTTTTCTCAGACTTTTGCTTTAAATTTCTAAGCATCATGTTTCATGGAGAAAAAATTGAGAGAGACCTTAAAAGTTCCAAGAAAGATATATTTAGTGACGAAAAGATCTCTTCTCTCACGCCATGTATTATATTTCCGTATATTGGACCACCAGGCTCTGGACCTGGATTATTGGGTAACCGGCCAGGAGCTGTTAAAACTGATTATCTTGTAGCATTAGAACATGTAAGTTATTAATATTTTTGCGTAAATAATTTTTACAATCTTTATATGCTCCCTCCAAGTAGTTGAAATAAAAAAAAATCTAGTAATTTTTGTCTTATTATATATATAGATGTCTTTTCATGATAATTAATATAAAGTCTGTGTACAGACAAGGTCTATTTTTTTAAGAGATCTAGGGACCCTTGAAGACTTCTTAAAATTTTAAGCTATTAAAACAGATATTTCACAAAATTCCATATTTCAAAATTGATCCTTCCACAAATTTCATTTTCCAATTTTTTTTTTCCTTTCATTTTTGACTTTTCATAGTAAATTCAACCTTCTAAAATAAAGAATTGAAAGATATAAATGCTAAAGCTTCCTTTTACTTTAAAATTACTATAGTATGCAAAACTGGTGAATTTGTTAAACGTTTTCTGTCATGCTCTGAATATTTCACAAAATTAATTTTTTTGTCTCTACAAATTGAACCCAGAAAAAAAAAATCTTTTATTACATCTCCTCTAAATGACATTTTTATAGCAGTTTTTTTTTTCTTTTCTTTAAATTTAGAGGGGAAGTGTAAAAGCATTTATTAATCTCAAAATTTTAATTTTAAAAAAATTCTGAAAGACATGAAGAAAATTTCTCATTTCTCATTGTTATGAATTTACCTGATCATTACTGATGTAAAATTATTGCATAGTTACAATCTTAACACCATGATAAAGTATGAAGAACAGTTATTAAAATAAGACCTGAAGGGAATGGATAACAACATTCTTGTGAATATTTTCCCAAAAGATATTTCTGTAAACTTACATTTTGAAGAGTACTTACATTTTGAAGCAGTAATTTGATTTTAAAATTGTGACTCCAGGAAATTTTTTTATAGTCCATTCAAGATATTTTATCAGGACAAAAATCAATAATTTAACCCTCTCGTAAATGAAATTTTTTTATCTGCCTTCATCAATGACTAAATTGTAGGAAGCTATAATATTAAGAATACTTACATTTTGAAGCAGTAATTTGATTTTAAAATTGTGACTCCAGGAAATTTTTTATAGTCCATTCAAGATATTTTATCAGGACAAAAATCAATAATTTAACCCTCTCGTAAATGAAATTTTTTTATCTGCCTTCATCAATGACTAAATTGTAGGAAGCTATAATATCAAGAAAGACAATTTGACTAAATGGATGTCATTTGAAGCATTGTTGCACATTCACATTACATTTGTTTTTTTTTTTTGCTAATGATTTTTGAAAGGTTTAATTTTGTTAAAATGTGATGTAATCCTGCTTCTGTTAAGAAGTTAAGCACTCTTTCTACAACTACTGAGGAATTTTTTTTATGGAAATGCAGCAATATTCTAATCAGTGTTCATTATACAGTGCTCTCCTCAAACCTTTTTTAATGGGCACACCACCCGCCTACAATTTGCATTTTATGATACAACTGGCTATACCTGTAAAACAAATCTAACAGACTTCAAACTACCTAATCCAATCCAACAGACTTAAACTAAAAAAAAGCTGCAGACAACTGACATCAAAGAAGAGAAGAATTAACATATAAAATGTTAATTTTACTTTAACCGAATTTTCAAAGGTTTGATAATGGAGGAGGAAATTGAATTGAGATAATTGAAATTAATGCTTTAAGTTAATTGAAATTAATGCTTTGAGAGCAATTTGCACACAAATCCATGCATAGCAATCGAACAAATTATCATGGCATATCAAACTAAAATCATTGAAATGGTTTTTCAACGGTTTGATAATGGAGGAGGAAATTGAAATTAATGCTTTGAGATAATTGAAATTAATGTTTTCAGCAATTTGCACACAAATCCAAGCATAGCAATCGAACAAATTATCGTGGCATATCAAACTAAAATCATTGAAATGATTTTATAAAGGTTTGATAATGGAGGAGGGAAATGAAATTAATGCTTTGAGATAGAACTTTTCCGCAATTTTATGTCAAAATGTGACATCATTTCATTTTATTTAGGGAGAGGATAAACATGTTTTTAAAATGTGGTCTATTATAGGAGTGCTAAAAAGAGATCTATCAATGTCTACCATTAGCTATGGCTGCTAAAAAGTGCTTGCCACTAGCTGTAGGCACCACAGCTAGGGTGAACATTTTGTAAAAGAGGGTTAATGAAATAATCTTTATTTCCATGAATAGATAGATGGTTCTTGTCCTGTTTATAACAGATTTTATAGTAGCAACATTCCATAAAAGTAAAATGCATCTGTAATACCTACATAACTGTCTAATCAAAAATGAAGTTTTAGTATTAAAATGCTTCTTAAAAGTTGCAACATTTTGTTTTCATTTAACCTTTACTGTGTTCATAATAAAATAACTATGTTTATTATTATTTTTCAGCATGCAAATAGTTTGAAAAATGCATTAACTATTGCTGCATCATTAAAGAATGAAAAGAACAAAGACTTGGATGTTGAATTGGTTTATGATTCTATTTGTGACATTGAAAGTGAATTAAATAAAAATGACAATGGACTAAACCATCATTAGCTTTAAAATCCAGTTTTAGCAAGAATTACTGCTCACTTGTATATATGACTTTGCAATAATATTTATGTAGCAGTAGATTTTAAAGATGGATTTAGTAAGTATATTTTTTATTTTGCTGAAATTATTTCAACTGTGTTAATGTTATATTATTTATACTTAATGCTATTTGAACACATAATACTAAACATTTATTTTAATATTTTCAAATCCAATGAAGTTAAACATAGTTATGCTATTAAATATTAATCTAATTTTAATGAATTTGAAAAACTGATATTTCAAAGTTTATTAAGAGAAATTGCTAAATATTGCTATTTATAAATATAAAACTTTTAAAGCAAAGTTTTGACTAAAATGGAGAAAATCTTTTGTATTTTTTTTTTTTTTTTTTCAGATCTTTTGATCAGATTTAATGAGACAACAAAATGATGGGCAGAATAATATACACTCAATTTCTGTATTTATGCTTAAAAATTTATTTGAATTAATATAAAATGGATAAATAACAATTTGTGAATTTTAAAATATATTGAGTAATATGGAAAATTAATAAATAGTTAATACTTTTTCTCTCTTTTAATACCATTACAGTTACTGCTTTTTTTTTTCACTTAATAATTATGAACCTCCATTATATAAAAAACAAGTATACGCTGCAGGTAACACCTTTATAATCATGATATAGTACAACTTCTTGACAATCAATACTTACAGGAAATAGGAGAATATCCACTTTTAAGATAATCCACTGTTAAGAATACTGCAATTTCTGTTAAAAAAAATTGTATTGTTTATAAGCTTAAAATTATAGTTTCCACAGAAATATATCTTTTCTATCTTTCTATAAAAAATTATAGCAATCTGAGATGAAAATATGTACTTTCAAAGTTTCTTTGTTCCAATTAAAAATATTGATAAGAAAAACTCTTTCATATAAGGTCAAGGGTATTTAAATTTTTAAGTATTTAATATAGTATTGTGTTTTAAGGTTAAAGCAGGGAACCACCCTTGGATTTGCTCTGACTCATGAATTATAAAACCAATTGCAGAAAGAAAGAAAAAAAAAAAACTAAGATAAACAGAGAGATAAGCATAAGCTGAAATAAGCCTTAATAAGCTGATATAAACATTTATATCTATAAAAAGCTGAGATAACATTTCTTTCCTACAGTTTTAGCTGCAAGAAGTTTTCTCCCACTGTGGCTGTATTTAAAATATATATCTCTAGGCAATGATCGTTCTTATTCTCAAATTAGGTGTTATCAAGAACAAAATAATAATAATCCTGATTTCAAGTGTTTTGTGGTTTTGAAAGTTTCTGACCCTCACATCTTTCTCTATTAATTTCAAATTTATTAAAGAAATGAAACACATAATTTAGCATTTGATCTACACTCTGAAAGTTAAGGTAAATTTGTTTCAACAGTCATGTAATCAGGTACTTCCCCTTTTTTATTATATTCTGATTAAAATCTATTCCTTTTCTTTTTCACTACTATATATCATTTCAGTTTTATTACCTTATGAATAAAAATGAGCTTATTGCATCTCCTTTTTTTTTATTTCATATTCATGAGTATCGTGAGAGTTGTTCATTTTTATGCTTGTTTACTAGTATTTTTCTTTTTCTTTTAGGGTTTAAAAGACAACCCAGTGACTATAGCATGTTCTGTGTAATGTGTGTGCATCAGTATTAGCTTATTTTAGAACTAGTTATTTAGAAGTTATTCCCCATTGTTCACCAAATCCTGTCATATGACATCAATTTAAATTTTGAATATAAAGCTTTATATGTACAGAAATATAGATGAAAAATTGTTATAAGTACTTGTAATGGATTGTTCAAAACTAGTCACATGAAAAGCAACACTTCATTTACATGATTTGTTGAATTTTTTATTTATTTTACATCATTTAATGGTTAATAAATTTTTACAGAAAAGTCTCAAATATTTTTGCTAATACTGTTTTGTTTTGTTTTCATGCAAAATATCACTACTTTACTAAAGTTAAAAAATTTTCATTTATACATCTTCCATGTATCATCATACATAGGCATGACCAATACCAAACATATACAAGACATTTTCAAAAGTTATATAAGCGGATTCTGTTCTTTAAATACTTTGTCTGCTGTAGCAAAGTAAAAGTTATGTTTCAAAGTAACTAGAAAAGTCTATTTTTTTCAAAGATTACCAAGTACTGTTTCATAGTTACATTTTAAAATAATAACAAATATTGACCCCTGTCATGAAAAATAAATGTTACTAGTAACACTGTGACTTTTACTAAATTACTACTCACTCCTATTTATGAAAAGCACAAATATATTAGTGTGCAGAGTGGAGGTTTCTGAATGTTGTTTTTCTTAACTAATTTACCAGATCATTTACAATTTTAAATGTATTACAGTTAAATGAGTACTTTTCACATGAAATATTACAGGACTAATTGATTGAGATCACCTTACAGCTAGCATGCACCATCTTCATATTACAAGATATTTTTCTTAAGACATTAGAACACCAACAAAGTTAAAAAATTCAAATCTATGTGATATGGAGTTTAAATATAAATTTAAATTGTTATTTTTACACATTCATTTATTAGACTATTTTACATAATAAGAAAAACTTGAACAACGTATTTAAACACAAGCAAAATAATAATGCAGCATGCAGCTGTTCTGAGGATACACTGGATCCCCATTGTCATTACAAGATGATCATACAAAAATGCACATTGATATGATCTTGACTTTTTGAACCTTCCACATTAAAAAAAATGCTAACAATTTAATTAACGACTTGTCCAGTACTCCATTTTTGTCTTTGGTTTGGCGGAGTACCCTGTAATTTTTTTCCTTTAAAAAGGAAATAATTTAAAAAGAAATAATGGAACAGAAATAAAGAAAATTCTTTATTTCTGTTCCATTATTTCTTAGCCTTTAGGGCTCTTGTGTCATTTTGACTTATTTTTTGTCTTATTAGCTCTCATTTATTTTTCATACTTGACTTGTTGGGATATTTCTATTGTGTTTTGGTGCATGCCAGTCTTATGTTACTTTTTGTTTGGAATTGGCTGGACTGTTCTTCATTCTGCTTTCTGATTGGCATGTGGACTCTTAATTCAGGACTTGGGTATATAAACCCTCTGTTTCTTCTGTTTGTGCCCATCATTCATATTCATTCTAGGGAAAGATAGTGAGATAAAATGACACATACTGACTAGATCTGAGTTGATCTTATTATGAGTGTGTTGATATTGCATGCAGTCAACATGGTGGCCATAGACTCGTATTTCAAAATGTTAAATAATATTGATTGTGAGAAAAAGACTTATATAACCCAGTCATAGCACACTTCTGCCAGTTCTATGATATACTTATTGCCTACTTTACGAATGAACCGAGAACTTGTGTTCTAAAAACAGACCAGATCAAGAATCTAATAAAAGGTACTCATTCAGATTGTCTATTGATTTTAGAGAATCTCAGCCTGAGACATCTTAAAACCCATTCCTATTTTGATATGTATACATTGTTAGCTATCTGCAGTAGCAGACCTCATCATTTTGGACTTTTTTCTCAAAAACCCAAATGTAGAGAACAGTCAGTTTAGTGTTTATGATACAGTATAAATGCAGAAAGCATTTAGGGGTAGCTATTGCCTCCCTCCCAGGAAATTCCCATAAAAAACTATTTTGCTCCTCTGGAAGATGTTGTAGCGATGACTGGAGGTGAAGGAGACAAGGACCCCCCCCCCCCTTCCCAAATGCAAGGCCTCTTCCTTCTATATTGACTCCTCAAATTAGGGTAATTATAAAGGAAATTAATCAGTTGGTAGAAGTTCTAATAGAATTGATTGGGAATTTGATTAAAATTTCCCCCACCAATACTGAGAACTATTGGAAGGTACAAGATTAAACCCCTCTACCAAAAGTCCCTTTTCATTCAATCAGTCTAAAAAGGTAGTCTTCAAGTTGCTACCTGTTGCAACCAAAGTTGAAGGCTTTAAGAAGGAACTTTCCTTAGAAGGTTTTCAGCCAATCAGTGTGTCCCAACTAAAAAGTCTGAGAAATCATGAGCTCCTGTCCATTTTTCTAACCTGCTTTGCATCGATGGAGAATTGGGCAAAGATTTACCAGAATCTTTCAATGCAAATTCAAGTTCAAGCCTTTAGACAGAAGGGGCTTTCAATAGTGTTACAACTGTCAACTCTTCAATCACTCCAGTGACTGCTGCAGCCTGCAGACTAAATACCTGAAGTATGGGAAAAGGTCACTCTATAAAGGAATGCAAAATTCCAAGAGACCTCCCTGCTAAATGTTGCAACTGAGGTCAATTTTAAAAAGTGCTCAAAAAACCCAAGGAACAAATCTGAATGCAGGGATGAAAAATCAGCAACAAAACTTATCTCCCCTACTTATCTCCCCTCATATGCAATGTAAAATTCTAAAAATAGCAATCAATAACAATAAACAAATCAATAGAATTTTCAATATCTTTATTTGCAAATGGCATGATATGTACAAAAATATAACAAGGAACAACATTCATAATACTGAACTAATTAAACTTCAGCAAGGCAAACAAGGTAGTTAACATTCATCGAACTTTATTAAAATAAAATTCAGCTAAGTTTAAAACCATACTACAATCTAAAACAGTGACATATTTCGGTAACTTTATGCTAAAAATTTAAAAAATATAACTAATGTAAGCACTAGTGTAATTAGGCACATTCTGGCGCACTTTTATAACTGTTATAAAACTAGACTCTGATAATTTTATGTATACAAGCATAAATTCCTGTGATATTCTTATCGGAGTACTTGAATAAAAAATTATCAAATTAAATTTTCTAATCCATATTGTTCAAGAGGATTTAAATTTCTTATACTATCAAAAACATATCTTTCTAAAATTTAAAGTAATTTTTTGATCAAACATTGTAGTCATATAAATAAAATATATTCCATATTTTCATGGCTATATAGCAGAATAAATATTTAAGCAAATTTACAATTGCATTTATTTAGTAAGTGGACAAATTTAATTATTAATTGGCAATGCACTGTATAAATAGGAGAAAAATATATTTCAAAATTTAACATTTTTTGCAACATTTTGAAAATTTCAAGATTTTTTTGGAGATGATTTCTCCAAATTTTATCACAATTTTGAGCAGTCAGAAAAATGCAACATCTAAAATGCAAAATTTTCTGAACTTCTGAATGACTTTCAAACTGTAAAAAATTTGCTACATGTTAAGGTTTGACTAGTATACATTACTAGTAGTAAACTGGCTTACTTATTTATATATAGTAAAGACACCACTTATTGTGACTACAGATAATACAATCATTTGGATATTGTCATTGAATTGCCGAAGTCCCACCTGATTATATGCAATAATCATCAGTAAATGTGATCAGCAATTTATCTAATGTAATTAAAATATTTTAGTCAGTCCATGTGATTTTATTTCTTAACCTTGTGCTATCGGCATGGTAAATTGCTTAGGGTGACAAAAGAAAGTCAAGAGGTGATAAGGCCTACATGTTGGAATGGAAATAAAAGCAGAAGGCCAGAAGGGGACATGCAATCCGAAATTGCTCTTTTCGATGATAAAGAAAAAGAATAATCTACTGTATCATTAAAATTATTAAAGCAATTGCAATACATGACAAAAATTTAAGATGTTCTAGTTTCAAAGAAGGGCCATTTACAGACATGAACTAGTGGGATAACCAGTTTTAATCTTCGATTGAAAAACTGGAAAGACAGAAAGAGCATTTGTGAGTAGCAAACAATAGTCAAAATGACTTGCCCCAGATTGTGAAATACGCAAAAATCACCTTGTATAGAAATGGTGTTTTCAGGATCAAATCTTTCTCCTAAAGCATGTGGTTTATTGTTAGTCGTTACTGAACTATGTGGTTTCACAAACAATCTCGTATTAGTTGTTATTCTCCAGTTTGGTGTTCTTATTTGAAAAGTACCATTTAATGTTATCATTTATTAATTTTATAGAATAGTTTAAGACTGTGATCACAATAAGCAATGTTTACTGTATTAGCAATCTTACAGGTATTAAAAAAAATTAAATAACAATGATAAATATAATAACGGTTTTATAGGTTGTCATAAAATCAATCCACTCTATAGAGAAGAATGCATTTAGAGTTTGTTAAATATTGAAGCATCCCTTGCTTCAGAAGGCAAATTAAAAAAAAAAATTGAAACAGAAGTATGGCAATGCAGATAAGAAAACTTCTATTGCAAGCAACTAATCATAAATGATATATTAAACAGAGAATAGCTGCAAAACATATTTACCATAAACATTCAACAAATAAAAAAAATAATAAACTATCTATTAAAATTATTAAAAACAATTGTAGTGCATGACAAAATTTCACATTTAATTTTGTAAAATATTATTGATATTTCTCAATTTTATATTACATAGAATGGCTGGATAATTCTGCTAAATTTACTGTATTCACATATGGGGGTGGGCGGGAGGAAGGAACGTGACAAATTAAAAATTGATTTTTTCCAGCTCTAAAATATGGAATGTTTGTTACACATATGATTGGGCCTATATCTACAACATCTCATGTAAAAATTATGATCAGAAAACCTCAATTTATGATTCATATTTGTGTAGAAAAACCACAAAAACATTTAAAAAAAAAATCTGTATAGGATAAATTCCTGAGTTACACAATTCAAAACCAAAAGTAAATCCACTTCACAAATAAGGTTCCTATATAATTTATTGGACAATTCTGGGGAAATGTCACGTCAAAATTATTTGTACAAATAATAAATATTTTTCCCACAATTAGTTTTGCAGTCATTAACATGTCTCAATTATAATATCTTGATAGCACACAAAGAAGCAAACAAACATTACTAAGCACAAAATGTTGAAAATAATCTATTCATCAATTAACATTTAGATTCCTCGTCTGAAAATAATTTATTTTATTAATAGTGTTGTTGTAAAAGTGGAAACTTTCCATTGACAATTATAACGCAAGTTCTAGTTGACGTTTCACTATTACTAAAGTATGCTACTGCTGGTCATTAAAATAATAGAGCCTCTGATCATACAATTATGCTTTTCTACTCTTCCTTAGAGTAAATAAATTACAAAAACATAAATGTATCATGCTGATAATAAGCTGATATAAACTTATCAAAATGAAACTTTATATATAAGTGCTAAAAACAGCATATAAAAATAAAAGAAAAATATATAATGCATGTACACACAGTAGAACCCCTCTTAACCAACTTAATTGGAATCAAGAGAAAATCCTGTTAAATGGGGAGGGGGGTGACTAAAAGAATGTTAAAACCATTGCATTTTTTATCTGTGTCAAATATGCTACTTTATAATAAAATTGTGCAATATATTAGTATGTACCAAATCCATAGGCAAATAACTTATAATTAAAAAATTACATTTAGCAGACTAACAAGAAAGTTTGAAATAAAAAATACACATGCAATAGTTAAATGTTATAATTACATTACTTTTCCTTAAAGAATTTAATCACTTGTGTTTTGTTTCAAACTTAATTTTGTTGTCCAGCCATTTCTTTATTAACATTAAATCTATTGAAATGGAGATTAATTGCTGTTTAATATAATGAACAACCACTTCTAATGCATAATGCATTTATTTCATAAGTATATGAAACTTGTAAATCTCTTTGAGAATCTGCATCATCCAAATCTGTGTTCTTGGGGCACATCAGTGATAGTTTCTATGACAGCAGTGACAGCATTTCAAAGTCTAAGTCATTATCAAATTTAAATCACTCTTCCAGGATCTTTTTCTGTAATATCATTACAGCCTACCAATGAACATTAGCAGATCACTTAACAAAAAAACTCCCATTGAAAGAAACTATTTTTAAAAGAGGTAATTTTTAACTTTTACAGATCAAATTAAAGCAGGTTTAAGCAGAGAGCTGATTAAGATGGGTTCCACTAAACATCACCAGCACATATATATATATATAGCACAACTATAACCATAGCTAAAATTATTACGTGCTGATGATGTGCATATGTGAATTACATATTTTTTTTTTCATTCAGCACTAATACAGCCAGCACATAATGTAAATAACATTTATAATTATTTACATTTACAGAATTGCCACTCCTTCTGTAAAACAAAAAAGAGTTTTTAAGGACCTTATGTGAAGCACACGTTTTCAGAACCAATTTTAAGATTTGTTCCATCCACATTAAAGACAATAATCAAATTCTTATTTTAATGTGTGATACTTCACAAAATATAAGATTTATATTTAATCATAGGAAGAGTAATTTTATTAACAAATATCTGAAGTGAAACTTCTATGGGCAATGTTTGGCACAGAAGCATTATGACCAAACATCATGAAAAGTGCAAGCAAAAGTGTTTCCCCCTTTTTAAAAATGGTTTCTTCTTACCAAGTGAAGTATTTTCCCATGTGTTAAAATAGGCTCCTCCCACCTGTGTTCTGAATTATAATTTTGAATCAAAATAATAATGTAATTTAGCTTGAATAAAAGTGTAAAATAATTTATAAATACTTATAATTATTATATTATATAACACACTTGGCCAAACTGCAGCTCGTTAGCCACATGCGGCTCTCCTACATCTTCAATGCGGCTCTAACCAAGGCCGAAAAAATATCGTTAACACAAATTCTTTAATGCGAAAAGTAAAAACTTCACTTCGCTTTGGCTGCTTTAGAACTGAAGTGAAGTGCACGGTTTTCTCTTTTACATGCATGCGCTCTCGCCAACGGCCTTACCGTGCTGATAACACCGGTTCTCGTTAGATCACTGAAGTCAAGCAGCATTGGGCGCGGTTAGTACTTGGGTGGGTGACCACCTGGGAACACAGCGTGCTGTTGACACTTTTTGGGCGTGGTAGTCCGGTGGTTTGCGCGCTGCCACAACTGCCGCTGTGTTCATGCGGAATACGATCACGTTAAACATGTGGGTCCATAAGTCCTTCCGAGAAGTTGGTGGTAGGGGAAGGAGAGTACGGTCCCTGTGGATGCCTCCCCCACTGGGTTCCGGTCTAAATTGGATAGCACTTCCCGGTCGTCCAAACAGTTACCTTCCACCTTTCTGCTAGGTCGGACGGTCTCAACAACAACAACGCATGCTCTCTCACGCTATGATTGACTGAGTTAGTCAGTTCGTTCCAAGACCTCTAGCTGAGCGGTCGCATATGCTTTTCATTGTTGTTTTAACTTGAATTGTATTTCCCCTTTGTTGTTAAATCGCAATGCTTCGAGTTTATTGTTAATAATCTCATTTTTATTCTATTGTGAACTTGGATATGTAGTGTCTCATTTTAGGAAGTCTATTTTAAACAAAACCATTCGATTTTAGATACCTATGATTTTATAAATATGACGTCAGAAAAGAAGATATGAAGATGAAAATCGAAGCTTCAGATCTGAATAGGAAGAAGATTATGTTCATCGATCGAAATGGAAAACCATTGTACCTTATTTGCAATAAATCATGCGCTCAATATAAAGCAAGTAACTTAAAATGGCACAACGAACAAAACCACAGTAATTTTATTGCCGAATATCCGCATAATTCGATCATAAGGACAGACAAACTAAAATCTTTAATGTCTGGGCTATGTGGTCAGCAGAATTTATTGTCGTCATTTCTTTAAAAAAATACTACGATTGCAACTAGTTTTGCTATATCTTGGAATATTGCTTGTGCTGAATGTCAATATATGGAGGGAGAATTTATAAAGAAGAATATTGAGGAAGTTGTAAAAATTTTGGATCCCAATAATACAAAACTATTAAAGTTAATCTCGCAAATTCCAATTTCACGTCATACAACTGTACGACGTATTACTTAAATCAGTAAAGATTGTGTAGAACAGCTGATAAAAAACATAAAAAAGAGTGTAGCATTCAGTTTAGCTCTTGACGAATCTACGGATATTCAAGATATTCGGGAATTAGCGGTATTTTTTCAGTGTCTGCAGATGTGACAGTCAATGAAGAATTACTAGATTTAGTACCGTTTAAAGATACCACTCGCGGGATCGATATCAAGAATGCACTTGATTTAATTATATTGAGAACAGGTATACCTCTAGAAAATATTATAAGTATGGCAACTGATGGAGCACCTGCAATGTTGGGTAAAAATGTGGGTCTTGTCAGTCTTTTAAAAAGCGACCCCAAAAATTCCAGAATTTCTACCTATTCATTGCATTATCCACTGCGAAAATCTGGTAGCAAAATTTTATATATAAAAATGTAATGAAAATCGTTTTGCAAAATCGTTTTGCAAATAAAAATGTAATGAAAATCGTTTTGCAATTATATTCGAACAAGTTCAAAAAACCATCACAAATTCAAAAATTTTCTTGAAGAGCTAGATCTCGAAGATCATCCCAATGACTTACCTTTTTATTCCCTCGTGAGATGGTTATCCACCTGTAATGTCTTAAGACACTATGTTAACTTAATCGGCCCTATCACTAATTTTCTTAAAGAAAAAGAAAAGCACTATCTGCAATTGAAAAACGATTATTGGATACAAGATTTAATGTTTTTGACTGACATAATGGAACATTTACAATCACTCAACTTAGAATTACAGGGTAAGCAGAAAACTATTGCTGATCTTACGCAAAGAATTTTCAGTTTTCAAAAAAAAATGCTACTATTTAAACATGATTTGATGACAAAAAACTTCAATCACTTTCCTCGGCTGAAAAGTAAAAAATCACAAATCGAAGATACAAAGCTTCAAGAATATTAAGACAGGTTACAGGAATTGATGGACAATTTCAAACTAAAGTTTGAAAATTTAAAAAATTTTAAATCTTGCATCAATTTTCTTGTGAATCCATTTGAAATTGATATAATTAATGACGACTTCACATTTCCTAAGTATTTGTTATCTGATAAACCTGTCGAAGAGATGGAATTAATAAAAATTCAGGAGGACCTGGGATTAAAGATGCACCATAAATCAACACAATCTGCAATAGAATTTTGGAAATTTGTTTCTGAATCAAGATATCCTCTTTTAAAGAATGCAGCGTGTAAATTGATTTCGATATTTGGTACAACGGAAACGGATGGAATTAATAAAAATTCAGGAGGACCTGGGATTAAAGATGCACCATAAATCAACACAATCTGCAATAGAATTTTGGAAATTTGTTTCTGAATCAAGATATCCTCTTTTAAAGAATGCAGCGTGTAAATTGATTTCGATATTTGGTACAACGTACTGCTGTGAATTTTTGTATTCAACAATGATATTTATTAAATCGAAGCATTGTTTCCAGCTAACAAATTTAACTGAGCTTATTCGTAATGGCACTAATGAGTTATGAGCCAGATTTTCAATTATTCGCAGCCAAGATACAAACAAATACAACAACTGCATCTACCAGTAAAGAATAAAAATTTTCTGTAAGTATTTTTTATTGTATATAAATGTATTTTTTAAAATAAATTATAAATGAAAATAAAGACCATGAAATTTAAATATTACATAATTAAAACATTTGTCTACTTGCGGCTCTCAAAGTTCTGAGTTTAGGATTTGCAGCTCTTATCGGGATAAAGTCTGGCCAACCCTGTTATATAACGTACTTGTAAAAAATATATATATTAAATATTATAAGTGCATTATATAATATAATAATTGTGAATTATAATTTATAAAGCTTTGAAAATTTTGGGATTTTAAAAGCATGATACTTCAATAATTTCAAAACCCTAAATATCAAAGCACAATTGTACAAGATTGTTAAGAGATCTATTTTAAAAACATGTGAAAATATGTATGTGTTTACATAATAAAATAAAAATGTAATAAAATATTTACACATTTTTAGTAAATTCATTAGGAGCAAATAATAAAACATCATGTAATACAAAACAAATACACAAATACAATAAGTGATGAAATGCCCAATTCCTAAAAATTTGCAGCAACCATAAAAGCTGAGTGCTGATTGGATGTCATGCACATGCGTAGATTATCAGATTTAGCTATGAGAAATGAATGCAATTGGAACGCTTGACACTTTGATATTATACAGGGTTTTAAAATTAATGAAATATACCCAAATTTTTCAATAATCCTTTGGGTGGTCGGTAAAACTTTTAAAAATAATTTTGGGTGATTAGTAGAATAGCCTTGTTCATCAAGTGTTCAGGTGGTGCCAAGTATTCCAACTGTGTTTATTTCTCATTGCCAAATCTGGTAACCTATGCACATGAAAGTCTATTTATTGTAAAAATAGTCTATTTACTATCTCAAATAAACTACAGTGATCTTTACTCCACATTTGATTATGTTTTCCCCTAAACCTAAAGGATGATTCATAGTGGTGGCGACTCTCTTTCCCACATAAGTTTCACTTCTATTATGTGGTCCTCAGCAAACATATTTTTTTTTATTAGACATTCTCACACATTCATATTCCATAGTGTTTAATTCTATTACAATCATTACCAAAATAAAAAATAGAATTATCTTATTTAGATTTCTTACCCGAGTTATTCAGCTTACATAATAAAAGCTGTCTGTCTGTGTGCATATGTGTCCCATGTAGTGGAAAATTAAAGCCATGGACAGCCACGAAATTCGGTACCAGACCATCCAACCTACATGAAGGTATAAGGTAACTATTTGGATGACCAGGAGAGCCATTCAATTTAGACCAAAACCCATTGGGGGTGGAAACCACATCCTCTTTCCACTGACCCATCACCTCTCGGAAGGACTTTTGAACCTACAGATTTATCATGGTCATACTCCACATAGACACAGGGATAGTTTTAGGTGACATTGAATTTGGGTCCTCCTTATACAATTAATCTTCTCGCCATAACCACTGAGCCATTCTGGCCCCATACAAAGGTCCTTGAACTCCTGAAACAATGCATCTTGGCAAGATTAAAAAAAAATCAAATTAGTAAAGTTATAAATATTTAAAGTCAAAATTCATCTAAAATGTAGCCATTTTAAAATCACATTTATCAAGCAGAACATTCTGTCAATAATATGCGACATCAGTTGGCTGCTGTTTCAGCCAATAGGTACAAAAAGGTGTTAGACTTTTGGCACACACTAGACGGAGAAGTGTTTTAAAATTCAACATGTTGACTTCTTGAATTTTAGAAATATTGTTTAGATTTTTAAAACATGCCATTATTTTATCATTAAAAGTATTATGCTTAAAAACTACAAAGTCCATATGAAAACTTATGACGATAGCATTTAATTATTTCTATTTTACTTCTCTCAGTAATGGAACTTTTTTCTTTTTTATGATTGCAAGTATTTTCATTTATTATTGAGAACATATTGTTGATTTTAAGCAAGTTCAGCATTCCATTTGTATGCACCTTGCACACTTATTTAAAACATATTACACCCACGTTGTACAATTGGCATAGTTATGCATGGAGGAGAAAATGGAGTGCTGAAATGATTTCTATCAAAATAGCTATTTTAAAAATTAAATCACGTTATCTGTATTATGTATATAGCAGACACTTATTTAGGATCTGAGTGATGCCAGGTAATTCATTCTAGTTTAAAATGTTTTTAAAAATTTCCCCATTGAAGTTGGCAACAGCACATCACTGACTGCATTTGGCTTATCTGTGTTATTAAAAATTGTTTTTATACAATTAACATCTTTAATTGTTTAAATTATCAATTTCCCCCTTATACTTTTTACAACCATCATTAATCTCAGAATTATCATTGTTTGTAGGAAGTAATATTATGAACATTTTTAAATGTGAATAAATTTGAGTTCTAATCATGAAAATTACTAAAACTTCCAATTTAGTTTTATCCCCGTTATTAGTCAAATCCCCATTAACGTGAGATCACTTAACACGAAAACAAAGTGGGTTTCTGTCGGATAGGGCTAAAAGTAGTTCTAATTTATTTGTTTAATATAAAATGTATTACACGAAATCCTGCTTAAGAATAAAAAGTAAATTATCCCTAGTCAAAAACTGATTCTTTACATAAAGAAATTCTCAGATTTGAGACTCTGAAACTTCTTTGAATTCACATGCCTTTGTCACTGGAAAGATTTTTATAGTGGCTGAAGTCGAGTTTCTTGGCTCAGGAACCACATTTCACACTTTCCCTCTTGCTGCTCACCCTTATTCCATTGCTGTGTTGAAGTTAATTTCACATTGCCAGATAAGCAACAAATCACTCACAATAGGAGTTTGTGAGAAGGAATTTGCTTTCTTGGAACAATTCATTAACAAGTTTAACAACTTATAGATCGCCAAAACTCAGTTGCAGTTGCTCTTAGAATCATGTCAAGATAAACCAAAATCAACAATTTTTATCTTTATATTTATCTTTTATTAGAAAAAGTCCTAATTGAAGTTAACGATAGAGTATTGAAAAAGACAGAAATTGTAGCAAAATACGGAATCAAACTTTTTTTCAGCAGATTTGTTTGCAGAGTACATCTGTATGGATGAAGATGTGCTGACATCGGATGTGATAACAGATGAATAGGTAATTGTTGAATTAGCTGGATAAAATGATGTAAACCTATGATATAACACTGATCCTGATCTGGAACCTAAAAGTTTAGTGTTCTTAAACAAGGTGGCAGCAGCATTGAAAACTATGCAGTGTTTCCTTATAGAACAAGAGAATACTTCGTGTGCTTTGGATAATTTACAAGAGGTGGAAATGTTTTTTAAAAGATGTTACTTCAAAACATTGAAGCAAAAGGCAATAACAGACTTTTTTAAATGATATATTGACAGGTAAATAAATATATTATTTTCTATCATGCATACAGCTTGTTTAATTACTTCACTGGATTTAAAAGAGCTTAATCTTTCTATTTTTTAAAGGCAGCAATATTTTTATCGTTTATTTACATTGTTTTTTTAATTCTAATCTAGATGGCAAAGCTTTTTTGACGGTCAATATGAAATCTGGTTAATATGAAAGTTTCACAATCTCGCCGATTTCACATTAATGAGGTTTGGCTGTAGTTTTTCACATAATGCATATATATATATATATATATAATTTTATGGTAGAAGGGGTATTTATTCATCAGTTATTGTATTCACATCTCACAAACACATACAGACGGACATCTTTCCAAAAGTGTTTGAAATGGGCTCAGGTCTTAAAGCACCCTTATTATCAGCCAAAATCTCAAGTTTAAAAATTTTCAGAAAACAATATACAATATGATGAGAAAGTAAAAATGTATTAATAGTTCAATATGGTAGATGTTTATACTCAAAAACTCAACAATATATATGTATGTTCACTAATGTATTACCATTATTATTTTAGCATGTTTAGTGGAAAATAAAGAGTTCTAAGGATCTTTTTTTTTTGGGGGGGGGGGGGGATTGAAGGACTTTCTATGTATAACAGGAACTCTGATTTAAGAGCTTAATCCAAGTGTCAACATTAAATGGAAATAAAATGTCCCTATCCAGAGAAAGCACAAGAGTCAGCTCCTTTTCAGTTTAGCTGACACCATTCATTGGTGGGGAAACCTTGATTATTAGAATTTACACTATTATTACCAATGGAAAGCATGTATAAGATAATAATATTTTTATCACAATGGATTTAGCTTATCCTCTTTAGACCTGGATGTTAATGAGTTATCACACTTAAGTTTTCAGTTTATTTCACATATTTAAATGAGTATTAAAGAAAATTTCAGAATTTATTTTAAAAAAAATACTTATCTATTTTGAGGGGAGGAATTTATTTTGTTATACACCGTTAAGTCAAAAATAACTTAGCACAGAACCTATTAGTTTTAGTTAAATCTAAATTAATAAAATTTCATATTTCATATCCTTTAAAAGTAAGGAATAGAAATATTTTTAAATTTATATTTGGAAACCAAACAAAAACTTTTTAAAATTTAAATTAAGTAAATGTAAACAAAATTATTTTTGTAATTTAAATCATTTAAAATAAACAATTATTTTGAAGTTTAAATATTTAAATTTAAAAAGTAAGTTTTTTAAAATTAAAATTATTTACATTAAATTAAAAAAAAATTAATTAAAATACGACTTCAATCACATCACTGTATTTTTACAGCAAAATGTCTATATATATATATATATATATATATATATATATATATATATAATAGTGATCTCTCAATAATATATAAGTAATAAAACAGAACTAGTGAGCAGTCACTTACTTAAACTACTTAAATATTCAGAAGACATAAATCAACATTATTCAGTATAGAATTTTAATATGAGCAATGCCAATTATTGTATCACATTTTAGCCATGCACTAAACTATAAACATATATCTATAAAAGGTATGTCTAGAAAATAGAAGAATTTTCAAAATTTCCAATAAAATGAAAAAAGAAAAGAAAAAAGAAACTTAAATTATAAAAACAGGCAAGTTATAAACAAATAATAATTGCCAACAAAACACTTCCTGAGATGAGTGGTCATCAAATTTGTGGTCTGTGCAAGTGGCAGATAGAATAACAATAAATAAAAACTTGGTGATAAATAACAAGGATTTTAACTTATAAATATAATAAAAAATATGGTACAAAGGTATCACAAAAAATAAAAATTTACATACAACCTATCAAATGAACTAGACTAAATATCTTTCAAAATGCAACTTAAAATATAATAACATGAATACCAAGCCCATTTTCTAATGCAGATTTCTCCTCCCAATGAAACCAATGTGCTTGACATGAAATCTATGAATGTGTATTAAATAAAAAGATGAAAAGTCTAATTATACAATAAACAAATAACATGACAAAGCTAAACAGTTATATAATCTACATTTAGAAATTAGGAAAATGTACATACATTTTCGTTTTTTTTTTCTTTTCAAATTGTAAAAAATATATCTTCAAACATAGCACTTTTTAGTAAATATTGTCAAATTTAATTACAAACTAAATTTATAACTTTCACATTAAAATATAGTAAAACCTTGATTAACACAATTCAATCTCCACTGGTAAGAGCTGAAAATCATCACACACACTTCTGCAATAAAAACGCAAATGTCTGCAATAAAAATACAAATGTCTGCAATAAAAATGTAAATGTTGCATCTTAATTTCAAACTTGATAAAAAGGAAATGCAGTAATTTTAAATAGATTATCTGTATTATGCACTATCAACAAAAATTTTCATTATTTGCTCAAATATATATATATATATATATATATATATATATATATATATATATATATATATATATATATATATATATAGTGTTAATACTCAATATTATTTACCTTTTTATCAAGTACATGTCAAATCCAATTTATTAAGAGTTCAACAATAAAGCAACCAATAGATTTTTGGGATCTGATGTGATCAGTAATAACAGCTCTAATTATGAGATTCAAGGTTGTACTAATTTAAAATATATGCACTTTGAAATATTTCAAATAATACAAAATCAAATAAATAATTTATGAAAGACTAATTAGATATGTAATATTATTTATTTATACTAGAAATGAGTATTTTAAAATATATTCGATCAATTCTTTTCTTTAATTTAAAATGCTAACTTTATAGCATAGAAATGATTGTCAAAAGCATACTTATAGCACAGTATTACACAAATAAGACTAAAAAAAAGTACATATTGTTAAAGCAGACTAATAGGAAAGTCTAACAAGCAGTGTCACCATTGAAAGATCAATACTGGACAATGAGATTAATAGAAACATACCCTTAATTATAACACAAGTCGAAAGCACATATAGAAAACATTGGTGTCGAAATTACATTTATAAAAAGTCATTGTGTATTCATCTGCACAATGCTTTTTAAGACCATAGACTTTTACCTATCAATTCTACTCCTTATTTCGATGGCTTTTAGGCTTTTTAGCAGTACCATTAATATGCTCTTGCTGTTCTCTTAGTTTTCTTCGTGTGGCAATCTGTTTCTGATGTTCTTTTTCCATATCGTGCTCAGTGATATTAAGTTTCAAAACCTGTAATAAATTTAATAAATTCAATATA
Source organism: Amaurobius ferox (assembly GCA_951213105.1). Taxonomy (NCBI): domain Eukaryota; kingdom Metazoa; phylum Arthropoda; class Arachnida; order Araneae; family Amaurobiidae; genus Amaurobius; species Amaurobius ferox. The sequence continues at coordinate 95,593,223 of OX578146.1, forward strand.
AAACAATTATTATTAGTTACTTGCATACTAAGTATATTTAATCTAAGGAAGAAAAATTATAGAATCACATTTCAATCCTACAAACACTTTTATTACAATTGCATAGCTGCTAGTCTCCAGAGTTTTAGAGGAAATCGCAATCTGTCCCGTTCTCTTAATAAAAGAAAAATGTGCAAATAATCCGATTTTTCGTAAATATCTACAAAATTTCCTTATTTATAGAATTTTAGAGAGATATCCTTACAACTTATAAAACTTATTTTGTGAAAAAAAACATAAAATTTTGTCAACTTATGCAAAACCAATCACAATTCCCATATCCATGGGAGGCAAATTTATTTTGCTAAAATCTTGTTACTAAACATTAGAAAAAGTATTTTTTTAATTAATTCCTGAAATTTACTTGAGTTATCTTTCATCAAAATGCCGAGAAAAAAAATCACAATTTCAGTGTCCGTGGGAAAAAATTTATCCCGCTAAATTCTTCGTTACCTGTTGTAAAACATAAAAAATAGTATTTTTATATTGAACTCTGAAATTTATCTGAGCTATGCTTCACCAAAATGTAGAGGGATTAAAAACGATCATAAATTCTGTGTTCACTGGAGCCAAATGCACACTGCTAAAATCTTGTTATCAAACATCAAAAATGACATTTTAATTGAGCTATCTTTCGAAATGCCAAGGGAAAAAAATATTAGCAGCTATAAAATGTGATTTAAGACAAACTTCTGCAAACACTAAATCCTAGTTAAAGCAAACTTGCTATACCTGCAGGATAAAAATTCATTTCACTAAAGTTAAGTCATTTACACTATATTATTGGTATGATTTTCTATATTTTGTAAATAAATGTACTTATTGTTAATTGTAATAGCATGCAAATTTTTATAAATTAAAACTGTTGCATTGGAGCAAAAAATTCTGAATTCTCACTCGAGTTTTAAAAATCTCACTCAAATTTTTTGCTATGGTGAAAAAATCTCACTCAATTTTTAAAGTTAGTGAGAACCCTGCAAGTTCAATAATATAATGAAACTGTCATATCCACACAGCATTCTATCTTTGTAATAAATTTACCTTTAATCAGTTAAATAGTTTAATAAAAAAGCAGCTACACCAATTTTGCAGAGAATTGAATGCTAAAAAAGAGTTGTTTGTAATCAACACCTTGAAAATGTATACTTTTTCAATTTGGTCAAAAAGTATTTACAACATTTAAACAATACTTCCCTTTAGTAAGGGAACTAAAAAGGAGAAAAACAAAAGTCTAAGTTTTCTATATGCAAATAGTGAAAACATGCAGAAATTCTAAAAGAGAAAACTAAGAAGCAGGCTCAAACCTTGTAAACACAGTAGTTGTAGTACTCGCTAAATACAAATTGAAAATAAATGTATAATATTGAAATTACCTGTGATATCAGAAAGTCCTCTTGTAATAATTCTGATGGAATATGACGGAGACATTCTAACGTTTCATACATTGATGGACAGTTTTTTAATGTTTCAGGTTTACTAAACACATTTCTAAGTATCACCAGTGCTACTTTGAATAAAACTTTTATACCTAGAAAAATACAGAAGATTGCAAAATTCTATTATGAGTATGAAAAACCATCAATTTTTTGCATACATGCTTTGACTATTGTCATTGAGGAATCACACATATTGATGCAAGAAAAAAGTCAAATAATATAAAGAAACCAGAACAAATATATGTCTAAGCCAGTACAAAAATGATTTTAAAATATATAACATACTTTTACATGCATTTTTAAAATTAAAAATACTATTGTGTAGATTATTTTCTTGACAAAATTTAAATTGATATCTTTACTCCGAATGTATACATCAAAGGGTGACCTATGGCCATAAAATATAATTCTTTTATCTTACAAACTCCATTCTAAGATGCTAAGGGCTTTTTTAGATGAGTTTGTGTTTATAGTGAAATCTGAGTAAAACAGAATACGTATAATTTTATGATTCAAAACATCAGCATAGAAATTACCACATGAACTTTCTGCATTGTATGTTCCTCAGATAAAAATGTGCATTTTCAATGTATAAAGTCACAGTTTTTGTAAATGGTAGGTTCTAATCTTGGCATGTGCACAAAAAATTCAGAAAAATTAATAAATCTTTCATTTTTTACAAAAAATAACCCCAAACCTATGAAAAACAGTCCTAAAAATGTATTGTTTATAATTAATTATTTAAAACATTAGGAAGGAATTTTCAAACAAGTACCACTATTCAAAATTTTATGACAAACAAAATTCATTATGGTATTGCCATTCTGAAAATAAATGTTTGAAATATATCCCTTTTTCATGACACATGACAAATAATTTTGCATTATTAATCAGTAGAAACATTAAAATAGAGAAAAACAGCTTGAAAGTTTTTAGGTTGATAGCATGGATGTCTAGTTTAAACCAGCTTCATTGGTTTAAAATATTAAAGGGGGGGGGGGGGGGAAACCTTTTGTTTAAATGAAATGCACTTTTAATTCAATTTTTGCTTTCATTTGGTAACTGGACTTATTTTCAAAGGTGGCATAGAAAAAATGTGAAAAATCTAAAATATCTCGAAAACGACTAGTCTAAAGTAATGGGGTTAGTCTTACTCTTTTCATTATCAAAAATTACGTATACAACAAGCATTTAATTGATATATTTGAGCATAAATAGTCTTTTATTTTAGATTTTGACAATTTTCGCAGACAATTTCGAGAAAAAAAAAAAGCAAATTTTTTTTTTTCTGAATCGTACCAAAATCTAATCAGCACCAAGTTAACCCACAAGTGACATTTCTACCAAATTTTGTGAAATTTCATCTATGAGTTTTTCAGCTAGAGTGAATACAGACAATTTTTGAAGACCATTTCACAAAAAAAAGGCAGGTTCTTTTATCCCGAATCAAAATCTAAGCATCAGGGTCACCCACAAGGGACTTACCTACCAAATTTTATGAAATTCTGTCAATTAGTTTTTCAGTTAGAGTGGATACATACATTGCACAGACAGACACATACGCAAATGTCATGCTAAAAATAAATTTTCCATATTCTGGAGGTCCCAGAACATGTAGATCTGCAGAAAACTAAAGTTGTGATTTTGGGTCTGATTTCAATACTTTCCCTATACATTACTATGTATTGCAGTTAAAGTAAAAGGGTATAGTTGTTGGTATAATGGCTGTAAACCATGTTATCTCAGACTAAGATTACTGACAACTGGAATCCTTTTTCTATACACCACATATAATGCCCTTTCAAAGACGATTTGAAAAAGATAATTTAAGATATCCCAGTAAATACATACCATACCACAAATGTTAGAAATTAACACAATAAAATTATTTATTCTAAACATTTAAATTAACTAGGAGTACAATTAAAGTTTACTAAACAAAAATTTGCTTGAAATTTGGACCTTTAAATTTGAGGTTTTTCTTTTCAATTTTGAATTGAAGCAAAATTGATTTTAATCAGTGATATTGGTCAAAGCTTAAGTAATGACAATCACTAGTATAAGATGTTAATAAATTCATGATACTTTTATTAATTTCAATATGTGAGATGGAATGACCCTACACAAGATAGAGCAAGTGTGAAAAAAGAATTAATGAGCAAATGTTAAATAGCATTATTGAGCAAGTGCTAATAATTGTTAAATACACTGTACTCTTTTTCTGAAGTCTATTCTTGGCATTGTTTTCCAGTAGCCAATAAATAGGAAAACATAGATCAGTGAGTAATTCTGCAAAAGACTTTACTTAGAGCAAGAATTGGGAAATAGCTTCATGTTCTTACTGATGTTGAAATCAATGTCTAACAATAGGATTGATAGGTTGGCAGTTCAAGGTCACAGAAATCCCTTTTCCCCTTCCCAGGCCACTAATTCTAAAATAATGGACAACATTAAGCAGTCCATTTTTAGAAATAATTCCTTGACAACATCACCTATCTCTGATTTTCCTTTTTATGTACATCGCATCAATGCCCTCTAACTACTTGCAAAAAAAAAAATAATAATAATAATCAAGATCTGCCAAGCTGTTTTTTAGAACTTCAAACATTTTCACATAAGTGTTGAATATAAAGAACCACACTCCAAAAAATATACAAGCAATGACAATTTCAGAATAAAATAGTTTTTCTTTTGATTTGTTTCAGAAAATTAAATTATCTTTGTATATTATGCAGTAATAAAATCTGACTGACATAGCAATTTACTAAAACAACTTTTTAGATCCTATAAATCTAAGACAGATTTTAAATATGCTAATTGAGCTAACAACCCAAAGTTACCCCAAACTTTCTAAAATTAAAAAAAAATTTACATTTTAATTATTTGCATAAAACTCCTTATAAAAAAAAGCCTACATAAACTATGCACTTCCTTGGCACTAGAATAGCCTTAGTTTGGTTTTTGCACGGGAATCTCACCAACAGAAATATTTCTGTTAAAACATAAACAAAATATATATAAATCACAGTAAAAAATTATAAAATGGTTATAGTTTTTTTTTTTCTTGCCTTAGCATTTGCTAACAGAATATCTTTCCAATCTCAAATATATCTTGAAACTTTCTTCAAAAACTACTCAATAAAATGCAATAATTTTTAATCAAAATACTACGCTAATGAGTAACATAAGTAATCATAAAAAATGTAATCAATTGCATATTGAGACAATAAAATATAAAACATAAGTAATTATAAAATAATATGTAAAATATAAGTAATTATAAAATAAAATACAGAAGTGATATTACAAACCTTCACATAAAAACATATCCCAAACCCTTAACACAGCAGACCATGGCAAAGTTCTTGAAAATGCACACATAAACCACTCTGTCATATAAAGAATAGGCTCAACCCTCTGTTTCTTCTGCAAATAAAGTTTTATTTATTAGATTTTTTTCACAAATATAAAATGTATGTAGTTTGCAAAAATTCAATTTAAAAATACACTAATTATGTTGGTTCAACAAAATATTATTTGTTAATTAAATTAATAATTAAACTTTTTCACAGATGGAAAGTTCTGTAAATATATATATATTCCTCAAGTACAATCACAATGAAATATAAAATCCAAGGAATAGTAAGGCGCATTTGTTGCTCTATCTAAGCCTCAAAGTACAATAAGAAAAAATGAGATTGAAAATGGATTAATACAATTAGAAGTTGTGTGTTTACAGGGTTGTAGAGAGGTCAAGGGGGATTTATAAGACATTTGATAAAAGACGTAATTTTAATTGCACAATCAATTACTTCACTCATTGGAAAACTAATATGAGTATAAATGTACAACGTAATGTGATCATTAATCATTTTGCAAAATACAGACGTTTAAATTCAAGTGATAAACAGATTGATATTTGCATACGACGTCTAATAATGGAAGCCTTAAAACATTCATACCCACCTCGTTTCATAAGATATTATTATATGGCATATTGTAAAAAGTACCGTAAAGAAATATATGCTAATTTTGATGATTTGCTACAACTCAACTCTACCCGTCTGGAATTAGATACACTGTAACCATGAGCTTATCTATCTCTACATTTGGAATTTATCATGGGTTTCTTCTATGGACTTCTGACGACGTAGCGCATCTACGAACATCCTTTTTAAAACTTTATACATGGTTAGAATATATTTTTATTCATACTTGTTTCATTTTATATACTTTTATATGTTGTGACTTTAAGATCTAATTTCGGGATTCAGCTCATTTCGGGATTCCGTTTTTTTCCCTTGGCATACTGTTGATTGTTGTTTCGGGCGTGTAGTGGTTTCTGGGAGTGTTTCCTGGGATTAAAAGCATGCTTAAACCAGGAAAAGGGGTCGCAATCCTCCTTGACCTCTCTACAACCCCGTAAACACACAACTTCTAATTGTATTAATCCATTTTCAATCTCATTTTTCCTTATTATATATATATATATATATATATATATATAAAGAGGAAATAACAGAAATATTTATGAAACTTCAGAGATGATTTTATAATAAATATAAAAGATGCTGATGGAACTGGATTATTTATTTTTTAAATATTGAAACAATAATTTATTGGAAAATAAATGAAGGCTGATTTGATCCAGTTATTAAATTATATTTTACCTTTTAAAACTACTTCAATTATAAGAGAAAACAAGTTAGAACAACTTTCAAATTCATTGATGCTCATTCAATTATTTATTTATAAATTTTAAAATCAATAAATTAATTATAAATTAAACAACCACTCTATGATCAACAAAAATATTTCAATATCCACTCCATTATCACTAATGATGAGTCTGATATCGAGGGAAAATTCATACATTTTGGAAATTTTCCATGGTATCTTTTGAAGAAATGGGAATTCTGAAAAGTTTATAAAATGAAGAAAGTTTATAAAATGCACATTCAATTGAAAATTTCAATGAGCAAACCTTGATGAATCTTATTTTAATTTTTTCATACTTAAAATTTGTTGTTCTAGATTCTTCTTCTCAGATCACGGATCTGGTGAATTTTGGGAGAAGGTGAGAATTCTAAAAGGCATTATTAATTTCAGAGAATGTGTAATTAGTAGCATTTATTATTGGAGGTGATATCTGCAAAGTGATAATGATAAAGGCAAATATGATGATAATTTAGGATTTGTAAAAGAAATTTGAAGACAAGGAGCTGCAAGATATTAAGAATATTTTATTTTGGATCATGATTTTAGCATCATATAATTTCTGGATCATTGACCTTCAATGCAAAATTTTGCTAAACATCCTATTGCAGGAAATTTTCTGAAATTTTAATGGGAATATTTTTTATTTTTACTTCAATGATTACCAGCATAAGTAGTTTTTCAATAAGGGATATGAAATAAAAATATTAAACACATATTAACAATTCAATTTATTCTTATAATAAACAACAGAATCCCATTTTATTACAGTTTTATTGTAATAAAAGTCAAATTATTTATGAATACATACAAGCAAAAGACAAAAATTTTATTGAAAACAATCTGCTACGGCTTCTGTGTTAGAGCAAACAGCCCTTTCTTACCAGAAAATTTGAAGTACTGAAATAACAAACTATTTGCAACATAATGTATTAACAGAAAAGAAAACCTTACCAAATGCTTATGCACATGAGGGGCACCCTTTTTTAGTAACCCAAATAAAATTTCACCATCAATCTGTATAGCTTCCTGGAAAGGAAAAAATAAAATGAAATAAGTACTATTTACAAAAATGTTAATGTCACATTAATTCCTTATGGCAAGCACAATAAGTTACAAAACTTCATTCAGAAAAGCAAGTGTCAATTACAGTAATGTTCTTCCACTTTACATATACACCTGCTCAATACATTTTTAACATTGGCAGTGCGTGCCACCAAGAGAAGTTTCAGACCCTCTATGCAGCAAATGCACAGGCCTTCCTACTACCCTCTACTTCACAAGTTGCTGATATTTTCTCATAAACTGTTTATGCAGCTCAGACCCCTATGCAATGTATTCTTTTGCTTCTCACCTGTCAACAATACTGAAGATAGGTACAAATTCCATCAATAATATACATAAATGTACTTAAAAGATCCTTTACAAACTTTAAGCATGGAACCGTCCAAGTTTTTAATACCTATGCTCACAGTGGTCTTTTTTTTTGTTGTTGTTATTGTTCTCTTAAATTATGTCTCAGGTTTCTGATAAAAAAATGGATTTTCCCAAAGGATTTTTTTTTTTTTTAATTTTAATTATGATTTCTCAAAGATTTCAGGTTTTCCTCGAGGGGTTTGAATTCCTGTGTCCCAATTAGTATGTTACAGTAGAGAAAACAGTATTTCAAATTTATTAAGAGATACATAATATATCAGAACTAGAATTAATCTGAAATAATGAATAAATTAAAACACTGACAGCTTAAATCTATCCTTCCTTGCATATTGAATCAGGCACTTCTTATTCGGCACATATTATAACATAAGATACTAAACACAATGATTAACTCAACGTTTACAAAATAGAAACCTTCCTTGTACAATATATTTTAATCTATAGTCATATCAATTATTTTACTAAATAATTTTTAAAACTAAAGTTCAGTCCTTATAAAAGAAACAAGATTAGTAAATGTTAAATAACATAACTATTAATCATGTTAAATGACAATGCAAATTTGAGAACAAAATTGAAGAAGTATTTTCTAGAAAAGTAAATCATATTAATAGGACTTGAATAGGACTTGAATCGATAGCTTCCTGGATAATAAATAGGATATAAATAGGACTTGAATCGATATCTCATTGTTAAGATTCAGCAGCCATAGCTACTTTAAAATCTACGAACTACCACAATGCTGCAAATAATGAAGGAACTGTGTAAATTAAAAGCAAATGCTCCTATACATTAAAAGATGGAAAGATAAGATGACTGGGAGATCATTTTAGATTTGATGATCTCAGCAAACATTAATATTTACAAAATCAAAGTATCAGAAGGGAAAGACCCTACCAGTTGATAAGATTAGCATTGAGAGAGATTTGAAGATGAATATTATGGACTACTGTTACAAGAAAAGTAGGCATCACATGTAACACGGTTACTTTTACTTTTCTAATCATAATTACTGTCTGCGCCAATTTTTGGTAAAGCTGAGTAAACTGTGGTACCATAAGGACATATGGGAAAGTCTGTATATTTCACCATTTATTATATTTGTAAATAAGAATTTCTAGTAAAAAATCCTCAAATTTGAATGGAGCATAATGGTATATATATACACAACAGTAATGGGATCAAAATTGGGTGCTTTTGTTGACTTTTAAATATTAGTGCATGGCCATAAAATTGAAAAACTCATCCTTGAAACATCAAAACACAGTACCAACTCAATTTAAATAATTTTATCAGTGTTGATACTTCAATGATATTGATGTGGTGACAACTCTTGATACAAACAAAATACAAAAATAAAATACTTTAAACAAAAGACAATGCTTGTTCACTCACAATTAATAATAATAAAGAAAAGTTAGTTTTCGCATATGGCAACACTTACACAAATAATTGTTCAATGAAATCCTGTCATATGTTATCATTTAAAATAAAAATGTAAAAATTCAAAGAAAACTATAAACAGTAGTCACATTTAAAAATAAATATACTACACAAATCAACATGCCACACCCTTTAATTGGATATGTGAATTGCATTTTTCATCAAGTATTAGCAGCACTCTTGGATGCATAATAAAACAGCTTACTCAGAAATAATACATAGATTGGAAGAAATAAGTACTTAGATCATGTGAATATCATTATACAGTGTAATCTCAATTATATTAAATGCACTACTAAAAACCAGCTAGTGTCAGATTAATGTAAATGAGGGATAGTATCAGGGGTGTAGTCGAGGGGGGACGCGGGCGGACGCAGACCCCCCACCTTTTCTCCTGATCTCAAGCGTACCCCCACTTTTTATTTTGTAAGCGGACGCTCTTTTTTTTAATTTATATATACATATATAACCCCACTGCAGCTTGAGATCAGGAGTAGAATAGAGAGACATCTTAAAGGTCACTAATAGTCACTAAAGGTCACTAACTTAAAGGTCACTAATAGAGATATGTCACCTCTTGATATCTTGCCCTTAAAAGTGTGCATCGACATTATTCCACCTGGGACAGTTGAGTGTGAGCTCTCATTTAGCCAGATGAACATCATCGCTTCGGATATGAACCTTCAAGCTTCTTAATTAGTTCTATTTCAAATCTACTAATGATCCACATAAACAGTCCGCCAATTACTAGATAGCAACCTCAACTGTATATAAAAGTTTGGAATTCTCAGAATCACAGAATGGCAACGGACACACAACCAAGAAGAGTTGAAAAGGATAAAGGCCTTTGTGAAAAAGTATCTCTATGGAAAGTTCTTTGAGATAATTTCATTTCAAAAGCCAAGAATCTTAATTGATTTTTCTTTCTTGAGCTGAGAATCATATGCTTTGGAGCACAATTTTTGGTTCTTAATAAATAACTAAATAAAATTAGAATAATTATTATTTTTTTGATTTTATCAACATGTTAAGAGTTCGAGTTGAAAAGCAAAGAAAGAAAAAAAAACTGAATACAATTGAAAAAGTATCTCAATACAAAATCCACGATGCATTTAGAGACTAGGGTCGTTACTCAAGGCATTTTATATGGGTGATACTTGTTTCGCGATACTTCCCAGCCCTATGTCAATCACAGAAATTATACAGTATTGGCTAAAATTCTTCAAAAACAGAGCGTCCCCCCACCTTTTTATTTACCTACACCACTGGATAGTATGTATAAGTACTTCATAGACAACGCTGTCATAATATGCATGTAATTAAACTTACTATTGTGTGACATATAAAAACAAATCTAGATTAATGTATTATATTATAATCTTATACTTTGTACTGTTGTAGACAACTTTTTGGTATACAAAAGTTATTGTTTAGAGAAATAATTTTTAATAGATGTTTGTCTTTTTACAACTATATCCCTGCCTTAAATACTTTTTCGCATAATCATTGCAAAATCATGGTTTCTTAGGTAGATATTCCATTTTTTTCTATCCAAGTTATACAGACATTAAAGGATTTTAAGGAACCATCTGTCTCATTGGTCACTTGATGTATCAATTGCATTTTCATCTGAATGTTCTTCTGTCAAAACTTCTTCACATATTTATTTCATCATCTCATGATCTGGTATGAAAACAAACATCATGTGGCATGAAAAAGGCCGCTCGATACATCCCATGTTATGATGTCAGATTATTGGACGTGCTGGAGCATTGAAGCACCGGAGTACTGAGATTTTAATGTACTTAGGTCTAGATTCATCTCTATAAAATTTGTTAAAATTCATGGCACAACTATGTAATCTTTCATCATATATTCAATTGCACATACCCAAGCCTACCTTTGAAAATGCACATTAAAACAAAAACACTCACCAGGCCAGGACTATAATAGCCAGGAAGATACTTTTCACATATTGAAACTAAACACCAGAATGCTTGTTCTGCAGGCATATGCATAAGTAGGGCTGCAGCTATGGGTGCTTGAGCTTGACAATATCCAACAGAGGGATTGAAGACAGAATAAGCTTTTAGTATGCGATACAAATCCGCCTGACTAAACATAAATGAAAGAAGTCTAAAAACACACTAATATACTTAAAGCATAAATATATCGTTAGACTTTAATTATAAAAAATAATTATCAAGATCATGTAAGTACTTTTATAATTACAACATTATATTAAATGCAATACAAAATAATTGTTTTATAAATTCTAGCACATCACATAATTAAAACACTTTTTAGAATTTTAATAAATTACAGTCAGGCCTTGTTAAACTATTTCTATTTGAAATTCCACTCTCACCTTTCATTTGCAGATTACAACTACATATGAATATACTAGAACGAATTACATGCATTGCCCAGGCCCTAAATTAGTGCCCACTAAATTAAAATCGCTATTTAATATGTGCTACTTAATACTAAAATAAGTGCCCGCTACTTTAATAATACAAAGCAGAAAACACCTTACTTAATTTCCATAATGCCCAATTTGAAATAAAATCATTCTCACAATGAAAATAAAATCTCCAAATTATAAAATGAAAATCATAATTGACCATATACTCAGCGTACCACTCATGAAAACGTGAAAAGATTACAGGAATGGAATGAATAGCTCCAATCTCCCACATATGCTCAGGCACAAATGTAGGTGTGGCTTCAGTAAGTTAATGAACTTGAAGTGCAAGGTCCTGACTTCAATGGGGAAACGTCCGACTGATTAAAAAATTTTAATAATTCATTCACTTAAAAAAACTATAATTAATGAATGGATGGCACCAAGAAATTAATTTTTGGTTAGGAGCAGTCTATTGTATTTAAAGTAGCTGGTGTTAATTATAAACAGTGGATTGGGTATCAATTTTTATATCGTAATAAAAACTGGGATATGTTTTAAATGCACGAAAAGTACATACTTTTTAAGCATTCATGAAAATTTGTCTATTACTCATATGGATTCCATTCAAAGTTGTTTGAAAAATAACTGTTTGATCTTTCCGATGATGTCAAGATGGTTACTGCACATTGATGAGTCGTAGTTTATATCAAGTTCTTGTTACATCATAATTATCATATTTTCAAGAAACAAACATTATTGTTCAGCATTAAATTATTTCAAACAAAATTGGCTAGTATTCTTCAGATCAATATATGTTAAAATATCATAATTCTTTTACACTAAGAATTATATGGTTAAAATAAACCAATCAATTGGTCAAAAATTAGGCTTAAACAATGCATACCCATGACCTTGATGTTTGACAAAAATTTCATGTGAAGGAAACTGGCGATGCAAATCTTTCTTTATGTCCTCAACCCACCTAGGATCACCTTCAGCACCTTCAAGTTCCTGAGCAAAAATAATAGAATTATAAGCAATGATTTAAATGCATATTCAGTTGAAAAGGAAAAGGCAATACAAACTAAATTGACACAAGGCTATGAAGAACAGCCCTAAAATAAATTTAGCATTTGAATGCCAAAAGATGGAAATTTTGTAAGCAAAAAAGATTGATTTTCTTCCATTCAATTCATTCTTAAAATTTTATATTAAAAAGAATACATCATAAACTACTTGTTAAAAGAATAAATTTCCATGTTGAATATTATTTATTCAGTAGTTGAAAATACTGTTAAATATTACATTAAAAATTGCTAAATTATAAAAAAGTAGTTTAATTTGTTTCAACTGAAAATGGTTAAATTAAAGTTTCAATTCACAGTTAATTAAGTGAGTTTGGTTCAGTTTCTATAACACACAATTTTATGTACACTTGGATAAAATTGTGAATGCATAACACTTTCTTTCCAAAACAAAAATTTTTTGCATCCAATGAGATTTTTCAAAATAGGGAAAAGCAATTCAAAAATTAATAGACAGATGACGGAATTGCATAAAGTGACACTTTATGTAAGCTTTAGATTGCTAAGAAATAATCTTTAGAATTTATAAAATAAATTCAATTGGAAAAGAAATTAAAATTTGGTGATTGAAGATTACAATTTTGAATAAAAATTGTAGTTTGTGAAATTAGAAACTCCAGAGTAACTTTTGAAATGCATAATGGTCTTGTAAAGCATATGGCTCTCAGCACTGTTTATTTTGCTGTAGCATTTCTGCTAATTTTTTAATTTTTTCTAGTGCATTGTCAAACATTAAACTCCTACAGCACTTTTGCAAATTATTGTACTTTATCTTATTATATTTGAGGAACACAATAATATTTTGTACTTTTCACAGATCCAATAGATCAAGCTTTCTGGTTGAAGAAATTATGAAACAAATGTAATTTTTTACAAAAAAATATTAGCCGAAATAACATAAGACAACATTACATAATGTGAAATAAATACTACAACTCATACATATGGTTCAAGAACCCCAATGCTATAAAGATTGAAAACGAAGCAAAAATAACATTGTTTTTAATAGAAAAGCTGTCACTTTAGGATCCCAATCGAGACACTTCCAGCATAGATGGTAGAAGGATTCTGGCCTACATTAGAGATGGCCTTGGCTCCATCCTTTAATACCAGAGCACTTCAATTCGACCTAGCCATAGAACTACAAATATAATTCTATTTAATAGCTCCATGGTATGGAACCAGGTCACCTCTTCAAGCAGAAAGGCATAATGCTTTGGATAAAGGATATGTCAATCAAGAACATATCCTTTAATTACAATTCAATTCAAGTTGATACTGAATGGCTCCAATCTCATTGCCTCAAACTAATTAGGTGTAATTAAATGATTGGTCTCGATAAACTCCAATATGATAAACAATTGATATGATGTCAATTGAATTAAGGATTAATTAATTCAAACTGGCAATGACTAATCACTATTTAAGAATAATTAATGCACAGAAGACAATAAATTATTAATAATTTAATGAGGTAACTTACTGTAAATTTGTGTTTATAGTTATCCATATAAAATTTTGCACCACATAGATACTGCCAAGCTCTTGCTCGTAAAGCAGGTGGAATACCTTTCCTGCAGCGTTCTCTTACCTATGAAAGTCGAGAAAATTTAAATGCATAGCATAATGAACAAAATTAAAAAAAAAAAAAAAGAACTTAACAAGGAGGCAAAACTAATTTCAAAATCAAGAATTGATGCTATTCAAATTTAGCAATATTTAAATCTGTATTAAAAATAAATTTTGTCATAATAATAAATTATCTTGCAGTATAAAGGACTGCATATTATAGTGTTCACCTCAGACTAAAAAAGGGTGCCTTTTTTAAAGAAAAAAGGGTACTTTATAACAGCCTATTAGTTTTTACATAAAAATTTAAGCATTTTATGAGAATTGGCCATTTTTCGTAAGTGAAGTTAAACATATTAATATGATTGCAGGTATTTCATGTATTATTTTAAGGGTTTGTCTTTTTAATGATTTAACACTTCTATTTCTGGATGGAAACAGATTATGAAGTAGTTGAAGAAAATGCCCTAACATTTTACCTACAGAATAAAAACACTAAGTTCTAAAGAGAATATACATAATTTTAAATTAAATAATCTAGTCCTTTCTGAAAACCAGTGTTTTATAGTTTTCTCACATGCCATTTCTCCATCAATTTTTATTTTGTATTTCTTCTTTTGTATATTAGTAGCATATTTTTAGGATTTCAAAGGAGAGGGACCAGATCCTTAAATCCTCAGTCTTCTCCCATGTATATGCCTTTAATTGGTAGCATATTTAATTTTCTGTCTTTTAACTGTTAAAATAAATTTTATTTAAAAATACTCTTTTTGTTACAGCAGTTCACATAGATGAACTTTTTCTATAATTCCTTGATTATGAGAAAAAATTGTTTCAATTTTTCAATTTAAAACAAAACTGGGGGGAGGAGGGGCAATTTTCACCTTTTTCCCATTTTTACCTTTAATTATTATTTATTTTGTTATTTTTCAACAGATTTTCTTTATATTCTTTATACAAAATTCTAGTGATATGCCAAATGATTAATGATACGATTTTTCTGATTTTTAAATGATATAAAACATTATTATGCTTTGCTACAAATTATATAAACAATTTAAACATCGATAATTAACTATATTTCACATGAATTTGTCAATTTATTTATAATTTTAATTATGCTGCTAACTTCATGCATAGCCGAGGGCAAAAAATTGAAAATGAAAACGTTTTGACTTTGGATTAAACATGAAAAATAGATCTTCCGCACAGTAACAAGATTAGTTTACTTCAATGGTTGCTTATGAGGAGAAGAGTGAGAGGGTGGGGAAGTCAATGGCTCTCTCTTAAGACATAGTTGATGAATGGTCAAGGGGGATAGTTTGTCCCCATCATGATTGATAAGGACATGTTTGGTAGGAAAAGTGAGATTATGGCAGCTACACAGGAGATAGTTTGTTCAGAAGGATTTCACTGTGAAGCAAAATCACAGTTTGACCCCCCCCCCCTGCTTGTTTTCAAGATTTTAAAGGACTGAGCTCTTCTGCAAAGGAATCGCAACATTTTATCTTAAGAAAAAAATGGTGGCCTGGAAAATTGGTCAGGAAAAGTTTTTTAGTTTAAAAAAAAGCACATTTATCAGTTTTCAAAAGGGCAGGATGGCACACCCTTTGGAAAACAGCCACAAGAACACTATATTATTTATTGGAAAGTACCAATTCAAAACTAAGAGATTGGTATAATTTCTTCATTTAAATCATTTTGCAAGAATACCTTAAAATATCCTTCCAGAACATTTAGGAATGTTTTATATACAGAATAACGCAAAATGAAATAAAAAGTTTTTCTCAACAAAGAATAGAAACAAAAATATTTACAAAAATTCATGAATAATCAAAAAACAGAAATTAATACTTTTTACTGTAGTATCCTTTAAAAGAAAAATATCCCAGCAATTACAGAATCAGCTATACAGTTAAGAAGTTCGTTGGTTACAGATAATTATTTAAGATAGTCTGTCACATTTTTAATAAAATTCTTTATAACCCATTTTTTGTTTTATTGAGCCATACATAATTAATCATCATCATATAGAAATATACATAGCCCAAATTTCATTACGTCAATTAGAGTGTCAATGCACAAAATATGCACTACAATGTGCATTTGCGAGCACTGCCTGCACATATGCAAGGATGTAGCTACACTGGTCAGCAGTGGTCGGCCCCGACCACCAGTCACGATTGCCGACCAGTACTCCCCTCCCTTTTTTTTTAACACTAGATGAAAGCAAGATCACCCCCCCCCCCCCCCCAAAGATGAAAATAAGCACTCGCCAATCGTCGACTGAACTGAAAAATTTGGCAACTTGAAATAACTTGACAACCAGCCTTTTTTTTTTTTTAATATAAAAACGGGACTATCCAAGAAAAAAAAAATTCTCCGGCACCTAACCTTATCCGTATGGCAGCCACCCCGAACCACGCCTCATCTCCTTTGTCTCCCCAAGTGGTCAACTTCAATACTGATAACCTGTGGGTGTGACTCACACGAGAGTAACTGTGCACGTATATGCACCTGATATAGGCTACAGTTGTTAATTTTGGGGAACGTTAATTTCCTTTATTACACAGTCTGCAAAAGACATGGACAACTCATATGGAAAGTCACGTGGACATAAAAGAAGACTTGAAGAGAATTGCTCAAAAATCACTTCATTTCTTCCAAAAAGATTCGTGCAATCCTAATCTATATAATTTACTATATCTGTCTGTCCCACTTTTTAACCTTTTTCATTGTTGTTAATGAATATTAGAGAAAGGCATTTCATGTAATTTTCTTGCAAATTTAACAATAATCTAACGATTTAAAACATGCAACTTATTTTTTCTTTAAACGTTGATACTAGAAAGTTAATAAAAAATGATACTTAGAAGAAATTTGATAAAAATGAAACTCAGACGAAATTTATAAAAATTAATACTTTTATTGCAACTGGCGAAAATTTGGAACTTTTCGGCCAGTTGTTCTCTGTTGAAGATCTCTGTTGTTGATTTTATTGCAACTGGCGAAAATTTGGAACTTTTCGGCCAGTTGTTCTCTGTTGAAGATCGCTATGTAAAAATATCCGTTTGTGCAACAGCTGATCCGTAGTAATTCGAACATAGTTGTATGTGTTTAATTTACTCTTACATTGGTTTTACAAAATTGTACCAATAAATTACAAAATTATAATTTCATGATTTATTTTTCTAATTACTAGTAGTAAATATTTAAAAAAAAAAAAAAACAGTAAAATATTTGACATGCTAAGTAAAAATTTTGTATATAAGTAGTACTGCTTATTGCAATTGTAGGAACATATGCCTTATACAAATGTGGGGCCACCTATCTTGGTTTATATCCTATTGTTGCCAATACCTTTTTTTAAGTTATACGAATAGATTTTTTAAAAAATTTTACATAAGACATCTTATGGGTGTGTGTGTGTGTGTGTGTGTGTATATATATATATGAGACCATCACAGGCTGGATTTGGCCCGTGGGTTTTACTGGTGTGCTAAATTACTGGCTAGTAGCCACTGGCTATTAGAAAAAATGACCTACTGGCCAGTGGCTATTACTCTAAATTTGTTATTTTCATCTTTACCCCTTGGCCTTTAATATTCATCACTGCTCTCTTCATACTTTCTGCGTATAAGCCATGTGTAGTCGGTTCTGCCGTACGCAACTTTTCGAATCTCAACTGGAACAATCGCATAACACTGAGAATAAAGGAGATCGTGAAGTATTGTGAGCAATCTGCGTGCCCACGCACAAACTCTCGGCGGAACGGATAAATAAAATGTCTCGGTGGCGGACCAATAAAACATGCTAGTGTTTATGCTTCTGTGAATCATTTTGGCTGTCGTGTTGATCTTATTACATTCTTTTTTACGCATCACCATAATAGAGCCAGCTATCAGAAAATATCCATTTAATGTAGCTGTACTTAACACTGGATGCAGCAAAAAAACCGAAGAATTCGTTTTAAAGAAAATGTGGCAAAAAAAAATTAGGCTTGAATGCAGTATACGATGCTCAAAACTAAACTTTATTTTTAGCTTTGTTTTAGTTGGTTTGGTATAGCCTGCTTCAAAAGTCCATGAGATTGGGTATTTTTTTTTTTTCTTCATGGCTCATCTGAGATAGGATCAATTCATCGGAATTTAGTGTTTCCGTTTTGGGCATTGTATTCTGCAGTTTTGCCAAAAATTAATAAGCCTGTATTGTGTGTAACTTGTGCTATTTTAAATCAAATCATAGTTTTAATTTACGTTAAAATGACAATTACAAACCACATAATTCTGTGTGTCGTTTTTTGAAAAAAAAACAAGAAAGATTAATCATGCATAAGGCATTGATTACGAAACACTTTCCAACTTCAATGCAATTTTATACAAACATCTCTAAAATGCGATACAGTCCTCGGTAATATTTTTAAAATTACCACAATACTACATTAATATATTATATTTGAAAACTTTATTGAAGAAAATGAACTTCATTCAAAAGACGGCATTAAAATATAAATTGCCTGGTTTAAACATCTCTAAAATGCGATACATTCCTCGGTAATATTTTTAAAATTATCATAACACTACAATAATTTATTATATTTGAAAACTTCATCGCAAACAAATGAACTTTATTCAAATGACATCATAGAAATATAAATCGCCTCTATATAAAAGCAGCATTTCATTCATAAACATTTTTCTAATCAATTCATTCATCACAATACTATAATAATTTATTTTATTTAAAAATTTGAAAAATTGTTTTCTACCATATTTATTTTAAAATGTGAAACTTTTCTCATATGTAAAATAATTAGACTCTTGGAAATATATTTATTATATATCTTTTTTTTCTTTCTGGAGGATTTAACGAGAGTCAGAATTTAATTAAATTTGTTTTTCTCCTTATATTAAATAATTTTTATTTAAAAAACTACCTAACATATTTTAGTGAAATTTTTTTTATATATTTTATGGGATATTTGAATATTTCCTAAAATTTTCGAAGCGATTTGTGAATTTTAAATTCGCTTAAAAAATGTTTGAAAAATTAAGTCCCATAGGGTTCAATGTATTTCCTTTTTTCAACCCGGGTTCAATAAAAAACTAATTGGGTGATATTATTCATTTATATTCCCATAGGTCCCACAGACCGTCTAAAAAACATACTAAAATTTCATTTTGTAAAAGCCATTTTTACGGCAGTTATCGTGCTAACGGACAGACAGACAGAATGAACAAAATCTTAAACACTTTCAACTATGTTGTAAAGTGTTAAAAACAACCACCACTTCAAATTTTCTAGCTACATCCCTGATATGCTACGAACTACAGAGAAAAGGTGTTGTTGAGACCCAGACCGTCCGACCTACCAGAAAGGTGTAAGGTAACCGTTTGGACGGCCGAGAAAAGGTGTTTTTGTTGAGACCCAAACCGTCCAACCTACCAGAAAGGTGTAAGGTAACTGTTTGGACGGCCGGGAAGTGCCACCCAATTTGGACCGGAACCCAGTGGGGGAGGCATCCACAGGGACTGTACCCTCCTTCCCCTATCACCAACCTCTCTGAAGGACTTTCGGACTCACATGTTTAACGTGACTGATCGTACTCCGCATGAACACGACGGCAGTTGTGACAGCGTGCAAATCCAGCGCACAAACCACCGGGCACCGGGCCCGAAAGATGCCACTGTGTTCCCAGGTGGTCACCCACCCAAGTACTAACAGCGCCCGATGCTGCCTGACTTCGGTGATCTAACGAGAACCGGTGTTTTCAGCACAGTAGAGCCGTTGGCTAGAGAGAAAAGGTGTTGTTGTTGAGACCCAGACCGTGCGACCTACCAGAAAGGTGTAAGGTAACTGCTTGGACGGCCGGGAAGTGCCACCCAATTTAGACCAGAACCCAGTGGGGGAGAGAGAAAAGGTGTTGAAACCCAGACCGTCCGACCTACCAGAAAGGTGTAAGGTAACTGTTTGGACGGTCGGTAAGGGAGAGAGAAAAGGTGTGAAACGTTTCAAATTTTGAAAAAAAGAAAATATCCATACATTGCATTATTGACAAATGCGTAAAGTAAATATAAGTAAATAATTCTCTTTACCTTTTTGTATTTCTTTGTCATAAAGAGATCCCAATTTTCAAGCATTTCCAGCCATTTTAGCTCTCTATGTCTCAGAACTTCTACAGGCAAATCAGTATTCCTAAAGAAAACATTCATAAGCTAATATTCATAACAGAAAGAACTTTCCACAACTCTACTTATTTCTCACAGCTTAATATACTTTTCTGTAGATAATGCTAAATAAATTGAAACAACGCAATAATGCAAATTTATATAATGGTGATGGGCTGGTATCATCCCATTCTCAAAACAGACTGGAGCAAATAAATTTTACAATAACAAGATCCTAGATATTATATAACGAAACACTAAACTTTTCGCATTACGGTGAGGTTTGACTGCATTTTATAAAATATGGTCATTTACAGTATGAAGAAGAGTTGTAAAGATAAATTTTAAAAATACTAATATATACCTATGATAAAGACTTCACCAAACACATAAAAAGAAAGAACAGATAAAGTGCAAATCATATTATAAGCAAATGTTTTTCATTTGCTGAAAGCAGTAAAATTGTGAAAAGTTTTAACAAACATTTCGTTACTGTTGTCTGCACATGTTTGTTAATTTTAACTGCTTCTAAATTTTTTCAGAAAGAACTACAAAGATCTATATGGGAAAAGATTATAGCTATACCTAATTTCTATTCTTAAATATCAAAAGTATATCAATAATATTATATATAATTTCTAAATAAAACAATTGACAGATTAAAAACTATAAAATATAAGAGGTTAAAAAAACTTCCAACTTGTCTTATAACGCAGAAGGCTTAAACAAAAAAAAATCATGTCTAAACTAAAAAAATGATGAAATAATGATCTAATTAATAAAATAGTGTGTCAGATTTTTGTAACTTTTGGTAAAGAAATGAAACAAGGAATAAATGATTGTACAAGATAAAATTACTTTGCTTTCTAACCGAATAAGAATGATAAGATAAATGATCTTATAGGCTCATTTTAATGTTCGCATTGACAATTGTATCATTACACTTTTTTATCATTTTTATACATTCTTTGTTTTAATAGGGTAGAAGATTTCAATAATTTTGCTTTATATAGCAGCAGAGAAAGGTGACAAATATGGCATGTACTGTCATGCTCAGTTACCATTTTTTCAGTTTAGGATATCATATATGTCATTAAAGCAGAGCCCCCTTCCCCAATTTTTTCCTTCTAATGGCAAACTGTGAAAAAAATAACTTTTTCATGGCAGACTATGATAAAGATTATTTCATTTAAGGCACATTTGATAATTATTAAATTGCAATTATATTTCTTAATTAATGATATATTAAGTTTCCTCTAAACAGATTTCTTAACACCAGCTCATTTAGAAATTTTGTTAAAAAAAAATGGAGAAGAGAGAAGTTTTTTTCATTAGAAAGAATTTTTTAAAATTAAGGGATAATACAAATTATTTTCTGATATTTTTATGAACTAAAACACTTATTAATATATTAATAATAAAATATCTATCTACTTATATGTTTCTGTTTTACTGGTGACTGCTGTCTCTTTTATCATAACAGCTTGTTTTGCTCTGTAAACAAATGACAACCATACATTTTTATCCAATATTGTTTTATTAATGAAGATTTTACCTCAAATTTAAATATTTTATTTATAAATAGCACTTTTATTCTTGCTATTTATCAATAAAATATATTTATACTCTTTATATTTATACTCTTTGAAAAAAAGTATAAATACATTTTATTAATAAATAGTAATGATAAAATTGCATATACATTATCTAATAACCAAAATATATCATAAATGTGCCAAGAGAAAGTATCTCCATAACATATTCAAGTTTAAAAATAAGATTATTAATGTATTAATTGTATATTTTATTAAAGTGAACATTTAATAATGAAACAATATATGGCAAAGTAAAAATGAAACATTTTTATATGGAAATTAAAAATTGGAAGAAAAATTTATATTTTAGCACTACAAATCTTATTAATAAATATCTGCTTTGATGTATAACAGATAAATAATTACACTTTTAGCTGAACTTTGTTCTATATGGATTCCTGTTCAATAAAAGTAAACTAAAGATGATCTAGAACAAATTAATGCATGATTATATAAATATATATATAGACTTACAAATTTGGACTTCTGCTACCAATGAAACCATATCTGTCAACAGCTGTTACTAAGCTCAGGCCATTTTCTTCAGCTACAATACTGCTATTAGTTGTATCTCCATCATTTTCATCAATAGAAACATTAGAAGAACTGGCCATAACACATAGCTCGTGTTTATTTCTCTGATCAGAGACACTGTGCTAAAAATTTGGAAGGAAATACTGAAAAGGAAAAAAGATAAATATAAATATAAAAATGCTTTAAAAAATAATTTTACTTAATACATGACGAATTTAATTAACTGCATAAAATACAACAGTTGAAACAGTTCATAAAATATACAAATTTTCAATAAAAGATACACAAAAAATATTCTAAAGGAAAAACTCTAAAATGCAATTAGTAGTAACTGGCTGATAGTGCTTATTTTATTAACTTTAGTTATATTAGTAACTATTTTCACCCAGTATAAAGTTAGCAGAAAGACACTTTTAGTACAGTGGAACAAAGATAACTTGACTACCCCGGTAATTCAACATATATTATCCCCACGGTTGTTATAATATGAAAAAAACTCTAACTTGACACATTTACATATTAATATAAACCTGCTTAAGTCACAATTTGCACTATTCTTTCACAATTAATCTTTATAAATTGTCTGAGAGTTAGCAGTTCTAATTTGATGTTGTTGTTCTTGGACACTTCAACAATTAATTATTTCATTGTTCTCTATGGTGTTTGTTCAAAGATTAACCCTTCTTCCTTGTAACCTACACCTTGGGGTGTTTGCTAAAGCAATGCCACCAGCAAACATCTTGGGGGTGAAATGGTCAATTCGTAGGGTGAGGTCACCCTGATTCGCATCAGTTACTTGGAAGCCAGAAAGACTGGACTTTGGTCATTGTTTTGATAACGATTAAGTGAATATTTTCTGCTGTAAAAAGACTATTTAGATTTTTTGGAAAGAGTCGGCAATGGAAGAAGGTAGATCAACTGGTGCTGAACAAGCCACTTATTTTGTGTCATGATTATCGACTGCTGTGAATGCAATGAACCCACACAAACTCCATACTTTAACTTTTAATTCAAATTTTAAAATGACTTAAAATGAATAAAATACAATATGATTTGCCTAGGAATATAGGAGTGCACTGTTTCAATATTTGTCAAAAATAAGAAATTCAGACTTCATGGTAAGAGAAGAAGCAACTTTGTTGTGGTTCAAATCAGCTTCAGTTTGCTCAATCTCATTATCGAGACCAATAATCCAAGAGAAAACAAAGGATTTTGCAAGAAGTTTCGATCAAAATTATTTTACTACAATCAATGGATGGTTGGCACAATTGAAAAAGCACCATAGCATTCATGGTCTTTAGAACTGAATGTGGAGAAAGTACATCTGCTTCTCAAGAATCTGTTTAGAATTGGAAAAAGGATGTCCTAAAACCAATAATGGAAGAAATAAAGATACAGATATGTTCAATTGAGATGTGACTGGTTTATTTTCGAGTGTTTTGCCTGACATAACACTTGCCTTCAAAGGAGAAAAATGTGATAGAGTGAGAAAAAAAAAGTAAAGATCATTTGGCAGTTTTTCTGGCCCGAAACTTAGGTGGTTCTGAAAAACTGAAATCGTTAGTAATCGGTAAATCAAAAAACCCAGATATTTTAAAGGTGTTAAGACCTTACCTGTGGATTATAAGCAACGGAAAAGCATAGATGACATCAGAGATTTTTGAATGATGGTTAAAAGAGCTAGATCGAAAGTTTTCAAGAGAGAAAAGAAAAATGTTAATGATTTGGGACAAATATACTGCTTATTTTCAAATAACGGATCTTTGAACAATCAAATTATGCTTTTTACTACCTAACTCGACACCAATTTCACAACCACTAGATCAAGGGATTATTCTCAATAAGAAAATTTTTTATAGAAAATTGCAAATCAAAAAATTTATTAAATTTGTAAATAATAAAACGAATGTAAAAATATCTGTTTTAGATGCTATAAAAATAATTGATTATGCATGAAAAGCAATCACAGATGTCACAATTCTGAACTGCTTCTGTCATGTTAGTTTTTGATTGGACTTATCTACGGAAGATTCTTCTCAAATGCCATGCATTGAAAGCATCGAAAATGCTATAAACGATCCTGATTCAGATGAATTTGTTAATATCAACTCTGATCTAGCTACTTCAAGACACTAAGAAGATACAGATATGTTGGAATCAATTAATCAAAGTGCAAGTGTTTAATTTTTTTAGAAGGAGCCCGAAAGTTCAGAACCTGCACATTGTACTGCTTATTTTCAAATGACGAATCTTTGAACAATCAAATTATGCTTTTTACTACCTAACTCAGCACCAATTTCACAACCACTAGATCAGGGATTATTCTCAATATGAAAATTTTTTACAGAAAATTGCAAATCAAAAAATTTATTAAATTTGTAAATAATAAAACGAATGTAAAAATATGTTTTAGATGCTATAAAAATAATTGATTATGCATGGAAAGCAATCACAGGTGCCACAATTCTGAACTGCTTCTGTCATGTTAGTTTTTGATTGGACTTATCTACTGAAGATTCTTCTCAAGTGCCATGCATTGAAAGCATCGAAAATGCTACAAACGATCCTATTTCAGATGAATTTCTTAATATCAACTCTGATCTCGCTACTTCAAGACACTAAGAAGATATAGATATGTTTGAATCAATTAATCAAAGTGCAAGTGTTTAATTTTTTTAGAAGGAACCCGAAAATTCAGAACCCGAATGCTCTCATTAAGATGAATTGAAAGCTGTTGGGAGTTATATGTCGCTTCCTACAGATATATTCCTGTACAGATATATTCCTGTGTATACAAGACAGAGAGGAACAAATGATGAGGACAGATAGGAACAAATGATGAATACATGAAGTAGAGTTGAAAAATTTTTGTTCTCACTTAAGAAAAACATCAAAAATCTTGGATTATTTTTTATGGGGAAACTTAATTTTTTATTTTTGATATATAATATACATAACTTAAAAACAAATGGAAATTATTTAACATAAAGGAATTATTTAACTATACATATTAAATTATTTAAATAGCATGGTAAAAGGTCATTTAATACTGTTTGTAAAGGTATAATAATGTACGGTAAATAAACATTCACTTATGTCAATATGCTTTCTGTTGGATCTTCTTAACCTTGATCTCTAAGCAGTCTAGATTTTCAAACTTTTACAGCAATATGGTTTCATAAAATTTTAAAATACTTTAATAAAATATGTTTGCAAGCGTGTGCAGTCTGCAGTGGAAAATTTAAGCATCATACGGCCATGAAATATGGTACACAGGTACTTCAGGACCCGAGATGGTGCACCTTGGCATTATTTTTCTAAAATTTGAATTAGTTTATTATTTATTTTATATTTTAGGCCAATCTACTATGATTTTGAGAAATTTCCACACAAATTGGTTCCTTGGGGACCATAAATATTATCACAAATTTTCCATCTTGTCATCACAAGAAAGATCAAAAAATTCTCTTTCAAATAAATTTTGAATGGAATCCATATGATTAATAGACAAATTTTCATGATTTTTAAAAAATATATACTTTTCATGTGTTAAAACCATTTTGATTTGTAAATTGCGATATAAAAAAATTAACTAGCAATTTAATATTTATAATTTAACAGCAACTCTTTTAAATATTCCACACTGCTCCAAAACAGGAAAAAAAAAATTTGAAGCTCTCCATTCATTAATTATAATTTTTTAAAGGTCTAAATGTACCACTAATTTTTAGACTTCCATAAAGGTGGTCGAAAAATGCAGTTAGTCACATGTGCCATACCTCAGTTGCTGTACTTACTTGAATAAGTAAGGTTGTGCTTTTTGTGTTGGTCCTGAAGATAGCTGTTTTGTGCTGTATTTATGAAGTTTTATATTATCGAGTTATTATTACAGCAGTTTTTAAACATTTTCTTTATAATTTATGTATGCTCAAGGCTTAATTGCATCAGATACCTAGTTAAACCTTGGTATATAAAAAGTTTTGATGCTGCCATCCATTGTTAAATATAAGAAATAAATTCAAAATCAACAGTACCTACTGATTTTTTATAGATTTAATGCAATATATCTCATCAAGGGATTGCAATAACAGAATTAAGTTTTAAGGTTTTCAACATGCTATAGGTGTTGCCGTGACAAACTTTGTCTATATACCTCCTCTCCCTTTTCAGTTGTGAATAACAAAAAACACTTATTTTTTAAAATTTTCATTATTTAAGTTTATGTATATTAAGGAAATAAATGAAATAACAATTTGAAATACCAAAACATTATAGTAGCAGCATAGAAGCCATAAAATGACAAAAAAATTACATTATTCATTTTCCTTCATAGGAAATACTTTTTTCAAAAACCGGTAATTTTAGCAATATTTTATATACTTTTACATAACCTTGATATATATATATATATATATATATATATATATATATATATTTTTTTTTTTTTGGGGGGGGGGGGGGGGGTAAGCTTAAAGCTATAAAACTTACTTTACATGATTCTACAAGATGGACAGATTTTAAAACTTTTTACATATTTTAAATATATTTATTGGTTAATAAAATACAAATAATTTTGTAAACCTGTGTTTTGTGAATTTGCATTATTTATTAAAAATACTATAATTTTTTTTTTTTTAACTTCTCATGTATATAGGTTTCGATATACAAAGTATAGAAAAATCAAAAATAGTCAAGCAACCCCCCATTGCTGAAATTTTATGGAATGACCTATCTGCGAAATAAAAACTTTCTTAGACACAGAACACAAGGCTAAATCAAATGGTTTCAAAAGCAAGAAAAACCTTTTTCATCAGAATAAATGGGATAAAGTACAAATATCAACAAAGTCATGAATACTTCTGTAGTCAGAGACTATCTTATTTGTCCTGGTGAAGAAGACTTATTTTTGCCTTTGAAACCTGTTAATATCTTTATTCAACTTTATATGCTGTGTCTAATATATATATATATATTAGAAATATGTAATAATAAAAAATTATGTAATAATAATAATAAAAGAAAAAAATTCAAGAAATATTAACATCACCATAGAAGCAAATTCACGGCCATAATGCCGATAAGAGAAGAGAACAGCACCAGCCCAAATTCGATGATTAGTCAGAGTTAAATTCCTCCTCAGGTCTGAGTATTTAACTCTAACTAACCCAAACACATGCCTGTTTCAGATAGAGCAATAGTATAAATACATTACTATAAATACTCCAACCCAGACTACAGGCATCAAAAAATGAAAAAATGAAAATAGGATACATTAAGAAAATTTGTATTACCATGCGGCATGAACCCTTCTTCCACCACGTGTATATACGATCAACTTCAACAGCTTAATTATCTAGAAGCACCGGAATGAACAAGTCGAAATTCTACCAAGGAGGCAGTACGAACGTTCACAGTAATACTCCCAGACACGTCCAATGAGTCTAAGCTTGAGACCGTACAAGCAATTCAGAATATGAACATCCCATATGTGCAATCCTGAATATGAACATGAATCAAAGATGAAAATTCTTACTAAACAAGTAATTCATAAGAAAACTGGATAAACGAGAATGCCACATACACCATTATAAGGGCGCACAAATCGTAGTTTCAATACTGGCAAAAGTTACAATTTTTTTGCGAAAATAAAATTCAAAACATTAATGTTAATGCATCTTATTTTCCGATTTTTCTAATTTTTTTGACTTAGTTTATTATTTTTCATTTTTATTTATATATATAATTAATAAATAATTATATATAATTTTTTTTTTTTTTTTTTTAAATTTATATATATATATATATATATATATATATATATATATATATATATATATATATATATATATATATATATATATATATATTATATATATATATATATATATATATATATATATATATATATATTATATATATATATATATATATATATATATAACAAATAAAAGTGACAAGTGAAATTCAAAATTGAAATTTTCACCCATACATCATCATAAAGCCAATGCACTACTCAGAAACAGGCGCCATGCCGCACAAGACTCCGAAGCAGAAAATAAGCAAAGAAATACGGGGAAGGGATAACCAAATGCTTTGCATATAATGGTTGGGAAGGATTGCGACTCCCCCTTCCGTTTAAAGCAGCTTTACTGCCTAGGCAACGCTCACGGTACCAATACAAAGCAAAGGCTGGTTTCCCAAATGTGCAAATACGAAGGCATTTGTTAAAAATTTTTTATTTGTTAAAATTTTTTGTTAGTTTTTATTTATTAAAAAAAACATTATCCTTTATATTTCTTAAAGGATTGTTATGATTCTTTTTTTAAAGATCACCAGGATTTTGATAGTTTACTTCTTAATTCTATATGATATAAAGTTTCTGTGTTCCTATAGTGTATGCGCGCATACGTACAAATTGCTCATATAAAAGACAGTGTGTAGGGATGGTTTATCATTTGGTCTTGTGTCCTTCAGTTCTGAGGTTCATGATCCTCTGTCTCCGGGTGCCTTCGTATTTGCACGTTTGGGGGACCAGCCTTTGCTTTGTATTGGTACCGTGAGCGCTGCCTAGGCAGTAAAGCTGCTTTAAACGGGAGGGGGAGTCGCAATCCTCCCCAACCATTATATGCAAAGCATTTGGTTATCCCTTTTTCCTCGTATTTCTTTGCTTATATGTAATATATATATATATTCAGCTTTATTCAGACAGCAGTCCGTGCAAATTTTTATATACACCATTATCACATGTCCAGTCTATTCTGTTAAAAGTTTTCATCTGCTTCTGCATACTACAGTTGAACTTAACACAACTCATCCATCCAGTCTTTATTCAATTCACAACTGAAATAAAAAATGTGGTTTTTGTTGTACTTGAAAAGTTTGGCAATAAGATATGGATTGTAGTAGTCCTATCATAACAAATGGTGAACACAAATGTAGTTAAGCTTTTGATTTATGAGAGAAATAAGTAACCTATATTCCCCATCTTGTGCAGTTACGGAACTGAAACAGGTGCCTAATGTGATCCTTCACTCTTATCCATTGAAAACCCATGCCACCTGACTCACCCTAGGATACAAACAGTTGTTTAAGTGGCTGGTCACTCTTATCTGTTGTCATATTTTGGTATTATATTTCAGAACTATGTGCTTTGTGACATTTAAAATTAGTTAAAGATATATATATATATATTATATATATATATATATATATATATATATAAATACAATCCCAAAAAGTATGAAATTCAAGAGAAAGGCGCAAATTGCTGCACTATCAGAGTCTAGAAATATAAGATTTAAAATGAAAAAAGAAAATATGTAGGTGGAATGATTGTGTTTACAGGGTTGCAGAAAGATCAAGGGGGATTGCGACCTCTATTTCCTGGTTAGAAGCTAGCTTTGACTTCATGAAGTCAAAGCTAGCTTCTAACCAGGAAATAGGGGTCGCAATCCCCCTTGACCTTTCTGCAACCCTGTAAACACAATCATTCCACCTATATATTTTCTTTTTTCATTTTAAATCTTATATATATATATATATATATATATATATATATGTTTTGTAGTGTTTGAGTACATATAAAAATGTTTTTGAAAATTATTGTAATATTGTTGGTGAAAGCAATTGCTACCACTTTTTAGTGTTATGAATCTGAACAATGCCATTACAGTTGAATTTCTATTTTAAGTTATTTAAAGTGCTGAAAACCATTATCAAAATTTATCAATACCATGAGTCAAAATAGCGTCATTGCAATTGAACTTCCTTCATATTTTTTGCTGATACTTAAAGCTGATTTAAGCAATTATACTAGTATTTTTTAATGCTATGAGAATAAATCTCACAATTACAATTCAAATTTCTTCATATTAAGGACAGTATAGAAATTCATCTTAGCTGCATTACCTCCAAATTCAAACCCCTTTTAAGCCATCCAAAATAAAAGTAAGAAGGTAAAAATAGGTCTTTTGCGTAATTCTAGTCAAATCAACCAAAGGTTTGGACCTTGACATATCAGATTTCAATGATTTTTAGATTGTAGTTAGTGCCTATGGAGTGATATGAAAAATCCAAATGTTTAGATTTTTTTGACTGAACAGATTTTTTATTACAGATTGTCGAAAAGTGCAAAAGATACCAAATTTCACATGAATGCCATTCATGAAAACATTCATATTTTTGTAACCAGTAAAGATACAATGCTCATATATAACTCATTCATTTTTAACTGTGAGGGTTAAATAAAAGGCTGGTTTACCTCTAATTAACAGTGGTATGCCCTGTTCATCACCAACAGATGGCAGTATCAGAGGACTTTGATATGACTGTTTACAAGTAAAGCGGGTCGGTCACATTTTAACTTATTTTTCTTAAGTGCATGGCCCATGTTTTTTAATGATTTTTTCTTCATAAGACTTTTATATTTGAATTTCATACACATTTGGCTATTTTTATATTGTGTCAACTTCGCAAACAATTTGAATAGAAAAGTGTTTTTTATGACAGAAAGAAATATATCCAAAACATTGGCATGCTTATGCCATAAAAGGCCAGGCGACATTGTGTCCACTGACCTTTTTTGTAAATAAATGGTTTCAAATGAACTGAAAAAAAAAAAAAGATTTTTTAATGCTATTTTAAAGATTTTTCCTAAATTTTTCAACCTTTTATCATCGGATAACTGTCTTGCTGTTTAAACTGAAGACTAAAAAATAGATACAGAAATGTTTTTCTATTGTCAGAATATAAAAATATAGAAGCAAATGACATTTATGAATGAAATCCTGTTCAAGTTTTCCATCCACAATGAATGAACATTTTTTAATCATTAAATCAACCATTGTCGACTTCAATAAGGTAAATTATGCAGATGCAAAATTAAATATAAACACAAAAGTAAAATATTCTTCAAATGATGTTTTCTACAAGGAACTGGCGATATAAATTTTGGGTAGTCCACCACTACTTCAATATGCATTGCATGTAAAAACAGAAAAAAAAGTTTAGGTGTCAAAAGTCTGGATTAGAGACTTAGGACCAGGAAGCTAAATTACATAATTTCAGATTTGCTAAATCCAAATCATCTGCACCCAATTACGTTTCGTCGAATTATTGAAGTTGATTAATCCGCAGCTCAATTCATGCACAAAAGTATAAAAAAAATCCCAATTTGCAAACTTTTAATTACGATAAATTCATAAGCCGAAGACACACCTCTGAAAACCGAAATTTAAAATTCGTGTTTTTAAAACTCTAAAATTATGATACAATGGAGAGAATTTAGTGAATATTTTGATTGAATACATAAGCAGAGAATTGAACATAAATTAAATCTCCGAAATTTTATAAATACATAACACAGAAATAAAAATTTTCAAGACTTACGTCGGATCATATTTATATAAAATTTTACCGGTTTACCGTTATGAAAAATTACGCATTTAAAAATTGTCACATAAATATGTATTTTAAACTTTTACAGCGATTATATAAAAATAATATTTCATTCATTAAACAAATTTTTTGTAGTCAAATATTTTACTGATTATTACTAAATTAATTAACTTGAAGGAAAATTGATATTTCAAACAGGCAAAATGATTTTTTATAATAATCAGACATTCCATGGCAAAACTGTTTTTAAAATAGCGTTTTAAAGTTTATTTTGTATCAAATAAAAAAATTGCCCTCAAGTCAAACATTTTTTTAGTTGTGAATAAGGATACGGTGAAAAATGTTAACCATAAGTTAACCGTAGCTGGCAGATATGTAATCACTAGTTTATTTCATTTAATATTTTCTTTTAAGATTTTAAAATTATTTTATTATGTTTTTATTGTTAAAAATTATGTTTATATAATCTTTACAATGTCTATTCTCATAACGGCATAATTCAAGCCCATGTATTTTATCTTATACCGTTAATTGCATTGGTAATGTAAGGTGTCATTCCACACATTCCTTTGCCGTCTGTGATTGATAATGATTCTGCTTATTTATTTGTTTCATTGTTAAAGGATGGCTTTTATAAAATTACAAATTCTTTTTATGTACAGTGCCGAAAGCGGTTTGAAATTAAAACATTTGTTGTTGTATACATAATTTATTAGCTTTTTAAAAATTGCTCATTTTTTCTGTGGGAAATAATAAAATTGAAGAAATGAAACAACATAATATAGTTTTGAATAAATCCAGAAATGGAAGCAACAAATCAAAGAGATCCAGAAGAAGTAAGTCACATTATATTTTGCATCAAATTTAATTTAGAAAATATGCTAAAAAAAAATATTAATGCCCCATCATTAAATAACTTGTTTCATTCTTTTGAGTTTTTATCAAATATTTATAATTTCTGTGGACTTTTAAAGGAATTTAGAAGTTATTTAGGGTAATTAAAAAACGAATTCTTAATACAGTTGTCATAAAAATATTTCAAGGTTTTCTGTTATGTCACTTTCATAATTATAAATTTCCGTTTTAAACTATTTAATTTTTGTTTGTGTGTATGTGCATATATATATTATATAAAATATACTTTTAGGCATGCAGTAATTTTTTTTAATAGTTAAGTGTGATGCTATTATCTTTTCATGAATGTAAGCATATCACACTCTATTGAAATAGCTGCAATTGATCTAATCTCTTGTTCATTCAGCTTTAGGTCATTTTTAAAATTTGTCAATTATAGTAACATACCATTAAATAAAATTTACTACAAGTTTGCAGGTAATAAAAACTTTCAGTTTTCAGAAATACAAACTTGGTAAGGAAATCTAGGAATGACCCATGTACATGGGAATTATCCTCTCACATTGCATATAATAGCATTCATGAACCGATTTGATACTTGTTATACTCTCATCAGTATGAAATAACTGGTTAAGAAGAAAATTATTTTAATGACAAGGTAGAAAATAAAAAATGTTTTCTTCCTTTTATTTCAGACTCTCAAAGGTTGTTGAGTTCCAAAAATTCATTTATTTTCCTCCCTACCTCTGTTAGTATATGTTTTAATGTCTACATATGCATTACCCTTAAATTTTTTCCTTTGAGTTTCCGGAGACACTGTATCTTTTTTCAGAGTCCTCATCCTTCTTATGGTAGAAAATTTTACAGATTTAGTTTTGTGTTAATTTTTTATTTAATAATGTAGTAAACACCCATAGTAAATAAAAAGACAAATGCTCAACACTACGAAAATAACTCTGAAAACCCTGTCATCAAACCACTTTCATATCTTGTTTATCACTGATCACAGCCCAGAGCCTAATGTTACTGAGACCTTGGAGACTCTAAGTATGGTTACGCTGCTGCCAGATTAACAGAATTTTAAGTTTTAATTTTAATTGCAAAACCATGGCTCCGGTCTCATATTTATTATTTAATAACTTTATGGAAAAAATATTGAATCAGTGAAAGAATAATCTGGAGTAAAAGTCTTATTCAGGGTATTATTCCCCAAAATAGGAAATAAATAGTCAGTCACCTTACCTTAAAACTAAAAATTCCTAGTAGCCACTGGCCTACTGTACTGAAAAAACTGGCTATTAAAAATTTGCTGTTTACCAGTGATAGACTTTTCTTTGGGGGGGGGGGGGGGGGGGGTTAGTAGTTGCTTACTGATATTAAAAACCAGTTAATCTTCATAGATGAAGATATGTAATTCTTTTAATTAGTATATAATTTGCTGTTTATGAATATTTTGGGTACATTAGAATAAATACAGTGACGATTAACCAAATTTTTTAATTTACCTTTACATATCTTCTGGATATAAGGAAATTTGGGGTTGCATTTAATAAGATGACAACAGCAAGGAGGTATTTTAACCTCCTTTATTTAGCAGCGAAGAAGCTTAAATACTTGCAACCTTCTGTGACCACAGTATTTGTTTCTTGCAGTTATGTTCATGTTTTGATCATTTGACACGTTTTACACAGTGGTGTCATAAGGATAAGCCATTAGTACCATAACCGAAGGGTAAAAATCAACATTATATCTATATCACCTTCTTGATAAGAATTAACAGTTTTGTTCTTGCTCTCTCCAAAGTATTGAATAAAAGAGTTTATTTTTAGTTGAGATAATTAAATGTCTTAAAACTATTTTTGCAAATAAATTACAAAGAGTAATATTTTAATGTATATTTTATAATTAAATTAAATTACTTTTTATTTAATTTTATCTGAAAACTCAAGTTAGCGCATCAGTTTATTCCCCCTAAAATGCATCACAATCCCAAGATCACTCTAACTAAGAATTTTTTTTGTCTCAATGCTGGGTGGCCCCTTTAGAGAGGTTTGCTGTAATTAAATATATAAAAAGCCTAAAAATATTTTGATAATAAGCAATTTTGAACTATTGATTTATTTAAGTTAATAAAAGTTGCCTTATCAGGATTAATTATACTATGGTAGAGCCTAAGAAAAATTATCTGAAACTGATTATTCCAATTATTTTTTGGTTGTGATATCCCTCCATTGTTTTATTAGCAGTGTGTCAGCCAGTGAAAATTCTTTGTTTTCTTCAGCAAAGCTTAAAGCAATCTGCAACAACAAATTCGAATTTTATTGAAGGCTGTTTAAAAAGTTGCATTTTATACTGAACTGTAAAAAAATGGACCTCTGAAGCTTGGAACCCATCGTTAACAGTCTCCTGATTATAATCTGGGATTGTGTCATTAATTTTCCAAAATCCCCGAGAAGTGTGTGTGGGGGGGGAGGGCATTGTTATTAATAAAATAGCCTTTCTAGGTAAATCTTTAGCTATCTGAATACTTTGCAATACTAATGTAAATGTTAACCAGGAACTATTTTCTTTTATATTCATTCTATTTTTGTAACCTTGCTCTAGCAGCACTCAGTGAGTCACATGATGTTATGTTCGACGCTTGATGTCCGTATTCGATGTTACAATATATTTTGATTTATTACGATGTGATGTATTTAATAAACCATTAATTTATGTTAGAATGTTATTCATTAAAAATTCTTCTGCCTGATACATTCTTTACAATTCAGAAGTGGGATTGACATTAATGACTTGTTTTGAACTGATATATATCGTTTTACGTTTGTGTTTAATGGACAGTCTCTGTTATTTCGTTTTCCATCAACGTTCCTATTTATATAAACAAACTGATGAGACAAGCAGACGGCTAGTCTACCACTGCGATGAAAACTGTCTTCACAAGATAAATAAATGCCTTTGAATAATTTCGATTTGGATGAAAAGTATTGCGGTGTTGATGTAGTTTAAAATGCAGTATTATGATGCTGAGTTTTGATTAGAAAATAATTTTTATTTGATTCTGTATTGTATATATTGATGTAATAAGATGTAACGAAAATGACGTATTTAGCTAAAGAAAGAAAGTGTGATTTAATATTGTTAGCACGCGAAGTTGAGGAAACTATTCTCCCAGAAGATACAATTGTAGAGTTTTAAAAACAAAAATATTAAATAGTAAAGAATACAATGAAGAATTTGTAAAACAAATGTTAGAAACAATAATTTTTGATAGAAAAGAAGCGGAAAAATTATCGCAAGAATTGGAAAGGGAAAAATTAAAATATGAATTTGAGCTGGAAAAATTAAAGATAGGGACTTCGAACAGAATAAACATGATGTGAATTTAAGTTCGCGTAATATTGAAAATTCTGAAAATGAAGGCAAGCATTGTAGTTTACAACTTTTGATGCAGAAATTTGAAATTAAAGGTGATATTAGTTTTTATTTAACATTATTTGAAAGACAAGCGCATAGAGCAAACATACATGATGATTTAGTAGCTCATTTACTAATGCTATTACCATACGAAATATCACAATTAATTGCATGTGAACCCAATGAAGTAGCAAATAACTATGAGTATGTCAAGAATTTATTATTGAAGAGGTTTAGGTTAAGCCCGAAGAAATTTCGACAAAATTTTATTATCAAAAATCACCTAAAGATAATTGGTGCGATTTCACTTTCGAATTGGAAAACTATTTTGAAGAATGGATCAAAGGATTAGATATAAACAATTTTGAAAAACTTGAAAAAAAGATTTGATTATAACAGATCAATTAAAGAGAAAAGTTCCAAATGAAATTAAAGGTCATTTTTTAGATGACTGGTCGAAATTTGTATCTTCCAATGAACTTGCAGAAAATTAGATAAGTACGAAAGTTGAAGGTATGAGGATTGAAGATTTGCGCGGTCAGTGTAACACCATCAGTATTTTGAATACGCGAGGAAAAATAATCAAACAAATAAATTCTATATACCAAAAGAAATAAAAGAAGTTCAAATAGTAAAAAAATGGGATAGAAAAAAACTTGCTGGTCCTGATACTTGTTATAATTGCTATGAAAAAGGACATTTTTCGTGTGACTGTATAAAACCTAAACGTCAAAAATATTGCACAAAATGTAAAAAGGAAGGTCATGGTACTAAAGATTTCACTGAATATTCAACTTCTTTGTGTTTCGAATATTATACCTCTACATCAGTCATTTAAATTTATAAGTGTTGACAAGTTAAATTCAATTTCATATATTATCGACACAGGTTCGAATGTGAGTTTAATGAAACTTAAATTAATATCAGCTCTTAATAAAGCTATTGAGAAAGAAGCACCAGAAAAGTTAATAGGTATTGGAGGTTATTTGACACCCTTTAGTGTAGTTTATTGCAATATTGTTATTGATGAAATAGAGTTAAAATCGATTGGCTTTCTTGTTGTTCCTGATGATAGTTTTAGAGGACCTGATGTACTTATAGGGACAAATGTTGTTGATCTTCCAAACGTAGCATTAGTACGAAAACAAGGAAATTCTATATTAATAAATGAAAGCAATTCTGATTTATTAGAAAATTTTTACCTTGAAAATGATTCGAATTACAAAGCAGTACTTAAAGGTGAAAAAGCTGTAATTGTGGAACCTCATAGTGTATAGTTAATTAATTCTGTGAATGATGATATAAATTTAAATTCCTTTATTATTGAAGAGCGGAATTCTCAAGGTAATGAAATATATGTTCAAAATGGAGTAGCATGTGTTCCAGTCATAAATTTTACCAATAGTAAAATTCACATAAAAGAAAACCAAGTCGTCCTTAGAGGGAATGCAATTCCAATTACAGTAGTAGAGAACAATGAAAAAGAAAATTTTGATGAGAATTACCTAAAAAGAAAAACTACACAAAATAATTGAAACTTTTGATAATTCTTTTAAATTTGGTGAAAGCTTACATATACAACTAGAAGATCAGGAACCATCATTTCATGAACCTTTAATGTTAAGCCAAATTAAAGTCGGAACTTAGCTCACAGAATCAGAAGCACAAAAGGTGTGTGATCTTTTAAATGAATTCAGAGACTGTATTGCAGTGAAAACCAACAAGTTGGGATGCATCAAAACCACAACTATGAAAATGATGGAAGTTCCTGGAAGTAAGCCGGTTTCGCATGCTCCCTACTGTACGTCATATCACAAATGTGAAATTTAATGAAAAATTATTACCGAACTGAAAGAACAAGGTATCATTCAAAACAGTACTTCAGATATGGTAGTCCTGTATTATTAGTAAAGAAGAAAACAGGAGATTACCGAATGGTCACAGATTATCGGCTTTTAAATTTATAAACGGTGAAAGATAAATTTCCTTTGCCACACATTGATGACTTACTTGGATTGACTGGATACAATCTTTTCTGTATTCTTGATGCTGCACAAGTTTTCAACCAAATTCCTCTACATCCAGAGTCAAAACACAAGGCAGCATTTGTTACACCCGATGGTCATTATGAGCCAACAAGATTAATTTTTGGATTGACAAATGGACCTGCTGTTTTTCAAAGAGCCATAACAATGGCACTGGGTGATCTCTTGTGGAATGTCGTAACTTGCTTTGTCGATGATATGCTCATAGGAGCTAAAACATTTGAAGATTTGATGACTCGATTGCGTAAAGTTCTGATGAAACTTCGTGAAGCAAGAGTGACGCTCAAACTATTGAAATGTGAATTTGCTATGGAAGAAATAGAATATTTGGGTTTCTCAACATCAAAGGAAGGAATAAAACCTGGATCTCGAGAACTTGCTGCAATCTCAGAAATTCCACCACCAAGAAATGTAAGAGAATTGAGAAGATTTCTAGGACTTTCTAGTTTCTTTTGCAGATTTATAGAATGCTATGCTTTATGAGCATCTCGGTTAACCCAATTATTGAAGAAAAATTCTACATTTGAATGGACTGTGGATCATCAAAAAGTGTTTGAGGAATTAAAGTTACATCTAACTTCTAAACTAGTACTAAAACTTTGACAACCATGATGAAACTGAACTCCACACAGATAGATGCAAGTTCAGTTGGATTATCTGGAATGCTCCTGCAGTATAATAAAGATAAAAGATTACATCTAGTATACTCTGTAAGCCTTCGAACGAGTCCCGATCAAGCAGTGTCCACTCCAGTCATTTAGAATTAATTGCTGATGTTTGGCCAATGGCACGCTTGCTACCATTTCTTATTGGCAAACATTTTACTTTAGTAACGGACTGTTCAGTGATAACATTTCTTGCCACTCAAAGGAATCTCAAGCCTCAGATAGCCCTGTGGGCAGAACTCTTGAGCGAGTTTGACTATGAAGTAAAACATCTTGCAGGGGATAAAATGTGCCATGTTGATGCCCTTAGTAGAGCACCAGTAGAAGAATGAAAATTTACACCAAATGATGAATTCGATCTAACAAATCTTGTTGAACTAACAGATTCACCTACAATATTGTATATTGCTTCTGAAAACGATCAGGTAGCTTTACTTCAATCTCAAGATAAGGAAGTACAAAGTATTCTGCAAGCAATAACTAAACCCACAATTAACCGAAACCCAGCAGAACGTCAACTTACCAATCAATATAGTCTAGAAAATAGAATTCTTTATAGAGTAATAGCAGATTGCTATGCAACTAAGAAACTGTTATGCCTCTATCCATGTGGAAGTATTTAGTTGTCCGTTATCACGATTTTGCTGGACACTTTGGAGTCGATAAATTTAGACAGCTAATTCAAGAAAAATTTTGGTTTCCAAATGTAATGAGTTACATAAAGCAGCATATACGGTAATGTGTTAGCTGTGTTTTTAACAAAGTCTATGCTGGAAAAATTCAAGGGAAATTAAACCCAATTTCCCCTGATAGATGACCGTTTGAAATTATCCATATTGACTTTCTTGGATGCCTTACAGCTAGTTCCCGCAGAAGCAAGGAAGTTTTTTTCATCATAGATAACTTAATGAAGTTCATACGTTTACGTGTTTGTTCCATATGCACAACGACTAATGTGATCAAATGTTTAGATGGATTTATCAAAGATTTTGGTGATTCAGTGCAAATCATCTGTGATCGAAGAACATGTTTTACCTTAAAGGCATTCACTGAATACTGCAGTGAAAGAAAAATTAAGCAAACATTAATTTGCAGTCAACGACCCCAAGCAAATGGCCAAGTTGAACGAATAAATTGAATTTTGATCCCTGCCATTACTGCAAGCTGTGATAAAGATAACCAAAAGGATTAGGACAAATTTATGACAGAAGTCCAACTTCAAATAAACTGGAAACCAAGCAAATCCACTAGCAAATCTGCATTCTAGTTGCTGTATGGTTATGTACCAGAAAGAACTAATGATTTTCCAATTGACCTGTTACCGGAAGAAGGGAAATATTGTGAACCAAAAATCTTACAGGCAAAAGCAAAAGACACTATTTCTGAGTCTCAAGCTAAAATGAAGAAAAATTATGATAAACGACATTGCCCTGCTTTTAAGTATGAAGTCGGTGATGTTGTCCTCATGAAGCATTTGCCAGAGCACACTGGTAGCAGCACAAAACTACAAGTACAATACCATGGACCGTTAGTGGTAGAAACTGTTTTACCCTCTAACA
Organism: Amaurobius ferox; assembly: GCA_951213105.1. NCBI lineage: Eukaryota > Metazoa > Arthropoda > Arachnida > Araneae > Amaurobiidae > Amaurobius > Amaurobius ferox. The sequence goes on from OX578146.1 coordinate 95,633,588, forward strand.
GAGTGTCTGATCCACGGAATATTGGACAAGGACGAAGACGATGTCCAAGTTATGAAACTACTGCACACGCTTCGCAATTGAAGTTGTTCAAATTAGTGAACGATGAAGAACATTATGACCTTGAGGATGTAGATGGGGAGACTACCGCAGATGCACCATAGACGAGGACTCCTATTTTGCAGGATAGCCGATTGTAAGCATCAACTGGAAACTATTTTCTTTCATATTCATTTTATTTTTGTAACCTTGCTCTAGCAGCACTCAGTGAGTCATGTAATGTTATGTTTGACACTTGATATCCACATTCGATGTTACAATATATTTTGATTTATTACGATGTGACATATTTAATAAGCCTTTATTAATTTATGCTAGAATATTATTCATTAAAAATTCTTCTGCCTGATACATCCCTTACACTAAGAACAAATTTTTCATGAAACTGACATTGAAATAAATCTATAGCACATCCAAGAGCATTTTTGATGCTGGTATTACACTGGAAGAGCATTGGGGGCTGTAAGCTTTTGTGATTTGCCTATTATGTACATTAGACGAGGGTGGAATTTTCCAGAAGTGTTGCATATTGTCATTACAGTAATTCTCTCTTTACTTATCTCTTAACCACAGTGTAAGTTTATCAATAGCAATTAGCAAATTACTAGTTAAAAAATGATTGCTAATAAAAGAAAAACACTGTAGAAAAGATTGTTAGTAACCTTTCCTGGTTTGTTTTCCCCCAAAGGAGAATATTCTACCCATTTTCTAAAATTAACCAACTTAGAAACAACCACTTCATAAGATATCCTGAATGCAATTGATGCAGAGTTCATCTGCAATTTAAATTTTCTGTTAGGATGAAAATAATTAACCTTGGAACTGATAGTGCGAATGTCATAACTGGCAGAAATTCTGGAGTTTAGGCAAGCTTACAAGATGCCTGATCATAGTTGATAACTATTAATTGCATAGCTCAATCACCTTACTTATACTTGAACCTTAATCATAATTTACTTTCACTTTCTAGCAGTTCACATTGACTGAATGTCATATTATTTACTTACTCTTACTAATCATATATTATTGCTACTAGCATTATTTAATACTAGCAAACTTTGCTTCTGATTTGAAAAGTGAAATCATGCCCTATTCTTAACAACAGACCATTCCAGGAACGTAAGCTGAGGGGAAAAGAATCCAGTGAGTTTAGACCATTTGGGTTAACTCAAGTTTTGATTAAGCAAGTTTAGGTAATCTGGGTTCTACTGTAATTCTTTAAAAATGAAACAATTTTATTTTGATTTAATTGAAATTTTGAACTATTGAAATTTATATATCTGAACTATGAAGTTTATATATATTATCTAAGCTTTTAAATCCATTTTGTTTCAGGTGGAGGTAAACTTTGAATCTGAACCTTCAAACAAGTCCTTATTCTTAGAAAAAGTACGGCAATCCAATGCAGCCTGCCAAAGTGGAGATTTTTCTGCTGCAATACGTCTTTATACTGAGGCTATTGTTCTTGATCCTGGCAATCATGTTTTATACAGTAATCGTTCTGCAGCTTATATTAAAGTTGGCAAATTTGGTCGAGCCTTGCAAGATGCCATCAAAGCTCGAGAACTTCATTCTAAGTGGCCAAAGGTATGCTTTTGCTAACTTTAAAGAAAATTATTTTACCAATTCATTGTCCAAATATCAAAATGATATGTAATATCCATTTCGTAAGTACAGTGGAATGTCATGTATATATGTTTTCATTTATACTTTTTTCTACAAGGTTCGATGATGACACATTAAAATCAATATTATTTTATTTCAGTTATACATAAATCACTGTCTGGAATTTTCTTTTATACATTTTTTTGCCTTTGATGCTATGTGACAAAAATCAATTTAGCAAGTTACAAGTTGAATAAATATTAAGGCAGCTCTAAAGTGAAAATTAACCATTCTGCTTGATTGTTTATTCTAGATGAGGTAGATAGAGACTGCATTTAAATTGCTTGCACCAAGGTTGCATCCCTCCCTTAGCAACTTCTTCCTTTCGTGGAAATTTGTTTGTCATGTAGTACAATGTTTTCTTGTGGATATGCTTGTCCTCAAAATTTTTTGTGTACTTGAGATGGATGAATGCCTCACGGTTCACATATTCCATTTAGTCAGCCAGAAATTGCATCATTTATAACCTGGCAGATCTCTCAGTTATGTCAACAGTGATCATAAGATGGAGAAAGAGTGGGAACTAGACATATTTTCTGAGATAAGCAGGTTCATCCAAACATTTCAAGATTTTTAAAACCCTTGAGGTTCTGTGTTCTGTTGCATAAAATAATTACCTATCTTGGGACTGATAAGTTTAAGGTAGAGTAAAATTCCTCACTGCCTATGACAAAACAGTATTGTCAAGAATTGGTATCAGTAGAAGAGTCCATTTCACTAGCCATAAAAGTAAAAAAATGTTTAGGTTTTAGTTGTCCTACATGTTTGTTCTGTTGAAGTACAAAATAGTACCTTGAAAGGAAAAGGCTCTTTTGTTGCAAGAAAAAATGTGGCTTTTAAAAAAAGTCTATACTAATCATTATATAATCAAAGTTTAGCTCACAAAAAATTTGAATTTACCTGCATCCACTACTTTAAGCATTCTATAGAATTATCTTTAAGGATATATTTGCTCTAATACTTCTGATATGCTTATGAACAGTATTTTTTTATAAGATTTATTTTTTACATATTTTATTTATACTTTTTTATCAGTTAACACATTTTTTTCATTTGGTCTTTTCCAAAACTCTCAATTGAATTAAGGATAAAATTTTGAAATTTCCTTTGCAGTGAAGTTTGGGTTATACTCTTCTCAAAAGACCAGTAGGAAAAAGTGTGTAACAGAAAATGCTTATCGAAAGTTGTCAAAATCTGTAATAAGGTGGCAGCACTGAAAGTTATTACTCACAGAAATTACTTATAAGAAGTGTTCCCATAGATAGAATTGTTTTCTCATTGAAGATAACAGCCTCCATGAACCTTATATACTAAGATATTTTAGTTAATCTGATAACCATATATTTTGATCGAATTGTTTCTATTGTATATCTTTTTATGTAATATATACCTGTGATATGCATGATCTGAATTTGAATGTTTTGTAATATCTTATTGTTCACTGCAGGCATACTATAGACAAGGTGTTGCTCTTCAGTGCTTGGGACGCCATGCTGATTCCTTGGCAGCTTTTGCCTCCGGGCTAGCACAAGATTCCAAGAATTTGCATCTCCTTGCAGGGCTTGTTGAAGCAGCAATGAAGTCACCCCTTAGAGGTAATATATTAAATCAGTGGTTCACAAACTTTTTGCCTGCAGAATACTTTTAATCTTACTGCAATTCCATTCATTTTGTTTTTAAAAGTTGCAACATTAATATTCAGAATATTTTACTATTTTGCAATGCAAAACATACCAGAAATGAATAATTAATAAATAGAAAAAATTAGAATCAAAAATTAAAATTATAAATGCTCTACTTAAAATTTTTACTTAGAGATTAAGATTTTATAAGGCATGGCTGGACAAATCATGTGTGCCAAATTACTATAGCACATAGAATTTCAGTTCTAGTGCCCAGTATTTTGACCACACTATTATCAATTAAAACTATTTTTAAATCTCGTCTTGATTCACTATTGTTTTTTCTATGTCTATCAGAACGTGTCATATCAGATGACTTGACCACATAAAAATTGAATGACTTTCTTTTCATCATATGCAGAATCTCAACATTGAATGAATAGTATGAATTTGAAGTTTTGGGAGCTGGGGAAAAACTTTGTGAACTATTTAAATTAGCATTATCTAATGAGACAAAATTTCCAATTTGGGGAAATTGTTATCTATAGTGAGTATTGCCAGTTTCAATTGTGTGCAACGATTGAGGATTTAGTGTTATGAATCTAATTAAAAATAAATTCAGATTATTAATAGAAGATAACAGCTTAAGTTATTTATGATAAATAACTTGAACTAATATGAATGGGCCATCTGTAACATAGTTTGATCTTGCTAAAGCTTTGGATCTATGGTATTTTAGCTCATAAACTACAAGGCATATATATGGTCATAAGAAACCAGAAAAAAAAATGGCATTTTTATTAACTTTTTTTTTAAATAATGTTTACTTTTAAAACTAAAAAACTCCCCTAGCACACAGTATTGCCATTGAAAAATTGTTATCTACCATATATATTTTAAAATGTGAAACCTCTCTTATATATAAAATAATTAAACTCTTGGAAAGATATTTATTATAAAATATATCTCTTTTTTCTTTCTGGAGGATATAGCAAGAGTCAGAATTTAATTAAATTTGTTTTTCTCCCTATATTAAATAATTTTTATTTAAAAAACTATCTAACATATTTTACTGAAATTTTTTTTTATATATTTTATGGGATAATTTGAATATTTCCTAAAACTTTTGAAACAATTTGTGAATTTTAAATTTGCTTAATAAATGTTTGAAAAATTAAGTCATATAGGGTTCATTGTATTTCATTTTTTCAGCCCGGGTTCAATCCAAAACTAATTGAGTGATATTATTCATTTATATTCCCATAGGTCCCACAGACCATCTGAAAAACATACTAAAATTTCAATTTGATAAAGTCATTTTTACTGCAGTTATCGTGCTAACGGACAGACAGACAGAATGAACAAAGTTATAAACACTTTTTAACTATGTTGTAAAGTGTTAAAAATTATACCCTAATAAAAAAATTTGTTTATTTTTTATACTATTTAAATTTTGATTTGGCTGATTTAAAACTGAGTTGTTGTAGGTTTACAACAATTTAGTCCTAAAAGACAATTTTGAATAAATAATCTTAAAGTATTTACATTTTTAGTCATTTTTACTCAGTTTTTTAGTTTAGGTTTTTAATGATTTCAAATCAAGAAAACTGTTTGTGATTTTGATGCAGAATTAGATACCTCTGGGCAGAGATTGGCATAATGCCTCTAAGCATATTTCATGCTATAAAATAGGAAAATACATTTTAAAAATTAAGTAAGGCATATTTTTACACATTGATTTTGTAAAAAAAAAATTGCCAATCAAAATGTCGCGAATTTGTCAGCAAAAACACTAATTTTGAAATCTGAGTTTTCTCATTCTTCTGGTAATCCATTTCCTCGCAATTGTGAAATCCTCACTCATAAGCGATGATTCTGCATTATGCAAGAGAAGACCAATGACTACCTTTCATTTTAAAATTTATTTACATCGACAAAATATTTTATATTCATTTTGTGTTATATAGAATAATACTATTTTTCACATGTATCATTAATTAAATGAAGGGTTATTTTACAACAAACAGTACCATGAAAAACTGAATGTGCACTCTATTCTCAGTATAATTTTATATAATTGTGAAAATATTTTCCACTTATGCAATCAGTTTGCTTCATTAAACTTTCATAATTATTGCATATTGTATACATAATAGCCATTTTTCAAACATGTTAATGAAATGAAGGGCTATTTTGTATATTTTATATAATTTTCTAAGTATATTTTATATAATTGTAAAAGTATTTTCCACTTATGCATTCTGTTTGCATCACTAAACTCTTATAATTATTACATATTGTATACATAATAGCCATTTTTCAAACATATTAATGAAATGAAGGGCTATTTTGCTGCAGTTTCGTGAAAATCTGCATTTGTACGTGATCCTCTGTATATTTCATTTAATTGTGAAAATATTTTTCACTTTTAAAATCTGTTTGCATTGGCTAAAATTTTTGTAGTTATTTTGTGTTTTATACAGAAAATCTATTACTTGAACACATTATTAATGAAATGAATGTCAATTTTGGAATAATGGTATTTAAATAATGATTTGAGTACTTAGAAATGAAACCATTTCGAAAACATAAATTAGAATTTGATGTATTTGCATCTAAATTTACATTTTTAGAATTTTAATTAAAAATTAGCATTTGTTTCATCCTTTAGTTTAAATATAGTATATTAGTTTTAATGAGTTCAGAAAATAATAAAAATTTAAGAAAATATAGCTGGTTTAATAATAAAATTTACAAAAAATTTTGGACTCTGTCAAATACGTATAATGTGTTTTGTTTATTTACAAACAAGCACAAATAAAAAGTTTGCTTTTATAATATCTGGAAATGTAAGGCTAATTGCTCATTTATTCAGAATTACTCCTCTGGAAAGCAAGATATTCATTCAAAGTAAGTTGTGGAGTATTTTTACTCGTCTAAAAAATTCTCTATCTTTGTGTAAAAAAAGGATCGCTATGTCTAGGTAAAACATTTTAAATTGGATAAAGTCCTTAGAATCCCTCTTGGTCCTTAGAGCTAAGCATTAATTTTTAGTAGGAGGGAATTCTGTATCCAGATAAATACAGATTCATATTTCATATGTAAAAGAAGTTTCTGAGTTCAGATGTAAGAGAAGTTTGCACAAAATCTCTCACTTTAAAGAATAAAAAAGAAATCAATCCTGTCTACTGATGAAAAGTTAATAGATAGCTTGGGGAAAAGTTTTTCTTTACTGGAAATAAATACTCTCTTCTAGAGTATTTGTAAAACACACTTTAAACCTTTGGTGTTTAAATTGGTGTAAAACACACTTTAAACCTTTAGATATGCCAGTACAAAATTGTAAAATGCTCTGTTCAATTGAATTATCAGTATATTTTTTTTTAATATATCTGAATAATTGACACTTTTCTTTGTTTTTTATGTTGTTTAAGTTTTCTAAACACTAAATTTGAATTCAACATATTTCAATTATATTATGTTTCAGCTACCCTGGAACCAACTTACCGACAACTTCAAGCTATGCGTTTAGATAAATCTCCCTTTGTCATTACCTCTGTTGTTGGACAAGAGCTGTTGGCTACTGGACATCATGCTGCTGCTGTAGTTGTATTAGAATCTGCCCTGCGAATAGGAACATGCAGCCTAAAGCTAAGAGGATCTGTATTTTCAGCATTAAGTTCTGCATACTGGGCTCTGAACACTTTAGACAGAGCCATTGCTTATATGCAACAGGATTTGGCTGTTGCAAAATCATTAGGTATATCTTCAAGTTGATGTTTAAGTTTCCTTATGATTTTGCTAAATAGAAAAATGAAATTTATAGATATTTTTAATTATTATATATGTGTATTTCTTAAGTATACCATAATTTTTAAAAGAAAATCTCCTCTATATAATAAGAGTTTATAAGTAAGTTCTTTACCATGTATAACATTATTGAGGATGTCGCCTCCACCATTACTGTGACCAAATCTGAATAGCTTGTATTGTAATTCTGTACCAAAAATTTCTAGGGAATCTCTAGATATTATTTATTTTCTTGTTTTGCTACCAGAAATTTAATTGTCTTCAATAGTTATGTAATGACAGCATTAAAAAATAACTATTGTTTAGTTTATCTACAGTTTTTATGTAGTTGTCAGCATTTCTGCTCTCTTTTGATTTCTTGGGATTTTTCTGCCCCATGTTTCTTCTGGAAATTGAAATATTTGATAAAGATATATAAATTGCTGTTGACATTTAAGGATATGTAAATATATTAATCTCATATTTTGCTGATACTTTTAAATCATAATTCTAAAATTTTGCATAATAATTAAAAAAAATAGTCTATATGTTTAAGTTAGTAAGTTTAACTGAATTATAATTTTATTATTTTTTACTTTAATTAGGTAAATTTGTCATTTAAAATATTATTTTTGTTTAAACTGTATGTACAAATGTATTTAGTATTCATTGAAGACTGAATTGAGCTGTGAAAATCAGCTCAGGGTTTTGCAGTCTTATATCTTCAATGAAGTATTCACGTACTGTAAAATTCTTCCATAGAATCCCAAGCAAAAAGTCTGCAGTACATGTGTTTTAATATTTGTACTATAGTGCTCGCAAGCACTGTATAGAAAACCTACTTTAACTCAATATCTATCTACTGTTTTGTTATAAAGCTAAATCAGTCGTGCATCATTTTTATATAATTTCACTAAAAAACATTTTAGGTGATCAAGCAGGAGAATGCAGAGCTCATGGAAACTTAGGTTCAGCTTACTTTTCTAAAGGAAACTATAAAGAAGCTTTGACAAGTCATAGGTATCAGTTGGTATTAGCTATGAAATGTAAAGATACCTATGCAGCTGCTTCTGCTCTTACTAGTCTTGGTAAGTAAGTCACTGTTCTGTCTGAAAATTCTGATTTTTATAATTATTGTATTATCAGCCTGTATGTTATACATTTCTTAAGAATGTTTACAATTTATACAGATCTGTTTGTATCTTCCTTAATAAATGGCAATAAGCTTGCGAGTGTATGTAATATGCTACACTAGAAAGGAATTAGGTTTAGTATTGGATCATTTTGGATTATATTCTTGCAATGCAATGCTGGGAATTTCAAATACAAAATATATATTTTGTGTTTTGGTATTTATCACATTTTCAACAGTGTTTTGTATTTTTTTTAATTTGTAAAATGTATTAAGTGAAATAAAGTACAGTAAAAAACCACTGACATAAATTCCTTACTTGAATATTTTTATTCAATAAGTATTGTGTTATAAGATAAAACTTATTTCTTACAGTGAAATAAATTTAAAATGCAAACTGGTGTTTAAAGAATGTCCTACCAAGCATTGTTCCCTTTCCCATAACAATTTTACTACGGCTAGTTTTAGGATCTTGGTATCTTTAAGTGTATATGTGCGTGGGGTGATTATTATTCCTAATACAATCATCTGAAAGTTCCAACAATAGTGATTAATTCTTTTTATTTCCCTTTTTATTTGGTGTTAACTGTACAATGTTTGATAAAATTGATTAATCTTAGATTAATAAATGGTTTAAATTAAAAAATATTTTTCTAAAATTATTGGATGTTCTGGTTATGTGAGATTAGATTTATGCCTAGCACTGCTAGAAGTACCTGTAAATTGTTGATTTTATATTGTTTTTCCTTCTCTTTATATAATTATTACTGTTTCAAATTTTTAGGAGCATTTTGCTTTCAATCCTTTTAAGTTCTTCAAAATTGATTTAAATTTCCTATTATTTTGGAAGTTTTCATTTAATTTTATTCCATGCTTGACTGGAAGTTCCTGTTTGTATTTAATTATTTGACTTGTTCCTTAAATATGTTTTTTCTGGCCTCCTCTGTAGCTGCTTTAACCTCAGGGTTGGCTGTGTGGTCTGGGTCTTCAACACCCTTTGGGTGAATTGGATGACCTGGATAATAATATATATATATATATGTGTGTGTGTGTGTGTGTGTGTGTGTGTGTGGTGTATATATATATATATATATATATATATATATATAAAGATTAATATTTTATCACCTCAGAGGTTTCAACTCATTAATTCAGTGCAAAGTTCATTGCATGCAAAAAAGTGCTTTTCTGTTACATTGGCATTAAAGGCTAGTTATTATAACACTTAAGCATCAATCATCTACTATGTACATAAACTAGGCAACTTACAACATAAAGACACAACTTTATAGCTTGAGAAAATTTCATTTGTCAATTGAAATTTGGTTAATGATCTTGTTAATTTATCAAAATTGTAATATGCTTTGTATTTTCTTTTCAAAGATTTGAGTATTTTATATTTTCTTTTTTATAGCAGCAAAGTATTTAGTATAAGAAATATTTTGTATTTTATTTTAAAATTGTATTTCCTTCTCAGCCTTGTTCAAGTATTTCATTATCATTATTATTAATATTTGTATCAATTAAATTCAAATTCTTTCTATTAAGTCTTTATGCGAGTCCTTGCAGTTTATCAAAATTTTCATGATACAGCGAAATCTGTATAACAATTTTTTGGAGATTGGGGAAACAATATCATTTTAGACAGGGTTCAACCTGATACACTTTATATTGGAAGTTATTTAATATGGATGTAAGATTGTTTTTGATATTATCGTGTTAAACCTAAATTTTTAAATAATATTACAGACTATAACGAATTACCTAGTGTTGCACAGGTTCTAAATAGATATCTGCTACATAAATAATACATTTTCAAAATCGCTTTTTCAAATCACCTCAATTTCATCATTTCATTTCAAACCAAATCCCATCAGTCCACAACTATGGAAAACAAGAAAATATTTTTATTTTCCTGAATGATCCTTTCTCTAGGAGAGAAGGTATGGCTTAAAATGCATTGTGAGTTGAGTGTGTGTAGTCCACCAGGGAGAAAAACTCAGTGGGCTTTGTTTACAGTAGATGCAATATAAATTTTTATGGTTTTGCTTGATAAATCACAAAAATAAAATAATGTAGTAATTAATAAAAGTTGATTTTGTTAGAATGCAAAGGTATACACATAACTTTTTGCCAGAATTGTACTAATCTTCCATTTTGGGATGTGGTGAAATAAATATCGGACAGCCTAAAAATTTAAATTTTGATTATTTAAAAATAAATAAAGGAATTGTCTTTATTCAGTACAAACATCGTTGGAAAGAATGTACTTTGATCTTTCCACTAGTGTTAAAATAGAAATTCTGTGATAGTATTTTTGATCACTAAGAAATCGATTTATATGAATATCATTCAGAATCATGCTGAAACATAAAATAACTAAAAAACTCATTCAAATTTTAAAGAAATCTCACTGAGACATATTGTCCTAGGTCCTGAAGTACTTTTGTATTAAATTGTGTTGCTGTTCGATGCGTAGATTTCTCTACTACAAATGACACATGCACATAAACATCTACTTTTATTAAGTACTAGAACAAATTACTTAACATTGCCAAGTCCTAAATAAGCACCCCCATCTTAAATAATATAGATACAGATAACACCATACTCAATTTCCAAATCATGTGTTTTAAACTAAAATCATTCTTGCAATACAAATAAATAAAAATATTTGGAAGTCACAAAAGGAGTTCCTTTAACCCCAAAGTACAATATTACTATCTCAGTGAATTTTCATCCAATTTAAGTCAAATTTTAGCACAATACTCATAATGGTAATGTAATACCAAATTTTTAAAATCATCTTTTAAATTTGCTAAGTTAGAAAACCTAGAAAATAAATGCATTTTGTTGCAATCAGCTGGTTTTTCCTCGACGAAAAATCTGCCACCTGCTGTCGAATTATCGTCTATCATCTGTGATAGCAAAAAAAAAATAGATTTAATTTAACAAACTGATGATTTTAGACTTTAAAAGTTCATCTCTTTTAAACTAATTTGAATTTTTAAAAATCTTGCCAAGGTGGTATTTAATTACATTTCTATTAATCTGGATATGCATGTGTATAATCATAAAAATAAAATATAGAATTATGTTGTTTTATTCAACAATAAAACAAGTACATTGATACATAAAACCAGAAACAAAATACCTACTATATAATCAAATAATGTGTACAGTAAACAGAATCTGGATCATTAAACATGAACCAAGAAACAACAGTCCAAGAAACATGAACCAAGAAACAACAGTCTTAATTAACAAGGGAAATAGTCAAAAAATATATATATATATATTTTTTTTAATCTAATGAATTTAGATATAAGTCCAGGACATTCGTTAGTGTAGGAATGAAATTCTGTAATGCTTCAATTAATGTGATAATATCTACAGCCATTGAGTTAGGGGATAATACCATAGGAATCTTCAGTATTGATGGGTTGATGTCATTAATCGATTATGTCAAAGGCTCTATTGCTTTGAAATGACTTGAAAAGCTCAAAATTATCTTTATATACAGGTTTACTTAAAAACAAATTAGTGTTACAGACAAGTTTAATATGCATTTGTACTATCAGAAATCTATGGGGACCACAGAAAATATCATTATATGTAATATTGTTATAGCCAGGTTTCACTGTATTTCAAAATTAAAGTTGCTTAAGAAATTTTTCTAAATGATCTAAATCATATGAAGTTCTCACAACCCTTAAATTTTTCCTTTCCTACATTTTATAGGCCATGTTTATACTGCAGTTGGTGATTATCCCAATGCATTGGCCAGTCATAAACAGTGTGTCCAGTTAGTTCGTCAAGTTGGAGACAGACTTCAGGAAGCTCGAGAGATTGGCAACGTTGGAGCTGTATATTTAGCTATGGGTGACTTCGATCAAGCTGTAGAGTGCCATCTTGAGCATCTCCGTCTAGCAAAACAACTAGGCAATAAAGTTGAAGAAGCTCGAGCGTATAGTAATTTAGGCTCTTCACATCATTATCGAAGGAACTTTGAACAAGCTATAACATTCCATAACCATGTGCTACGAATAGCACAGGAGTTAGGTGATAAAACTATTGAAGCCCGAGCATATGCTGGTTTAGGTCATGCAGCTAGATGTATGGGAGACTATCCTCAAGCTAAAAAATGGCATGAGAAACAGCTAGATATGGCTCTGAGTACCAAGGTAAGTAGTTAACATTTCTAATTATCTGTAAAAAGGATTTTTAGTCAATTTAAAAATATGCTATAATTTTATAATTAACCAGCTCACAGCATACCTAACAAAATTATGTACTTTTTAGCTGCATTTTTATTAGGATTAAAAAGCTCCTTTCCAGTAGGTGTAGGGGATTTTATTGGGCATGGTGCTGTTTTTGGGTTTATTGGGCTTTTTTAATAAATTCTTTTAATTTACTTTTTTTTTTATTATCATTTTACTTATACAGGATTACCCATCCTATTTAGAATTTTAAGAAAAACTTAAAATTGTCAGGCAATTTAAAAAAGTAGCCTTAAGATCAGGGAAATATCAGAAAATTATGCTTAGTCTAAAATGGGAAAACATTGGGGTTTTAAAAACATACATTTTTGATTTATTTTATAAATTCCTCAGATCTGTTATACAGTACGCGACCTCTTATCCGGCGTTCCAATATCCGGACTCTCCCAAAACTGGAATACGGCAAAATAATGCCAAATTTTGCGCCAACAAGTGATTATTTGCTAAATATTGCGCCAAAGAGCGATTTTTTGTTCAAAATCCCGCCAAATGCTTTTTTGCTTAGCAATATCAATAAAAAAAATGCATTGAAACCTACTATTTTAGAGGGTTTGAAATAGGACGCTCAAACCGCGCACGAAATTCAAAATTCCTGCGCAGAAAAAAATGCCGCGCACACCCGTCACCGCTGATTCTTCTTAAATTTCGAAAACGAACACGAGGAATTCTCGCGATAGCGAATGAAAATATTCCGTGGATCATGTTTTTTCCGAGAAGTTCCACTATTCCTCTTTTCCGGAAAACATCGGAAGTAGCACCGTTTTTCCCAAAAATGTCCTAAGCGGCTGCATCCGGCCGTCACCCCCGATAGTAGCTCTCGGAGGTGACGATCCGGCACGGGCGAGACCGTCACATTGACGGTGAGACGCGTCATTCCATTCTTCACTAGTTTCGATAGGAGCTGTGACTTGTCCGTAACTAACTCCTGTATAGTATAATACAGGAGTTAGTTACGGACAAGTCGCGGCAAGTTGCTTTTTTAATGGCGTTTCATTTTTTTCTGGGTGTATAGGGCAGAGCATACTAGGCACAAAGGTTTCGATTTTTCTGAATTCGTTACATTTTCTTTTCTGCATTTTGTTCCGGGACTTTGATTTTCGGTAAAAGTATTCCAACTTTTTCGCTAGAAATATCCCGATATCGCTAAAGAAATCCTACGCTCTTCAAACGCGATGTGCCGCGCAGAATTCACACTATTTTGTACAATTTAATAAACATTTATTGGAAAAGATGAAAAAAAAAAGAGAGTCATCGGCGCATTTACGAGAGGATAGAAAGTACGTTTAAGTAAGAAATTCCCGAAATTAATGAGAGTTAACTTTTGCCGAAATGCAGAGAAAAGTATAGCAGCTATAAAATGTCATTCAGGGCCTTCTGATTGATCTCTTTAAATACTTAACCTAAGCAATAAACTTGTCATTTTCTCGGGAAAATCCATTTTTTTTTTTCATCTTCGTGGAAATATATACATCTTCAATATCTTAAAAAACGTTGGTGGAATTCCAAGATCAAAATCATTTTCAATTAAATCCTATTATTTGGATGAAAATGGCTATTTTGGACCGAAAATTGACCCTAGCAAAAAGTTCCATTGCAGTATATTTATGGGGTTTTAACGTGTTACATTTATTAATTAGTAATTTATAGAAGACAGTTTAGAAATATCTCGAAATTTTTTTTATTTAAACACGATCGCCGGTATATTTCGTTTTGTTTTTAAATATTTTCCATTTTTTCAATCTGCTTCCATTCACTAATATTGTTATATTTTTTGTGCTTTTTATGCTGGGATATTATCTTTTAAACATATTGTTGGTGAAAATGAGATATATGTTTAGGATAACGAAATTAATTTTTTTTTTTATTATTTATTCAGGCATTTAGAATTTAATTACAGTGTGTAAAGCTTATTAGAAACACATTTGAAGAGCATAAATTAGAATTTGATATATTTGCACCCATAGTTGAATATCTCATTTCAATTAAAAATGAACATCCTTCTCATCTTAATTTTATTAAAAGTATTTTAAAATATTTTGAAACATATGAACAAAGGTGCTTCTGCCAAAATATTAGATGAATATGGTGAGAACCCACTTTAGAAGACTTCTAATAACTACCCTGAATAATCAACTTTTTTCAAACATTATTTTTCTTTCAAAATTTTTCTTAATCACTAAATTTGATACTATAATTACATGTAATTTGCATTTTAGTTAACCCATATAGATTGTAAAAAAGCTTTTTTTAAAACATTTATGTTTTTAAAATGAATTATAATTTTCTATAACGACCATTTGAGACCATTCCAGTAAGTTTTAGAAAAAGTGTTCCGAATTACGGAAAAACCCCTTATCCAGAATGCCTGAAGTCCCAAGCATTCCGGAAAATAGATCCTGTACTGTACTGTCAAATATATTGAATATTTTGCTTGTTTCTGAACAGATTCAATACAGTGTGCAACATTTATCTATTCTATTCAATTTCTTAAATCTACTACATTTTTACCTAGAAAATTTCATAAACATAACTTTAAAATTGGGAAATTTTATGGTACTTTTGGGGGCAATTTTGTTATACACGGGTAGCTTATAAAAAAGTATTTAATAGTGAAGTAAAAAAACTTCTTCTAAAGTATAAATTATATTTGTTTTTGTTTTAGAAAAAAGTAATTTTTATAACTGCCAAAATTTTATATTAAATGAAAAAAATAGACTTGATTTAGGTAAAGCAATATATATAAATTCTCTCAAAAAATGATTTTTCAATTATTTACTTTATCATTAACAAGAAATAAATATAAAACTTTTTTTTAGGGTGAAAGCTTTTATTCATAACTCACCCTGAGGAATATCACATGTTAAATATTTTCTCTTATATATATATATATTAAAAAAGAGAGAGAGAGAAGCAAAGCTGAATTTTAGAATCAACTGTCTTACAACAATGGGATATAAAAGAAGCTGATTATTGGATTCTTTTTTTTTTAACTATCTTGCAGCAATGTTATTATATTTATATATATGCAGGCCATTTTGCAAAAACAATTAAAATGCTAGTTCCATTTTTTGAGGATCCGCCAAATTTTAATAAATACCTCTCACACTTTATATAAGCTCCTTCGATTCACTACATAAGCTCCTTAAATTAAAATCAACAGCATGTTTTCTGAATGAAAATTCTTACAAACTCATAATAATTTAGACTCTAGTATCAACTTGCAATCCAAATAACTCCTTAAGCAGATGACATCACATTGAAATACCAAATCCCCGTCTTAAGGGGAATTCAAAGACGGAGAAAAACTGTTTATCTGTCATCTCCTGCACTGTCAGAATTCTTTTGAAAATATATGAGGTTTTACATAAAAATCCATAATTAACGAATGAAATACAGCAGAAACAGAATTTTTTTTTTTTATGGAGCAGTGTGTGATATTCAAAGAACCATCTGGTAAGTTATGAAGATAGGATTGTCAGTCCATTATTTTATTTCACAATATAAAAACAGAAATGTTTTAAACATGCAAAAAGTATATATATTTTTTAAATTCATCAAAATTTGTCTGTTAATGGTATGGATTCCGTTCAAAGTTTATTCAAAAGAGAATTTCTCAGTCTTTGGGGTGGTGTTTAGATGGAAACTCTGTGATGATATTTTTGGTCACTAAAGAACTGTTTTGTGTGAAAATCGCTCAAAATCATACTAAATTATAAAATAATTCTAAAATTAATTTGAATTTGAAAACAAATCTCTTCAAGGCATGTCGCCTCTTATTCTGAAGTATCTGTATACCAAATTTTATGACCATACGGCATTTAGATTTTTTGCTACAGATGACACAGTCAGACAAACATCTTCCTTTATTATTATAGATTTGAATTATCTTTTTGTAGTCTTACATTCAAAACTATTGATCATTTATCAGTATGGGCATTTTTATTTATTTTTTTTTATTATTATTATTGTTTCAGGATAAAGTATCTGAAGGAAGAGCTTGCTCAAATTTAGGAATTGTTTATCAACTTCTTGGGGACTTTGATGCTGCTCATAAGTTACACCAAGCTCATTTAAACATTGCCCGTACACTCGGTGATAAAGCTGGCATGGGACGAGCTTATGGCAATATTGGAAATGCTTATAGTGCAATGGGCCGTTATGAACAAGCTATAAAATTCCATAAGCAAGAACTTACAATTTCAAAAGAAGTTAATGACAGAAGTGCAGAAGCTTCTACACATGGTAATTTAGCCGTTGCATATCAAGCTTTAGGTATGCATGAAATGGCATTGCTTCATTATCACAGTCACCTAAATATTGCCCAAGAATTGAAAGATACTGCTGGAGAGGCTTGTGCTCTTTGTAATCTTGGAAACTGCCATAGTTCTCGAGGAGAATTTTCTCAAGCTGTACCATATTATGAAAGTTTTCTAAGGTTATGCCATGAAATAAGTGATGTTGAAGGAGAAGCCAAAGCATGTCACTTTTTGGGATATGCTCATTATTGCTTGGGGAATTATAAGGTAAGTATTCATTTAACAATAACTAAATGTTCATTACCAAAACATTCAATACTTAGTTTCATGGAATCCTTCCACTTTTTTGAAATTTCAATCTTACTACTATATTCTATTCATTATGGTATAGATTTTCATTCCGTAAAAAATGCAAATGTGTTACTAGTTATTATTTAAGTTCTAGTTAAGTAAAAATTTATATATTAAGTTCTGGTTAAGTAAAAATTTATTAAATTAATTTTATTTAAAAGTTATTATAGATAAGAAATATCATTAGCTGTCAGTGATCGATAGACATAGTATGATACACATTAGTAGCCACTTCAGTATCAGTTGCAGTGAGTTTTTTTTTTTTTTTTCCCACTTGCAAAAAAAAAAAAAAATTATGGTTAATATTTTAAAGATAAGATTCAATTTTTAAATATAAGCTCAATTCATGCTATAATTAATACTATAACTTATTTATACAAACAAATCAATCTTTTTACTTTCCTTATATACATAATGTATAAGGAAAGTATTGTCACTAGGTCGAAAATTCGAGTTTTCAACGGGAGAGCACGTTTCAACCATCCCTGATCACGAATCAAACATTTTTGAAGTGATGTCTGTGTGTGTGTATGTGTGTCAGTGAGTCTGTGGAGACGATAACTGACAAACGAATTGACCTATTTGAACGAAATTTGGTACAAAAATCACAATCTGTAAACACTGGAAGCCTATTGTTTTTATACGCAATCGAATGTTCAGACCCCCCCCCCCCCCCCCCTAAATTTTTGAGTGAAATTTTGAAAAAATCGTCACAAAAATCAAAACCGCTAATAAAGTTACGCAAATAGACATTTCTTATGTAATTTTTCATTAGAAAATGATTGACATAAATTTTAGAACTCTAACATGAGCCTCTCTTGAGATATTGCACATTTTTCAAAAAAGTTATTAAAAAGTCAAATAAAATTTAAAAAAAAAAAATATTTCCTATTGAGAAACATGTTCACTTTTCATATGTAATACCATGCGATAAATTTGGTGACATGATTCTCGTGGATCTAGCTCATTCCATTCATGAAAAAAGATACTTTGAGTAATACTTTTGTATTTGAAAACCAATAGTCATTTATCTGCTGTAAGAATAACTTATTTCTTCACCCATAATGCTTGGCGAGATTTTGGCAATGAATTTTATGGTATGTCGCCAACTTGGCGACTTTCTTAAATGTTGCTAAATTAACGAAAAACTCACCAAATGGATAAAAATGTCGCTAAATCAATGACGAATCATTGATGATGACGACATGGAAAATGACTGTTGAAAATTCAATATCTTGGAAAGAATATAAATAACTACTATAAAAATAATCTTTTTTTTTTTTTACTGTAAAAGTAGTAAATTCATTGCATTATATAAGGAAAGTCATGTGCTGCCCACATCAGAATTTTTACTTTGTAGCTTTTTTAAAGGTGACCTACAAATGTTCATAAAATTGTTTATATAAAAAAAGTTAAATATAATGATCATTGCTCATTAATCATATTTACATGTTTAAAGAAACTAAAAGCAGTAGAGTCTGTGTTGATGTATTTGATTAGGGCTACTTCATGACAGTCTTGATATATTGGGATGTATAAAGAGAAGCATATAAATATATAGGTATAATGCTTAAATATTAAAAATATCAAACAGCACTGTGATAAGATCGGGTTTGTGGTAGAAAAATTAAATTTCCTATGCATACATCTTACATTTAACAATTACATCTTTTTGCACAATAATTCATTTTAAACTCTTCTCTGTATGGGTATGACTTTTTCCTGTGGCACAGTGATCCCTGTTCCTTATTCTTACCTTGTTCTCTATCCTTATGTAAATCCTTTCAAATTTTAGCTAATTTTATGAATAATTTTCAGAAAAAATATGAATCTGGCTTTTTCTATACAATTATAACATGCCTATTTTATCACATTTTGCCCTGTAATGCTTAATTATTTATATTTATATTTTGTGTATTATCTTATTTTATTTTTATACACACAAAAAGTTTACCAAAGTTTATTTCAGTAATTATGAATATGGATACTTTTCATTTCTCTTTTTCCATTAAACAAGAACCATGAAACCACAGATTTTTTAGGTATTTTTGTGGCATGAAGCATGAATGGCAGAGTCAGTGGTAGTTTATCTTTTGAGACATTTGGAGTCAGGTCTTGCCAATATTTTTAATCATGTACTTTACTCTAAATAAAATGTTTAATAATTTTTTTCTGCTTATTTTATTATATTTATGTTTGAAGTGCAAAAATGTTCTTCTTAAGAAAATATTTTGTAAAGATGCATAAAAATTCTTGGCTCTTTAAAAAAAAATAGCTCTTTGTAACCCCCCCCCCCCCTCCCCCCATTTCCTTTTTTCTGTTAAACTGACAGTTATTTTTAAGGGCTTTCACTTCAGTAAGAAAACATTTTTTATATGTATGTCATATTTCTTATAAATATAAATATGATTTTATTCTTCAATAGGAAGCTATTCATTATTATGAACAAGATTTAGAACTAGCGAAAGATCTTCAAGATCGCCTGAGTATGGGTCGTGCCTACTGCAATCTTGGCTTATCCCATCTGGCTTTGGGAAATTTTCAAGCTGCTTTGGAATGTCAAAGATATTTTCTTGCTGTTGCTCAAATGATGAAACACTTACAAGTAGGTTTAAAATTCTTTTTTTTTTTAATTAAAATTGACATTGATGATAGGATTGTTTTTGTACTATCATTTAGGAATTAGCTCTTGTCATATATATATTTTTTATATTAATTCTGTATGGTGTCTACTTCAGCCATGGCTTTTATCAGAAGTACAAACCTCCCAAGCCCCCACAGTGAGTTGTTTAGCCATTGATGGTGATGACGACCCTTTGTTTAAAATAAATAAGTTCTACTATATACATGGTAATCAGAAAATAGATAACATAGTACACACATAAAATTTTAAAATCATATAACATACTAAGAAATCAAAATACTAGATTTTCTTTTTCAGTTAAGTGCCATTAATATACCCTCAGAAATATCATCTGTTGTTTTCAGTATGTCAGACAATAATTATAGACCACTTTTTCATCAATTGAAGAACATTGTGTTTTCCTGGAGTGAAAGAATTTTTATTTTAAAGCAATATAGAGACATTTTGAGAGTATCATTGACAATTTCTATTTCAAACAGGTCAGGGTTCATATACACTTTGGAAATCAGGAAAACCGGGAATTTACAGAGAATTTGAAATTAGACTAAATGTCAGGGAAATTGCAAGGAAAATCGATTTTTTTGTTTAAAATTCTGAAAAAATCTGGGAATTTACAACTTGCCGATCTGCTCACAAAGATTCCGATTATTACGGATTATCCATAGTTTCTATGGGAAACTTAGTCATACAGCGGATTATGGAATTTGCATAATTTCCTATGGATATCTCACGAACGAATGGAGCTATTCAAATGAAATTTGGTACAAAAATCACAATCCATGAATACTGAAAGCCTATTGTTTTTAAATGCAATCGAATGTTCAGAACCCCCACCTAAATTGAGTGAAATTTTGAAAATCATTAAAAAATCAAAACCTTTAATAAAGTTACGCAAGTAGATATTTCTTATGTAATTTTTCCTTAGAAAACAATTGACATAAACTTTAGAATGCTAGCATGAACCGTTCTCGAGATATTGCGCATTTTTCAAATAAATTTATCAAAAAATCCCCATAAATTAAAAAATATATATTAACTGTTAAGAAACATGTTTACTTTTCATATGTAATATTGTGCGATAAATTTGGTGACATCATTCTCATGAATCTAGCTCATTCCATTCATGAGAAAAGGTACTTTGAGTAATACTTTTGTATTTGAGCGCCAATAGTCATTTATCTGCTATAAGAACAACTTATTTCTCTGTCTATAACGCTTGGCAAAATTTTGGCGATGAATTTGGCAGAATGTGGTCAACATGGTGACTTTTTTAAGACACAGAAAGAAGACCTATTGATAATCATGTACAAACAGTCGATCATGTAATTAAAGGTCTTGAACAAAGAAACTTCATAACCAAACAGGAAATACTGCCCATCTATCTACAGGATAAAAGAAAAACTGCTTTCCCACAAACCAAAATTAATGAAACAACAAACATTATAGTTAAAATGTTTAAACAAAATGCTAAAATGTAAACTTTCTTTTTATTTCTTGTATATGTATATTTTTTCTTAAAATTTCTTTTGTTCCACTTTTTTTGTATTAAATAATATTTTTAGTGAGTTAATTTGACTCTGTCATAATTTTTACTAAACATAATGTTTTATAGTGTATTTAGTTGAATATTAAGTTTGAATTATATCCAAACTCTATAATCCGAAAAATTCTAAAATCCGAAATTCGCAAAGTCCAGATTTTCGAGGTTGTACTGTATATGCAGATAAAATTGTATACAAATATAGCAAATTTTGAGTTAATTCGAATGTTTTTTTTTTCTTCTCACTATCATGTATTCACAGTAAATATCAGTTAAATCTAAAATTATTTTTTGAAATTGGCATTAAAATAGTAGTACACAGTACCTGGAATTTTGATGAAGACAACTGGGAAAACCTGGAAAACTCAGGGAATTTCATTTTGAAAAATGGGCATGAACCCTGCAGTTGTCCTGAATTAAAATGGAAGGGCTGCCTGTTCTTGCTTTCTCTACAACAGTTCGAGTTTCTCGAAATCGCTTTAGTAACCTCTCACACTTGTTGAAACTTTCAGGGATTTAGAGTATTGGTATTTCTTCTGAAACTCTTCAATGTCACTCATAAAATGGCTCGAGAAATATTGCCCTACAATAAAAAAATTTCACTCCGGGAAAATGCCATGTTCTTCTATTGATAAAAAAAGAAGTCTGTAAGAATCATCTGATGTATTAAAAATGGCAGACGATATTTTTTACATATCTTTGAGGGTGTATTAGTGTCACCTAATTGAAAAAATTCTACCATTGCAATTTCTTTGTACATTATACATCTATTTAAATGAAAAATCAATTGGTATTATTTTTTTGTCATTCTTAAATATTAGTTTCAATATTAATTTTGCTTGGTAATATGAAATGTGCCAAATCAGGTAAACGCAGATCCAAATGAATCCAATTACAAGTTTCTTAATTGTTAAGATAGATATATTGTAGTATGTGCCTTCCCACATCAGACTTTTCTCTACCTGTTCATGCTTTACTTATTTTTATTTAAATATATGTAATATATATTTTATCAATGTTGTATATATTGATTTAATGCATTAATTAGGGAAAGTTCCGAGCCCTTGGAAATTTAGGTGATGTTTTGATGAAAATGAAAGATCCTAGTCAAGCTGTTAAAGTTTATCAAAAGCAGCTTATTTTATCAAAGCAAAGTGGGGATAGAGCTTTAGAAGCTGTTGCTTATGGTGCTCTTGGTCTGTGCCATAGACAAATGCAATGTTTTGACAAAGCTCTAGGATATCACACACAGGTTTGTCTTTTTTTTTTCTTTAATTATTTTCACTTTATTTATCAAATTTGTTATAAAAATTTCCAGTATTATAAATAATGATTAACATTTATAAAAACATTTTTTATTTGTTGTTTAATGATTTAGTTGTGCCTGTATCATACTTTCTAATTTGAAATATCTAAATAAGTCAGAGATAGTATTAAATCAGTATTTCTCAAATTTCAGTATGTGTACCTCCCTCCAGAGGTACATAAGTTCACAATAGTACACAACTAAATCCATAAATTTGATATTTTTTTCACATTCCAAAAATCCTCTAAAGTAAACATTAAAAAACATATATATATGTGCCTTTTAAAGGAATCATTTTTACCAATTAAGCATATGTTTGTTCACTTTTTTCAGCACATGCATTTAAAATTATATGTTAAAAAATAGTGACATGAATAAGTTATGTTATTATTAAAGATGTGGATTTTCCAGAAAATTTTGAAACTGAAAATTTTCTGCAGTGAAAAATTTTCCAGAAAATTTTGAAATTATTCTCTATATTATATTTCAGCTGGAATAATATGTTCAGTGGCTTTTAAAAGTATTTATTCTTATATTACAACTACAGTCAAACATATATTATATAACAAGGCTAAAAATAGGTTTAAATCTAGAAAGATATAAAAAATTCTATGCATGAAAATTTCTTATATCTGTATACTGCAGATAGCAGTTGCAATTTATTATTTTCCTTAAGTATGCTTCTTTTTGAATACTTATAAAAAAAAATTCTATTTCATCAATATATTATTATTATTATTATTATTATTATCTTCAAAATTCCAATGTTTAATCATTGCACGAAAGAAATAGCTTGAAAAATAATTTAAAACTATTAAACCATATCAGAATCATTAATTTATTATTTATTATAGATATAAAAATAGATTATAAAATACAATATTCTAAAAAAATTAAAAACTGATCATAATTGAAAAATACATTAAATATTATATTGCATTTCCTTCAATACCTACTGATAATTCAAAGGGAACTATTCTACCATCTTCTTAAAAATAAATTACTAGTTTATTATATGTATAAAAATAAATAATAAATATACCGGGTGGTCCATTTAAATTGAGACATCGAAATATCTCGCGAAATACGCATCATACAAAAAAAAATGTTTTAACAAAGTCGTCATATTTTCGAGAGGGAAATTGAACCCCACAAAATTTAGCCCACCCCCACCATCTTCGGGGGTGGAGGAGGAGGCAACTTTGAAATTTCAAGTGGGGACCCCCCCCCCCCCCCCCCCCCCCCCCCCCCCCCCCCCCCCGCATTTTTTATTGCAGATTCGGATTCTACGGGAAAAAATAAACTTTTGTTTGAAACATTTTTCTAGAATCTTTGTAGATTGTGCTACAATCACAAAAATAAATAATTTAAATTAATTTAATAAATACCTCAATTTGACTCCAGGTATAAAAATACTACTTGAAGATGGTAAAACACGTCTAACTGACAACAAAAGATTAGTTAAGTTTCGTTTTTTCAAGAGAAATCCACATGTTTTACTTACATTGGTGCATCATTGAAAAAGGAACATTTTATCGGGTAGCGCTAGAAGTAGTTATTTCATCAAGTAGTATTTTTTATTATTTTTCTGTTTGCTCCTCTTACTTCAGTTAGACATGTTTTACCATCTTCAAGAAGTATTTTTATACCTGGAGTCAAAATTAAGTATTATTAAATTAATTTAAATTATTTATTTTTTGTGATTGAAGCGCAATCTACGAAGATTCGAAAAAAATGTTTCAAACAAAAGTTACTTATTTTTTCCCGTAGGATCCGAATCTGCAATAAAAAATGGAGGTTCCCATTTCAATTTTCAAAGTTGCCTCCTCCCCCACCCCCGGAGGTGGTGGAGGGTGGACTAAATTTTGCGGGGTTCAATTTCCCTCTCGAAAATATGATGACTTTGTTAAAACATTTTTTTTTGTATGATGCGTATTTCGCGAGATATTTCAATGTCTCAATTTAAATAGACCACCCGGTATAAGCATATTATACGGCCAAAACAAAACTTGCAATTATGTGCTTTTAAAAATAACTTATTTTATATAATATTAAAAATTGTTTAAAAAATATCTGCTTGTAATTAAATGAGTGAGTATCACAATAAAGAAGAGACAATTTTCAAGATGAGTTATAGTGACTGACATCACCACTTGTTATATAAACAATTGTTCCAATTTATGACAAAACAAAGTATTGAGGACACATTTTAATGTCTTGTATTTAGCATTTTCAAATCTAATCTTTATACTATATCAAAACTGTAATTGAATTTCATGTATATCCTACTTAACATGTGCATCAGCTTTCGCTCAGTTTTTATTGCTATAAATTATTCAACACATGCACATGTATAATTTAAATTGTAATACAAAGCAAGAATCTACATAAATAATTCGCACTAGGTATTTCTTAAACTGTTTAGAATTTATTAAATGTACATTTTAAATTAAATTCTTTTTTATATTCAAATAACAGCATCCATGAATTGGTTTCATGCATATTATATGCTCATTTAATTGAAATAGCCGATACCTCTGCTAGAAAACTTGCTATATGACAAAAAGATTTTAACCTTTATAGAGACCGACAAATTCAGTTGTACTATACAGCTGGTTTCAAATACTAGCTGGTTCTAAATTCAGGCTGCAATAGCTAAGTTCACACACACAAAAGTGCTGTATAAGAATATGGCACTTTTCCAAAGTTAGGATCACGTTTTCATTGTCAGTTTTGTGCCTATGTACTCGTCAGTATGGAATAGATGATACTTATAATAGCAGCAAAATAATATGTAATGTGCTACCATTTCGTACATCTTTATAGAGGCTAATTCCTGACCAAGTTCCATGCAATCAATTTCAATTTTTTTTTAAGATATAGAGCAACAGAAATCACAAAGAAATAGAGTAGCATGTCAAAATGCAAAGTAAATATAAATATTATAGCGCCACTCATTTGTTATAATTGTTTTTATTTTGCCTTTTCTCTGTAGGAACTGACACTCAGGCAAGAATTGGGTGATGTTCGGGGTGAATGTAAGGCACATGGTCATCTGGGGGCTGTACATATATCGTTAGGAAACTATACAAATGCAATGAAGTGTTATGAAGAGCAGTTGGAGCGAGCCAAAGAGTTACGTGATTGTGCTTTAGAAACTCAAGCTCTTGGAAATCTTGGAATATCAAGATTAAACATGGGACACTTTGAAGATGCTATAGGATATTTTGAACAACAACTTGCTTTATTAGAACAGGTATGAAATCAAATGTGCTTTGTTTAATGTTTTGAAGCAGTAATATTTTATTACATTTTAAAGTTTTTATTACATTATTTATCCTATCATTGAAACATGTGCATATACCCATGCATCTAACCCTGAATTTGTACAGCAGTTGAATTACTAGTTTTTGTTATATGTAATTAAAAAAAATGTTTAAAATATTCATTTCACACAGTAAAATTTAGATTTAGTACAATTTAAGAATAACAATATGTGGTTTGCAACACCTTTTCCTCTGTCTTTTTATCCTGAGGACAAGGCTGTTTTTTGCCTTTAAAATTGGTTGATATATTACTAATTTGTTATATACTGTGTTTAATTTTTTTTTTTTTTTTTTTTAAACTTTACAATTGCTTTTAAAGCAACCTTAATGATTAATGTTAAATGCATATAGTGATAATATTAGATATTATGCCTGCTTTTATCCTACTGTAACTGCTACATCTATTATTACCAGAAAAATTTTATCGCAGTTATTTTATTGCAGTATTGCAGTTAAATAAATTTTATTGCATCAATCTGATTTTTTTTTAATGTCTAAAATATGTATTAATGAAACAATATTTACTATTGTGAGACGTTTAAATACAATTTTTTTTTCTGGCTTCTTCTAAACCTATTAATTTATTAGCCTTGCTTAGAGTAAGGCTTTAACTTAATCTGCTTCTTTACCATTTCTTATTAATTTATATCTCATGTTTATAAGCATTTCTAAATACATTTTCATATTAAACATCTTCTCAAAATCATTTCATTCAGCTAAGATCAATTAAACTTAATTATGTTTTAAGTAAAGTCAGACTTTTAACATTTAAAGGTAGAACATGTTTAAAAATTTTATCTTTTTCAAAATATTGCATAACCTATGTTTCAAAATATTTGAAAAATGATTAAAAATGTTATTAAATATATATTCTTTTATAGCTTGGAAATAGCAATGCACTGATTGATAAAGGAAGAGCCTATGGAAACTTGGGTGATTGCTATGATGCTCTTGGTGATTTTGAAGAATCTGTAAAATGCCATGAACAATATCTAGCCATAGCCCTGAAAGGACAGTCCTTGAGAGACCAGGAAAGATCATATAGGGGTCTTGGCAATTCTCACCGTTGCATTGGAAATCTTCAGCAGGCTCTGGTAATTGTTTCTTTATTCCGTAGAATTAATTTAAATCTTATATTTTGTAACATTTTTTTCTCCAATATATATATATATATATATATATATGTGTGTGTGTGTGTATTATTCTAATATACCACAGTCTTTAAACTTTACTCTTACTATAGTTTAAAATTCTTTAAAATTACACATGTAACAACTTAAGCAAAAGAAGCTTACAAACTAAAAAATCAGCTTTATATAATAAAAGATGTATAAGTGGAAATAAATTTAAATCGGTGATTAAAAAAATTATGTGATTTAAAACAATGTTATTTAAATCACCTAATGTGACACTGTTACTTAAATCATCATTGTGACACTGTTACTTAATAAGGAATTCATGATAGAGTTCTCTAAACTTTATAATGTATTTATTTTTTCATTTTAGAACCCTTGAATATACATCTTTTCTAAAGATAAACGCTTCATTTTCTACTGCTATAAATCCTACCATCAAAATGGTATAAACTTTGCTTTAAGTAAGCTGGTTAAAAGTCTACTGAAATGGCAAGCAGATAAAGCCCAAATTTCTATTTAATAAAATTAATAAAGCATATCTACATCAGTAACTATTCAAACAAAATTTTTTGCGAACTTGCAAAATAGCATAGAAGTTTACGTTCATTCATGACTCACTATTATGCAGAGTTAGAAAAATGAAAACATTTCTATATGCCCTTCGGGCATGTTGTCCAAATAAATAGATTCCCAAGAGAAAATTTTGCATGCCCAACATTTTTCTGATGACATTTTTCATTGTTGATAGCTCTGGCGCCCATGAAAATAAATATATTAAATATTATATACATAGCCTATAATTAGATATCAAAATTAGAAAATTAGTTACTTTTAATAAAGTAAATATATCAAAAATGAAAATTGAATACAATTTATGCTAAAATAATTTTAAAAATAACCGTTTAGCGATTTATTCCGAATTAAACTAGACAACTTTTGAAGAAACATATTTATTGCTTCCATAAAAAAGTGGTTGCGGTCTTAATTTACATTACATGCGGCTGTAAATCCCCATCGTCACGATTGACATTACCGTGCATGTGGCCGTAAATTTACATTGGCCTGGACAAAAAGGAATTTTTTGTATAAAACTATGCAAATTTTGTACGTAGCTCCCCACAGTTATCAACTTTCGCACTGCAAAAGCCTTCTCTTTTTCATCCTCTTACTCGATTTCGGCTACCGATTGACCTAATCAGGTTAATGTCGAATAAATTTTTATTACATGCCCGGTCGTGTTTTCGAACCCTGCTATTATCTAAATTATAAAAATATTTTTTAATCTTTTCCAGGTATGCTTTGAAAAACGTCTGGTTGTGTCACATGAACTGGGAAATACAAGTGCTAAAGCAGCTGCCTATGGTGAACTTGGTGGCATTCACAGCCAGCTAGGAAATTTTGAACAAGCTATTGCTTGTCTAGAGCACCAGCTGAATCTAGCAAGAGAAATGTCTGATAGAAGTGCAGAAGCTGATGCTGCTTGTGGACTTGGTACTGTGTATCAACAAATGGGTGATCATCAACGAGCTCTTAAGTACCATCAAATGGACTTAGATATTGCAGAGGAAACTAGTAACATGGCTGCTCAAGGTCGAGCATATGGAAATCTGGGTGTTGCTCATGAATCCCTTGGAAACTTTGAGCAAGCTATAATGTACCAAGAACAGCATCTCAGTATTGCTGCTCAAATTAATGATAAAGTAGCTAAAACACTTGCTTACAGTAGCCTTGGTAAGTGGATGTCTCTATTGTATCATCTATTCTAAATTATTGAATAATGCCATGATAGACAAATATGCGCTACCTTGTGATGTTTCTGTTGCATTGTTAACAATGTAAATACAATGTAAATACAAAATTTAAATTACAAGTTATTTAGTCTCATTTGAAAAGAATATTGTTAAGATTTTCACAAGTATAGATTTTTATAAAAAAAAAATCACTTCATAAAGCGTAAGTGCATTCTTAAGAATACCCCAGCCCCTTAAATAAATCATTTTTAAGAGCTAAAGAGAAAGGTAATTAAAGCAAGAAATAATCTAGAGACCAGGGAAAGGTAGAAGACAGTTTGTAAAGAAAAAATTTGTTCCAGAGTTCTTTTATATTTTCAACCTCAAAATTAGCTGAAATGCTATCTCGACTTAACAGATGCAAACAAAAAAATCTCAGCAATATATCAGGTCTTGAAAAATGTGATCAAAAGAAAATTTTATTCCAAAGAGATCTTTACAATTTTACAGTTCTGAAATTACCTGGAATATTATTTCAGACTAATGGATACAAGCAAGAACACTCACAATATATTAGATTTTGAGGAATGGCATATCCCAGCAAATTTCTGAGCATTTCTTAAATCATCCCTCAGATTGACCTCGGGTCACTCTAAGTTGCCACTAATTCCAAAATAATGTGATTTTATGCAATAGAAAATACTTTAACATGGTCCTTGACTTCTTAAAAATCTTAAATCAAAAATGGATTTTCTTTTTTTCTACTTTCTGATAATATAAAATTTTTATTTAGATTTTCTCAATTCTGCATATAGCATTTAATGTTTTTTTAACAGATATGTCATTTGCTATGCCTTTCTAAAGTTAGCTTATGTTATCTTAAAAAAAGTTAAGCAAGATGAAAATTTTTTATAAAAATAAATATGTAACTGTCAGTCTTATTGACAGATAAAAACTCAAACTTAATATTACATACTACTATTACACAAATTCCCTCTGGTTTGCAAATTGAAACAAATCAACAAATTAACTTTTGTTGAATAATTATATTAAATTAATCGGACATCAACATACCATTTATATTTTTATAATTATCAATACTTGACTTTTTCAACTTTTCACTCTTTAATGTACAATAGGAAAAATGCTGAAACTCTTTATTATATGAAACTGTTTCTTACAGTTTTTTATATATTTTAATAGTGGATCAACAAAGGCCGAGCCAGTAAAAAGTACATAGGGATACTTTTATTTTCCGATGATTATTATTCCTTCAACACATGACTGATTTCTAATTTTCTTGTAAAAATAATTCACCTACAATAATTAGAGATCAAATTAGAGTTCATTAGGGTATAAATTAGAGATCAAATTTTAATCAAAATATGATTGGCCATTCTAAAGTGATGCTTTTGCAAACATTTAACATTAAAGTCACTCAAGTAAAGTAAAGAGCTGCACTCCAATAGGAACTATTTAAACAACTTAGTGACAATAAGAGGATTATGTGATTATTTACCACACCTTGGATAAACCACACTAAACAGGTGTGAAAGGGGTGATTTGATTTATGCCTCACCCCTGTTCACCCACCTGAATTTTTTTTTTTTTTTTTTTTTTGACAACTTCAAATGACTATGAACCTTGTTCAATATCAATTAAAATTATTGAATTCACAAAAAAAAAATCTGTAAACATTACTTGCTACATAATTTTCATTTTCTTGATATAATTTGGCTTAAGTTTTATTATAATGGTGAGTAAATATAAGAATAATTTGTATTTTGCATGAATGGCTGCTTACTAGTATTCATTTGTTACAGGGAGAGTCCATCATGCATTGGGCAACACACCTCAAGCAGTTGCATATCTTCAGCAAGGTTTGCTCATTGCTGAACAACTTGGACGCCGTGAGGATGAGGCTCGAATTCGCCACAGACTTGGACTCGCACTTTGGGGTAATGATGATCTGGAAGGGGCTCAACAACAATTGTATAGAGCTACAGACTTGTTTGAAAGTATTAGACGAGAAGCTCGTGGTACTAGTGATTATAGGTTATCACTGTTTGATTTGCAAACTGCTTCATACCAGGCATTACAGGTTAGTTTTTTTTTTCTTTTTAAATTTTTAGTTTCTGTTAGCGGAGTAGAGGCAAACTAATTGAAGTTAAAATTTATCATTTTGTTACTTTTATATAAAACTTATTTCTATAAATAAATCTTAAAATTTTATATAGTTTGAAATAAAACTTGAAATGTTTGAAGTAAATAAAGGTTTAATTTTTAAAACTCAAAAGCTCACTTAAACTATATATATATATATATATATATATGTATATAAAATCAAAAAATAGATGGTTGAATAACCTTATTGCATTTGTATGTGTATGGCAGTATAGGTCATGTGACTAATTTTAAAAGATATATCACTTATAAATTTGGTAGTTTTCCAAATTTTGGTAATGTGTTAATAAATTTGATTCGTTAATTTAGAAAGTATAATGCATGTATATTTATTTTTAAAAATGATAATCTAACCTTTTCCTTTATTAAAATTTGTGAACAATTTTTATATTAAAACTTGCTACTTTCCTTACATACATAATATAATGTATAGTTAAAGTATTGACAGAGTTTAAAATTCAAATTTGAATATTCAATGAAAGAGCATGCTTCAAACATCTAACTTGAATCAAACGTTTTTTAAATAGTGTCTGTGTGTATATATATATATATATATATATATATATATATATATATATATATATATATATATATATATATATATATAAGTAAATTTGTGTGTCCATGAGTCTGTGAATGTGATATCCCACGAACAAATGGAGCACTTTAGATGAAATGTGGTACAATTCTTTATTACAATCAGTGAATACTGGAACCCTGTTAATTTTAAATGTGATAAAATATTCAGAAGACTTCTAAATTTTTGAATGAATTTTTGAAAAAATCACAAATCAGGACATTCATTAATGTTATATATATGTAATTATTAGTTTAAAAACGAATGACACAAAAGTTTGAATGCTAGCTTAAACTGTTCTCGATTGCACATTTTTCAAACAAAGGTTTCTAAAAAATTACATAAAAATGAACAATAGTAAATATCATGAAATACGTAATACTTAAGGAGAAATTTGGCTAATGTGGCGACATATCGCCAACTTGGCGACTTAATGTGGTGGCAAATTTACAAAAAATGTCACCAAATTGGCAAAAATGACATTAAAGTTACAAAAATGATGCCAAATTGTTGAATTAATAAACATTTTAATATAATGGAGTGTATTGCTTAACAGATGGTAGCAATATTTCCAATTGTCGAGTTATATTTGTGTGAAATATAAGTTAATTTAGTACTTTGAAATAATTTTAGATATTGTCATCCAGAAAAGCAGCAAATGTCAGCATGCTTTTCAACTTTAGAAACATTATGCCATGGATCTTATCCATCAATATTTTACATTGGAAAAAATAAAGTACTTGCATTATGTAGGGAAAATCTTGTACTACCCACATCAGATTTTTTTATTCTTTATTTTAATAGGCCTTATATCTCATGACTTCAAATATTTAGATTTTTATTAAATGTGAGTTGTATATGAAATGTTTTCTTTATTTGTAGCGTGTTTTAGTTGGCTTGGGAAGATATCAAGAAGCCTTGGTTGTTGCTGAAAGGGGTAGAACAAGGGCATTTGTTGACTTGCTACTTGAACGACAAACAAGTTCTACTCAAAGTGTTATGAATTTTAACCCATCAAATGTGGAACAAATTTATGACATTGTTAGTAGGCAGAAAGCAACTGTCTTATACTATAGTATAGCTGCTGGATACCTATATACATGGATTGTTGTACCAAACAAAGGTATTTAAAATCTTAATTGTTGATAAAATTATAAATATTACAGTAAATTGTAAACATTGCTGTTAAAGTTATAAAGTAAAAAACAAAAATAATACTTTTCTTTGGTGAAGAAAGTAAAAATTAAAACATTAAACTTATCAGTGTATTATTGTGTGTTGTATTAATATTATGACACATTAATATTTTCTGTATTTCGAAATGAAAAAATTTCCATTTCCTATATCTTAATAATAACATATAAACTCTTAATTTTGTAAATTTATTCTAAGAACCTTTAAAAGCAAACACTTTTT
The DNA here is from genome assembly GCA_951213105.1 of Amaurobius ferox. NCBI lineage: Eukaryota > Metazoa > Arthropoda > Arachnida > Araneae > Amaurobiidae > Amaurobius > Amaurobius ferox. The sequence continues at coordinate 95,666,599 of OX578146.1, forward strand.
TTGTAATCAATTTTGATATTTGTGGATAGTTATAGCATTCTAAACAATGCCATTTGTATATTCTATTCCAACAATTCAATTAGATCTATTGCATGAGAAAGTGAGGTGGGACAAATTTTTAATAAATAGTACATATGCATGATAAAGGTTTTATAAAATGTACTATAAATCCTTTCAAAATCTTTAGCTTTTATAGTGAGAAGTGAGTAAGAACTCTGCATTAAGCATGGAGGGATTGTGGGCCGTGTTTTCACTAGATTTCCAGGTATTTTTTTTTTTTTTTTTAATATGATCTTCCCTGAAAATCCAGGATTTTCAGGTTTGCTTTTTTTTTTAGAATTCCTATGCATAGCTGCCAACTCTCCAGGTTTTACCGGGAGACTCCCGGTTTTTCGCTATATCTCCCGGTTTTCACTCAACGGCCCGTATTTTCCACCTTTCTAGGTAGAAATCACTCGAATGCAAATTGTGACTTTCAGTTGTTTTCCGCGGTGCAGTTTTCTGCTACTGCGGTGTAGGAATGGATCGCGATTAACGTTTGTACTTTTGTATTTGTATCTACAGGTTACAAAAGTAAAAAAATCGGAAATAGGTCACGAATTTTCTGAAAATATTACGAAATGAGAAACGAAGTCACAAATATTGAAATCGAAGTTTTCCCGTTTTTTCGTCTAAAAATGCATTTCTCAGCTATCGTTTAATCGGCGCTCGCAAACGGCAATTATTCCCACAGCGTCACGAGAGAGATGACCAATGATTATCTAATTAATGTGGGAAAACGCATTTGCATCGACTAAAATTTTATTAAATTATTTTGTTTTATATACAAAACTATTGTTCAAACATATTATTAATGAAATGAAGCTATTTTTTTCAGCAGTAGCGCTAAAAATGACGTTTGTGCGCTATCCTCCTTATATTTCGTTTAATTATGAAAATAATTTCCACTTTTGCAATCTGTCAGCATCATCAAATTTTTTTATAATTATTTCGTATTTTATACAGAAAAACTATTGTTGAAACGTATTATTAAGGAAATGAAAGGCTATTTTGCAGCAGTATCACGAAAAACGGCATTTGTGCGCCATCCTCTATATTTCGTTTAATTGTGAAAATAATTTCCACATTTGCAATCTGTCTGCATCATCTAAAATTGGGCTTATCAAAATCTCCCGGTTTTTTCATATTTTCGCACAAAAATCTCCCGGTTTTTCATATTTGGAGGTTGGCAGCTATGCCTGTGTTACAATTTTTTTTTTTATTGCATAATGCAAAAGTATTTAATTACTACATCGGCAAAAACATCATGAAATTGGTTTCTTGAATTACGAATATCTCAAAAGTGCGACAAATTTTGAGATAGGAGATTTCCCATTCTAACTTCTAGAAATCTGTTTCCCATGACTGTGAAATTTGTGCTCTTAAACGGTGATTCTTACTGCATCATAAAAGAGATCACCAATGATTATATTTCTACCCCTTTTGTAATCTATTTGCATTGATTAAAACTTTTATAATTATTTTATGTTATATACAAAAGAAAAGCTATTTTTCAAATATACTATTTGTAATGCCAGAAATGTAAAGTAATAAATATTTGGAAGGATTAAAGAATAATGGAACCAGGAATGCGGGCGGATTATCCCCACGCTAAGCAGATGGGCGATAATATACAGGTGGCCCCATATCTTACATACCACGCCCATGTTTATATACCACGCTAAGCCGTTTGGCGGCAACCGAGACGGCGACGCCATGTCTACGGATTAGCCCTCAGCTCTACGTTTCAGCACGTGGACCGCCGACCGAAAAAGGGATATAAGTGAGAGTTGCTCGAAGTGGGGGTCAGAATTGGTCAAGGCAGGCTGTTGGAGTTAGACTAGTCAAGAAGAAGCGACGGTAGCAGAGTTAAGAGTTGTGTGTGCGTCTCTGATATAGGAATTCGAAGGAGAGCTCATGTTCATCTGGTATTGCAAGTGTAAAGTGTGACAAAGCATCGGTGTTACCCAAGTTATATGAAAGAAGATCAGGTACCGTACAATTAAACTATATGAGGATAACCTATTTGTCTAAATTTGTGTTTTTAAGGAAAAGCTAATTAATGCATCCCACCACGTGCTCCAACCAAATATCAATTCATCTGGCATTACACCCCCCGAACTATCATTGAGATGTATTCCACTATTGTGATATTTATTTAATTTGTAAAACTAAAGAGTGTAAATTGAGTATGTGATAAATAAATGTTTGTTCCTTTACTATTAACCTTAATTTTTTTAGTTTGTTAACTTAGTATCCCGTTAAACACAGAAATAGGTGGGTTTTGCGGCCACCAACGCAATGTACACAGCAGTAAGTTTTAGAACAGATTACATGTATAATTAATATACTAATAAATAATTAATTTAATGTAAAATGCATTTTTTGACAATATTAATTTTAATCAACAAAATTAATAAATCGGCACATTTGGTGCCGTGACTTTAGCAGTAACGGGAATAAAATAAGGATTTATGAAATTAATAAAAATAAAAGGAATAATAATAATAAAAAAATAAATATTGATAAGGTTGGACAACTGGTGGCGACATAGATGATTGTGAAAATATTGTGCACAATTCTCATTTCTCCTTATGTTATATGTATGATTATGTAAAGTTTTATCAATGAAATGGAAAAAATGGTTCTTCTAAATGAGATCGAAGGTATAATTAGAAAAATGGGATATAGGAATGGGACCAGTTAAAAAAGTGGTGAAAAGTTCAATTATAACAAGGAGTTCAAGTTTGAAAGAAGATTCAAAAATATCAAATAAAAATTATAGTAAATTGGATAGAAATAATAAAAATATGGATATTCCGGTAATGCAGATCCTGCCATTATTTAGTGGGAGTAAGGAGGAAGATATAAATTTCTTTATAAAACAATTTGATGAATTAGCGGAGTTAGCAAGTTGGAAGGAAGAGCATAAAGTGGTTATCATTAAAACCAGATTAAACGATAAGGCTATGCAGTTTTTAATTCAAAACCCTGAATTACAAAACGAAAAGGAGTTTGATAAAATAAAAATATTACTAATAAATAAATTTTCAAACAGAATAACAATAACGCAAGAACAGGACGCTTTCAATAAAATAAAACAAACGCCTGATATGTCAGTGGACGAGCTTGTGCTAAAAATAAAAAATGCAGCGCGTAAATTTTTGAACCTTAAGGATACAACAGATGGAGAGGTAGAGAAAATAACCAATAAAATAATGTTGGGAAAATTCATTAGCGCATTACGCCCTGATTTGGCAATTGAAGTGAAGAAAAAAGATCCGCAGCGGTTTGAAGATGCCATAAAAGATGCCGAACTGTTTGAAATAATTCTTAATGATAGGACTCCAGAAGAATCACATAACGAACTGAAAGAAATGTTACTTACAACACAGGTTCAAGATTTGACTTTAGAAATTAATAAATTAAAATTGCAAAATATACCAAATCAATCCATGGAACGAGCTGTTTTTTGCATAGGGTGCGGAAAAAATGGACATTATTTTTCAGATTGCTGGTACAATGAGTGTAATACTGCATTTGCAAGGAATCCCAAACGAATGAATTATCAGCAATATGGGTTGGAGCAAACAAATTATATCAGAGGAAACAGAAACGAAAATCGCAGAAATTTTGAACGAGGAGGATATAATAGAAATAATAGGGAATATCAAGGAAATAATAATGATCAAAGAAATTATTACGATCAATTAGAAACCAACGTAGAAAATAGAGAGAGGCAAAGTATAAGAGGAAATTTTAGGGGGCGCAACGGAAGAAATATAAGATCAAACACATATGAGAGAAACAATAATAATAGTAATTTAAACTAAGAGCTGGAATTTGGGACCAAGGAACGAATCGTACAAATTCCAGAGAAATAAATAAATTCGGTTCACAAACATATAGAAATAACAAAAATGGAGATGACTGGCAAAACTATACAAATTTGGAGAGAGGACAATATTATGAAAATAATGATAAAGCAAAATATGATACCAAAAGTATCCTTTCAAGCGAATGTGAAAACGTATCTAGCCCACAATTACCGATGGTAGAAATAGATTGCAAAGGAATAAAAATAATAAGTGTAATTGATAGTGGGGCTCAAGTTAGTATTATAGATTTGGAAACATTTCAAAAACTAAAACAGAATAGAAATGTAAAAATAAAATACATAACCAGAAGAGTAATACTTCAGACGTTTACTAAAGAAAATATAGAATTTTTAAATTGCATTCAATTTTCATTTAGAATTGGGGAAAAGGCATGCAAAAATTATTTTTTCGTGACAAAACAGAACTTTCAAGGGCAATATAAAATGCTTTTAGGCTACGACTTTTTATCCTCACATAAAGCAATTTTAAATACAGAAGATAACGAAGTACAATTTGGGAATACTGCGATTAAATTGTATAAAAGTGAAAATACAAACCCAATACAGAATTCAAAACAAAAACCACAAAGCCAGGGAATTCGCGATGAAAATAGATATAATAGTAATTATGAAAATTATAATACTGATGACGACGAATATGAGGAAATAAATAGTTGTTATAATGAGTCCAATAATGAGAATGAAGATAGAATAAGCGATGATAATGATGACGACGAATATGAGGAAATAAATAATTGTTGTAATGAATTCAATAATGAGAATGAAGGTAGAATAAGCGAGGATAATGAAAGCGATAACGATAGAAAAAACTCTAATATGCAAAATTGTAGCACTCGCGATAATGTAAATGATGAAAAATGGTTACCAAGTTCTAATGAAAGTAATAAGAATAAGAATGTTAAAAAGAAAGAGGAAAAGCAGATTTTCGCTAAATTGAAAAGAAAAATAACATTAAAGCCAGGGGAGTCAGAAATAGTCCAATTGATTTTGTCACAAGAATTAAATGAGGGACAGGATGTTTTATTTTCTCCAATAAAAATGGCAAGAACATTAATCACGGATGAAGCGATCCAAAGTATAGAAAATAAAAATAAGATTAGAATGTTGTTATACAATGAAAAAAATTGCCAAATTACACTTAATAAAAATATGAACGTGGGTATAATAACAGAACAAATCGAAATTGTTGATACAAAAAATAAAAGCAGTAAACCCACGTTGGAAATTAATAATATTCAAAATTTAAATAAAACAGATTATCAACAAATTCGGGAGTTAAGAAAGAAAGAAATATCTCCAGACGATTTTCAAGTACAGCACTTAAATAAGGAAGATAGAAATAAAGTTATTGCATTAATGATGACCAATACAGAGGTTTTTTCAAAGTCATATGCTACCCTAGGTAAAACATCAGCAATAGTACCGAAAATCGAACTTATGCACAATTATCCTATTCAGAGTCGACCATACCCAATTCCGAGAGCAGTACGAGAAATTGCGCAAAAAGAAATTAGGGAATTATTGGAAAATGACATTATTGAAAGTTCACAAAGCACGTACGCTAGTCCCATTATTCTTGTAAAGAAACCAAGTAAACCAAATGAAGAACCTAAATATAGACTTGCTATTGATTATAGGGCCATAAACGCGTATTTACCACTTTTGCCAATAAACTTACCAAAGGTGAAGGATATATTACAAAATATCGCTGGTAGTAAAATTTATACAGTTATGGATTTGAAGGCGGCGTTTTTTCAGATCGAACTAAGAAAACAAGATAGAAAGGCCTTAACGTTCACAACTTTTATGGGAAATTTTAATCCTAAAAGAATTCCGTTTGGTCTTAAAAACTCAGGAGCATATTTTCAACTTTTAATGAACAAGGTTTTAGGAGATCTATCAGAGTTAAAAATATACTTTTACTTAGATGACTTAGTCATATGCGCACAAAATAACGACGAAATGTTAGAGAAAATCAAAATTGTTTTCCAAAGATTGAAAGAAAATAATTTAACACTCGACCCGGCGAAGTTACAGATATGCAAATCGCAAATTGAATTTTTAGGATATAAAGTAAATGCGAATGGTATAAGCCCATCAATAAAAAACTGTGCAAAAGTGCAAAATTTCAAACAACCCCAAACGGTTAAACAAGTAAAAAGCTTTCTTGGGACAACAAACTATTTTAGAGGTCTGATAAAAAATTATGCACAAATTGCAGAACCGTTGGTAAATTTGACAAAAAAGAATGTTAGGTTCGAGTGGAATAATGAATGTAGAAAAGCTTTTGAAAAATTAAAAAATGCAATTTTTAAAGAACCAGTTGTAAGACAGCCTGATGAAGTAAACCCGTTTGTCTTAACTACGGATGGCTCAGGTAAGGGAATTAGTAGTATTTTGATGCAAAGGGTAAATGGAGTCGATCATGTTATCGAATTTTATTCAAGACCTGTGAACCCGGCAGAGAAGCGTTATCCTGCAATAAAGCTAGAATTGCTAGCTATACACGCATCCTTACAACATTTCAGAGAATATCTGTTCGGAAGGAGTTTCACCTTGCTGAGTGACGCAAAATCCCTTATGTACCACATAAAATTAGATAAAATGCCAAATATCATATCGAGGTGGCTAATTGACATAAGTCAGTATGATTTTAAATTCAAATATCAAAAAGGTGAAAATAACGCAAGTGATTATTGCTCGAGATATGTATTTGACAATGATAACCAAATCAAATATGTAAATACTTTAATTAAAAATGATGAGATAAATGTGGAGAAAATATTAGAGCAACAAATGGTAGAAGAAAAATTAAGTAAAATTAGAGAGGAATTACAAAAAGGAAGAAACCGATATCACAATAACAAGGTATACTATATTGATAGCCAAAATAAACTGTTAATGGTAAAGAAGGAAAATAAAAGGCAAACGTATAGGAAAATAAATGAGAATAAGATTGTAATACCGCACTCGCTAAAGGGAAAGATAATAGAGATAGCACATTTCCCTCATTTCGGAGTAAAAAAGACATACCAATTACTTTCAAGAAAATATTTTTGGATAGGGGCTTTCCAAGACGTGGAAAATTTTTGTAAGTCTTGTAATCAATGCTTATTAGTAAAACACAAAAATATACCACCAGCCAGACTTCAGGCTATGCCAGAAATATTAAAACCAGGAATATATTTACAACTGGATTGCGTAGGAAAACTACCGCGCAGTAATGGAGGAAATAATTTTGTAATTACAATTGTAGACATGTTTTCACGATACTTTGAGGCCTATGCAGTCAGAGACATTACTGCTAAAACAATAGTGAATAAGCTAACAAACTTCGTGACAACTTATGGAGTTCCAATTATTATTCAAAGCGATAATGCTCAAATTTTTAAAAGTAAAGAATACATAGATTTTACAAATGCATTAAATATTGAAAGGCGATACAGTTCGGTTTATTTCCCAAGTTCTTTAGGTCGTTGTGAAAGAATACACAGAGACATGAAACAATGTATAATGTGTTTGTCAAAGACTACGTTTGAATGGGATGAATCTTTAAAATGGTTTAAGTTTTATGTGAATAACACTATTAACAGTAATACAGGATTTGAGCCTTCATTCCTGTTCTATCTTAGAGATTTATCATTGCCATTTGAAAATATTAAACAAACAAACATACCAAGTAAGGAAGAAATAGATATAATGTATAGTGATGTAAATAATTATAAAAATTATGTGGCACAGCATTTAAAAAATATAGATAAAGTCGTGAAAGACGCATCGGAACAACAAAAGCTGATAAATGACAAACAAATAAAGAAATATAAAATAGTGAGAAAAAACAATATATTTATAGGAGCGACAGTGTACCTAAAAAAGTTCCTAAAACCAAGGGTATTAGAGGATCGATATGATGGACCATTTAGAATTACGAAATTAGTCCGAAATAATAATGTTATAATATGTCTTAAAAGTGATGAAAATAAAACTTATAAAGTGCACATAAATAAACTATACATGGCAGCGGAGCGAAAACAATATTTGAAAGATAGTGACGAAAGCGAATCAAACCACACACACACACAGGACAAAGAAAAAAATCAAAATGAGAAAGTGATTAGAAATAATGATCAAAGTCAAATTAAGGAAGGGAAGGTCACTAAAGAAAAGCAATTAAACTGTGAAAATAATAGAAATGATGATGAGGTTTGTTATAATGCCAGAGGGTATAATTTTCGCCCTCGAATTGTTGTAAATAGTAATTTCATAAAACAAAGAATATGAAAAATATGTAAAAAGTTTGTAATTAATGTCATAAATAGAAAGTGATAATTGAGTGTATATGTATATGTTTTAAATTGTGGATATAAGTATATTTCAAAAAGTATGTTATGTATTTCTGACATTACATATATGGCAAGTTCAAAAAAAAAAAAAAAAAAAAAAAAAAAATTGAAATAACAAAGTAATTTATAAATAATATGGTGGTATGGAATTCAACCATAACCAAGAATCGGAAGTTGATAGTTGCACTACTACAATATGTTACAAAATGAAATGATAACAAGAAAATGTATAATAATAATAAAGTAATGAATGCTGTTATGTAATGATATGTCGTATGTAAATAATTATGTAAAAGGAGAAATGAAAATTATGCATTGCAAATAATATATATCAAAATTTACAATTTAATAATAATGTGAGTGTTGGTAATCCTCATGTAATTTATGGTACATTATGTCAATTATGAATAATGGACTAACTTGACAGGGAACTATCAAGAAACTACAAAGAACTATCAAAGCTATGAGTTGTACGAGGCTAAAAAGTGGAACTCAGCCTTTCTCACGATGGATGAACTTATGTGTTTGCGAGGAACCATTGTGAACTTAATTTCTTACCACTGGGGTGAAACTGTGGGAGAGTATCTTTTGGACTTTTTTTTCGCGGGGGGGTGAGAATGTAATGCCAGAAATGTAAAGTAATAAATATTTGGAAGGATTAAAGAATAATGGAACCAGGAATGCGGGCGGATTATCCCCACGCTAAGCAGATGGGCGATAATATACAGGTGGCCCCATATCTTACATACCACGCCCATGTTTACATACCACGCTAAGCCGTTTGGCGGCAACCGAGACGGCGACGCCATGTCTACGGATTAGCCCTCAGCTCTACGTTTCAGCACGTGGACCGCTGACCGAAAAAGGGATATAAGTGAGAGTTGCTCGAAGTGGGGGTCAGAATTGGTCAAGGCAGGCTGTTGGAGTTAGACTAGTCAAGAAGAAGCGACGGTAGCAGAGTTAAGAGTTGTGTGTGCGTCTCTGATATAGGAATTCGAAGGAGAGCTCATGTTCATCTGGTATTGCAAGTGTAAAGTGTGACAAAGCATCGGTGTTACCCAAGTTATATGAAAGAAGATCAGGTACCGTACAATTAAACTATATGAGGATAACCTATTTGTCTAAATTTGTGTTTTTAAGGAAAAGCTAATTAATGCATCCCACCACGTGCTCCAACCAAATATCAATTCATCTGGCATTACACCCCCCGAACTATCATTGAGATGTATTCCACTATTGTGATATTTATTTAATTTGTAAAACTAAAGAGTGTAAATTGAGTATGTGATAAATAAATGTTTGTTCCTTTACTATTAACCTTAATTTTTTTAGTTTGTTAACTTAGTATCCCGTTAAACACAGAAATAGGTGGGTTTTGCGGCCACCAACGCAATGTACACAGCAGTAAGTTTTAGAACAGATTACATGTATAATTAATATACTAATAAATAATTAATTTAATGTAAAATGCATTTTTTGACAATTAATTTTAATCAACAAAATTAATAAATCGGCACACTATTCACGAAATGAAGGGCTATTTTGCAAAAGTTGTGCAAAAAATTGCGTTTATACACAATCATCGCCATATTGTATTTAATTGTTAAAATATTTTACACTTATGCCATCTCCGTGGCCAACGGCCCTACCGTGCTGAAAACACCGGTTCTCGATAGATCACCAAAGTCAAGCAGCATCGGGCGCAGTTAGTACTTGGGTGGGTGACCACCTGGGAACACTGTGTGCTGTTGGCACATTTCGAGCGTGGTAGCCCGGTGGTTTGCGCACTGCCACAACTGCCGCCGTGTTCATGCAGAGTACGATCATGTTAAACATGTGGGTCTGTAAGTCCTTCCGAGAGGTTGGGTGGTAAGGGAAGGGGAGTACGGTCCCTGTGGATGCCTCCCCCACTGGGTTCCGGTCTAAATTGGGGGGCACTTCCCGGCCATCCAAACGGTTACCTTACACCTTTCTGGTAGGTCGGACAGTCAGGGTCTCAACAACAACACTTATGCCATCTCCGGCCACTCAAACAGCTGCTACAAACCCTTTGGGTCAGTCGAGTGATCTGGGTTTGCAACACTTATGCATGCAATCTGTTTGCATCAATTAAAATTCTGATAATTTTTGTGCATATTGTATACAAAGAAACTTTTTCAAACATTATTATTAATAAAAAGAAGGCCTATTTTACAACAATATCATGAAAAACTATATTTGTACATGATCCTCTGTACATTTCGTTGAAAATATGTATTTTTAAAAAAAATTCTTAGTTTGTCTTGTCAAGTTAAAGAAGAGTGACAATTGTCCGTTTTTAAAGTTTGTAGTACTTGTATACATTAAAAACTAAAAATGCTAGCTATAAACAATAAGCAAGAATTTGTAGCTCTTCGAAAATCCTACAAGTATATATAATTGGATTTTGAATCATTCTCTTAGTTTTCAAAATATAGTGGTTATAATTTTGATATTTTAGCATTTTATCCTAGGTTTTCCAATGATTGGGAAAGCTGTAATATTTAAAATGTCGCAATTGTTGCAGCTCAATCTGTTTACTTAGCTCCATGATGAAATGTTGGTGCACAAGCATGAGATATTTTATTTTGTTTAAAAAAAGGTTAGGAAGTTAAGTGAACTTGGGAGGGTCTTAAAGATGTTTAATAATTTTTTTATTATTATTATTGCCCAGGCCTTCCAGCTCACCCAAAGAGTTACAACGGCTGACCGGGAAGAACATAGTATGTACTTATGAACCGCCCAGAGCTACCCCTACAAACACTTATCATGCCCTCCCCCCCTCTCCATATTTGATTTTTTTTTCTGTGAATTTTTCATGCCTTTTCTAACTTTAAAAAAAAAATATTGACAGTCCTGGCCACCTCTGGTGCCCTGGCTTCCCACTCTAGTAGTGTTCGTCCCCCCTTATGGGCAACTTGCATCCTTGAATTCAAAATCTCATCAGATATATTGTATAAGTTTAATTTGTTAGAAAAATAATTGGATATTTTGAGGTAAACTCTATGGTTGGAATTTCCAGATGAAATCGAGATACATATTTTCTAAATTGTGGAATTTTAAACATTTAAATTATTCTTTTTAATGGGTTATTTTATTAAATAGGTATAATGAAGTTCCATGAAAGTAATATCAGTGATGTAGAAAATGAGGCCAATGAAGAGACCAATGCAGCTGTTCCATCTGCCAGTTCACTTTTAGAACAGTATATTGCCCATGTACGGGAAGCTCTTGGAGTTGATATCCCGGCTTCTCAAAATAATGGTACTCTGAGTGAGACTGAGAGTGAAGCAGGTGATTTGTGGAATCATCAATTGGAGGAACTAGGTGATCGCTTAAATCAAGTAAGTTTTCAAAATGGTCTATTATTCAACATGCATATAATCAATATGCATATAATCAGGAGTCTTTCCAAATTAAAGAGATTACTTCATTTTGTAACCATATCATAGTAGAATCAAATGCTAAAAGCAATCCTGAAATTTCCTGTTCTTAAAACTTTTGACATACCACCAATTTTCTGAAACGTCGTAAAAAGATATTTGTAAAATGTACCATTAATAAATTGATAATGATGCCCAAGTTTAAATTTATTTGATACAATGAAATCATTGACATATATATTTATATTATAGTTTGTTTACTGTGATTAGCCCAAACTGTGAGCTGTCTCAAATTTGGTATTTTAATTATTCTGCAAAAGGAAACTAAATCTTATGTTTGCACTATTATAATACATAATTGAATATAGTAAACTGCACTATATGTTGTAAAGCAGTTTATTGTATCATTATTGTCTTTTAAAAATCACAGCCTTGAAATTAATATATTTTTCCTAATTAATCTGCAAAAATGAATGTGTGTGTGTTATATGGAATACTTGACCCAAGACACTTTTCTCAGATTTAGGAAAGTTTTGTGAATTGGAAGTTGCACCACTACTTGCTTTCAATCAACTAATTACATGATGACAATAATCACTATTCTCTTTGCATTAGTTTTTAGTCAATAATACAAAGTATGTTTTCATGCTTGAAAAGTTTTTTTTTTTTCTTGTACTGTGAGCTTTGATTTTATTAATTTATTTCCTTAAAAATAAGACTTTTTTAATTGCTTTTTGTTTTTAATTATATATTTAGCTACAGTAACATGTATAATTGTATTGAACTTAGTTGCAAATATATCAGGAATACGTGACCCAAATATAGAAATGTCCTTACCAGGCTTTATTGTGTTTTTTTGTTTTGTTTTCCATTGGATGCTACAAAAATATAAAAAATCTGATGTGAGCAGCAGATGACTTTCCTTGCAGATTCAAATTCATTTTCTTTTTATTTCATTAGTAATTCGTTAAATTGAGTTTAATTGCACTAAATAACTCACATAATTAATTGAAATTACACCATATTTACACTTTTAATTCAGCTTTCATTTCCATTTGGTAACTGAACTTATTCTCAGAATCGACATAGCAAAAATGCGAAAAAACTAAAATGTCTTGAGAACGAACGGCTAGTCCTAGAGTAATGGAGTTGATCTTATTCTTTTCATCATCAAAAATTACATGTAAAACAGCAATTAATTGGAGCATTTGAGCATACATAGTCTTTTATTTTAGATTTGGATAATTTTTGTGGGCCATTTCACAAAAAAAGCAGGTTCTTTTTTTTTCTGAATCATACCAAAATCTAATCAGCACCAGAGTAACCCACAAGTGACTTATCTACCAAATTTTGTGAAATTTGATCAATTAGTTTATCAGTTAGAATAGATAGACAATTTTTGCATGCCATTTCGCAAAAAATCATATGTTCTTTTACCTCGAATTGCACCAAAATCTAATCAGCATCAAGGTCACCCACAAGTAAATTGCCTATAAAATTTTATGAAATTTGGTCAATTAGTTTTTGAGTTAGAATGGATACATACATTACACAGATAGTCACACACACAGACATCATGCTAAAAATAGTTTCTTCATGTTCTACAAGTCCCAAAACATATAGATCCATCGAAAACTCGACTTGCAATTTTCATCATGATGATTCCAATACTTTTCCTATACATTACCATGTATTGCAGGGAAAGTGAAAAACAGTGCAACCATATACAGAAAGTATACATTCCAACTCTGACTTCAACATAGAGACCTTCGACAATCCAGAACCTAAGTTACCAAATGTGGAAAAATATCTGATATCTCATAAGTGACATATTGTGAAATATTGTTGGAAGCAAAATATTTAATCATTTGTTGGGAAGGACATTAAAAGTTCTTCTGAGGGGCTTACTGTTCAGTTTCGAGAGTATTAGATAAGACACAATTTAAATGGCCTGAAGTAAATAATATAGGGTGTTTACAAAAGAATACCCCAACTTTGAAGAGCTATATCTCCTTAACGTTCTTTATTTTGCGAGAGATGGCATTACGGGCCTTACGAGCACCCGGCAATACGCTCCACCCATCCTAACTATGCGAGTTCATTTAGTCAGTTCGCCCCGAGATGATAACCACACAACAAAAAGCGTTCTATGTTATTGAATTTGCTGTAAGTGAATCGGTTATGACTGTTCAACGAGCATTTTCATTAGTTTTCTGAAAAGGGGTGCATTTGCAAAGGTAAAGGTTTTGGTCTGCCATGTGTGCCTGAAGAGAATGTGAAATGTATTCGACAAACATTCACTAACAGTCCGAAAAATCAACTCGCCAAGGCAGCTGAAACTACAAATGCCTCACACAACGGTTTGGAAAGTGTTGAAAATGCGATTGATTTTTAAACCATTTTTTGGTGAAAACATAAAATTTTGTTTAAAGTAAAACATGCTTATAATCAGTGGCATACCCAAGGGGAGTTAAGGGGCTACAGCCCCTCCCAAAATGGAGAAGTTAGCATTGAAAAAGTAAAAGGTCCTCCCCCCCCCCCTTCAAACTGAAATCCTGCATACACTGTTTATAATTGATCAATAAATATATATTTTAAATGCGTATACATCACAATATGTGAATTGAATACTCACATATATCCATGAAGTTTCTTTATTCTTGGTAAGAGAAACCATCTACGGTTTTATTCTTCTCAACTGTAGCATAAAAGTTTCTATAATTTTATTAATGTCAATTGATTTCCTGTGTATTGACATCAGTGTTAGCCAGTTAAGTCTTTCCTGTTCTATGTCGTTTCTAAGATAGGTCTTCACGCGATTCAATATGGGAAAAGACCGCTCTGCAGTAGCTGTATTCACCAGAAGAATTGCCAAGATTCTCAGTAATAGATGAATATTCGGGAAGAGGTCTTTGCTACATTGAATAATGGCATATACAGTATTCTGGGACCTCCTGTTCTGGGGAATGTTTTGCCATTTCAGTGACCACAACTCAAATTCAGATGTTAACATATTTAAATTTGTTTGTTTCAAATCATCAATATAAAAATTGAATAAATCCTTAATTTCTGTAGCATATTTATTGAGAGAATATATAGGAATTAGACAGTTCAATCCCCGCAATAAATTTTTGTGGGTTGCAAACCTATCTTCCATTGATCTCTTGATTTTCTCCAAATATGGAATGAACACACTTCTTCTATAGTACTCTTCTGGGTTATGTGCTAGGTGATTTTCTCTGTTTCTCGGTTCCAGTTCTTCTGGGTATTGAAGTTGAAGGTATCTCTCCACAGTCCTTTGCACTATTGACGGTATTGTTGAAAATTGTATAAAATTCAGCATCAGCATTTTTTCTCATACTGCTTAATTTAGACACAATTAAATCGATATGTTCAATGGCTAAGTTTAAGTCAATGTTTACAGTTTGTAAATATTCCGATAGATGATGCGTAATTCTTAAAAGTTTCTTACAAACTGGTATATTTATCAAAAAACTCAAAAGTACACAGTCTATGATGTAGGGTAGTAATGGCATCTTTCTCATCACATCCACTTTCAATCATCTGTTCAAAAGTTTCAACTATCTGTGGAATTGCTTCAAAGAAAAGAGTTACAGCCTCATGCCTTTCAACTTTCAACCCATCTTGTTTCACAATATTTTAACAAGCAAGTGAAAGAATGGGATGATTGTTGTAAGATTTCTTTTAGTGTTGCTGTTCTTTTAGGAGAAGCTCTAAAAAAACAGATTTCATTGAGGATCTCAAAAGCATTTCTTATTCCCTGTACTTTTGACACATCACTTAAACATAAATTGAGACAGTGAGACGAATAATGTGTGTAAACAGCAGTGGGGAATTCTTTTATAATCGCTTGCATTCCTCTGAATGACCCACTCATGGTGGCAGCACCATCATAACCCTGTCCTCTCATTTTCTTAAGAACAAGCCCTAATTCATGAAGTCTTCTGTAATTTTCATGGTTTTGTGGTGGTTAACTATCGCCATTTATGCCACCTGCACCAAAACGAACTAGAAGCGGCTTTTCTCTGTGTATCTGATAACTGAGGAAACCGCATACCATTTCCTGTTTTGGAACGCCTGACTTCCAAATATTCCCGATGGGGATTTACACATAACTTTAACGCCGGTGACAGTATGTTGGCATGTGAAAGCCATAATTTTCGTCACCGGCATGTGTGAAAAACAATACGATGGTGCACACCGAAAACACGTGGTGTGCATGGGGGGGGCACCCCCATTAATGAGCCCCAGACCAACGACGACCAATAAAATGGTCGGTTAATCTTTCTGGGGCATTTACAAAATTCAGTTTAGAAAAGAACTTTCATCTTTTCGGACAGAGACTCGCTCCTAAAATCTCGACTTGATCGGTCGACTCTCTGTCGACTTGCTTTCGAACTTTGGAACTATGCAGTCGAAACCTCCTTTCGACACTAATAAAGTCTTGCACCCTCATTACCATATCTTTATTGTATCGTGTAGCACAGTGCTTATTGAATATCTGTATTGTATCCTTCCATTTTGAGAATGGCATAAAAACTAAGCTGTGCTGTTTTATATGTGATCCCTTTCCTGAACCAGACTTATTTGCAAATAAGATGCAAGTTTTACAAAATACACCTTTAGCAAAGTCAGAATATGCTAGCCATGGAAAATGTTCTAGCCACTGCTGACTTGAACTGGTTGACTCGTACTAGCCACTTGAACTGGCTTGCACCTGAAACTGTCAAACTAATCAATCAGACTTAATTTTTTTTTAAGGGGGGGGGGGGGGGAAACCTCGGACCCTCCTCTTGTCGATGTCTCTGTATGTATGTGTGTATTAAATGGTAATTTTTTTTATTACTCTAAATGATGCAGCATTTCATAACTTTTATTTATACAATTTATTTTCTCTTTTAGGAAAATGATCGATCTGGATTTCTGAGGATGGTTAACCGAAATCACTTATTTAATAGCAGCAATTATAGTTTAAGCAGCCTCTTCAGTGTCGGTAGTCTTGGTGGCAGCATTGCCAGTGGTTTGACTAGCAGACCTGGCAGCATACGGTCCAGAAGATCTCAGTGGCAAGGCCCAGCTCCCTTACATGCTCTTTATGACCTCCTAATTGCTCCTATTGAAGAATATTTACCAAGAGATCCTGAAATGCAAGAACTGTTACTTGTTCTTGATGGAGATCTTTATTTAGTTCCTTTTTCCATTTTGAAAAATGGCAGTTGTGATGAATATCTGTGTGAACGATTTAGTTTAACTGTTCTTCCTTCTATTAGTGCATTAAAAGCCAGTCAGAGGTCAAAAATCGTTAGGCAGAATAATAGTAAAGACATTGCTTCAGCCTTGGTGGTCGGAAATCCAAAAATTCCAGCTATAGTTTCTGAACAATGGGGGTGGAATGATATTCCACAAGCAGAACAAGAAGCTTTATTAGTGGCTGAAATTCTCTCAACCAAAGCTGTTACGGGTGCTGATGCCACCAAGGAAAATATTCTCAGCCAACTTTCTCAGGCAGAATGTATTCACTTTGCAACCCACATTTCATGGAAGTTATCTGCTGTTGTTTTATCTCCCGGTGAATTTGTTGAATCATCAAGGCACTATGCACACAGTGGGTCTCAATGTGAAACATCTCATGAGAACAATGATTATTCTGAAGAACCTACATCTGAACTATCTTCAGATTTGCCACCACTATCAGAGTTTCTACTTACTGCTGCTGATGTGTTGAATCTCAGACTCTCAGCTCGTTTAGTTGTGATAAGTTCATGCCATACTAGAAATCACCATGGTCGTGCCAATTCTGATGGTGTTGTAGGACTTACTAGGGCTCTTTTAGCTGCTGGAGCTCAGTGTGTACTAGTGTCTTTATGGCCTGTTCCAGATGCAGCGGTAAAAATACTCTTAAGGACGTTCTATTCTGCTCTTTTACAGGTATGTTAAAATTTCTCTCTAACCACTCTGTTACAATATCATATTGTATGACACATCAAAACATATGATATTACCAATTAAAATGAGCCTAGCTTACTATGTTTTAGAACATAGTAAGATTTAAGAGAATGAATAGTATAAATTGAGATATAATTTGCAAATTTATCTTATTCAATAATTGACATAATTATTGTCTTATCTAGATGTTAAACTCTTCATATGGCAGAGTACATAAGGTTATATTAAAAATTCCTTCCTATCTGCAAAGCTGCAGTGCTTGCACTCATAAAATCTCCCAATCAATACTATTAATTACTATATGACCCCATAACTGCAATTTTTTCTGAATTTGCTAGTAGTTTTCCCAATTTTCTTGTCCAGAGTTACTTTTCTCCAGTTTTTTTTTTTTTTTTTAATATTTTAGTATTTTTTACTTAAAATTGAGACTTCAGTTAATCACAGAATGAATTGAGAATTGTAAAGAACTTGAAATTTGACTCTATTTTATTTCCATGGCTCAAGTCAAATATTTAGTTTAATTTGCATCTTTATGATGTCAGCCATAGTTTCAAAGTTTGTGCATGAATTATTGCATTATTTTGTATATTTTTTACAGGACCCAAAATAAATTGTCATTTTAGCACACTCTAGAGGCAAATTTGATGTGTTAAAAATAAGTTTTTGAATATTGATAAAGCAACTTAAAATCAATTCTTTAAATTACTTTCAGCTATTCTTTTTTAGAAAAAGAAAATTTTTGGCTATGAAATACGATTTATGACCACCCATTATTGGTAGCTGCCTATCAATTGCATTTTCTGTCAATATGCAATTTTTATTATTATTTTAATCTTTTAAGGGAGGGAAATCTTTTCAGATTTTAAAAATTAATATCTATACTTTGACGAAAATCCCTACTCCATGCCAAAAATCCTAATAATAGTTCATCGAATTCTTTCTTTTAGTATTTAAAGGTTTTTTAATGGTTTTAAAACTCATAATAATTTATGAGTTTTAAAATTTATATTTGAAAATAGTATAATCTTTGGTGTATTTCATTTTATTGTGAAAATATTTTAAATTTTGCAATTTACTTACTAAAAGAACTATGGCACTTCCCAAACTAATAATCCTAGTTCTCTTTATGCTGGAAACAAAGATTTATAAAATAAAAAAGCAAAAATTTAAATTAATTCAAAATTTCAAAAATAATAAACTTCACTTAACCACTTAAAGATCAATTAATTTTCAAAACAGCACTACTCGCCCGTGTCAGACGCAGGCATGAGCATTAAGCATTTAAGCGAAAGGCACATAACCTAATGTATCTTATAAAGGGAAAACCTATTGGATTACACTTATCTGACCTGTCCAAGGAAACAAATCTGAAAACTGCTTACAACTAAATGGCTTAATATCTTTTCATTATTAACAGTGTATCTTTAATTATTTATATTATAGTTAATCTTTAACAATAATTGATCATAAAAGTGGCATTTTTGGTTTCAATTTATGGATCAAATTTGTAAATCTGCATTATCACATTTTTGTAACATTTGAATCATTCCTAGCAGAATTTTATGTATAAACAAAACTATTCCAGCAACTTTTTCAACAGACAAGGTTTCTATACCATCTGTAAAACTTCGGAAATTGGAGAATATTTTAAATATTCCGCCTCTCTAAATCTACTGTAAATGTGATGATGCATTTTAATTTGCACATTATGCCTAAATTTTGAACATCAGCAAAAATATGTAGTAAATTTTGAACATCAGCAAAATATGTATATTCATACTGCTTTGAACAGTTCCATAACCATGATTTTATTATATCCTGTTTTGAACATTTTTAATGTGTATTTTATAATATTTTCAATTATTTGTTTTAAGTATCTGCTATGCTCTATTTTTATAGGGAAGTAAAGTGAGCATAGCTCTAGCAGAAGCCATGCGCACCATACAGACCACTAAACATTTTGCTCATCCAGCCAACTGGGCAAGTTTTGTACTTGTTGGAAGTGATGTCCACTTGAGTAATCAAGTTGCGCTTATGGGACAAGCCCTTTCTGACTTATTGAAAACTCCAGATAAATGTAGTGCTGCCATGCGTGTTGTTTTACATTTGGTAAGTAATTTTTTTTTTTAGTACAGTGAAACTTGTCTATTCCACAATTATGTACATTCAAAACCAATTATTTTACACATAATAGTTTTACATTGTATATATTTCTAGCAGACATGCTAGTCATTGTCCAGAAGTACCAGGGTTTTTTCCAAAAGTTATTTGCATGTTTGGTGACACATCAATTTTAACTTTTCGATTTTGGCTAGAAAATACACATTTTTCTCTAGGACGGCCACTCATCCTGCTGCTCATACCCTAGGGGGAGTCCGGTGGCCTGGGTCTTCCACATTTTTCTCTAGAAATGACTTAGCTGAAATTTTGACTCTTCCCCATGAAATACCTTTTCTTTTGATGCCAAACCCTTCTCAAGAAGGGTTAGCAATGGGAACGCCCAACCCCCTGGAGGCATCAATATCCAGGTAGGTGTATCAATATCCAGAAAAAGAGTGAGGGGCAAAGCTGTAGACTGAGAATCTCTTTCAACTTTTTATCTCCATTTAGTTGCATGTATGCTTTTAAAACAAAAATGTGCTTATAGAACAAAAAAAAAATATTATAAATAGTTTTAAACTACATCAATAGCTTCCTCATACCGAGTTATCACTACAACACCCCCTCACTTGCCATCTAGCATATCTGATGAAAAAATTTTTACATTGCATGACCATTAATAAAAGAAATTTGTCAGATTAGACTAATAATGTCACAAACACAGAAATTGTATCATAACTACCTTTCTCTATAATTGAAACTGTTAAGTTTTGTGATCATTGAACCATAAATAACCCCTTTTATACATAATTATGTCAAATTTTGTTCTATGCTGCCATGTTAAGAAAATATAAAATGTTGAATAAATTTCAGTTTTCACTCGAATTTCAAAAAAATGCTATCTAGTTCTAGATTTTTTGTTAACAAAGCTGAATATAAAGTTTCATGAAAATCCATTCATATTTAAGGCAGCTATCATATACACAAGAAATTGACCACAGACGAACATCACTCTAAAAATAGTGTTCAAGAGATCCTAAAATATATTGCATCAAAATCTCAAAATCGAAAAAAAAGTTCGTTAAAACAATACTTTCTCATTCTATAGTATGAAAATATAAAAATTACCATTTATTTCTGAAGTTCAAAATTCATTCCTAAAACAGAAGGCCAACAATTTTAATCTAAATAAACGAGGCAGTTGTATATATCTATATTTTATAAAATAATAGATTTAGCATTTTAAAAATTTGTAATTTAAAAGTTGATATAATTTAATTTTTGTTATATAGAAGTGATCTGTTTCTTTTTATGTAATGAATATTTCTCCACATAGGTTGAGAAATCTTTGCAAAGAATTCACAGAGGTCACAAAAATGCAATGTACACTACTCAAAAAAGCATTGAAAACAAAGTTGGGCCTGTCAATGGCTGGAAAGAACTGCTAATATCTGTCGGATTTCGCTTTGAACCAGCATCAAATGGTTTACCTGCATCAGTGTTTTTCCCTCAGTCAGATCCCGGTGAAAGATTAACACAGTGTAGTGCCAGCTTGCAAGCTTTACTAGGTATTTATATATCTAATTGTGTTCAAATGCATATTAGTTATAGCTTAAATTATGATTTTTGTGTGTACTAGTCACTGACTAATATATTGAAATTTCTTACTAACCAATCACAATCCATTACTAGCCATTTTCAGAACAATTTCTACCACATTGTTTTCTTTTAAACCAATTATATAAACTAGACAGGTTCAAAATAATTTAATGTATTTAAATAACTTTACAAATAATTTGTTCATATAACTCATTCAAAATAAAATGTGTAATATAAAAATAAAAATTATAATTTCTGCTCACTGTTCATTGCTGTAAAAATATTAAACATGATCGACTACTAAATGGAAATTTAAACTTTTGTTCTTTTCATCAAACTGCATCTACTAAAAGACATTTATGAGCCAAATGGCTATCTATAATTTAAGCTGTAATGCTAGTAATATTTGTAAGTTATATTTTAGACATGTATATATATATTTAAAAATCGAGCCATTTTATTGTATAGCTATATCTAGGGATCTTGCAAGCTGATTTTCAATTTTTTCTTTTTATTATTTGAATGAATCAGATCCCCCCCCCCCTCCCAAATGCTGTATTTTAAAAACGATGTAGTTAAAAAATTCTTCAAAATATTTTATTGTTATACAATCTAATAACAACATGGTGTCTGAGGCATAGTTTGTAGACCATTGTCATATGGAACAAATGTTTCAAGTTCAATTGTTACTAGATGCAAATTTTGTTTCGCTTTAAAGAATTATTTTGCAAAAAAATTTCACTTAGACTTTAATTTTTTTTTCTTTTACCCTTTATTTTATTTCTGGCCTAAAACTGAATCACCTCAAAAATCATTCTTATTTATGTCATCTTTTCTACTTATCTAAAGCTTGTTTTGGACATTTTCCTATTTTCACAATTTTCAAATGAAGGCTGACAGAGCATTATCATCATACATTAATTTAATTATATTTTAATTATAGAAATTGATACCACCAATATTATTTTTTAAATCAACAGTAGATTCACTGTTGTGGGGGCAGTTAATGTGTTTAAGAGGTCCATAATACTTGTATTTATTTTTTATAGATTAAAGGATTCTGCGGCTAGGACCTTGAGCAACTGTTTTATACACTTATCAATAAATCTGCCTGTTTTAAATTGGGCATTGAAAATTCTCTGCTAAGTTCGTCATTTGATGAACTTAACATAGCTTGATATGCATTATTTATATTTATCTAAATATGCATTTATATTTTTAGGTCTCTCATCTGTATCCCTTAGTGCTATCACTAAACTATTATCTAGTCCTGAATATGCTGATGATATTATACAACTTGTAAGTAGTCACTTGAGTTTAGCAGATTATTTTATTTTTATCTTTATAAAAGCTGTTATGAATAACTTAATATTTCATTCATGCAAAATTCACCAAATTCATGCACTCTAAAAACAAAAAAAGGCCAATGAAAAAAAAGAGCAGACTTTGTTTTTTGTTCTTTTACTGAATGTTTTGTATCAAAATGATCAGCACATGTGCTTGCAGGAAGTTGTTATTGAATCAAAGTTCAAGTTTTTATGTAACTAATATTAGCTGAAACTTCCTGTAAGTTCATTAATTTCTTGTGAAAAGCTGAAAGGATTTTCTGGAAAAGGAGGAAAGTTGATTTTCATTGATCTCTAAACATGGTTATGAGTTTGAGACTTTGCTCAGAAAGTATTGACTTGCTGTGCATACTAGGTTTTCATAATTTTCCTGTCATATAATAATGTATATACAGTGCAGTTCCCTTAGAAAATCTTAACTTGTTTGTTTGGACCATGCTCTAATAAATATCCTTAAAATAGCATCTGGAATTTTTTTAATAACTTGTGCAATATCCTTTATTACATTCTGATTTATTGGAAAATTGCTTTCTTCCTTTACTTCCATGTAAATTCGCAGTTGGTAAATAAGCATCAGTATACTTACAAAGCCCATTTTATCTTTTATATAGAACAAGTTCAGTTGTGGCTTAGTAGTTCAATTCGCCCTCATACAGCCTTTGATCAAATTTGGATATCATGTGTTTGATGTATCAATATTGTTACACATGAGGAAATATTTACATATGAGCAGGGCTTAAATTTTGTGATTGCTTGCTTTCTGATAGCGTTAGTTTTTTACATCAATGACTAAAATCATAAAACATTTATTTTTCCTATTTTCTAAATAAATAGAAAATTCCTGACTTAAGGATTTTGCTAATACATTTCTCAAAGTTTTTCCCCAATATATATACATATATATAACGATAATGTATATAATAACTATATAAGACCAATTAAAAACATAAACAGTGGCATATGCAACAGTGGCAAAAGATATATATATATATATATATATATATATATATATATTATATCTTGTCAGACAGGGTTAAATAAGTCAAATTAATAGTTTGTGAACCACCCTGCTGTAAACAACTGATAGCTTGTTTCTCATTCTTCTATTTCATATTAACTATGCGTAGAAGAAGGGGCCGAATAACTGTTTGTCAACAATTCTTGCTTGGTTTCCGGGAAATGCAACTTGCTTCTTAATGATTGTTTATCAAATGAATATCTGTAATAGTTTGATAAACAGTTTTAAAGAGCAAAATTTTCTATTAAAGGTGATTATTCATACTTTTCACAAAGTTAGTAACTTACTACTTATTGTCCCAAATAAGCTACATATAATTAAATTCAGACGAATGAAAAATTCCCTGGTCTTTAAAGAAATGGGATATTAAATAAAAAAAGTTACTATGTTTTAAAAGGTTTTAAAGTAGCTAGCAAGTAGATAATTTACTATTACATAGCTGCCAACTCTCCCAGTTTTTCGCTATATCTCCCGGGTAAGTCGCTCAATCTCCCGGTTTTCACTCAACGGCCCTTATTTTCCCCCTTTCTAGGCAGAAATCACTCGAATGCAAATCGTGACTTTCAGTTGTTTTCCGCGCTGTAGGAATGGATCGCGATTGACGTTTGTATTTTTGTATTTGTATCTACAGGTTACAAAAGTAAAAAAATTGGAAAAAGATCACGAATTTTCCAAAAATATTACGAAATGAGAAACGAAGTCACAAATTTTGAAATCAAAGTTTTCCCGTTTTTTCGCCTAAAAATGCATTTCTCAGCTATCATGTAATCGGCGCTCGCAAACGGCAATTATTCCCACAGCGTCACGAGAGAGATGACCAATGATTATCTAATTAATGTGGGAAAAACGCATTTGCATCGACTAAAATTTTATTAAATTATTTTGTTTTATATACAAAACTATTGCTCAAACATATTAATGAAATGAAACTATTTTTTTCAGCAGTAGTGCTAGAAACGACGTTTGTGCTCGATCCTCCTTATATTTCGTTTTATTATGAAACTATTTTTCCACTTTTGCGATCTGTCAGCATCGTCAAATTTTTTTATAATTATTTCTTATTTTATACAGAAAAACTATTGTTCAAACGTAATATTAATGCAATGAAAGGCTATTTAGTAGCAGTATCGCGAAAAACGGCATTTGTGCGCGATCCTCCATATATTTGTTTAATTATGAAAATAATTTCCACTTTTGCAATCTGTCAGCATCCTCAAATTTTTTTTATAATTATTTCATATTTTATACAGAAAAACTATTGTTCAAACGTATTATTAATGAAATGAAAGGCTATTTTGCAGCAGTATCGCAAAAAACGGCATTTGTGCACGATGCTCTTTATATTTCGTTTAATTGTGAACATAATTTCCACTTTTGCAATCTGTCTGCATCGTCTAAAATTGGGTTTATCAAAATCTCCCGGTTTTTTCATATTTTCGCACAAAAATCTCCTGGTTTTTCATACTTGGAGGTTGGCAGCCATGCTATTAACTCAATCAACTTTTCATCCCTTTATACATAGCTGCCATGTGCTCCGAGTTTCTCAATTTTTTATAACTTGCTCCGCAAATCCGATTTTTCAAAGCAAATAATTTTTTTAAATATATGTGCATATTTCCCCTAAATTCCCGTAAACGCATGGTTTTGTGAAGAGAAAGATATGGCAAAAAGATCCCATGCACTCTCTCAACACATTCGAACTTTTCGGAGACTCCCGGTTTTTCTCTATATCTCCCAGGTAAGTCGCTCAATCTCCCAGTTTTCACTCATCTGCCATTATTTTCCCCCATTTTAGGCAGAAATAACGCGAATGCAAGTCGTGCCTTTCAGGTTTTTTTTATTTGCGTGTCAATTTTCTGCTATCACGGTGTAGGAATGGATCGCAAGTAATGTTTGTAGTTTTCTATTTGTATCTACAGGTTACAAAAGTCAAAAAATCGGAAATAGATCATGGATGTTCTGAAAATGTAACGAAATGAGAAACGAAGTCACAAATTTTGAGATCGAAGTTTTCCCGTTCATTCATCTAAAAATCCATTTCCCAGCTATCTCAAATGGCGATTATTCCCACAGCATCACGAGGAAGAGAGATGACCAATGATTACCTAATTAATGTGGGAGAAACTAATTTGCATCGACTAAAATTTTATTAAATCATTTTGTTTTATATACAAAACTATTTTTCAAACATATTATTAATAAAATGAAAGTCTTGCAGCAGTTTCATTAAAAACTGCATTTGTGTGCGATCCTCCTTATATTTTGTTTTATTGTGAAATTATTTTTCCACTTTTGCAGCCTATTTGCATCGTCAAAATTTTGTATAATTATTTCGTATTTTATGCAGAAAAACTATTGTTCAAACGTATTATTAATAAAATGAAAGGCTATTTTGCAGCACTTTCGTGAAGAACAGCACTTGTATGCAATCCTCCTTATATTTCATTTTATTGTAAAACTATTTTTCGGCTTTTGCAACCTATTTGCATCGTCAAAATTTTTTATAATTCTTTTCTATTTTATGCAGCAAAAACTATTGTTCAAACATATTATTAATGAAATGAAAGGCTATTTTGCAGCACTTTTTTCAAAAAACGGCATTTGTATGCGATCCTCCTTATATTTCGTTTAATTGTGAAAATAATTTTCACTTTTGCAATCTGTCTGCATCGTCAAAATTTTTTATAATTATTTCGTATTTTATACAGAAAAACTATTGTTCAAACGCATTATTAATGAAGTGAAAGGCTGTTGTGTAGTAATATAGCGAAAAACGGCATTTGTGCACGATCCTCATTATATCTTGTTTAATTGTGAAAATAATTTCCACTTTTGCTATCTGTCTGCATAGTCTAAAATTTTTGTAATTATTTCATGTGTTATACAGAAAAACTATTTTTTAAACTTATTATTAATGAAATAAAGAACTATTTTCTGTGAGTAACAATATTAAAATAATAATTTGGGTACTTAAAGAAATACAGCCATTTCAAAAGCATAAATTAGAATTTGATGCATTTGAATTTACATTTACATATTTTTAGAATTTCAATTAAAAATTAACATTTGTTTCATCATTTAGTGTAAATGAAAATAACATAATAATGTTAGTTTAAATGATTTCTGAGAATAATTAAAAATTAAGAAAATATAGTTTCAGAATTACTAGAGCATGCTGAGAAAAGCTAAATTAGCTGCAATGAATTTTAGTACTTAATAAAAATAATTTGATAAAATTATTCCATTTCATTATTGAGTATTTGTTAAATAAGCACAATATATGCGAGTATTAGTTGCTGTACAATATAAGGCTTAATTGCATTAATGAGCCCTGTTAGTGCGGCCAAAAATCTTATTTTTTTTTCTTGCGTGAAATGTGTGCCTATTTTCCCTTCTGGTAGGTTGGCAGCTATGTCATTTTGAAATTATCTAAAGGCAATGAATTTCAATATGCTTTTTGTTCAATCTATGCAATGGACTTTTAAAATTTCACAATGGAAGAGGAGATATTATTGCCCAAGCCAAAACCAAAAGGCATGTGGACAAAAAAATTTCAATTGAAGGAAATGCAGACATCAGATACAGTTTCCTTTTTATTGGAAATGAAAGTTTCACAATGAAAAATTCACAATCTGTGTTTGATTTAAAATATGACTCCTTAAATCACAAAAATCATGATGAAATCACAATTGGTTCACAAACTGCAGAATGTGTGAAAGACTTGTCAACAAACGATATTGAGGAATTTTTCACCTATGTGAAAAAATATTTTTGTAGTTTCCCTACATGTTCAGAATTACTACAGTATGCTGAAGTTGCTGGTGTATCTAAAAAAAGCTGTGTTAAATTTTCATCACTTAAGTATTTCATTGATTCTTTCCCTTGCTTGTTAAAGAAAGAAACAGAATTTTTTTTTGATGCTGTTGACAAACTAGAATCAGAATTTTTACATTATCAATTGGCTTCTGTTCCAGAAAATGTATTGTCTGCAGAATGAGCTGATGACCAATGGGTTATGCTTTCAAAAGAAATAGGACTCTTTGGTAAACCTCTATATATTCAAGTTTGACTATGTTAGGAATCTTAACATTCCCACACAGTAATGCTTCTTGTGAGCAAATATTCAACTTTTGTGCGACGCAACAAAACAGACTTTCGAAGATCAAGGAGTATTGCAAACACTACAGGCAATTTTAGTTGCCGAAACTCATGTTATGGGAGCTTGTTATTCGCAAGTATTTGATAATGCTTTCTTAAAAAAGACTAAATCTGCAACAACAGTTGCACTTTCTAAAAAGGCAGACATGTAAATTGTGACAGCAGACAAATTTTAAAACATTTTACTATTGAGTATCATTTTTTTATCATCTTTGGTTATAATTTTTGTGTTAAATTGCACAAAATAGTTACACACCTAAATGTGTTTGAATAACTCAGAAGAAAGTGAAACATTTAGTAAATAAATTAAAATATAAAGTATTCTTGTTTTATAAATATTTACTAGTTGAATAACATATAAAAGCAACTGCTCATGCTTGATAACAATTTGCATTCTTTATCCCTTTTATAACATCAATTGTCATGTGAATGAAACGTGACATTTTAGTATGCATATCGATGTCACTTGAAGTGCTCCTATTTTCTTCTTCTCCAGGTTGGCAACTATGCTTTATATGAGTAAAAGAGAAATTGTGTTTATTTTATTCAAGCGACAATGCTTTCAAAATCTCATGAATATATTTCAAGTTATATGATCTGAAATCTATTTTCTAAACTATTTTATGAAAACTATCTTGAGTTCTAATCCTATTCCTGTAGTTTTACTTGTGTGACCCTTCCACAAGTTTATTACATATTAATTTTGTTTCTGATATTTTTGTCTCTTTTTATTTATTTAGATTCGACAAGTGATGTCTCAGTTCCTGCATAAAGATCAAGATGCCGACAACATTGAATGTTCAGTTAGTGTTAGGTTATGGAGTATACCTGGTTGCCATGAGCTGCTGGCTTCTCTTGGTATGTTTTGGAAATAGTTATATCTTTTATTTAAACTTGTATTGAAATTAAGTATTATACTACTATACCATTGTCGAAATTAATTTTCTCGCAACATTTTCCAAATATGAAATATTTTAAGTCTGGATTAAGCATATTTATATATTTTCATTTAGAATGAAATTATTTATTTTTCATTAATTGTAAAATAATTTCTACTCATAAATAGTGCTCATAAATAACAATTGAAGAGTTTCTTAGATATTTAATTTATTTTTTTTTTAATTCTACTTTCTACAGTGAAACCTGTCTATAACAATATTCTAGAGACCGTGAAAAAATACCATCATAGACAAAACAATTTATCATTATAGACAAGTTTGATATCTTATACATTAGTACTATAAGAAATCTGCCTGGACCATGGAAAATATTGTTAGATATTGGTTTATCATTATACACAATATCATAGTGTTTCCCCTAGGCATTTTCAGGAGGGCACAGTGCCCTGCCCATTTTTTTTATAGTAATAAGTGCACCGTGCCCGTTTTTTACAGTAGTAAACGCATACTGCCCATTTTTGTACAAAGATAAATGCGCCTTGTTCCTACCGTTTTCTTAAAAAAAAACTTAGGACTCCGCAAAAATTTCCGTCCTTCTGCTATTGATACATAGGAGCATGACTCATTATTTTCTGGCTCCCAGACGATCTCTTCTGAATTCTTCACACGGAAGAAACTCCCCCCCCCCCCCCCCCTTCCTTCTCCATCACATGTGTTGATAAATCCTCAACCTTCCTCCGAACACGTGTGAAGAAATCCTTGTTTTTCATATAGCTTTATGCTATTTGCATTACGCGTGCAAGTATTACCGTATATACTCGCATAAAGTCAACTTTGCGTATAAGTCTAACACCTACTTTCAGAGAAAAAAAAATCCAAAACTCATGTATAAGTCGTCATCATACGAGTATATTCTTCATAGTATATTCGAGTATATTCGTTTATCATACGAATATATTCTTCCACAGAAAGAAAATGTCCTGGCCCAACCATTCTTTTATCCGAAATAAAATAATTTCACTGCCACGCATTCTTCTAAAACCCAAACTTGAAAAAATATGCTCTTATATTCCTATGATTCACCAACGAAATCATAAAGCGGAAAACAAAACGAGAACCGAAACTCAATTATAAAACAGTAGATGCTGCGAAAAGTGCTCTGTTTGTTTATATTACAAAATCACATTTCACCGCTCTAGATGGAGAGTTAATTCATTGGATCCCCCGTATGCCAAGGTCAAGTATCTGCAAAATACATTGGAGTTGTTGTTCGCATGGACATTTAACGTCATCTAGTAGACAAAAAAAATTCAAGTAAGAACATTTCATATGAAAACGCGCATACGTGACCGTCGTCTTTTAGGGTAAATTTTTCCTCAATGCGTATGAGTGATGGCCGTCCTTGAATGCAAGTTCGCAATTGACGCGCAGGCTTGTCGACCGTCCAGAAAGGGTTAATGGATTAAAGTACAAGGCACATTGCTATTTCAAATTTGTGTTAATTATTTTAATACAGTATATCCTGCTTATAATGGGTCCACATTTAACAAGATTCCAGAATTAATGAGAAAATTATAAAGCTTTAAATGCTAATTTAAAACTAATTGCTCATTTTTAACAAGAAACTGTTCCCGGGTTTGAAAAGCATGTGAAATGGTAAAACTGATTAAAATATTGAAAATGATGATAAATTAGAGCAAAAGAAAAAAAGTCCTAACTTCTATTTAGAAATGGATTTAGAAGTAGAAAAGAGAGTATGGGTTAGGCAGAGCTTGCATTTACTCATTATTGTTGTGTCAATCAGTACTTTTTTAACTAAATTGGCTCACTATTTAAAAACTGCTAGTCAAATATGATTAAAAAATATGCCCTCTTTTTTTTTTTTTTTTTTCCCCCCCTCTTTTTCTTTCTCACAAGTTTTTGATATATATGTTTAAAAAGTGTTATAGTTATTGTACAGTAATAGTTCATCAATTCAAAAATTTGAATTTATTACACTATTGTTTTCAGTATATGTATGGTACATAGGGGCATGACATTAGGGTTTTTGTAGCGTGGATACGTCTTTAAAATCAGTGTGGATATGTCTTAAAAATTCATAATTATTTAATAAGCACTTTATACATTATAAGTGATAAACAGAAAAATATTTGTGAGAAAATCAAAATGTCGAAATATCTGAAGCAAATGTCCCACTCAAAATATTACAACCATATAGCAGAAGAAAGAACACAAAAAGAATTGAATAAGCTCAAAACGATTAATACAGAACAATGTAAGGCTTATAGACTAAAAAAGAAAGCTGAAGTGACTCAATGCATAGAGCCACAACCAAGCACTTCTACAGCTAGTGCATGTACACCAATGGATGTAGATGCTAAATATATATATATAGTATAATTGCATTCCTCTTTAATTTATCAACCTACTTCTACCTCAACCCCCTTACTGTGAAGTTGTCAAACACATCCACAACCATGTAAATAAAACCTGCAGGTGTGTCCCTGCTACAACCTAACCGATATATATATATATATATATGTGTGTGTGTGTGTGTGTGTGCCATTTTTAAATTAAAATTACAAAAAGCAGCAAAAGCAAATTTAGAAATTTTACTCATATTTTTGAGTTGCAAGAGTCTTATCTTGTAATTTTATAAGCTAAGTCTAGCAAGATTTGTAATTTTATAAGCTAAGAGCAAACAGGCTGTGGGTTAAGAGAAGTTTATTCAGAAGATGCAAGCAACAAGCACATAAATGTCTTCGGTTATGGTAGCTGAGTTGAAAATAAAGATATTACGTAGGTACAGTTCCTTATGAGTTAGGAAGTGAGTAAAAGGGAACAATGTTTTCAATGGAAGAAATCAATTCTAAGGAAAGCTATGAGAATTCCTAGAATGTAGTAATTGGACCATCAACCTGAACTTAAAAGTATTCTTTCTTAAAGGGGAAGGGGTGGTATAAATAGAACTTTCCACATTGTTTAGGGGGCAATTATATATCAATATTTACTGTATTTTTTATAGGTACTTTTTATGAGGTTACATACCTCCAGACACACCTTTGCTGGTCATTCCTCAAGTTATCTGTATAGTTGTGCAAACTGAATTTAATGAATAAATTAGTGGATCCCAGACTTCTCATTAAAACTGAGTCTTGCAGTAATTTATTTTATAAATTACTGTAATTACTGTTTAAATTTGATGTATTAATTTACTTGATCTAATTTTCTTCTGAACTACAATTTAGGATTTGATCTTATGGAAGTTGGTCGAGATGAGGTGATGCTGCGAATGGGAAAGCAAGCTAATAAGCGATCCATACAATTTGCACTCCAGGCGCTGTTGGCAGTTTTTGGTAAGAATTTAATTTGTTATATCTCAGTTTCAAGCAAAAATAATTACAGTAGACTCTTGAAAAAATATTACTTACATTTTTACAAATTCTACAACTGAAAACTGTTAAATTCAATGGAATTATTAATTTGTCAACACATGGCCCCAACGGTTAAACAGAATTTTTTTGGAATGGTGCAAAAAGAAATGCAATAATAGCATTGGAAAAGTGTATTGCAAATCTGCTGAAGATCTCCGAAAAAACAGAGATAGCAAAGAATATAGCTTTTTGCATGCAATCAAATGCATTAAGTCGGAAGAGTTCCTTTGATATATTATAAAAGAAATTGAAAATTTATCATTGAAATCAATAGCAAAACTAATGAACTTAAAAAGCAGCACTATCTGGAATTTTGCCGAAGACAACAAGAAAAACTATGGAAATTTCATTTTGGAAATGGACTTGAACCCTGTAAAGTAAAATTCTGTCAAAACTCATTTTTTCTTTAAAGATTTTTTTTGTTGTTGTTAATACTTTTTATAAAACTGTAATTTTTACTATAAACAGTTTTGAAGCCATTTTGCTGCGAAAAACAAACTAACATCTTATTTAAGGAAACTGCTTTGTGTATTACTTTTTGTATTTGAGAAGACTAAAGCAGCTATTTTCAAAGCTATAAACCCAGTGGCAGCCCTGAAATCAAATAAAAAGTATTTTCATCAGATGACTTATAAAAGGGACATTCTAAAATTCATTTGGTTTACAATTAAAAAACTAAGCTAATTATTGACATCTTTAATTTACTGTAGAAATTAAGTTTTCCATAATTTCAAATTCTATTAGCATGCTAGTTTTAATTTAATTAAAACATAATGTGACTGCAATTTTTTTATTTACTTAAAGCATGGATTGATTATGATTGATTGATGACAGATTGATTATGATGATTCTCTAAATATATTCTATAAATATATGTATCTGAAAATGTTAAGAGATTCTAGCATTTTCATTTGGGTTAATTATATTTATTTGCATCTTTCTTTTTTAAATAGATACACAAGAAGCAGCCAAAAGCTTAACATTAGAAGATTCTAGCTCATTAGAAAGTTTAGACAGTGAACCCAGTGACACTAGGACTGTATCCCCACCACCAGCTGCCACACCTACATTATCCTACCCAACTTGGAGGCCTGTTATTGGTAACCAAATTTTGGGGAGAAGTAGTACTGGTGCATTCAGTACTTATGCCCGAACACGAGGAGAACCTGATGGACGAACAGCTACTATTGGGAATGACCAGAAGGGAAGAGAAAGTGACACTTTTACTCCTAGCCCTGTTGATACGATGAAATCGTATGGAAATTCTACTACTCAGAAATCTCCACAACCAAGTCCGCAGTTAGCAATTAACCTTTCACACCAAAGTAAAATAAGATGCATGTATAATGATAGTCCAGCGAGTGACAACAATGGTGCCCGGCCAGATAGTTCATCTTCAACTAGCTCTGCTACAGATTGGGATTCTGGACAGTCAACAGTTAGAAGGCAAATAACTGCACGAGATATGGATTCATTTCCTGCTAAAGAATTCAGTGGTCTACATCCACGCACTGGGTTTAAGAAGACTGTATGCAATCCATTGAACAGCAGCCATCCGAAACATTCTTCAATCACATCACTTAATGAAGATATAGATGCTATTCAATCCAATACCAATTCTGAGTTTGATTTCTCAAGTAGCAACTCAGATATTGGAAATTTTGCAGCCCCTTTACCTAATTTTAATTTGTCTGCTAGCAGTGTCAAAAGTGATATGAAGAAAAAATCTATGTTTGCATCCGTTGTGAACAAAACTTTAAACAAAGACTTCAGTAGAAAAGGTTTCTCCAAAACAGATCCTGATCGACACTATTATAAAAGATCAAATACATTAAGCCATTTAGTAGAAACAAAAGCTCAAATTCATCAGACGGACATTGGGAATAAAACATACCCTGGAGGGGAAACTGGGATATATGCTCCTTGCCTTGAAGGTAAAACTCAGGAGAATATTGACATTCTTGAAATTCGTGTGCCACCTACAATTGGTTGTAGAGAGAAGTCTTTATATGTGCCTCAAGCTTTTCATAACAGCCTTACAGGCAAAAAGGACCATAGTAGTAAGCATATAATGAATACACAGCTAAGGCATCTTAGCCAAGAACTTCCTATTTCAGATGTGTATCATGATAGAAATTTTGGCCTTGGGTTAGCACCTTCATTGTCAAAAATTTTAGCTGCTGGCAATATTAATGCATTAACTGATGATCAACATTCAACTGATGGTTCACATCATTCCCGACCCATTACTCTAAATGGGAACCAGAAGCATCCTACAACTCGACAAAAACCTCCTTTGCCTCCAAAACATCATCCTAATATGTATAATCATTCCCATAAAGACCATAGAAACTCTTCAGAGATCATTTTGAAGGAAGATAACTTGAAAAGCAATGGTGCCATTGATGCTTCTATTAGTGCTATAAACTGTGGCATTCGAGACCAAGGTGACGGGGGGTCATATACAGACCTTAGTTGTCCCAGTCAGAAACAGGACTTGTTTCCACCATCTTTAAAAGTGTTTTCATCTTTCCTTAGTAGTCTTGAAGACAGTCAGTTATCTAAAAGTCACAAAGATAGCGGGAAGAAAGCAAAATCAGATATGTTACAAACTGACCCATCTTTCAAGAATATTAGTTCCATTGAATCTTCAGCAAAAATTGAAGAAGCCATTCTGGACTGCACAAAAAATTACTACAATAGTGGGTTTGAATCTCAAGATACTACCAGTGACTCTCACAGCTTAAAAAATGAAGGATGGACTATAGACACAAATAGGAATCTTTTCACAAGTTCTACAACATCAGATACAGAGGGCAGTGATATAGACAATTCCTCTAAAAATATTTCTACTGTTAAAAGGAACCCCAAGCATATATTACCCCCGCGTCCTAAAGTTCCTGAAAATCCTCCAAGCAAACCGTCCACTTGTTAATTATGGCCATACTTTAAATGCCAACTTGTTTTATATGTACAGTGTTTTTACTCAACCTCCTTTACAGGCTTTTTTTTTTACATCTATTTAAATATTTTGCTGTAAAGCATGTGTATTTTATACGCCATCTGAGATGCAAATATTTTCAATGTTATAAATATTTTTGTAATTTTTTATTGTTGACTGTTGCATTCATACTAAATGTGAAGACTTCCAGCTCTGTAAAGATATATTTATTAAACATGTATAATTTTGTATTATATTTTCGTATTTGATTTGTGTTTCCAACATCTGAAAACACACATATAATGAACATACTTATTAAAATTCAATGATAACAATTCCTACAAGTCTACTGAACTTATCAATTAACATCCTAATGAAAGAAATATCACATAAAAACCTATGCTGACTATCATGCTATCATTAGCAGCTAGAATTTCAAAAGTAAAGATAGTTTCATTTCTATCTAAAACTCGGAAGAAAGAAAATTTTATTATGGATAGCACCTGACTTTCCCTACAAACTAAAATTCACATTTTTTTCCCCTTTATATACCTTGAGTTTATCATAAAATAATCCATTAAATGAATCTATATATACTAATTGCCAAGTGTCCGTCTGCCTATCACGCTTTTTTTAGGCACTTCCCGAATAGATAGACTTGCAATTTGGTACAAGGCTCTGTCATTCGATAAAACCGCCTGGAAAAAATCACATTTTTCGAAAACGTCCTCTAGAGGAGGTGCTCCACACCAAAATGTTCGAAAAGTGAAATGATAGGAAAGTATGCTTTGCGATAAAATAGACTTCAAATTTGGTGTATGAGTAAACCGTGCGAAAGGAAGAAAGTGTGCAGTTTCAGATTTCCAATATTTTCTACTTAAGGGAATACCACACACCAAAATGTTCAATTTTCCGAATAAATGTGAAACGGCTCCTTTAAAATTTGATAGAGGCTTGAAATTTGGTATATAGACTAATCATTTGATGAAAACACCCAAGAGGATGCTCCAGAGAAAAACGTTCGAAAGATGGAATGACGAAAAACTATGCTTCGGAATGGGATAGAGAATTCAAATTTGGTGTATGGGTAGATAGTTCGAAAGGAAGAGTATATGCAATTTCAGTTTTCCAATATTTTCTAATTTAGGGAGTGCCGCAATCCCAACTATTCGATTTTCCGAATAAATGAGAAAAATCCTCCTTTAAATTTTATAGATGCTTGAAATTTGGTATATGGGCTAATCATTTAATGGAAACACCCAAGACGAATAGTTTCTCAAAAATGTTCGATTAAGGGGGTGGTCCAGAGAAAAACGTTCGAAATATGAAATGATATAAAACATGCTTCGGGATGAGATAGATATTTCAAATTTGGTGTACGGGTAAATAATTTGGAAAGAAGAAAGTGTACAATTTCAGTTTTCCAATATTCTCTACTTTAGGGGGTGCCACACACCAAAATGTTCGATTTTCGGAATAAAGGAGAAACGCCCCTTTTAAAACGTGATAGAGGCATGGTATTTCACATATGGGTGAATCATCCGATAGAAACCAAAGAACGGAGGTTTTCAAAACTGCTCATTTAAGGGGGTGGGTACTCCGAAAGTAACATGCATTCGAAAGGTGAAATGATGAAAAAAAAAAGCATGCTTTGTGATGAGATAGAGACTTCAAATTTAGTGTACAGGTAGATAGTTGCATTGGAAGAAAGTGTGCAATTTCAGTGTTCCAACATTTGCTATTGTAGGGAGTGCTGCACACTAAAATATTCGATTTCACGAACAAATGAAAAACGCCTCCTTTACAATGTGATAAGAGTCTTGAAATTTGGTATATGGGCTAATCATTTGATGAATACATTTTTTCAAAAATGTTCATTTGAGGGGATGCTACACAGAAAAACGTTCGAAAGGTGAAATGATAGTAAAAGCGTACTTCATGATAGGATAAAGATGTCACATTTGGTGTATGGATAGATAGTTTCAATTTTAGATTTCCAATATTTGCTACTTTAGGGGGTGCCGCAAACCAGAATGTTCAATTTTTCGAATAAGTTATACACACTTCCTTTTAAATGTGATAGAGGCTTGATATTTGGTATATGTGCCAATCATCTGATAAAAAAACCCAAGACTAATATAGTTTTTCCCAAATGTCCATTTATGGCTGTGCTTCACAGAAAGACGTTCGAATGGGGAAATGATAAAATAGCATGCTTCGGGATGAGATAGAGACTTTAATTTTGTGTATGGGTAGATAGTTCAAAAGGAAAAAGTGAGCAATTTAAGTTTTCCAATATTTTCTTCTTTAAGGGGTTCTGCAAACCAAAATATTCGATTTGCCGATTATATGTAAAATGCGAATTATTCAAAAATGTATATTATTCGGGGGGTTGCTCATTACGAGACCATTTATTTTCAACGGGTATTCGGCTAGTACTTATTTAAAATTGCATCAAATATTCAATTTTATAAATTATTTTCCATTTTAAAATAAAGTAATGTTGCGAAAATTTTAAACATTTATTCTAGTGTGTGAGTACTATTTGCTTTATTAAAAATTGCACAGAAAACAAGCAAATTGTATCCATTTTTTGCAATGCTGTACGTGATTTTTAACCTATCTCTAACAAGAAGTGTGATAGTCCCCTTTCATACTCTGCTAAAGAAGGGGGTCAGACCTCAAAAGTTGTATCATCATGTAGCACAATTGGTATTTCCTATACAAGTACATAAAAAGTATACGATACCTCTAATACTTCTTGGGTTATTTGCCTGATCCTTAACTTACATTCCTTGGCAATCTGTATTTAGCAAGCAAATTAGCAGGTTCTGAGCTGCTTGTTACAACTGAGACCTACTGTATTTCAATCAAAATGGGGTAGTGTAGTGTATTGCATCACTTTTCTTAATATTTTGTCCAGGTTAAATTAAACTGTATTAAAACCAAAACTGCTAAATAAATTCCATGAAAAATGTATTTCATATGCACATAAAAACTAAAGTATGTTGCATTGGTGTTTCAATTCTAAAAATTATATTCAATGATAAAAATGAGTTACAAATAAAGAGTAATGGCAAGATTTATTTAACCAAGATTTTGCACATTCAAAACTCGTTTTGAAAATATACATTCGGTAACATTGAGTTTAATATTGATAATTTTAAAAATATCACATTCCAGATTCCCAAATTATCAAACTGAAATATTTGTCATAAAATACAGTACTGTTAAAAGTTTCCTAGAATTTACAGTACACACCATCCTGTCCAACTTTTATAAATCAAGAAAATTTTTGTTTATAGTAGTTTTAAAGTTAATATTTTCTACCAGAACAAGATGAGTTAGGACTGCACTGCAACTTTGTGTTATAATTTTTTCCATTTATCGCAAACTGTCACAAAGTGGCTGGCAAGTGGCAACTGTGATATATTGATTAGGAATTAAAAATACAAAACTAACTTTTTTCCATATTATAGATATATGTTTCAAATTATATACGTAGACCTGTTTTATTTCTGTGCAAAATGTTGATAATCTGTGCACAAGTCATATGATTCTGATAATTACACAAATTAAGATTTTATACTGAATAATTATGAGAACTAGCCGTCACTATCAATATTTCTCCTCTTCAGTTAGGGAGAGGATTTTTAAATTTAGGTTATATGCTAGCACGTATCTATTATAGAGATGGGTAAGAGGCCCTTGAGCAAGTTATTATAGGCACAAGGACACTACAGGGGAGCAACTGGGATGCAGCAGTCTATATGCCCTGTTTCATTTCTATTGTTCCATTTCAGCATTTTTTTTTTTTCCTTGTGCAGTTAACCTTGACCTACTCATTTAACAGACTACACAGCTGAGTAGCAG
The DNA here is from genome assembly GCA_951213105.1 of Amaurobius ferox. Taxonomy (NCBI): domain Eukaryota; kingdom Metazoa; phylum Arthropoda; class Arachnida; order Araneae; family Amaurobiidae; genus Amaurobius; species Amaurobius ferox. Next base: position 95,705,615 of record OX578146.1, read on the forward strand.
CCAGGTATGCAGCCTACTCATGACATCTTGAGTTTTTTAAAAAAAATAACCATGCTGGTCACCGAAGGCAGCTAGTAAGAAATAACTATAGTAAAGGTCTATAGTGCAGTTGTCGAGGGACACACTTTACCCCACATTATATTATAGCTTAACCATAGTATATTGGGCTGCACTAATAATTTTTTCCCGCGACATACTCTTTACCGTATTATATCTAAATCCATGGTTTATCGAGTTTCTACTGTGACTAAAGAGAAAGCATATTAATTACACACAGTTATCTCATTAAAACTATATGTTTTATCAAAGTGACATTTCAATTATCCCTCATTTTTATGTTCAATTTAGTTAACGTAAAAATATTCTAAAGTCCGAGTTCAAATAGTACAAGTTGGACAGTGCTGATATAAACTAATGTTCTTCAACCTATAATAAACTATTAAAAACATTCAGTACATTTGCATAAAAAATCAAATTGCCAAAACTGTTTTTCATCACAACTCTAAAATAAATATTTCATAAAATAACAGAAATATAGATAATTCTTAAATAACATAATGAATATATCATGAAAGACCACAAAACTAAGTATTGATACAATACAACTCCAATAAATAAAATATATGCAATGTGTATTAATATTTTAAGTACATAAATACATATGAAACATTGATCCAGCCTAACCTCATTAGAACAAACATACTTAACTTAACTCCATTGAATATCCCTGATTCTGTATGTATTGCATTAATTCTTACTCTCTCTGCATATTGTATAATGTACAGTAAAAGTATTATGATTGGGTCAAAAAATTGAGACTTTGATGGATTTGCATATGTTTTGAGTATCCCTGAACTCCAATCATGCTTTTAAGATGATATTTGTATATGTGTGTGTCAGTCTTTGGATAAGATATCTCAATAACTACCTAACTAAATAAGTAAATGAAATTTAGTATACCATATCACAATCTCTGAATACTGGAATTTCCTTGATTATAAATGCGGTTGAATATTCAGATGCCCCTAAATTTCGGAATGATTTTTTAAAATTAAAAAATCAGTAGTCAATCGTTTTATATAATAAAAGAAGATTATTTGTCGAGATGGTAAACTAACAAAGTGGATTTTATTTAACGGTTTTCTAACATTGCAAATTTAAAATATAGTATTCTAATTTTTTTAATATGGTATTATATAATCATCATGAGTATTGCACTAGGAAATATAAAAGTATTGATGAAGATTCACTGAGATAGTATTTAACTTTTTTAATATATTATTTTTTATGGAGTTTGCACAGCAGTTAATTTTATCTGATTTTAAAAAGAGAGTAGGGCATGACTGTCTTGAAAAATTGAATGAATCAATTAAATAATTCTGTGCTTTAAATCCCGGGCAATGCAGAGTACGTTTTTTAGTATAAACTTCAAAAATCATTGAAAACAATAGTACTTTTTTAAAACTAGCATGAACCATTCGATAAATTTAATAAAAAATATGCAATATATAAAAAAAAATTACATAAAATTTTTAAAATATTAAGTATCATTAAGGAGTTGGCTTTCTAAATGCACTGTGTGACAAATCTATTAGTGTCATTCTCATGGCTCTGGCATGTTTCGTTCATGAGAAAAGATACATTTTGTAATAGTTTTACATTTTTGCAAATATACCAATGGATTTTATACTGTATCAAAGAGCTGTACCAAATATTTTACAGAACAGTACATAGTACGTGTCAAAATAATTACCAAAAGTGTTGCCAGATTATAACAAAATTTTAAAAAATACATGCTGGACCATTGATACATAAGATTTAAGTTTTAAGGCCTAGCCAAAACATATCTATTTATTTCAAAAACCAAACATACAAACTACAATAGCATTTGTTTTACTATTAATCTCAAACATTTAATTTTTTAAAACAAACGTAATTGCATGTCCATGAGAATTTGCTCTAATGAGGTTTCACTGAATGTATTTAGTTTTATAAATAGAAAGCATATATGCTTTATTTTATTACATATATAAATTGCTAACAATTTGCATTAGATCCCAACCTCATAAATACATAATACACATGCAAACTTGTTAGCTTATAATGCCACAAATAAAACCTGAATCTCACTGATAACAAAAACTGATACCACAAAAGCAATTATATATCATACAAAATTCAGGCACAAAAAATGTACTTTACTTTAAATAACTAAAAGTAAAAAAAAAAGTTGAAAGTTTAAATAATTCTAATACTGATTTTTTTTTTTTCCTTAAATGTAACCAATTGGTATAATGTTAGTTTATTTAGTGTATTAAAGATATGCAAGCAAGGATTATGAAGTTTTAAAGTAGTCCGGTATTATTGGTCAAGATCAAAAAATTACAAGTTCGATTATACAGAATTTTAAATGAAATTTTGCTTTGCTATCATTTTATATCTATTGAAAGGGCATCAGCTTATTTGATTTTATAGAACTTATTTTTTCTTTGGACTGCATTAAAAAATATGTACTATTACTATATTGTTATATTTCACATTGATTTCTTGATAATTTAACTTAAAATTAAAGTTATACATATATAAATAGAACACAAATGAAAATATCTCAATATTTAAAAGGCAGTTTCAAAAAACTGTCTCTTATTTCCTAGTTTTTAGGCAGTTATTTTGAAATTCTTAAGAAAAGCTTAATATTAAAATATGCTTAATATTAAAATATGGGCTCAAATGAACCCCGCCCCCTCTTTTCCAGGGCAACTGCATGCACTTTAAGAACTTTTTATTAAATCAACTACTGCAATGCTTAATGCTAAGACAGATACTTTCTTTACAGTTATGTTTGTCCAACATGTGATCACATAGCAAATGATAAAAACATACATTATGTTTGCATGGAATTAAGAATTTAAGCAGATTGGCTAAGAAATATTTATTTGACACAGAAATTTTTACTTAATTCATATTTTACATTGATTTCAACCACACTTCAATTAATGCATTCGCCTTTTATTGGCCAAATTGGGGTATAACATATAGTATTGAGAGTGGATGAATAAAAAAAAAGAAAAAATTCTTAAGTGGAGGAATTAGATTAAAATAAGAAATTTGTTTGGAAATTGAGGTATAGAATACAGTAGTGAGAATGAAGCTCAAATGCAAAGAAAAATTACATTAAAAATTCTGAAATGTTAGTTAGCTAATTAAAACATACAATCCTTTTAGCAAGATTGTTAATCATATGGTAACAGCTGAAGTCTAAACAATGAAGCCAAAACTTTTGCTTTTGAACTAATAACAGGAGGTAATATTGCAATTTGGTTTTAATTTTAACATTACTTTGAGTTAAATTATTTTAGCAAATTTGAGTCAAGTGCTAATTTCTGGGTAAATATAAGTCTATAGAGATTAGAAACTCATGTACATGCAATAAGAACCAGATTACCCGCACCTTGATCACAGCCATACCATTATTTAGGAATTATTAACAAATACTTAAGACAGAAATTATTCTGAGAGAATTGTTCATTCAGAAAATTTTGACTAGAATCTGAAAGGTTTCAGAAGAGCATATTGCAGTTCCCCAAACTATGTTCTGTGCAGAACAATGATATTCCACAAGATACAAATAGATTAAAAAAAAACTGCTGTAATAATAACACAATAAATTAAAACTTCATAAATACAGCATTTATACAAAGATAAACTGGTTTACCAGTTTTATATGCATAAAAAATGAAGAAAAAAAAACAGCCTTCTTTTTTTGGGACCACCAAGAAGCGTGACCTCACTTACTCAAGTCAGATTGACAACTGAGGATAGCACATGTGGCTGAAAGTGGAAGAAATGAAAGATGAAAACACCAGAACAGCAGGAGGGAAACTATGAATGAACAAAACCACGAAGGAAAGAAAGAATAGAAGAAATTATAGTGGTAAGAGGACAGATAGCAGAACAAGTAAAAATAACTGAATAGTAAGAAAACATACTAAAACCGTAACAAAAGAAACCTGAGATGTTTAAACTAGCTGTAAAAATAAATAGAAATTATTAGAAATGACATAAAACCAATTTGAACAAACAGAAAAAAATCAAATATAAAGGAACCAACTGGTTTTGATAGCTATATGAGCCTAACTTCGTCAAATAAAATAGCAGAGAAAATAACTAAAATTCAGAAAAAAATATACAAAGAAGGAAGATGACTAAAATGGAAAAGTTTATAAAAGAGATTTCCAAGTGGAAAGGAAGGAGAGACAAAGATTGTTAATATAGGAGTTTGATTGAAAAACAATAGTGAAGCTCTCAAGAAAGTCCAATTCAAAAGTAGAATTAAGTGAAAAATATGATCTTTGAAAAGTTATTTCTGAAAAATTGAAAATATGATTAGAGTCCCAAGAATGTTCAGCAATTGAAGACTTGGATACCTCTTGTTTGGAAACATACAAATAGATGTTTTACAATAAACTTAAAAAGAATAAAATCATTGACATTTTTTAACTATTGCTATTATATTTGACATGAGTTGGGTCACCTGGTTTTTGGATTTTATATTTTTCATTAACTCTTTCGGGACGGCAGCATTCCGAAACTACCGTGGCCCGAAGGACAGAGCTCTTCGCTTCCGAACTTTTCCCAAAGGATGGCTAATTTGTTGCGCTAAGCCTAACTCTCGAAATAAATTCACTAGAAATCACCTCTTCAATACATAAATCTACTTTTTTCCGGAATAATAGAAATACTTATTTTCTATTTGATGTATATTTTTCATACGAATCACAATGCAAAATACTCGTTAGTTACTTTTACTATAAATTCTACTATTCATCATCGAAAAATATGCTAAAAAAATTAATTTCCTTATCTAAATTAGGCGGCATAATATTGTGATTGATTCCAAGTATGCTAAAAAACTCAAAAGAATTAAAACCTTTCAAATCTCCTGTCCAAAAACATAATTCGCCAAAATAGCTACTGAAGCTGGAGGCGTTGTAATAATAGTACGCTCAGAATCTGAAGAATCATTTGCATTTTCATATTCATCTTCAGAAATACCACAGTTCCACAAATCTTTACTATCTGCATTACTTTCATTACTGCCAGGTTCGTTTATCATATGAGTATATTTTTCCACAGAAAAAAAATGTCCTGGCCCAACCATTCTCTGATCCGAAATAACCTAATAATTTCACTGCCGCACATTTCTTTAAAACCCAAACTAAAAAAAAAATACTCTCTTACATTCCTATAATTCACCAAAGAAATCATTAAGCTAAAATCAAAACGAGACCCAAAACTCAATTATAAAACTATAGATGTTGCAAGAAGTCCTCTGTTTATATTACAAAGCCATGTTTCACTGCTCCAGATAGAGAAATAATTTATTGGATCCACCCCTAACCAAGGTCAAGTATCTGCAAAATACATTGGAGTTATTCGCATAGACATTTAACACCATCTAGTAGACAAATAAATTCAAATAAAAGCGTTCCACATGAAAACACGCTCACGTGGCCGTCGTCTTTTAGGAAAAATTTTTCTGAACGCGGATGCATGACTGTCGTCCTTAAATGCAAGTTTGCAGCAGACGCGCGGGCGCATCAACCATCGCGAAAGGGTTAAATGATATAATTATTTATGCTAAATTTAACATATTTGAACACATAGCCAATTTTTCTCAACACTAACTGTATAATCTTTGATATAATATTTTAATGTAGAAAATGACATTCAGTGCAGTTGGAAATCAGTTTCCTTTGCAGATAGTTCCAATCTAATCAGAGCTTGTTTTTGACATTCAGGTTCGGAACTTTGAGTTACTACTGAACACAGATTAGTGTTCAGTAGTAGCTCAGTTTTGCATTTTTGTGCACAAATAGGGATTTAATGCTGCTTATTTCAATGGAATTTAATATTTTGTTTTTGTTTATGTATCAGTATTCCACAGCAATCAGACAATCATTCACCTCTTTTACCCGCTGGATTAAAAATTAATTTTTTGTTCAAATTTATGGTTTGTAGTGCTTGGATCCAAGTATACAATCAACCAGATATGATACTAATTATATTTTATTGAAATAGTATGCAGCTAGTTGCATTCTTGTAGGGCACAGTGAACTTCTTACTTAAATAAAAAGTACTTAAATAAAAATAGTTCATGGGCAAAAGAAGATATCTGAGATATGTGCTATAACAAAATTAGCTTTCAATTTAAAAAAAACACTATTTAGTGGTGTAGACTGTTCTTAAATATAAAACAAATTATATTGTGCCAGTATAATTTTGTATGTGCCACATATATATATATTATATTGTTCCACATGAATTTTTACAACTTTGTAAAGTTGAAAAAAATCTGAAACAGCTAGTATTAGTGTAGCCATGAGTCACAAAATTACATATTTCATGTGCAACAAGCAAAAACACTTTAGCGCTACCGTTTAGAAATGAGCAATATATGAACTTCTTCATCATGGCCATACAAACTGATACCCATTTTCAGGTAGGTCGGATGGTCTGGGTCGAAAAAAGAAAAGAAAAACTTATCAGATTTATAAATATACAATACAATTTAATTTATTTTAATAGTTACTTCCAAAAGTTATTTTTTAATTGGTGACTAATTTTAGTCTATTCCATAAACCATTTTTTCATTTCTTGCTAGATTATGAAAATTTAATACTTTATGAAAAAAAATTCCCAAAAGTTTAAAAGAAATAAAAAGTGGAATTTCATAAGATATTGGTAAATTTGGCAGAAACAACTATTTACAATTATACAAAAGCTATTTTTTCTATTATGTATAAATTTTAAAAATGGTTAATCAAGCAATTTATTAACAATTCTTTTATTTAATTACAGGGATTACAAAAAGTATCAACTGATTTGCAATTTATAACAAGCATAAACCAAGAGGTTCATAAACAGATATTACAATTTCAAATAAATAATGAAAATGCGCTCGAACACTAACTACTTTAGGCTGATGAAAATGATAAAACATATATATTAGGCTTTATACCTTATCTTTTTATAACACTTTGTAAAAAGAACTCAAACTTGGGTATTTTGATCAGACATGCTCTCATAGAACAGCATGTATGCACATGAACGTGAAACATCAGAAAACGAAACTTCTTTGACTTCTGTATCTGATATGTAGTACCACTTTGACTCATGCTGGTTGTTCATAGGCCCACGTCTGTATGTAATAAAATGTCCAGAAGATGTGTCCCCAAGATGAACTATCACAGCTTTTAGTAAATAAGTATACTTGTAGACCTTCAAGCTACTAGAAAGAAAAATTGTACTTTATATAAAACGAAACCTATATAAATGAATTTGAAAATCTGTCAGTGTGTTTGTCTCATCATGATAGAATGGCTACACCAAATTTCATGAAATTTTGTGGGTAACCTTAGTTCCACTTAAAGTTTAGTTCATGTTTCATATTTTTTGGAGCAGGGTTATCGAGATATTAATAAAAAACTAAGCTTCCATACAGAAAGTATCACAAATGATATTTTTTCCACAAATTTATTTAAAGAAAATTGCATCATGTTGCTTAGCAATGAATTAAATCCAATTTGTTTATATGGTAGATGATTTTTATTATATAATTTAATTTAAAATTTTAAAAAATAAGGAAATGTATATAAAAGTAAATTTTATTGGAATTGCAATTTTGACTGAATATCAATTATGGCCTTCGTGTTACGAGAATTATTGATATTTTCAATTACTTACATCATCTGTTTCAGTTTGGCAAAGATTTTTGAAACTCATACATTATGTTTAGCCAGGTGCTTTCGTTTTGGCATATATCGATTCAATTTCATATTTTTTGTAAATTTGTTTACAAATAGGACCCATTTCAGATCTGCCTGTGAAGATAATTTTGTATAGCAAGAACAGAGATTGTTATACTTCTTTAAAAGAATTAAATTAAATATTTTAATAGAATGCTTTGAACAGCAATGCAAATTAGAATACTACAGGAATTTGCACATAATTATGAATTTTAAGTCTTTTTATATTATATATTATGTATGAAAAACAGGTATACTGCTAATATAATATAAAATTTAAAATATCATTATGAACATTTTAATTACTTTTTATTTCTCTCCCATACAAAATACAATTGAGTCCACTTATAATAAGCTTAGTAACAAAATAATCTGCAAATGCAAAGTTTAAAGTCCCTTAATGCTTCAAAACATACAAGTGTTAATGATTAATAGTGAATTGTAAATTAAAAAACATTTTTTGGCCCTTTCATATTTATTATAAGTGGACTCAAATGTACATACAGGTTGTGAAAAAAGTCATGGACTATGCCAATAACTTCAGAAGTATTAGGATTACCCTATATTTTTTATGCAGGTATATAGGAAACCACTATGGCACTACATGATGAGATAACTTCAGAGGGACCGACCCCGTTTTTTAGGAAAGTATGGGGTATCCCCCTTTCTGTTAGAGATAGAAGGAAAAAGTTAATTACAAAGTTATTGAGCATTGCAAAATTAGTACAAAGCATTTTTGCCCCACAACAAAAGCTGCAAAATGATGATGTTAAAAGAAACAATTTTATTAATCTGTATGTAACAGTGTAAATGTAGAGAAGAGACATTGTAAAACATGTGTAGACATCTTATTACAAGTGTATAAGAACACATTGTTGCTGAAAGTGAACATTTTGTATTTTATGTATGATAAAGTCAATTTTATTTTGCCATATTGTCTAAATGTTTCATTTTTAGGGGAAAAGGAGTTAAATTGTATACACAAATTGTTTTCAGGGTTTCTTTTCATCTTTTGCTGGTGGAGGGATAACTAATACTAATTTTACAATGCTCTACAACTTTGTAATTGATTTTTTTCTCTTATCGTTAACAAGAAGCGATAGATCTCATTACACCCTAAATTTGTCTCATCATGTAAGTACCATTAGAGTTTCTTATACACCGGCATAAAAAATATATATTTACTCTAATACTTTTCAAATTATTGGCCTGGTCCATGACTTCCCTTGGCACCCTGTAAACGGGGAAAATATTGTATTGGGATAAAATTTGATAAAGTTTCACTTATGCAGTCTTCAATTAATCAGTTTACTTTAATTGAATATACACTATACTGTCAAAAGTATTCAGGCACCTACTAACATGCAAATAAAGGCACATTTGCATGATCAAATTCACATGAGTAGTGTATATTAGGGCATAACATATAAGCATAATATTATGGTAGATCTTTAGACTACCATAATATTATGCTTATATATTAGAAGCTGCTATGACATACAATGTTGAACTTAAATTTCTAGAAAGATATGGTGGTGGGGTGCTACTTGAGTATCCAGTCCATTATTGCAGCTCTTCTGAAACACCCAAAATCATCTGTGGTTGCAGTCATTAAAAGAAAGCTAATGGTTCCACTAGAGCAAACCCATGACTTGGGAGGCTGCATAAATTAAATGATCGAAAATATGCACCTTGTCTGTATAAGACTTGGCTTCCAAGGTATCCCGTGCTACAGAAACTACTATTAATACCCATACAATCCATCGGAAACTACATTACCATAGTAAGTTGGTTGCACATAATCCTCACATCACTAAACTTAATGCCTGGATATGACTACAGTGATACTTAGCTCGTTGCCAAAGGACAGATTAGTTTCCATGGTGAACGCGGCCTGGGGGTTCACTCCTAAGTCGTCGCTCAAGGACAATAGAAGACTGGCAAAAATCATGTGGAATGATAAATCATGTTTTAAAATCTTTGAATCAAATGACTGTGCTTGGGTATGTTTTTTGGTTGGATATGCTTTTCTTTTTCCCCTGGCTGTATTGTACCAAATGCCAAATCTGGAGGGGGATCTGTAATGCCGACCATGTTTTTGCTGGAAATTGAGTTCTTTGATTGTAGTGGCATCAAATATGTATTCAAAGAGCTGCATAAACATTATAAACAATTGTACACTACCTACAATGTAGCAGTTATTTTGGAACAGACCCCTGTGTCCAAGCCACATTTTGATATCTGTCCAGTCCTGGTTTGAAGAGCATAAGGTATAATAATCTGTCCAGTCCTTGTTTGAAGAGCATAAGATATAATAATCTGTCCAGTCCTTGTTTGAAGAGCATAAGGTATAATAATTTGTCCAATCCTGGTTTGAAGAGCATAAGGTATAATAATCTGTCCAGTCCAGGTTTGAAGAGCATAAGGTATAATAATCTGTCCAGTCCTAGTTTGAAGAGCATAAAGTATAATAATCTGTCCAATCCTGGTTTGAAGAACATAAGGTATAATAATCTGTCCAGTCCTGGTTTGAAGAGCATAAGGCATAATAATATGTCCAGTCCTGGTTTGAAGAGCATAAGGTACAATAATTAGATTGGCCAGATCTAAGACTTCTAGATCTGAATCTGATCTAGCACCTGTGGGACAAGCTTAAATGCCTAATCTGTCTCCGAGTGACAGTGGCTTTAATCAACAAATGGTGACACATTCCAGTATAAATATATCAGAAATTGGTGGAAAACATACTTAGAAGAGTCAAAGCAGTTATTGTAATCATTTGCGGTCCAACAATGTATTGATTTTGTAAAATAAATGCAATTTTTCCCTTTTTAATATAGGTGTCTTTATACTTTTGTCAATACAACATATAGTGTACTGCACTGGAAACTCTTACATGCAGGGCATACTTATCCAATAGGCACACTATGCATGATCCAAAGGGAACGAATTATCAGCATCTTCATTTTATTGACTGTGTTTAAAATAAAAATTATTACACCTATAGCATCAATCATAATTAATAATTAACTTGCATGTAAATTTTCACAAGAAAATGAATGAAGCTACTTTTACAATGTAGGAATACACCATTCTCAAGATATTGTATAATTTTCAAACTAATTTATAAAAAAAAAGTTATAAAATTTTAAACATATTAAATATAGGTGAAAGCATACAATGACATACAGCTAACAAGAAAGCATACAGCTTCAAAAGGTAAAAAAAAGTAGTTTTCAAAGGACTCTTTAACATTTTATGCTTTTACAAAGTCACCTAGATGGCAAAATTGTTATTATACTAAAGAAACATTTGATTACCATATTTATATATAATCTAGAATTTATGTTTATTTTTTGTCTAAACAATAAGCAGCAATTATCATCATACAAGTATACTTCATTTTATGCCACTTTAATTTATGTTGTTCAGAATAAAATTTTCATTTGAATAAAATATTCATTTACATAAAAAATGTAATTGCTTTGAAAAAAACTATAAATTACACAAACTACTGCATAGAAGAAATTAATTTGTACAAAAAATTTGTGGCTAATCCTATCTTTTCTCTGCAATTTATTGTTGCCCAATTATTAGTCATCATTATTAATTTTTATCACATTTAATTTAAGCATTAATATTCATTTAAAATTTAAACATGGTTTTCAAATGAAAACCCTACAAAAATTAAAAAGTCTCAATCACTAGAACAAAATTAAATGTCATAGCCATTTTAGAACGGTACCTACAAAATGTGCCAGACTGTCAGTTTAGCACCATCCACTGTAACATCTATAATAATAGATATATATGATCATTCCAGTCAGTAATTAATGTTGGGGTTAACGTCTTCAATAGCACTTATTCTCACAATACAAATCTTAAACAGATGGATAAACTTTTTTGATTTTATGAAAAGCATAGTCTGTTTTCTTTTTTTTTTTTCAGAAAATTCGTTGCTTCTACGCTTTCACTTTATGACCACAATCTGCTGAAATAACCCCAGTGTAAATCAAGGTATACATGAACATAATTTTAATTGAAAATGAAATATACTTTAACTTTTTTTAAATTTTTGAAGAATAATACATTTTATTCACATTGCCATATAAAAAGTAATAAATTGGCAAAGTTGTCTGCTTTGACATCCTGCTTTTTTCTTAGCTGTTCTTTTTACTTCCCCAATTTCGCATATTTCATATAATATTTTATATAAATCCTAAGTTAAAATTCCCCTTTTACTGTGACTTGAATTTTTTTCTAACCATTTATAGTTGCATATTTGACAGAAAGCAACTTAAAAGCAGTCTAAATAGTCATTACTACTTGCAAGTAAATATTTGAAGACAAAGCAAATCAACCCAAACTGTAGTAGCTGCTCATATGTAATCGAAACTAAATATTTTGACCTTTATCAGCGACACAAAAAAGCTTAAATTATTAAGCCTAAATGTAAAAAAAAAAATAATAATAGTTTATTGAGAATTCCCAGAGCTCAAATTAAAATTGACACGATCTGAAAAATAACATCTTGTATTTATTATAGTAATTTATCTAAAATATTCAGGTTGAAAAAATTTAATATAAACGAATGATTAATTTTAAAGAAAAAATTCATCAATCTAATGTTCAATTATCAAGAACCGTTATTAATTTCTTGATTACACTTGAGCACAGAAATTTTAATGTAATGAAAATTACCTGAAATAAGGAAAATATTTATCAAATTTAATTTGAAAAGAATTGGCCAAAAAGATGTAGAATTGTATAAGGAATGAACAGACAGACAGACTTTCAATTTCATATATTAAGATAGTGTGGTTTGACTTACTTTTGTTCAGATAATATAATGGCTGGATGACTTGAATTAATATTAGGCTCATTGGAAGTGTCATTGTCTTCACTTATTGGATCAACAAAGCAAGGATTAATATTCCTAGTCAGAAATAACAACAGTTTTAACTATGTGTATATTAAGATAGGATAATTAATTAAACAGAAAAAGTATTTATTTGCATTTAGTATGAAAAGTGCTTCTATGTAACATTTAAAACATGTAGATTAAAATTTCAGAAATCTATTATTATAGACAGCATATGATTTCCTCTACAGATTCAAGCTCAATTATTTCTCTTTTGTTGCTTATTTTCACTATTATTTATATATATATATATATATATATATATTTGATTGATGAATCTATTTTTTACATCTTCTTATGTAGTTATCTTATATTTGAAGTTATGGTTATATAAGTTACAACTTATCTCTAATCTATCACATTGGAAGTGGATGCATTCATTTTCTTGTGAAAAATTACTCAATTTACAATGATTTACAGCTAAGCCTATTTTTTATTTTGGTTTTCTATATTTGCAGAACATTTGAAAAAAGGATCACTTCTATTTTTCTTTATTTATAACAAAATTTAATCAGAACTAGAGTAATGCATGTCACCTAACTGTCAAATTAAAAAAAAAAAAGATGAATAGCAAAAATAATTAATTTGATAAGGTTTATTTTTAACAACTTTTCATTTAACTTCAAATGGAGTATATATAGGGAGTCTGCAATATAGGATGCTCTGGAGTCTACAATATAGCTGATGTGAATGAAACATTCATTGATATTACATAGAGAAGCAGACAATTTCATATTATTGCTCTTTTGATGAAATTTTAAGTATGGAATTAGAAAGTAATTTTACCTCCATGATTTTATGTTTTTAAGTAAAATAAATTATTGTAGTATTGTGATAATTTGAAAAATATCTCCGCTGAATGAAAGAAATGGAAAAAAGTTTATGAATGAAATATTCACTGTTTTTATATAGAGATCCAGGCGATTTATATTTCAATGACATTATTTGAATAAAGTTCATTTGTTTTCGATGAAGTTTTCAAATCTAATAAATTATTCTAGTATTGTGATAATTTTAAAAACATCACCATTGAATGTATCGCATTTTAGAAATGTTTAAATAAAATTGCATTTCAGTTGGAAAATGTTTCATAATCAATGCTTCATGCATGATTGATCTTTCTTGTTTAATATTTATTGATTATTTTTCTTCAGGCTTTTATTGAATAAAAAATGACTTCAAAATAGTGACTTCAAAATTATTTAATTATCTTATGAGCAAGATTTTGTCATAATTGCTGTAAAGTATTTTGCCCTGCAAAATATATATTATTGTATCTGAATTTAATTTAAATAAGTATATGGATTATGTTTCATTATAAGGTCATATGATAAATAATTCATGTGTATTTGGGGATATTAAAAATTCAACAGCTATACCTTCATTTTGAAATTGATTGTAAGATAAACAGAACTAAGTACTATGGAATGTTAATGTTTGAAAAGTTGACTATACTTGTTTACTGTGATCCAGAAAATAAAGTCTAACACTGCATTAAAAAGACATATGTTCCACATTGATGAAAAATTTATAAAGTGTAAATATAGAATTCCATAAAAAAGAAATTTTTAGAATAAATAAATGAAAAATGATAGATCAAAAGGTACTGCAATTTCAAAAATATGTATATTTAGCTACATATTTTAACACTATTTCTTAAAAACAAGGATATTTTCATCTTTTAATGTTTAATCGCACATATTAACATGGAATTGCCTTCAGTTTGAGACAGACCCTGAAGAACATTCCAGGGTTCATCCTAGGCATTTTTCGTGGGGCGGCCCGCCCCGCTGCCCTCAAGAATTAAAAATTCCACTCTGCCTGCCCCAGTACTACAATTTTGCGTCCTGACATCGAAAAATACCGTCCTGGAGGCCCCTTTTCAAAATGACACCTTACCATGCATTCTCAAATTATCAAAACATCGAGAAAAGTGCAAAAGTTTTTTTCCACACAAATGTCACAGCTGTATTTACAAATGAATGGGGAGTGTACCAAACTGAACACTTCCTAAGGCATCCTTCACCCTTTGTCAGCAGCCTCCTCCCCTCAGGATGAAATCGCATCCCTCTGAGATTGACCACACAATGAGGGACACCAAAGAGCGATACATGCCTTGTTATCATAAAGGGTTTTTCATTGTCCTCCTCCCCCCTCGGGTGAATATTCCATAGATATCCTATTTATTTCTCCCCAACCCAGCCATTAAAATTCCCACTCGCCCATGGCGATTCAACAACTTAAACGAGTGATTAACGAAATTGTGATCGGTCTAACTGCGATAGTCTAAAATTACTCTTTTCCTAAACAATCCTCTGGGGAGCAAGAAAAATCTGTCAAAAATCACCATAATACTGCTACAGCTGTTAATTTATTGCACTTGCAGCCGAGAATGAGTGCAATCCACATTCCTATCTCCTTCAGCCCTGTGATCAAGGATATGTTTACTTTTGAGACATGCCTGGGCGCAGCGAATTCTGTCAATTGACCCCACCAGCGCCTTACCGAAATTCAGAGTGCCCCCACTTTTAAATACTGTACTAATAGGGCTTTCATCATTTTTACACCTGCCTCAAATTTTAAACGGTTTCCGAAAGAGGATGAGCAAAAGGAATTAAAATTGCACATTAAAATAAAAATGGTGCGCGAAAAATGCCCCCTCTATTTTCGGCTTGTAAATTTTATTTATTGGTTAAATATTCATAACATATTTTGCATCATGATAAATTAAAAAAATTAATCTATGTTCAATTGTTTCAGATATAGGCTGCAGCTGGGAATACCAGGTGCTAATAAAGTGTGTCAACCTTGGGGATGTTTTTCAAAGCTAAATTGCCGATATTGTGACATTATGTATTGTTCTATTTCAACTTACATATACATGGTCCATAAACGATCATACAGTAAAAGAACTATAGCAAAAATAGAGCGTTTGAAGGCTTCTATGCTGCCTAGATATTATAGATTTCAAGAATTTTGCAATTGTTAAAGTTTCAGAGAGCAATATTTTCTCAATCAGAGAAATTTCATATTTCCTATTATAGATGATACCCTGTTTTAAGTTATTAATTTGTCATCGATGATGTAAAAAACTACAAATGTTTGTATTCTTAAACTGTTTACCAATTAGTTGTGTTTTCGGTAGTGCCAACAGTAAACAATTATTATTAATTCAAAGTTAAATCGGCTTGATTTTCAACTTATCCGCGGCCAAAATTGGTTCATGCCCCACCCCATTGAATGGAAAATTTGAGTAAAGCAATAAAACGGCCTATGTTTTTAACAATACAAACTGATATTTTTTAAATTCAGAAACGTCAAAATATTAAGTAAAATCACATTTCTTCAAAAGTATAAAAAATTTAGTTGTTATAAAATAAACATATTGAGGAAATTTTACAATAAAAATGGTTGCTAAATTTATAATGTCCGATAATATAACGGGAAAAATGACCGAAATATCGGGATCGCGATGATTTAAAAGTTAGAGAGTAAGTGATCAAAAGGTAGAAACAAGAATATAGATTACTTAAAAATCGCCGAAACTCATTGGTAAAATCTCAAAAATTAAAAAAAAAAGGAGTGGTCGGCTTTCTTAATAAAATAGGCATAAATATTAATACTAAATGCTTCATCAGCTGTGAAAAACAAAAGATCAAGATAAGAGAATTTAAAAACTTAAGAAACAGACATATTCAGAAATAATCTGTAATTTTGGCAAAAAACTAAAGCTGGAAAAATGTTGAATAAGTAAAGTGTTATGGGGAAAAATAAATTTAAAATTGCCCCCAAAAGTATTTGAATGCTTCAAGGTAAATGAATATTTTTAGATGACTTGGGAAACAATTATAAAACACTGAAAAAGACCTTTAATAAAAAAACTTTGGCAAGATTTAAAACAAGGTTAAAAAAATGAGTGACAATAAATGTTTAAAATATTCAGAAAATGTATAAATGAAAAATCAAAATTTTGAAAACTTTTAACAAAATGGAAAAGATGGGGATACTGACAGTGACTTGCAGAAAACTTAGATTTAGAAAAAGCACCCAAAATAAGCTTTGAAAATGCATTCAATATCAAAAATGAGAAGTTAGCAATAAATGTATGTTAACAATATTACTCATTAAAAAATAAAAATATATTTGTAAATTTGTGTTATCAGGAAAAGTAAGTTTTGTATTTTGCCAATCTCTTAAATTTCCCCTAACTTTTACCTCACCCCCTTCACCAAATAATAGATCTTTTCCTTATTAACAGACATAGTAGTGTCTTGCACCTAACTGATACTCGCCAGCTCAAGGTATGGAGAGAAGGATCGGTTGTTTGACTTATGTCTACCATATAATAAACCAATGGGCAATACATCTGTAAATTTTTAATTATTATATAAAATATTTAAACACAATTTTGCATAACATCAAACAAGTTGAAAAAAGAAAATCGCACATTTTTCCATTGTCAACAATTGGCCTCATCATGAACCTACCAGCCAGTGACTGACTGCTTTGAGCCCAGGCATTGTTCACAATGGGTTTTATTCCTTCCCTTTAATTAATATTCCTTATTGTTGCTGTTGTTGTCGTGTCCCTAACATTACATTTAAGGAAGAATGTGTGCACTGCTTCTGTTTAGTCTAATGACCCAGGGCACCCGAAGGTAGAAGTCTGACTTCTGCCCCAAATAAGACATTAAAACATCCATGCCCACACGCGGGACTCGAACCCGCAATCTGGCAGCCAAGCCATCACGAGGAAACGCCTGCCTCTTTGACCGCTCGGCCACCACATCGGCAATATTCCTTATTGTTTCCTATCAATAAGAAGTATATTAGCACTTGCATGACACATGAATATTTATTTAAAGCAGGGTTATTAAGCACCATTTCCACACAGATTAGGAAATAACTTATGAATAACCATCATTGTTCTTTTATGAACCCCTTATAAATACCCCCCCCCCCCCCCCATATTATAAAAATTTATGTTTCTGTATATAAAATGATGCATAAGTATTTCTATCTACTTTTCTGATCTTCAATAAGCAGCCTAAATTATGAGGATTCTAACTATTATCTTCAATTTGTGCAGTTAGAAAAATAAATTTATAAAGAATATATTTTAAAGTATGAGATATGTAATTATAAAATTTTCTGTATATTTGCAATTTTGTTTTATTAATTATTTATATGCTTTGAATTTAAGTTTTGAAATAGATAAATTATCTGTACCTTTTTTACATTTTACATGTGGGCCACATTATGCAATGCATTCTTTAGCTAAAATTTATAATTGTGCCCTTTCGTATTTAATGTGCCCCTTTCATATGCAATGTGGCCTTTTTTGAAAGTTAGCACCCTGCTCTTTTGAAATCCTAGAATGAACCCTGACATTCGATTAACTCATTTCAGGAAACTCATTGGAAAAAAAATTAAAGAAATAGTAGACATTAAAAATATACAGCACAAAATCATTCCATATTCCTCTCTTTTTAATGAAACATTATAATTTGTAAGTCTAGCCTAAATTATGTGGCAGCCACTAGTAAACTTTTATCGCCTAATAGCTACTTTGCTAAAAACAAATAAGCTGAGCCAATTAGCCTAACAATTTTAATAAGAAAGATTTTAGCTCTTAACTGAATGTAGCCAGACTTAACCTTTTAAATGATTCTTTTTTTCTTAACCATGTAATTGAACACAGTCTTATTTGTGTACATCTATGTATGAATCTTTTAAGTATCCAACATTATTTATATCTTGACTATTATTTTGAGTAGCAATTTTGACTTCAATTACTAGATCTCTTTAGCACAAAGATAGATACATTCTAGTACTCATGGCACCCAGAATTTTTTACATAGGGAGAGACACTTACGGGGAATTTTGTACTAGAAGAAGCAAAATTCCATAGATCTTCGCCCTTAAATGTGATAAAAAATTGGGGGGAAAAGGAGGGGGGCTTTACTTGAAATTTTTTCTTAAAAGAAACAAAATAGAAAATAACGATATTTCTATCAAAACCTGCATTTTATTCAATAATGATTTTTTTTTTATATGTTTCTTTTTTTCCAAAAAATTTTCAGAATTTCAAATTGAAACAAAAGAGGGTGGGAGTTTTCTTGGGGAGGACAGCTGGAAGGAATTCTATGGTAAGCATTCATATTAAATTTTATTTTTAGTATTTAGATTATTATTAGAGATGCTTATTTTACTTGTTAAATGATATTAATGGGGCTATACAGAATTTTTAGCATTTCCTTTCTTTTCCCTCTTCATTATCTAAAAATTATTACAAATTAGGGTTATGCAAATCATTTCAAAATATAATATGAGATATAAGTTTTGCTCTTAAATTTTGGAGGCATTTCATAGATAAAAATAGAATCTGTGTAACTCTGCTTTAATGTATATATTAGGGTTAGTTTATGCAGAAAAATTTACTTATTGCACTTAAAGTGGCAAAAACACTACAAAATATAGTTTAAGCTATATTTGTAAGTAGGTACTAATAAAAGCACATTATAGAATTAAGTATGTCTTCACTAGCTATAATTTATTCCAAGATATTTTGATAAAAAATTTAGAAATACAACAAAAACTTCCATAACTTGCAAAATTTCAACATTTTGTTCAACATTTTTGTTTTTTTATACACTTTTAATTCTGCAAGCTGAATATCAAGTCAAATAGTTCTGTAATTTTAAGTAACATAAAATATTCTGTAGTCAATTTTCATTGCCATAACTGAATTTTCTACGCTGACATCATTGCTATATATATTTAACTCTGATTTCTTACAAGAGCGATCCCAGTTTCCAAAGATGCAACTTTATAAAAAGGGTTTTTTTTTTTTTTTTTTAGAATGAACTTAAAATTTCATCATATCCTAGAGAAACAAAAATTATCAAATCCATTTCAATTGAAGGTAAAACCATGGATGACAATGACTCATGACTGTAAATACTTCAACAATTCCAACAGTTCAGGAAGCTTTTAATACAATAGAGACTTGCAACATTTTGCAGAATTGAAAAATATCTGAGCATCATAGTATTTTTCAAATTCTAATGTTTTCAAAAGAAGGAAAATCAAAGGTCAAAACAGTGAGCCCAAATTTTTTTTGGGGGGATGGGGGTGGGGTGGGGGGCAATTAAAGGTACTGTTTATATTCACTTTCACTAAATATTAAATATTTGCAGACTTCTGTTTTAAATAAGTTCCCAAGTTGTACATGCGAATTATAAACCATTATACTGATGTGGCCTATTTTTACAGAAATCATGGTACTTTTGAAAACCTAATATTCTTTTATTGAATACTTACTCAGTTCTGATGGAATTTCCACCTGTCAGTCTAAGTTGCATGTAGTTGGCATCTATCCCTATACTTTTCTTCATGTGACGATGAACAAAGTGATCCATAACAAGAATTTCTGGAAATGCCACATACTCATAGTTTTTCACAGAAACTCCATTTTTCAGCCACACTGTTCTTTGAATATGAATACATAGACATTTTGGGAGCTAGGAAAAGAAAATCAAAATATTAATTAATGTTCAGGAAAGATGCAACACTTTAACAAAGATCATTTTGTTGATCACATTTTTTGCAATTTGCAATAAAAAAAAAATCATTTTGGAAATCTTCTTCCTACATAAAGAAAAATGTCTGTGTGTGAGTCTGTCTGTGCAATCTATAGCGGGAAATCTAAACCTCACATGATCAACATTCACATTTTAATAACAGCTCATAATATAATACAGACTACTCCAGAAAAAAAATAATTTCATAAACCCATTTGTTGACTAATTATAAATTTTTTTAAACCAGCCATGTCTTTGATATTTTTAATAAACCTAGCAGTCAGCATACCCCTTATCCCATCGAGATAAGATAGAGAGTTGAAGGTTCTACCACTCTCAAATACAGCAAAAGGGACAGACTCATTTTATTGAGGGGAGAGTGAGTTGTTAATGTTCTCCCTTCCGGACTCTGGAGATATCATGCTTGAGACTCTTGAGGTTTTAATTTTTGCAAGATTTGGAGTATGTTGCTACCAGTATCTATATTATTTAAGTTGTGGGCACTTATTGTGTGATGGCCAATATATAAATTGGTTTAATTGTGCTGAAATTACTGGAATTAAGTTTCAAATTGTGGCATGCAATTTTCACAATTATTTATACAAATAAAATTTATTTATTTTGTTATTTTATTTAATTACCCTGCTTTAACTCTATGGTAATGCCAGGTACATTTTTTAGTTTTACATAATAAAAGAAGATGTCTGTGTGTATGTGCAGCTGTAGCAGGAAATCTGAGCATTGTATCTATATTATTTAAGTAGTGGACACTTATTTGATATTTTATTTTTGAAATATAAAAAGTATATTGCTTGCAGAAGATATGGTCAATATAAAAATTGATCTAATTGTGCTGAGACTATTTAAATACTGATTTAAATTGTGCCCATTAACATAGAAATCTGCAAGTGAATTTTTCAATTTGAACTTTTTCAATTTGAACTTTTCAATTTTTTGAATCAGCAGAGTGTTAGTAGCTAGAAAGTTAATACAGTACAATCCATCCCCCTTTAATTCATCACATCCACTAATCTGTCATCTCCTGCTGGATGAGTGAATTTAAGTTTATGCTGCTCCAATCAACCAATCAAAAGACATCATAGTGACACAAAACAAAAATAAAACTCAGATTTTTGAAGAGGTATGGATCATTTTCCATTCTACAATATATTTCAGTTGCTTCTTATTCATGATGAAGCTTGTGAAATTTAGTAATCATATTAGCACATAATGATATAAAACGCATTTGTGAAGCATCCTTTATACATCTTTTGTGAAATTTGTTTGTGTAATCATTTTATGTAACATGTGTGTAATAATATGATCTTAGCACATAATCATAATGATATAAAATTAATTTGTGAAACATCCCTTATGCATCTTTTGTGTAATCATTGTATGTAATTATGTAATAATTTGTGTGATAATAATAATTTTGTGCAACAATTCTTCAAGGAATTTTTGTGATTGATAAGTTAATTTATGTACATATTGTATATGAAAACAATTGAAAAATTTTCCATATATTGGCTACACCATCTGTTTCATTTATCCATCACCCCCTCAGTCCCCACCCCTGTTGAATTAGCTGGGTTCTACTGTATTTATATTTTGTTCCTGTTTACAATATTGCAACTTTAAATAAAGCTGATGTTATCCAGACCATCAAATTCTTTCATATCCTAAAACTACACTCACCAATCTAGAAGATATGATTTAAAAGGAAAGTAAACTAAATGCACAAGAGATTAGAAAATTCTAAACAAAATAACATCAACAAATACTGAATAAACTCTATCGCAGTTATTAAACACAATTAGTAACAAACATAATTATAGTAGGTTTTTTTAAATATTTCATAAACTATTTTCCTTACTTTTCCAAAACTTAACTGCTTGGTAAAGACAGATTTTAGGACTACACTATCATTTTCTGGTGTATCACTTGAATTCTGCTTGGTACAAAAATCACAAATAACATCCTGAACAAGCTCACATGATATATACTTCATTAACAAATCTTGCAAATGAGCCTAAAATTAAATATTAAAAGTATCATTAAATGACAATTCAATACAAAAATGTTACACAAATATTGAATTAAAGAATATTTTCTTAACATACCCAATGGGGTGAAGGAATAGCTAGGGATATACTATCAAAATTGTCATATCTAGCTGGATACTGAAAGAGAAATATATTTAAATACATTTCAAACATATAAAATGTTATATAACATACCTGATGCAAAATAAATACAGTAATCCTTAGTTATATTATATCCTTTTATTGAGCCAGGGAAAAGTTCTGTTACTTTTTGAATATGTCATTATGTACAATCAAGCTTCTTGCCTATATAGTAGAGATTGCACAAGTGGAAATTTTATACTTTTACCTAACCCAGTCCATTTTCCAATTTAAAATCAAAATTTAACTGTGTCTAAAAATATTTTGAATCTCAGCCAAGCCTGGCCTTTGAACTGTTTTTTTTTTTCACATATATATATATGTGTGAAAAAAAAAAAAAAATATATATATATATATATATATATATATGTGTGATATATATATTTATTTATATATATATATATATATATATATATATATATATATATATATATATATATACAGTGAAACCTGTCTATAACGATATTGTCTATAACGATAAACCTGTTTATAATGATATTTTCCACGGTCCTGACGGATTTCCTATAGTTTTAGTGTATATCGAACTTGTCTATAACAATAATTTGCTTTTGAGTGAACCTGTATATAACGATAATTTTGAGTATTTCAAACTTTTTTCCCTGTGTTATGTCCAAGACTTTTTGAACTTTGGACCAAGACTTTTACAATGGCAGACTTAACACAAAGGCTGAAGTTCATCCTAAAGGGGAATAGTGTTCTATGTACTGACTATGTACCAAAATTACCAAACCCTTCGGCATAAATGTTAAACAAGCATGTGACATGATCTCTGGCAGTTGGAGTTCTGTGCAGTCATCTACCATACGAAATTGTTGGCGGAAGGCAGGTTTTAATTTCAGCTAGTGCAGTGATGAAGAACAGTCTGACAGCGATAAGAATTCTCAACAAAATCTTTCTGAAGAAGAAAATTGTGTGCTGCACCTAAGTCATTCTTTGAATGCATTCAAAGTTTCCACGAATATGCACTCTTTAA
The DNA here is from genome assembly GCA_951213105.1 of Amaurobius ferox. NCBI lineage: Eukaryota > Metazoa > Arthropoda > Arachnida > Araneae > Amaurobiidae > Amaurobius > Amaurobius ferox. The sequence goes on from OX578146.1 coordinate 95,729,106, forward strand.
TAAATCCAGAAGACTATTTGAATTTGGATGTAGGTTTATTAGTGGTCAGTGGGAGCACCGATGAGGACATAATTGTAGAACTGAAAGAAAATGATGATGTTAGTGAAGTGGAAGATGAGGAGTGTGGAACGGAACCACCACCCAACACAACAGCTGAAGATGCTGTTAAAATGATCTAAACATTACAGAATTTTATTCCTACTTTACCAAATGTTCCAGATGTATATCTGAATTCGCTAGAAGCTTTAAAAAATATGTATATGACGGCTGCATTCTCTGCAAAATCCAAGCAAACGAAAATATTTGATTACTTTGCATGTTAAATTTTCCTTCGGCCTATTTAAAGATTCAAATTGTGTACGGTACGTATTTCATTTCCGTTTCGCCGTATTCTTGATTTTTGAATTAAAAATATAACTCCAATTTTATTTTTATCAATATAATTATCCATGTTTTAATTGCTTATTAGAAATGTAGTTAAACTATACGCCGTGTTACATTTTCGAACTGCAACTTGAATCTTATAATTTAGGTTTATAAGATACTACATATGTTTCATATTTTTTTCCTAATCTGTAATACATTCATTAAAAATCTACGTTCAACATAATACTGTAGTATTATTTAGTCATGCAAGTTCAACATATATTATTATAATAACATCACACCCATGTTAAATAACTTCCATTATAGAGTGTAGCAAGTTCAGCCCTGTCTATAACGATAAATTGTCTATAACGATATTTTTTTCTCGGTCCCTAGAGTATTGTTATAGTCAGGTTTGACTGTATATATACACATATATATATATGTATATATACACAGATTTCAAAGGAATTAAAGGGAAAAAGCCAACAGTTAAAATAGTAAATGGCCGGGGGAGGATTGTGACTCCCTGCTTACGGTTTAAGTCATTTTTCATTATTCGTATTTTTCATACTCATGTATGCATTGTTTTTCATATTTTTAATCTCCTTTTATACCTTATATATATATATGTGTGTGTGAAAAAAAAAAACTTCGAAAATCCGGACTTTGCCGATTCCGAATTTTCGATTTTTACGGATCATAGAATTTGAATAAAATTCAGATTTAATATTAACTAAATACACTATAAAGCACAATTTTTAGTAAAAATAATGGCAAAAGTTAAGTTAATCAATTAAAACATATTATTTAATCTAAAAAATAGGGCAAAAGAAATTTCTAAGAAAAAATATACACATTAATAATTTAGAATGTATGAACCAAACAAAATAATAAAATTACATTTTATCATTTCGTTTAAATATTTGAATTAACATTTGCTATTTCATTAATTTTGGTTTATGGGAAAGCAGTTTTCTTTATCTTGTAGATGGACATTATTTCTGCTTGGTGATAAAGCGTCTTTGTTCAAGACCTTTAATTGCATGATCAATTATTTGCATACGATTACCAATGGGTATTTTTTCTTCTCCAAATTTATCGTTGCTACTTTGATCTTTTTTATTTAATATCATATCGCGAATTTCGCCATCACTCAATTTATTTAAGATTGGTGCATCATCATCACAGTGCATAACTTCCGTTATATCGGCTATGTCGAGATTTAATGAAGTGCTGGAAGATTTAATGAAGTGCTGAGATTTAATAAGGATCGAGGATTAGCACTTTTGACAATATATTGAAATGTGTAAATGTGTTTAAACGGTTTTTGCTATTAATGAACGAAAAACAAAAAATAAGAACTTAAAAGTTTTATTTATTTTCTAGCATCTATATAATGTTATGTTTAAAAAGGCTGATGACTCTGAAAGAAGTAAAAACTTTATTAGTAATAGTCAAATATGTAAAAAATATTGCAGTAGATAAAATAAATGTCTTTCCCAAAAAAGAAAGACATCTCTCCTCTCAATGATTTTTCTAAATTAAAATGAGTCATTACTAAGTTGCAGCAACACAGGTACGTGGTGGGGCAGGGAAAGCGAAGAAAGGAATTTGCTTAATTCCTAATAGTAAATGCAGCCGACCCCTTTGAGAGGTCTGCGTGTTAATGACCTTGTTGCTCGGATCTGGGCGATGCGATATTATTTAGTTATTTATTTGCTATTTATAGTATGTAAATATGCTTTCTAAACAAAAATGGCAAGACAAAATATACAGTCGATTTCAAGCTGACACGTTTGACGAGAACAAAAAAATCGTCAGATATCGGGAGGGGGAGGAGACTCTGAAGACAAAACAGAATACATTGAAGAATGAAATTTGTGCTACGAAGTGAACAAAATAAATTTCCATAAGAGTTAATATGAATTCTCGTGATTTTTAGATTTAATTGAACAATCTGTGATAAAAAGTTATGATAACGTTTTAAAGTGTTTAATATTAAAAATTACATTGCTTCAGAAAAATGTCTTTTTCAATAATGAGAAAAGGAAATTTTGATAATAAAAATTCCATATTTAAATAACGATGTATATTTTACGCAAAATAATTCATTAGAAGTCGTGACTTGAAAAAGAGGGAGGAGAAATTAACACTAACAATGTAATTCACGCTCCAACCACAAGCCCGATCTACGGCCGTCCATCTAAACTTTCGTTTCATTACTTGGTTCAGAAAGTCGACCGGAAAATATGGTATTTGTTTATAAAATATAATTCTATATAAATAATCTTACCCTGTTGTTTTAAATCCGTGACTTCGTCACTTCAGGGGGGAGGGGGGGGGGACCCCGAAAATTTGGAAAACGTCCGGATTTTGGAAGTCTGGATTTTCGAGGTTGTACTGCGTATGTATATATATATATATATATATGAAATGAAATGAGAGACTGGTGGCTCAAAAAGAGCCCAGCACATCGACCAGAGGTCTATTGTACTACCCCAGACAGAACAAATCTCTATGAAAAGAGACCAGTAGCCGACGCAAAGATGAGCAGGCACTTGACAGGGATGTCATTCAGCTCCCAGGGTTCAATCACATGACGACCAATGTGTTCGAATCTGTGAGCAGAGAAAAACTCACATTCACAGAGAATGTGAGCAGCAGTTTCTTCACTGTATTTGCAGCCCCTGCAAAGCGAATCTTTAGTGACGCCCATAATGTTAAGGTGTCTCTTGAGGGTGCAGTGCCCAGTAAGGAGCCCAACAGCCCTCCTGATGTCAGTTCTGCTGAGCTTGAAAAGTTCCTTTTGATGTGTACTAGGGCAATTGCAGTTGAGAATTTTCGCTTGCCTTTGACCCTTAATATTACGCCAGTTCTTACATTGAAGCTTCCTGAAGATGTCATAAACAATTCTTCTGGTAAGATCATTGGGAATACCCAAGGCCGGCTCAGGGCCAACAATATATATATATATATATATTTATATATATATAATTGAAGATTTTTATGATTACTTGTAATATATATATACCCGAGAAATACCAAAGAAAATTGCTTGTAAACTGAAGGTAAAGGTAAAAAAATTGCAAATCAGAAGCCAAGTGTAGCACGATGAGCTAGGCAAGAAGTTTGGAAATTGAATAAATGGAATCTAGTGAATATAAAAGGAATAAAATGAATATGAAAAGCATTTCTGAAACCATGTACGTTATCAAGGGCCATACATGTTTCATTAATGCTGATTCTACGTTTCTGTTTACACAACTGTAAAATGTATTACAGAAATAATGTACATGGCCCGACGTAGAAGAAAAGACAAAGTGGATCAAATACACAAAAAAATCAAACATGAACATAAAATATTCTGTTACACCAGCTTGTGGCTAATTATTGAAATGAGGATGCAAAGTATTATAAAGTAATATCAAAAGAATATAATGAAAATAAAATGAAAATATATCTACCCCTAGTACTGTGGTACTTCTGGAAAAGCATGTGTATTACCAATCATCTCAGAACATGTTACAGTGAATTTTTAGTTACTGACTAAGCAATTTTCGCAAAGCAGGTTAAAGTGAATGATACGAATTGTTTAACTGTTAGAAGAAGACATGGAGATTATGAATTATTTAGAAATACTAGAGTATGATCTGTCAATATGTTGCTGTAATTGTTGCAAGTTTTTGAATTTAAATTTAAAATGTGTTTTAATAAAAGAAAAAATAAGATTGAGTGGGTAGTTATTTTTGATAACAGTGTTGATGAATTTATGAAGATGTTCTTTGTAGTAACAAAGTGTGCTTAACATTTTGATTCTTAATAACTGGTTATTAATAATATTTCTATATACAGATTTGGAAAGATTGGAAGAGAAATGTTGAAGTTTATTTACTTTGAAGTTATAAGTTTCTGTTTTGTCATAGATTTTAAATTTTATTGTATTTGCATTTTTAATTGTTAAACTAGCGTCTAGAAAATTGATCCAGTTGGATGTATATACATTTTCAATGAGTTGTAGATTAGGTGGATAGAAATCAAAATTTAATTCATTGGCCTCATTAGTAATTCCAATAATAATAAGATCATCAATATATCTGTACATTATATGACTGTTGAAAGGGCTCTGATTTTCGTAAAAATGTAGATAAAGGTTGGCCAGTATGGTGGATGATTTACCTCCCTGTGGTATTCCTTTATTTAATTTGTATATGCATTTTCCTTGAACTATATACTGTTTGAACAAAATGAATTTTAATAAAGTTTTGAATTTTGGAAATGATATGTTTTTTGCTTGAGTGAATTGTTCATATAAAAGTAGTATGACTTTATATAAATCATTAATGTCTATATTATTAAATAGGTCTTTGAAATCAAAAGTTTTTACATCATGTATGTAAGGGATTAGTTTTATTTTATTAATTAGTTCTATACTATTTATGATTATATGTGTTTCTTGTGCAGTAAAATAATCATAAATTTGATTGAATATGATTCGAAGTTGTTTGTCAGCTGCATTGGTATATGAATTAAATCCTATAGTGACTGTTCTAAATGAAATAGGTGTTTTATGGAATTTAGGTATGAGTACCAAGTAAGGAAAATTGAGATTGTATTTTTGTTTAAGAAGTTTGTAGTAAGCTATTATTTGTTTATTTATAACATTGATATGAGTGTATAAAGGAGTTAAAGAAAGAGAGGTATTGAGTTACAATTTAAGTTCGTCCAAATAAAATTTTTTGCAAATAAACGCATAATTACTGGATGCCTTGTCAACATATGTGATTACAAATTTGTCTTGTAGTGACATGATTTCTTTAACGATTTCTTGGTAATTATGCTTATATATTGGAATGGGAAAGTGTTGGATCAAATGTTTTACATGCCTAGTGATTTGTACTTTCCAGCTCTTGAAGGCTTCAAATGGGCAGTGGGATTTACCTGACATTTTAAATATATATTTGTATAGATCAATGTCAAAAGCTTGTATTATTTTCTTTTTATTATAAAGAAGAGGTATTCTGTATTTGGATCCATAGCTTAGAAATTGTTTGAGATCAGGTTCCTGTATTAAATCAAGATTTCCGGTGATTATGTGTCCATGTTGTGGGTCAATAAAGGGAAGATAGCAGGTTTCATTGCACGAACAAGATACAGAATTATTCAATTGTTTTGATAAAAGATTATAGTTATATATTTTACGTCCTAAAGGTATTGGATATTTATATGCTTTTACTATGTTAACATTTTTAATTGGAAAAAAGGATTGGAATTTTTTTTAAATTTGTGTGAAGTTGAAATAATTAAATATAGGATTTGTGTAATTAATAACACAATAAGATTGGTTGTTTTTTCTTTTTTGTGTGAATGTGTGAGGTGTACTCCTAGAAGTCTTGCTCTTGTTAGTAATAGGTCAAAAACTAGGTGTCCGAAGTGCTTTTTATTATTGAGATCTATAAGTGAAATGAAAAGTTTATTTAAATGTGGTTTTTTGATGGAGAAAACCCAGTTTCTAATATGTTTCCAATTATAGTTAGATTCAAAAAGTGTGCATTGATGATTTATTTGAGATGTGAAGTCTAAGTTGAGGGAGTGTTTGTTTTTGTGTATACCCCTCTGTGTGTGTGTAGTTTTGTGTGAATGAGTTTGCATCAAAGAATATACTGTTGGAGTTAGAATGGAAGCATTGAATAAATCATTTTTTACTATATTGTGACCATTAACTATTTGATTTAATCCAAAAGGAAATGCTGTATTGTGTTTTAAAATTAGTTTGTTTTCATAGTAAATTCTGTTTGAGGAATTAGGAATTATATCCAAAATTGAAATAATTACTGAATCAAATCCATGTTTGTAAAAGTGTTCATACTCAAATTGATTTTCTGAATTTCGATCTTTATCATAATGTTTGATGTTATTGCGATGTACATTTATTCTTAGATGTATAGGTGTACTAGTCTGTCCCACATATGCCATCTGGCATACTGAACATCGAAGCATGTATATGCATCTATAAACTTTACAAAAAATAGGTGAATTCTTATCACTGTTGATTTGAGATGGTTCCGCATTGGGGCAAGTTTTGCAGTTTTTGTTTCCACACGTTTGAAATTTAAAATCCCTTGGGCGCATTGTGTCTATCACATCTTCAGTCAGATTAGGGTAACAGGATGTCGATCTTTGGAATGCCCTATTCATACCCAAATACCGGGCACAAAAAATTTTATGTTCTATTTTGCCAGTTGCTAAATTATCATGTTGTATATTCATTTTAGTAAAAAAGTATAAGCAATATTGCTTATGAGAAATGCATGGAAAAAACAATTTGAAAGTACATATAAAAACAATATGAAAGTACATATAAAAAAAGTGAATATCTGGAGTATACCTAAAAGTAGTGTCTGGAATATGTCTTGATTATATAAATTACTAAAAAATAGACAACATGTAGCCATCTGTATATTAACTCCTTACACAGTTCTGCAGCTGCAGACGATAACTTTACGAATTTCATAATCAAGATACAAAATGATTACCAATCCATAAAAAACTTTCCTAGGGGACTGTGGAAGAGGAAAAAAATCCCTTAAACTCAATAACATCAAGAAAGGATTTCAAACTGTGCTAAAAATCAAAATGCATATTGCCTACAAATATCAGATAAAACGTGAAGAAAAGTGCACCAGATGGCAGCACTATATTATGAGTTAAGTAAATGCCTGAAGGAATAAAGTATTAATCTCAGGTCTATAATAAACAAGCCATATTAAATAAATTATGTAGATATACACATTGATCTCAGACATATATAATAAATTACAAAGTTGTGTAAAAAGAGGTACAGAATTTTATGAAATCGATAAAAATTTTCAGGGGATTAAATTTGAAGAAATACAAAATTTAAATTTTTATACGGCCTCCGTACAAAAACATTTCCAATGAGTAAAATGTGCCCCATACACTAATAAAGTGATGTACATAATTTCAGCATTTTATGGTAAAATGTTCCAGAGATATGTTTAAACAAAGTTGGTGAGGGAATAATCACAAATTAAAATGTGAATGTTTACAGCAAGAGTGCAAATGACGCAATGCAGGAATGCATCATAGGCAAATAATATCTAACTCTTATCTTTAATGGATCTTTAGTATGGATGGTAAACATTTTGAACAAGCTTTGTAATCTTTGTGTAAAATTATTATTTCTAAACAATGTAGATACTTCTGTACCAATAAATAGCAAAATTATTTATTTATGTAATCATTGTTTTCTATCATAATTTGTGTATGACCCCTCAAACGCTATCTGCCAACATGGTTTTTCCCCTCTGAGAACCCATGTTGATGTATCGAAAAGTGTTTTAAGTCAGCATTTTTGTCTTTTCCTATCTCTGGTACTTTTCAGGATAAAATGCTGAAATTTTGTACATCACCTTATTAGTGTATGGGGCACATTTTACACATTGGAAATGTTTTTGTACGGGGCCGTATAAAAATTTAAAATTTGTATTTCTTAAAATTTAATTCCCTTGAAAATTTTAATCGAATTCATAAAATTCTGTACCTTTCTTTACGCAACTTTGTAATTTATTATATATGTCTAAGATCAATATTTAAGGAATAAAAGTCGAGGTAAATGTTTTTGGGGCACCCTGTATATATATATATATATATATATATATAATAAGAATTTTAATTACTTGTATTATAAATACCAGAAATTGATCATTTATTGAAAATGGTCTGTAGAGCAAATGTGAAAATAAAATGGTCTGAAGTGAAAATTTGAAATCAAAATTGACTCTACGACAAGCTTCAGAAAATTATAAATAGAACATTATAAATAAAATAGGTACTAAATAGGTATGAAATACCCCTCTTTCACTGTTCCATATATAAGGTATATATATAAATATATATATATATGTAGTCGAACCTGCTTTAAATGGAATTTCAGGGGACCAAAAAGTTTTTTTGTCTTTTTCATTTTATGCAGGTTATTTCAGGAACAGCTAAGTTTAACGCTTACCTAGTAATGCAAATAGCCCATATGTAATTGTTTACCTATATATCAGACAATATTTTTAAAAGTGTATTTAGATACGCTTAATCAATACTATATTATACCATAATAGCTAATTTAATTATTCAAAATACGTACACGTTTGCATACTGCAATCACAGGAGTATATGACTTGTGAGTTGCTCTTTTTTGCAAGTTTGTATATTTGTGCGCTATATTTTTCATGTTCATGTTTATGTGGTATTTTTTATATTTCATCTTTATGTGGTATTTTATGTTTTCTAGTTGAATTTTATCTTTATCCTATTGGGGGGTTTTCTGTTATTCTCGTTATTCCGTTGTTGGGCACAGATTGCATAATATTTTAACCATGTGTTTTTATGCAATCATAGAAACAACGGATTTTAGTATATCTGTCTAGAATGTGCCCCTGAAGACGTTTCTGGCAGATATACTATTCTTTAATATATTTTCCCAGTCCTGGCCTCTCCATGCTCTGCTTTTCCGGCCCTTCCTCGTTGCTTTTTACTATTCACTACACGCTTTTATATTGCCCGCGGTTTGATACTGTGATTACTGATTCACACTCCTGCACTTTTGTATTTGTTATTTTAATTTATATATATATATATATATATATATATTTTCCTCTCCTCATGCACACACAAATTTTGGTAATATTTGTTTTCATAAATTACTGAACATTCCTTTTTGCTTTATTATTTTCTTTTTTAGTAAACTTCATAAACTAAGAAATGGATTTTTTGTTTCATAGTTGAAATTAATTATATGATTTACTCAATCTATAAGCTATTAATCACATTGACTACTAAAAGACAAAATTTAACAGCCAAATTCTGAAGTTATTACCAGGTGGCTAGTGGCTATTACATAATTTAAGCTATAGCTCACATGTAAATCATACAGAGGCTCTCCACAAAATATGATGCAATGTTCAAGAAAGCCCAGCTTTCAACGGCAATACAATACAAGACATTATTTCATTGTGTCACAAAATATGGCATAATGTCTGAAAGCCCTGCTTTCAGACTTTGCACCAAGTCCGATGACATTACGCAATGGCACTGCTCAAATATGCAGCCTAATATTCCTGTTAGGGATATTTCAATAAGTTTGTATATTTATTTTGGCTAAAGAATTACATGCATAATATACAAACCTTAGAATGGCATATGTTGCACTTGAGTTCACTCACTAACAGGCCGCAAACTGGAGAAGCAAGTCTTGAGTGATCAGTTTTTGTAGAAGAAATGAAAGCTTTGGATGGAACCTGAGTATTACTGTCACCACTACTGCCATCCTAAAAGTAGAAATATTAATAAATTGAAATTTTCGAACATTACAATTCAAATTAAAAAAATAAATAAATAAATAAAAAATAAACTTACAAAACTTTCTTGAAGAAAGCATACATATATATCTTCAAGAAAGTTTTATAATTTTTTTATTATTATTTTTTTTTTTTCTAGCAGCAGTTTTATTTATTGCAAATACAGATACATCAACATTGTTCTAAAACAGTGGTTTATAACCTTGAGCCTTGTGAAACTCTTTCAATAAAAATTTACTACAAATCCCTTGGTTTACACTTCTGTTTTATACCTGCCAATTTGGGTTCCAGTACAATTTCGGATAAACTATTTATAAAATGCCAAAATATTTTTTTCTGCATGTGTGTGTGTGACTGTGTGCATGAAGAATTTATTTGCTTGTAATCTGGGAAGTAAATTTGAAATCATTAATTTTTCCATTTGAACGCAAAATATTTTATACCATAAAATAATATGGATCTGTAATGTGATAATCCAAAGCAAATCATGCAGATCATTTGATCATGTCCCCAACTTCTACAAGGTTTGGTTAATAATATAAGTTTAAAGAGACTGGTATCTAAAATGATTATTTTCAACTCTGACACACACCCTCAGGACCTTTCCGGCCACTCAAACGGCTATGGTAAACCCTAGGGTCAGTCGAGTGGTCTGGGTCTTCAACACACCCTCGGGAGACTCATGCATGCCCCTGCTGAGAGGATTCTACCACAGGGCAGCAAACAAGTACAAAATTACAGTAAACATAAGTCATTTTATATAGATATTCCATATAAAAATTACTTGCCTCCAAGTCTTAGCATAATCACAAAATATAGGCTTTTTAAAATCATAAATCATTAATAGTTGAAAAGAAATTATTCCAATTTTAAAACATAAAGTAATATAATATTTTGATGCAAAATTAAATCAAATCACCAATTTCATTCTTTTGAAAATAATAAAATCTGTGATTTCATTTGAGTTTTTTATCCATAACATAATTCTATTGTAACTAGCCGAATATCTGTTGAAAATCAAAGGTTTTGCAATAAGCAATCCCTAAATAATGTAAATTTTTGAATAATTCACATTTTACATTTATTAGGCAAATTGGATATTTTGGTGTGCAGAACCCCCTAAAGAAGAAAATATTGGAAAACTTAAATTGTGCACTTCTTTCTTTCAAACTATCTACCCGTATACCAAATTAAAGTCTCTATCTCATCCCAAAGCATTCTATTTTATCACTTCCCCTTTCGAACATTTTTCTGTGGAGAACACCCATAAATGAACATTTTTGAAAAACTCTGTTTGTCTTGATTTTTTGTCAGATAATTGACTTATATACCAAATATCAAGCCTTTATCATTTAAAAGGAAGTGTGTCTCTTTTAGTCGGAAAATCGAACATATTGGTATGTGGCACCTATTAAAGTAGGATTGGAAATCTGAAATTGCACACTTTTTTCCTTTCAAACTAACTACCCATACACCAAATTTAAAGTCTCTATATCCTATAGCGAAGCATGTTTTTTCCATCATTTCACTTTTCGAACATTTTTCTGTGTAGCACCCTCTTAAATGAACGTTTTTGAAAAACTGTATTTATATTGGTTTTTTTATCAAATTATTAGACCATATACCTCTATCACATTGTAAAGGTGGCGTTTTTCATTTGTTCGTCAAATCAAATATTTTAGTGAGTGGCACCCCCCCTACAATAGCAAAACTAGGAAAACTGAAATTGCACACTTTCTTCCCTTCCAACTATTTACCCGTACACCAAATTTGAAGTCTCTATCTCATCGCGAAGCATACTTTTCCTATCATTTCACCTTTCGAATGTTTTTGTGTGGAGTACCCATGCCCTTAAATATGCATTTTTAAAAACTCCATTTTAGGGTTGTCTATCAGATGATTCGCCCATATACCAAATATAAAGCCTCTATCACGTTTTAAAAAGGGTGTTTCTTCTTTACTCCTAAAATTGAACATGTCGGTGTGCAATACCCCATAAAGTAGAAAATATTGGAAAGCTGAAATTGAATACTTTCTGCCTTCCAAACTATCTACCCATACACCAAATTTGAAATCTCTATCTCATCCTAAAACATGTTTTTCTCTCAATTCACCTTTCGAACATTTTTCTCTGGAGCACCCCCTTAAACGAACATTTTTGAAAAACTATATTCGTCTTGGGTGTTTTCATCAAATGATTAGCCCATATACCAAATTTTAAGCCTCTATAAAATTTTAAAAGTGCCGTTTCTCATTTATTCGGCAAATTAAACATTTTAGTGTGCGGCACCCTCTTAAGTAGAAAATATTGGAAATATGAAATTGCACACTTTCTTCCTATCGAACGATTTACCCATACACCAATTTTTAAGTCTCTATCTCATCTCATAGCATGCTTTTTCACTTTTCGAACATTTCATTTCACTTTTCAAATGTTTTGATTTTCGGAAAATACAATTTTTCCAGGGCATTTTATTGAGCGATCGACCTGTGTACCAGATTGCAAGTCTTTATCTATTCGGAAAGTGCCTAAAAAAGCATGACAAACAGACAAACAAACGGACACTTGGCAATTAGTATATATAGATGTTTGGCTGACTAATGGCAAAAAAATATATACAAATTAACATTCAAGGATAATGCAAAAACAATGGAAGATTACCTCTAACTTTCCTGCATCTAGAAGCGATAGGACAGAATTTGCAGACTTTAGCTCTTCCTCAATTGTTGAGGTTAAAACATGGAAAAGCTCATGAGCATCCTGAAAGAAAATGAAAATTATGAAATTTTAAGGATTCAGTACAACAGTAACTGTTAACAGTACCTAGTAAGAGCATTAATAGGGAAGCAAAAGAAAGGAGTGCATCTGGTCTTCTGTACAAAAGGGGGTCTTATACAAAAAAAAAAAAGGTCCCATAATATGTTTTAAAGATTAGCAGAGTTGCTGTCTAAACTATTTGGAAAGTTAAGTTTCAAAAGTTTCATTTAATTTCTCAATAAACTATCATAATATATTAGTATTAAAATGTCATTTTTCTAGGCCTGTTTTTGTGTGGAGGCCTACCAAAAAGGTTAAAATATGCAGATGTTACCCTATCACTCTATACCAATGGAGAATGATGGAAGACATCAAAATAGCAATTTGGACCTAACAAACATCACAATGTGAATGACAAGTAGGAATTTGTAATGTCATGCACCAATCAGAGAGAGAGAAATTAATGTCTTCTAATCTCACTTCAATGACTGCCATGCTTAAAGATTTTCCTCACATGACAACTCCTGTATATTTAAACCTCCTTGATACCCACTTACTTAGGCAGCGAAATGATTGATGGATTTGCATCATTATAAATTTTAACATCAACCATGTTCAGCTAGTGTGAATGCTTGTGTATTGAGTATATGTTATGTTTGTACCCAACTAGATGATTATACAAATTTTGAAAATTAAATTCTATATACAATGAATGCATAATAGGGAATCAACAATTATCAATAAGGGACTACAACTATGGGTCAATTTCAAATTGAGTAGACTATTTTGACAGGCATTTTTCCAAGAGCTGAAAAGCATAACACATACACAACTTTCTATAGTTTCAGTTATTATAGGCCTCCTTATAAAACTCAGATGTCTTATGCACATGTTGAATGCCATGTAATAAATTGGTTCCTTCTTGCAACCCTACACTTGATTTTTCCAGGGTTCAGCATTTTTCTATAACTCCCTTCAATGACAACATCATTATACATTTTTAGTATGGAAGTCACTCCCATTACAGATACCAGCACCCATGGACTGGTTTTGCACTTATTAAGTGCTTGTTAGCATGGAATAGCCAATATCTGCATTGTCAGCAAAAAACTTGCTATACGTTACAATTTTTGCAAGCTTCTATAGAAACTTCCACGTTGCGGGAATAAAATTCATTTACAATTTAGCTCATTATATACATCTTCGGTATTAGCATAATTAGAACTAAACCAAACACATTGGGGCCACAAATATCCTTGTCCAGTACACTATCATTAGAAGTGGCATGATTGAATGGAAAATATTGTTTAAGGAAACCCCTAATACAAATTTTGTTTCCAGGCCCAACATTTCTAGCTATGCCACCAGTACTTGTTTATTAGAAGTAATAGTGACATACTCAGTTACAAAATAAATATGGTAGAATTTTAATATGTCCTCTACTAAAACGAATTAACTCTCAGTATAAATGGAAAATAAAAACTGCCATTATTAAATACAAAAAAAGAAGAACCAGTTTTACAAATGGCCAAGCATAAGCTAAATTTATATTTGCATATAAAAAAAAATAAACTTTTAGACCTGATACTGCTTCCTTATAAAAATTATGCTTTGTAAAGAAATTTTCTTAACTCATACAACAGGGTTTATGCAGCTCTTTAAATGCAAAATTTACGTTAAGGAATTTTTACTAAAAATTTAAAGGCATCTAAAACTAGGAATTTTTGTAACATTACCTAAAGCAGGCATTACAATTATTTCATAACCTAAAATGTATTTATTGCCTAAACTATTAGCTGCAATTTTAAAAAATAATTTAAATTAATTTGTGAAAAATAAAATGCTTTTATATTTTAAATGTGGCCAAACAATATTTTTATATTTAAACATGGTGCCAATACAGCAATGTATAAAGAGAAGAAACCAATAAAATATGTCTATTTTGACTTTTAATGTTTTTTGGCTAAATTTTCTGTTGGTCATTCTTTTTAAATTATCCATTGCAAGATATTTTGTACACTCCCAAATAAAAATCACAATCTCTACTTTTTCTAACCATCAATTATTACAAAATTTGACAGGAAGCTTTTTAGGAGTGCTACCCATGAAGTTATTTTTCCTAACAGGTGAATCTTTAAACAGGCAATACAAAGCGATGAAAAATGCTGAAATATGTTAACCTTTAAGGGATCCACCAATATGAAAGTTATTTAATCTTATCTCTGTGTAGAAATAAAAATATGATTAAAACCAAAAAATAAGAATTATAAGCACCCTTGTATAAGGACTACAAAAAACAAAGTAGATCAGAACTTTTAAGGACCATGTACAAGAATAAATTTTAGGCTTAAACTTTAATCATAAAAATATAACTTGGGTAAATTGTGTATAACCAAAAGTCTAATTTTGGCTATGCTTAAGAGAATGATTTTAGATACAAAGTCTAAAGACTAGCAGGAAGTGAAATATGCAGATTTGTATAAAGACCTAAAACTGCTGAAAACGTTCCCAGTATTCTGAGACATATATGACTACCATCTTTAAATAATAAATATAAAACTGAAATACTGGTAGATATAGCTTAAATTATGTGGCAGCCACTAGCCAGCTTGTTAATAACATTCAAATTTGCCAAGTAAACTTTTGTGTAGTAGTAGTAGTCACAATGGCTAGAAATTTTCTGCCATTAATCCTAGTGATGTCAAAGAGCAGTCAATAAATTTGTAGAACCTGGCCAAATGAGTTGAAAATAGAATAAAAGTATTGCACAAATCTCTTTTTTGTTAATGTTTATGAAATATAACTTAAATTTTAAATTATGAAATTATTTCTATATTAAATAGCCAAAATTATCACATTTAATGAGTATAACTTTATAAACTATATTGCTGCATTTATAGTAATGTGTGCTATAAATGCATAAGTTACTATACATGCCGTCTTTATACAAATCCGCATATCTCAATTCTTGTTAGTCTATAAGCATAACCAAAATTGAACTTTTAGTTGTACACAATTTGCCCAAGTTGTATCTTTATGATTTTAAAGTTTAAAGTAATTGGATAGTAATTAGACAAAAGTGGATAGCAAAAATATGGAGTATATTAGCAACTGGCTACTAAACTCTGCACAAGAAACTTTTTAAGAGCTTGTAGCTTTGAACTATAGACTAACGGAATCACACATAAAATATAATTTTTAAAAATAATCAGACATTTTTTTCACTGTCCACTTAAAATAATTAATCCTAAAATACCATAAGAATTGTGGCATTTAGAACAAATTATATTAGACTAAATTTAACTGAATCCTCAAATTGAAATACTTTAACAGATAAAATTTTTATATCGAAAAAAGTGTACTGCACATAACACAAACATGT
The DNA here is from genome assembly GCA_951213105.1 of Amaurobius ferox. Lineage (NCBI taxonomy): Eukaryota > Metazoa > Arthropoda > Arachnida > Araneae > Amaurobiidae > Amaurobius > Amaurobius ferox. The sequence continues at coordinate 95,744,986 of OX578146.1, forward strand.
AGGCTTAAAAAAAATTATCTTTATGATTTGTAAACATGATTGGCAACAAATGTTACCATTTATGAAACAAATAAATGCAAAATTGTGAATACAATTATACCTGTTCTTCATTGGAAATTATCCATCTATGAGCTCGCAATGCTTCAATAACTTGTTCTCCACTGCATACTTCTTCCTCACTATTTAATTCTGCAAACAGAAGAAATTTTATTTGAAACATTTAAGTATGCATTTTCGTTTCCTTTAATACAATATCCAAATTTAATTATGCATCTATAATAATTATACCTAAATGTAAATATATGATGGTTTACAAGAAAAAGGTCCAGTTGTCGGAAATTTTCAACACTGAATTAAGAACTTTGTCAAATACAGCTTTTCAGACTAATTAAAAAATAAAATAAATAAATAAAATAAAAAATAGATAAATAAAAAAACTGCATGTCTTTACGATAATTGCAACTCGTTCTACAAATTTTGCATTATTAATCAAGCAAGAACATTAAAACAGAGAAAAGCAGGTTGAACGTTTCTGAGTTGATACCAAAGTTGGCTGATTTAAACCCTATAGGTATAAACCTTAGTTTATCATTTTAAACCACAGTTTTTAATTTGTTTTTTTAATCTGTTTTTATTTTTAATTCTGGTTGATAAAAAAATTTAATTTTTTAAAATTGGCAATACACAGAGCATAATGAAAATGTTTCTGATATTTGAGAAGCCTCTTGGTAACTAAAAAGTGTATAGTTGTCCGGCATCATGGCTGTAAGTCTTATATACTACAGTAAAGTACTGTTTATTTGTCTTTCAAAGGACTGTCCTTGAAAAACATAAACAAAAAGACATATAACCAAAAATAAGTCCAACAAATTGTGCTAAAGGGCAGCTCTTATATTTAACAAAAAAAATAATGGTGTTAAATTTTTTTTTTCCAATCCCTTTGAAATGCCATCTGTGTTTTGAAAGTGAAATTTAAAATAGTTTAAATATGCAATTGAATTTTTAATTAATATTAAATTTTTAAATTACAAAGAACATAAAAAGTGAAAATTTTGTAATTTCATTTCCATTGCAAATCTTGATTAAATATGCAATTTTCCTTTCATTATCTTATTGTTAACACACCAAAAACAAATAATAATAATAATAATAACAATACACAGATATGGATAAAAATATTTTAAAGTAACTCAAAGTCTTATTGCTGGTTGCTGTGTTGATTGTTTCTGAACTAGAAGTAAAGCATTGTGACTAGAATTAAGTTCTTGGAAAATATTTTCTCCAGTAGAGTGACACACAAAAATGTTTCTAAGTGTCTCAATGCTATTCACTTCTTGAAATGATGGAAGGATATTTTTTTCACTTTCTTCTTCATCACTACTGCTCAGATGTTCAGGAAGTTAGCTTCTATTAATTCTTCAACTCAGCATAGTTTTAAAGTATTTATTTCGGAATCACAATTTATGTATTCTTTAAAAGTGATGTCAATTCCTAACATTTTCTAAACTGCTTTATCGAGAATTATAGTTTGTTCTTTATCACTTTCATCATTGACATTTACATCTGTCGCTGGGTTTGAAAATCCTCCTTTGACGAAACACTTTTTTATTGTTTCAGACTTTACGTGAGTCCATACTGGTGAGAATATATTAATTTAATCACCTCAAATATGTTTAACTTTTTTGGAGCCCTTCCTGTTGCAACATTTTGCAAATTGCACTAACTGTTTCCAGTTCCATTTTAGGTTAAATTATTGATTATTCCCAGATCTAATAATCCTGTAGTGTGTTTATACAAATAGCTGGAAAGAAAATAATTATAATATTAATTATTGATATTTTGCAAAAAAAAAATGGGTTTTTTTTTTTTAGGGATGAGCAGTGCTTTGGTCTCTGAATAACAAAACATTATGGTTTTGCTGTTTCATGGCCAAATCCATTTCTTTAGCTAACCTTTGAAAATGTCAGCTACCATCCCTGCTTTTCTATTCACCATATATGTTAGGGGCAAACTTTTCCCACTTTTGAAGCATCATGGCTTTTGTGATTTTCCAATGACTAGGAGGCAATTTTTTCTGCCCCATCTGCATTTAAACATAGCAAAAGAATCAACCGATCTTTTCTTTTTTCACCTCCATTACATTGATTACCTTTAAAGACTATAATTTTTGCATGCATGAGGTGATCGAATAATATGGCTTTGTCAATGCAGAAAATATCTTTTAGCTGACAATAGTCAATGTTTCTAGACAGATTCTCAAACCAATCTTCAATTGATTCTGATGGAACATCTTTTGATTCCTCATTTATCATTTTATAGGAAATTTCGAGTCATAATTTAAATTTAAGGAGTTATCCTGCTGAAAAGCTAGAGTTCATCACATTCAGTTTTAACACATCTTTTTACATCAGCATGATATTTGATGCACAGCATTGAGTAAAAAAATGAAAAAAATGCATCAAAATGACTACAACTTCCAAAAATTTTCTGCCTGCACATGCAACCTTTTGGAAGCGAACATACCACAAGCTGAAGTTGTTGTATTGAAATTGAAAGCTTATTGGTTTTCTATTCAAATTCTATTAATTCATTTTTAATTTATTTAACTTAACTTTTTTTAATAAAGTTTGTTTATTTATTTATTGTTGTTTCTTTTTATTAATTTTTTTTTTCAATATCTTTAACAAATTTCCTTTCAATAACGGTCTGTTGCCTATTAATTGATTGTTACATATTAAAGTTTCTAATTTATATTAATAATGTTTCTTTTAAATTTTTATTCCTACTGTTTGGCCTATGTCCATCCATGTTTACTTTTCCATATACAAACACCTTTTAAAACTCAAATTTCACTTACCTCTAATTTCCTTAACTAAAATTAAACTAGCACAGCTACAAAAGAAACGCAGCCAAATTTATGTTGAATGAAACTTTGTTTATTAACAACATTTTAACTTAAGGACAAAAACAAACAAAAGAAGTTACTTAAAAAAAAACATCTTCCAAATTGATTTTACTTAAATTCCTAGTATAGTGGATAGTTTAGTAAGTTGCAAACAAATAAGAAAAGAACAAGTAAAACCCCAACTAAATAAACCCAGTTAGCAATTTATATACCCAGTCAACAATTTAAAATACCCAGGTTCAGAAATCCAGAATCAGAGTTTGGTCTGCCTGGAGAGGGGGGGTCGGGGGGGGGGGGGGGGGGCTGTCCTCAAAAAAAAAAATGTAAAAATTTACATGTAATGCATCCTAAACAAAGAAAAATATCTGCAAGGTAATACAATACATCAAATCTCACTTTATTTTCTCTACAAATTCTGAATTAAAATGGAACTCAAATTAAATGGTACTACAAGAAACACATTTTCAGAACTTTTTAGTAAATTATATATTGTGTTATCATTTGGAGACAGCAAGTGTTATCGCTTCCGACAGTAGATGGCAGCACCAAAAAACTCTTAGATGAAGGGAATGCTTAAAATCTCAAAGGGAAATACACACAAATCAATCTAAGCACTGGCTGTGTGGATAATCTCTAAGGGGATGTTACACTTGGAAACACTATACAAGGTGAGTATGGTTTCTCACGGATGATTCACAATGAAAGAACGATGTCTGGCTATGTGGAAGCACACCCCAGCGATGTCAGGTAGGCGACACCGGACTCTCCACGAGAGGAAGTAACACATCTTAGCGAACAGGGCACAGATTTTGGTCCCCCTTGATTTTTGTACTCTGAAGCTAATGATGGAGAGGCACGATCATCATAGACTATTGCACGCTGTATGATGGCAGGAGCAATCACCTTCAAATCACTTGCCGGCACAATGTCAAAAACCTTACAATTTCACATGATGTGTAATATAAAAAAAATTATCTCACCGATGTCCGCAGGCCACGGGCGTCCTAGCAAGACCCCAGGCCGCAGTTTTTCCAAAAATGCTATCCAACGTCCTTCTCAAACGGCGGCCAAATATCGAATGCCTCACCAACAACATTTTCGCTTCCCAAGAGCCGCCAATCTTGGCGAGTGAAAACTTGCACCTCATACAGAGCGCCTACGCACACAGTGTGAATAAAATAAGGATGCTTCACCAAAATCCGCGAGGCATGGCCAAAAATGCGAAACACGAAATTGCCGCCGAAACTTTGTTATCACGTAAGACAACCCTACAGAATGTCTAGCACCCCACTACATCTGTTTTACATCTGGTTTCTACTGATAAGCCAAGAAACAGCTAAATCCGAACTTAAAAAATGAACTTTTTCCACGATCCGGTAAATATAATCGTCGCTCGAAAGTGAAGGCATAAAGCTGCAAAAATAAGTTACAGTGACACTGGTGAATTAGCAAAAAACTTGAAAGATATTTAGCATTTATAAATGCATTGCAAGCGTAATTTAGAATATAGGAATGCATGAAAGGGATAATAAATTAAAGTTAATACGAGATAAATTGCTGAAATACACAATAACCATAAGTTAATTTAGAATTTTGAAGGGAAGGGGGAAAATTATAAATTTTAAACATTAATAATTTTAGAAAACAAAAATCTCAATCTAAGCACAACCAAGTATTTTCTTAAATTTTTATTCGCTCGAAAGTGAAGGCATAAAGCTGCAAAAATAAGTTACAGTGACACTGGTGAATTAGCAAAGGACTTGAAAGATATTTAGCATTTATAAATACATTGCGAGCGCAATTTAGAATATAGGAATGCATGAAAGGGACAATAAGTTAATACGAGATAAATTGCTGAAATACACAATAACCATAAGTTAATTTAAAATTTTGAAGGGAAGGGGGAAAATTATAAATTTTAAACATTAATAATTTTAGAAAACAAAAGTCTCAATTTAAGCACAACCAAGTATTTTTTTTAATTGTATTCTCTGATACATGATTATTTAAGTGTGGACATTGGGATATTCAACTTATTTACCAATTCCACTTCTTTCAACACAATATTCTCATCAACTTTTTTTTTAATTTCTAACTTATCCTTTAAAAGTAGTGTCTTTCAATTTCCTGACAACATTTGTAAGAGCAGTTAATTTAACAAAGCTACATGGCCAAACAAGTAGCACTAACCTGACAATACAGAAATGGTTATGTTCTGTATGATAGAGTGTGTTTGAAAAGTCAACCAACTGATCATCTCAGTTATGACCAAGCACGTTATGGTTATCAGTTACCTGGTAACTCAGCAAGGGGAAAATGCAGTGTAGTTATTCTGTGTAGTTCTAGAACATTTTCTAGTGAAACAAATCTTTTAAGCAACACATGACCACATAACCGCAATAACTAAGGAGAATCCTTGGTCATTCTGGTTATAACCAGACTGTGACCAAAACGAGATTTTCAGGAGGGCTGTTGGGCTCCTTACTGGGCACTGCACCCTCAAGAGACACCTTAACATTATGGGTATCACTAAAGATTCGCTTTGCAGAGGCTGCAATTACAGCAAAGAAACTGCTGCTCACATTCTCTGTGAATGTGAGGCTTACTCTGCTCACAGATTCGAACACATTGGTCGCCATGTGATTGACCCCTGGGAACTGAATGACATACCTGTCAAGTGCCTGCTTATTTTTGCATTGGCTACTGGTCTCTTTTCTTAGAGATCTTTCTCTTTTGGGGTAGTACAATAGACCTCTGGTCGATGTGCTGGGCTCTTCTGGAGCCACCCACCTTCATTTCATTCATTTCATGCATTCAAAACGAGTTTTCAAACAGCAGCAGTTATGGTCATGCAGTTATGAACTAATTTTCAAATGTTTTAATCCTGACTGGTGGTCACCAGTCATAACCAAAGCGACTTTTCAAATGTGCTCATAATGTTCCTTATCAGCCAACTTGTCCCGTGAGAAGTGGTCAGAGGTCCCTTTATTCACCCATGGTAAACAGGGGGCCCTCACTTTTCACTGAAGCATTATAGGAATGAACTCACTACCATCATTCACCTCCATTGCATCTGCTAGGAATGTCACCAGAAAAACCGATAATACAAGACAGAATGACTCTGAACATTGGTGGGACATTTTCTGCTTCAAAATGAATTTTGACTTGGAAGCCTTAAAAAAAGCTAAGAATTGAGTTAGAATCAAGCTAAGAATTGAGTCAAATCATAAATGAAATATTTTGCAATTAAAATTATGTAGGAGTGAATCAAGGCCTAAACTAAATTACATATAAATGAAAAGACATATAAATGAGAACTGTATAAACAAAACAACATCTTATCTCAAAAGTAAAATTATAAATAAGTGGTCCCTTTTCTAATAAACACCCTAATTTTCCCATAACCACTTAGAGTTGAAAAACTATAGGAATATGTCATAATATATATTAAAAGGAGAGTTTTAGATGTTTTGTAATTTACTCTAAAAATAGACTTGTATGTTAATTAGTAATTACGAATCTAATTTATATTACAAAATGCTTTAAAATAATTATATTTTCTAAATAGTAGAAACCTCTAAATTTAGGACAGAATTCATGATTCCAATTGTATCCAGTAAGAGAATTTGCTATATTACAAAAAAGTTAACAATTTTAATGAAAAACACAATTTACCTTTTAAAATAGATAACAGTGCTTTAATAAGCAAATAATTTTCATCAAGGACAGCTTCAGTGGCAGATGAAATAATTTTTTGTAACCACGAAACACTTGTTGGACATGCAGCTAGAGCTTGCAGCACAGCATTGAGGAAGCATGAGTTTCCCAAATTCAGCAAACCAGGTACATAACCTATTTAAAAATTAAAATAGTAAAATGACAACTTAAACAACTTCATGTTTGCATATATGACAAATTATTTAAATGACATATGCAATTTTTTAAAATCTCAAGTATTTGACACATAACTTTCCCTATAAATTAGCAAAATTTGATTTGGTATGAAAACAAAACTTAGTTCTTCTATGACTTGATATCAGAACCAGGAGTTTACCAAAGGGGGAGCAGGTGGATGCATCTAATTTGATGTCTTTATCCTATCGTGAAGCATGTTTTTCTATCACTTCATATTTCGAACGTTTTTCTGTGCTGAACCCCCTTATATGATCATTTTTGAAAAACCGTAATAATTGTATGTTTTTTTTATCAAATGATTATCCCATATACTAAATTTCAAACCTCTATCACATTGTAAAGGAGGCGTTTTTCATTTGTTTGTCAAATCGAACATTTTAGTGTGCGACATCCCCTACAATAGCAAATGCTGGAAAACTGAAATTGCACACTTTCTTCCTTTCCAACTATCTACACGTATACCAAATTTGAAGTCTCTATCTCATTGCGAAGCATGCTTTTTCTATCATTTCACTTTTCGAATATTTTTTTGTGGAGTACCCACCCCCTTAAATATGCATTTTTGAAAAACTCCATTCTTCTTGGGTTTTCTATTAAATGATTTGCCCTTATACCAAATATCAAGCCTCTATCACGTTCTAAAAGGAGTGTTTCTACTTCATTCCGAAAATCGAACATTTTTGTGTGCGATACCCCCTAAAGTAGAAAATATTGGAAAACTGAAATTGTACAATTTCTTCTTTTCAAACTATCTACCCGTACACCAAATTTCAAATCTCTATCTCATCCTGAAGTATGTTTTCTTATCAATTCACCTTTTGAATGTTTTCCTCTCAAACACCCCCTTAAATGAAAGTTTTTGAAAAACTATAATCGTCTTGGGTGTTTTTATCAAATGATAGTTCCATATACCAAATTTCAAACCTCTATCAAATTTTAAAGTAGCCGTTTCTCATTTATTCGGTAAATCGAACATTTTGACATGCGGCACCCCCTTAAGTAGAAAATATTAGAAATCTGAAATTGCACACTTTCTTCCTTTTGAACGATTTACCGATACACCAAATTTGAAGTCTCTATCTTATGGCAAAGCATGCTTTCCTATCATTTCACTTTTCGAACGTTTTGGTGTGGAGCACCCCCTCTAGAGAACGTTTTTGAAAAATTCGATTTTTCCAGGGGGTTTTATCGAACGATCAAGACGTGTACCAAATTGCAAGTCTCTATCTATTTGGGAAGTGCCTAAAAAAAATGTGAAAGACGGACACTTGGCAATTAGTATATACTAGCCGAATACCCGTTGAAAATCAACGGTCTCACAATAAGCAACCCCTGAATAATGTAAATTTTTTAATAATTCGTGTTTCACATTTATTCGGCAAATCAAATATTTTAATGTGCAGAAGCCCCTAAAGAAGAAAATATTGGAAAATTTAAATTGCGTACGTCGTCTTTTCGAATTATCTACCAGTACACCAAATTAAAGTCTCTATCTCATCCCGAAGCATACTTTATCATCTCCCCTTTCGAACGTTTTTCTTTGGAGCACCCCCATAAATGAACATTTTTGAAAAACTCTGTTCGTGTTGTGTTTTTTGTCAGATGATTGGCCCATATACCAAATATCAAGCCTCTATCACATTTAAAAGCAAGAGTGTCTCATTTATTCCGAAAATCGAACATATTAGCGTGCGACGTAAAGTAGCAAATATTGGAAATCTGAAATTTGAACACTTTCTTCATTTCAAAGAATCTACCAGTACACCAAATTTGATGTCTCTATCCTATTGTGGAGTAAATTTTTCTATCACTTCATAATTCGAACGTGTTTACGTTTTTCTGTGTTGCACCCCCTTAAATGATCATTTTTGAAAAACCGTAATAATCTTAGGGTTTTTTTATCAAATGATTAGCCCATATACTAAATTTCAAGCTTCTATCACACTCTAAAGGAGGCATTTTTCAGTTGTTCGTGAAATCAAACATTTTAGTGTGCAGCACCCTCTATAATAGCAAATGTTTGTAAACTGAAATTGCACACTTTCTTCCTTTCAAACTATATACCCGTATACCAAATTTGAAGTCTCTAACTCATCGCGAAGTATACTTTTTCTATCATTTAACCCTTCGAATATTTTTTGTGGAGTACCCACCCCCCTTAAATATATATTTTTAAAAAACTCCATTCTTCTTGGGTTTTCTATCAAATGATTCGCTCATATACCAAATATCAAGCCTCTTATCTCGTTCTACCAGGGATATTTCTACTTCATTCCGAAAATCGAACATTTTTGTGTGCAACACACCCTAAAGTATAAAATATTGGAAAACTGAGATTGTACACTTACTTCCTTCCAAACTATCTACCTACCAGTACACCAAATTTCAAATCTCTATCTCATCCCGCAGTATGTTTTCTTTTCAATTCACCTTTCGAACGTTTTCCTCTAGAGCACCCCCTTGAACAAACGTTTTTGAAAAACTATATTCGTCTTGGGTGTTTTCATCAAATGATTAGTCCATATACCTAATTTCAAGTCTCTATCAAATTTTAAAGGAGACGTTTCTCATTTATTCGGTGCATTGAACATTTTGGTGAGCGGCACCCCCTTAAGTATAGAAAATATTGGAAATCTGAAATTGCACACTTTCTTCCTTTTGAATGATTTACCCATACACCAAATTTGAAGTCTCTATCTCATTGCAAAGTATGCTTTCCCATCATTTCACTTTTCGAACGTTTTCGTGTGGGGCACCCCCTCTATAGAACGTTTTCGAAAAATTCAATTTTTCCAGGGGGGTTTATCGAACAACCGAGCCATGTACCAAATTGCAAGTCTCTATCTATTCGGTAAGTGCCTGAAAAAAGCGTGACAGACAGACAGACGGACACTTGGCAATTAGTATATATAGATAGATAACATATAAATCTATTTTGAAGTACTTAATTAAATTACATTTCACATAACTCTAAATTAACAACTATCAGTATTGATAGCATCTGCAATAAGCCACATACTAAAATATTTCAATAATTAATTCATCAATTTGGCATTATTTTTGTTTACTTAGCATTATTTTTGCAATTTTAACGACATTTTTATTAATCTGGAGGAGAAATATCACATCTTCGATATTTCACTAAATTAGCCACCAAGTTTGCTATAATTTATTGCTAAACATTATGACAAAAAGAGAAGAGCATTTTATATATATAAATGGCTGTTGGCAAATTGTTAGGTGTCAAAATACAAAACTATTACACAAAGTATCTTCTCTCATGAATGAAATGAACTTGATCCACAAGATTAATGTTAATACATTTATCGCATAATATTACATATGAAATCATATATTAATATGACATAATATTACATATCTACAATAGTTAATACCTTTCCTAATTTTATGTGATTTTTTCTATAAATTTATTTCAAAAAAGTGTAATATCTTGAGAACGGTTCATGGTAGTGTTCTAAAATTTATGCCAATTGTTTCTAATGAAAAATTACATAAGAAATGATTATTTACACAACATTATTGAAGATTTCAATTTTTTCAAAATTTCATTCGAAAATTGGGGGGGGGGGGTCTTCCAAACAATCGATTGCATTTAAAATTAATAGGTTTTCAATATTCACTGATTATAATTTTTGTGCCAAATTTCTTTAAAAACACTCCATTCATTCATGAGATATCGTCTCCACAGACTCACTGACACACACAAACATCACCTCAAAAATGATAAATTCGAATTCAGGGACACTTGAAATGGGCCCTTCCATTGAAAACTCGGATGTTTGACCATGCCACAATACTTTCACTATACATTATACTATGTATACAGGGTGTCCCAAAAAGATTGAAACGCGCTTTAATCATAGGCGCCGAGTTTTCAAAATCTCAGGGGGGGCACAATCCGATAAAGTTATATAAAAGTTACAAGGCAACCTTAAAGAAAGCAAGCATATGTCAGTTAGGTGACTACAATTTGTTCGAGGTCATTTTAAGTCCCCTCTTCAGGCCAAAAGAACAGCATGCGCCCTTAACAACCGCCAAGAACGAACTGCCCAACGAACGGCAGTAGTAGTTGTTAAGAGCGCATATTGTTATTTTGGCCTGAAAAGAGAGGGGGGGAGTTATAATGCCATCGAAGCAACTGTAGTCACTTAACTGACATATATATGCTTTCCTCAAGGAAGTTTTGTAAGTTATTGTCTTACAAGCAACAGTTTTGGAATGAGGTAACCGAGTGGTTAAGTCACGGGGATTGTACTCGGAGGACCAGAGTTAGATTTCCGGCTTTGGCTAAACTGTTTCCGTGTACGGGCACGTTAAATTTATGGGTATGAAAGTCATTTTTAATATTTTTATGCCTATTTATATTTGTAAGCTAAGAGTTGATTAGGAAAATCCATATAGTTCCTATGCATCAATATTATAATATATAATAATTACAATGGATTTTAATATAAGCATTCATTAACTAGTAGCAAAGCTGTTAATTAATCAAAAAAAATCTAAAAGTTAATACACGTTAACGCTTAATATCAACTCTTTACTATCTATCAGTTGATTTTGACACACTAAATTAAAACAATGAACCCAGCAATAATATAAAAGTATCCAAATACTATTGTCTATATTTAAATATTTTTAAATTAAATATGTAAATAAATTGATCATCACTATAATCACACATTCAGCTAAATTAAAAAATCTTTGAAACAAAGCAATTTATAAAGAAAAATCTCATTAATAATATTTTTATGCAAAATTTGGATGACATGTTGGTTGACATTTCTTATCACAACTAAAACTTTAATATTTTTATCAGGGGGGTGGGCTGAGTATACATAGTGTGGTGTGTGTGTGGGGGGGGGGGGGGGGGCTTAGCTCCCTCTGGCCCTTGCCTGACGAATACGGTGCCCACGGGGTTTGCAGCTTCAAACGGAATGGATGCCACCTGTAAAGACAGCACTGGTATATAGAATCCAGGAGTAATTACAGATAAGATCTCTTTAGGTAGACAAAATAAGTCATCTCTACTTCGTGGTAATCATTTATAGTTATTACTGGAGGGAAATAGTTATTTTTTGGAAATGCTAATAACATGGTTGTAAATATTCCATTTCTCTTTGAATTAGGTGGTCAGTCGAAAAAGTTCTGGTAAACAGGTGTTTTTGTCATTAGCGTAAACATGTTTCCTGGGAGTAAAGATGAGCTTGGTTTGTGTGCGAGATAGTTTAGGGAGCTATGGTAAGGACGATGTGAACAAGACTGAACTGAAATGTGACATTTACGTTGATAAGATTTTCTTTCAATTATTTTTATGCTTAAAAAATTTCATTTTTTGGTATTTAGTAAACTATGAAGTTAGAAAAAACTTTTGAAATTTCCCAGAGGGGGCAAAGCCCCCTCTGGAGAAGCTCAGCGGGGGCTCGTGCCCCTCTGCCCCCCGTAGTCGGCGCCTATGACTTTAATTCTTTACCTGTGGGAGATAAGTGGGCAATGTAAATCGCAAAAATGTTGAAAGTAGGGTAGGAAATAAAACTATGTTAATGAAATTGTCCTCCCATTAATTTTTGAAAAGTTACACTTTTTTAATTTTTATACGATCTCCTTAGACAAATTTGGTCAATTAGAAAATGTTTATTTTTAATGCAACAAGATCATTAAAAAACCCCGCATATCTGTATCTTTAAAACCAACTGAATTATGATAAAGGGAAAAATCTGACTTATGCCACTTTTCCATACCATGAGAAACGCTGTTTCAGCAGTGAAAATAGGGATCATAAACAAATTGGGGATGGAAATTGTTTAGATCAAAAATAAGTTAATATGTGTCCAAGTTTTTTATCACAAATGCATCTAAATAAAACATTACACAGACAGAGATCATATAAAGCAGTGGTACTCACTAAGCGGTTGGCTATCCTATTATCGTCCAGTTTTATCTTTTCTGTAATATGTCACAAATGTACATTTCTAATTTGATATATGGTCCCCATTCACAATGTTCAATTTTCAATTAAATATAACTCACTCAATTTTAAAGATACAGATATGCAGTTTTTTTTAATAATCTTTATTTAGATGCATTATTTAATGATCTTTTTTTTATGATGTTTTTTTAGATGCATTTGTGATAAAAAAAAGTAGACACATATTAACGTATTTTTGATCTGAACAATTTCCATTGTCAATTTGTTTATGATCCTTATTTTCACTGATAAAACAGCGTTTCACATGGTATGGAAAAGTGGCATAAGTCAGATTTTTTCCTTTATCATAATTCAGTTGATTTTAAAGACACAGATATGCAGGTTTTTTAATGATCTTGTTGCATTCAAAATATAAATTTTCTGATTGACCAAATTTGTCTAAGGGAATCGTATAAAAATTTAAAAAGTGTAACTTTTTGAAAATTAATGGGAGGACTATTTCAAAAACGTAGTCTCTTCATATTATATGAGTGGAATTATCATTTTAATTTTTACTTAAAAAACTACCGAATATATTGACTGTATTATACTGTAATATATTTTGCTGAAATTTTTTTCATATTTTTTATGGGAAAATTTGAATATTTCCTAAAACTTTCGAAGCAATGTTTGAATTTTAAATTGGCTTTAAAAATGTTTGAAAAATTAGGTCCCATAGAGTTCAATGTATTTCATTTTTTCAACCCAGGTTCAGTCCAAAACTAATTGGGTGATATTATTCATTTATAGTCCCATAGATCCCACAGATCCTCTGAACAACATACTAAAATTTCATTTTGGCAAAGTCATTTTTACGGCAGTTATATGAACAGACAGACAGACAGAATGAACAGTCATAAACACTTTTCAACTATGTTGTAAAGCGTTAAAAAAACATGACATAAACAGTGGAAAATTTTAGAGGGGGGGGGGCTCACTGAAACAAAATATGTTAGTTCAGTTGCAATTTAGTTAATTAGATGAATGTGGGTAGGAAAATGATTTAGGGACTCTATTGCCTACAAAATAAGAGAAAAAGAGCAAATTTATAGAAAATAATCCTTCATTTTTATGTAAACTGCAAAAATGTGAAAGCACTGTTTAATTCATTTGAGATTTTATCAAAAATAAGATGGATGGAAAAGGATGTTTAAACATTAGATGGAAATTTAATCTATACCCGCGAAATCGCACTTAAAAAATAATAAATATTTTACACAAATATTAATTAATAATTAAACATACTGCAAAGAAATAAATGTTATACATTTTTTAATTCACATAATTTGAAAGTATAAACATGGATGGAAAAGGATATTTCAACATTGCACGGGAATGTAAGTAATCTATACCCGTTGTTGAGACCCCGACCGTCCGACCTATCAGAAAGGTGTAAGGTTTTTACCACCCAATTTAGACAGGAACCCAGTGGGGGAGGCATCCACATGGACCGTACCCTCCTTCCCCTACCACCAACCTCTCGGAAGGACTTACGGACCCATATGTTTAACGTGATCGTACTCCGCGTGAACACGGCAGCAGTTTTGGCAGCGGCGGGAATCAAACCCGGGCCTACCGAGGACAATTCCCGCGTGTAATCTATACCCGTGAAATCGTACTTAAAATATAATCAATATTTTATGAAAATATTGATTAATAATGAAACCTACTACAAAGAAATGAATGCTATGTAATTCTCATTTACATAATTTGAAATTAAATATAAATGGAAACGGGTATTTCAACATTACACGACAATCGAATCTATATTCACGAAATCACACTTATTTAAAGCCGTATCCATCAATAATGTGAAAAATATGCAACTTAATACTGGCACAAAGTTCGTATACGGAAAAAACAAAATGGCGGCCACAAGTTCGATCGAATTGCCCTTTAACAGAGAATTTTTATTAAAAAAATTCCTAACTTCATAGAATTCTAAAAATATTGACAAAAACTGGAGGATTTTCGTCTAAAATCGGGAAACCGGGAGAAATCACCAAAAACTGGGAGTTTCCCGGAAAAACCAATGAAGTAGGCAGTTATGATATATATATATAAGTAAAAGATGAATTAAAGTAAAATAAATGAAGAGAAATAATGAATCCACCATAAAAAACAAAAGAATTTAATTACTAACCAGAAAACACAATGGCAGTCATAAACAAGAAAAACCAGGAAACCACCCGTTTAATTTAAAACAAATAATCAAAAGCAAAACTGAAATGACGATCAAAGGAATGAAGACGATGTAATAGTAAAATCATAAGGGGGCGACTACTAAATCCCAGCATTATATTAGCACATTTCATTTAATGGTCTGTTACTGTGTGTGTGTATATATATATATGAATGAAGGAATTGTCCTAAAGATTTGGTTCAAATGTTGGAGAAAAAAAAGATTTTAGATCTTTCCAATGGTGTCGAGATTTCTGAACACTCTGTGATAATTGTTTTAGTAGCTAAGGAACTGATGTGTGAAAATCGTGCTAAAACATAAAATAACTATAAAACTAATTCGTATTTTAAAAGAATCTCGCCGAAGCACATCGTCCCAGGTCCTAAAGAACTTCCGTACCAAATTTCGTCGCTGTCCAATGCTTAAATTTCCCGTTACAGACAACACACGCGCACAAATATCTTCTTTTATTGTGAACTAGAATTAATTACTTTCTTTTCTTTCGACCCAGATCGGCCGAAAGTGTAAGGCAACTGTTTGGACGGCCGGGACAGTGCTACCCAATTTAGACAGGAAACCAGTGGAGGCAACATCTGCAGTGACTTGCCACAAACCTCTTGGAAGGTCTTTCAGACCCACATATTTAACAAGCCCGTACTACGCATGAACACAGGGACAGTTTGGACTGAGACGAGAATCAAACTCGGGTCCTCGGAGTGCAACCCCCATATGTCTTAACACTGGGCTGCCCTCTCCGGAAGGAATTGCTCGGCGATGTCCGAGTCTTAAAAAAGAGTCCACTACTTAAATAATACATTTATAGGATCACGTCTTTAGATCGCCTCAATAATTTCCGTCATTTCCTTATTTTAGTTTCAAACCTAATCCCCATGTATACGCTCCGCAAACTTGAAAAGATCCTTTCTCTAGGAGAGAAGGCGTGGCTTAAACCGCACTGTGAGCTAAGGCATACGCAGTCCGCAGGGGAGAAAACTCCGCACTTCCAACTTATATACATTTGCTTGAAAAATTACTAAAAATAAAATAATGTAATAATTAAATATATATATTGTTAGAATGCGAAGATATACACACAACTTTTTGCCAAACTATAGAAATGTGCTGTCAAAATAAGTATCAGATAACCTAAAAAATGCAAATTTCGATATATTTAAAAATAAATAAATTATCCAACGGATTCGGTTACAAAATCGTTGGAAGGAACTTCTTTAATCTTTCCGATAGTGTTAAGTGCAGTGGCGGCTCGCGTATAGGCACTGCGAGAGTGACAGTGCTCTCTCTCCCTCGCTTGCAGTTTCCTATGTGCGCATGCGCACAACACTGCGAGAGCGACAGTGCTCTCTCTCCCTCGCGTGCAGTTTTCTATGTGCGCATGCGCACAACACTCAAACTCCGGTGTTTGACTGTTGTGCGCATGCGCACATAGGAAACTGCAAGCGAGGCCGCGAGGGAGAGAGAGCACTGTCACTCTCGCAGTGCCTATACGCGAGCCGCCACTGGTTAAGTGATAATATTTTCGTTCGCTAAGGAATCGATTTGTTGGAAAATCGCTCAAAATCGTGCCAAAATATAAAATACTAAACCCTAATTTGAATTTTAAAAAAATTTCACCAAGGCGCATCGTATCGGGTCTTGAAGAACCTCTATACCAAATTTCGTAGTTGTCCGACGCTTAGATTTCCCGAGAAGATTAAGAAAATATTTGAAATTTGCAGTTTGTCCATTTGAAAAGAATAGTTTCGCAAACCAAGAGCAAAACTATTTTCATCAAAATAGAGATCAAAGAAAGCGAAATTGTTGACATTTCAAATGAGTGTGTAGCAGAGAAAAGAAACAACAGTTACCATCAGCGGATTGGAAATTCGACTAATAAAAATCGATTTATGCGAATCGACTGAAAACCGATTCAGCGTGAATCGCGATCGCCTGTAAGTGTCAATGGCAGCTGTAGTAAACAAAATGTAAACAAAAGTGCTTACATTTGATCGCGAATCGTTTCTAGTATAAAACTGTGCTAAACTACAAATTTGTATTGTTTTAAAATATCCTCTGGAAACACTTAAGAATATTCTGTTACACAATGGCACTAAAAACTACTTCAAATAGAGGAATTCCATGGGTTCACAGTGAAATTGATGCATTATTGGACATATGGAGTTCTCAAGAAATACAGGAACAATTAGCTGGGAGGCTTCATAATATGTGCATTTATGACAAAATATCTCGCAGACTAAAGCATTTAGGGTTTGATCGTACAGGAGAACAATGCAGAGAAAAAATAAAGAAATTAAGACGCGATTACAAAGTTACTGTAGATAACAATTATTCTCCGGCATTTGCTAGACGACTAGTAGGATTTTATGATAAAGTTCATGCGATATTTAGAAAATCGTCTACTGTTAAATCTTTACCTGATGCTGAAAGTGCAGATACAACAGAGAACTCTCAAACAGATTCGAATGAGACCATTTGTATAGATATTGAAGCAGAATTAAATACAGAAGATTTTAACATTACAAATACCTCAGACATGTTTGACATTCCATTTGCTGAAAAAAATAACTCTACAGTAATAAACAAAATAGCTTTACCAAATAACACCATATTAAATAAACAGTACACAAAAGATGAAATGGCTACACAAAGTATTTACAAAAAATCCATTCTGTTTCAAGAGACTTTGGAAAAAATGAAAGATTCATTAAACAAAAAATTCGTAGAACTTGAAAAGAAAAAGTTAGTGGATGAACTTGAAAGAGAAAGACAAACATTTATTTTTCTTGAAAGCCAAAGAGAAAAAGCAAAGTTTGAAGAAATACAACTTTTTAAATCATTATTACAATTACTTGAAAATAGAAATAAGGTTATAAAGTTTAAAAAACATTAGATTTTATTTTCATATTACTTAAAAGATATTACATTTTTTAACAGTTTCAATTGGAAATAGGAGCCATATTTCAATTTTTTATATTAAAATACATTTCAATATAACAGTCAAACATATATGAATTTAAATTTTCGTATTTCTTTTTAAATTGCAGCCCAAATTTTGCACCTATATCTGGGGTTGAAATAAACTTTTTTATATAAGGTGCACCCAATCAAAGAGCACTATGTATGAGCATGTTTCAAAAAGGTCAGACAAATATTATTATACAGGATTAAAAGAATAAAACTTAAAAATAGTAAGCATTTAAAGAAAATGCGGGCTTATACAGATTTACTTTTTAAAATTAAGAAACATTTTTCTGTTAAAAAATATACAGTTCAAAATATTTTATTAAAAATTATTTAATTTAAATGAATGTTAATTAGATGCAGTTACAAAATTAAAAGTTAGCACACATTGCAGATCTGAAAATTTTAAATACTGATTTTTATATATTATCATTTACTAATAGCTAATTTTGTAATCAGTTATTACAAAGTTAGTTTTGGGTTGTCCCTAAACATGTAGTATGTAATTGAGAAATTATCACTACAAGCCCTAATCGTTTATAGTCAGTAAAATTGCAATATATATATTTTTTTAAATCTCTTGATATTCATTATATTGTTTGACAGATATGTTATATTCCTCATAGAAGTTTTTAGCAGATTGGTACATATTTTTGTCAAATTATAACTGGAGATTGTAACTATTTTTTTTTTTTCACTAATTTTGTCACCTTTCTGGGACTACTTTTTACTTTCTCTCTATATATAGTAATAGAAGGTAAATATGACAGATTTCAAAATTTGCAAAACAGTACCTCCAATCCACTCACCGAAAGCACATGCACTCCTACTACCTTTGGACACATGAGAGCCATGCACCTCTCCCAATCAATATTATTATTTTCTATACGAAATCCAAATCGACGGGAAATATTAAGAAAATTGAACTTAATTTTATAAAATAATTTTATCAATTAGGTGCCTGTTTCATAATTTAGCATCATTTTATCAATTTGGCAACAATTTAAAAATTTGCCACATTGGCGATATCCCACCAAATTCTTCGCCAAGCGTTACAGATGGAGAAATGAGTTGATTTAAATTAAACTTAATTTTACAAAATATTGATTTTCCATCAAGTAGACATGATTTTCATTAATTTAGAGACATTTTATCAACATGGCGATATTTTTGTTAATTTGAAGATATTTTAATCATTTTGGCAACATTTAAAAAAGTCGCCAAGTTCACAATATTCTGTTAAATTATTCGTCAAGTGTTACAAAAGGACAAACAGACAAAGGAGTTATTCTTTCCAAAATATTGAATATTCATTAATTAGGCATGATTTTCATTGATTTAGTATTTTTATTAATGTGGCAACATTTTCATAAATTTGACAACATATTAAAGTCACCAAAATTTTTGGCAAGCATTATTATGGACAGAGAAGTGGGTTATTCTTATATAGTGATGAATCTTATATTCTTTCCACGATATTGAATTTTCATCAATGAGGCATCATTTTCATTGATTTAACGCTATATTTATCAATTTGACAACATTAAAAAAGTCGCCATGGCGATATTCTGCCAAATTTCTCACCAAGTGTTACGGATGGAGAAATATGTTATTCTTATAATAAATAATGTATAGGGAAAGTATTGTAAAAGGGTCCAAAATTTAAATTTGAGTTTCTGACAGAAGAGCATGTTTTAAGCATACCTGAACTTGATGTCTCTGTGTGTATATCCGTGAGTTTGTGAAGACAATATCTTACAAACAAATGGCGTGTTAAGAATGAAATTCGGCGTACAAAAATTAAAATTAGTGAATACAGAAAGCCTATTGATTTTAAATGCAAATGAATGTTTGAAATACTCCCAAATTTTCAAATGAAATACTCCCAAATTTCTTTGAAAAAATCAGAATAATGTTTCTTTAATAATGTTACATACATAATCATTTTGCATGTAATTTTTCATTAAAAAACAATTGACACACATTTTAGAATGCTATCATGAACCATTCTCGAGATATTACACTTTTTTTCAAATAAATTTATCAAAAACATCGCAAAATTAAAAAAAAGGTATTAACTATTGTAAAATATGTTAACTTTCCATATGTAATAGTATGTAATAAATTTGTTAATATCATTCTCATAGATCTAGTTCATTCCATTCACTAGAGAAAATACTTAGTAATATACCATTAGTGGCAGCACGTCAAACTTCAAATCACTGAATCAATGAATTAAATGACAAATCTTAAAAACCAGATTTAAATGTCACTTTATTAAAAACCATCCTACAGACGTACAGCAAATAATTTTAAACCAGAGCGATTTCGAACCCCTTCATGCTCTTCCTCAGTGACGATAGAATCAAAACAGATGCCAACATACCTAAATACATTACAATGCCATCAAGCAAAATTTGCATATTACGAAAATTGCCATCCATACAAATTTATGAATCCATAAAACAGATTTAAAATTATAAAATTACAAATCTCAAAGATAAACATTTTAAAAAACATCAAATACTTTAGAACATTATTATAAATTAAGGTAACTGTATAAAAGTTTAACACGCATGGCATCGAGAACGAATCGCCAGGCATAACTTAAGACCTGAACAGGGTCAAAATTACAAATAGAAGTACAATATAAATAAATAAAAAGGGATTCGTAAAGGTCTGTTCAGATCTTAAGTTATGCCTGACGACTCATTCTTGATTCCCATCAATGAACGTTTACCGTTTAAAGCTAGTTGTCCTTACCATCCTAAAATTTTTCATCCTCTTATCAATTTTTGTACCAAATTTAATTTTAAACCCACTCATTCAACTGTTACTAGTATGTTCAATTGTATTCTTACTGATAAATTTAGGGATAATGTTAACTTTAAAAGTCTTGCTGGGGTATATGTTGTACCCCTTCTTTCTCCGGATAATGTTTAGTATAAATTTTATATCGGTAGTACTAAACTTACGATTGGTATTCGTTTGGCTGAACATGCTAGCGATGTAAAAAATGGTAAACAAATGATCGCCCTTGCCCAATTAGTGACTAAATATAATTTTTGCCCCCTGTTTGAAAATTTTTTTCTCTTGATCAGCTGTAATAACCTCCTCTCTATTTTACTTTACGAATCCCTTTTTTTTATTTATTTATATCGTACTTCTATTTGTAATTTTAAACCTGTTCAGGTCTTAAGTTATGCCTGGCGACTCGTTCTGGATGCTGTGTGTTAAACCTTTACACAGTTACCTTAATTTATAATACTGTTCTAAAGTATTTGATGTTTTTAAAAAGGTTCTTAAAATGTTTATCTTTGAGATTTGTAATTTTATAATTTTAAATCTGTTTTATGGATTCATAAATTTGTATGGATGGCAATTTTCGTAATATGCGAATTTTGCTTGACGGCATTGGAATGTATTTAGGCATGTTGGCATCTGTTCTGATTCTATCGCCACTGAGGAAGATCATGAAGGTGTTCGAAAGCGCTCTGGCTTAAAATTATTTGTTGTACGTCTGTAGGATGGTTTTTAATAAAGTGACATTTAAATCTGGTCTTTAAGATTTGTCATTTAATTAGTTGATTCAGTACTAGTAATAGTTTTGTATTTTTATGCCTAACAATTCGCCAATAGTCATTTATATATATGAAATGCTCATCTCTGTTATGCTTGGCAATAAATTAACGAACTTTGTGACTAATTTAACAAAATATCACCAACATGGGGAAATTTCACCCCAGGTTGATGAAAATATCATTAAAATTGTCATCCGGAAAAGTGCCAAATGTACAATTCAACATTAAAAACATTGTGTTGTAGATCTTATACATCACTTTTTCACTGTGTAAGAAGTAAATCCATTGCTTTATATAGAGAAAGTCATGTGCTGCCCACATCAGATTTTTAAAATTTATTACCAGGGAAGCAGAAGAAAACAGTTAGGAGGGCTGCCAGACTATGTATTTAGAGAGAACATATTACATGCATTGTATAATAGCAGATATTTACATATACAATCTTGTACAATAAAATACCTGTCTAAATCCTTAAGAAAGCTTGTATGAAACAATGTTGGTATTACAAAATAAAGAAGTTTACAAAACCAAAACTGTGTATGTAAATGTTGTGAAATCAAATTACTCTCCTTTATTATGTTAATAGACAGATAAGCCCATCATAAAATGGGATAACATTGCAAAAGATTATCTCAAATCCACCATTCATAAAGTTACAAAAGATTTCTTCCTGTCTGCTCCATGCTTACATATGCGAGCCATACACCTCTCCCATTCAATATTATTATTTCTTATAAGATTCTCTACCAAAACACACATAATATATACTATACCATCCACTAACATCATGCAATAAATCTACGCTCCCTTAAACCCTCCAACAAATGAATTTATCAAGTTAAAGCCTCAAACTTTTTATTTCTCACATGAAGAGTGATACTGTCTTTCAAATCTGCCAAGGTTACCAGACGTCCTCGATAAACAAGACTTTTTAAGTATCCCCACAGCCAAAAATCACAGGGATTAAGATCTGGAGAACGAGATGGCCAGGTTGTCGGAAACGCACGACTAATTACTCTACCATTAGTAAAATGTTGCCGAAGAAACTGCTGTACACATAGTCCAATGTGTGGAGGCGCTCCATCTTGCATACAGGTAATTGAATCAAGACATTGGTGCTGTTGCAGTTGGGGTACAACAAAATTTTTGAGCATGTTTTTGTACCTCCTGGCTGTCACGGTGCATGTCACAGGGCTTTGGGAGTAGCCTCTTCGAAAAAGAAAGGTCCAAGAATGAATGTGGCTGTGAATCCACACCAGACTGTAACTTTCGGTGAGTGAAGTGGAATCTCTTGGAAGGTACGAGGGTTTTCCGTGTCCCAAATGCGACAATTATGGGTGTTGACTGTTCCACTTAGATGGAAATGCGCTTCATCGCTCCATAGAATCTGCCACAGCCACGATGCATCCACTTCAACTCTAGCCAGAAATATCAATACAAAGGTCAGTCACTTCTCCCTGTCGATGGTCAGCAAGTGGTGATTGTAACTAATTTTGTACGGATAAAAGTGCACTATGTTTCTCAGTACGTTCCGCACTGTGCTGTAGGGAACACCCAAGTGCCATGACACTACACGTGCACTACTGCAGCCTATAACGTTATCCATTGATTGTTCAACAATAGCGGTGGCAACATCATCAACGACATCTGAATGAGTCGATTTGCATCCTCAACCCGGCTGAACTCCAAGATGTCCAGTTTTTTCGAATCGAGCGATCATTCTCCCGAGAGCTTGTGGAAGTAATGGTCCTTTACGCAAATTTTTAAGTCGACGAAACTCTCGAAGTGCAGCTGCAGCATGTCCTTTGTTTTCATAAAACAGCTTCATAAGCAAAGCGAGTTCTGGCAGTGTGACAGCCATCGCTGATAAGAAGGAAAATTTCCCAGTTTTATCCCCTTTTATGCCCAGGACATAGTAGCTGCAAACCAAGGGTTTATGCAAATTTTTGTGCTTACAGTGCGAAATTGCAGTTAGAATGACAGTTTAAGTTTCTTCACTTTTTTATCTTCTTTTTTTTTCATATCAGCAAAAGAAATTAAAAAGAAAAAATTCCATATTGCAAGTGTTTGTTTTTTTGTGATTATTTTTTGTCTTTTCAGCATATTTTCTGTTGTACAGCGCCACCTATCGGTGTTTCTGGAACTAATTTTTTTTTTCGCATAATCCCTTTTCCCATGTCTTGAATAGTAGGATCAACAATTTTGGAGCTTTTACACTGAGTAGTTCGATGTATAGAGAGCTCAGAGTAGGGGTGTTTTAATTCTGACCACCCGGTATATATATATATATATATATATATAAGATTCAAATAAAAGAGGGAAACGACCAATTGCATAGTGTGCCGATTTATTAATGTTGTTGATTAAAATTAATATTGTCAAAAAATGCATTTTACATTAAATTAATTATTTATTAGTATATTAATTATACATGTAATCTGTTCTAAAACTTACTGCTGTGTACATTGCGTTGGTGGCCGCAAAACCCACCTATTTCTGTGTTTAACGGGATACTAAGTTAACAAACTAAAAATTAAGGTTAATAGTAAAGGAACAAACATTTATTTATCACATACTCAATTTACACTCTTTAGTTTTACAAATTAAATAACTATCACAATAGTGGAATACATCTCAATGGTAGTTCGGGGGGTGTAATGCCAGATGAATTGATATTTGGTTGGAGCACGTGGTGGGATGCATTAATTAGCTTTTCCTTAAAAACACAAATTTAGACAAATAGGTTATCCTCATATAGTTTAATTGTACGGTACCTGATCTTCTTTCATATAACTTGGGTAACACCGATGCTTTGTCACACTTTACACTTGCAATACCAGATGAACATGAGCTCTCCTTCGAATTCCTATATCAGAGACGCACACACAACTCTTAACTCTGCTACCGTCGCTTCTTCTTGACTAGTCTAACTCCAACAGCCTGCCTTGACCACTTCTGACCCCCACTTCGAGCAACTCTCACTTATATCCCTTTTTCGGTCGGCGGTCCACGTGCTGAAATGTAGAGCTGAGAGCTAATCCGTAGACATGGCGTCGCCGTCTCGGTTGCCGCCAAACGGCTTAGTGTGGTATGTAAACATGGGCGTGGTATGTAAGATATGGGGCCACCTGTATATTATCGCCCATCTGCTTAGCGTGGGGATAATCCGCCCGCATTCCTGGTTCCATTATTTTTTAATCCTTCCAAATATTTATTACTTTACATTTCTGGCATTACATTCTCACCCCCCCGCGAAAAAAAAGTCCAAAAGTTACTCTCCCACAGTTTCACCCCAGTGGTAAGAAATTAAGTTCACAATGGTTCCTCGCAAACACATATGTTCATCCATCGTGAGAAAGGCTGAGTTCCACTTTTTAGCCTCGTACCACTCATAGCTTTGATAGTTCTTTGTAGCTTCTTGATAGTTCCCTGTCAAGTTAGTCCATTATTCATAATTGACATAATGTACCATAAATTACATGAGGATTACCAACATTCACATTATTATTAAATTGTAAATTTTGATATATATTATTTGAAATGCATAATTTTCATTTCTCCTTTTACATAATTATTTACATACGACATATCATTACATAACAGCATTCATTACTTTATTATTATTATACATTTTCTTGTTATCATTTCATTTTGTAACATATTGTAGTAGTGCAACTATCAACTTCCGATTCTTGGTTATGGTTGAATTCCATACCACCATATTATTTATAAATTACTTTGTTATTTCACTTTTTTTTTTTTTTTTTTTTTTTTTTTTTTTTTTTTTAACTTGCCATATATATGTAATGTCAGAAATACATAACATACTTCTTTTTGAAATATACTTATATCCACAATTTAAAACATATACATATACACTCAATTATCACTTTCTATTTATGACATTAATTACAAACTTTTTACATATTTTTCATATTCTTTGTTTTATGAAATTACTATTTACAACAATTCGAGGGCGAAAATTATACCCTCTGGCATTATAACAAACCTCATCATCATTTCTATTATTTTCACAGTTTAATTGCTTTTCTTTAGTGACCTTCCCTTCCTTAATTTGACTTTGATCATTATTTCTAATCACTTTCTCATTTTGATTTTTTTCTTTGTCCTGTGTGTGTGTGTGGTTTGATTCGCTTTCGTCACTATCTTTCAAATATTGTTTTCGCTCCGCTGCCATGTATAGTTTATTTATGTGCACTTTATAAGTTTTATTTTCATCACTTTTAAGACATATTATAACATTATTATTTCGGACTAATTTCGTAATTCTAAATGGTCCATCATATCGATCCTCTAATACCCTTGGTTTTAGGAATTTTTTTAGGTACACTGTCGCTCCTATAAATATATCGTTTTTTCTCACTATTTTATATTTCTTTATTTGTTTGTCATTTATCAGCTTTTGTTGTTCCGATGCGTCTTTCACGACTTCATCTATATTTTTTAAATGCTGTGCCACATAATTTTTATAATTATTTACATCACTATACATTATATCTATTTCTTCCTTACTTGGTATGTTTGTTTGTTTAATATTTTCAAATGGCAATGATAAATCTCTAAGATAGAACAGGAATGAAGGCTCAAATCCTGTATTACTGTTAAGAGTGTTATTCACATAAAACTTAAACCATTTTAAAGATTCATCCCATTCAAACGTAGTCTTTGACAAACACATTATACATTGTTTCATGTCTCTGTGTATTCTTTCACAACGACCTAAAGAACTTGGGAAATAAACCGAACTGTATCGCCTTTCAATATTTAATGCATTTGTAAAATCTATGTATTCTTTACTTTTAAAAATTTGAGCATTATCGCTTTGAATAATAATTGGAACTCCATAAGTTGTCACGAAGTTTGTTAGCTTATTCACTATTGTTTTAGCAGTAATGTCTCTGACTGCATAGGCCTCAAAGTATCGTGAAAACATGTCTACAATTGTAATTACAAAATTATTTCCTCCATTACTGCGCGGTAGTTTTCCTACGCAATCCAGTTGTAAATATATTCCTGGTTTTAATATTTCTGGCATAGCCTGAAGTCTGGCTGGTGGTATATTTTTGTGTTTTACTAATAAGCATTGATTACAAGACTTACAAAAATTTTCCACGTCTTGGAAAGCCCCTATCCAAAAATATTTTCTTGAAAGTAATTGGTATGTCTTTTTTACTCCGAAATGAGGGAAATGTGCTATCTCTATTATCTTTCCCTTTAGCGAGTGCGGTATTACAATCTTATTCTCATTTATTTTCCTATACGTTTGTCTTTTATTTTCCTTCTTTACCATTAACAGTTTATTTTGGCTATCAATATAGTATACCTTGTTATTGTGATATCGGTTTCTTCCTTTTTGTAATTCCTCTCTAATTTTACTTAATTTTTCATCTACCATTTGTTGCTCTAATATTTTCTCCACATTTATCTCATCATTTTTAATTAAAGTATTTACATATTCGATTTGGTTATCATTGTCAAATACATATCTCGAGCAATAATCACTTGCGTTATTTTCACCTTTTTGATATTTGAATTTAAAATCATACTGACTTATGTCAATTAGCCACCTCGATATGATATTTGGCATTTTATCTAATTTTATGTGGTACATAAGGGATTTTGCGTCACTCAGCAAGGTGAAACTCCTTCCGAACAGATATTCTCTGAAGTGTTGTAAGGATGCGTGTATAGCTAGCAATTCTAGCTTTATTGCAGGATAACGCTTCTCTGCCGGGTTCACAGGTCTTGAATAAAATTCGATAACATGATCGACTCCATTTACCCTTTGCATCAAAATACTACTAATTCCCTTACCTGAGCCATCCGTAGTTAAGACAAACGGGTTTACTTCATCAGGCTGTCTTACAACTGGTTCTTTAAAAATTGCATTTTTTAATTTTTCAAAAGCTTTTCTACATTCATTATTCCACTCGAACCTAACATTCTTTTTTGTCAAATTTACCAACGGTTCTGCAATTTGTGCATAATTTTTTATCAGACCTCTAAAATAGTTTGTTGTCCCAAGAAAGCTTTTTACTTGTTTAACCGTTTGGGGTTGTTTGAAATTTTGCACTTTTGCAGTTTTTTATTGATGGGCTTATACCATTCGCATTTACTTTATATCCTAAAAATTCAATTTGCGATTTGCATATCTGTAACTTCGCCGGGTCGAGTGTTAAATTATTTTCTTTCAATCTTTGGAAAACAATTTTGATTTTCTCTAACATTTCGTCGTTATTTTGTGCGCATATGACTAAGTCATCTAAGTAAAAGTATATTTTTAACTCTGATAGATCTCCTAACACTTTGTTCATTAAAAGTTGAAAATATGCTCCTGAGTTTTTAAGACCAAACGGAATTCTTTTAGGATTAAAATTTCCCATAAAAGTTGTGAACGTTAAGGCCTTTCTATCTTGTTTTCTTAGTTCGATCTGAAAAAACGCCGCCTTCAAATCCATAACTGTATAAATTTTACTACCAGCGATATTTTGTAATATATCCTTCACCTTTGGTAAGTTTATTGGCAAAAGTGGTAAATACGCGTTTATGGCCCTATAATCAATAGCAAGTCTATATTTAGGTTCTTCATTTGGTTTACTTGGTTTCTTTACAAGAATAATGGGACTAGCGTACGTGCTTTGTGAACTTTCAATAATGTCATTTTCCAATAATTCCCTAATTTCTTTTTGCGCAATTTCTCGTACTGCTCTCGGAATTGGGTATGGTCGACTCTGAATAGGATAATTGTGCGGTACCTGATCTTCTTTCATATAACTTGGGTAACACCGATGCTTTGTCACACTTTACACTTGCAATACCAGATGAACATGAGCTCTCCTTCGAATTCCTATATCAGAGACGCACACACAACTCTTAACTCTGCTACCGTCGCTTCTTCTTGACTAGTCTAACTCCAACAGCCTGCCTTGACCAATTCTGACCCCCACTTCGAGCAACTCTCACTTATATCCCTTTTTCGGTCGGCGGTCCACGTGCTGAAATGTAGAGCTGAGAGCTAATCCGTAGACATGGCGTCGCCGTCTCGGTTGCCGCCAAACGGCTTAGTGTGGTATGTAAACATGGGCGTGGTATGTAAGATATGGGGCCACCTGTATATTATCGCCCATCTGCTTAGCGTGGGGATAATCCGCCCGCATTCCTGGTTCCATTATTTTTTAATCCTTCCAAATATTTATTACTTTACATTTCTGGCATTACACCTGTTATAACATTATCAGTTAAATTGTTTTTTACTGTGCCAATCAGCTCAGACAGTTGTGAAAGGTCTTTTTCGTATCTCAGGAGACTGAAAAATTATTTTCGTAGTACAATGGAACAAGAAAGACTTTCATCTTTAGCTGTTTTAGCTATAGAACAAGATATCCCATTGGATTATGATGATATTGTAACAAAATTTTCTCTTCTTCCAGACTCTAAGAACCGGCGTTTAAAACTTCAATAAAAGGTAAATAAATATAGATATTTGTATTTAGAAAAATTATGTTAACAATAATTATGTTAACACAATTATGTACAAAACTTATGTTAACAACAATTATTTTTCTCAAGATCAATTCAATTTTGTGATTCCCCCCCCCCCCCTGTTAACAAACATTTTATTTATTCCATATTGTGGATTTTCATACATACAAATCTCGAACCCCCAAATGAAATGTTGAAATGCCGCCCCTGGATTGACCCACAGTCCTGGCATGGAGATCTTCTTTGTAGGAACCCCAATTTGTTCGCCTTGGGTTCCTACCTTCTGTCATTATTCTTGACAGATCTTTAACAGAGAACATCATTAAACAATGATCAGATAAAAGTTATATCTGAAACATTCTAATTAATTATGCTGTCATATGCAATGTTATTGCATATGGTTAAATCAATAACCTCATTTCTATTAACAGTAACAAAAGTAGGTTTATATATACCAGGAGTGGCGACATGTCACAATTTCAAAGCACTAATTATTAACAAATGACAAATCTCAAACAGATCCAAAAGTCATTTTATTATAAAATCATCCTACAGACGTAAATACAGCCAAAGCGCTTTCGAACATCTTTCATGTTCATCCTCAGTGGCAATACAATTAGAAATAGATGCCAATGTGTTTAAATACAATTCAATACTGTCAAGTAAAATTTGCATATCATGAAATTGTCAGCCGCAAAAAATAGTGGATTATAAATCTGATTTAAATTATAATTTTTACAAAGTTCAAAGATAAATATTTCAAAAAACAGTTTAAAAAATATATAATAAGTATTTTAGAAAATAATTATAAATTAATGTAACTATGCAAAGGTTTAACATGCAAGGAATCGAGAATGAGTCACCAGGCATAACTTAAGACCTCAACAGGGTCAAAATTACAAATAGAAGAACGATATAAGTAAATAAAAAGGGATTCATAAAGTAAGATAGATCGGGGGTTATTACAGCTAATCAAAAGAAAAGACTTTTCAAAAAGGGGACAGGAATTATCTTTGTTCATGAAATGGGCAAGGGCAGTCGTTAATTTACCATTTTTTATGTCTCTTACATGTTCGGACAAAAGGATACCAACCATACATTTAGTACTACCGATATAAAATTTATAGATATTATCTGGAGAAAATATCTTACTGGGGTGTATGTTGTAACCCTTCTTTCTCCGGATAATATCTATAAATTTTATATCGGTAGTACTAAATGTACGGTTGGACACGTGGTTGGAAACATGCATTTGCATCACAACCAATGATGAGCCTTTTGCCCATATTGTAATGTTCAGTAAGATCCTTTGTCATTTTTGTAAGAGGCTCTTTCTCTTCGTAAGGAAGGTAAACTGACATAAAGATAAACTCATCCTTATGTCCATTGGACTCATAATTCACTCTAACAGCAAAATTATCACCGTGTAGGTAATTTAAATTTACTACGTTCAGGACATTGAGCTTGTTGCTGACAGCAATTGGTCTAATACACGATGAGTTAATCCAGAGACCAACCCACTGCACTTTCAGCTCACTTGCCAAGTCGCAGACAAGCATTTTGATTGCGAGCACTTTGTTGTAATCTGGTAACCTTGTATCAGTGTTTTTTGGTGGTAATTGTGTAACTTCCAATAAGAATATTCACAAAGGTGGCGTTAAGAATACGTTTCTGTGGTTGCTACAGTTTTCTGGTGTAAAAGCACATTTCTTTCAATATTTTTGGCCATAGTTGCACATGCTTTTATTATTTGATTTTTTGTATAAAATTCTACTATAATTTGGAAAATAAAGGTTTGAAAGAAATAATTAATCGGTGTGTTATGAAAGGGATTATGAGTGATAAGTATGTTTGTCCTAAATGTGGAGATGAAATGAAGTTGTGTATGAGAGACCGAATGACTGATTTGTTTGACTCGTTTTCAGCCGGAAGAGGAGACCTGAAGGTTAGTGTTTTTTGTTTAATTTATCCCGTGTTTTGAATCTTGGTTTATATTTTTCTGTGTTTAGAAAATTTATTCCTCCTTTAAAAGTTCTTAATCTTTTCAGTTAGAATACAAACTTTTTTATAAGTATCAATTTTTTGAAATTTTGTTAGAACACAAATTTTTTTCAAACATGGACCTCTGATACATTCGTTCCAGATTTCGGCCTTTAGGTCGAACCCCTGCCCCTAAAGCTTAAAATTCCCATTTGCTAGTTGCCACATGACGATTAAACATGAAAAACTGGCGATTAACGAAATCATGACTACCAGCCAAACTGTGTGATAGTGTAGGATGGCTATTCTCCCTAAACAATCCTACCTGTAATGAGAAAAATCTGTCAACAACCACTACAATACTACTACAGCTCTCCCATAATTTTACCCCTACGAGGCGATCATAATTTATTACATTTGCTGCTGAGAATGAGTGCAATCCACATTCCTAACCTACTCCTCCCCCTAATCAATTATGTGTTTTGCGACATGCTGGGACGTAGCATCTGTGCCGTGCTCTCTATGAGCTAAAGTTCCCCCATTTTTACATGCTATACTAACAGATATTTCATCATTTTTACATCTGACTCAAATTTAAAAGGGTTCCTGAAGGTGGATGCACGAACGGAATTAAAATCACTCGCTAAAATTAAAATGGTGCGTGAAACTCATCCCCGATATTTCCAGCTTGTAAATTTATTTATTGGTTAAATATTCATCATAGCATATTTTTCATAATGAAAAATTGAAAGAATTAATCTATATGAAAGAGTTTCAAGAATACACTGAGGCTCGGGACTGGCACGAGAGAACTAAATCTGGGTGCCTCATGCGAATCAAGCATATCAATCAAACTTGGGGATGCAGGAATGCTTTTCCGAGCTGAATTGCTGATATTGCAATGTTATGTATTATTGTTCTACTTTAACATTTCACATTACATATATGAACGCTCTATAAACGACCATACGGAAATTATGAATGTGTTTGGCTAAAATAGCAAGTTTGAAGAATACTATCCCGGACATACTTCGTATTAATTTTAAAGCAAAATCTCGAGAAATTTACAATTTTTAAAATCTCGATGCACGAGTTTTTCGCTGGGAGAAATTTCAGATTCCCCTGTTTTAAGTTATTAATCTCTCATCGATGATGTATAAAATAATGATGTATGGATTCCTAAAATGTTTGCTTAGTTGTGTTTTCAGAAGTGCTAACTGTTAACAATTATTATAAGTTTAAAGTTAAATCGGCTCCATTTTCAACTTACCCGCAGCCAGCGGCAGTTCACGCCACTTCCCCCATTTATCGGAAAATTTGAGTATTGCAATAAAACAGCATGTTTCTAGTGATACAAAATGCCTTTTTTAAATTCAAAACATCTAAATATTAAACAAAAATCAAATTTCTTTAAAAGGATAAAGGATTTACTTGTTATGATAAACATATTGGTGAAATTTTATAATAAAAGAGTTTATAACGTCTGATAATATAATGGGAAAAAGACCAAAATATCACAATCGCGATGATTAAAAAATTAGAGTAAATGATCAAAATATAAAAGCAAGAATATTAATTTATTAAAAATAGCCGAAAGTCAAGGTTAAAACTGTCTAAATTAAAGAAAAATTAGTGGAAGGGTTCTTAAAAATAAAAGTGGAATAAATAATAGTGAATGCTTTATCAGCTTGGAAAAGTAAGAAATAAAAAGGATGAGAAAACTTAGGTAAATGAACTTAAAATTGTCTCCAAGTATTTGAATGCTTCATGATAATTTAATTTTTTTTATGATGTATTGGAAAACAAATATTATAAAACAACTGAAAAAGCCTATAATGAAAATCATTGGTAAGATTAAAAAAATTACTTGGTTAAAAAAAATTAGTGAATGTAAATGTTTAAAATATTGAAAAAATGGATAAATGAAAAATTTAAATTTGAAAAACTTTTAAGAAATGGAAAAGATGGTAATAGTGACACTGACTTATAGAAAAAAATTAGTTTAAAAAAAAAAAAAACTTAAAATAATCTTTGAAAATTTATTAAATGTTAAAAATGAGAAGATAGCAGAGCAATAATAAATGCATGTTAACAATATTACTCATTAAAAAATTTAAATATTTCTGTGAATTTGTCTTGTGTTACTATCAAATAATAATAATAAAATTTATATTTTGCCAATATCTTAAATACTCCCAATTTTTAAAATCCTCAACATCCAAATAATAGATCGTATAAAAATGGATCCGCTAAGGGGAATTTTCTTGCCAACAGACATATAGTGATACCTTGATAAAATACTCACCAGCTCAAGACATGGGGAGAAGGGTTGGTTCTTTAACTTATGTCTACTGTACAATAAATCTATAAATAAGTACAGTACAACCTCGAAAATCCGGACCTCCAAAATCCGTAAACCTCCAAAATCCGGACGTTTTCCAAATTTTCGTTTTTTTTTTTTTTCCCCCGGACTGACGAAGTCGCGGATTTAAAAAAGATATAATGAGGTAAAATTATTTATTTTATACATAAGATTATTTATTTTACCGTATTTTCCGGTCGACTTTCTGAACCCGGAAATGAAACGAAAGTTTAGATGGACGGCAGTAGATAGATAGGCTCGTGGTTGGAGCGTGAATTGAGTTGTTAGCGTTAATCCCTCCTCCCCCTTATTCAAGTCACAACTCCTGATGAATTATTTCGCGTAAAATATACATCGTTATTTAAATACGGAATTTTTATTATCAAAATTTCCTTTTCTCATTATTGAAAAAGACATTTTTCTGAAACAGTGTAATTTTTAATATTAAACACTTTAAAACGTTATCGTAACATTTTATCACAGATGTTCAATTAAATCTAAAATCCCGAGAATTCATATTAACGCTCACGGAAATTTATTTTATTCACTTCGTAGTACGATTTCCATTCTTCAATGTATTCTGTTTTGTCTTTAGAATCCCCTCCCCCTCCCGATATCTGACGATTTTTTCGTTCTCGTCGAACGTGTCAGCTTGAAATCGACTGTATATTTTGCCTTTTTTGTTTAGAAAGCTATATTTACATACTATAAATAGCAAATAGATAACTAAATAATATCGTATCGCACAGAGCCGAGCAACAAGGTCATTAACACACAGACCTCTCAAAGGGGTCGGCTTGCTACCGGTGACAGTCGGCTGTGTTTACGATTAGGAACTAAGCAAATTCCTTTCTTCGCTTTCGCTGCCCCACCACGTCCGGGTGCTGCTGTAACCTAGTAATGACTCATCG
Source organism: Amaurobius ferox (assembly GCA_951213105.1). Classification (NCBI taxonomy): domain Eukaryota; kingdom Metazoa; phylum Arthropoda; class Arachnida; order Araneae; family Amaurobiidae; genus Amaurobius; species Amaurobius ferox. Next base: position 95,779,290 of record OX578146.1, read on the forward strand.
TAATTTAGAATAATCATTGAGAGGAGAGATATTTTTCTTTTTTGGAAAAGATATTTATTTTATCTTTTCCAATTATTCTTTCCGTTTTTACTTTTTTCAGAGTCATCAGTCTTTTTAAACATAACATTATATAGATGCTAGATAATAAATAAAACTTTTAAGTTATTATTTTTTGTTTTTCGTTCGTTAATAGCGAAAACGGTTTAAACACATTTACACCTTTAAATATATCGTTAAAAGTGCTAATCCTCGATCTTTATTAAATCTCAGCACTGCATTAAATCTTCCGGCGCTTCATTAAATCTCGACAAAGCCGATATAACGGAAGTTCTGTACTTTGATGATGATGATGCGCCAATCGTAAATAAATTGAATGATGGCGAAATTCGCGATATGATATTAAATAAAAAAGATCGAAGTAGTGACGATAAATGTGGAGAAGAAAAAATACCCATTGATAATCCTATGCAAAAAATCGATCATGCAATTAAAGGTCTTGAACAAAGAAGCATTATAACCGAGCAGAAGTAATGTCCATCTACAGGATAAAGAAAACTGCTTTCCCATAAACCAAAATTAATGAAATAACAAATGTTAATTCAAATATTTAAATGAAATGACAAAATGGAATTTTATCATTTCGTTTCATTCACACATTCTAAATTATTAATGTGTATATTTTTTCTTAGAAATTTTTTTTTGCCCTATTTTTTAGATTAAATAATATAGTTTAATTGATTAACTTAACTTTTGCCATTATTTTTACTAAAAATAGTGCTTTATAGTGTATTTAGTTAATATCAAATCTGAATTTTATTCAAATTCTATAATCCGGAAAAATCGAAAATCCTGAATCGGCAAAGTCCGGACGAGTCCGGATTTTCGAGGTTGTACTGTACTAAGTAGCAAGAGCAAATTTCTAAATTATTATAAAAGATACTTAAACATAATTTTGCATAACATTAAGCAACTTGAAAAAACCATCACACATTTTGCAGCTGTCAATAACTGGCCATTAAGCTTCATAAACTTGCTGGCCAGTGGTTACTAACTAAAAATGGAAATTTTAAGCTTTACCTGCCCCTGTACGGATCTTCAGTTGCATGGAGATGGTGGTTTTGCTACGTGCTACATGCACAGATAAAATTGTAGCATATTCTGTGTCTGGGCGCTGCAGGCAACAGTTCCTAATAAACTAGATATCACTGGGAGCCCTATCCTAGTGTAGAATAGAATGACCTTTCGGTCGAAAACCTGTCCCTACACGGATCACTGGTGCATTCGTTCCACAGATTTCGACCTTTAGGTCGAACCCCTACCCCTACACGGAATACTGGTACATTCGTTCCACAGATTTCGACCTTTAGGTCGAACCCCTGCCCCTGTATGGATCCTTGGTTGCATGGTGAAAGTTATTTTACTATGTGCGACATGCACAGATAAAATTGTAGCATATTCTGTGTCTGGACACCGCAGGCGACCGTTCCTAATAAACAGGAGATTCCTGGGGGCCCTGTCCCGGTGTAGAATGACTTTTAGGTCGAACTCCTGCCCCAAAACAGATCACTGGTACATTCGTTCCACAGATTTCGACCTTTAGGTCGAACCTCCGCCGCTACACGGACCACTGGTATATTCGCTCCACAGATTTCGACCTTTAGGTCGAACCCCTGCCCTTATACAGATCCTTGGTTGCATAAAGAAAATGGTTTTGCTACGTGCGACATGCATAGATAAAATTGTAGCATAAAAATTTTAAAATTCACAAAAATCTTATTTTGCAATGCTTTTATGAGTACTATTCACTGTTGTTCAAATTAAATTACACTATCATTTACATTAAAAACTCTTGTTCAGAACACAGTAGCAAAAGTCATTTTGGTGAGAGGAGCCTATTTCTAAACAAGGAAGAATACGTCCCTTAGGATAGGTGGGGATAATTTCAAAACACAGGAGAATGTGCCAACTTGGCACGATTTGTACTTGGTCTCTGGATTTGTGGGTTGGTCTCTGGATTTATCACAAGATGTATCATAAAAGACATTATAGCCCTTGATCCTTAGACCCAAGATCCCAAGAGAAGATACTTTAAAAATGGTTTTATATTTGGGTACTTTAGCTGGGTACCAGATAAAAACCGCCAAATTACAGCGATAACTCATCCAAAGTAACAACTTTTAAAAAGTTTATCTTTTAACATGTATAGCAACCCTAAAACAAACCGTTTTTTAAAAAATAAGTTTTTTTTTTAGAAAAACTAGTCACTTTTTAAAACACTAAGATGGACTACACAATTTGGCAATTGCCTAAAGATGAAGAAGCATACATTCAATTTTTCCAAAAAATTGGAATTCTTCATAAAGAAAAACGATGTTCAAATGATCATCCGATGAAGTTTTGCTTATTTAAAATCTTATTTAATTGAATTTATGTGGCGACGTTGGCATGCTAAAACAAATTTATTTTCAGCAATTGTAAACGAAATTTACAATTTCATGCCTGCTATATAAATTAATCTTCATTTTTATTGCATATAAAAATAAAAGTCCACCAGAGTGAACATTTAGGCTTGTCAATGACTACGTCAACTTTAAAGCTCGGCGGTTTTGGTCTGGTACCCAGCTAACGAAAGAGTATCTATATTTGGATGCCCTTAGTTGTTTAAACTATAATACTAACATATTTAACTGTCCATAATGCCTGCTAAAATTTTGGTGTTGAATTTGGTGAGTTTTATAATGTTGCCAAATTAACAAACTGTTGCCAACTGATTAAAGTGTTGCCAAATTGATAAAAATGATGCTAAATCAATAAAAATAACGACTAATTGATGAACATTCAATGTCTTGGAAAGAATATAAGAATCTACTGAAAAAGAAGATACTTTGGTTAATAGATATGTACTTGAATGCCATTAGTCGTTTATCTACTATAAGAATAACCTATTTCTCCGTCTATAATGTATGACGAAATTTTGGCAGAATATCGCCATCTTGGCGATGTTTAGCCCTAGATTGACAAAAATATCGTCAAAATTGCAAAAATGATGCCAAGTTAATGAAAATGTCTAATTGATGAATTATTAAAATATTATAATTATGGACTATATTACTGGTAAATTCTTAGAATAGACCCCCCACACACACACACACACACACACTCATTTTTTTCTAAGTACAAAATTTACAGAATTATAAAAATATTGCGTAATGGCAGAATAATAAAATTTTAGAAACCATATTGAAACACTCGATACTTAAAATATTTTTTGAATTTAAATCAATATCAAAAACTTATAAAAATTTAAAAAAAGGCAATACTTTAATAAAATTTAAGTAAAAACGATACTTAGAAAAAATATTGTACTTTTAACAAAATTTAAGAAAAACTATACTTAGAAAAAAAGATTGTACTTTAACTAAATTTAAGAAAAAACGATACTTGAAAAAAGATTGTACTTTAACAAAAATCAAGAAAAAAACGATACTTTAAAATTAAGAAACCCATTTTAAAAACACAGAAAAATACAAAAGTCAATTTCAAAACATGGGATGAACAAAGAAAAGAACTAACCTTTATGTAACGGATATCCATATTTTTAATTACATCCACATCTGAACACGTTTTCTTACACGTACATTCAACACTGCAACACGTTTTCTTGAACGTACACGTCCATTTAACACCGGAACCTGCATATCTATTAAAAATTTGCATAAAATGTTAATGTCCATGAATTACGAGGAATGTTTTAAATATTTATTCCAAAAAGTTTGTACGTGTTTAAATCTTTGCAAATCGATCGAAAAAGATCTGTAAAAACGAGTCAACGAATTCGATCGAAAAAGGTCTGATGAAATACACAGAAGACTATTACTGCCTATTAAAATGCAGATTCCCAAATAGTCGAGCACTGATTGGATGGGGTCAAGAAAACGTGTTGCAGTGTTGAATGCAGTGATGTGGGTTACCAGAAGCCATGGGCTACTAGAATTGGCGAAGTATACAGAATGAAATTGCAACCTGAAGAATCGCGCCAACTTGGCGCAGGATCGTACTTTGAAAAATGAGTGGGGGTCTATTCTAAGAATCACCCATATTACTTATTGAGGATGCTATCAATATTGATAATTGTTAATTTACAGTTACATGAAATATAAGTTAATTGGGTACGAATTAGTTTTACATGTTGTCATCTGGAAAAGCGCCAACTGTACAATTCAACTTCATAAACACTGTGTTGTGGATTTTTTTATCATTTTTTTTCCTGTGAAATAAGTAAATTCATTGCAGTATATGAGAAAAATCATGTGCTGCCCACATCAGATTTTTATTTTTCTTTGACTCCGTAACTTTAAAAAAAAAACCATTTATAACAAAATTTTTCGAAAAATATTAAAATTATCATCTTAACTCTCGTGTAATACTTTAAATTATAAAGGTAATTTTCTACATCCATGAGTACTGCATATTATAATCAAATACCTATCTTCAGAATATTGTTTAAAAGAAAATGGAACTTTATTACAGATTTATGTATTAAACACATTAAAAATTAACAAACACATCAATTTCATTACGATTTAATGAAATACTACAAAATACACTTTCCCTTTAATGCATCAAATGAAAATTGCGACTTACCCTGTTTTTTCCTCTTGGGTCGATTGGAAGGGCCCCATAATATATAAGTTCCTGCAATAGCCAAGGCAGCAGCGCCGATACAGTACCAAATGTTTATGTAATTCATCGGGAACGATGAATTACCACTGTCAAAGATTTTACCCTCCAATTTTGAAAAGAGTTAGAAGCTTACATCTAAAAATTCGCTTGTTTACAAACCATGAACGTGCTTTAGTCAGTTACGGCTGCAGGCATTAATGTAAATGCGAAGTCATTCTGTAACCGGTTGACCACAGACTATTGTAAAGGTGTCTACAGATGATCAGTGAATGTTTGTCAAAGATGTCGATTCTCAGAATTGTGTTTGAAGTGCAATTTGAAGTGTGCTTTGTCCACACTGTCAAACATATTTGACGTTTCATGATAATGAGCCAGTTTCCTTTCATATCTAGTAGATGGCGTTGTTATACTTGTTTACTAATTTCACGGCTGTGGTTAGGCTGCCTGCATGTGTGGTCGCGGATGGAGTTGTAGTAGGAAACCTGCAAGTGGACTTCCGTCAAATTAGTCGGACGGTTGTCTTCCAGTGGAAAGTAGCGTTATATTCCGTTTAGGTCGATATTATGCTGACTGCAATATACAAGTATAAGAAATTTTTATATATTTTTAAATTCAAACCCCTATTTATAGCTATGTTGTGTAATATTTGTTTAACTGTAGCTGTAATATAAGAATAAATACTTTAAAACGTCATTGGACATATTATTCCAGCTAACATGTAATAATGAAAATAATTTCAATTAAATCAAAGTCCCCCCCCCCCAATTCTCTCCTCCTATATGTATATAGGAGGAAAAATTCCATTTTTCAAGATCTATTTTGATGTTATATATGCATTGGTGAGATCTAAAAATAGTATATTTTTAATTTTTTAAAGTAGTTTATTTTTAAATATTTTCTTTCTTGATGAAGAAAAGTTATAAAATAATTATTTTTTATCTGTAACAGGATTTTTTTTTAATGGTAAATTTAAAACATTACACAAAAGGAATAGCAGGAAAAAATAATTTAAAATTCTTAAAACGTAAATTATTAAATATAATAAATAAGAGTAAATTATTAAATTATAAGAACAAATTTAAAAATGCTTTTGAAAAATATATTATTAAATATTATATTAGAATTCGTTTTAAATACTTACCGATGGGAAACCTTTTTTGCCACTTATGAAAAAAATAAAATTAATAACAAAAAAGAACATAATTTACTCAGTTTATTATATACATAAGAAATGCATTATTGAATAATTAAAAAAATGAAAAACCGGCTTATAATTAAATCTTTTTTAAGAATATAATATTAAAAAGAATAGCTGCTTGTAATTGAATGGTTGAATATTATGAAATGGAAGAGAAAATTTGCTGAAAGATAAGTTAAGCATAAATTTAGTGCTATTAAATCATATTCCTTCACTAGAAGTACTTGCGTAAATATTTTATATTCTTCCTTCACAACTTTACCAGCGTTTTTTTTAGAAGGAGTAAAATGTCACTTGCACCTTTCTCTTATTATTTTTCTTCAAAATAAAGCACACACATGCAGGCCCGTGGAAAGCGAGGGGGTAAGAAGCCTCTCCGGGTCCCCGTCCCCTCATTTTTGTACCTAATTGTTCCTGTCCGGTCCGGGTTCCCCTGTACACCGGGAGGGGGGCTCCAGCTTAGGTCCAATTAATAATTGGACAATTTTATGATCAAATACTTCTTGTCAAGTTCCTTAAAAAGTTTGGAAAAATTATTATATTTTATTTTAAAAAAAAAAAAGAAGTGGAAAAGAGGAATCGCTCCATTCTTCAAGCTCTATTTTAATGCTATATATACATTTGTAGGAGCTAGAAACCGTAAAATTCGACTCTTTTATCGGTAATTCATTTTTAAATATATTTGAAGAATTACAATTTAAATAACACTGTCGTCTAACGTTAGTAAACGAAATATAATTTGCTACCTTCCGCCGTAAGACAACAACCATCCGGTTAATTTGACAGTAGCCCACTTGCAGGTAGCTCCGCACTTGACGGCAGCTAAATTACATCGTTTCCGCAACCGCACTTGCAGGTAGCCTAACCACTTCGTAATTTCACTGCGAATTTCGTTTGTTGTTTTCAAACCAAGAAAGTGAAAAGAAATTAAAAGTGTTCCAAATCGTTACAATAACTATTAACAATATATAATTAATTCAAATATATTGTTTTATAATTATTATTTAGTTTTGTTTTATTGTCAGTTGAGTACTCGAGCGATCTGAACCTATAATATATACGGACTCGCGATCTACTCGCGCTATCACTCGCGATTTTACAGCGCCCTCAGACCTAGACCAGTTGGCGCACTTCACGATTGTCTGGTTTGGTCTGAGACGTGTTTCACCAAGGATCACCTGGCAGCCATCCTGGGTTCTGTACGCACCATCGATTCTTAATGCGTCCCCCGGGGTGCTCAGGTTCTTAGTTTTGGCTCCAAACAGCCCCACCCAGCCTCCCATTGTTTTCTCCCTCCCAGCCTCTTAATTTCAGGTCACAGCCTTCAGAATTCTCGCTCGACAGCCGGCAAGATAAGGGGTCTCCCCATGGCCGCAGCCATAGCTGCAGTGTTATCGCCCGCGCGCACTTTAGCTCTTCGTTAAATTGCGCAAGCTACTTTAGTTCTTAGTCATAATTATTATTAGCTTAGTTATTATTTTTATTCTTTAGTTATTATTTTTATTCTTAGTTATTATTTTTATTCTTTAATTTTTAGTCTTATGCTTATAGTTAGCCTAGTTGTCCCACCTAGGCTAATCTTCTGATTAGAACTGCTTCCTCCTCTCCTCCCTGTGTTCCTGTCTGTCCTCTTTAGCCTTCTCTCTTTCTCTCCTTAAGTTAAATTAACCTGACAGTACAGGTTCAAGCCCGGGTGGCGATAGCGTGTATGCTGCCTCTGCATAACTACCTAATGGTAGAAAGTCGAAATCCTCTGCAAAATTATCCACATTAAGCAATTTGTGCCATTCCACTTTGGCTTTTCTGGTTTCTCTAGGCAGTTACTGCACTCGACATCTATCGATTCCCGCTTTTCATGGCTGCCCTGCACTCCCTAAGCCTTAGGGAGTGCAGCGCCCCAACTCCTTAGGGCCTAAGGAGTTGGGGCGCTTTTTTGCTCAATTGAGGTCCCCTGAGTGCTCCAGGAGCCGTGAGGCTCTGGATCTCTGTTCCCGTGCTGTTTCCCGGAAGTGTGATTTGCGTGGTTCTAAAGTGAATTTTTCTAATCTTGCCGTTGTGTCCTTGCTTGGTCAGCCGTCTAGCTATATTGTCACCTGTTCTTTTCTGGGCCTCAACTGTGTCGTCTGTAGACGAATCCCAGTGGTGTGGAATTAAACCTGTAAACCGAGAGGTAGGTCAGGTCCACACTGCTATCTCCCAGTGGGGACACCATCCACAGGACAAGGACCATACCCTCATTCTCCTACCACCAACATCTCTAAAAGACTTACGGACCCACATATTTGATATGCCTGTACTTTGCATGAACATGGGGGACTGTTTTGATAGAGCCAGGAATCAAACTCGGGTCCTCCAAGTGCAATCCCCACACACTAACCACTGGGCTGTCCCACCCCTTAAATTAAATGAACTTAGTGATTCTAAAGAGGCTTAATGATTGATGATGTTTTACAGAATAGGTAAAAATATATACTTATTCAAGTACATATTTGTGTGCCATCAGGCAATTTTATAGATTAACTTGAATCTAAAACCGTATCAGAGATATTGTATAAGTTTAATTTATATACCACAAGTTAGTAAAATAATTTGATATTTTGACATGAAGTCTATGGTCGGAGTATACAGATGAAATTGGGGCAAAAACTAAAACTATGGTATCAGCAGTTAGCAAGGGATTTATAGCATTTTGAAAGCCTGTAAACAAAACAAATGAGCCTGAAAAAAATCGAATAAACTTTTTGAGCTTTACTGGAGTTTTATTTTGCAAAATGTTATTCAGGCAAAACCATTTCAAGTCCATGGTCATCGGACTGGAGCCAACAACGAATTTTTTTCATTTTGAACTAGTTATGGCTTTTTTGAAAACAGCATTTTAACAGACACCAACCACAATGCTTAGTTTTAAAAATTTAATGTAAACATTCACTATTACAGGTAAAACCTTTGGAAAATTATACCCCCCCCCCCTTCAGAAAAATTTTCTGGTTGTGTTGAATTTAATTATGCTAAAATAAATAAATTTACTTTTAATGTTTTTCTTTTGTTAGCTAGGTTCTTGATGTTAATCATTTGCCTATAGCTGCCAAAACATGAACCATTTTGGATATGTAATGAAAATAAATTTAAGTAACTCAACTTAAATACAAACTATTTTTCTGAAATTTGGTGGAAACAAAACTCGTATTACAGATACATCCCCCCCCCCCCCCACTCTTTCCCGGAAAAAGTTCTATGACGCTAATGTCTTGGTTGCCACTAAAAGACTCTAATTTTAACAAATAACACTGTTTTGTCAGAATTGAATTCCCTTGGTCGTACAGAATCCACACATCTTGAGGTATTTTTAGCGCAACTTGATAATGTTAAACTTAGTCCCCTATCCCCAGTACGGTCCAAGTGGTTATCTTGAATTAAAAAGATGCAAAAGCGACAAAAATACAAAATTATAAAAAAATATCACTTGAACTTCTATCTGATGAATTTGAAAAATAAAAACTTCATTAAAAAAATTATATCCCATTTCCCAAAAATATTATCATTGCCACACGAAGAAATGAAAGGAAGGTAAAAGTGAAAGAAATGTATGACGCGGTTCGCAGCAGTGGTCGATTCTTAGAGAAAAATGAAAGGCCCACGTCTTTCCCAGACCGTCTGACCTGCCAGAAGGTGTAAGGTATGTATTTGGACGCTCGGGTCAGTGTAACCCAATTTAGACTGGATACCAGTGGAGCTGACATCCACAGGGACAGTTATCTCCTCCCCCCTGTCACCAATCTCTTGGAAGAACTTTTGAACTTGCGGTTTTGACGTTCCCGTACTTCGAGTAGACACAGGGATAGTATGGGCAGAACCGGGGATCGAACTTTGTTCCTCCGTGCTCTATCCATTGGACTATCCCGCCCCAAGGTCCCGCCTTATCAATCTTTTGTCGTAGATAATTTTATCGAAATATTACAAATTTCCAGACACACTCGAATTCTTGGCCTCCGGTGAAAGACACGCCAATAACGCTAAACCACTGTTTTTTTCCTCCAAATGAAATATTTACATAAATATATCTACACATAGAATTTCTTAAAGGTGCGTGCATTTGTTTTTGAGTTATTGTCATGTCTACACCTCACAGGGCAAGCATGCACACACACAGACGGACACATTTCTAAAAATTTTCGAAATGGATTCAGGAGGTCTTAAAACGCGCTTATTGTTGACATTTCAAATTCAGAAATTTTCGGGAAAATAATTCTCTGTATAAAAAATGAGAAAAAGTAAATATATATCTTTATTAGATTTCGGATTACTCTTTTATAATAATAATAAAAAAAAGATGTCTGTGTCTGTCCGTGTCGTCTATAGCGGAAAATCTAAACGGACAGGAAATTTAGTACACAGGTACATCATTACCTGGGATGATACGCCTCGGCGCTATTATTTTTTTTAATTTGAACTATTTTTTTAGTTTTATGTTTCATCACGATTTTTACACAAATGCGTTCCTCAGCGACCGAAAATATCATTTTAGCGTTTCCATCTTAACATCACCGGAAAGATCGAAAAATCAAGCCTCTTTAAAACAAATTTTGAATGGAATTCATACCATGAAGAGTCTAACTTTTGTGAATTTAAAAAATATATATACTTTTCGCGTGTTGAACATATACGGTCTCCGGGGCCGAGATATTCTCACAGAGTTTCTAACCATTGGCGCAGCGTTTTATTATTATTATTATTATTATTATTATTATTATTATTATTATTTAATATAAGCAGGCGTATTGTTAGAACACATTCTTTGGCTTTTGAGAATTATTTGTGAGTTCCAGTATAATTGTGATAAAATGTTTGCATCTTAAATTCCCGACAATGTTGAATACATTTTCTAGAACATTCCTGCGTTTTCCAGGATTTTAGATGCAAATTTCTGATAGAAAAAAAAACTACTCCGAAGCTCACAGTGAATTCCCGAAAACCAAAGAACGTTTTAACAATACGCTCGCTTATAACGAAAATAAAATAAAATAATTGTGTCGGTGAGCACCATCGAGGAGGTGAAAGGTGTGCACACGGCTACGCTTACACTACTGCTTATCTCTGGCAACGCCGAAGTACATTTTCCAGTTTAAAATATTTCGTAAAATTTCTTTAATAGTTTCTTTTAAATTGGCAATAGCTTTGTGACACTGATGAATGAATTTGGCTTATCTGTGCTGTGTTACTATAAATTATTTTGAAGTCAAACATTCATAACGTAGTTCAAAATCAAATCATCAATCTCCCCCCCCCCCCCCCTCATATACTGCTATCATTGTGCCTGGTATTATCAGTGCTTGTTTCCATAAGAAAATATATGAGTCTCAATACGACATTCATGTTACATTTAATTTTACGTGTATCACAATCATTATTAAAATTTAAAAAAAAAAACAAAAAAAACATGCATATTATTCAGATTTCGTACCTAATAAAATAACCCAAGTTTTTTCAAAAGATTTCTAAAATTCTTTAAAAGTTTATTGTTTTTTTAATTTTAATTTATTATTGTTTACTGTATTTCAATTTTACGTGTAATACAATCACTGTTAGAATTAAAAAAACAAAAAAAAAAAACATGCATATTATCCAGATTGCGTACCTAATTTAATAACTCAAGTTCTTTCAAAAGATTTCTAAAATTCTTCAAAAGTTTATTGTTTTAAGTTGGCAACAGCTTAGTGACTCTGATAAGTTGGGTGCATTTGGATTATGTGTGTTAATATAAACTATTCCAATAGTATTAACATGGACATCTTTGTTCAAACACTTTCCTTTCCCCATATGCTATTACCATTATAACTCCGAGATTAATGTTTTCCATAGAAAAAAATGCTATGAAAATCTTATAATTCGAGTTCAAATTATTGAAAATATGAAAACTTCTATTTAGTTCTAGTTTTTCCGACAATGTATCTACACACATAAAAAAAAAAATTTATATAGCGGTAGGTGGATTCATTCTTGAGTTATCGTGTCCACATACCACACGAAGTGTCTGTGTATAGGATAAATTGATAATTTGAACTGCAATATTGATGCTAAGGGTAATGGATGAATTATCTTATGGGTGTTAATTATATGAAACTAGTTTAGTAGCAAAGGAAAGGACGATATGACTTTTTGACAGGTATTTATTACCTTTCGAGTACGCGTTTCGTTTGTTCCTGGTGTCGATTCTTATTTATTAGATATAGCTTTCTCGTATATTTTACTTTGTTGCTAAGTTCATTATCCGATTTTTTAAATTATCGGCTAAGGGCGCTGAAATCACTTTTATTCGATCGGGCATGGTCACTATACTATAGATTGTCTTGACGTGTACATTCATAGACCTTTCCTTACAAAGCTATTGTGGACTGTCCTTAGGAACCCCTGTATAATAAAGGGTGCAAGGTTACCGTATGTATAACTAGGGTAGAATGTCATGCTGCAAACTACAAAACACTAAAGTACTACAAAATAGAAAATACTATGTTGCTGCAACTACAAAATCAGGGCCTGTTTATAACGCACGGGCCTCCAGAACTGCGGCCCTGGGCCCCCAAATCTTAAGGGTCCCCTAAATTTTGTATGTGATAACAAATGTAAGCATAAATAATTTTTTAATTAATTTAAAACTTGTACTATTAGTTGTTATTTTAAATTATAAAATAGGAGTATGTTAAGAGTGAGAGTCAGTAAATCTTCAGCCCTATCAGCGCTTTGTTAACATTCGCAGATTACGTTTTTCTCCGAAATTCTGCTCAAACAGTTGTGAAATATTTTTGAAAAATAAAATGCAATGCTTAGATTATATTAAAGCTAAATTTATTACTTAATAAAATATAGAATATATTTTTTATTTTAATCTAAAATATGTTTGGTGCTGCCATCTGTTGTCATAATTTAATTCATATCGACTATTTTTATTTTTTAATGAACATTTTAAAATGTCTATTCCTCTTAATACAGTATTAAATACAACATCAGATCATATATAATAATGCCACAATCACGGAAAGGTAATTTTTCATTCTATAAATTTAATAAGGGGAGCTGAATGTACATCACTGAGGACTGCAGCTTTGTCTTCAAGTTCCTTTGTCTTCAAGTCCAAGTTCAATTACTTTTCCGTGATTGTGGCATTATTATATATGATCTGTTGTTGTATTTAATACTTCATTGGAAGGAATAAATATTTAAAAATGTTCAATAAAAAATAAAAATAATCCGTCTGAATTAAATTACGACAACAGATGGCAGCACCAAAAATATTTTTGATTAAACTAAAAAATATATTATATATTTTATTGAGTATTAAATTTAGTTTTAATATAATCTAATCATTGCATTTTATTTTTCAGAAAATATTTCGCAACTGTTTGAGCAGAATTTTGCGATAAATGGGATCTGTGAAAGTTAACAAAGCGCGGATAGGGCAGAAGATTTGCTGACTCTCACCCTCAATAGTTTTAAATATTATACATGTATAATATTGCTATTAACATACATGTATAATATCACTATTAACATACAAACAGTAATATATGCATATATTACTTTGATGTAGAATTTTGGAGGTTTTCTACAAAAAGATCTTCGAGGCTTTGATCCTGAGCAATAGAAATTTGTTATATGTTGATGTTTTGTATGTGTTTGATATGCTATGATGGTATGGGGGTCCCGAATTATCACCAGGCTCCGTGCCCCACATTAATGGCTTGATCAGGCACTATGTAAAATACTGTATAGGTGCAGACAATTATGTAGAACATTATAACATTTAAGGGTGAGCGTCAGTAAATTTTCTGCCCTATCCGCGCTTTGTTAACTTTCGCGGCACACATATTTCGCCGAAATTCTGCTCAAACAGTTGCGAAATATTTTCTTATAGATAAAATGCTATGCTTAGATTATATTAAAACTAAATTTAATACCCAATAAAACATAGAATATATATTGTATTCTAATTTAAAATATTTTTCAGAAAATATTTCGCAACTGTTTGAGCAGAATTTTGCGATAAATGGGATCTGTGAAAGTTAACAAAGCGCGGATAGGGCAGAAGATTTGCTGACTCTCACCCTCAATAGTTTTAAATATTATACATGTATAATATTGCTATTAACATACATGTATAATATCACTATTAACATACAAACAGTAATATATGCATATATTACTTTGATGTAGAATTTTGGAGGTTTTCTACAAAAAGATCTTCGAGGCTTTGATCCTGAGCAATAGAAATTTGTTATATGTTGATGTTTTGTATGTGTTTGATATGCTATGATGGTATGGGGGTCCCGAATTATCACCAGGCTCCGTGCCCCACATTAATGGCTTGATCAGGCACTATGTAAAATACTGTATAGGTGCAGACAATTATGTAGAACATTATAACATTTAAGGGTGAGCGTCAGTAAATTTTCTGCCCTATCCGCGCTTTGTTAACTTTCGCGGCACACATATTTCGCCGAAATTCTGCTCAAACAGTTGCGAAATATTTTCTTATAGATAAAATGCTATGCTTAGATTATATTAAAACTAAATTTAATACCCAATAAAACATAGAATATATATTGTATTCTAATTTAAAATATTTTTGGTGCTGCCATCTGTTGTCGTAATTTAATTCATACCGACAATTTTTTTTTAATGAACATTTTTAAATTTCTATTCCTTCTAATACGCTATTAAATACAACAACAGATCATATATAATGCCATAATCACGGAAACGTAATTGAACTTGGACTTGAAGACAAAGGAACTTGAAGACAAAACTGCAGTCCTCAGTGATGTACATTCAGATTCCTTATCAAATTTATAGAATGATAAATTACCTTTCCGTGATTGTGGAATTATTATATATGATCTGTTGTTGTATTTAACAGTGTATTAGAAGGAATAGATATTTTAAAATGTTCATTAAAAAATAAAAATAATCGGTATGAATTAAATTACGACAACAGATGACAGCACCAAAAATATTTTGGATTAAAATAAAAAATATATTCTATGTTTTTTGGGACATTAAATTTAGTTTTAATATAATCTAAGCATTGCATTTTATCTTTCAGAAAATATTTCGCAACTGTTTGAGCAGAATTTCGCCGAAATATGTGTGCCGCGAAAGTTAACAAAGCGCGGATAGGGCAGAAAATTTACTGACGCTCACCCTTAACCTTAATAAAATAAGTTTGTAAAAGAAATGAGACCTTTTTGTAGACTGCTCAAAGTACTGTAGAATAGTACTGTAGAAATACAATTTCTAGCTAACTGCTTTGTGAATAAGAGCATCTTTGGTGAAATCGATATGTTACAAAAAATCTAAACACTTTGGGCGCTCCGAATCAAATAGATGAAAATGTAAATAATTTTTACTTCTTTTGTTGGACATAGGGCTTTTATTATGAAAATAATTTCAGTAATTTAATATTTTGAGCTTTCATTTTTGCCCTCTTTGCTTATTTCGACTCTAAATATTTTCTAAACTATAAAAAAGATATATAATCAATAAGCCACAAAAATGTGCAGCAAGAGATTCAGTTTCTAGATTAATAATTTGTTTTTGCAAACCTGTTATATTTATGAGGTATTAATACCAAGTTGAAGAAGATAGAAAAATTTCCATTTTATTCAAGTTTGTAATGCTTATATCTCGAAAACTAAAAGTGCTAGCTATAAACAGCAAATAGTAATTCGAAGCCCTTTAAAAGCACCACAAGGATATATAACTGAGTTTCAGATCATATTATTAGTTTTTGACATAGTGGTTATAATTTTGATATTTTAATATTTTGAAAAGGTGGTTCAAATTCGATATTTTAATATTTTGAACAGTTTTGAAAATGTCTAAAGAAGACATACCACCCACATAGATATTATTCACGTAGGCTCCATGGGACTGGGACCACTGCTGATTTTTGTTAAACGCGCATTTTTACAGACCGAATGACAACAAAATTACAACATTTTGCCATTAATTAGGCAATTTAGAGGATTTTTTCAATCCAAATACTTTTGTATTCGCGTTTGCATAACATGCAAATTTTATTTCAAGGGAATTTGCTCAGAACATTCCTAAGTCAAATGTTATAAGGAAAGAATACCGGATTAATTGCTATAAAGAAACTGAAATTTACTTCATAACCGCCCATAGGGAGAGAGGGGGGGCGACACCACTCGAGTGGATGGACTTGGCGTCAGAGGGTTTTCCTGGCGTGAAGGATTCACAAGGATGATAAAATCAAATATGATATGTGTGTAGAAGGGGCGATAAACATTTATAGGGGGGAGGGACACAATTTGTATGGGTGTCTCTGTTTACTTCTTCGAAATAGCGGTTTTAAAAAATTTTTCGCCTCGGGAATAATTTATAAATTTGTAAACTTCTACAGGATACTTGATTTCTACAGAACCCAAGCTCATTTGAATTTCAAAAGTTATGGTCTAAATTTTCAAATGAACTTTGTTTTACAAAATAAACTATAAATATGTAATAAATAATCAATAAGTATAAAATACAAAAATCAAAAGTAAAAGATAATATGATAAAACTTTAGATCGCGCCCCTTACAGATACTAGTATCCGTGAACTGATTTCGCGCTCTTTAGCGCAGAATAGTCGATACCTGAAACAATAGTAGGAAAACTTACTATGTGCAGCAATTTTGAGGAACTTTATGGAGACGTATCTTAAACCTATTAAAATGGGGATGATGATGGGATGGAGGGAGGGGGGTCGCAATGTAGATTTTCCATTAGAAGTATATGAAGAACCAACGGGGGGGATGACTTTCAGCCTATCCCCCTATCATCACTAATGGTGGAGAATGACAAATAAACAGGTCTATGGATGCTGATACTTTCAATGGAGCTTTGAAAATGGCTCCTTAGATGGATTTTGAATGTGGCTATTGCAGCCTGAGCTCAATTTTTACTCGATTCAGTAGTAAGCAAGCCCTCCTAGATTTTGGTGGCGCTGACTGTTTGCAATGCGTCAATGATGCAATAATTGTATAGGACACTATAGTGCGTGGCCTAGTAGCGTTCCTAAGTAAGGGAATATACTCTTTATGCGAAGGATAAGTAAAGCTTGAACAACGTATAAAAGCCCAAATAATACAATAATGCAGCATGCAGCTGTTTCGAGGATACGCTGGATCCCCTTCGTAAGTGCGAGAGAATCAATAAACCACCGAAGTCCAAAAGAGGAATGGGCTCAAAAGGAAGAAGCAGGAGGGATTATATGACCAAGACCTGGATTAAGAGAGAGCCAATCAGAAAGCAGCATGAAAAACATAAAAGTTTTAAATATTAAAGAGATCACATTTCCCAATCAGAAGATGGCGAAATTGGTGCGCAAAATCAAAACGAATACATAAATATTGAATAGAAATATAAATCTATTGCATCTTGTTATTCTGAAATAGATTATAAAGGAATATTTTAAGTGAATTGAAGTGACTTTTGCAAATATTTCCTTTGCTGAATAGATGCTAGACTCTCCAATTGTGGAGCCAGCCTATCAAGTACTCTCAACCTTCAGAGTACACGGGAGGGAGAGGATGGGGGGAGGTAGGAATCATAACACTCTCTCCTCAGTGGCGAAAAAATCATTACTTCTTCATAAGGGCCATGATGGGAAACCAAATTCCGCACTGTTCGCTCCCATTGGGTCATTTTCTACCCCCTTTTCGATACCTTGGCTATACCTTTGCTTTCATCGATAAAAATTTTCGGTAGAGCTCCTCTACTACAGGCTGACTTATCAAGCATATTGAAGCCCATAGGGTTCCATACTACAGTTACAAAAATGATAAGATAAGTGTTTAAAGTAAATACTTTATATAAAAAAGAAGTTTCAATTAGAATATTGTAGAACTTGCTCGCACAAGTATGCCTCAGTACCGGGTATCCAATTATTTATTAGCCATTGTTTTCTTCTTTCTTCATTTCTAGGAAAGCGAAATAGCCTAAAACCCTTTCTAGAATGATTAGAGTAGTTCGGTGCAGAATAACCACCCATAACTATTTCAATTATACTTCCTAAAGTGAAAATGCGAATAGAGCTAATGCTAATGGATTGCGCTTCCAGCTATGATGGGCTTCAATTTGCTTGATGAGTCAGCTCGTATATAGAGGAGCCTTAATTATGGGTTTGACATATTTTCATCCCTTTCTTTGATACCGTTATCATTAACCATCACATTTTATTAACGTGCCGCCCCCACCCCCTCGCATAGGCAATCCTGAATGATTTCTTTTTAAGCTAGGTGATAAATATTTTTAACGAGGTGGGTGGGGTGGGGAGCTTCAATCAATGAGTATCCTGAACACATATTTGGGGAGGTTTATGTGGAGTGTATGGGGAGGTTGGTGGAACATTTGCCTAAAATTAACCAAAAGTCCAGAATTACAATGTCATTTTATTGAGATTTGTCTGAAAATGTTTAGTTTAGTGAGGAGTTGAACCACCTGATTCTCTTTAAATACGCACTGCTTTCAATGTCCAATTCCGCTTTAATTATATTTAAAGGTTGTCAGTTTAAGGTCCTATAAAATTGGTGAACCTTTAAAAGAAAAATATGGCTTTTCCTTGTAGTCAAAGGCCTCAAAGGTCATCTCTTACTTTACAAAAAAAAAAAAAAAAGCTTGAGGATCCTGTTTTAAAGGTCACTTTCTTTTAATTTTTTAACAACTGTTACAGTAATTTCAAAAACTCCATATTTCATTTTTGCCCAAGAAAGTACAACTTAAGAAGGCGGTGCCTAAAACGTATAAACGAAGAAGTAGAAAAATATACCCGGTTTCATGTCACAAAATATACTTCTTCTCCAAGACCGATCCTAGTGAAGAATTTTCAAAGAATAAAAGTCCAGAGTTTCTGGATCCTCCAGTAAATTTTTTCCGATTTTCCCCCTTCTTCTTTCCCGATACAGTTGCTATAAATGTTCCGAACGTCACAATTTATTTTTGGTAGTTGAATAAAGACCCCTCTTGCCCCTTCTCTTACCTTTACGATTGGCTCTGTTTATCAGAAATCAGTGTGTCGAAGCATTTTTTAATGAAGTATTTGAACAGGTATACAAAAGTTCTGACGTTATTGATATGTAGTCAATAGTAATAAATTTGTTTTCATTTTTATAAATGCAAGAAAAGATAACTAAAACGAAACAATTGAAGGTTAGGATAAATTGAGAGTTGACTTGTATTGGTTTTTGAGGTAAATTTAATTATGGTTTTATATGTCAATGATAGATGGCAGCACCATTTCTGGAGTTTCAGCCTTCAATGTGACAGATCACTTGTCAATATAAACAATGCGCAGTCAGAAACCAATAGAGGTCACCTTTACAAAAAGTAACAGCATACTTTTACATATTTAAAAAAGTTAGTGTTTCAAATACAATTCTTTAATCATTGATGGTTTAAAACATTGTTTGTTTTCTTTCTGACGTAGGGGGGATAAACAACTAATGGAAGAATGGCATAGTCTCCATGTGACAATCGCTCCGCCTTCCAGATGGTGTGCTATTACGTTATTGGTTAGAGGGCTTTAACTCATGCAAACATAATAACGTGGGTTTTACACTTTAGACAGGTCACGAGTATTTTCTATCGTTCAACTGCATTAAAAAAATTCTATTTTTGTGTATAGAACAACAACTGAACTTCGAAGTAATCATCATTTTTAGCAATTCTTAATAGAGAACCCCACCTCAACTACATAAGAGCAGAATCATTGATCTAGGTATTAGCGGTAAACAACAATTATCGTCACGCAGCATATACTTTAATGTAAGTGTTTTCAAATTTATTTTAAGAGATATTTGCTCCGGGGTGTTGTCCGATGGGACTTTGGAGAAATTTGCACGCTTAGATCTCAATCTAAAGTCTACTATTTTGGCTGTGCGTGTAAACAAATCTGATTGCCCAAGTACTGCGTTAAAGGAACTAACGTCAATCACAGTTACCACGTGGTGCTTATATGCTGCCTCTCCTCTTATGTGTTTTGATGTCATCCCGCCATCTTGAGCCTGAAAGCCTGGGTATGATCTGTAAGATTTTAGCTTCACATGAATTGCTTGGACAGTTTTAGAACCCAAGTGCATATATTTATGTGCATGGGCTCTGCAGTTAAGCGATGAGCCTCGAAACATTACTGGAAGCCGCAAAATATGTAGAATATCGATGCGAAGCAAAAGCACGTGGTAAGAAAATAATAAATTTTATTTTATCATTATTATATTTTCCCCTTTATAACTGTTCTCCTAAATCTAGTTTTAGTCATAAATGCACTCTTATCATGCGCGATTTCCATGCATGTGTAGATCCACTTTCAATACTCGCCAATCAGGTTTAGGGCTGTTGAACCTTTAAATTTGGGTGTTTTATTTATTTTGAACAAGTGCACGTTTTTAAAGAGTATCACGTGAAACGACTTTGTTTCATGCAGCCTATTACTAATACCCATACCTAACCAGTGCAATTGTTTATTTTCGTGATTCATCTGTCATGTATCGTGACGCCGTCTTTTTATTTCCCCACAAACCTGTCACGTCAGGGTCGAATGAGATTTTCTAGCCGTTTTCTTTCCATATTAAGTAAAGTTTTAAGTTGAATACTTTTACTTATCGATTTAAAATGGAATATTTAATTTATTCTTGACCTTCGTATTTTAGATGCTATGAGATATCTTATCAAATTCTAAACATTCCACAACGTGAACGTGTTTACAAATAATGGACGTAACTCCCCTGTTTAAATAAGTAGAATCTAGAATTCATCCAAATATTTAAAATATTAGTATGGCGTTTTAAAAATCTTTACCCTCAAATTATATAGTTTTATGTTTTGAAATGCATTTTTAATGTTAAACAGACTATTCTCTCTATATATATTTTTAATTTCTAGAGTATAATCAGTGTAATCATTCTAATTGCAATAATTGATGAAACATTTCATGAAAAAAATGTTTCTGGTTTAATACCTAATATAAGCAAAATTTGATATGACCTCTGTATGCATAAAAATTTTATAGAACCATTCTTTTACCAAATCTTTTGCATTCTTCAAGATTTACCAATAATATATGCTATTACTGAAAACCTGTTCAAACCTCACATGAACTTTCATCACCATGCTAAATAATTTACCATTGGTAAAAATTAGATGTGTTAAATACCCTGAAAGTTTCTTAGCACCCGAGAGTGAAAAGTTTCATTAACTGATATGTATATATTGGAATTTTACGTTGTAACTGAAATAATTTTGTCTAAAAGAGATTTAATTCTCTAAAAGAACATTAACTTCCTGAATCGTAAATTTATAACTAGGGCATCAATTATTTCATAGTATGAACTTTAGAGGTTTTTCTGAAATTTTGTGAATTGAAGATTATTTTTTCTTATTGCGTAATTTCTATTATAACTTTTCATGGTGCAAATTTACATGACTTCTTCACAAATTTTGGAGTATTTTTTTTTCAGAAATTTCGTGAATATCAAATATATTAGTTCTTGGATCTTTTAGTAGAATTATTTGCTTTTTCTTTTATATAAAGCAAGTGTAAAAGAATTTTGTGTTCAACAAATATCAATAGATTTCTGGACTATGAAAAAAAAAAATTACTAGCTATACATAAAGTCACTATCTATGTCTATCAATATCCACAAACAGTGTTGATGTCAAACACTCCTTTATTAAATTTAAAAACATGTTGCAGGATAGCATTTACTGCATTAAGGAAGAAAATCTATGTATAATATAATGTTTCAACACACTGTCAACTTAAATCAAAATCTTGATCTCATGTAACAGTGTTAATAACATTGCCAGAATTTATGGTTTAAAGTATTAGTTTGAAGTGTTATGGTTTTAAGTATTTTTTTGAAACAGTAATATAATCTTTATTGATTTTTACAGTAGTTATTTATATTACTGCTTCATGACAGGTAGACTTCTTTTAGAAGTATTAGTTGTTGTTGTTGCACCCAATGCTGTTTGATTTCGGTGATCTAACGAGAACCGGTGTTTTCAGCACTGTAGGGTTGTTGGCTTTAGAAGTATTAGTGTAAATCCTTCTTGTATCCTCAATGTAGTATAAATCCTTCTTGTAGAATTTTATGAAAATTTCATGGTTGAGGATTTAGAAGTATTAGTGTAAATCCTCAACCATGAAATTTTCTTAAAATTCTGCAAGATTTTTTGATTTACTCTGTACCCATTCTACAAATTTTGCCTCCCCCCTTCACTTGCGATAAAATTACCATCCTACTTCTAACCCTAACTCCATCTTTGGAATTTAGACACTTTGCTGCATGTAATTGAGATATAGTATTATAGGATAATGCTCCTATTACAGGTAACAGTGGATGTTTATTATGTTGTCATTAGCATAGAATAACCAATACCTGCAATGGCAGCAAGAAATCTTACTATGTGCCACAATTTTATACATCTGTTATGGGAGCTGGCAAGTTGCTTATCAAATTTCTTAAGATTTAGCTTTGGCTACACAAGACTGCATTGGCCGTATTCATGTTTCTCTAAGGGAGCATTCTAGATCTTAATTTTGGGTACACCCACTCCTTATGGTGAATTCACTGACGGTAGCGTCAGAGAAAACAAAAATTGGAAGAGTAAAAATTATATTGTTTCCCATTTCTCCAAATGCTATTTTTCCAGACTTGAATAGGTTCCTAATTGTTGACCCCTAAGTTCCCTCTTTGGTGGCGATGTCACTGCACTCTGACTATGATATTCTTCTATTGGGGCTTTACATGAAT
Organism: Amaurobius ferox; assembly: GCA_951213105.1. Taxonomy (NCBI): domain Eukaryota; kingdom Metazoa; phylum Arthropoda; class Arachnida; order Araneae; family Amaurobiidae; genus Amaurobius; species Amaurobius ferox. The sequence goes on from OX578146.1 coordinate 95,801,981, forward strand.
TAGTATTTTTCATAAAAAAAATATGTGTTTTCTATGCTTTTGAATTATGAAGATTATACTTAAAAGCATAAAATAATTAAAAATATAGAACAAAACATGCTCATTTTTTGATTACATGCCACTAAGGTATCCACTAAAAGTATTTTTTTGTAAAATTCCTTTAATTTCTAAATCATTGCAGATATCTATAGCTGATTATTTTGTGTTAATTTTTATTGTTATGGAATGAATTACCAGTGTCGTAACAAGATTAATGCGAGTAGTGTTCCCACATCAGGCGCTGCATAGATATAGGGGCACTGCAGCACCTCTATCAGCACAACATATGAAACAGAAGCACAGGCAAAAATACCTCGCCCCAAGTGTCTAATAGAGTTGCTGCAGCACTGTGAATTACTGTTACAAAAAATGAAAATATGATTGATTTGGTTAAATAAATATGTGTGTTTTAAAATGATACTTCTGAATATACATTAAAATTTTTTATATAAGTATCTGCACTATTTTTTTATATTTGATGTTATGTTCCATAATGTCTGCAGTTATCTACCTCAAATTGTAGCTGATATTAATGTTTGAATCATTTGTATTTCTGCTATTATTTTCTCCATATTGCATTGCAGAAATGCTGGACAAATTCACCAGATGTTAATAGTGCTCACCATTGTTCACAAGGCTATCTTCAAAATTTTGGTTTGCTGAAAATTTCAATGTAAATTACTGGTTTGCTGAAAATTTACATTGAGAATCTGTCATTGATGCCTTTATTTCCCTTGAGGTTGCAGCTAAGAAATGGGCCTATTTACGAATAAAGAGAAGACTAAATTTATGGAGATAATTAAAAGAAGCACTGACACACTGCTCTTATGGGTGAATGGTTTCTCCTTTAAAAGAGTCATATATATAGTTCAAATACCTCGGGATTATTATTACTAACAAAAATGAAATCAGTACTGAAATTAATAATTCACTGATAATAGTAAACAAATATTATTGTGACTAAAAAAACCAACTCAAAACACAACGTCTTTGTCTTACCACCAGAATCGATATTTATAAAAAACTACTACAGTCTATAATCTTGTATGGTAGTGAGAGTTGCTATTTAATACATATGAAGAAAACAAATTATTAACTTTTGAAAGAAAGATCTTGAGAAGAATTTTCAGAGCTGTCCATGAAAATGTCTGTCACATCTGCTACAGCCACAAAATCTACAACACATATAGACAGCTTAACATTGTAAAAGTCATCAAAGCCTATTGAAATGTGTCCAAGTCACCTAGGCTTAGACACATCAAACATCACAATACTACTGTTTCTTAATGCTTCGTTTTTTTAAATGAAAGTCAACTGATGATTTCATTAGTTTTAAAATTTAAATTTTATGTCATGTTAAGTTTGTTTTAAATATTCTTGCAATAAAAATGATTTTTGTTTTTGTGTATTGTTAATTACTATTATCTGCATTATATTTCTTATTTAAACTATTTTGAAGAGTACTGAAAAGTATAAATTGAATATAGCTTAAAGTCAAATCTGTATTTTTCTGTAATTGATATTTTAAAATAATGCAAATTACAAAAATTTAATATTATGATTTTCTTCATTACATTAAATTTGAATGCACATATAAATTTGTAGTTAAATTATATTGAATAAGCTTACATAAAGGACTTTAAAATGCTACAATTTTTTTTTAAAAGTTTACTGATAACATAACATAGTGATTCGTATAATACAGGGTTCCGATTAGAGTGTGAGAACATGAGAATCTCGCTTTTCTAGAGAATTTCTCACAAGAAAAAAATTAATATGTGACATTTTCTCATCCTAGGCAGTAAGTTACTTCTTCTCTCTCCCTTCCTTTCTTTGAGTTCAGGGATCACAAGACAAATTTGCTATACTAAAATTTTGTTACCAAACATGGAAAAAAAAACATTTTTATTGTAATGACATTTTTTAGCTCAAATAAATGTTTATTTGAGCTATTCTTTACTAAAATGCCAAAATGAAAATATTGCAATTGTGCCCATAAGAGACTCCATTAAAATCTGGTGTAGAAGGTCATAACCCCTTTCCATTTGTTGAACATTTATCTTACCTCTTCATAGGATCCTTATTAGAAATGATATCTAGCAGCCCTGAAAACCACCCATACAGGCCCCCCTCTATCTTGACTACTCCTGTGTCTATGCACATTTTTATTTTATAAGCAGAGATGAGATAATTGTTATACAGGATGTCCCAAAAAGATTGAAATACTCTGTAATTCTATACCTGTTGGAGATAAGTGGGCAATGTAAATTGCAAAAATGTTTAAAGTAAGGTAGGAAATAAGACTACGTTAATGAAATAGTCCTGTCATTCATTTTCAAAAAGTTACTTTTTAAATTTTTATTTGACCCCCTTAGACAAATTTGGTCAATCAGAAAATTTTTATTTTTAATCGTCAAAATTTAAAAAAATCCCCCGCATATCTGTATCTTTAAAATTAACTGAATTATGATAAAGGAAAAAATCTGACTTATGCCACTTTTCCATACCATATGAAAGGCTGTTTCATCAGTGAAAATAGGGATCATAAACAGATTGACGACGGAAATTGTTTAGATAAAAAAAACTACTTAATTATTAAAAAAGTACCTAGTTATTTAAAAGTACTTAATCCGTGATTGCAACATGAGCCTATACTGAATTCGCAAAAATGTCTCCTATGTATTATCATCCAGTTTTATCTTTTTTGGGATATGTCACAAATTTACATTTCTAATTTGATATATATTCCCCATTCACAGTGTTCAATTTTCAATTAAACATAACTTGTTCAATTTTAAAGATACAGATATGCAGGGTTTTTTTTAATGATCTTGTTGCATTAAAAATACGAATTTTCTGATTAATCAAATTTGTCTAAGGGGGTCCTATAAAAATTTAAAAAATGTAACTTTTTGAAAATTATTGGGAGGACTACTTCATTAACTTAGTCTTATTTTCTACCTTACTTTCAACATTTTCACAATTTACATTGCCCACTTATCTCCAACAGGTAAAGAATTAAAGCGAATTTCAATCTTTTTGGGACACCCTGTATATAGAAGAGGGTCAAATTTAATCAGGTATTTTTACTTCTAATTTATTGATGTAGGTAGGACAGTTTAGGTATCACAAGCCCTGCCCATTTGCTGAACAATTACATAAGTTCTCCATGGAGTTCATATTGGAAAATAAAATCTCCCTTTCTTTCCTCTCTCTTTTCAAGATCCTAGCTGATCATGTCATGTATAAGCACATATTCTCAATATTTTTTATTCCATAGGTAAAGTGGATACAGATGGGTGTTAAATTTGATATGCTTTATACATGAAATCTGTATTTACATATGTTCTAAATATTTTTTATTTTATAGGTGAAGAGCCTCACGACTATTATACATTTTCAAAGCTCAGTTCTGCTAGCAAAGATGGCCTCTATTCCCATGTGGATCAGATTCCTCCAAAGAGACAGCAAACTTTGTCCAATTCTTCCCACTCATCGGAAGAGATTAAAGAAAAGAAGCGTTCTGTGGCTCCAGTAGTACGGGATTCAGTATTACCTCATGAGCATTCTGGGTTAGTATTGATCATAACTATACTTTTCAAAGTGTCTTATTAGTATCAGGGCTGATATTGTTGGTGTAATGAAACTTGTTCATTCACTTTTCTGAAATGCTGAATTTTGTTTGTAAATGAGAATAGTCTACAATTTTGAGGAAATATTTCTAAATCAAATTTCAAATCTTAATACTAATTTATTTTATACAACAACATGCTAATTAGGATTACACTCCCTATGCGGACAACAGTATTTGTGTACCAGCTTTGCATTTTATGCTCTCTCATCAGCTTGGAATAGTCGATATTCACAATGATAAAGACACTTATGTTACAATTTTGTGAATTTCTCTCTATGGGAACCACCAAATTTAGTTTTTTAGTGTAGCCAGCTTCAAATTAAATATATATATATATATATATCCTAAAGTTAAAATAGTACACTTATAACTTTAGGAATGCCCCCCCCCCCTCCCCTAGTAAGTAGGTTCTGTGACTTGATCTCGGCTGTTGCAGCCTTATATAGCCTGAGCTTAATTTTCAAGGAAAAAAAAGGATATAGTAAACTTTAACTATATGTTAATACTGAATTTTGACTAAAATTTGGTAGATAAATCAATTGCTGATTAGATGTTACTTTGGCACCGGTTAGATTTTGGTATGATTAAGAAGAAAAAAATCTGCCTTTTTTTCAAAATAGCCCAAAAAAATAGTCAAGATTTAAGATAAGATAAAATGTATCAATTAAATGTGTTTTTATATGTAATTTTTTATGACAAAAAGAATGACTAAATATTGTAAAAATTTGAAATAAATTACTAAAATTGCTGAAATATATTATTTAAATACTTGTTCTTTGTGTCATTTTTGACAGCAAAGCAAGTAAGATTGACCCCATGACTCTAGGATGAACCATTCTCGAGATATTTTAGTTTTTTGGAATTTTGAGGAGCAGAAGACTTTTAAAGTGCATTAAGTTGCTAAGTGAAACAAACATACATTAAAAATACAAATTAGATATAATATCAGAAACATATCCATGTTATTTTCTACAATTAAACTAAATTTATTGCATCATAAAATAAAAAATAAGAAAATGGTGTCTATAGGGAAAATCATGTGATGCCCACATCGGATTTTTAGATTTATAGCACTGCATATGAATATAAATTACATTCAGCCTTATTTTAAAGTAACTTTATAACTAAAATATTTTTAATTAGTTAAAAATGTGAAATTTTATTCAGCTCTTTTAATGTAGAATTATAAGATGAAAATGCATTTCAAATATTTTTGTAATATTTTTTTTTTTGCATGCATTAATTTGAGTTTTTTCATATGAAACAGCAAACATACTTACTTGAAATTACATTAAATTTATTTGGCAACATAACACATTTTGAAATGGCCCAAATAAGGAAATACATTTTGATAAGAATAAAAAAAATTTAAAATCTTTTATGTTACATAATTGTGCATTTGATGGTTAATCTTTATGTGTATTTTATTTTTACTTTCAGTACTGGCACACGTGAAGTACACAACAAGCTGGAAAAGAATAGGTAATAACATTTTATACAATTTATTTTGATCTGATAAAATCATTTTCACCATATCATGATATGATCGTATTGATAACATGTCACTGCATAGTGATTTCTCTGTATATACCTAATCTAATATTTTTTTACTTACAAAGACTGTTATAAAATTGCTTTGTATGAGTGTTATGGAAAGTTTTTTAATGGGTTGGTCGTGTGGTCTGGGTTTTCTACATTAGTATAGAGTGAGAAAACATGTTAGTTTATAGCATAGATTATTGGACACTGAAGACTATGTTCTATCATTATAAACTATTTTAATTTGAGTGTATGTAATATTTATTAAATATCATTCTTCATCCCAAGGAGTTTAAATATATTGAAATCACACCTCAGAAAACATTCAGGAGGGATTAGAGTATTACAGTAGTCTTTGTTTATAAGAATCACATCTGTTTCTTTCATTTTGGTTCTTGCAGTTGATTCTTAAATACAAAAATTTTTTAAATGTTGCTCTTCTATAGTAAATGCTAACAGTTATACGAGTACATAATTTTACAAGACCCCCTTCGGGAGCCTCCTGCTTGCAGATCTTGCTTCATCTTTACTAAAAATTCTACTTTCAAAAATATCTTTTCTATCCCTGCCTATTTTCCGCAGGAGGGAAAAGCAGGGATTTTTTTTAGCCCAGGGAACCCAAAAACTGAATTCCTTGATCATGAGCTCGCTTCGCGAGCTATTTCATGCCAAACTAAAGTTTAAATCGATAAATTGTTTATTTCATCATGTTGCCCTATTATTTCTCTATAACTGTACCAAATTTCATATTTTTGTAGTTATTAGTTTTTACAGTATGAGACAGAGAAATCACTAGCCGTGCTGATACGGAAAAAAAGTTCACTTCAGAAGTGTATAAAAAGTAAAATATCTTGAAATTAAAAAAAGGGGCTTTGTCCTGCAAAAATTCACCCATGTAGGTACCTGCCTGCCAAAATTCTTGATCTTACTATTGTTAGTCTATCCAGGACACGAACTCGCAGCTCAAATATTTTGTCTTTGACATTACATATTTCTTAAACTATAATATATATCAAAAAACAGTTTATTTCAACATATTCTTCAAAGCTTTTTCTACAAGTGTACCAAATTTCATATTTTATATGCAATAGTTTTTGCAGTACGAAGCAAAGAATCTCAAGAAATGAGAAATTTGTCAAACAGCGGCGTTGGCGTCAGCAACTTTTTTTTAATATAGAAAGATTTAAATGTAAGTCACGTCCTACTATTAATAAATTTTTAAATCTATTTTTGTATTCAAAAATATTGTTTTACAAAATAAACTGATGTAACTAGCCTTTAGTTGCATGAAAATCCTTTTTGCCTAATTTTTCAGCATTTTTCAGTAAAGTTGTTCCATTGATTGGAGCATTTTGCAGTCTGGCATTAGAAAACCATTATAATAATGCTTCTTCAACATCAGCTGCTTTTCCTCCTTTTTTCCATTTTCTCTGAAGATTACAATTGGCCATCAAAATTTAATTTCTGACATACAGAATTTTGTAATGTTGGCTGCTTAATTTTTAATGCAGAAGCAATTTTTGGTTGTATGGAGGAAGAGAATAATATTTTTGAAACAATTTTTTTTTCAAGCAAACTAAGAGTTTTTCTTATTTGCGATATGATACTTCCACTAGCAAAATGTGATTTGACTAACTAAAGTTCTACAAATCTTATCTTGAACACATAACCAAATATGATTTTCTTTACTTATCAGTCAGTTTTCTTAAAAAAACTTTTTTTGCTTGTTTTACTTTCCCCAACAACTTTTAGAGATTTTCTCTGTCATTAATGTAGGCTCACGTTGTTGAATAGCAACCATCCTCATTGTAAGTCCAGAGAGAAATGACAACCAAATAACCTTGCAAAGAAAATTTTTGTTCTTTTTTCTCTTTTCACAACTTTTAGAGATTTTCTCTGTCATTAATGTAGGCTCACGTTGTTGAATAGCAACCATCCTCATTGTAAGTACAGAGAGAAATGACAACCAAATAACCTTGCAAAGCAAATTTTTGTTCTTTTTTCTCTTTTCACTACGAAATGAATGAATTTAAATAAACTGATTATTAAAAGTGGCAATCGTGATTCCTTGAAGCAGAAATTTTAGCACATTAAAATAGAGGTTGTGTTTGTTTCTCTTGTTTTGATTTTTATAAACAGCTGATTAGCGGTGGCTATTGTATAGTACCTGGTAGCTGAGAGAGGAGAAACTATTGAAAAGGGATTCGGAGGGATTTGGCACATGAAGTGGGGGGTTTCTTTGCTTGTCTTCACCTAAGGCAGACTAGTACTATGGAGTTCTTTTGTTACTCATACTCTAAATTATATTATTTAATTTTCTACAATAATCTGTGGAGAGTATGCACATATTCAAATATCTTTATACAAACTAGATTTTAAATGATTACTTGTTCTCATGAGTTATTTGAAATTGTATAATGATTTTAAAAGTGCTTTGAATTTAAGTTAAATTTATTACAATTTTCTTTTTATTTCACTGTGTATAGGAGAGCTCATTTGAAAGAATGTTTCGAGGCTCTAAAAAAGCAGTTGCCTAATATGGATGACAGGAAGACATCGAACTTAAGCATACTCAGAGGAGCTATTCGTTTTATTCAAGTTAGTGTTAACAAGTTATTTGATTTATATATTTAAGTGCTTCGAGTGAAAAGTTATTACATGTAGGACCCATAATTTTCTAAAGAGACATACTCCTGTACATGCATCCTCATATCAAGCATGAGAGGCATGTGCCCATGCCTCTTATGCCTGATATGATAATAATAGGCCAAATTTTCTTGTGCATTCAGTGGTCTGTTCAGAAAAATGTAGGTCCATTTCAAAGACCTTTTTCAAAATGCTGTTTCAAAAATCCTTCAAAATTTGATACGCTTTATGCAAATTAATAAAATAGAACTGACTGATATTATGTAATTATTTAACTAATGGTTAAAATGTTATTGTTCTTTTTTTTCATATAAACATTTCATCTTTAATTTTTGTATGAAAATGTAAATGAAACTCTTCTCACTATGTTAATTTAAACTGTATTAAGCAAAAAAGTGGTATGCATGTAAATATTGGCTATAAGCTGATAAAATGTGTGCAGATAATGTACTAAGTGTTATTTTATAAAGTTTCCAAAATATTAGGCAACTGATACTATTTAAAACTGTGCAAATTCAGAATGTATTTGAAAATTTTTAATGACATTATTTTCAGTTTCATAGGAAATTATAGTAGGTAGTAAATTAACAGAATAAGTCAATGTTCCTTTATGTTTATTTTATTAGGGGTCTTTCTGCCAATCAGTATTGTCATATTTTGCAAAAGAAAATTCAGTTTGGTGATTGACAAAATTATTTAGTAATTATAAGTTCTACCAATGTCAAAATTAAAAATCATGGTATACTGCTTGTGGTATACGATTCGTAATATGTACTATGTGTCTTTTAAAAAAAATGATATTTGGAATTTGAGAATTATAAATCATCAAATTTTTCGAATGGAAAGTCAATATATAATTTGGCGAATAAAAACTCCTAGGGCTGGCAAAAGTAATCAAGCATCCAGAGTAACCCCTGTTTATTATTGTAATTTTATCTTATTATTGGAAACTTTAGTTCTAGTAGCAAATAAGTGGTAATCATGTGTTGATATTAGCTCTGAAGCAGATGGAAATAGTTATTGTAAATATAGTTGGCTTTGTAACACTGATGATTACTTATTGACAGGTTCTCAAAAGAAAGGAAAGGGAGTATGAGCATGATATGGAGAGGTTGGCTCGTGAAAAAATAGCATTCCAGCAAAGACTTTCAACATTAAAGAAAGATTTGGCATCACAGCTGGATCATGTTGATGTGAAATATTTCATTCCAGAAGATGAAAATGAAACTACTACTACAGCTTCAGGTATGCAGTTTTGATAATTATGGTCTTTTATGAGTGTTAAGACAAATTGTGGTTCTTGTACTTATTTTTTATGCTATTATTCTGTAATTTAGTAACTAGTGAATACTAGACTTCTATTGTTATCCTTATTTCCAGCACATTTTGACTTATTACTAGCAAATTTTGAGTAAGCACTTATTAATATCTATGACTCATAACATTTATAAGTTACACTGCAGTGTTATGTTATAAAGAAAACATGATTAAAATAGTGTTCAACATAGAAATAATTTAATACACAAATGATTTTAGTCATTGCTTTTCATGAGCACTAATATGCCTGCAGAAATAAATTACTTAGTTTTTATGTTTGTTCTATCCTCCAGAAAATTAACATTATAGGATAGGAAGCAAGATCTTATTACTGGTATTTTTGTTATCACTAGGGTTTCTGGAATGATCTAGTCAATGCATAAACCATATTAGTTCAAATATCATACAACCTTGAACTTGAAGCAACTCATTGATTTTTCATCAAGGAAATTCAGAAAAAATGTGAAACCGTTTTATTAGTTCTTAAATATAATATAAGTAATTATTATGTATAAAAATAATTAATCAAAAACCATTGTGTATTTGGGGTTATCATGGTAAATATAGAACCACTAGTAGATAAATTTACTTACCAAATATGAATGTTTTCAGACGAGTTGTGCATAAGTTAATACTAGAATTCTAGAATGGGTCAATCTGACCAATTTTGTTTTGAATTTACCAATCTGTATTAAAACTTACTATATATATATATATATATATATATATATATATATATATAGTAAGAATTAAGACAAGTTAGCTTTGCCTTCTGTCAATCAGCTTTTTGCTTTACAATAGGTAAGGTTGACATTTGCAAACATAAGCTCTAAAAGTAAGACAGAATGATATTCATTCTATGTATCCTAACATATGCACAATTTCGAATGGATGTATAATGTCATGATGCCATAGAATGTGTGACATACCATACACTTTCTAATAAAAAGCATGTTCTTACCGAGACCAACTTCAGATCTTTTCTTTCTTACCATGACTTCAAATTAAAAATTTGCCTTAATAATACTAATTATGCAATTAATAATCAATGTTTCATGAACTGATTTTTGTGCAGCGGCAGTTCCATGTACTGTTCGACCCGCATAAAAATTTTTTTCCTCATGAAACAAGGAGGGGGGGGGGATATTCCCCTTTTTGGGAATAATAACCAAGTAATTAATGACAAAACAATAAAATAACCAAAACCATTAAAACATGGCCACATGAAATGAACAGCACTAGGTTTTATTTGTTTTAATATTTTTTTTATTTTTTTTATATTTTGTCATTAATTACTTGGTTTTAGTTATTAATCCATTTTTCTAATATATTTATCAAAACTTGCAAACACATTTCTTCACAATTAAAGCCTAATTTATAGTTTTACACTTAAGTTTCCAATTGTAGTTTCAATTAAAATTTTTACAAGTTATTTTTTTTAATATCTAGAATGTGGAGCACTAAGTGATTTTGAAGACAGCTTACCTCAAGAGCCATCAACTATAAATTCATCTTCTGATTTCACCAGTTCATCTTCATCCTCAACTGTTGGCAGTGTTCTTGTTGGACCAGTAACTTCTACAGTGTCATCAACATCATCATTTGGTAATTATTTTTATTTAGTAATTTGAATGATTTCAGTAGTACTTTTTGACTTATGCCCCTCAATAGAGGTTTCCGTATTATTTTTGATAAGCATATCTTATTTCATTGTTATAAAATTTGAAGTAGTATAAAAGTTTAATTATGTGTGAATCTAATAATTGGTTGATTTTAATGGATTTGGGATATAATAAGTATAGTAATTAAAATAATTTAGGAAATAAGCATGTGAATGCATTTTGTTAAGAGAATAATTTACCTCCTGCTGCTTGTTTCATTTCCTGTATGTTAACCTATAAAAAATAGACCCTGACCTCTAGTTAATTTAGTTATTTTCTTAGGAATTTTTACCATGCATAGATGCTAAGAATAGGAATGTTTGTGCTTAAAAAAAATGATAAAATTAGTATTTTTAATAATTTGTAATGTGAGTGCATTACGTTTTGATCCATATTAAAAATACTTCTAACTATTTTACTGATATTTAAATAAAATCATAAGCATTCCACTTTTCAGCATCTATGCTTGGCAAAAAACAGCGAGAAAAAATCCTAAAAATTAAATGAACTAGAGGTTAGCAGCTATTTTCCATACATTACATGTCAAAAATGAAAGAAATAGGGAGGATATCTTGAGTTTTATAGTTAAAAGTGCTTAGTCCATATACAGAATGCAAAGCTATAGAATTTGCAGTTACCTTCGTTAAATCTTGTTGCTATTTTTCAATTGACATCCTCATTTATTTCAACTTTAAAAAGAAAATTCACACTTTTTCTAATCAAATTGCTGTGCTATGGCTTGAAAAAATTTCCAGATGCTTTTGTTTAACACTTTTTCAGAACTAAAATATATAAACTGGACATTTTTACTGGAAAGTGTTATATATAATAGGAGCGAGAAATGAAATTAAATGTTCAATGGACTTTGGGAAGTTTAGAAAATTATTTGAACCATAATATCTATGCATGCAATGTATGCATCCAATCTTGCTCAAAGACTATTCATGAAATTTGGTGTATACGTTACCATGATGCAGATTATTTTTTGGTATGATTTAAAAAAAATATAACTGGCTTTTATTTTTATTTTTTTCAAATATGCAGAATCTAAAGCAAAAGACTAAATATGCTTTAATGTATTAATAAAATGCATGTTTCACGCATAACTTTTGTGGCAAAATGAGAAAAATAATTCCACTACTTTAAGATAAACCATTCTCAATCTATTTCATTATTTTTTTTTAATTTTTGTAACTTTGCCACTATTTTAAAATGCCCTAAATCATCAATTAGTAAGAGAATAATTTTAAAACTAAAAATTTTTTGCAGTTTCAGATAAATATATAATGCAGCTTTTTCCTGGAAAAATTTAAATGTATATATATGAAACAAAAAAATTTTCTTTGTCGTATCTGGTAGATACACTGAAATTTTAAATTAGTTTATTTTGATGTTACTTCCTCAATGAAATTTACAAATTTTATTAAGCCCCTCCTAGATAAAGCTTTGTATATTGCTAAAATGGATTTATGGCATCAAATTATTTAAATAAATTCAAAGTATAGATAGACATCAAGTGAATTATTTGCTGTAAGTATCATGCCATGTTCATTGTGCATATGGGTGCTTAAAAATCTGGAAAGTACTTGAATTTTAAATGACCATTTTCAAGGCCTGGAAGTACTTGAAAATTCCTATTTTCTTAGTTAAATTCATGAAGGTGCTTGAACATTCCCATTTTCTTGGTCAAGCCCTTGAAAGTGCTTGAAAAAGACAAGAATGAAAATGTTCTGTGGATTTGTGGCATTGTATTTTTTCAAAGAAGTTTTGCTTTCCTTGGAAATTTCCCTAGTGGTTCCGCTGTTTCTGAAAATTTCCTAAACAGCATAATTTTTTCCCAAAAATTTACCCAGCGACTTCAACATTAAACAATAACATTAGTTTCTTATTAATTTTTCCTCCCTGAAAGATATACAATTTCATAATGATGGGTTGATTGATGTCCTTGAAAAAAAATTGCATGGTACTTGAAAATCCTTGTAACGTGCTTGAAATTTTTTTAAGGGAAAGTGTACCCACCCTGTTAGTGTAACTGTTTCATTATTTCTATTTTAGCTCTTTCTAAACAAAGTTCATCAGGTGCTCAAATATCAGCTTCAGTTAAAGAGCATATGTCAATTTCAAATCAATATTCACATGAGTCACTCTTAACTGTGGCCAATAAAACTCCCATGGCATCTCCAATGCCCTCTTTGTCTGCTCATCAGTTGAATAACTCAGAAAGTAATGCTGCTCAAACTGCCAGGGTAAGTATTATTTTTGAAAGAATGATTCTTATATGCATGATTCATAATTATGCTTTCAATTGAAATTTTGTGAATTGTGTATATTTTGTGTGTATGTTGTATATTTCTGTTCTTAATATAATTTTGATATTTTGAAATGCTCAATACATTTTAAACAAAAGTTTGATGTATATGGTTCATTGCTGTAATTTCTGGTAGAAAGTCTCATGGTGAAAAGATAAATTTTTACCATATGCAATATTTGCTGTATTTATGCTGAAATACCTTTTTCTTACAATATGACTTTACAAAATCTAAGCAATCCTGCATCAAAAGTTTTTTTTTCGACCTAGATCGTCCAACTATCCTAAGGTGTAAGGTATCTGTTTGGACGGCTAGATAATATATCAAAAGTTTGTACTTTGACACGTGCTGATGTTCAAATTTAAAATACTGACTTTGTTTTATGATCAGAAAATGTGTTTTGCAAGAAAATCTAAAGCCAAAATGTTTTAGAACCTATTTACAGGGTTTCTGATAGCATGTGTGAATGCATATGTCTTATAGAAGAAATTTAAATCATACACAAAAATTAAAATATGGTAATTTTTCACTGTTATTTTTATCATAGTTAAAAATAGTCTTGGGGTTTTTCATAATATTTCACATTTTTATAAAAAAAATCCTTCTGAATCATTTTTTGATCTTATCAATGCATATGACATATGTCACAATCAAGACATACACAGTCACATCGGCCTTGTGCCACAAAGAAAATTGAGTGCTATGGGGAATTTAGGACATGCTTCACTGTGCTGATGTGCCTTTTCATGATAACATTTAGTATAGTAGCCTATAAGGACACCATTTTTGACAAAGCTTCCTCATGCTTAAAATGGTGTGCTTATAGGCTAAATCCTGGGCAAATTTCTTATAAAATAAGAAAATGTATTGGTTGAAGTCATTATTATTAACAACACCCAAAATAAATTGATGGTTGAATCTTTTGTTTTTTAACACTTTACAACAGAGTTGAAAAGTGTTTATGACTTTGTTCATTCTGTCTGTCTGTCTGTCTGTCTGTCCGTTAGCACGATAACTGCCGTAAAAATGACTTAATCAAAATGAAATTTTAGTATGTTGTTCAGACGGTCTGTAGGACCTATGGGAATATAAATGAATAATATCACCCAATTAGTTTTGAATTGAATCCGGGTTGAAAAAATGAAATACATTGAGCCCTATGGGAACTAATTTTTCAAACATTTTTTAAGCGAATTTAAAATTCACAAATTGCTTCGAAAATGTTAGGTAATATTCAAATTGTTCCATAAAATATATAAAAAAAAATTCAGCGAAATATATTCAGTAGTTTTTTAAATAAAAATTAAAATAATAATTACAACCTCTTATATGAAACGATCACGTGACCATGATATGAAACGATCACATGACCCACTTCAAAATGATATATGGCATCCATCTTGTTTCAAAATCGTGATTTTTTTAAGTTCTTTTTAATTCATATTGAGTGTTGTATCCGTCCTAAAACTACTTTATTTTTGCTTAAATTCTGTGCATCTACATACTGAAACAACGCAATGACAATATATTTGAGTTTAAATGCTCATCTAAATTTGATTATTTCTACAACTAAGCCTATTTTTCACCTATGTAAAATGTAAACAGCAAAATATGTAGAATGACTTGTATTAGAATTCCTGTATTTTTTTAACACAAAATAATTTAGTCCATGGAGTCTGCATGGCGGATATGAATGAAATATTAATTGATTTTATAAAGAGAAGGACGTTTTTTTTCGATAAAGTTTTAAGCATAGAGTTTAATTATTTGTAGCTCCATGGTCTTAAATAAAATGTTTAAATAAAATAAATTATTATAGTATTGTGATGAATGAAATGAATGGGAGAAAGTTATGAATGAAATCCTGTTTTTATAGAGAGATCCAGGCGTGTTATTTTTTCTATGACGTCATTTGAATTAATTTCAGTTGTTTTCGATGAAGTTTTCAAATATAATAAATTATCATAGTATTATGATAATTCTAAAACTATTACCGAGGAATGTATAACATTTTAGAGATGTTTAAACCAGGCAATTTATATTTCAATGACGTCATTTGAATGAAGTTCATTTTTTTCGATGAAGGTTTAAGTTTTCAAATATAATAAATTAATGCAGTATTGTGATAAGTTTCAAAATATTACGAGGAATGTATTGCATTTTGGACTTGTTTAAATAAAATTGCATTGAAGTTGGAAAGTGTTTCATAATCAATGCTTTAAGCATGATTGATCTTTCTTGTTAACTTAATGAGAAGGATGGGATGATTTCTCATCGATCTTCAGAAAATTAGTTATGCAGAAATTCCTAATAAAAATGGTTAATATCAAATTTTATAATAACCTGTAAAGTTACCAAATTTCGAATAGGAATAAATCTGCTTAGTTGTGTTTTGAAATGATTATTTATATTTTTTTTAAGACAAAACAAATAAAATTGCTACTGTTTTAGGACTCCCAAGATGTTTTTTTAATCATCAAGTTGGCATTTAAAATTGTTTCAAGTCACCAAATGAAATATTAAATTACTTTTAAAATGCAATTTTAATGTAAATTTAAATGCATATTCTTTTAATATTATTATGTATAATAAAAGTGTATCATTTTAATTAATATAAAAAAAATAACTAAAGAGAAAAATACAAATTCAAGATGATTATAGAAAGTGCTGCATGTATCAGATTTTTATTTGATTTTAATTTTTTAGGTTTTTTCCACTGCAAATGTCCATGCCATGACTGGAATATTTGCTTCACCTCATACCGTGCAAATGCTATCCCAGGCCCCTGGCATAAAAGTTATCACCGCTCCGAATTCTATCATGGCTTCCAACTCATCTCTTCAACAATTCTCTGTCAACCATCCTTCTCATGGCCAGATCCATGTCTTAGCTCCCTCCTCTAATGCATCCTATGCTTCGTCCATTTCTGCAACTTCAAAGGCATTCAGTGCTGATTCCCTAGTCCAAGTTGCATCAAGCACAAAAAGCATCTCCAAGCCACATCTGGTTTCGCCCCTTGCTCTAGTTTCTCCACAAACTATGGTTGGCCTATCCCACAGCAGTGCAGGGAAGTCTCTGACCAACAGCACAAACATCTCTGAATTGATCCCGCCTCACAGTTCAGCGAGCTCGCTGAATTTGTCCCAGAGTGCCATGAAGAGTAGCTCTGTCCTCTCAGGAAATATGGCGATAGCAGTAAAGAATAACTTACCACCAAACAGTGTGGCATCGTGTGCATCTCATTCCAACATGATAGCCACGCTTCATATGAGCAAAACTCATTCTCAAGTTATTCAGCCATCATTGGCCTCAAGTATAATAACTCAAGGAGGTATGTTAGTACAAATTATGTATATATTCTAATTGTAAATATTTTCAAGTATTTGAATTTGTTTGTTTGTTGTATTCTTAGTAGATTTTATCTCATAAAGTGTCGTGACCTATATTTAAAGTTAACTTGTTACATTTACTTAGTAAAATATGAAAATAAATGTAGGTCACTTTTAACAGGTAAAAACAGAGCAATATATTTTAGAACAGATAAGATTTGTTCCATTTCATTAAAACATGGCAAGCCTCATTACATATATTAACATGTCTTACCTGGCTATTTCTTAATGCAAAGTCTTCACTTGGTAGCTGGATGTTAGCATCTAAATTTCTATCATCAATTTCATTGCTGACATTGATATTTTTATCTTCAAATAGAATTAATTTCTTCATGGAATGCAAGATCACACATATTTACATCTGTCATTTTGTCTGACTTTCTGCACAATGCTATTAAATAGTAATTACTACAAATGCTATTAAATACTCACAATGCTATTAAATAGTAAATAAGTAAGAACCAATTTATTGGTTTTGTACTGCTATTGCTCATAAAAGTCTTTAACTTTTTGTCAGTGTCTTGCTATTATACTACTACTACAAAAATTGAAAAAACTTCAATTTAGAAAATGGCTTACCATCATGTTGCTCCATGTCTTTTACTTGATGCCTTTCATCTAAAATAAGGTACATGGTTCTCAGTTCATAAGAACTCTTTACTTTTATAAATTGATTTAAGGACCCTTAAATATTTTAAATTCTTTGATTGAAACCTTTAAAGGCCATGAAGTCAAAATGGATAAAGAAATTTTTTTCTTATGTGTGGAAAATATTCATCTTTATGTTATTCTTTAGGAACAGTTACGAGCAATAATACATGGTATGTATTGATATCTGATCAATTGCGCTCTAGCAATGCTACTCAGCCCATAGAAAAGGCAGGTAGAGCAAATGTCATGGGTCATATCAAAGTATCTGATCACCAGGCAAGAAAGGTAGCTAGCTGGGAAAGTGTAGTGGCAACTGTATCTGCAAGGAAGAGGACATGGGATGAAATTTTATCAGATTTCATAATTTCTATAGGTGATCCTGACACTGGGCTTGTTGGTCTAGAATGTATTTAAACTGAGTAGATAAACATAGCAAATGTCATAAAAATATAATTTGTCCTTAAAATTCTCTAAAAATGATAGCATGTTTTTTTCATTTATTTACTAAAAGTTTTAACTTTTTAGGTTCTCATGTTAATAATGGTACTCATCATGGAGTTATGGCCGGATTGAAACAATTCTCATCTACACCAGTACGATCCCTCCCACACATTGCTGGAGTCACACATGTTGCACATGTAGTCTCTCAATCTCCCATTTCTGCCCCTGTTGGACAAATAGTATCCCCTGGAAACCACGTATCTTCTGTTACTCCACTTGTAGGCTCTGTTTCTGTTGTGTCACATTCTGGAGCTGTACATCAGCAGTCCATTAGCAAGGTCCTTGCGTCACCCGTTTTAAAATCTGTTAATCAGATCAACCAAATTCCAATAATCCAGCAGCAGTTTCTTCAACAAGTATCTGTGGGATCTTCAAGTCAGCCAATTGTGAAGCCTGTTGTGGTTGTGAGTATGCCGAATGTAGTGCCGTCTAGTAATATGTCTCCCCTCACCCCCTCATCATTGGTATCTATGAATGAACAGCCCAGTGCTGTTCGTGTTTCAGGTACTCAGAAATAAACTGTCACCGTTTTGAGTAATAAGTTATTCAAAAGTATTCAGACAAGAATAGAAAAAGATGGACTCGCAAAATAAAGTATAGTTTTTTTTTTTATAGTTTTTATTGCATTTGTCAGGTCTTAGTCAATCCTTTCTAGAATTGATTGGTGTTCTGGTTCTCTATTTTCAATATTGCACTATATAAATGTATATTGACTTAGAACGAAAGAGAATAAACTTGATGTGTAGTTACTTTTGCAATACATCTTAGTTGATTGTGGGTAGATAAAAATGTTGTTCAAAATTGTTCTATAGGGTGTCCCAAAATTCACGCAAGATTTGAATTTTGCTCCATTTGTGCGATAAAGTGTTGGCAACGAAAAAAAAATGACAGCTGACAGTCTAGGGTTACTAAAAATGGAGCACTACACGAAAGAGCAACACGTTTTCATTGTTGAGCAATATTTAAAAAATAATGAAGGTTTGGCAGTTTGGCAGCTATCGCGACATGATAATCCAGTTTTTTTTGTGCTTAAATTGCAAGATATGGATGTGGACGACATGTGGTTTCAACAAGACTGTACCACTTGCCATACAGCCCGAGAAACAATTCAATTACTGCATGAGTCATTTCATGGTCATGTAATTTCCCGTTTTGGTGTTCAGAATTGGCCGCCCAGATCATGCGATTTAACGCCGTTGGACTTTTTACTTTTGGGTTTTTTGAAGTCTAAGGTTTATGCCAACAAGCCCACGGCCACCCATGCCTTGAAGGAGGAAATTGAGTGCTGTATCAATGAAATTCAGTCACATTTATGCAAAACGGTCATAGATAATTTCAACAAAAGAGTGCGTATGTGCCAGCAAAGCCGTGGAGGCCATTTACCCAATATGCTATTCCATACATAATCCTATACTGTATACTTTATGAATCAATAAAAAATTCACAATTTTTAATTATAAACCTGTGTTTTCTATCAAAATTACTTCTTGCGTGAATTTTGGGACACCCTTTATTTCTTCAAATTAAATTTCAACCAAATAAATTAATACAGTAGAATGAATCTCAATTACTGTGATAAGCTGTAATGAAAAGCAATAGACACAATGTTTTAAAGGGGAAATCTTATCTGGATGGTTAAATGATTTTTCAAAATCAAAATTTATGCTTCTCTGATATTTTTCTGTCATTGTTATGCTCTCATGTAAGTTTCTGTAACTTTGCTCAAACATACCCATTTCATGTTCAATTGTTGATGTCTTTTCTTCTAAGATGCAGTGAATTATATATTTTGGAACTTTGTTTAAATGCAGTAACGAGTTACAAATTTCTGCAATTAAGTGTACTTGAATAGGTCTGTTAAAAAGAGCTTGAATTGCAAAAATATAACTGCATTCCTCAGTTTTAGACATGAAACAAAGCTCCTTCATCAAACAGTAAAAATATATTTTCCACCAACAATGGCAAATCAATAGTTTATAGTTATGTCTTTGTTAGATAACTGTTTTGCTTTTTTATCTTAATGAAAGGATAATTTTTCTTCTGAAGCTAGTTGATGATATGTTTTTATTTAGGCTTAATAAATTTTTATTCTAGTAATATAAATGAAGAGAAAAAAAGCACCAGGAGGCAATTATTTGAAAAATGAAGTGTCCTTTGCTGGGTTCATGTCAATGCTTCAATGCCCTACTAAGCACTTGAAAATTGCTTGTTCAAATTCATCTAAGGACATTTCATTTTACGAATCATTACTTCATGATATTTCTTATTTCTATTTATCGATCTGTGAGCGAATTATAATTTTTTTTATTATTCTTGCAAGCCTTAACTAAGTCCTGACAAATGATTTGAATACTGAATAGTTATTAGTGCCTTATTTTGCAGTAAATCTCTTTCTTCTGTATCACCATTTTGTTAGTTGCAGCATCAGCTGTATTTCATGTACAAAAACTGAAATTGTAATTGTTGTTTATCTGTCATAGTGTATAGATTTAGGTCAACTTGGATTCTAATTCCTTTTACCATTCCATCTGGAAGATGGAAGCACCTCATAATTTTTAATATTCTTCATAGTCTTAAATAATTTAGACTACACATTTTTATAACTTTTCTTTTTGTAATTTTAGTCTCTTTGTTAATCAGGGTGCAATTTAAATAATAGACAACTTTTTTAGCTTTAGGCATTGACCCCAATGCATTTTATCACTGTACATGTGTTTCATATGCAACCATAATTATATTTAAATGTGCTTGATCATTTGATTCACTTTCATTTTCTTTCATATTTTAATCTGTTTTACACTATCGTCTTTTCCTTTTGTACCCAGGCCATCTAATCTACCTGGAGGTATAAAGTAACTGTTTGGATGGCTGGGACAATGCCACCCAATTTAGAACAGAACCCAATGTGGGTGGCAACCACAGAGACCATACCACCCTGCCCCTAACCCATCATCTCTCAGATGGACTTTTGGACCTACAGATTTAACATACCCATACTCCACTTAGACATGGAGATTGCTTTGGATGGTGTTAAGGATCAAACATAGATGTACTGTGTGCGATCCTTGCACCTTAACCATTGGGCCATCTTGGCCTTACACTATTATCCTTGAAAATTTTTAACAATAGTTTTGGATGCAAGTATTTTTATTTAATAGTTAAACTTGATATTTTTTAGAGCACTTCAATATTTTTTGCTCAGCAGTTAAATTTGAACATTTGCCGAGAGTGTCTGTTTTAATATGTGGTTAGTGATCTTAAAGAACACATATATGAATCTTTTATTTAAGCATCTCACCCTGGTATTTCATGCAACTTTTATAGATTGAATGAACACATATCTATATTATTGTGCTACAGTTCACAAAGGTTTACCTCATTGTAAAAAACAAACAAAAAAACCCCCATACTTTTAACTTTTTTTTTAACAAATGACAAGTTAGCATTTTTTTTTCTTTTAATTCATTTCATTTGCTCTTGCATAATGTGGTTAAAGTTTTTCTTTTGAAATTGTGGTGTAATATTTCTTTTAAAATACATAATCTTTTTATTCATAATTGTGTATTCCATAAGAATTTTTAATATAAATTAATGGCAGTGGTGTTTTACAAATTTGTTCAATTCATACATGGTTGCTGGCTGTTTCATGTATAACCACCTAAAATGTCTATTTGAAAAAGCATGAAGAAAAATGATGTACAAAATCAAACATTGAAATTCTTATTGAAAATTTATTACTCATTTAATGGTACAAGCATGTATGTCATGATTTCAGTGTAAAACTACAACATCAGCAAAATATATATTTTTCAGATTTTCACATAATACCTTATTCATACTCATCTTTTGAAAATTTTCTGTTTGCAAATAAGACTTTCTTTGTGTAGTTTTATTTGCAAATAGAGAACATTAAAATGAGAAAGATAAAAGAAGTTTTCACCCTTTTGTCTGAACATTTTTTAGTACATGCATTTTCAATATAATGCATTTGATTTGTTAATATTTTGTCTCATAATGGCTCATTAAGTGTATTAGCAGCTTATTGTTCTTCACTTATTTTATATCACACAAAGATGAAAAATTACAGGCATCCCTCATTTATTCAACAGGTTAGGCCCCAGAGCACTGTTGAAAACTGGAAATCATTGAAATCTTAAATCCAGTCTTATTTAGGCTCACTAAAGCTTTGGCCACCGAAAAACATAAATGACTCACCATATACTACTTGCAAAGCTGAAAAATGTATATATACTATATCATTATTAAATATGAAGGCAAATTATTAAGAAAAAGAATCAATGTTTATTACATTTAGGGTTGGTCATTTTGCCGGCAAAATGGTATTTTTGCCAAGACAGTGGTAAAAACTGGAAAAAATGGCTGGATTTAAAAAAATGTAAATTTTGAACATAATATAATTGAGACTTAAATCAGAATATTAATTAGTTATTTCATTAATATTAATTTGATTAATTAAAATGATAAAACATAATTAAACATTAATTGATTAATAAGAAGTTGTGAAATCAATCTTCATTTTATCCTTATTTGAACCTCTAGGTATAACTTTTATGAATAATTTATAGAAATAATCTTTTAAAATTCCTACATTTTTTTTTTTTTTGTATAAAAAAACACATGGACCAGATAAAATTAATATACATAAGATTGGGAAGGGTGGAATAATTTTAATTAAGACTAAAATTGATTAAGACTGCTGATGCTAATAAATGGTGGAGAAGTATAGCAAGAGCATGTGATATTTCTAAAGACTTTTGCAAGTTAGTTGCACATCTCCAAACATGCCCTTCAAGCAGTGCTGCAAAAAAGAGAATATTCTCTAATTTTTCATTTGTGCATTCAAAGACTCGAAACAGGTTGAGAATAGATAGTATTTCAAAACTTGTTTATTGCTATGCAATGTTGAAAAAACAAAATATATGCTCTGATTTAGAAAATTCAATTGAATTTGATGAAATTTAATTATTTTATGTGTTATTCTTTTCATAATTAAAGTTATTTAATATGAGCTATACTTTTTTTAATATTTATATTATATAGTAATTAATATACTTTGTATCTTCAAATTACTATTGTTCTGATTCTGATAGATAGCAAAATTCGTATTATTACTCAGACTTTGTTAAAAATTAACTGAAGCATAAGAATTAGTTGTTTAATAGTTATGACTGTTTAAACCAAAGCTAGTGAGTTATTTTATCGTTATTTACTCTCTTCTTTCTCATGTTCTGCATTCATAGTATTAACTAAAAAAGTATTTTACTAAAACAATACAAAATTAATAGCATTTAGATTACTGTTTCAACGATGCATTGAACATTCTAAGTTATAAAAAAAACATTAAAGTTATATAGAGTTAAAATTAGTAAAAATTAAAATAACTTAATTACATTCCCGTAAATAAAACATATCTATTTTTGCCACTGCGGCAAAAAGTGGCAAAAATGTATTTTTGTCAGGACTGTTTTTTCCACCTTTGGCAAAAATGTGCCAACCCTAATTGTAGTTCCAATTTACAGTAAAGCAGCAATAAATGGAAATAAATGGCAGCAATAAATGGAAAATATCAAAGAAACAGACATATTGGATACAAAGGCAAAACAAGTACCAAATTGTTTATGGTGAACCATTGGGAAATAACTATTTGCTTTGAGCAGTTATTAAGCCCATTCTCAAAGTAAATGGCACTAAAAAATTTCTGGAGTTGACCAATATATATTAATATAAATTATTGGCCAACCGTTAGGTGATTGAAGTCAATTCAATACACTGGCTGGCCTTAAAAAGAATGAACATTTGATATATGAATGCTTGAACAGTCGATTATATATTAATAAGTGTTCATTTTGAAAAGTATGTAATAAAATATAAAAACATATAATGTAATTTTAATATCCATAAACATAACAGTGAATGCATATAATTAATATAAGCCAAAAATAATTTAATAATTGAATTCATAAAATTAATATTCATTAACATTCATTTATTGTAAACTGCTGTTGTAGATACATAGTTCCAATTGCAGAAATGCTTTAAATAAGGTAGAATGTTATAAAATAGCAATTTAAATAATGTGCAATATTTTTGCAAAACTGTAAAATAAAAATATTAACTTTTTATACCACCCTTCTAGCGAAAAAAGTTAAATTATAAAAATGCGGTCAGTTCTTCATTTAGTCAAACTAAAATAAAAAAAAAATTGGATCTCAAAAGTGCAAATGTAGGATGAAATAAATTGTCAAACTTTCTGGCCACTTTCTTGTGACTTTTTGATACTCTTTAATCACCAAAATCCATAAATTCATGGGCTATTCACAAATTGAATGGATTCACAGAAATAATTTAGTATGGTTTTAAAGCAATTTTTTCACTGGTTTGTCTTTGAAACTATTATAGGCAGACAGATCATATGATACTGGTTAAAAATTATTTTATCACTTAAATAAGGTAAATAAAACAGATTATTGTGATTTTGTTAGTCTGCCAGATACAGGGATCTTGTTCTTCCTAAAATTCCTTATTTTTTTCTGATTTTCTTAATTTCCGAAAATATTATTCATATTTCTAAAATTTTCAAAATTTTAATTTCCTAAAAAAAAATCAAAATTTAATCAGTTGAGATTGATAGAGCTTATTTCAATAAGTGCAGAAAATATTTCCACACGGATTTCTCAATTTGTTTTGTAACGAGTCTGGGCGATTGATGTTTACTTTTGATTTCACTCGCTTACTGAAGTTGGCTGAAAAATAGATGTCCTAAAAATAGATTCCCCCCCCCCCCCCCCATGAAGGAAGATACATATATATGCTTTTTCTATTTGAGCCTAAATATTTTTCCAGTTATACTTTTCTTTATTACATTTTGGTACAAAAGGCCTGGAGGTAAAACTAAATTTAATATTTCTTGGCTTACTAAAGAACTTGAGTTGTTTCAGGGTTCGTGCACACTCTGGAATCCAGGAATTTACAGAGAATTGGAAAGTGGGCTAAAATGTAGGGAAATCGTTTTTTTGTTCAAAATTCTGGAAAAATCGTGGAATTTTCAATTTGTTGATCTGCTCCAAAATGGGTAAACCAAAAAATAAATAAAAAGTACAAAAGTAGCTTATAAAGAACTTCAAATTAAAACCAATTTTGGTGATGTATGACTTAGCGGGGTACATAAAAATTGGTGGAAGGTTTCAGATCACTTAATTTTTACCTGCATGACTCATGTGAGAATGAAAGACTAACGCTTTTTCTGTTTTGCGGCGATTGTTTTGGTTTCACATTTTTCAATGATGTAATAATAAAAAAAGCACTGCATTAGAATTGTCCCAGGGGATTTATAAATGTTGGCATAAATGGCATGATAAGCACATATTTGGCATATTTGAAAAGGAATACACCAGTGGATGATTTTGTATGCAAGAGCACTGACCTACAAGGTCATTAACACTGACTTCAAGTGGGGTCAACATCAGCTGCATTAATGATCACATTCCTTGCTTTTTTCTGGAGTGGTATTTTTCTTTTTAAGAAAGGTTATTTTTTATCTGTTGCAGTATTTTTCACATATTTGGCAATTCCTGATATGGTTTTTCTTTTTTTGTCCTAGCAATCAGCAATGCTAGAAAATGAATAAAACTTTTGAGATTTTATTTTTTGTTTTTCGTTTCAGAGGGGAAGATGGAGTGTCATAGTAAAAATAAATAAATTTCCTGGAGTGTGATTCAATTAGACTTTCTCATACCAGAATCCATTTTTTGATAACGTGTGATTTATTATTTTTTTTTTTTTGCAAATTTTATAAGAAAATTTTTGAAAAATATGTATTATTGGTCTAAATGATGACAATTATAGAATGTTACTCCTCATCTTAAAGGGCTTGAAAAAATCTTTAGATTGGTACCATGTTTGTACCCCCAGGGGGCTAATGACATCACAAAAATTGTATTGCTGTGTGGCGATTGAGCGTCGCCTGTCCCGAGCCTGGACCGAACTCGGGACAATGTGCTTACAAGACCGACATTATAATCATAGAGCAAAAGCTAGCTTCTTCTCCGTTCTTATAATTCGGGTGTACAGGTTCCAAGCATCTTTGATCAGATGTCTTTGCTGCCGTACACTCCCTCACCTGATGAGAAGGCCCCGGTCTAATTTCGGCAAGGAGGAGGGCTGCTGAGAAACCCCGTGTGTGTCCCCCCCCCCCCGAAATGCAGTTGAGGGGCTGAAGGCCGGGAGGTGTGTTGCCTCGGGCATGACGTCAGTCGTTGTCAACCAGGAAGGGAGTGGCAAGGCCTCTGACTCCGTGTGGTGCTGCCATCTCGTGTTGAGAGGTGAGATCATTGGTGTGAGAAGGTTGCGTGTTTCAAATGTCCAGTCATCATTGTGGCGATTGAGCGTTGCCTGTCCCGAGCCAGGACCGAACTCGGGATCATGTGCTTACAAGACCGACATTATAATCATAGAGCAAAAGCTAGCTTCTCCATTCTTATAATTCAGGTACATGTTCCAAGCATCTTTGATCAGATGTCTTTGCTGCCACACAGAACTCTGGACCATGTGCTTACAAGACCGACATTATAATCATAGAGCAAAAGCTAGCTTCTCCTCCATTCTTATTATTCTGGTACAGGTTCCAAGCATCTTTGATCAGATGTCTTTGCTGCCGTAGCTGCTATTTTTCACTATAATGATTGAAGCTGTAAAGTTTTGTGATCGTTGACCCATAAATAATATTTTTTGAGCATGATTATGCAATCTTTTGTCTTATGCTGCCATAGAAAATATAAAATTTCTAATACATTTTAGTTTTCACTAAAATTAAAAAAAAAATTTATCTAGTTCTAGATGTATTAAATTATAATTTTTAATTGGTTACCTTGACTTTTATTGTTATTTTTACTTGAATTGAAATGTAGGTAAATAACCTCTATTTTAAGTGAAAAAAATATACTTATGCTGAAAATTAGTAAGATGGAATATATTAGTTTTGCATATTTTGTATATAGGTATTGTAAGTTATAACAGAAAATTTCCTAAACTTTTATTATATTATCCTAAAATTGTTGTAAAATTTCCTAAAATTATTTTCAAATATGCTATGATCCCTGCAGATATTTTCTTAACAAAATACATAGAAAAATAAGCATTCTCTTCAATTTTAGAAAACTAGAAGGATCATGTAAAACCACTGTTTTCAGTTGACTCAACTTCTTATCACATTTTTGTAACTGCACTTTTCCTACTCAAATGAGAGTCCTTGTAGATAAATTAGTAAGGGTTCTTACATATAGTACAGCATGTGATGGGTTCGGGGAGATTGAGGAAGATGTTGTTCAATACTTACGACCTCAACACTAGCATGTGGATATCATGAGAAATAGATTAAAATATCTATTTTCTTATTTTTCATTAGTACTTGTTCTTTTCCTGAGCTATATCAATGATGAAGTGGATCTGTTGATTATAATTGACACATCAGCCGCATATAAAAGAAAAAAAATTCTGGAATTATACTGGTTGTACGGGAGCCGATGACATTATTCTCACATTCAATCACTAGGATATCAGTTGCATTTACTGTAAATCAAAATTCTCTTACAGAGATTATTGAACAGTGCCACAAATCAAACTCTAGTTAGGTAGCAAAATTACTTGGATGCTTAAATACAAACTGTGAATCGACATAATGGTGATGCTTTACTGAAATATCTGCGTAAAATAAATTTCAGTAAGTGGTAAAAGTTTTAGTAACTATTTGCAACCACAGTTAATTTGTGGATGTCCACTTATTTCTCAATGAAAATTTTAATCAATGATAACTGTGCCAAATTGGATTATATTACATTCAAATAATCTTCACGTTTACTAAATATGGTATGGGTAACATTTTTTTAATTTGATTTTTTTTTTTTTTTGTATAGAGAGGCTTTAAAGAAGTTAATTTTCATAACTGTTTACAAACATATGGTGCAGCATTTAAATTACTATTTTATAACTTCCTACCTTATTTGAAGCATTTTTGCAATTGGGACTATGTGTTTACATCCAACTATTAAAAAAAATCTTCCACTGTACACCTTTTTTTAAGACACCCTGTATATATGCACACACATGTTACATACATACAAAAAACAGTTAAAATTAAAAAAAAAAACTTACTTTTGCAGAAGCATGTGGAAACATAACATATGTTGAAGGAACAGCTACCCATCCAATGTATGGATTTTGGTTATAATTTAAAAGGGTCAAAAACACGGATTATCTAAAAGTAGGGTGGGGAGAGAGGGGACATCTATATGGGTACATAGTTGTAGATTTAAGTGAAGTATTTTGCAAATTCTAGAAATATTTGTTTCATGAAATGAATGTCTAAGTTTTCATAGCTTGTAATAAATGGATAACATTCCTGTTTTGTGTAAAAATTTCACTGCAGTATAGCTTTGTTTGACCATTATTTTAAAAATAACCATCTTTTTTATACATATTTTTAGTTCTGAGAGCTGAAGTGCAATAATATAGATTTTCTGATGCACTTTCTTCGCATATTTTTTGTAATTAAAAAAAAAGGTGATAATATTGATATTAATTTTTTTTTTAATCTTTTAAACTACAAGGCAAAAGGGTGAATCTGGTGTAGTTTCTGATCCCATGTTACTTTTATTGATAATTATTATCTTTTTTAATTGATTTTATATATCTATAAATGGATTAATAACTAATACCAAGTATATATATATGTAAAATATCAACTTATTTACCAGAGAGATAAAACAATGAATTCATGTTCATCGTATCACATGTAATTTATCATTTATATTTATTCTTTTTTGTTAACTATTAAAATTTACATTTAAATTAAAACAGTTGAAGATTCAAATTTTTATCATTGTTATTCATATTTTTTATTATCTACCATTATTTGGAATAAATTTTATATTATTTCTTTTCATTTCATTTTAACAAACATAACTGAAGAGTATTTTGTGACTTATGAAAACTTTTACTACAAATTATAAGTGTGGACCATTTGAATTTTATGTTCTATTTGTATTCAATATTTTTTCATAATTTTTGTAAGCTTGTGAGAAAGTGAAATTTTAGGAGCAAAAATATGCACCTGAGTTCCCCAAATTTATATTATTAACAGTACAGATCTGAACATGGTTTTATCATGCTATCAAGTTACTCCATACACACTCAGCTTAGAAGTAAGATTGGTTACTTTACATTTATTTAATATCTTAACCTCTTATAAAATTTATGCATTAACAGATATTTAAGCATTATTATTCTAAAGAACTTAGTTGTTGAATAGTCTTGTACATTTTTTAGATCTTAGTCAGGTTTATGTGATTAAAGGGATTATTTGGGTTTATTCTAGAATAGTAAATTAACAGTATATCAGTATTATGATTTATGGTAACTCAACATTAGCAATTTACTTAACTGATTTCAGCCATTATCCTAAACACTGTGAAGGATGGTGAATAAAATTTGTTAATACAGGGTTGAATAAATTTTATTTATATCTAGAAACTAAATTAAAAATTTAGTCGCAGATGTTATGTGTCTTCATATTACATCTTGCTAATGGGATTTTCCTAACCCTTAATTAATTTTAATTTCTGAATAAAAAAAGGAATTTGGTTTGGCGCCAAGGAGGAAGGAACAAAAGATAGTATACTATGAATAAATGGTAAAATACCAAAGAGGAAAGTGAATGTTCAATAGAGCATGGGCACGAGTGTAAATAACTGTGTATCAGAATGTGCAAAAACATAAGGGCAAAAGGGCATTATTTTTACCATAGCGGGTAATGGTAAACTGACGATGATGGTAAATAAAAATCAAAACTAAACTCATTAACACTAGAAAGACGGAAGCAGTCATTTTGACCGCATAACCACATTGAGAAAAGATTCCTCCCAAAATTCCTCCATCGTTCTAGTGTTAAACATTAAAATTTTACCTTTGTGCTAAAAATATGTCATTTAGAATACTTGAGGGACAATATATGTTTAAAGATTTCATTTGCTAAAGTGCACCTTAAATGATTTTAAGTGAATGTACACTACTACTCATTTTTACCATAGTCACTAGCTAACGTTCTGAAGATGTATACATTTAATAGAAAATTCTGTAGTGTATATGCAAGAAGTGAGAAGGAAAAGGTACATAACAAATTTTCTTAAAGAAACTCATATATATATATATATATTAAAAATATTTTATTTTCCGGTAAATTAAAAATATCCATCAAAGAAAATAAATTTAGATATATCCTACTTAGAGGTATCCTTATTAGAGGTTAAATGATTGTAAATTTCTAAAGTAGGCATTTTTATTGCAGAAATAATAAAAATTTCCATACAGCTAAGCATACGAATATTTTGTTTAGCAAACATAAGGGCAAAATTTTCTGATGTCACATGCCTATGCTCTATAAAGGATTCAAAGCAGTGACTCCTTTGTTGGGTGTTGGAAGTGCTTTTGAATCTTTCGTTGGATGTTCAATTTCCTCTTTGTATTTTACTGTTCATTCAGTGTGCCCTATCTCTTGTTCCTTTCTCCTTGGTATTTACCTCTCTTTTTTATCTCCTTTGGCTACCTCCTTTTCCTGCTTTAATCACATTTGCTGTTCTAACATTAGCTGTTGATCTAGCTTTCATGACTGAAAGTTGCACTTCTTTTGTGTGCTGACAAAGAAGGCTATTTCTTGCCTTCGAAACAGGTTGACACTATTAATTTTGGTATGTATGTTGCTCTTAACGATATTATTTTAGTTTTATTAACATAACAATTTTCTTTTATTAGATGTTTTGCAAATATCAATGATGATTTGTCACAAAAGAATTTCAGTCACAGTTAAACATATAACATTTCCCTTTTTTCTTAAAAAGTATTAATTTGCAAATTGTCAATGTTAAATATAATGCACTTTTGTTTTGAGCCTCACTTCTTCAATAAAGTAGCATCTCTGTGTTTATATAGTTTTTTTTTTTTTTTTAATTAGCTCCTAAGTTCCCTAAATTACAGAACTAGTCCCATAATAATTCAAAATCAGTGTTCAAAATTAGTAGTCGTTAGTCATAATTTGTGGCTAAATATATCAATTTAATGATTAGATCCTTCAACCTGGTGATCAGATTTTACGGATAATAATGCCCATCTCACAGGAAGTCCCATCTAATGAGGTGTTTACATTTCACTGTGTCCATCTCACTTTCATATTTGCATCTTATTGTCCCCATCTACTTAATAAATAAAATTAACTGTGCACAGCAATCACACCAGCTGAAAGAGCTGATAAATTTCTTCTGATTTACCTAAAAAATTTTAATGATCTTGGAGAATTTTTTTGGTTTTACACATTTCATTAATAAAAGAATGCCAATATAATCTATCTTACTCCTGTGCACCAAATTTGAATGATTTTTATTTGACTGATAAAAGCAATCATAAATATTGTTTTCTTAGCTTGATTAACACCAAGCTAAACCTATTCTTTCTTGTAATTTTCCATGTAAAATATCCTTGAAATCCTTCCAACTGCAGAAATAAACAATTTGGTAAATTTCATGCAGGTTTGTTAAAATTTGTATCATTTGCAATATCTGTCAGCTTGTTAATTTTTCATATTAAATGGATCATTTTTTCAGGATTGTGATTCCATGAATTATTGAATCCAAAATATGTGTTTCCATAAATATTCACTTTCAAATTCTTTCAATTTGGCATAACATTTCCTTATGATATGTTACTCAATTTATTAATATTTTATTAGGATATTGATTACTTTTAAAGTGCAATTTCACATTTGTAGATTACATGCCTGGGTTATACAAATTGCATTACAAGCATCTGCTTCTATCAATATTCATTTTCATATTATTTCAATTTATAAAAATGTAATTTTCATTTCTTCCTGGTATTTTTCTGTATTGAAGAATATTTTATTAAAATATTGATTATTTTTAAAGGATGATTTTGTGTTTGCAGATTATATTTCTAGGCACTAAAGGAAAAAGCACCCTTTTCTGCCTATCTTAAGTTTCAAATTTTTATATTAGAAAATCAGACCTAATTTCTTTGAGCATATTAAAGTGAATAAGTATTTTATTGAAAGGAATGTATTTTCTTTAAAGCACTATCTCGCAATTGGAGATATCATTTTATATTCTTGTGTATTGTTGCAATTTCAAAAGTTTATTTTTATATCCATCTTTATCTTCATCGTACAGTAAAAGAATTAGAATAACTTTGTTAACTACTATTCATTTTTTCATTAGAAAATATTATTTATGTGTAAAATGAAGTAGTATTTTGATGATTGATATTCCCATGTGGTGCTCTGAATACTAAGGCATACAAACATTTCATGACACACAAACATCTCATACTTGCACATTCTAAGTTTATTGCATCTATAACAATAATTTTAGAAAATTGCAACTAGTTGGTTTTTTTGGAACCTAGAAACAAAACTATAAGCTCCATTGAACACCCAACTTTCAATTTATAATTTATGATCCTGTTTAAAATAACTATTGCTTCAAAACCTTTCATGTTCAAAAGTTATTTTCATATTTTAAAAGTAATTTTATAAAATGTTGCATAAATGTGCAATAGATATGTGTTTGCTTTACCAGCAAGCATGTGCTTAAGTATCTTCTTGGCTTTGATGATCTCCATGGACAGATTCAGGACCAATTCTTATAAAAAATATTTTAATCCTGTCATGTACAATGTTTTGGTAAATCATTTCTTGATTTTGTAGTTGCTTAAATTTCTCCCTTTTAAACTCTGTTTTTTCCCCCCCTTATGCTCCCTTTTCATGTCAAATCCCTCCCCCCCCCCTTCAAATAAGGAAATTTCCCTCAACTTACCATCCATCACGGAGACTTGCCACATTGTTTTAATTATCCCTTAAATTTTTTGAGATAGCTATTAAATATGTCAGTGATTACATCATACAGTTCTTATTTTGATCATAACCAGAAGTAGACGATTTGATTCTATGACAACTCATGCTCTGATGGCTCAGAAAACATGAAGTATTTAGCAAACCAAAATTTTAGAAATGGTTATAGCACAGTCAAAAAAAGCCTAGGTTCTATGACCAGATTTGTAGGCACTCTGAATTTATTCAACCTAGGGTTAATGTAATATTGTTATATTAATATGAGATGCTATCCATAAAAGTAAAAAGACTTGAGTAAGTTATTTTAAAAGACAATAGCATTACATTAAAATCTTAATTTTTTATTTACTTGTTACACAATGAGGTCATTATTTGATAAAAGATTAATTTATGAAGCAAGGCATTTTTCATTAATTTCGAATCTATTGTGCCAAATTCAATTTAAAATGCATCTTTTAAATATGAAACATTTAGGCCTCGTGAAGATGTAATACAGTGAAATTCAGATTTACCACAGTTTACAGTAAAGAGGAAATATGATAATTTTTTACTTGTAGTAAGGCGAATCCTCATTTTTACACAATAACGAGAAATCCATCTTAAACAGGTGCTGTCTTAATGAGACTTCACTGTAACATTGGCAAATGATTTTAGTATCAATGCAATATGTCTAATATGCTTCCTAGAACTATGTGGTACCTATATGGGTAGAAAATTTTGGACTGGTGGTAACTAGTGATTAGATTTTTTATAGTTTGTGTTTGATATTTTTGTCATTCACCAGCAGAGCAAAGGAGAGTAGAAAAAAAAGCATGGCCATTCTAACTGAAAACTTCCATGAAAAAAAAAATTAAAATGTCAAGTACTCTCATAAATCAATATTTGGTATTTATTATCCATCTGCTACAGAATTATTTGCTATGTTGCTTCCTATATATCTGTAGTAATTTTAGCTTTTCTATTGTTGTTTAAATATAAGATGAAATTTCCTGAAGCAGGGCTGCCCATACAAATTGTGAGGTCCCCATCCATATTTAACTTTCCCCTTGTTATGAATTTTTCATGTCTTTCCTTCACTCAAGTAGTGTCTACCCCTTATAAGTAGCCCTGCTTGAAGTATGAGACGTGAGGTTATTCTTTTTCATATGCCATCTTCCTCAAATAAGTGCTCAATTTTTATATTGCAAAACTTGTGAAACTATTTTCTCTCTGCTCCCCCCCCCCCTTTTTATAAGATGTTTTTAACTTTAAATCTTATGTGTATTACACATATTTGCTTTTTTTTTTAGAACTTAATTTGTATACTTACGATAACATTGGTTGCTTTATACTCAAATCCAAATTAATAGTAGTTTCAATTTACATTACTTGGAAACTTATGCTGTATAATCAAAGTTTGTCAAAATGAGTAATTGTGTCTGGCATGCATCAAAAACCAGTGTATAAAAATATGCTTAATATTTGTAGCAATAAAATCCACCTATTTTCCCCACTTTCTTATATTTTCATTGCTGTGCATATGATTTTCTTCATTTTCACCCTATCACATTCTATTTTTTTAATGAAAATTTGTTGTAATAAAATTTGCATTGATATGCTAATAAGCCTTTTAAGGTTTTATATGTTGTTATGCCATTGCTTTTCCATAGCACACTTCGATGGTAATTTTTTGTTAATAAATAATGCATATGTAATCTTATTGTTCATCAATAAAATTAATTCTTACTAGTCTTACAATTGGTTTCAG
The DNA here is from genome assembly GCA_951213105.1 of Amaurobius ferox. Lineage (NCBI taxonomy): Eukaryota > Metazoa > Arthropoda > Arachnida > Araneae > Amaurobiidae > Amaurobius > Amaurobius ferox. The sequence continues at coordinate 95,836,346 of OX578146.1, forward strand.
ATGCAAAATGTGCATTCTTTGAAATAAGAAAAACAGCAGTCATGCCACAAAAGCAGAAAATATCTGTAGATACTTCTTTTTAATTAATATCATTTTTGAAAATTAGTTATACTATTAACCATTTTTTTTTTTTTTTGTTAAAATACTCCTCACTTTCTAAAATTCCTCCTCAAATTTTAGGAAAGCAGTAAAACTACTCTTCAACTACTAACTACTTCAAACTACTCTTCATTCCTTCCAGCAATCTCTGGTTGCAATATGGATTGTTAATGCAATTGATACACACATGAAAATATTGATAATAGTTTTAAACGTATATTTAATATATTTCTCAAGATCTATAATTGGTGATTAAAAACATAAATTGCTCCTTATATTTGCTAATGCAGTAAAATTTGAAAAAAATGGCAGTTTTAGTCTTCAAATCAAATACAAAATTTTCTCAACTTGATTTGTTGTATAATGTGTTATTTGACTAAATATAAATGTTCTGCAATATGAAACTGCTTATGTGACCTATACTTTTGGCTAATTTTACAGCATTTTGGAAATATGAGTAATCAAAATTTCCATATTGCATTTATTATTTTCAATCAAAGCTGTTAACAAATGTTGTCTGCCGTGAATAATATATGGCAGCAAATAGAGAAAGAAACATTTAAAAACTTAGGCTAACTTTTGTTGCATAACAAATTATCCAGATTAGCCAAAAAGTACAGTTTATATATATATATATATATATATATATATTTAGCCAAATAATTAAAATTTGATAGAATAATTTCAAACATATGTTTTGCATTTTGATAGATGAAGCTTGGTAATAGTGTCTTTTTCCATTTCACAAAAAACAGTTAACTACAATTTTGTCGGTGCAGAGCATTGGATCATGGTGGTATTGATTAAGCTCTTAACATTAGAATTAAAATTAACAAAAGAAGTGTTTACTAGTAAGTGCAATATGGAAATTAAAAAAAAAAAAAAAAAAATTATAAATGGATGTTAGAAATTTTTATTCAACTTTTTGAACTGGGGGGAGAATGCTCATTTTTGCTCTGATAACTTTTTTATTAATTGTTACATTATGCATATTGGCAAGTAAACGTTTCTGTTGCAACTAACTGCATGTAACTTGTCCTGCTGTGTTGTAAAGCTTAAATAATGTAGTAGTCATTAGCCAGTATGTTAAATACATAAATTTTGGTTAGTAAATCTTTGTCTTTCAGTACTCTTCTTGCACACATTAATTTACTTAAATTGCTCATATATTTTTAGTTGCTACAAAGAGTAGCTCCTTTTAATTATTTTTCTTTACATATTTGACAATGGCTTACATTATGACTTCAGAATATGGTAGTTATAAAAATGGGAAGAATAATGAATTGCTTGGCTAAGGGGAAAAAAAATAAAGACTGGTACTAGTTGGCTCAAAATCTCCCAAGAATCACAATTTAAGCTTTATCTCATGGTCTTAAATTTATAATGTGGCTATCTCATTTGTTAATTTTATTGTGTATTTTTAGTGTATATTAATGCTACTGGTATAAATAGTGTTTTATAGTTTAATTTAAGGCTGTACAGAAAAGTATTTTAGCATTTTTATTAAATTGTTGAATTGGTATGAATGCATGTTTTAAGATTATGCATTCAATTGTAAAATATATCAATATGATGTATACATGCAGAAATTTTATTGATTTTTCAGTAATTATATGACAGTTCCGGTATATACTCAAAGATTCTACTATGTAGTACATGTTAAAGAGATCGTATTTTGTGTGCTGAAAGAATATTTTCTAAATTTTATATTTGTTCTTTAATTGTTTTGATAAATAGTGAAGTAAGTTCAAAACTTAAACTGTATAAACTAGTATAAATTAACTATCTATATATTAATATGGTAACTGATATATGATTATGTTTTACTGTGCAAAGACACGCTGCAAAATTGTAAAGCTGTTGATGTTTTATTTAGTAATTCAAAAAATAATATAAATTCTGCTGATTGCAAAAATATATTATTTATGTGCCTTTTATCTCACAAAAAGTAAACATTTTAAGTTTTAAGATGTAAGCAACAATATAAATCTCCTTTCTAAAGGCCGGGCAAAGGGTGTTTTCACAAAATGTGTTTTTTCCTGCTTTGTACTTTATGTAAATTCTATATTGTGAAAATTATCTTCGTGTAAATTCTATTCTATATTTCATCATGAAATTTTGCAAGAGCATACAATTTATGATTATGCATCTAGTTAACCTAAACTTTTCTACTTAAATTGCTTGATATTTTTAAAAAGTGTATACAAGTTTGGAAATTATTACGTAAGTATATTTTACTAAACATGTATACATTTTTCTGAAGTACCAAGCAGTTTTAAAAGTTCAGGTTCACTAGATGCACAATCATAAATTTTATACTCTTGCAAATTTTCATGAATGTAGATGCTATAAAATTTACATAAAGTGTACCAAAGCAGGGAAATACACATTTCGAGAAAACACACTTTGAATGTTTCTTAGAATGGACGTTTGCATCTCTAAGCTTAAAAGTTTTGCTTTTAATTGGATGAAATGTGAATAAATTATATATTTTTATAATCAGCAGAACTTATTTTATTTTCTAAGCTATTAAGCGAAACATCTGTTTTTCCTTTTAATGTTTATCATGTCTTAGTCCTCTCAAAAATTCTCAGTATAAAAGATTCTGTCAAAAAAGGATACTTTATATTTAAAAAGTTACTTAAACTAGACATTTCTTTTAAATTTTTATTTATTAGTTCTAACTCTTTTTTTTAACCTTTAGTTCCTTTGTGGTTATTTATATTCTCTGTGATATACCTGCAGTGAAACAATGCTGCATGTCTTGTTTGTATGTATATTTGGAATATGGGTAGAGCATAATTTCCATTGTTACTGCATGCTTGATACTTCTCAATCTTCAACTGAATAAGACATATGCACCTTCTAAATGTGGTGTTTCTTTGTGTGTTATATATTGGTGTTTAAACTCCCTTTGGATTGATTGTTGTCATGTATATATCTTTTAAAAATATAATTTATTATGCTATTCAAATTTTATTTAACTGTATTGGGAATGAATGTATTAATTAAAAATGTGTTCATTCATGATACAGTTGTTTCAAACTTATAAACTGCTGTTAAATGTCACTGTGAAATATTGATGCCGGTGTAAAATCAATACTTGTAATTACTGGTAATTAAATAGCCAAGTGTTACAAACATAAACATGTTGATAACTTATAGATAGCACAAAGGTGTATATATTTAAAATTTATGTTTCTTGTATTTATCTAGGATTATTTATGTTAATTTTGCATACTTTTATTTTGTTCTTTACTGCTACTGTTATTTATTTTAAGCATTGATTGAAACTTTGCACATGCAAAACTTTGCATGTTGTTTTCAAAGAGAATTATGTTAATAGGATATGGTAATTTGATGCAGTAAATTCTTATTAAAAGTGGTACTCAAAAGTTGTGATTGATTGTTAATGTTGAAATTGTGTACCTACTTACCTTGTAGATCATTTGTAAATATTCTTGAATTGTGTGTACGGCATGTATTATAGTGCTTGTTGTCTTATATGGTTGCACTTTCATGAACAAATAAAGCTTTATATATTTCAAACCATATTTGCGATTTTTTAAATTTTGAGTAGCTTTATTGTAGACATTCTTCATCTTATTTTCATGGAATTGTCAAATTTATTCAATTTTGCATTTCCAAAATTGAGCACAGTATAGTTTTATGTTTATGTAATTATTAATGATTTTAATATTAAAGGGAGAAAAACTCATTTTTCATTAGCTTCTTAAGTTGTAATGAATGAAATAGTTTTACAGTAATTTCTTAATCTAGCTAAATTGTCATCTGAACAGTACTTATTTAAGTCCTCATCTATTAAGATTAGTAATAGGAATTTGCTATTTGTAAAGCATTTAAGATTTCCAACCATTATCCCTGAAATTTATTCATAGAATCATCATTTTTTTTTTATGTGCCACCAGGACTTGAAATAAATCATAGCCACTACAGCGAATGCTGTGAGCTACCTTAAAACTGTTGTAACAATCAATGGTTCTCACAGAAAGGTTTGCTGCAAGAATGTATAATACAGAATTTTTATTCAAAAGCAAAGATACAAATGTTGTTGCAGGTTATTCTGACCTAGTAAAAGCATATGCAAAGGCTAGAGGTAATAACAGCAATATTTACTTCAAAGGAACTGCAGTAATTAAAAAAAATACTGAAAAGCATTCCAAAAATAAGGGACATATAAAATTTGCTGAATTTTGTTTTTAATTAGATTTGATTATTTTTGATTAGATTGCCGTGAGCTGAATAGTTTTTGTCACTAGCTCACAAAAGCTCATAGCAGTATTTGCTGCCAGTTTGAATAGCTTATTTTGAGCCCTGAATGCCATATATAATTACAAGCATTATTAGAATGTTGAGATTATATTAATTGAACTGTAGCATAGTTGAGATCACAACCATAAGTGCCTCTCTCTTTCTACTCATGGAAATTTTGTTTATACTATGGCTGATAGTTGACCTGAAAATGGCAGCTGCCACTCACTACAGGTCAATTAAATAACACAGTTTGGTGATTAAATAAAACAACTAACCGGCCACCACGTCCCTCTCCCATGTGTAGAATGTTAAACAAATACATTCTCGGTTACAACTTATATGAAAACTGCTTAAAGGTTTTTATATGTTTTTTCAACTTTAGATTTTGTTAAATAATTTTATGTTTAGTATGCATTTGGAGTGACAAGTTCAAAGATTTGAACTCGTGTAATAATGATATACATGCTGTGTGAGCACATTCAATCTGCATAGCATTGAAATTAGTGGTTAATTGTGTATTTTACATGCAGTAACTACAAAATTACCAGCTAGATTTTTGCTCTTAAGACCATACTTTGTTTTATTCCACAGTTTTTCAAAATATTATATATGATGATGTTATGAACCTTTTTGGAATTTTATTTGGTTGTTTAAATTAAGTATTTTTATCTTCTGTTTATATAAGGTAGTTTGGAATATATATATATATATATATATATATATATATATATATATATATACGCACACACATAAAAATTGATGATATATAGAGTGACCACTAAACTTAAACTGTCTACCGACCATTGGCTACTAAGTGAAAATTTGAATTTTTAGCTCTAGCTTATGTGTAATCCAAGTATCAGTAAATTTTCTCTGGTCTAAACAGTGCATCATGGGGACTGCAGTGTATAATCAATTTCATAACTGCTCCAAACCCTATGTTCCCCTAATCACACATTTAGGAAGTGTTGAAGACCCAGACCGTCCGACTCGTCCAGAGGACTTAGAGTAACTAACATTTAGGAAGTGTGAAACATGTTGAAGGGAGTGGTACAAAATAGTTCCAGTTTGGTTATATATCATCCACATACTGGAAAAACATGCTGTTTGAAGGCACTACAACTGGCTTAGCAAACACCACAATTATACGTAGCAAAACAGTTGTGGTTTCTATAATCTTGCTTGAAGCATATCTGGAAAAGTTTTTATCACAGAATATCTTTTCTATCTTATTTTTTAGCTTTATTTTAATTCATATCTCTGTTATTTATTACGGAGGAATGATAACATAAATTTTTGAAAAATGCTTACTTTATTTTTTAGGTTTACTTTAATAAATTCATATTACTATATAATTGGGGACTCTGTTTCACAAACATAAAAGTATGTTTCTACAAAGTTAATATTATGAAATTCCTTGGCACCAAGTTAGATTAACCTTATTGCATTTTTTTCTGTATGTATTATCCCATAGTGCATCTCCAAAAAATCTGATTTAAAAAGTAAAATTAAGTATTCTTCTGTACCTAATTTTAAAGATTTTTACTTTGTTATGCTGTTATTTATGTAGTGAAAGACATTTTCTTAAAAATGTTAAACTTGAAATTTTGATGGATTAGATATTTTTAATTTGTTCTAATTTTATATCTGAATAAATTTTACTGAATTTAATATATATATATATATATATCATAGGTCTGATGTATCAAATTTTTATGCTTTGAGCGATGTATCTCTTAAAATCTTATGAATGGTTATAGAAGTTCAAACAAAACTACTATTGAAGAAAGTTGGTTATCTTTACATCTATTTTCTATGAACTATTTGACAGAATTTAAAACTACAGTACAGATATTAACATCCACTTAAATTATATGAGAACTAAGATCAGATGACTTCATATTAAATATCTGCATAGCTATCCAATATATATATATTTTAAATCACAATGTATCATGGGCAATTTTCATAACAAAAATTCCAACTGAAATGTAATATAATGCAACCTAAAACCACAGAGGTTTGCACATCCTGCCCCAACATGGACCTTATCCATACAGACCAAAACCTCAAGTAAAACAATGTGTGTTCATTGGATGTATGCAGATGGAGGCATTGAATTGCCAAAGCATTCCCCTTGAAAAATTGTTACATTACTCGAGAGCCATTGCCTACAGAATATTTTGCTAACACTACTTTAAGAATTTATCACAACAAGTGTGGTTTAAACATGATCAAAGTTTTAAGAAATTGGTGCGATGTATAATAATCTGAATCATGTAAAGTTTAATAAGAGAATTTTTTTTAATAAGATAAACCATACAATAGGAGTAATTATATTAAGTCTGAGATAGTAAAATTTGCGGAATATACTGAAGATGTGTACAATTTGTATTTTATGAAGATCAAAATATACTATTTTTAGTAAAATTTGTTTTGTGTATTTAATAATGCTTAATATATATTGAATATGCATTGTATAAATAATATAGATTCCTTGTGCAAACTGAGATCAATTTTTAAGAAATTTATTGCCAGCTGCTATTGCAGATATTTATTCTATGCTGAAGAGCACATAAAAGCACAAAACCTGTCCATGAATGCAGTTATCTGCAATGGAAGCTCGATCCTAATGTTGTTTAAACTATATTTTATAGTGGTATTTGGATGAGGACAATTTTAAAAAGTTCAAATTAATCTAGGTATAGAATGTAATCAACTTTGGCATTTTTCTAGAAAAATGTCTGCATATGCCCTTGAGTGTGGCTGAATCTTGCTCCACTTAGTAGTTGGAAAAACTATATTTGAAATGAAGTACAACATTTTTTCAAAAATGTAATTAATCGTAACTATCTTTTTTCAAATAATAGTAAACAATTATTTTTGAGAAGTAGTCACTGCAGAATGGATTTTTCACTATATTTGAAATACCGGGCTAGAGAAAATAAATGGATGCATGGAAGTAGGTGGAGTTTCCTAGTTCTAATTGTTACATAATGTATTTACACATAAAATTGCATGGTACATGCATTTGTTCTAGACTTATGATGTCCATACACTTAAGATATCTTTTCAAGTGTTCAAGAAGTCTAAAAATGTGCTTTCCCAGGGGAAAAAAATGTGATGTGGGCAGCACATGACTTTCCTGATATAATGCAATGAATTTATTACTTTTACAGCAAAAAAAAAAAAAAAAAGAGGTTATTCTTATAGTAGATACTTATATTCTTTCCAAGATATTGAATTTTCGTTAATTAGTCATCATTTTCATCGATTTAGCGTCATTTTTATCCATTTGGAGAGATTTTCGATAATTTGGCAACATTTAAAAAAGTCGGTCGCCAAAATCTCGCCAACCGTTATAGACTGAGAAATAAGTTATTATAGCAGATAAATGACGGAGTTCAAATACAAATCCATTACTCAAAGTATCTTTTCTTATGAATGGAACGAGCTAGATCCATGAGAATGATGCCACCAAATTTATCGCATATTACATATGAAAAGTGAACATGTTTCTCAACAGTTAATCAAACATTTTTTTTAATTTATGGGATCTTTTTATATATTTATTTGAAAAATGTGCAATATCTCGAGAATGGGTCATGCTAGCATTCTAAAGTTTGTCAATCGTTTTCTAAGGAAAATTACATAAGAAATGTCTATTTGCGTAACTTTATTAAAGGTTTTGATTTTTTGATGATTTTTTCAAAATTTCACTCGAAAATTTAGGGGGGTTCTGAACATTCGATTGCGTTTAAAAACAATAGGCTTTCAGTATTTACGGATTGTGATTTTTGTACCAAATTTCATTCGAATCGCTGCATTCGTTCGTGAGATATCGTCTCCACAGACTCACTGACACCACCTCAAAAATGTTTGATTCGTGATCAGGGATGCTTGAAACGTGCTCTCCCGTCGAAAACTCGAATTCGAATTTTTGACTCCATCACAATACTTTCCTTATACATTATGTATATAAGGAAAGTACAAAGCACATTCAGAGGAAGTAAAACAAAGCGAATTTTCAGTTTCTCTTTTCATGGTCCTGGATAAAGTGATGAACAAAAAATACCAAACTTTTTTCAGAGATACATCATGGTATTCCAAATACAAGAGGAAGTGACATGGATGCTTCAGGTTGATCAGAAAATAGAAGGTAAAATGTAAACATTTTGTGCTGGATGAAAAAATTGAGTATACTGATACTAAAATAATTTTTATCAGTTTTTGCCGTCACTGGGGAAAAGTGCTGAACGACAAAATTAAACAAATTTCAGAGATACATCATGCAATCCTAAGTACAGTAAAGTTAGCATGAATGCTTCAGGATGATTGTAGATGCGTAGGATGAAAAATTAAAAGCAATAAGGGTGGGGTATCTAACAATCAGGTGCATTGAAACTAAAAGAAATGTAAAATTTCCCATTTTTGTACCTGTGATGAGATAAAAATTATTGTTGACAATTACAAGCAATCCAATTATGCAGCTACTACATACTTGTTATTTGTGTATAAAAGCTATAAGTTGGGAGAAGGGAAGGGGTTGAAATCGTTTTCATCTAAATTGGGAAATTGAAAAAATGTTTGGTTTTTATACTATGCATTTTCCAATTTTTAATGTAGTACGTCATATCATAGGAGTGAATTTAGAAAGGAGGAGGAAGAAGAGTTACTAACAGTAACCTTGACTAACGCCAGCGATTTGGCAAATCGTGAACTTGCACAGAACTCTTCTCTCACATCACACGCCAAACGTCGTTTTATCGCCAATTCTGGCACCTGCAATTGGAGAGAAAGAAGAAAATTAGCATATTTGTCAAAATTTGAAAAGCATGTAGCGGATTCAGTAAAATTTCTACAGAAACATAAAATATCGATTTTGTGTGAAGTGTATTACAAATGCAAATTTTTGAGATGTATTAGTCTGATGTTTAAATAACTTATACGTAGATTTTAGATTTTGTTTAAAACTTTTCTCTGTGGAAGCGGATGTTGACTTTATGCACGATGATTAAATTTGTTTAAAATGGTAATTTATAGGAAAAATGCATGTAAACAGATCCATTAGTCATTTATGTCTATTTATATTTACGTCTATTTATATTTGACCTTAATTTAGTAAGAAAAATCAGAATCGATAGAAATGTCAACCAATCATGTGTGGCATATATCTGTTTAATAGACGAAATTGAAGCGGGAAAAGAAAGATGGAATATTTTCAGTTGCGCAATTGTAGGATTCTTTCACCTGGATTCAACACTAGCTCTTGGGAGAATCTATTTTGCAGATTTGATTGGCAACACTGCCAAATAGAAACATCAATTATGGCGGCGTACACGTCAGCTGTATATATGTAAACTAAATAACATATTTATAGTTTACCATGATATTTACTGACCCACTTAGTTTAGCAATTATAATAGTGTCATTAATTTCATTTATTCGTTGTGCTTTTGTTTTGATTACTTATCTCAGTGTGAACAAAATGGACCAAATAGTGCGGTTTGAAGAAGAGAAATCTTATTTAGACTTTTCTTCTGATCCCCCGAAAAAAAACCCCTTTCCTGATTTGAAAGATCGTTCGACGGTTTTACTTTCTGTAATAGTTCCTGCTTATAATGAAGAAAGCCGGTTGCCTGCAATGTTGGACGAATGCTTGGAATACCTAGAAAGCCGGCTAAAATGTAGGAGTGACTTCAGTTATGAGGTAATTATTGTCGATGACGGTAGTTCTGATTCTACGACAAAAGTTGCTCATAGTTATGCAAAAAAATATGGGTGTGAAAAATGCAGAGTCCTCACCTTGATAAAAAATAGGGGTAAAGGTGGTGCTGTCAGGCTAGGTATGCTTTGCTCCCGTGGTGAGAATCTGCTATTTGCTGATGCGGATGGTGCCACAAAATTCAGTGATATTGAAAAGTTGGAGAAAAACATATTTTCTTCCGTTGATAATCCTCAACGTGTTGTGATAGGCTCTAGAGCTCATCTGGAAAAACAAGCTATTGCTTCACGTTCATTTTTTCGGACAATATTAATGTATGGTTTTCATCTCCTTGTGTGGTTGTTTGGTGTTCGTACTGTACGAGATACACAATGCGGCTTTAAATTGTTTACTCGAGAAGCAGCAAAATGCATATTTCCTGTCTTACATGTTGAAAGATGGGCTTTTGATGTGGAGCTTCTATACATCGCGGAACAACACAGAATGACAATCGAAGAAGTAGCTGTTAACTGGACTGAAATTGAAGGATCTAAATTAGTGCCATTTTGGAGCTGGCTTCAAATGGGTATTGATTTAGTCTTGATATGGTTCAAATACCAAGTTGGTATTTGGAAAATTTCTGATTTGAAGAAATATAATTAAAGATTACTTGATTTGATAGGAGAATAAAAAAAAATCTTATTTTGGATAACATTTTCATACTTTTATAATAAAAAGTACTATTTTCCATTACAGTTATTTTTTTAGTATCGTTTATTATGAGACTTAGGTCACTTGAGATTTTCATTTTATTCACTAACAGAATCATCAAATATTGGAAATCTTTTCGTCAAATATTTACTTTTCTGAAAATTAATTTTGTTAAACGGGTTTTCAAGTTCTAAACAGTGTTGTCACCTTTCCTCTGAATTTCATACAAAATGAATACCAAATAGTAACTTATTTTGAATTTGTCAGTATAACTGAAGGAGAAAATAATAAAACACAAAAAATTTTAGAACCTTGTATCATAACGCTCAATTTGATAGAAAAACTGGCAGATTTGCTTTTTCAATACCCACTAGTGCACTGAATTTGTCAACATGCATATGTGTAGTGAAAAATTTCAGCCAGCAGCAAATGGTATTAGCTTGAGGTTAAGGTTTTTTCTGGGGAAAATGTGAAAAAAAGTTTTTATCAAATTAAAAAATATAATATCAAGATTGTTGAGCATTTCAGCTTCAGCTTCAAACAGTAAACAGATTTTCAATTACTGTTAATAATTGCCAGTGAAAAGCGAGCAGTTCGCAAACATAGTACTTTATAATTGAGGATTTCTACATCTGGTTGAATTTTCATTTTCCTTGAACAGGTATTTATCAAGAGATTGGCTATAGATAAAGCTGATACTGTTAATAGTCAGAATTGACAAGTTCAGTCCTGTCATCAAATTTCTTGAAAATTTAGCTGAGTCTGAAATGGTCAAGCTCCTAGTTATAGTACCCACTGGTTGTGGGATGGTGTTCCTGAAGTTATGATTACATAATCCTAACTTTGATAATGCTCTAAAGCAGGTTCTGTAACGATAAATTTTAAACTTTAATTGAAAGAATGAAACTTGTATTGTGGTTGCAAGTCACCATACAAAAAAATAAATTCTGTTAATATTAGTATATGTTTTTATTATATTTTTATTCTTGCTTTTGTTCACTTGATAAAAAACACCAGACCAACTCCTTGGTACAAATAAAATTTGTCCAGCTCTGGTTTAATGTGCTTATAAGCGGAAATGTAGCAAGAGGGGAGTGGGTGGGATGTGGATATTTATTCTTGGTACCGGAATTGAATAGGATACATTTTCTAAAAGAAGGTCATGTAAATATTTTCTAAAAGAAGGTCATGTAAATTTTATAAAGTTTTATTTTGTTAAGTTACAAATTTTAATAAGTGTTATTTATATAAAAATAGATAAAAAGTAAAAACTTAATTTAAAATCATAGAATAAAACAACAATGATATCATAATAATTTGTTTTAATGTTTGTTTTTAACCAAGATTCTACTTTTTAGCTTTTATGTTTGCTTTATTGTGGGACACTGTATTTGCATCTTAAATTTGAATGTTGTCAAATGAATGGGACAGATTTATAAGAAGATGTGTGTACGTCTGTGTGTGTGAGGGGGGGGGGGATGCAAGTACCATCAACAGAACTTTTCTGGGGCATCTACTACTCCCTATTTTACAACATATTGAACTTTTTAAAAAAATCGTTGCAGCCCAGGTCCATATGCACTTAATCTCTTTGCCTTCTCCCCGTCAGCAGACCAAGGGGAGTTACAGAAAATGTATTTTACACAACTCTATCTGTAATACATTTTCAATGTATTAAAAATGCATTGAAAATGTATTTTTAATAGAAAGTACATAGATTTTAAAGCATAAAATACAAAATACTTTTAAATTTAACAAATTCCAAATACAAAAGAAATGTATTTTCAAAATACATTAATACAAATTAAACATTGCTATGTATTGGACTGGATTAAACTAACATTTGTCTGCTCTATACATTTTATTGGAAATAAACAAACCATATATATTTGTTAAATATTAACATTGGCATTTTAAAAGTATTAGAATACATTGAAAAAGTATGACTTAAAAAACTAATCGCCAAGGTAATTAAAATTAAATGAAAATAAATGAATCTATGGGAGAACACATTTTATATAACAGGAACATGTAATAGAAAACAAGAAATTTATGAAGAAGCCTTCATATGATGACAAATTCTTTGTACATTTCATTTTTGATGGAGTTACAGTAAAATCTCGGTAAGTACTCACTCAAGGGTTGAAGAAAATTTGAGGACTTGAGTGGAGTAACCAGTGAATGTACTGAATATACATTACTGTAATGATCATTTAAAATTTAAATTTATGATGCATAACAATTTATATAAATTAATATTTAAAATTTAAATTTTTATGCATAACAATTTATATAAATTAATAGTTACACGTACTAATAAAATATGTAAAGGATAAGAAAGAAGTTAGCAATTTTAACTCTTTTGAGGTTTATTTGAATACATATTCTTCAAGCTTTGATACTGTAATTTTACATATGTATTATGATGCCAAGTACTTGTCTAAATTTTATTAAAACATACGCTTGTTAGTGAAATTGGCTTTCTTTTTTAAAACATTTAGAGCTCTACATTCATCAGCTGTAGTACCTTAAACAGACATAAGGTAATATTGAATATAGAGATGCAGATTCGCAATGGCCAGGTCGCCATTGGTTACCAAGTTTGCATTCATGGCGACCAAAATTATTACAGTAAGTTGCAAATTCTAGCGACTGAAATTTCTCCAAAATCCTTTCAGTCTCATGGGGCTTGCGGCCGGTAGATTGAGCCGATTGCCTCACAGTCAATCCCTTTGTTATTGTGGACTGCAAATTGCGGCCTTATTGCCATGCAATCGCAGACCGTAGCTACTAACGAGTCAGTATATATGGAGGGAGCACAGTTCTATCTTCCTCATGCTAGTAGTAATGTGGCCAAACATAAAGCAGGTGCTGTAGGTCGAGGAGGAAAAGAACATTCATGATTTGGTGATTTATGGCCTAAACTGTTGTTGTTGTTGAGACCCAGACCGTCTGACCTACTAGAAAGGTGTAAGGTAACAGTTTGGACGGCCGGGAAGTGCCACCCAATTTAGACTGGAACCCAGTGGGGAAGGCATCCACAGCCGTACCCTCCTTCCCCTACCACCAACCTCTCGGAAGGACTTATGGAGCCACATGTTTAATGTGATCGTACAGCGCATGAACACAGTGGCAGTTGTGGCAGCATGCAAATCCAACGCGCAAACCACTGGGCTACCGCGCCAGAAATGTGCCAACAGCGTGCTGCCATGTTCCCAGGTGGTCACCCACCCAAGTACTAACTGCGCCCAATGCTGCTTGACTTCGGTGATCTAACGAGAACTGGTGTTTTCAGCACGGTAGGGCCGTTGGCCATGGCCTAAACTGTGTAGTGCACCTTCTGTTTTTTTTTTAACTAAAATATTTTTATTACCAAAAAATTTTATTACTAAAGAATAATTTTGTTAATGAAGTCAACTTCGTAAAACAAATTGAATTACAAAACAATTGCAAATAATAAAATATGATATAAAATAGATTACGAGTATATACAAATTGAAGAATACGTATAATATATTTAAAAATAATTATAAAGTGTATGGAAAAATTGTGTGCATACTTGCGTAAAAAGTAGAATTATTCACTTTCATCCAGATAAACTTTATCTTTGAAAGCTATGTTAGCAATATTCAAATCTGCTTTGAGGCGTAATACAACTGAGTCATTTTTTCATCTAATTTATTTTAATATATTGTATGCATAACATCAAATATAAAACAATGTAATATGTGCAATAATAAATTATTTAACTTTATTTGCATTTTTTGTGTTTATTAAACGAAGTTTCAAAATAAAATATAAAATTATGTCTAAAGTTCATAAATATAGACTCAGATATTGAAATAATCATGATTCCTAAATTGTCAAACCATGTTCGGAAGGTTTTTACATGTTTAATCGATATAGAATTTTGAAATTTTTGTGAAAATGTTTTTTTATAAAGTATAGAAAATAAATAAAATTATTACATATTATGACACAAAATACAAAATTGCATTTTATTATAATAGTTTCAGAGATTTGGTTGCTAATAATTTGTTTGTAAAATGCTTTAAATATTGTGAAATTTGCATTCAGAATTAAAGAAACCGTAAGCACAATTGCAGTGGGCAAATTCAATGTGGCATAAAAATATCAAATGTACAATTATATTAAAGATTAAAAACTTATAGCAAAAATTACAGATCAATCTATTTAAAGTTATTTCTAAAAATTTTAAAAACAACTAAAGTATTAGGACCAAAATTATAATTAAAGTTATGTGCTGAATTTTAAGTTTTAATGACCTTTAAATAGAGTTAATTTTGTATTAATGCTTCTGCATTTGTTTTGTTGAAGTTTCTCAGTTATGAAGTTTTGCAGTGTGACACGATCTTATTTTAAAAAATTTTAAATTCCACAGCTTTTATTAACATAACTTTATGGTTTTGTATTGGGTCGTGGTTTAAAATGTGATCCTTTAAATTTGAGAAAAGATGTGGATCCATCTGCATCATTGAATAAGTTATAAGTGTTTGCTTAATGTTGTGTTTGTGTAATTTTCCTGCAACTTTGCAAAGTTTATGTACATCGTTACCAGGCGATATTAATCCACCTCTGTTTTTCATTTCAATTAAATTGGAAAAAGAAGAGTTCACTGTTAATGCCAAAATACATTGTGAGCACTTGAGTGATTTGGTTAATTTTTTTATGATGAATCCTGAAATGTAGCCTACAACATCAGAAATAAAAAGGCTTAAATTGATTAGGTCCATTATATTATTTTCTATGTCTCTAATATTTTGTTCAATCGTTTCATCATAAAAAGTAATATCTTGATTTAAAGTGTTTGTTTATAGATGATGAGACATTCAGAATATTGGTTTCATCTAAAGGCAAGCAGTTTCAATTAAGGGAGAATGTAATCTGGTGGTGAGAGAGTAATCTAATGTATGCTGATTTAAATTGCTTGGCTGTGTAGGGTTATTGTTGTGTCCACCTTTGCTTCTTACTGCACTGAAAAACATTTCAATGTGATCTTGTGAAAATTTGTATGTGGGTAAAAATATTAGAAGCTGAAAGTCAATTGAAATGCTATATAAATATAGTAATTTTGTGCTATTGATGCATGTTAATAAACCTAAACATCTGGTTATTTCTGGTTTTCTGTTACTATGAAAAATTAAAGGACCATTTAAAGATGTTCTTAAACCTTTAATGTAGGTTTCTGCCTTGGAAAAAAATGTATATACTGAGTTTATAATTGAAGGATTTAAAGGGCATTTAAAATCTCGAGATTTCAAATTTTGTAAATTTAGGATGTCGAACAAGGTGTTAAACATATTAAGAAAGTCAGATGTTGCTTCACAGTCTTTAAACTTTTACATATTTTGCATTATTTTCTAAGTACAATAAAGCATCAGCAACACTAGCACTTAAAACTTGAACTATAAAACTGACTTTCATTTTTTCACGAGCCCATTCAATATGCAGTCTCCTAACTTTTGTTGTTGCCTATAAACCTACCTGTTGTACTCTTTCCAGTGAGACAATATAGTTCCATTTTATCATTCTTTTTTGGCTGTCATACATAGACCCTTTAGAAGCCAAAGTATTTCTAATATGCTTTATTATATAGCACGGATCTAAAAATACACATATATCTAAATCAGTAACAGGATGCTTAAAAGTGGATTTCATATTGAATGCATCAATGTTGCATTCAAGATGTTT
The DNA here is from genome assembly GCA_951213105.1 of Amaurobius ferox. Taxonomy (NCBI): domain Eukaryota; kingdom Metazoa; phylum Arthropoda; class Arachnida; order Araneae; family Amaurobiidae; genus Amaurobius; species Amaurobius ferox. Next base: position 95,852,847 of record OX578146.1, read on the forward strand.
TGCAGTACTAATATTTGTAGTTATTCCATCAAAAGCCAAGGAAATCTGTCATTTTCAAGTTTCCATTTACAGCATTTAACAAAAATTTATAAGCTTCAGTTGCCACTGGCAATACGGATGACTATTTCATTGACTATAAGAGTGCAGAAAACTCTCTTCTCTTCCTTATTAGCATCCATGGCTTTCATTTTCAAAGCAGGCAAAGCTGCATCAGTAAAGCCTGGACCTTCATCCACAGACTGATACCATTTTCTTAAAGTGGTAGGATGTGGCAAGCATGCACAAAATGTTTTCCTGACATATTTGTAGGCTTTATTGGAATAAAAGCTTAGCGTTAGGGCAAAAGCTCAAAGTTCTGGCAGGTATTCTTTGTTTCCTTTATTCTGCATTTTTTTTTAAATGATCAGACACAGCTTCGGGAATTATCAGCTAAACAGAATTAAAAATTAAATATTTAGATTTTCCCATGAAAATAATATTCATACATATCTAAACATAAATGTATGTAATGTAAGTTAAGTAGATAAAATTATATTAAAAGTAATTCTATTTAAACGTAAGTGCATATTGAACAATTAATATACCACAAATTTTAAATATGTACTAAACCAACTTACTTCTAAAATGCTACTTGCAGAATCTGTAATCAGATATTTTCTTTTCATTTCATTTAGTATTTCTGTTTGCAATATTGTTTTCCAGTAACTTTGTTTTATGTTTCAATCTTCTGAGTTTTATGTTCTGATTTTTACTTTGATTTTTTGCAATAAATAGAGTTTTGAAAGCCTTTGAAGGGGATTTCATATCTTGTTCTGTGAAATCACCCAGATAGTGGTGGTACTTCATAATCACCGAATCTGATATGCCTATACACAAATTAGACAAGGCATTTTATTTTTAATTATCTTTAACACAGATAAATGTCCCATAAAAAATATAAAAGAAAAATAATTTATAATTCTAGTCTAAATATCACCTGATTCACGGGATGAATTCTTTTCAGAGAATGAGGTTGAGGCCTGAAGATATTCTGATATAAATTTTATCACCCTATAACGAAGTGCAGATTAACAAGAATTAAAAACAATTTTCTGTCTCTCACGACTTCTCATAACTTGAGAACAATTCAACGGATTTACATACTATTTTTATTTAAGCTTGATAAAGAGCATGTTTAAGGATAAAAATATTTTTCATTTTATATATGAAAAGGAAAATTCAAAATTATGCTTCTAAGCTTTAATATCTAAATCGCTATCTATTTCGGTGAAACTTTCTCCTGACAAAAATCCTGGGAGTGTTTTCACATGAATTAATATACATGTTTTCAGTACAGTCATTGTTGCAGCTTTATATGGTAGATTTTCTCTAATGAGAGGGCTGTGTTGCTAATGGTTGGATAGAAAGTTTGATTCCTAACTTTGGTATGCTGCATTTGGGCGTAAAGCTGCAGCGTTTCAAATGACAGATTTATTGAATTGCTTATAATAAAAAATATTACCTTTGGAAGTTGTAGGCTGATTTTCTTCTAATTTCCTTTTCCGTGGTTTGCGGTTTGATTCCTTGCATGTTAGATGAGATGGAAATGCAAATAGGGTTGGTTTTGCATCTGGTTTCAACCACGTTTGTCCATATCTCTCATGATAAAAACATTCTTCTTTAAAGTGCTTTGAATAAATTTTACTAGCATTTGTAGCCTCGAAATTTTCTATTTTCAACAGGATCTCCCATTCTTTTCGACGATTTTCATCCCGAGGAAAACTGAAAAATATAAAACATTGTATAACATTTCAGATTCAGATATATATATATATATATTCGTTATTTTTTCTCGTGAATTAATAAATATTAAAATATGTGTAACAATTATTGCCCTTTCATCTCTTCCTCCTGACAACCTCTTTATTTAATTTCCATTTACACCCCCCCCCTTTTTTTTTTAGTTTTTCGTGTGACATTATTTCATTTTAATCATGTTGTAATTAGTTGATGAAGATAGTATCATATGGTGTAGTCCAATTTCAATATAAAATTACTTTTGAATCACCTAAGCTAGGTGCTCCAATAGCCTTATTTTATTCAAATTCCTGTAATTATAATAATTTGGACTTCAATTTATATAAGTTAGTCAGCACCTGAAAGATGCTGAAACATAACTTTAATATATAAAACATGATGTAAGTAAGAATATCCATGTTGGTAGAGCTGTTTCTAGATCAAGAAGCCTGTTACTTAAATTATGATGAGGAGAATGTGAGGTTCCTTTAGATTTAATTCCACCAATAAATAGTCTTGTCAATAAATACATAGACCCACAACAAATTCAGGGAAAGCTGAATTTTGGCACATGAATAGTAGTTAGTACATACTAAAACATATATTTTCCCAAAAGTCCCCTAAAATCCGATGCTTGCTTTTTGTTCCTCCTCAGATGTTATTGGCTAGGTTACAGAGCCCGTCCGCTTTGAAAAAGACGGCTTCCGCCCATGGGTTATGCTGGCTGGGGACATGCTGGAGGGAAGTGCTGCCATTTATTTCACCCCGGATTTCTGCCATTCATAATATATATATATATATATATAATATATGGGGTATTTTATTAAAATAAATCACTCAAGTAATGTGCACTTAAATAAAAAGTATTTTTGGCTAATAATTTATCTTTTTTTTCTTTTGCACTTTTTCTATACAACGTTATTTACCTATGTAATTCACTGTAAATACATTGAGTGTTAGAAATCGACAGAAAAAATACCATAAACCTCATGACGGAAGATTGATATTGATTCGGTACTCTCACGTCTCCAAATATCTGCAAAAAAGTTTTCTTTTCCCGCAGAACTGTTCGGATTATTTGAAATTTCTGGTTATCATGGTTCGTATTACGAGGTGTTTTTACTGTATTTCGAGAGTCGTTGAAAATATCTTTTAACGTATATTAACTCATTTCTGGTTGAACGTATTTAAAAAGCATCCACTCATTTTATAATACTGATCATTTATTTTTATGATCTTCCCATTTTAAATTACAAAATCTGATGTGGGCAGCATATAATTTTCCTTATATAATGCAATTAATTTACTCCTTTTACAGCAAAAAAAAAAAAATAGGTTATTCTTATAGTAGAAACTTATATTCTTTCCAATATATTGAATTTTCGTCAATGAGTCGTCATTTTCATTGATTTAGCGTCTTTTTTATACATTTGGCGAGATTTTTGTTAATTTGGCAACATTTCAGAAAGTCGCCAAGTTAGTGACATTCCGCCAAATTCGTTGCCAAAATCTTGCTAAACGTTATGGACGGAGAAATAAGTTATTCTTATAACAGATAAATGACTATTGGTGTTCAAATACAAAAGTATTACTCAAAATATTTTGTCTCATGAATGGAAAGAGCTAGATCCACGAGAATGATGTCACCCAATTTATCGCATAATATTACATATGAAAAGTGAACATCTTTCTCAACAGTTAGTATATATATTTTTAATTTATGGGATTTTCTGATAAATTTATTTGAAAAATGTGCAATATCTCGAGAATGGTTCATGCTAGCGTTCTAAAGTTTATGTCATTCGCTTTCTAAGGAAAAATTACATAAGAAATGTCTATTTGCGTAACTTTATTAAAGGTTTTGATTTTTTGATGATTTTTTCAGAATTTCACTCGAAAATTTAAGAGGGTTCTGAACATTCGATTGCGGCTAAAACCAATTGGCTTCCAGTATTCACGGATTGTGATTCTCGTACCAAATTTCATTCGAATCGCTCCATTCGTTCGTGAGATATCGTCTCCACAGATTCTCTGACACACACACACACACAGACATCACCTTAAAAATGTTTGATTCGTGATCAGGGATGCTTGAAACGTGCTCTCCCGTCGAAAATTCGAATTCGAATTTTCGACCCCGTCACAATACTTTCCTTATACATTATGTATATAAGGAAAGTAATATTAGGGGTTCAAGGAACCCACACAACAAAACTGTTGGGGGTTTAAAAAGGATCTTGAATCCCACGAAGTCGGAGCCGCTGATATCAGGTGAAAATTGATTTTTTTTTTTCATATACCTGTGCGCATACTGCACATCATAAAAAGAGCGACAGAAGCAGCAGACAAGTCCTTGTTACATTTCAATTTAAAGTTTTAAACATAAGGGGGGAAAAATCGAATGTAATATTTTCAATTTTCTGTTATAAAGTAAGATAAAAATTAGAAATATATATATTACATCTGATTTTATCCTCTTAATATATAATTCTAAACTAAAATATAGCATTCAAGGACTTCTTCGTTCTTTTATTTTTTTTTTTTATACTGAAAGGTTAAATAGTTTCTAATTTGAGTGTGACTCGTGGCTTGAATGCCCTTGTGGTTAAAGTGTTTGACAGCGAATTTTCAAATTTGTTAATAGCGAGTTCAGCCCTCACTTCCCACGAAGCACTTCTTAAAAACAGAATTTTGTGCTCGTGGCACTCATGACTTTTGTGATCAGTCTCTCCTTTAAGTTTAAATAAATTAATTAGGATCTTCTGTATATGAGCTGCCTGGCTCAATGTCATGTTGTCTTCCTGCAATTCTAAAAGCTGGAGGTCCATTGGCTCGTTTTGGTATCTGTACATTTTTTGATCAATCTCTAAATTAAATTTAAATAGATTAATTAGGACCTTCGGTGTGTGAACTTGCTGGCTCCGTGGTCATGCTGTCTTCTTCCAATTCTAGAGGCTGTGGATTCGAGTCCACTGAGTCGTTTTGGCATCTGTTTTTTCTGATTAATCTCTCAGTTAAATCGGCATGTGAACAGGCTGTCTTAGTTGTCATGTTGCCTGTTTCCAATTCCAGAGGCTTAAGGGTTTGAGTCGGTTTTTGCGTCTCTCCGTTCTGTGATCAATCTCTCTGTTAAATCTAAATAGATTAATTAGGACCTTTGGTATGTGAACTGGCTGGCAGTGGTTAAGTCTTCCTACAGTTCTAGAGGCTGTGGACTCGAGTCCATCCAGTTGTTTTGGTAAATGTGGTTTTTCTTATCAGTCTCTCTGTTAACTTCGTTAACACTGTATCACGTGATACAAAACAATCCCTACATGTACTTTAGACGAGGAAGGGAGCACAACACCGAAGCCAGCAGGCCTGAAGAGAAACCCCACCAGCAACGGTGGAACTCAACCACCGCTCGTCTTCCATCATGTGCAGATAATTTAGTAAGAAAGTTAAGAAGACTTAAGAAATATTAGAAAAACCGACCTAACCAAGAACCCCCGATCCCTCTACATTAATCTCTCAGGAACGCTTAATACCAGTTAACCCAAAGTTTGAACCGAATCCCGAGCCTAATGTCCAGCAATTTGTCGCCCCAAGCCTCTCGGTCAAGAGGGCGACGAAATAAGCTTCGATTTTATTGTATTTAAGTTTAACATCCTAAAATGCATATTTAAATTATCTAAAAATTGGGACAGAACCCTCCACAAAAGTACTCACTTCACGCCATTGCCGCGGCGCGCTACTACACTGTGCTACGAATGGCGACGCAACTTTATTTTATTTTAACTATATAAAGTTTTCTCTGGACTGGAGATTAGAATAAATTTGAGGATAGAACTCTTTACGAAAACGTTCATTTCACGCCGCAGCACTCTACCGCTGTGCTATGAATGGCGATGCAATTTTATTTTATTTTAACTATATACATTTTTCTCTGAATTCTCGATTAGAATAAATCTGAGGACAGAACCCTCCACAAAAACGCCCACTTCGCTGTTACCACGGTACTCTACCGCTATGCTACGAACAATGTAGTAATTTTATTTTATTTTAACTATATAAAGTATTCTCGGGATTGGCGATTAGAATAAATTTGGGGCAGAAACCAGAAAATCAATTACCCTCACAACCTTGTTTATTTAGTACTAGCCGCCTTCGGCGACCAGCCTGTTCGCTACCTTTGAAAATTCTGACCGTGGCAAACTAGCTGGCGCGACCTACCAGAAAGATGTAAGGTAGCAGTTTGGACGGCCAGGAAGTGCCACCCAATTTAGACCGGAACCCAGTGGGGGAGGCATCCACAGGGACCGTACCCTCCTTCCCCTACCACCAACCTCTCGGAAGGATTTACGGACCCACATGTTTAATGTGATCGTACCCTCCGCGTGAACACGGCAGCAGATTTGGCAGTGGCGGGAATCGAACCCGGGCCTATCGAGTACAATTCCCGCGCGCTAACCACTGGGCTACAGCGTCCTCCGCGACAATCTCCATAACTTTCTTTTTATTCACCCAATTTAGACCGGGACTCAGTGGGGGAGGCATCCACAGGGACCGTGCCCTCCTTCCCCTACCACCAACCTCTCGGAAGGATTTACGGACCCACATGTTTAATGTGATCGTACCCTCCGCGTGAACACGGCAGCAGATTTGGCAGTGGCGGGAATCGAACCCGGGCCTATCGAGTACAATTCCCGCGCGCTAACCACTGGGCTACAGCGTCCTCCGCGACAATCTCCATAACTTTCTTTTTATTCACCCAATTTAGACCGGGACTCAGTGGGGGAGGCATCCACAGGGACCGTGCCCTCCTTCCCCTACCACCAACCTCTCGGAGGGATTTACGGACCCATATGTTTAATGTGATCGTACACCGCCTGAACACGGCGGCAGTTTAGGCAGTGGCCGGAATCGAACCCGGGCCTACCGAGTGCAATTCCCGTGCGCTAATTTAAATTTTATAATGACTATATGCTTAGCTTTTAATTCCATCATTCCATCATTTAAAATTATTATTTATCCGTATTATTATTATTATTATTATTTATCCATATTATTATTATTTATCATTATTATTTATCCATAAAATTAAAATAACCATCGTTTCATCATTTAAAATATCCATAAATTAAAATATCCATTTAAAAAATCCATATCGTTCCACCAATCCATAAATATAATAATTTCAAATACATCTCACCACTATACAATACATATACTAAGCTCTTAATTAATTTAACTCCATGGAAACGGGGAAAGAACTGCTTTAGCGGATTGCCGAGAAATTTAAAATCATGATGTCTTTAAAATTGCGATCCTGCGGCCAATTTTCATTATTTCTTGAGCAGATTGGACTTGTAAGAATGCCAGATATTTCAGCTTTCTAAAAATGTAAATTATTAGTCTAAATTATGAGTACTTTTTACTATGCGAGAATTTAAAAACCAAAAATCGTTTTTTTTTTAGCCAAAAGTGACTTTTGTTTTAAAATCTTTAAAAAATATTAGAATTTGTCCCTGAGATTTGAAATTTATATCTTTACTCGCAATTGTCTGCTCTTTCCGGTGGTGTGATTTGTTTTTTTCTACGACGTCTGGATCGTGGAGAAAAAAGGGCAAAAAATGGTCGAAATTGCATGAAACATTAAATAACAAAAAAAAAAAAAAAATTAAAATTTTAATAATCTGTTTTCACGTGTCCCCCCCCCCCCCCCCGGGTCTCCGATTTCTAAATTTCGTAGCTCTCCGACTCGCGGTCACTGAACGTATAGTGTATAAGACAGACACGCACACTCACAGACATTGCCTTTTATTATATACATTTAAAACTGTAATTGAAAAAGTATTGAGTTTCAGGCGAGGACAGAATTCGCTATCAACATATCTCAGCGTTCACTTCCTGACTCTTTAACCACTATACCGTCTGAACAACGAAAAAGATTGAGGAAATATTGTTTTTTCATAATGAAAATTTAAATAAAAAAAGAGTCGGGAAGTCCTTGAATGCTATATTTTAGTTTAGAATTATATACAGAGGATAAAATCAGATGTTATATACAATTTTCATTATACTTTATAATAGAAAATTGCAAAGCTTCATCAGATTTTGACCTCTTACATATAAAATTCTAAATTGAAATGTAGCATTCAAGAACTTTCTGGCTCTCCCCCCCCCCCCCCCCTTTTAATAATGAGCAATATTTGCTCGGAAAAAGCTCAATTATCATCTGATATGAACCGAAACTAAAATCTGCACAAGCCTTTTTTGGTATTCAATTTCTGAGAATCTATTTAGAAGCGTTTCAAAATTGATTTTTTGTTTGATAGCTGATACTTTCCGGATGCGCAGAACATGTACAATTTCCTCCAAAATCCCAGATTTTAAAATGAGGTGGTAAGTACATTCTTCAAATAATTTTATTGAATGGGTAATCGGTATGGTCTTACACACCGCTCGTCCTAAGGCCAACGGCCGTACCGTGCTGAAAACACCGGTTCTCGTTAGATCACCGAAGTCAAGCAGCATCGGGCGCGGTTAGTACTTGGTGGGTGACCACCTCGGAACACCGCGTGCTGTTGGCCATCTCGGGTGCGGTATCCCCTTGGTTTGCGCGCTACCACAAATGCCGCCGTGTTCATGCGGAGTACGATCACGTTAAACATGTGGGTCCGTAAGTCCTTCCGAGAGGTTGGTGGTAGGGGAAGGAGGGTACGGTCCCTGTGGATGCCTCCCCCACTGGGTTCCGGTCTAAATTGGGTGGCACTTCCCGGCCGTCCATACAGTTACCTTACACCTTTCTGGTAGGTCGGACGGTCTGGGTCTCAACAACAACAACACCATCACTTGCAGATAGTAATTAAGTTAAGGAATATTAGAAAGACCTAATACAGACTTAATAAAGAACATTCGATCTCTCTTCCATCTCGGCCATCTTCAACAACGAAGGAACACGCAACACTCTATTTAGCCCCGTCAATAAAGACATGGACTCGCAACGAATTCACGGAAAGCTGAATTTTGGTACATGAATAGCACATACTAAAACATATATTTTCCCAAAAGTCCCCTAAAATCCGACTCTTGCTCCTCCCCTGCTCTGAAGTATCAAATTGCAGTGGTTAGGGATTTATTTCATTTCTCGTGAATTGGACCTCGTACAATGATGCAGTTGGTTTAACATTATTTCAAATATAATAATAAATATGTTTTTTAATGTTTTTTTGGACACTACAATTTTAAAGTTTAGGGGGGGGGGGGAGTGGGTAGAAGCAAGCGAGGTACAATTGGGGACTTTTGGGAAAACACATTTCTCAACATGTACTACTTGTGTACGAAAATTCAGCTTTCCCTGACTGGTCTAAAAAGCAACATTTCTGTTCTGGCGTAAAATGTGCATATCCTGTGTGGTGATATTAACATTTAGTGGTCGTGAATTGTAACATTTGTACATTGGCCGCATTGTCGTGGTCGCAAAACCCACCATTACTTCTTTGCACGAGTTGCTTAACAAAATCATTAAATCAAAAAATTACGCATTAAAATCCACATTTTTAACTTTTAAAATAAATTATCATTGGTAAATTCTTAGAATAGACCCCTACTCTTTTTTCTAAGTACAAAATTGCGCCAAGTTGGCGCGTTTCTCCGTGTTTTGAAATTGACTCCAACTGAAGTGACGTATATTCCAGTGTTTTAAAATAGGCTCCTCCTACCAAACATCGAGGTGAAATATAGGCCTATATCCATGGAGTTAGAAAGGAGGAGATAAAACTCCTATGGATGAAACGCTTGAAAATGCCATAATGCTTTGAGAATTATATCTAGGTGTCGCTAGTGTTTGTAAAATAGTTGCTATTGCACAGCTGCTAACCTCCAAATATGAAAAACGCGGAGATTTTTGTGCGAAAATATGAAAAAAAAAACCGGGAGATTTTGATAAGCCCAATTTTAGACGATGTAGACAGATTGCAAAAGTGGAAATTATTTTCACAATAAACGAAATATGAAGAGGATCGCGCACAAATGCAGTTTTTCGCGATACCGCTGCAAAATAGTCTTTCATTTCATTAATATTACGTTTGAACAATAGTTTTTCTGTATAAATGCGAAATAATTATAAAAAAATTTGAAGATGCTACAGACGGCAAAAGTGGAAATTATTTTCACAATTAAACGAAATATATGGAGGATCGCGCACAAATGCCGTTTTTCGAGATACTGCTGCAAAATGGCCTTTCATTTCATTAATATTATGTTTGAACAATAGATTTTCTGTATAAAATGCGAAATAATTATAAAAATATTTGACGATGCTGACAGATTGCAAAAGTGAAAAAATAGTTTCATAATAAAACGAAATATAAAGAGGATCGCGCACAAACGTTGTTTTTAGCGTTACTGCTGCAAAAAATACTTTCATTTCATTAATAATACGTTTGAACAATAGCTTTGTATATAAAACAAAATAATTTAATAAAATTTTAGTCGATGCAAATGCATTTTTCCCACATTAATTTTAGATAATCATTGTTCATCTTTCGTGACGCTGTGGGAATAATCGCCGTTTGCGAGCGCAATTACGCGATAGCTGAGAAATGCATTTTTAGACGAAAGAACGGGAAAACTTCGATTTCAAAAATTGTGATTTCTTTATCTCATTTCGTAATATTTTCGGAAAATTCGTGATGTATTTCCGATTTTTTTTACTTTTGTAACTTGTAGATACAAATACAAAAATACAAACATCAATCGCTATCCATTCCTACACCACGGAAAACAACTGAAAATCACGATTTGCATTCGCGTGATTTCTGCCTAGAAAGGGGGAAAATAAGAGCAGCTGAGTGAAAACCGGGAGATTGAGCGACTAACCCGGTAGACCGGGAGATATAGCGAAAAACTGGGAGTCTCCCGGTAAAACCGGGTGAGTTGGCAGCTATGCTATTGTTATGTTGACACTATAGAAAGGCGTAGTATTTAGTATATGTATTTATAATAATTTTTAAATTAAGGATTCCTTAATTATGAGTATAATTAACCAGTATTTTTTCATAGTTGTAGGATGGAGTACAGAATGTAGGGAGATAAAAATGAATTGGAAAGTAAAATAATTTTGAATACGTAGGAATATTCTTTATTGCTTCAGTTATTCTTTGCGTTGTACTAGAAATTAATTTTTACAAAATTGACAGTTTAAATAAATATTTTAGGTCTTTCGCCATAGAAATGCATACAATACAGGACTACTTATCTTATCCCAGCGCCACCTGAATTATTGTGTCAAACGATATTGGCGTTTTCTTAATATGACTCCTTACTTTTACCTCCATACCTACATCTCTGGTCGAAGCTACCAGAGTGACGTCGTATTCTACAGTTTTATGAACTAGAATTTTGTTAAATGATATTGCAATTGAATATAAATAAAAGTGAATAATACTCATAAAAAGATTACAAAATACGATTTGTGGACATTTTAAATATATTGCGTAATGGCAGAATAATAAAATTTTGGAAACCATATTGAAAAATTCGATACTTAAAATATTTTTTGAATTTAAATCAATATCAAAAACTTATAAATCTGAAATTAAAAAAAAAGACAATACTTTAACTAAATTTAAGAAAAAACGATACTTAGAAAAAAGATCGTACTTCAACTAAAATTAAGAAAAAACAGAACTTAGAACCATTTTAAAAACACGGGAAAATACAAAAGACAATTTCAAAACACGGGATGAATAAATAAAAGAACTAACCTTTATGTAACGGAACACGTTTCCCACTGCAATCCAAAAATATTGACTGATATATCCATATTTTTAATTACATCCACACCGGAACACGTTTCACGCTCCAATCCAATTAAATCTATAAAAATCTACATATCTACTGAAAATTTGCGTAAAATGGTAATGTATATGAATTACGAGGAATGTTTTATATATTTATTCCAAAAAGTTTGTAGAAACAAATCTTTGCAGAAACGATCGAAAAAGATCTGTAAAAACAAGAGTTCCATCGAAAAAGTTCTGATGAAATACACAGAAGACAAACGTGGGAAGATCAAAGAATATACATATAAAGAAAGGAAGCTTCCATTGGGCTAATGTAAACGCGAAAACCGGTTCATTCGCTATGAGAATTTGACGGAGATGCCGAGAAAACAAAATTTCAGGGCCGCAACGCCATGCACGCTTTTTCTCCCCCCCCCCTTTTTTTTTTTTTTTAAAGCCTACGAAATCTTTTTGTACAAGACTTTGTAACATAAAATAGTTCTTTTTTTTGTTGTTGTTTGTTTTGCGGTATTGTAATAGTAATAATACTGATGTGGTTTCAGTATAGACTATTTTTTCAAAGATTAAGTAAAACTGATCACGTTACATATTCCTTTCTCATAAATTTTGTATAACATGATTTGTTAAATTTACCAAACAAACACATTTAGTTTTTCCTTAAATTTAGTAAAAATCGAAAATATTACAGTACTGTATGAATAAACTGCTTTGCTTTAAATGATTGAGAGGTTAAAATTGTTCGTATAACATGGAAAAATATTTTATGTTATGAAGAAATTCAGAAAAGGGTATGAAATGTATTTGTTTTTCAAATGCCGAAAATTTAAAATTAAATTTATATTTTCTGAATTTGTTTTAATATTTTAAAATATAAATATAATATATAAATATAAATATAGTTTTAATTTATTTTAAAATATTCACATAAATTTCATATTGATAAAAAAATTAATTTTTTCACAGATTGTGAAATATATTAAAAACAGATGTTATTTACTTATGGATAAAAAAATTGGAATAAAATTCAGATTAATCAAATACGTGAATTTTTCGTTAACGAAAAAGAAAACCTAATCATTCCCTTGCCTTCACTTTTGAAATGGTATAAAAATTATTTTTAACAGATTATTATTTTATATATATATATATTCCTTAATTTTAATAAATGTAGAGAAAAAAATTAAGGGTATAAACATATTTCAAGAGATAATTTTAATTCATTATCAAATTAGTTTTGCAAGGATAACTCAAATTTGTATATATTGAGTGACAACATTAACATATAGCTTTAAAATATATGAAAGTTTCAATCTACTGTTCCGTGATTGAATAATAAAGAAAATAAGATTTCTTTACACCGACCCCTTCATAATCAAAAATGCAATTAGCAGATTAGATAAAAATAAATTTTCAGCTTTTTGAATTCAAAATTTATAAATAAAATTTTTAATTTTATTTAAAATTTAACACAACGAAAAAATACTAAATTGAAATGAATTAAATATTTTGCTTTAAATGATTGAGGGGCCAAAATTTTTAAGCAACGGCAATATTTCAGAAAATAAAAAAATCATTCCACTCTTTATTTTATCAAATAATCCAAATAAGAAAAAGTGTTGTAAATTAATGTATTTGGAGACTCATTAAAATCAGTAGAAATAAAAATATAACATAGTCATTTCACAGTATAAATAATCTAAAAGTATTTTATTTCGAATGCTATCTGCTTCAAGACATCCACCAAATCAGCCTGAATAGACAGAAAATTAAAAATAATTCTATCCCAAACATGCTAATCAACTGGCTTATGTCAAGCTAATCAGTTGGCTTAAGATTAGTATAATCAAAAGTTCTAAGTATACAAATGAGTAAATACAATCATGATAAGAATCCTAAACGACAAGATCCCTTATTTCTAAAGGTGTTTATTGCGATTACATATGCATACTATATAAAACAATAGATTAAATACTTTTAGGAACGAAATAATTCACGTACCTTTTGATTTTGCAAGAAACTCAGCAAATCCGTCATTTAAAGACAACCAGAATCAGAAAATCAAATGTACACAGCCTGGAATTGTATCACACGATTAAATACATGTCAACCATGTAAAAGAAGTGACAAAAAATATTAAATTAACAGCTTAAAATTGTAATAAAGTCGCACCACGTGGAAATACAACACACACGAACATTCACTCGTGAAAGAATCAAAGAAATAACCCATTTCCTCCCCTCCTCCTTGGTACACCAAGGTTATTATTCAAGGTTATTTCCACGTGGTCCGACCAAGGTTATTTCCACGTGCTCCGACTTTATTACACTTTTAAGCTGTTAATTTAATATTTTTGTCACTTCTTTTACATGTTTGACATGTATTTAATCGTGTGTTACAATTCTGGGCTGTGTACATTTGATTTTCTGATTGTGGTTGTCTTAAAATGATCGATTTGCTGAGTTTTTTTGTAAACACAAAAGGTACGTGATTTATTTCGATCCTAAAAGTATTTAATCTATTGTTTTATATAGTATGCATATGTAATCGCAATAAACACCTTTAGAAATAAGGGATCTTGTCGTTTAGGGCTCTTATCATGATTGTATTTACTCATTTGTATAATTAGAACGTTTGATTTTACTAATCTTAAGCCAACTGATTATCTTGACATATGCCAGTTGATTAGCTTGTTTGGGATAGAATTATTTTTAATTTTCTGTCTATTCAGGCAGATTTGCTGGATGTCTTGAAGCAGATAGCATTCGAAATAAAATACTTTTAGATTATTTATACTGTGAAATGACTATGTTATATTTTTATTTCTACTGATTTTAATGAGTCTCCAAATACATTAATTTACAACACTTTTTCTTATTTCGATAATTTGATAAAGAGTGGAATGACTGTTTATTTTCTGAAACACTGCCGTTGTTTAAAAATTTTGGCCTCCTCAATCATTTAAAGCAAAATATTTAATTCATTACAATTTATTATTTTTTCGTTGTGTTAAATTTTAAGTAAAATTAAAAATTTTATTTATAAATTTTGAATTCAAAAAGCTGAAAGTTCATTTTTATCTAATCTGCTAATTGCATTTTTGATTATGAAGGGGTCGGTGCAAAGAAATATTATTTTCTTTATTTTTCAATCACGGAATAGTAGATTGAAACTTTCATATATTTTAAAGCTATATGTTAATGTTGTCACTCAAAATATACAAATTTGAGTTATCCTTGAAAAACTAATTTGATTATGAATTAAAATTATTTCTTGAAATATGTTTTTACCCTTAATTTTTTTTTCTCTACATTTATTAAAATTAAGGAATATATATATATATATAAAATAATAATCTGTTAAAAATAATTTTTATACCATTTCATAAGTGAAGGCAAGGGATTGATTAGGTTTTTCTTTTGTTAAAGAAAAATTCACATATTTCACTAATACGTAAATTTTATTCTAATTTTTTTTTTCAATAAGTAAATAACATCTGTTTTTAATATATTTCACAATCTGTGAAAAAAATTAATTTTTTTATCAATATGAAATTTATGTGAATATTTTAAAGTAAATTAAAACTATATTTATATTTATATATTATATTTATATTTTAAAATATTAAAACAAATTCAGAAAATATAAATTTAATTTTAAATTTTCGGCATTTGAAAAACAAATACATTCCATACTCTTTTTTGAATTTCTTCATAACATAAAAATATTTTTCCATGTTATACGAACAATTTTAACCTCCCAATCATTTAAAGCAAAGCAGTTTATTCATACGGTTTTGTAATATTTTCGATTTTTACTAAATTTAAGGAAAAACTAAATGTGTTTGTTTGGTAAATTTA
Source organism: Amaurobius ferox (assembly GCA_951213105.1). Taxonomy (NCBI): domain Eukaryota; kingdom Metazoa; phylum Arthropoda; class Arachnida; order Araneae; family Amaurobiidae; genus Amaurobius; species Amaurobius ferox. The sequence continues at coordinate 95,868,268 of OX578146.1, forward strand.
ACAAATCATGTTATACAAAATTTATGAGAAAAGAATATGTAACGTGATCAGTTTTGCATAATCTTTAAAAAAAAAAATCTATACTGAAATCACATCAGTATTATTACTATTACAATACCGCAAAACAAACAAACAAAACAAAAAAAACTATTTTATGTTACAAAGTCTTGTACAAAAAGATTTCGTAGGCATTAAAACAAAACGAAACGAAACGGCCCCGGAATGTTGTTTTCTCGGCATACCTCCGTCAAATTCCCATGGCGCAAGAGCCGGATTTTGCGTGTACATTAGCCCATTGCGCCAACTTGACGCTGAAATACTTTGAAAAATGAGTGGGGATCTATTCTAAGAATCAACCAAGATGTCCATTTTTTTTAAAACGAAAATTTTAAAAAAAAATTGTCTTCTCATTGCAAAAGAAATTTCATGAAAGGAAATTATCTAATATTTTTCTTTCCCATTAGATGGCAGCACTAAAAAATGATAGAAATGTAGTACAGATTTTTATCACTAGATAGCAGCACCAAAGTTGATTATAGACGGGGGACCAGTGATTCCCAACCGTTATTGTTTGGAGGAACACTATAAATAAAAGAAGTTTGTAGCATTAGAAATTTGACAGAAAACGTGCTTATTCGTCAAAGCCTAGGTATAAAGTATTTATCCAATAATTTTTGTATTCGAAACGTTAGTGTAAAGAAACGTTATAAGAACATCTGGCCACTATAGAAGAACATTCTTACATTAGATTCAATATTTTAATATTCGATTTAAAGTGGAAGGGGGGGGGGGGGGGTTGGCACATTAATAAAGTTATTTTTTCAGAGGATGAATAATTTTAATTTTTTCCAATGTTTGGGGGAGGAGGCTGTTTTACATAATTTTTCAGAATTTCTAAGAGGGAGAGGGTAGAGTGACGGAATAACATTCGATTTAAAGGGGGGGGGGGGGGTCACATTTATGTATATATATGGCCCCAGGTGTATCTGTGTCATGTGGTATGTGATTAAAAATTTCAAAAACATCAAACTGGCTATGGCTGAAATGTTCAATTTTCCTGGCCCTCAATCCAAGAGGTTAGGGGAAGGATGGTACGGTCTCAATAACTGCCACCCCCATCTCATTTCTCTGGTTGCCCAAACAATTGCAAGAAGTTCGTACCGTACAAATGAGTTCAGGAGTTCAAAAATCGGGCTTCTTTCCCAATAAAAGTCTAGGTATAAAGCTTTTATCTGATAATTTTCTTATTCAAAATTTTAATGAAAAGACACGTTATAAGAACTTCTGACCACTATAGAAGAATATTGATTCTTAACATTCGATTTAAATGGGGGGTGGGTGTGGGTGGAGGGGGTTAACAACATTAATGCATTTTTCTTATTTGAGAACAATTTTTTTAGTTTTTTATTCTTGTGTGTGTGTGTGGGGGGGGGGGGGGGCTGTTTTTTATAATTTGTAATTGAAGTAAAGAGGAGCGGATTAATGGAATAATATTAGATTTAAAGGGGGAGGATCGCATTGTATATATATATATATTTATAACCCAGAGTGTATCTGCGTTATATGTAGGTGAATAAAATTTGCCACCCCATTGGGTTCCGGCAGTCCAAACAGTTACCTTCACCTTCAGGTAGGTCAGATAGTCCGGGTATGAAAAACAATACCCTGGCCCTAGAAATTGAAAGAAAAATGTTTGAACACTTCCCTGTCGGTCAAAATCGACGAATATAGAAAATAACGCTTTTATTGAATTCTTTAAAATTTGAAATATTTATTTGCAAATTATAGTAAATTAATATTTTGAATTATTTATGGAGTGAATATCAAAATATATAGAATTGCATATTTTACATTTTAATTACGCGTATTACTATATTCTTTAGTAAACAACATCGCTACAAATAACGAGCTCACAGAGCATCGTAAGTAGCCGGACAGAATCCTAAACCCCTCCATAGATATAATAACCTTGATCTCAATCTCAAGTTATTTATTCACAAAGGATCTTATCTATCCTGATCAGTGTTCCCAGATTCTTTTCAAGTCTTTTCCCTAGATTCGGGAAAAAAATTCCCCAGATTTCCCTAGATTTCTTGGTCACGTGATATGTGACGTCATAATGTTTAAAGCAACTATCTGATTATATACTATGCATGACGTAATCACAGTAATTTTCGGAAATTCCGTACTCTTACTGCAAGTTTCGAACAGACAAGTTTATTTATTAGCCAAATAACCTCATTCCCAGGTTAAAAATAATCTCAATATATTATTTTTATTTGGTGAAACTACAAATTGCAATTTTTCTTGTAAATAAAAATTTTAGAAAACAAAATGAAATGCTTTGTATATGTGCAGGCACAAACTAATTTATATACCTTGGAGTGATGGCATTAGTATTATGTTTTTTGAATAATCCATGTTTGATTATTTCATATTTCCCTACTTTTTCATGGAAATCTCAGGATTAGTAGTAAAAACATCCATTGCCTTTGCTGCTTTTAGACTGCCATCTCTTGCTTCCATGAGCTACGATTTTTTTTTCCTGAGGTGGGTTCCATTTATCAAAAAATTATCCGACTAGACTCGGGAATGAACTTCAAATTTTTTATATATATTTTTAACTATAACAATAATAAAACTAAAGCAATAACAAATTAACAAACTACTTAATTATAACAATGACAAACTAACAATTTGAATTTAAACTAATATAAAACTATGTAGCAAAACTTGAAAAAATAAATGATATCTTTTATCAATAAATCATGTCTCCGCTCTGAACAGTCTGGTACTGACTATTTAGGTTTCCAGAAAATTTCTGCAAACAATTTTGCCCCCAGGGAAAGTATATTTTCCTATCTTCCAACACCCTCAGATTTTTCTGATAACCGCATACATTTGGAAAAAAAATAAGGTAGAAATCTGTTATTTTTACTTATCTTCTAAAGGGTTTTAAACCCCTATATCCTAGGAAAACGACTAAAGAAAAGATTGTAAATCGGAATTATCGTAGCAGACAACAGTTCGTGAAAATATTCAAAATAAGCCCTTTTATTGAGGTTACAGTTAACTAAACAGTTAGTTTCAAAATCTCCGAAAAAGTAAAAATTTAATCTTTTTTTTTTCTAAGAATTTCAAAAATATGTGAAATTGAGAAGTTTTTTTAACTGAAAATTGTAAACGTAGTAGTAAATATGACAAATTAAAAATCTCTGAAAATTTCCCTAGATTTGGTTGCTTCTTCCCTAGATCCCTAGAAATCTCTGAATTTCCCTAGATCTAGGGAAAATTTCCTAGATCTGGGAACACTGATCTCCCAGACAGAACGGTACTAGACCATACAGGGCAGGTCCATAGCGGTGGGGTCGGGGTACACAAACTTGTTTCTGAGAAATTCGTACCGGGAAAAATACGTCACCCCTCAATAGAGGAAATGAAACTCATCTTTTGGCGCGCAATGTATGTTATTTGAGGCAGGGGTAGACAGAAATGACGAATTATCGCTCTTCAGTAATTTCGAACGGATTCCTTTCCAAATACGTTGCGCCATCTAGTGATGACGAATCAAAGCTTGAAACACTGAGGATTTCTCTTAAAGTCTCGCGGAACCCCTTAATTAGTTGAAAGATACTGATTTCGATTAAGTAACAAAATAGACCTGCAAAGCAGCAGAGTTTTTAAATTAAAACTAACACTCACTTTCGAATGAAATATTACAAGAGTGCGTATTGTCTATTTCCATTTATTAATTGCAGTTAAAAAGAAGGTGATAACTTTGCTTTACATCTGGCTTATTACTAGTTACAAGCAAATATTGTATACATATTTTGCTATAATTTTGTGTTATTACAATTGCTTTTCATTAAATTGCTTGCTCACAGAAACAAAGTTGTATATTATTCTTTTGTGATACTACTTTCACATTATTATATGACGTGAGTATGAAAAATATATTTACGCTGGTTTGGCAATTTTTTATTATTGCTTGCTTTTTATTTATTTTCGTTTATTTCAAACCTTATATTTGGCAAACCTATAAGTAGTTGGCGGGAGTGCTGATAAAGTTCATTATTGCCAACGGAATTCAATACCGCTACAAACATTTAAAGAACAGATTGTCTCGATTAAAAGAAAAGTTTGTCTTTGTAAATTAAACTCTCGAGATGGGACAGCCTAGTGATTAGCATACGGAGATTGCACTCGGACAACCCGAGTTCGATTCTCGGCTCTGTCCTGCACTGTCCCGTGTTCACGCCACGCGGAGTGGGTCCGTAAGGACGGATTCACACTGACGCGTTCTTCCGTTGCGTTGGCTATCCGTCAGAGGAGCAACGCAGAGTATCAATTCACATTAACCGTCAACGCACGGAGTTCTCGAAACGCAAGGGATTCTCCTCTTTTTCCACGTTGTATGAGACGATGGGGGTGCAAATGGTGTGGGAAAGAAGAAATCTTTGTGGGGCTGAACTTGATTGGTTAGGACTTGTTTACTATTTAACAGCAGCTGTTCGATTGATTTGCATATTGTTCTATGATAACATATTTATATTGAGGTCTGCTGTTGTCTGGTCCATTAGCGCAGGCCCGAATTGTTCTGTGAGTCGGGTCGGGTTCAGTATTTAAAAAGTCGGGCCGGGCGTATTTAAGTTTGAAAATAATTTAAGTAAATTTTAATAGAGAACATGAGATTATTGTGTTGAAATTAGCTATATGTAAATATAAATGTTTGAAAAACTTTTATTTTAGTTCTTTGTACAAACACATTTGAATAAAAATCATTTCGGCCCGGGAACGTGTTCTAAATTATGATGGGCTTTATATTTCAGTTTCCCTTGTGAATATTTCATGGCTTCTCCAGCTTAAAAAAATTACTGGAGGTCTGGGCCTGCCGCTCGAGTGGTGTCCCCTCCCCCGGGCCGGGGGAAGGATGCAATCTCATATTTTCCAGGATATGGCCATATCCCAGTATATATGTAAATCTGTCTTTTAAAATTATCTATTTAGGGATTTTTCAAATGAAATCCTATTTTGGTAAATTCTTGAATTGAGCTTTTGTGTATTTACTGTGTATTTTTGAAACAATATATTTATAAGATTATTTATTTGTGAAAGTCTCTCTCTGCCAATATTGCAAAAATCTTAATTATATTTCTTAATTATTTAGTAATTTCGAAATGCACCAATTTACCAACAATTGAGAATTGATATATTAGCATCTATTACATCTTCAGAATTAATATCTATCAGTATAAATTTAAATAAACAGCCTTGGGTTTATATATATATATATATATATATATATATATATATATATATATATATATATATATATATATATATATATATATATATATATATATATATAATTGTAAAAATAAAATCTTTTTAATTCCCAATCATTTTCTTATAAAAGAACTCAGATTTTTAATAGTATGTTGACTGTGAAAAATCACCTAGTTTATGAGATCTTTATCAGATATGTTACATTTTTTGAAAGTAAAGTTGAACTATACTTACCTTAAATATAAATGTTATTTTGCTTTCCAAATTTTATAATTTTTGACTAAAAGGCTTCATGAACCTTGTGCACTACTCAGAGGTTTTAGTGCATATGTTAGTAGATTTACCATTTTGCAAATTTTGGGTGCTTCTTAATGACAATTTCGTGCCCATTCTGCTATGCATATTTATTTTACATAATATTTTGTGTTTTTTGTATATTCATCAGTGTTTGTTAAAATATTGTTTGGCTACCAATGTATTACTATTTACAAAATACCTAGACTTTCTTGGTATTTTTGTTTTACTACTGAGACGGTGAAAAGTATTATCCAAACACAAAAAATTTAATCTACTTTTTTAAGCAGTAAATTAATTTCATATCTGATCCAACTTAAGCTAATCCTGTTTTCTGATGTGGAACAATCAAATATTAACATGATTTTGCTTTAAATGACTTTACAATTATATTCTGCAACTGTCAGCAAATAATATTGAAATAGACAAATGTGATTAATAAGCGACTGACTCATAGTTAATGAGAATAGTGCTAAAAAATTATTAAATCAGATATCAGCATTTTGTGTGAAGTATAAATATAATCCGACTAGACAAATGCTTATTTCTCTCACATAAACCAATGCTCTTCCTAGCTAATATCTTCAATAAAACATTGCACATTACTACAAATTCTTTTCGCTTCTTATCATTATTTGATCTTTTAAATATTAAATTGCTTCAACAGATTAAACTTAGTAATCTGTTGTTAAGCTGAAGTTTATGGAAGAAGAAATTGACATTTTAAAAAAATTGCAGTAACTTCTTTCTTATAATATATATTTTACCTAACATATTCGTCAAAGTAAAAAGAAGGAAATCTGAGTGATAAAAATAGCCAATAAAGCACCAGTAAGCTTTCCGATATATTTTAGCAGTAAAATCAGCTTACCTTTATAAATAAAATCATTTTCCCATAATATTGTAACTTTTAACATTTCCACTTGCATTTATAATTTTTTTTTCTATTTCTTCATTCAGTTTAGAATGCTTTCAGGCCAACAACTTTATAATACCAGCCAATGGCAAAAATTTTTGATAACCTCACTCAATTTCAAGTAGGATTTTACTGGGTATTTCACATTACTTCATGGAGAATACAAAATAGATAAAAGGAATAATCCACATTGTCGTGTATTTTAAAATTTTGTTGGTTTGAGAGCAATCAAAACAGGCTGTTTGTTGAAAACCCAGACCAGCCGAGAGCATATAGCAGCTGGTTGAGAAGCTGGTAACAAGTTGTTTGTTGCAATATCAATATATATATAGTTTAATTAAATAAATAGTATTTATAAATATAAATGAAATTCTCATCATTGATGATACAGCTCCATCAGGCCATCTTATACGTTTTCTTAGTAGTTCCTCTTTGTGGCTACTTCGCCAGTGTTGCTCTTCACATCGACATCAAACCATCAAAATAATATGCAAATTATATTCAACAATGAAAAAAATTTAATCCAATTGGACTTCCAGAAGTTAAAAAAATAAAATTTAGTTAAAAAAATAAAATGTGCTCATTTTGTTAGAATTTGAGTTGTGATAATTTTTACATTTGTTTAAAATTTCAAAGCTGAGTTTAGTAATTGACATGCTCACAAAAACACATTTTGATTTTATTAACATGATTTTAATAATGCTTTTTCAACTTTCAAACCTGTAATGTTATATTTTTTATATCAATATAATAAAACTGGCTTATAACCATTGAAAATCAATGACGCAAGATACCGTATGTGCTTGCATAATTTTTTTCAGATATTGTTTTTACTTCCACTCAAACCAGAAAAATACTGAATGAAAAAAGAAAACGAAGAAATAAATTATCATTAAAGGAGAAAAATAATTATTACTTTCCTTATATACATAATGTATAAGGAAAGTATTGTGACGGGGTCGAAAATTCGAATTCGAGTTTTCGACGGGAGAGCACGTTTCAAGCATCCCTGATCACGAATCAAACATTTTTGAAGTGATGTCTGTGTGTGTGTATGTGTGTGTGTGTGTGTGTGTGTGTGTGTGTGTGTGTGAAAGTATGTGTGTGTGTGTGTGTGTGTGTATCAGTGAGTCTGTGGAGACGATAACTGACGAACGAATGGACCGATTCGAACCAAATTTGGTACAAAAATCACAATCCGTAAACACTGGAAGCCTATTGTTTTTATACGTGATCGAATGTTCAGAACCCCCCTAAATTTTCGAATGAAATTTTGAAAAAATCGTTAAAAAATCAAAACCGCGAATAAAGTTACGCAAATAGACATTTCTTATGTAATTTTTCATTAGAAAACGATTGGCATAAATTTTAGATCGCTAACATGAACCGTTCTCGAGATATTGTACATTTTTCAAAAAAATTATGAAAAAGTTGCATAAAAAAAAAAAAAATTCCTATTGAGAAACATGTTAACTTTTCATATGTAATACCATGCGATAAATTAAGTGACATCATTCTCGTGGATCTAGCTCGTTCCATTCATGAAAAAATATACTTTGAATAATACTTTTGTATTAGAACGCCATTAATCATTTATCTGCTGTAAGAATAACTTTTTTCTTAGTGCATAACGCTTGGCGAGATTTTGGCGACGAATTTGGCGGAATGTCGCCAACTTGGCGACTTTTTCGAAATGTTGCCAAATTAATGAAAATCTCGCCAAATGGATAAAAATGATGCTAAATCAATGAAAATGACGACTAATTGTCAAAAATTCAATATCTTGGAAAGAATATTAGTATCTACTATAAGAAAATCCTATTATTTTCCTTATATACATAATGTATAAGGAAAGTATTGTGGCGGGGTCGAAAATTCGAAATCGAGTTTTCGACGGGAGAGCACGTTTCAAGCATCCCTGATCACGAATCAAACATTTTTGAAGTGATGTCTGTGTGTGTGTGTGTGTCTGTGAAAGTATGTGTGTGTGTGTGTGAGAGTCTGTGAAGACGATAACTGACAAACGAATGGACCGATTCGATCCAAATTTGGTACAAAAATCACAATCCGTAAACACTGGAAGCCTATTGTTTTTATACACAATCGAATGTTAAGAACACCCCTAAATTTTCAAATGAAATTTGGAAAAAATAGTCAAAAAATCAAAATCACTAATAAAGTTGCGCATATAGGCATTTCTTATGTAATTTTTCATTAGAAAACGATTGACATAAATTTTAGAATGCTAACATGAACCGTTCTCGAGATATTGCACATTTTTCAAAAATTATCAGAAAGTCATATAAAATAAAAATAAAAATATTTCCTCTTGAGAGACATGTTCACTTTTCAGTAATACCATGCGATATATTGGATGACATCATTCTCGTGGATCTAGCTCGTTCCATTCATGAAAAAAGATACTTTGAGTAATACTTTTGTATTTGAACGCCAATATTCATTTATCTGCTGTAAGAATAACTTATTTCTTTGTCCATTATGCTTGGCGAGATTTTGGCGGAATGTCGCCAACTTGGCGACTTTTTGAAATGTTGACAAATTAACGAAAATCTCGCCAAATGGGTAAAAATGACGCTAAATCAATGAAATGACGACTAATTGTCGAAAATTCAATATCTTGGATAGAATATTAGTATCTACTATAAGAAAAACCTATTTTTTTTACTGTAAAAGTGGTAAATTCATTACGTTAAATAAGGAAAGTCATGTGTTGCCCACATCAGATTTTTTTTATTAATGCATTAACATTAATTGAATGGAAATGAAGAACAGATGTTTCTTATAATAAATCTAATAGAATATTTCAGTATAAACCACATATTTAATAATTTATTTTTAGCAAATTAACTGAAATCCACACTTGAATCCAAACTAAAAACCACTATAACTAACTGTGAATCCAGTTTTGAAAACACATCTAAATTAGAATTCCAAATTTGTTGATCAACTGCCCATTGCTGAAATATTTTTCATCTATACAAAAAAACAGTGTTGAACTTATTGGGTCTTACAGCAGTCTGAAATTTTTTTTTATCATAGAGATATTTCTTCGTTTATGTGTAACCATATTAGTTTCCATGATTTAAATATCTACAAGCCCCTTTAGTTAGGTGACAGTTTGCTTTCAACAATGGTAATATGAATAGCCGTTGTTATAAGATAGTTAAAAAAGAGTCTAATATCAGCTTCGCTCCTACAGAGAAAATTTTAATAAGAACAGTGAAGCTGAATATTGAATTTGTTTTATTCAATATTTTTCATCAGACAGAACACATTTTTAAATTATGGTATCTAGTTGTAGATAAAAATTCATGGTAATAAATATCAGACTTGAACATGAATACCACACGCACCTTGAAAAATATTTCTGAATAGATTTTCTATCAATATTTCTGTTTATCAATATTGACCGAAAAAGATAATTTATAAAAACACGTATCCATCACTTCCAATGAGAACTTGTAAAAAAAAAAAATTAAAACTTCAGAATCCAAATTTTGAGGAAACATGAAAGAAAAAAATCTGATGTGGGCAACACATGACTTTCCTTGTATAATGTAATGAATTTACTACTTTTACAATAAAAAACATAGGGTTTTTCTTATAGTAGATACTTATATTCTTTCAAAGACATTGAATTTTCGACAATTAGTCGTCATTTTCATTGATTTAGTGTCATTTTTATTTATTTGGCGAGATTTTCGTTAATTTGGCAACATTTCAAAAAGTCGCCAAGTTGGCGACATACCGCCAAATTCGTCGCCAAGCGTTATGGGCGAAGAAATCAGTTATTCTTACAGCAGACTATTGGCGTTCAAATACAAAAGTATTACTCTAAGTATCTTTTTTCATGAATGGAACGAGCTAGATCCACGAGAATGATGTCACCAATTTATCGCATGGTATTACATATGAAAAGTGACCATGTTTCTCAATAGGAAATATATATATTTTTATTTTATATGACTTTTTGATAATTTTTTTTGTAAAATGTGCAATATCTCGAGAACGGTTTACGTTAGCGCTCTAAAATTTATGTCAATCGTTTTCTAATGAAAAATTACATAAGAAATGTCTATTTGCGTAACTTTATTAGCGATTTTGGTTTTTAGACGATTTTTTCAAAATTTAACGCGAAAATATAGGGGGTTCTAAACATTAGATTGCGTATAAAAACAATAGGCTTCCAGTGTTTATGGATTGTGATTTTTGTACCAAATTTCGTTCGAATCGGTCCATTCGTTCGTCAGTTATCGTCTCCACAGACTCTCTCTCTCTCTCTCACACACACACACACACACACACACACACACAGACATCACTTCAAAAATGTTTGATTCGTGATCAGGGATGCTTGAAACGTGCTCTCCCGTCGAAAACTCGAATTAGAATTTTCGATCCCGCCACAATACTTTCCTTATACATTATGTATATAAGGAAAGTATAAAGGTCAAATAATATTATTTATTTTACCTGTTACGTTTTTAATAGAATTAAAATACAAATGTATAATACATGCACACAAACTTTTATGAGTTTGGTCACTAAAAGCATTCCCGTTCATAGCGGATTTCATATTGTTTAATTTGCTTTATTTAAATTAAAACTAAAAAATCAGAATAAAATCTGCAATTATTATATCTTTTTAATGGACCAGTTTAATTATTGTAATGAAATATATTCAAGTTTTAATATCCAAAACTTTAATTTCAAAAATACAAATTTAATTTCTTGAAAATATTTCTTTAGGCAATGGACTGTGTGCATGTACAGATATTTTCAAACGATCACCAGGAAGTTCTCGAAAATGAAATGCATAACCCATCCATGTGTATTTAATTAAGAAACTAATAAGCAAAAAACACAGGGATTCAAATTGCGAATTAAAGACTACAATAACATAGTATTTACATGTTAAATGTATTTTTGTCACACTAAAACTTTATTCAACATTTATATAAATAAAATTGTAAATCTGTTTGTCTATCTTTCTGTTTGTCCCGTCATCACGGGAGAACGGCTGAACCGAATTTCATGAAATTTTGTGAGTAGCTTGGAAATAGTCCCACTTAAAATTTAGTCTATGTTTGGAGTTTCTATGATCAGTGGTTCTCGAGATATTTGTGAAAAACAAAATTTTGGTTTGTCTCATCATCACGGGAGAACGGCTGAACCGAATTTGGTGAAATTTTGTGGATAGCCTTGAAATCCCCCCCCCCCCCCATAAATTTAGCCCAGGTTTCGAGTATCTAAGGCCAGGGGTTGTCGAGGTATTAATGAAAACTAAACCTTTTCCTAGGAGTTCTACTCTCTAACTCCGTGGTTTATCCAAACGAAAAGCTTGAAAATCGTTTGAAAGTGAATTAAAACTTTATCTTTGAGTTTGGTGGGAGATTTTTTGCGCTAATTAGTCACTTTCTGAAAACATGAATTGTTAGAAACATCATTTAAATGAGAAATCTATCTCCATGGTTTATTTTCACAAGCTTTTACTGAACAAAAGTATAAAGAAATCAAAATGGTTATTTAATTTCGCAGTTTATGAGGAAGATTCTATCTTATATCATGTTGCTCAGAAACGCAATTAAATTAAATCTGTCTGTTACTTTCAATTATTATTTTTTCGAATTAAATAATAAATAAATGGATATAAAAATTTATTTTAGAAAAGAATGATTTGATTTTTCTTATAGAATTTTTGACTGGATAATATCAATTACGGTCTTCAGATTTAAACGTTATTATTATTGATATTTTCGGGTATTATTGATTCAGGAATTATTGATATTTTCAAGTTATTATGCCATTGTTTTATTATGACAAAAATTGTCTAAACTCGTATATTGTACGTTGTACGAGTAATCTTCTACAAATACACGGGTATTCCTTCTAATCTACGAGAATATATATATCTTCTAATATTCGCGTATATAAGTAGTACGAGTCCTATACAATTTTAATGCTTTCATTTTGCATATATTGATTCAATTCCTTTTTTTTTGTAAATTTGCTTACAAAAGGGGCCAGGATGTTTTATTCTTCAGATCTGCCCGTGAAGATAATGTTTCATAGTGAGAATAGATATTCTTAATCTTCTCTTTAGGAACGATAAATTTAATATTTTAACAGAATTTGCACATGATTGCGAATTATAAGTTTGTTTATATTATATACTCCGCACGAAGAACGGGTATGCTGCTAGTCTGTTATAAATATGGATCAGTTTACCACACAAAGTCCCATATACAGGCATTTAACTTTTAAGAGCATATTAACATTTCCTGAAAATAACCCATTCCACACTTTTTAACCACTGATTAAAAGGAATTTTTAATTTACACCATATCCATTTGAAACAGTAAATATCAACCACTGAAATTAATAGTTGTGTAAAAAACATACCTCAGCTTCTTCACAATCTTAAGGAATGGAAGGACATGTCTGTCTGTCAACTCCAGATTTTTCAATATCTTCAAAATATAGAATTGGACTCTATACAAACTTTAAATCCCTGTAACAAATTAAACTAAAATTATTTTCACTTTATATTTCTTGGTAAAATAAAGAACTTCAAAACTGCTTGTATACTCAACAATTAGAATAAATATTTTAAAATTCTGGTATCTCGCTGCAGATTAAAAAACTTTAATAATAAATATTAGATTTATATTTATACACCACACACACCTCGAAAAACATTTCTAAATAAGATTGCTTATAAACATTGGTAGAAAAGTATATAAAACATGTCCATCACTTTAAATAATTATTTGTGAAAGAACAAAAAATTAAAACTACAAAATCTAAATTTTGAGTAAATGTAAAAGAAAAAAAACAAAACAAATAATACTAGTATTTATATTCTGACTCTTAAATTTTTACGATGATTAAAATATACATTTATAAAAAAAAAATATGCACAGAAACTTTTGTAAACTGGAATTAAACTACCCAGTGGTATAACGACACACATGAAGCACCCCACCCCACTGAAAAGATGTGATCTCACAGTACATATAGCTAATGCACTTCAGAAATGTATGATGTGAGTGCCCCACCGTCGAAATCTGTAGATTATTACTTCAAAACAAAATTAGGAACGTTTACTTCAAGATCAAAAATAGTCCATTTTTTCAACTAATCCAGCAATCCGACTTGAAATACGGTACACCCCATTCTAGTCAAGCTGATCAGATATACAACTCAATTTTACTTATCACCTAAATTAAGACTATTTTACCAAAAAATCCTGGCCGTGTCAAATTTTCCTATTTGATGTAGATTTGGGCCAGTCTAAATTTTCTAATTTAATCCAGACTTGGGCTGGGCTTAATTTTTAAATATTTTTGGGCCTGGTCAGGGCCTTAAAACTTTTGTTCTGGACTTATTTTTTAAAAGTAAAGTAAAATAAATTATTTTAATATATAAGACATTCCCCATTGTATTATGTTAAATAATAACTTTTCACATAAGTATTAAACATGAAATAAAAAAGTTAAAATAAAAAAAAAATAAATATTATTAAATATGAAAATATTAAACAATACAAGTGTTTAAATATTATACATTTTTATTTGTTAAACTGTGCGGTAAATATTGATATTACACCACAATACTAAGGAAAGAACTAAAACTTCTTAGGATGCTTTAAATTAGACGTTTTCTGGCTCTTGCTGTAACAAAGTATCAATAACATATGTAAAATCTAACGTTTTAACAAGGTCGTTTTCAATGCCAAGAATTGACAGATGATTTAGCATCTTTACAGTCATTACGCTTCTTAAGTTGTTTTTGATTAGTTTTAATTTAGAGAATGACCTTTCCTCACTAACGTTGGACATCATGAAACACAGATAAGTACGAAGTACTATTTCAATATTTGGAAACGCTTGAATTATGTTTTCTCCATATAAATACGAATACAAACACTTTAAATCCACCTTTTGGGATTCGTTTTCGAGTTCATCCTTATTTACTTCTTCACTATTAAAAATCTTTAAGAAAGTTTTTTTCTTAAAGATTTTTTACTTTCCTTATATACATAATGTATAAGGAAAGTATTGTGACGGGGTCGAAAATTCGAATTCGAGTTTTCGACGGGAGAGCACGTTTCGAGCATCCCTGATCACAAATCAAACATTTTTGAAGTGATGTCTGTGTGTGTGTGTGTGTGTGTGTGTGTGTGAAAGTATGTATGTGTGTGTGTGTGCGTGTGTCAGTGAGTCTGTGGAGACGATAACTGACGAACGAATTGACCGATTCGAACCAAATTTGGTACAAAAATCACAATCCATAAACACTGGAAGCCTATTGTTTTTATACGCAATCGAATGTTCAGAACCCCTCTAGATTTTCGAATAAAATTTTGAAAAAATCGTCAAAAAATCAAAACTACTAATAAAGTTACGCAAATAGACATTTCTTATGTAATTTTTCATTAGAAAACGATTGGCACACATTTTAGAACGCTAACACAAACCATTCTCGAGATATTGCACATTTTTCAAAAAAATTATCAAAAAGTCATATAAAATAAAGAAAAATATTTCCTATTGAGAAACATGTTCACTTTTCATATGTAATATCATATGATAAATTGGGTGACATCATTCTCGTGGATCTAGCTCGTTCCATTCATGGAAAAAGATACTTTGTCTAAGACTTTTGTAATTGAACATCAATAGTCATTTGTCTGCTTTAAGAATAACTTATTTCTTCATCCATAACGCTTGGCGAGATTTAGGCGACGAATTTGGCGGAATGTCGCCAATTTGGCGACTTTTTGAAATGTTGCCAAATTAGCGAAAATCTCGCCACATGGATAAAAATGATGCTAAATCAATGAAAATGACGGCTAGTTGTCGAAAATTCAATATCTTGAAAAGAATATTAGTATCTTCTATAAGAATAACCTTTTTTTTTACTGTGAAAGTAGTAAATTCATTACATTATATAAGGAAAGTCATGTGTTGCCCACATCAGATTTTTTACTTTTATTTTTCGTTCAAAATGAGGCCCTCCTCTGAAGCAAGGTCCTTGGCATTCGCCAGTATGTTAATTCACCACTGCATCTTAACTACTACTTTGCATGAAACAAGCAAATATATAGTTGCAGCCTGCATATCGTGTTAATCGATATTTCACTTTCGTGTTAAGTAATCTCAATAGTATATATTATCACAACATTCATAGTTAGGGCGAGGACCCTGTGTTGAAGCTGATAGATGATAATATAAATGCCAGAATAAATTGTGCAATAAAAAAAAAATACGGAAATGTATAAGATTACCAAATTTGCATGCCACATAACAAATATGCTATATGTGAAGTCTGCAACAAAATATGATATGAGTTGTTTACTTTATTCACATAAAGGGTACAAAATATGGAATGCTTATAGATACAACACACAATACATTTAGGACTCGAAAACATACTAAACACATTATACAAATAATAATTATTTAAACCATTGCTTTCGGATATTAATTTAATTATAATTTGAAAAGGTGTTATATCTAAAGAGAATTTCAACAATTTATAAATAGAATCACATACACACCCTGACAGATTCTTCATGACAACTATATGAAAAAGTATGGCATCGAAAAACTTGAAATGCCGATAAAGTCCGGAAGGGATAAAAATATTTGGTATGGTCATGATGAATAATTGAGTGCGATCATATGTTATGTTTCTATAAAATATTTACAATAAATTTTAATCACACATCTATTCATTGAGAGTGTATTTGTTTACATTGTTTAACATTAGAAGAGGGGAAATTACTTAAATCACAGATATACATTTTTAAATTGGATCAAGTCGGGCCATTATACTGTTCTAAATTAGTAAATTAGGCGATCGGTATACATTAAAATAAAATTTTATGACTACACGTTCAAATGAACAAGTGATCACACAAGTAATTTATCTAATGATCGTCAAACTGGCATAGATTTAAGAGTAAACTTCCCATGTTTCTTTTAAATAAACAAATCATAACTCACCAATTAGAATATTTTTCATATTGTCTGCTGTACATCCGAAATCATTCTTGCATTTGGAAATCCTCTATCTGATCGAAGTGGCGGCCATCTTGCTTATAACGAAGCCTTTTCATTGGTATCTTTTCAGCGGTAACGCATCACGTGACCAACGCATCCGCCAGAACATGAACTTGAACCATGTTCAACGGATGAACGCAAAGTCGTGCGTTCGAGTCTGTGATTGGTTGACGTACAGCTCCCAACGGATGGGCAACGCACTAACGGATCAGTGTAAATCCGGCCTAAGTCTTTCCAAGACTTTGGTGGTAGGGGAAGGAAGATATAGTCTCTGTGGATGCCGCTCCCACTGGTCTAAATTATGTGACAATGTTCCCGACGCCACAGATGCCGTATACTTTCGCGTATGTCGGACAGTCTGAGTAGAAGACGAAGAAGTAAAACTTTCTCTGCTTCCATTTTAACTGTCACGTAGAATGTCTAACCAATTAAACTTTCAAAGTATTTCATTGTTTTATTACAAAATTGCTTTAAAAACTTCATAATTCTAGTTTCTTTATTCAGTTACAAAAGAAGGGACAAAAGTATTTCGCAAATCCTTGTAGAACCCCAGTTATCCTGGTTAGGAATCAATGGTATGGATAATGTGGGGATTGTGTACTTTGAGGTCCGGAATGCATAAATAGTTTATGAAAAATAGGCCAGTATCTTGTAAAATAAGGGACAGTAGGAGGGATCGAGCATTTGCTGAACAGGGGCACAAATTTCTGTCGCGGCAGTGCATATGTGGCCTACCCAAATACAGAAAGATCACCGACCCCTGCGAACGCATGTGAACTCGCGCGCTCCGATACGCATTCCACATGCGTTAGCAGGGGTCGGCACGCATGTGGAATGCGCGAATTGTGAGATCATACACATCGGAGAAAGGAGCCGTCCAATTCTTACGGTGAGAGAATTCGAATGGAAAACCGTCAGTATTTTAAATTTTAAATTTCTTTGACAAAAATCACCAAATGAAGCTATAAACATAATTTTTGTTTTCATAAAGAGTTAAATAATTCATTTTAATGCTGACCAATTTATAAGACAGCACATTGCGGCAAGTTTCACTGATGCAATACTTTTAAAATGAATTACGCGTTCTGAGTGCAATTTTTAGTCATTTTTTGTAAAATTGCGAAAAATCAAGGATATGGTGTTTCATATTTCATTTAAAGCTCGTTAGAAATAGCGTTCTTTGATCTTTCCGATGGTGTCAAGATTGAAGCTCTGATATAATATTTTCGATCACTGAGGAACGGAGTGAAAATCGATCAAAATTCCGCTTTAATATTAAATAAATCAAAAAGCAAGTTGATTAAAAATTATCTTGCTGAGGTACATCGTCATCTAAGCTCAGATACTCCTTCCAAATTTCGTGCCTATACATTGCTTGGATTTTCCTTTACGAGTGACATAGATATACTCTTTAATTATCATACAATATAGGAATCTATAACCAAGCTTAGTTACTATACAATGACAAAATATACTAAGAATTTGACTTTTATAGTATAGTATTCTGGTATTTTAAAATGATGAAATTTAATGAAACGATAAAAGCAATTGTAATATACCTGTAAGATTTGTGTGCTGTTATCACTGTTTGAATCGAGATCGTCAAACTCTTTGGGCTTATCTGTCAGAAAGGTCGTTATCACTTGTTCATATTTGTGTCAAAAACATTCCTATCGAACTTCTGTCACAGCAACTCGTTTAGTTTGTGTCTTTCAATTGAAGATTCGAATTGCTAGAATGGGGTCCATAATTGCAGTACCGTTTACGGTGGCTCTAAGCCTCATCTCAGCAAGACCATCAGGTAAATATTTTGATACGAAAGATCGCGTTTAGAAGGTTTAAAATGTTGAGAACTGTTTTCATTTATTGTCCTTGGATCGAAGATTTGCATCTTTAAAATGGGATTCATAATTGCAGTGCCGTTTATAGGGGTTTTAAGCCTAATCTCAGCAAGACCAATAGGTAAATATTTTGATACGAAGGATCGTGTTTAAAAGGTTTAGAATGTTGAGACTTGTTTTCATCCATTGTCTTTGGATCGAAGATTTGAATTTTTAAAATGAGATTCATAATTACAGTTCCCGATTACAGTGGCTTTAAGCCTCATCTCAGTAAGACCATGAGGTAAATACTTAGATACGAAAGATTGTTTTAAGAAGGTTTAAATGTTCAGTTTTGTATTCATTTATTATCCTTCGATCAAAGATTTGAATTTTTAAAATGGAATTCAAAACTGTAGTGGCATTAAGCCTCATTTTAGCAAGATCATTAGATAAGTACTTTGATACTAAAAGTATATGGATTGCGTGAAGAAGGGCTTATATGGTGAGTTTATTTCCTCGTAGTGCCCTTCGATCAAAGGCTTGAATATTTAGAATGAGATCCGAAATTGCAGTGCCATTTATAGTGGCGTTAAGCTACATCTGAACGAGATCATTAGGTAAATACTTGATACTTTGATGCGAAAAGTATAAAAATTGTGTAAAGAAGGGTTAAAATATTGAGTTTTATTCTTGTTCAGTGTCTTTCGATCAAAGATTAGAATGTTTAGAATGGGATCCAAAATTGCAGTGCCGTTCACAGTGGCTTTAAGCCTCACTTTCACAAGACCATCAGGTAGATACTTTGAAAAGTAGTAAGACTGTGTTAAGGAGGTTAAAAAGTTGATTTTTTGTCGAAGAAGTCAGATAAGGGAATCCAATAAATGCCGATTTGGTTGTGACAAATTTATTTTTCCGACCGGCAGTAGGCAGGACCTGGCTCATCTACATCGATGCCGCATTCCTGGACCTCAAAATGTAGGGGGCCTCAAATTTTACTAAAAAGTTCAGAGAGTTTCTAGAACATCTAAGAATACTTATCAATGCGTCAATTAAATTGCTGTTGTTTGGGTTAAAACATTTTACTGTGATTTTAAGTTATTTTTACATTCCTATGATAATCCGTATTTAGAGTGCTACTTCATAATATTTTCTATTTACTTTAAACCTGCATTTACTGTTAGACGGTATACATACATTTCGGAAAATTTGACAGTGACCCTTGAAATTAGCAAGGACCTGTAACCCATCTTCCGCTCAATCTCGGAGTAAGAAAACTGTTCCAGGTAAAGTGTCCAGTATTTATACTTTTACAGTGGGCAGGCAGAGGTGTGTGTGTGTGTGGTGGTGGTGGTGGTGTGGGGGGGGGGGTCATAAACGTAGTTACGGTTATAACCGCCTCCTCCTCATTAGCGGAAAAGTTTCATTACTTCTTCATATAGGGTCAGAAACAAAATTTAGCATTGTAAATGCCCCATTCGATGGGCGTTCATAGGGAAAGAGAAGATCTAGAAGTTCAAGGTCACAAAGATGAGCATTAAGCTAGTCGATGAATACTTGCAAGGAGGTTCTTATCTTCTCGTCCAAACTTACACTTTCGGGTAGGTCGGACGGCCTGGGTCGAAAGAAAGTAAGGTCTCATCCTTGAGTTTCCTCCTTCTAGAAAAAGTTCTATGGACGCCCATGGCCCTACCTCCGTTTTTCGAGATCCTAGCTAGACTTATGTACCTATTTATAAATACTAATATAAATTGCATATTCATGCATTGCTAATAATTTTTTTTGATTTAAAATTTTAATTGCAATACATAGAAGAGACCGATAGAAATTTCAGATTGAAATTTTTAAACTTTCCAGCTTTTCCCACTGATGTGACTTAGTTTTTGGGTAAATTAAATTCATCACTGAACTTTTTGACAATAATATCCTCATCTTGACAATAATATCAAAGTTCCCATCCCCGATTATATACTTGATTTAATATTATTGTCGAAGCACTTGCTGAGGAGTGCAGTCATTTATCCGCTAAGGACGTTGCCTTGATGCACCAGAGAAGTCGGCTTACATTACACTCTGAGTAATGTAAGCCATTTCCTTTGGTGTTGGTACAAACTGAAATGGAACCTTTATGAAAGACCTTTTATAAGAAAATCGGTCACCGTTGGGTTATGGGAAACATACGTGTATATGCAGGATCTCGGAAAAAAGGGTATGACCAAATGAGAGGGCGTCTGTATAGGCTGGATTTCGCTTTCCAGTCCGAACATTTTGGAGAAATAATGTAATTTTCTGCCAATAAAGGGGAGGGGGAGGATGTGACCCATCCCCACCTTCAATAATGATACGAAACTAATTACTAAACGGAGATTTATGAAGGCTTCTAGTGATTACGAATTGAATCCCAAAGTCGATGATTCCGTGTCTAAAATGATGTTAAACAAGATTAGGCTACGGCGTGTTTAAAGTTTAATAGTTGTGCGATTTGATTTCAAAAACTTTAATATACAATGTGCCTAAAAATGTTGTTGAATTAGCTTATATTTACTTTGGAAACGTGGATAGATTGTCAGGTTTTCACTAGTGGTCAAGGTAGGCCAGTTTTAACCATATAATGTTTTAGTTAAGTGCTCCCAATTGTTGAGTATTAAACTTAATTTGAGCTCTAAACATACATGCGGGTTGTGTGTATAAATATAGGAGGTTCGAACCCCGATTGTAGCATGAATTATTTTCAATGGCGCCCGAGAAACATTACACGTTAGGTGCAGTGTATCATGGAGGGGATGTTCAATTCACGAGTGTTATGTTTAACAGCATAAAAGACAACAAACGAATGAGGAAGTTGTACATATATGAAGCTTCATTTCGATTAGAAATATGAAGGAGGAAAATGTAGTGTCCAGTTCAAATATGGAAAAAAATGCTATCGTCACTATAGCTCAATGGAACTTCGACTGGAACTTCAGGTGGAGATACATGGCCCGAATCACAATTGGAACATGAGTACAAGATTAAAATTCCAAGGTTGGTACGATTGAATGGGTTATGCTTTGAATGGGTTATTGTTTTTATCACTATGCCTATTGTTGGAGATTAGAGGTAAATTGCTTTTTGGTAAAAAATATTGTTATGTTATCATATCGAGTTGAGTTTTCACAACTCCTCCGATAAATAAGATTGATCACTTTAGCTTATTGCACTTGCTTGTCTACTTTTCACCTTAGATCTGGAGAAAGTAATTAGAGAGTTTAATATCAACTCTTAAGGAAACATCTACCACAGTTCTGTTAAAATTCCTGCACATGCTGATGACATTGATATTTAAGATTTAAAGGATGCCTTTTTAGCTTTCAAAACATGCATCTGAAAATGAATGAAGACAAAACTAAATACAACGGCTTTTATCAGAAGTAGAATTCCCCTGTCCTTGTATTTGAGGCTGGTTTGTATAAATTTGAATCTGTTTGAGTATTTTAGCTATCTGGGATCTCAAATAAACAGTAAAAATAATATTAGTTTAGAAATCAAAAAACGAATTGTTACAAATCGCCGTTTTTCTACAGCCCCCTACTACTACTACAGCCCCCTTGAGATACATCAGATGTTTGTAAATATATGTTATCTCCTTGGATAATATAATTGTTGTTTAACACAAAGTGCAATAGCATAGGAAAGTTTTTGACATTAAATGGAACATTATTGGAATAGAGATAATCACGATAAAGAGAGATAATAACTTTATACAAATCTTACAAGATTAAAATTATTATAATTAAATATCAATATTATTAAATAGGTCTTTAAAATCAAAGGTATGGAAACCAAGAATATGTGGAAGCTTGCTATGGTGATTGACTAAATCAAAACTATTGTTCAAAAGGAAATATCCTGAATTCTTAAATTTAAGAAGTTCATTAATTCTATTTAAACAGTTTAGCTTAAGTACTTACTAGCAGTAGTGGTAAAGGTATTATGTCCACAAGTGACCTTTCTAAAACTGAGAGGTGATTTGTGGAATTTTGGAACCAAAGTAACATATGGAAATTTATAATATTTACAATTAATATTTAATTGTGTATATAATTTTAGCATTTTAGTTTTGATTTTGATGGACAGATTATTTATGGGTTTAAAAATATGATTATTTTTTAAGTAATTCTGTAACAGAGAAACATGATATTTTTCACAAATAATAGCATAATTATTGGAAGCTTTATTATCTACATAAGTCATGACAAAATGTTCTTGTAGTTTTTTAATAGTAGGAGTTATTTATAAGGATAACTAGGCTTCGTAAATTTAATGTTTATAATAATGTTTTTAAGAAGATGTAGGGTAGTATACTCCCATAGATGGAATGCTTCAATAAGAATGGAATGTGAGCAAGCTTGTTGGTATATGATTTTACCAAAATCAAAAGATATATATATATATATATATATATATATATATATATATATATATATATACACATATATATATATGTATATATATATATATATAGGATCCGCCAAATGTTAATAGATTAAAATGTTTTACTGGATTCAGTTGTGTACCAAATTCCAGATCTTTAGGGCGTAGGAAAGTATGTTAAAAATGCCACCAAAGAAGTTGAAACAGACAGACAGACGGCCATCGGTCATGATGAATTCAACGAAAGATTTTAAAAGCAAATAAATGAAAAAATCATTGTTCCTTCTAAGGGGACCTCTTGGAAGGTACTTTAAAGGAAGGCCTAAGTCCACATTGGGTTCTCGATTCATTGATGATGATAATGACACCAGCGTTTTAACAAAATACATTTAAAAAGATATCAATAAATAAATACATTTTGTTATGTATGTTTGTATATATATTATGTATATATTTTATACCTTTCACCGAAGTTCGTTTGAACAGAAGAACTATCTTTGCTTTTAAACTTTGAAAATTTTCAACAATGGGTTCGTGTGCACCGGTGTCAACTTACCTCTGATCAAATTCAAGGAAGGTTGTTACATCGCGTTATAAAAATTTTCGCTGAACATTTTCTCCCATTGTTTACAAAAACACAATTGATTGCTATCTACAGAATTTTGTTTATACTGCTCTTTATACGACTGATAAGTTAGCAGTAAAAGCCTACGTCTTATCTAAGAGAAAAGGATGAAAATCTCTGTGAAAATGACGAGTTATGACATTTGTATTGCGTGTGGGCGACAGAAAGGAAGAAAAAAAATTACATCAATGCACAATACATAATTTAATTTTTGACCCTGAATTGCTTAATACCTTTTCGAAGATGAAATGATAATCTGATATTAGAGGGGAAATGTTTATTTATTATTTTATTCTTCAAATTTTAATTATTTTTTCGCAAGATAAAAATCTTGCGTAAGATGTGTTTATGGATAAGATGTGTTAAGATGTGTTTATGGATAAACAAATTGAGTAAAAAGTCATTTATAGTTTTTACGTGTTCAAATTATCCTTGTGTGGACTATAGTCTGAATGTTTTTTTATATCCGAGATGTTTGTTGGAGTACATTTTATGAGACGGATCACGTAATTTTACAATTACGTAATCCGTCCAATGTTTTTTTAAAAAAAAAAGAAGAAAAAATCTGATGTCGGCAGCACATGACTTTCCTTATATAATGCAATGAATTTACTACTTTTGCAGTAACAAAAATAGGTTTTTCTTATAGTAGATACTTATATTCTTTCCAAGATATTGAATTTTCGTTAATTAGTCGTCATTTTCATTGATTTAGCGTCATTTTTATCCATTTGGCGAGATTCGTTAATTTGGCAACATTTTAGAAAGACGCCAAGTTGGCGACATTCCGCCCAATTCGTCGTCAAAATCTCGCCAAGCGTTATGGACGGAGAAATAATTTATATTTATAGCAGATAAATGACTATTGGCGTTCAAATACAAAATTATTACTCAAAGTATCTTTTCTCGTGAATGGAACGAGCTAGATCCACGAGAATGATGTTACCCAATTTATCGCATGATATTACATATGAAAAGTGAACATGTTTCTCAACAGTTAATATTTCTTTTTAATTTATGGGATTTTTTGATAAATTTATTTAAAAAATGTGCAATATTTCGAGAACGGTTCATGCTAGCGTTCTAAAGTTTATGTCAATCGTTTTCTAAGGAAAAATTACATAAGAAATGCTTATTTGCAAAACTTTATTAAAGATGTTGATTTTTTGATGATTTTTTCAAAATTTCACTTGAAAATTTAGTGGGGTTCTGAATATTCGATTGCGTTTAAAAACAATTGGCTTCCAGTGTTCACGGATTGTGATTTTTGTACCAAATTTTATTCGAATCGCTCTATTCGTTCGTGAGATATCGTCTCCACAGACTCACACACACACACACAGACAGACATCACCTCAAAAATGTTCGATTTGTGATCAGGAATGCTTGAAACGTGTTCTCCCGTCGAAAACTCGAATTCGAATTCTCGACCCCGTCTCAATACTTTTCTTATACATTATGCATATAAGGAAAGAAATAAAAAATGGAACATTGCGAGTAATCTCCTCGGGTTGTACAGTCGACCGAAAAGTATTATTAGATTACGAATAATGCATACTATAAATAAATGTGCATCTAATTACTTTCCTTATATACATAGTATAATGTATATAAGAAAAGCATTGCAACGGAGTCGAAAATTCGAGTTTTCGACGAGAGAACACGTTTCAAGCATCCTTGATCACGAATCGAACATTTTCGAGGTGATGTATATGTATGTGTGTGTGTGTGTGTGAAAGTGTGTGTGTGTGTGAAAGTGTGTGTGTGTGTGTGAGTCTATGGAGACGATATCTCACGAACGAATAGAGCGTTTTGAATGAAATTTGGTACAAAAATTATAATCCATGACTACTGGAAGCCTATTGTTTTTCAACACAATCGGATGTTCAGAACCTCCCTAAATTTTCGAGTGAAATTTTGAAAAAATCATCAAAAAATCAAAAACTTTAATAAAGTTAAGCAAATAGACATTTCGTATGTAATTTTTTTTATGTCGTAACGTAGAGGAAACGAGACATAAATTTTAGAACGCTAGCATGAACCGTTCTCGAGATACTACACATATTTCAAATAGTGCATTTCGGGCGCGGTAGCCCGGTGGTTTGCGCGCTGGATTTGCACGCTGCCACAACTGCCGCCGTGTTCATACGGAGTACGATCACGTTAAACATGTGGGTCCCTAAGTCCTTCCGAGAGGTTGGTGGTAGGAGAAGGAGGGTACGGTCCCTGTGGATGCCTCCCCCACTGGGTTCCGATCTAAATTGGGTGGCACTTCCCGGCCATCCAAACAGTTACTTATACCTTTCTGGTAGGTCGGACGGTCTGGGTCTCAACAACATATTTCAAATAAATTTATCAAAAAATCCCATAAATTAAAAAAAAAAAATTAACTGTTGAGTAATATGTTCACTTTTCATATGTAACTTCATGCGATAAATTGAGTGACATCATTTTCGAGGATCTTGATCGTTCTATTTACGAGAAAAGATACTTTGAGTAATACTTTTGTATTTGAACGGCAATCTGCTATAAGGATAACTTATTTCTCCGTCCATAACGCTTGGCGAGATTTTGGCGGAATGTCGCCAACTTGGCGAATTTTTAAAATGTTGCCAATTAACGAACATTTCGCCAAATGGATAGAAATGACGATAAATCAATGAAAATGACGACTAATTGACGAAATGTCAATATCTTGGTAAGAATATAAGTATACACTATAAGAATAACCTATTTTCTTTTACTGTTAAAGTAGTACATTCATTGCATTATATAAGGAAAGTCATGCGCTGCTCACATCAGATTTTTACTTTTGAAGCAGAGATGTCATATTTTGTATTGCCAATAATTAAGAATGTTAAATTTTCACAAAATTTCGTTGCCAGATCTGATAACACTCTGCAAATGGATCATTTCTTATATTTACATCGAAATGTCCCGCCGAATGACCAAGAGGAGGTTCGACCTTTATGACATGGAGGCTGAGCACGATCCAGAGAAAGTAGGCTTCTTCCCGCCAAAGTTGGAGTATGATTTGGAATCGCCACAACAGGAATCTTACCTCGTTCATGTAAGTTTTATCTATTGATCTCCATTATAATACTGCGATTAGACTGATGAATGCACTAATATATGACTGATACTGTATCGTCTAGTTTTCACCAAACGCGACGAGCGGCGAAGCGATGAGCGTAAGATCCAGGAGGAAGAGAGAGAAAGAGCCTTCGTGGCTGGTGCTCTGTCCTGCACGACAAATCCGTGAAACAATACGTTGTGCTTCTTTCTGTTGATGCTGTGGAGGACCGTAGATCCCCGATAGTGGGGGATAGGTTCGAATTTGGAACCTTTAGATTACTGATCCCGCGCTATGCCATTAGGCCTAAAAGAATTGTCCGAGGCCGAGGCAATAATCTGGGATATCATTCGTACCAGTGAGTGGCGCAATTTTGCCCCCATATTCTTCCCTTCCTGGTGAGAACGTAGGTAGGATATCCATCTACTAGGGAGAAGCTCGGTCGAATTTCAGTGAGGAGGGGGGCCAGCCGGAAAACCCTCCACAGCGTTCCCAAGCTGAAACTTTGTCGGTGAGCTGAATAGCCGGGAGGCGTCTCGTATATCATCGTGTGGCATTAGAGCTCCTCTACAACAGGCTGACTTATTAAGCATATTAAAGCCCATAGGGTTCAATACTACAGTTACAGAAATTATAAAATAATTGTTTAAAATAAATATTTTATATAAAAAAAGAAGTTTCAATTAGAATATTGTAGAACTTAACTCGTACAAGTATGCTCCATTACCGGGTATCCAATTATTTATTAGCCATTGTTTTCATCTTTCTTCGTTTCTAGGAAAACGAAATAGCCTAAAACCCTTTCTAGAATAATTAGAGCAGTTCGGTGCAAAACAACCGCCCATAATTATTTCCAATTATACTTCTTAAAGTGAAAATACGAATAGAGCTAATGCTAACGGATTGCGCTTTCAACTTGGGTGGGCTTCAATATGCTTGATGAGTCAGCTCGTATATAGAGGAGCCTTATGTGGCATCGTGACGTCAGTCGTAGTCAACCAGGAGAGGAGAAAGTGTGCATCATCTGTAATGCTGCTATCTCGCGAGAGAGGTGAGATCGGTGGAGAGAGAGAAGGTTGCGTGCTCGTTTTTCATTCAGGGTCACCAACTGTGGGGGCCCGCAGTGAGTGACGCAATGCTGCCCCCACAATGCGGTTGATATAATAATATAAATATTCCACATTTCAGGCTGCTGACGAAGTATTCTTTTACGGTGTTAATTCGGAATCGGAGTGTCTCATCACAAGGATAGCAAGATCAGTCAATGGTGAAGCTGAGGCTTGGATTTATCTGAGACTAACCGACGGCAAGGTCTACAAGTTGAAAGAAACTTCTGGTTACCAGCATTCCGCCAGTGATTCCTGCAGGGAATTTACGTGTGGCAGATTGAAGATACACTACATAATACCAATGAGAAAGTGGAGGATATTTTACAATGGGCTCCTTAGGTAATGAACTGCTGTAAATTCAAGCATTACTTGTATATATTAATTAGGTTCTGTTGTACTTGCGTGTTGCTAATTTTATGTACATTAATAGTGTATTATGTACACTAATAGTACATTCATTATGTATATTAATAGTTTCCTGACTTTGGTCAAACATATCCAGAATGAATTACAGAAAATTTCAATTTCCGAATTTATTCATGTATTATGAATTACAATAAATTCATAGTCGGTTTTGGATTATTCAACAAAAACAACTTTTATATGCAATATTTTATGTAATATACAACTGTAAATCGATTGTGGCTTGATTTTTCTTAGTGGGAGCTGTACGGTATGGTTAAACTAATCACACAGGTCACAAGTGTCAGATTTTGATCAGATAAATTTAGGAAAATATCTTTTAAAAACAAATCCATTTTAATTTAATGTTATTTGGCTCGCAGGGTGTTGTCTTTTAAATTACACAAATATTATTCAATAAAATTAAAATAATTTCGTTAAAAGCAACATATTTAATAGTGAATCGAGTTAAGTACTTTTTTATTACTTCGGATTTTTCATGCTATTACATGCCGTTTTTTAAAGAAGAATGTCTTTTAATTTTATTTTTAGTAGCAGTTTGAGCTGTACGCATTATTCAGTAATTGAGGTTAGGCTTGATGACTCCATATTAGCCTTCTTTCTTAAATGCTGGGTGACTTCATGGGAAAGATAGTATGTTATGTACTAGATTTCTGTTTTCACCAGTAATTTTTTTTATTCTCATTGCACTCAGCCTCCTCCTCCTATCTTCGAAAGCCAGCTTCCCTCCCGTTTTCGCTGCTGAAATGTTTGAAAATGTTTAACTTTAGGGCAAATATATTTCGGAAAGTTGCACTACAAACCTGCACAAGTTCTCCTTTCTCATTACGAAATGTGTCTTGCTTCCTACTCGGGAATGTGTCTTGCTTCCTACTCGGAGTAGGATCTTTGTATATCCTGTTGTTTACACCGTATCGTTTGCATTGTTGTTTCTCTGAAAAAAACGTAACATCGACAACACAATAAAATACGAAGAAGCGCAGAATGACGCAAACAGGTTAACAGCTCAATCACCAGGCAATTGACCAGCCAGTCAATTGATCAGAGAAATCTTGGGAAAATCATTGTGACTGGATTTTTCTGGCACATTTCAGGGTCACCAGATTTTAAAGCATGGCGTATACTAGCATTTGCGGGAAAAAAATGACAACAAAAAAACGAGGAGCTATACCGTAGGTACGTTCACAAAGTAGAATATGTTTTGTCACACGGACGCTTGCAAATGAAATAACGGTTTACATAAAAATTTCATTTATTCCTACAAACTCCCATCAGTGGTGTATAACAGGAAAAATAAGTTACAAAAGACAAACACTTAACATCTAGGTAACTTACAAACATTAATTTTAAACGCGAACGGCCTAATGTTGTTGGTGTAGTCTGCAGGGTTGATCAAAAGGGGAGGGTGTGGACATCATTGCAGTGGAGGGGTCCGAACCGCCAGTATTTTCCTTTTAGGGCTGGAGAAAACATGACAAATTAATAAAATGAGAAAATCAAATACGGCGGGGGGGGGGGGGGGAGGTGACAAATGATTGTAGGATGCCCATAGTTTCTAATGGTTGCCTTGTAGTTTCTATCAAACCTACATTTATATACAGGTCTGCACTATCTCTTCATGTATTCTATTTTTTTATTACCCGGGCCGTCTAGCTCACCCCAAGGGCGCAGAACAGTTAAAAGGGTCGGCCGGAAAAAACACAGAAATACGAACATAAATATACTACATAGACACTATACATAGACATGCAGAGACAATATACATAGACATACATAGACATGTAAAGACACTTTATGAATTCTAGAAATGTTTTGATTTTGTATTTGGTCATGTAGAAATTGAAGAGACCAGTAACTTATTATTGATATTTCAAACTAGCTAGAGTAGGCCACGTTACTTCTATATGTTCGGTAAACACCGCTGAGTGGCCGCTCTATTTTTGTTCAGTATTTCAGTGTTTTATCTTTTTTCTTTCCGCACCCGAATCTTACAGAATTTTGAATATTTTCTTTGTAAATGTTTCAACATTTTGAAAGACGATCAAATTTTTGTCCTTGTTTTTAATTCTTCACTGTGTTACAGTCATCCTTTCACTATTTTTGCACTTTTATTTTGTAGATCAATGAGTAACAAATCGTTTGAGAGGTTAAACACATATGAAACTCCTTTGGTTGCTGAGTTACGATTGCTGAAATGACGCGAAATATGGTATTTTTTATCTTATCTCGCATTCGTCTGCATTCCTCTCTCAAGCACGTTACTTCGATGAGTCATCCTCCATAACACGCGTACATCTTTAGCCTACCACTTTATATCACTGCCATCCTTCTCTGACTATTACATAGAGCTACAATCTTTCAAAATCTCAACCTTTCCTTTCACATCTGATCCGCCGACGTGGCCCTCATACCAGTTGTGGACGGACAAAGACGTATTCCACGTAAAAAATGGGAATTTTAGTACTTTTATCATTTACCATATTTAGTCCTCAATTAACCAGAACTAAAAACATCGCTGGCACAGAGGTTACTGTTCAGTGCTTGTAAGAATAATTATGTTTTCGCATTTGTCAATCTACAGAACGAAAATTACTCTATTTTTGTAAAATGTTTCTAATTACTTTTTCTTTTATTTAGAGAAACTTCGAAAGAAGACCCAACTCTAGACAGAATGGTGTATGTCAAGTTTGCTCTTATGTAAGTATCGCCAAAAAATAACAAATTATACTTTCACTTTCAACAGATGCGTAAGCCATTTATTCTACAAAGGCAGATTCATTTATTCTATAAAAGTTTTTATTCCATAAAAGATCCATTTATTCTAAATGCACTCACGTTAGTGGATATGTTTTAGGCACACTTTAAAATAACATCAAGTGACTGGTTACATGAATCTCAACAAAACACCTTTCATGGTAAATAAATACACGCTAAGTTATCGTCGGATGTTTTTTGTAAAAGTATCGCCCCCTCACCTAAAAAAAGTGAATCAAGGAGTTAGAGAGAAGAAGCTCAAAAGCTACCATGGAGTTCGAGAAAAGAAGTTCAAAAGCTTCCATGGAGTTCGAGAAAAGACTCTCAAAGCTACCATGGAGTTAGGGTAAAAAAGCTCAAAAGCTACCATGAAGTTAGAGAGAAGAAGCTCAAAACTACCATGGAGTTGGAGAAAAGAAGCTCAAAAGCTACCAAGGAGGAAAGCTTAAAATACCAGAATTCATTTCTATCACAATTCTCCATCCACTACTATCACTTAACGGGATAGCAAGATCATTTTGGAAACGCAGAAATGTCGACGAGAAATTACACATCACACGATAAGTGACCGTTTTGGACTATTAATGCACACACTTTTCCTTTCGTTCTTTTCTTTCGACCCAGACCTTCCGACCTACCAGAAAGTGCAAGGTATCTGTTTGGACGACCAGGACAGTGCCACCCAATTTAGACTAGAACCCAATGGGTGACATCCATGGGGGTGACATCCATGGGGACCGTACCTTCCTTCCCCTATCACGAATCTCTCGGGAGCATTTTCGGACCCACAGATTTAACATGTCCATACTCAGCTGAAACATGGGGATAGTTTGGACAGAGCCAGACATGGAACTCGGGTCCTCCGAGTGCAATCCCCGTGCTGTGTTATCCGTTTTACTTCCTTTGACCCAGACAGTTTGACTTACCCGAAAGTAAAAGGTATCTGTTTGGACGACCGAGACAGTGCCATCAAATTTAAACCGAAACCCAGAGGGGATGGCATCTACAGGGACTGTACCTTCCTTCTCATATCACCAACCTCTGGAATTTTTTTAGACCCATAGATTTAACGTGCTAGTACTCCGTATTAACACGGAGATTATTTGGGTAGAGTCGGGAGTCGAACTCGAGTCCTCTAAGTGTGACTTCCGTACTATAACCACAGGGCTACCCCGTTCTACAATCTTTACCTTATCAAAATCGTTCTCCATTATTACGCTGAGGAGTACAAAGTCTGATCTTTTTCAGTTTGGGATCAAGGACGGTTTTTGTGACACGTTTTGTTTACTCACATACTTTACTGTCGCGATCACGAGTCGTTTTACTCTTCGGTAATTATGTATATGACCAGCTGATATAAGCCCGAGTTTTCCCACTTAAAATCATCCACCTTCTTAATTTTTCAGACTTTAAGCAAATTTTGTCAATAATAGAACTTTCTTCACTAAAGGGGCTATATAAAATATTATTTTATGTATATATATGCTAATACGTCACACAGTTTTGAAAGTGTTTTAATATAATTCTTCTTACGATGTAAAACAATGTTTCAATTGGAAGTATGTGTTTAACGCTAACAGTTATAAGCATGATCTCTGTTTTTGAAACAGCTTGTATATATGTAGGGAAGGTAGATGTGATAAAATTGGAAGTTCTGACGGCCTGTACATTTATGTTATTACACTTTGTTCCAGGTGGCGTGCATCTTCCGATTGCTTTGACATGACGACGGATGTCAACAGTGCTGCTTTGTCTATGGGATTTGCCAGGAGCAAATGGGAATCATTTACACCTCCCTTGAAAAGGTAAGTTTTTCAAGGACTGTAAGAACCATCGGCAAAGTGCTCACCAATTTCTGCGAGGAATTAAACCTTTCTTTTCAGGGTTGACTGTAACCCTGATAAAACCACAACGTTGTTCAATTCTGCCGAGCTGAAAAGTTAAACCTAATGATTAAAAGGATTGCCACTTTCATAAGAATATATTAACAGTTAATTATTCAACATTTAAACAGTTAGCTGCTGCTCTTAAAGTGAGTGAACTTAAAACGCGTAAATTCAATCAAAATAAACATATAGTCAGCTCGACTATTTTAACATGAATTCAAAGAAACTTTAGTAAAAGTTATCGGTACCCATAAGGGAAATCAAGAGGGTACACTTGCCTTCCCTTGGACGTTTAAGGTTACAAAGTTGGGTGTCAAGCTAGTTGATGGTGTACATCTTATCCTTGAGTTAGCTCAACTGATGCCAGCGGTTTATCCCCTCCTGGGAAAAGTTCTATGGACGCCCATTGTAAAAGTGAATTTATGTAAATTTTCGAACTCAACTAAAATGAACGCTTCAATAGATATTATGTTTTTAAATACATTTTATTTTAATATACGGTTGTGTAAAAATGTTCGCAACATGTCCTGTGCCGGGCAATATAAGTCTTAAAATATTTTGGCTACAGATAAATTTCCAAAGCGTTTGTTTACTTTTGAGTAATCTAAATATTGTTTTTACAAATTTGAACATTTGTATTATAACAAATGTTGTTTACATACAGAACTTCAAATAAATTCAAAATGTTTTTATTTAAATTCGAACGGCGCTCAAAATTACGCCAAAGATGATAATTATCCCTTGAGTGAGGTGAACTTTTATTTTATGTTACGGTTGGATGTATTCGGAAAAAGGTGCAGTTTTATGTATTGGCCCGGAAATTCTAGGATTCATCCTTTGTTTTGAACTCCGCCTATCTTGGTACATGATGTAAACATATTACGTAGGCATATACAGAAATGTAAGCAGGAAAGTATTTTATTCGTCTTTGAAAGTTACAGAAACTCATAAATTCATTCGAATTTGATGATCAAATTTTTTTTACAAAGTTTTGAAGAAAAACGTTTGATTGTATGTTATTCGAGTTGATACAGTAGCTAATGAAGTCTTCAAAACCTGTTATTCTCTCTTAATATTTATTATCTTTTTAATTTTTGTCATTTGTTTAGTTATATTTTATTAACTGGTAAAATATACAGCATTCTTTTTATCGAAGTTATAGCTCATTTAACTCCGAAACAGCTTGTTTCTTCCATTTTGTCAATGGCTACTGTTTGTTACGTATATAATGATTATCTCCGTTTTGTTACGTATATTATCGTGATAATTGCATATCCCTACTTTTACCTTTCTTTATGCTTTCCTCATTTTTCATTCCTGTTTAGTTATATTCGATATTTTGCTGTCTTTCTTCTTTTACAAGAGTTTGTGTACTACATATTATCGTGATATTTGCATGTGGTTATCCATATTTTACTTACATGTTTTTGTTTCTTATGCTTTCATAATTATTTAGTCACTGTTTTCGGTATATTGCTACCTTTCTCTCTTTAAAAAGGTTTGGCCATTTCTTCCTTCTAATTTCTCCTAACAAATTTTTTTCCTGCAATTTAATAGCTTTTATTTTTTCTCTTACTTTTATTTTAAGTCTCATATCAATGCTATTCAGTCCCATTTTCTTTGTCTTCGTGTGTGAGGGCGGTGGTCCCTTTATCGGCCGGCGTTGATATGTTTATGGTTCGGTTTCATTCTGTAGCGAATTTCCTCTTTGAGTGCTCTAGTTCTGTTCGAATGTCCCCTTGCTTGCCAAGTCACAGTTGTTTATCCAGTTTGTTTGTGTGCATTTGTCAAGAGCATACCGCCTTTAAATCAATTGCAGTCACTTAATTTTCCTATGTTTACCTTCTTCAAATTTTTAAAGATACTATTTGTCCTCTGAAATTTCTACGTTTGTAAGTGAAGAAGAGAACTATTTATTTGCTTGTGGATAACTATTGAAATAATTTTTCAACTGTTCCTTAGGTTGAACGATGCACTCAACTTCTACTCTCAGTCGGGAGTCATCATGGGCACCGTTCAGGTAGATGAAGAGACTCTGGAGCGAAATCTGTATCTGTATGGAGAAAAAGTGCGATTTCTAGGTATTGTTCATGAAATTTTTCGCTTTTATTTCTCGCTTGAGCTGATCCACATAAGTGAATCCAATATTTATTTAAAGTAAAAAAGTTTAAAGTGCACAGAAGAGGACTTTAGCTTAACATATTTTGATTTTGTGGGAACCAAAAGCAAAATTTTGATGAGTGTAAAACATGACATTCTCTACTGCTTAAGTAGTGGAATTACAGGGTGAAAAGCACAATTCTTTGAGAACTTTAACTTTCCAAAAGCGACCTAACTTAGAATATTATATCTGAAGGCAAACATTATATCATACCTAGGCAGACGCTTAATCATACCTAGGTAAACATTTAATCATACCCAGGCAAACATTTAATCATACCTATATACACATTTAATCATACATAGGAAAACATTTAATTATACCGATAGGGTTGAGCATAGAAACAATTTAAAATTAAAATTTTAAAACCTATATAAAAAATAAAAATCCGTGTGTGTGTGTATGTGCATTTGTTTGTCTTATCATCACGGGAGAACGGTTGCACCGAATTTCATGAAATTTTGTGTGTAGCCACAGAATAGCCCCACTAAAAATGTTGTTTATGTTTCGTGTTTCTAAAATTAGGGGTAATTAATCAAAAACGAACCTTCGATAGAGATTGCATTATGTAGACGATTTTTTTTCAGTAAATTTATTTGTAGAAAAATATATCATGCTGTTCAGCAGGGCATCTATACAGTAGGCGATTTTTATGGATTCTTTTCTGATTTAACTAATAAAAAAATGTATTTAAAAATCAATTTTATCGGAATTGCATTTTTGACTGGATTTATATCAAATTACGGTCTTTCGGTTTAAAGATTGCGGTAATTATTAATATTTTCATTTTTCACGCCATCGGTTTAATTTTGGCAAACATTATTCCTCTTTGTTTGAATTATTATAAATTTCC
This sequence comes from Amaurobius ferox, assembly GCA_951213105.1. NCBI lineage: Eukaryota > Metazoa > Arthropoda > Arachnida > Araneae > Amaurobiidae > Amaurobius > Amaurobius ferox. The sequence continues at coordinate 95,903,969 of OX578146.1, forward strand.
AAAATAAAGGCTCCAAATATTAAAAATCTGATGTGGGCAGCACATGACTTTCCCTGCAGACTTATATTCACGTTCTCTTTATTTTAATTACATTTAATTCACTTTTTATTCAATTTTCGTTCTCATTTGATAACTGGACTTCTTTTTAAAGGTGGCGTAGAGAAAATACGAAAAAAAATAAAATATCTCGAGAACGGCTGCTCCTAGTGTAATGGGGTTGGTCTTATTCTTTTCTTCGTTAAAAATTACGTATTAAACAAGCATTTCCTGGATATATTTGAGCATACGTAGATTTTTATTTTAGATTTTGGCGATTTTTGCGGGCCATTTTGCAAAAAAGGCAGGTTATTTTTTTTCGAATCATACCAAAATTTAATCAGTATCAGGATGTCCCACAAGTGACTTACCTACCAAATTTTGCTTAATTCGGTCCGTTAGTTTGTTAGCTAGAGTGGATGCAAGATTTTGCGGGCCATTTCGCATAAAAAGGCGGGTTCTTTTATCCCGAATCGTACCCAAAGCTAATCAGCATCAGACTCGCCCACAAGTGACTTACCTACCAAATTTTGTGAAATTTGGTTCATTAGTTTTTTAGTTAGAGTGGATACAGAATCTGCACAGACAGACAGACAGACAGACACACAGACGCACACACAGACAGACAGACACACAGACACACACACAGACGTTACGCTAAAAATGTTTTTTTTCGTATTCTAGAGGTCTTGAAATGTGTAAATCCGAAAACTCGAGTTGCGATTTTCGACATGATACCAATACTTTCCCTATACATTACCATGTATTGCAGGGAAAGTAAAAATTAACCCCAAATTGTGAATTTTAAGTTTCTTTTATATATTATGTAGGATGAACGTGTATACTGCTAGTTATTAATGCAAATTTCAAGGCGTTTTGCCTGAATAACACGAATTAAAATTTAGGACTCGCGAGATATTGAAATATGTCTAAACTTCACTTAAATACAACTGCGCTACAGTGGCGCACATTGAAAGCTATCCCAACCTATCACACCAAGTGAAACCTCATGTAAAATTATGGATATTACCTACTGACCGGTCGCGAGAATCCACCAGACTCACAAATGGGATGAACTGCAGCAGCCCAGCCTTGTCACATCAAAATGGCTTATTGTGAGAAACACCATTCTGTGATAAAATATGTTAAAATGTTTCAAATAGACCAAAGTTATGGAAATATTTTCATTCAGCAAAAGTATCATAGCATTAACCCAATGAAGGAAAGTCAACCAGCATTGTAAAGGCAAAACTACGTATTTTGCGATATGTTCTTCTGCATTCCTAAAACTGCGCAAACGAGCGCCTCAACAATCGATTTCATCTTTTTTAGAATCGAGACGTCTGCCTGGCTAGAGATGTGATGGGCCAAAGTAGGATGTTTGGTTACAGGTAAAAAATAATTCAACAAAAATGCGGGAAATAATAACAAATAGGTTATTGTGACTTTAGACTGGCAACAGAGCTAAACAGTAGTAAAAAATTGGAATACTGGATATGGACAAGTCATTAACTATAAAACGCTAGAACTTTTCGGTTATAGCAGTGTATCAGAAAACCACGATAAAGTGGTGTAAGTCAGGAAGTTTGACAACTTATTTTGTCTTAAATGTGAACTTTTGAGATCCATTTTCTTTCAGTTTGACTAAATGAAGTATGGACACATTTTTTGTAATTTAACATTTTCCCTAGCGGATTTGCAAAAAAAAAAAAAAATATTTTTTAATTTTTTACAAAAATATTGGGCATTTATCAGATAACTATTTTATAATTTTTTACTTTATTTAAAGCATTTTTACTTTCCCTGCAACACATGGTAATGTATAGGGAAAGTATTGGAATCATGTCGAAAATCGCAACTCGAGTTTTCGACGGATCTACACGTTTCGAGACCTCTAGAATACGAAAAAACTATTTTTAGAGTGACGTTTGTGTGTGTGTCTGTGTGTCTCTGTGCAGATTTTGTATCCACTCTTAACTAAAAAACTAATGGACCGAATTTCATAAAATTTGGTAGGTAAGTCACTTGTGGGTCACCCTGGTGTTGATTAGATTTTGGTACGATTTGGAAAGAAATAACGGGCCTTTTCTTGCAAAATGGCTCGCAAAAATCGACAAAATCTAAAATGAAAAACTACTTATGCTGAAATATATCCCTTAAATGCTTGTTTTATACGTAATTTTTAACGAAGAAAAGAATAAGACCAACCCCATTACACTAGGACTTGCCGTTCTCGAGATATTTTCGTTTTTTCGTTTTTTCTCTACTCCATCTTTGAAAATGAGTCCAGTTACCAAATGGGAAAGAAAATTGAATTAATAGTGAATTAAATGCAATTAAAATAAGGAGAATGTGTCTATAAGTCTGCAGGGAAAGTCATGTGCTGCCCACATCAGATTTTTACAATTGGAACTATGTGTCAACAATCAAAAAATCTTCTACTGTTAACTCTTTTTGAAACATCCTGTAGATAGATCTCAATGGTATACTATATACCTCACTTGTTCTTACTTTTGTTCGTATCTCGTGATTTTGGCTTTTAGTTTAGCACTGAAGAAAGGGAACTAACGTATTCCTGAAGCATCTGATTGCTGAGTTTATTACTTTCCTTATATACATAATGTATTGTGACGGGGAAAGTATTGTGACGGGGTCGAAAATTCGAATTTGAGTTTTCGACGAGAGAGCACGTTTCAAGCATCCCTGATCACGAATCAAAAATTTTTGAAGTGATGTGTGTGTGTCAGTGAGTCTGTGAAGACGATAACTGAAGAACGAATGGACCGATTCGAACGAAATTTGGTACAAAAATCACAATCCATAAACGCTAGAAGCTTATTGTTTTTATACGCAATCGAATGTTCAGAACCCCCCTAAATTTTCGAGTGAAATTTTGAAAAAATCGTCAAAAAATCAAAACCGCTAATAAAGTTACGCAAATAGACATTTCTTATGTAATTTTTTATTAGAAAACGATTGACATAAATTTTAGAACGCTAATATGAACCGTTCTTGAGATATTGCACATTTTTCAAAAAAGTTATCAAAAAGTTATATTAAATAAAAAAAAAATTCCTATTGAGAAACATGTTCACTTTTCATATGTAATACCATGCGATAAATTTGTTGACATCATTCTCGTGGATCTAGCTCATTCCATTCATGAAAAAAGATACTTTAATACTTTTGTATTTGAACACCAATAGTCATTTATCTGCTGTAAGAATAACTTATTTCTCCGTCTATAACGCTTGGTGAGATTTTGGCGACGAATTTGGTGAAATGTCGCCAACTTGGCGACATTTTTAATTGTTGCCAAAATAACAAAAATCTCGCCAAATTGATAAAAATGACGTTAAATCAATGAAAATGACGACTAATTGAAGAAAATTCAATATCTTGGAAAGAATATAAGTTTCTACTAGTAATAAGAATAAATTTTTTTTAACTGTAAAAGCAGTAAATTCATTGCATTATATAAGGAAAGTCATGTGTTGCCCATATCAGATCTTTTTACTTTGCATTCATATGCGTTGCACATTTCCCTCTTACTGTAATTGGTTAATTTACAGAGAAAGTCTCGTGATGGGCAAATCGGATTTTGTATTTACAATTTTTCGATAGTTTCTAAGTACGTCCCAGTCTTAAAATTTACATATTGACATATTAGATATTGATATGGCGGTTCAATATATTTTAATCAGCTGTCTAACAAAGATTATAAACAAACATGTTAAAAAATTTATTCGTAATATATCAACTTTAATATTTTCTTTGTATTGTATATTAGGTGAAACATCATTAGAAAAGGGGGCAGTGTTTTCTCACATATTAGGTCTGATATCAAAGGTGAGTGAAATCAAACTCATCTTTACTTTATATTGGTATAAATAATATGAAATATGTATATGTTATCTTGAATTTAAGTTGCAGAGGCAATATATCTTTAAAGAATTATTAATTTAAATTATGCAAACACAAAGCTAATTGTTGTGAAAATAAAATGATAAAAGCAGACAATAGTCAAGGAGTCGTTCAGATTTCCACAATCTAGTCATTGACTTGTTTACAACACCTTATGTCTCTGAATGGCACGAATACGCTTAATTTATTTTTCATTATCTTATTATTTTTTTACACTCTATTTTGCGTCCCTATTTTCCGTATATTAATACTGTTTTTCGGTTTATTTATTTTCTAATACACAAGATGGCGTCACAGTATTTGTATTTTGCTTAATACGTCATTTCACTTTTATGTGATGTTATGATTTTTGATAATTTTCAGTGAAGTAAGAATAATTATAGTTTAGTATTTTACTTAATACGTCAGTAAACACTTATTTAACTTATTTGCAGTGAAGTAAGAATATTTATAGTTTGGCATTTTACTTAATACGCCGTTAAACTCTTCTTTGACATTATGAATTTGACTTTTTTGCAGTGAAGGAAGAATATTTATAGTTTAGCATTTTACTTAATACGTCGTTAAACTCTTATTTGACGTTATGACTTTCACTTATTTGCAGTGAAGTAAGAATATGTATAGTTTCTAGAATATGCCTAAAATCATCTGCTTTTATTATTTTACATGCGCAGAAATTCTATTATTCTATTTGAAATTCCATTAGAAATCCTGCTATTTTATTTACTGTCATTACGCATAGTCACGTTCTACATTTAATTGTTCATGTGCCTGTTTTACTTTGCAGAATGGAAGCATTGTGCACATAATAGAGGCAACAATACCTGATGTAGTAATGAAGTGAGTATTTAGAATGCTTCTGTGCTACTTAAATGCATTTTTATTTTGTTTCTCTTGTATGGATTTACACGTTTTGGACATATATAAGCACGAATCAGCCGTTCTGTCAACTATATCTGAGTGATTTGGCTGTCCGTGAGTTTGTGTAAAAACGACTTTTGTATAGTTTCTTCTAAACACATAGATATGTTAGTGTGTATTGAAAACTATGTATTAAGATGCATGCTATATTTACTTTCTATACCATCCAATATGTGGGAGAGGTGGAGAGAATGGGACATGTTTGTATTTTTAATTTTTTGCCTTTTTATTAAAACATTTTTCTTTTAAATTTCAAGATGAAACATTAGAATGCAATTAGAGGTAAAACATTAGAATACAATTTATCATAAAAAATTTTGAGTAGAAAATAAGTAGCTTAATATGGATAAAATTGAGAAAATATGCTCTCTAATATTTTGTCCCATTCACTCCAGACAGGGTAATAAAAGTCATGAATGGGACAAAAGAAATTCCGGTTATTATTATATTTTTAGTTTTACAAGCAGCTTTTAAGATATTTTTATTAGAAAGGTATGAAATATTCTATTATACACATAGCAATTTACGACAATGAAACACATTTTAAGCATCTAAACTTTCTTTTCACATCTAATTACTTTATGGACCCATTTTTTTTAAACTTTTTAAAATTTTCTGAAAATTATAAAAAGTATTTATATAAAACAGTGCCCCAACATTCACTAGGTTTAGGGAGTCACCTATCAACACATTTTAGTACTTATCAATACATTGTGGTATGTCACTTATTAACACATTGTGTTATGTCACTTATTAACATATTAGCTATATCTTAATTGGTTGGACAGACGAAGCGTAATGATCGGACTTTTCTTCGTAGGAACAGTATTTTTACATCACAACCAGATTTCGATTTTATAATAATTTTTCAGACATAATATACGCACGTCTACTTGGTGCTATATTTGACTAATACAAAATACTCTTCCATTAAATTAACGACCATCTTGTGCTAGCTAAATTTTTTACAACTTTTATCTTCTGAAATATCCCGACAACAATCTATAAATTCAACTGAATCCTGAAATTCCAAACTATATACTCGTAATTAGTTTCATTCTCAATTTTTGTTTATTCTAATTTCTTTGACTTTAAGAAACGTTGAAGTTTTTCCATGTTTTGATTTTTTAACTGAATCTTCTAAGATGTTCTTGCACTTATAGTAGCTCTTTTCTTTGGCCTTTTAGTATTATTTTTTCTACGTTGTGCTTTAAGAAAAGGAGTAGTTTGAAAGTAAAGTACAAGTTATGCACCCTATGACATAACTTACCAAACCATGATATATAAGATAGTCTAATTATACACAGAACTAACAATAGGCTCAAGCAGATACAAATTAAAATGAAACAAGATATTTTAATATTTTGTTTAAATGTGAAAAACATATGCTTTTAATATGTTGAATATATATAAAATGTTTTCTATCAGTAGTTTCTAACTTTTATTCCATACTAAATTTAAAATTCTTATATTATTATAAAAAACAATTGGCTTTTAAGTTTACTCACAGTCATGAATGGGACTGTCCCATCAGTCATGAATGGGACTGTCCCATTTATTACTTTACTTTGTGACCCACTCAAAACTTTCACACATTCGATTATCTTCCCGGTCGTCCAAATAGTTACTCAAGTCCTCTGGATGAGTCGGACGGCCTGGGGTTTCCACACATTCGATTATGAAATTCAAAATCAAAAGAGTGTGATATTATTATAACCTGACTTAAGTTAAATGTACGAGGACCATTATTTTATAACTATCAATTTCCCTGCAATACATGGTAATGTATAGGGAAAGTATTGGAATCATACCGAAAATCATAACTCGAGTTTTCGACGGATCTACACGTTTTGGGAACTCTAGAATACGAAAAAACTATTTTTAGCGTGACGTCTGTATGTGTGTGTGTCTGTCTGTTTGTGTGTCTATGCAGTGTACGTATTCACTCTAACTCAAAAATTAATGGACCAAATTTCATAAAATTTGGTAGGTAAATCACTTGTGGGTGACCCTGGTGCTGATTAGGTTTTGGTACGATTCGGGATAAAAGAATCCACCATTTTTTGCAAAATGGCCGCAAAAATTGCCTGTATCAATTGTAGCTAAACAACTAATTAATAAAAGTTTACAAAATTTGGTAAATAAGTCACTTGTAGAATACTCTGGTACTGATTAAATTTTGGTACGATTCGGAAAAAAAAAATAACCTGCCTTTTTTGCGCAATGGCTCTCAAAAATCATCAAAATCTTAAATAAAAAACTATGTATGCTCAAATATATCAATTAAATGCTTGTTTTATACGTAATCTTTAACGATAAAAATAATAAGACCAACCCTTTTACACTAGGACTGGATGTTCTCGAGATATTTTAGTTTTTTTGTATTTTTGCTACGCCATCTTTGAAAATAAGTCCAGTTACCAAATGAGAACGAAAATTGAATTAAAATCGCAAATTCAGTGTAATTTTAAATAATTATTGGTGTTATTTTGTGCAATTAAACTCAATTTAATGAATTATTGAAAAAATGAAAGGAACGAAATAAAGAGAAATAAATACGAGCCTGCAGATAAAGTTATGTGCTGCCCACATCAGATTTTTTTACTTTATAATGGCTCAAATAGTATAAGATGTTCGTAAAGACTATGACGACTCAAATATTATGATGAATCGATAGATGACTTAAGATGACTCAGATAGTATAAGATGTTCGTATTGTTTAAGATGTTAGTAAATTAGATACTTTTTAATCCTGAAAACACAAAACTGTAATTTTCCAATCACATAAGCAGCTATATATTTATTGGTTTGTTTGAAGAAGAATAAATAACACAAAGCTTCGTCTATTGGCCAAATCGAAAGCTAAAATAAACTTTTGTTACGGATTTATGGGCAGTGTCCCATTTATGCCATCTATCTCCTTTAGGAGGAATGTCGGACTAGGGTCGAAAAGAAAATTTGAATTTGAATTTTCGATAGATTTACTCGTTTTGGGTCCTCTGGAATACGAATCAATTATTTTTAGCGTAACGTGTGTATGTGTAACACATGTGTCCTCAATAGCTCATAAGCAATCCGACGAAATTTTCCGAAATTTAGCAGTTTAATCTGTTATGCGATTAAAGTTTGATACGAATGGGAAAAACAGAACTTATGACTAAAATAAAACTGGCCCGCAAAAGTCGACAAAATTTGAAGTAAAAGACTATTTATGCTTAAATGTATTAATTAAATGCTTGTTTTATAATTACTATTTAACCCACTCATAAATAGGAAAACTAACACTTTTAAAAAATGAAGTTGTAATATTTATTAAAAAGTTTTTAATTGTTCAACAATGTATGGCACTTAGTATCAATAATGGTCTTAATGTAAAATTGGTTCTGGTATGTTTTGTACCGCAGACAATATTATAAGCGTGCAAAGACTCATATCTAAATCCTCTAATTTTGATCCTCTTATTATCGTGTACACGTCATTACTCGTATAGTATGAGTGGGAAATATTGAGTAAACAATATATCGAATAATTTGTTGATAAAAGCGATTTTGCATTTCATGTTCTTAAAAATGCGCTGCAAATTATTTGATACGTTCGTAGTTGTAAGCAATTCAGAATATTAATGTCTTTCTGCTTCAGACTCAGATTTGGCTTCGTGGTGATGCCAAGCGGAGTGATGGCTCCAGTTACAGACGCAGATATGCTGATGGATCACATTTCCGACGAAGAGAATAAGGAAATTAGGGCTCTCTTTCATGCACATGGTAATATGTTTTTTTTAAAGAGAGTTATTTGAAATATCGTATTGCCAGTGTTCATTACGTTTAATACAAATGTTTAACGTTATACGCTAATGCTCTAACCAATATTTAAAGTGCAAAAAATATTGAGGCACTCATTTTGTTGACGAATAAGGTGACCAGACTGATCATTTTTTCCCCATATATATTTTTCAGTTTGCCGTCCAAAAATGTCATTCACTCCAATAGCAATACAAAATAAACATTTTTCAAATGTTGACGATATTGTTTCCTAGCGTGACAGGCAGGCAGACAGAGTATTAGCTTTTCTTATGTATATACCTAACACCAGCCATGACAGAATGGCACAAAGTTGAGTTTACTTTTAATGTATGAATTAGTTATTAGTTTCTTTACAATGCATTGCATATGTTGGGAGAAAGTATTGTAATGAAGCCAAAGATTCGGATCCCTGATTTTGACTTATTTTGGAAAATGAATCACTAAGCACAAATAAACAGCTATTAAAATGTCCATAACTACGTAGCTCCGCCTAGACATATCTCGTTTTTTACCGCAAAGATACTTTTTTATAGTTGAAGAGGACACTTTATTTTCCTTCACATTCAAATCAAACTTTCAAATCTGTAGAACTTCCTTACTATTCTGCTTATTTTAATACAGTATAGCACCCTGTTTTTCGTAAAATTCACGAATTGAAAATTACGTGAACATTTCTGCCATAAATCATAAACTATATTCATAAATATAAATTCCATATTTGAGATCTCTGTGATCCAATGCTTCAAATACAGTGTTAAATTCCGCGAATGTCATTGTAAAGAAACTCATACCCAGCCAAGATTTGAAGCACGGGTCTCTGCCTGGCCAATTAGCGCACTATCCATTGAGATATTGAGATGATCGTCTTTTTTTATAGTTAAAGTAGCCCCTACAACAGTCAGTCATTTCTTTAATATTATATTTCGTTTTAGTGATGCTTTAACGTTATATTATGTTTGAGTTAAGTGCTCGAAAAGGCAAAATATTGAACTTGATATGTTTCTTCAAGTATTATTTTTCTGAAAAGTATAACCATTGTTTCGTTGAGTTTAGCACAACTGTCAATTTAATAGTTAATTTTTGTGTTCTGTTTTAGGCCTTGAGTTTCAAATGAAAGGCAGCGTGGTCGGGAAGCAGGCCCACTTCGAAAGCAATAAAGGTTGGGATGGCTCACTCACCATGGATGCCCTCAACATCCAGATAAACTCTCTAACAGGAAGCGGAGTCCTTGTGAAAGGGTATATTTAAACTGTCCATCAGTAGTGAATTTACCAATAAGCAAAGTAGGGAGGGGTCGTCTCCAGGCAACAGCCTCGTAGACGGGCTCTTAAAAGTTTCAAAACTTTCTGCAGTTCTTGAAATATCTTTGGTATCTTCGGAAAATTGCATACTCGAAAGTAAAATATTTCTAGGTAGAAGTTGATCTCAAGTTAGAAAGTGCTGAACCCGTAATCTATGGCTTATAATGAGTGACTATCTGTGTATTTTCTTTCCTGTAGAACTTCCTGTTGTAGGGTAGATGCTCTTTCACCGTAATACTGAGCGCACGGAATTTTGCGAACGGTGAGTTAACAAAACGCTATCAGCAAGTAAATACTTCTACTAGATAAAGTTTTAAAATAATTACTTTAACAAATTTTGTGCTTGATGATCATCTGTTTCGTGCAGTTGAACGCAATCACCTTGACGTAATAGTTCAAGGGCGGTGATTAGTGTTGTAAACACTTGGATGAGCTTTATGGCTAGAATCATAGTATAAAATTCCTTAATCTTCGTTAGATTTCATGGTTACTCGTTATAAGTTACAAACTTGTCTATTTCGTGGCTAGATTTAATCATTTTCGGATGTTGAACGCTAAAAGTAAAAGTTAAAGGTAAAAAAAATAAAAAAGAATTTAAGTAAAGTAAAAATTAATTTTAAAAAGTAAACCTAAAAATAAAAAAAAATAATCTAAAAGTAAAAAAAGTAAATCTAAAAGTAAGAAAGTAAATCTAAAAGTAAAACAGTAACCTAAATGTAACCTAAAAGTGAGGAAACTAAAAGTAGAAAGTAAATATGTAAACTAAAAGTAAATAAGATAACTATGTAAAATCAACTATAAGAAAAACTATGCAAAACTATGAAAGACTTTTATCTGAATCAAATTTTATTTTTAGGAAACTTTTGAAGCCATCTAGAAGGAAAACTCTTATAGGATTAACAAAGGAAGTTCCAAAAGGTACTTATAATGTGTATTTAAACATTTTGTTGATGCTTGTTTTACATTATTTTAAAACTAAATATAGTGTTTTATCAATATAATGATAGAAATGCATCAGCATACCCATCACTATGGAAGGTTATCCCGAGACCTTGCTCCGAAAATTGATCCCGAAACTCTGAGATGAGAAATGTCAAAATAGTTTCTTCAGAAACATTTTTGTTTCTTAAAAATTTACTTCGAATCATATTTCTCAGTTAAACGCAACATTTAGTTTCGTTAAATACATATTCATTAGTATTTAAACCTGCTAAAGACTGGGAAAAAATTAAACCGGAACTCATATTAATGTTTTATTTTATTACTTTCTTTATATACAATAATGTATAAGGAAAGTATTGTGACGGGGTCGAAAATTCGAATTCGAGTTTTCGACGGGAGAGCACGTTTCAAGCATCCCTGATCATGAATCGAACATTTTTGAAGTGATGTCTGTGTGTGTGTGTGAAAGTATGTGTGTGTGTGTGTGTGTGTGAAAGTATGTGTGTGTGTGTGTGTGAAAGTATGTGTGTGTGTGTGTGTGTGTGTGTGTGTGTGAAAGTATGTGTGTGTGTGTGTGTGTGTGAAAGTATGTGTGTGTGTGTGTGAAAGTATGTGTGTGTGTGTGTGTGTGTGTGTGTGTGTGTGTGTGAAAGTATGTGTGTGTGTGTGTGTGCGTGTGAAAGTATGTGTGTGTGTGTGTGTGTGTGAAAGTATGTGTGTGTGTGTGTGAAAGTATGTGTGTGTGTGTGTGAAAGTATGTGTGTGTGTGTGTGTGTGTGAAAGTATGTGTGTGTGTGTGTGTGTGTGTGTGTGTGAAAGTATGTGTGTGTGTGTGTGTGTGTGTGTGAAAGTATGTGTGTGTGTGTGTGTGTGTGTGAAAGTATGTGTGTGTGTGTGTGTGTGTGTGAAAGTATGTGTGTGTGTGTGTGTGTGTGTGTGTGAAAGTATGTGTGTGTGTGTGTGTGTGTGTGTGTGTGCCAGTGAGTCTGTGGAGACGATAACTGACGAACGAATGGACCGATTCGAACGAAATTTGGTACAAAAATTACAATCCGTAAACACTGGAAGCCTATTGTTTTTATATGCAATCGAATGTTCAGAACCCCCTAAATTTTCGAGAGAATTTTTGAAAAAATCGTTAAAAAATCAAAACCTTTAATAAAGTTACGCAAATAGACATTTCTTATGTAATTTTTCATTAGAAAACGATTGACATAAATGTTAGAACGTTAACATGAACCGTTCTCGAGATATTGCACATTTTTCAAAAAAAGTATAAAAAAATCATGTAAAATAAAAAAAAATATTTCCTATTGAGAAACATGTTTACTTTTTATATGTAATACCATGCGATAAATTGGGTGACATCATTCTCCTGGATCTAGCTAGTTCCATTCATGAAAAAAGATATTTTGATTAATACTTTTGTATTTGAACGCCAATAGTCATTTATCTGCTGTAAGAATAACTGATTTCTCTGTCCGTAACACTTGGCGAGATTTTGGCGACGAATTTGGTGGAATGTCACCAACTTGGCGACTTTTTTAAATGTTGCTAAATTAACGAAAAACTCGCGAAATGGATAAAAATGACGCTAAATTAATGAAAGTGACGACTCATTGACGAAAATTCAATATCTTGGAAAGAATATAAATATCTAGTTAGAAATAATCTATTTTTTTTACTGTAAAAGTAGTAAATACATTGCACTATATAAGGAAAGTCATGTGCTGCCCACATCAGACTTTTTAACAATTTATGGTGCTTACTGTCGAAAATATTTGCTTCAATTGAAAATTGGCCCAGTTATGTTCGGGAGGATGCTGACAGACTTCATTTCTCTGCCACCAAATTTTATTCACTTTGGAAAAAAAAAAATAAAAAAATCTGGCTTCGTCAGGTTCGGTTTAGTGGTCGATGTTATAGGTGTGCAAAAATTCAGCCTTCTAAGCGATACAAGTTATACTTTATGTAGTGAATATTTTTGCAATAAACTGCATAAAGTACCTATAACTAGTGTAAAGGATAAGGAAAATATTCAAACAATGTTATTAAACACAAATTAATATAAAACAAAGCAGCATACAGCTGTTTCGAGAGTACATTGGATAATTAAGCATAGCAATGTACAATTAAGCCTTAAGGCATTGGATAATTATAGCCCTTCAAGACTGTGTTATCCTTTATTCTACTTGGCTCTCTCAGATGGACTGTTAATTCATGACTTGGGCATATATATATATATATATTAAAAATATATAATAACCAAGTAATAACGAAATTATTAAAATCAACAAAACAATTGAACCACGGTCACAATGCTGAAAATATCTGATGTGGGCAGCACATGACTTTACTTATATAATGCAATGTATTTACTACTTTTACAGTAAAAACAAAAAAGGTTATTCTTATAGTGGATACTTATATTTTTTTCAAAGATATTGAATTTTCGTCAAATAGTCGTTATTTTCGTTGATTTAGTGTCATTTTTATCCATTCAGTGAGATTTTTTTTTGATTTGGTAACATTTAAAAAAGACGCCAAGTTGGCGACATTCCGCCAAATTCGTCGCCAAAATCTCGCCAAGTATTATGGACGGAGAAATAATTTATTTTTATAGCAGATAAATGACTATTTGCGCTCAAATACAAAAGTATTACTCAAAGTATCTTTTTTCATGAATGGAACGAGCTAAGATCCACTAGAATGATGTCACCAAATTTATCGCATGATATTACATACGAAAAGTGAACATGTTTCTCACCAGTTAATATTTTTTTTAATTTACGGGATTTTTTATATAAATTTATTTTAAAAATATCTCGAGAACGGTTTATGCTAGCGTTCTAAAATTTATGTTAATCGTTTTCTAATGAAAAATTACATAAGAAATGTCTATTTGCGTAACTTTATTAGAGGTTTTGATTTTTTGATGATTTTTTTAAAATTTCACTTGAAAATTTTTGGGGGGGGGGGGTTCTAAACATTCGATTGCATATAAAAACTATAGGCTTCCAGTATTTACGGATTGTAATTTTTGTACCAAATTTCGTTCGAATCGTTTCATTCGTTCGTCGGTTATCGTCTCCACAGTCTCACTGACACACACACTCACACTTAGACATCACCTCAAAAATGTTCGATTCGTGATCAGGGATGCTTGAAGATTAATTAGATTCAGAAGATTAATTAATTTTGAAGATTAATTAGATTAGACTAATTTTCAAGTCTGTGCATTTAGCTCTAATTAAGCCAGACACATCCTTGTTTCATAATTGGCAATAGTAAGTTATTATAATATATATATATATATATATATATATATATATATATATATATATATATATATAAAAGCAAAGAAATACGAGGAATTCGGAGGAATTCGAGGAATTTCTGCTTCGGAGTCTAGTGCGGCATGTCTCAGTGCGGACTCAGTCTAGTGCGGAGTCTAGTGCGGCATGCTGCTTCGGAGTCTAGTGCGCCTGTTTCAGAGTAGTGCATTGGCTTTATGATGATGTATGGGTGGAAATTTCTATTTTGAATTTCACTTGTCACTTTTATTTGTTATATATATATATATATATATATATATATATATATATATATATATATATATATATATATATATATATATATATATATATATATATATATATATATATATATATATATATATATATATATATATATTCGTCTGCTTCTTCATTCGAGCCCATTTCATTTTTTTGACTTCGGGTTTGTTGGTCTATCTTGTTCTGAAGAAGGAGATCCAGCATAGGGGTGCACGTTCCAGCTTTCACGAGGGACCGAACTTGTTAATTGCGACCGTTATCCTACCAACCGATGTTACTAAATCTCTTTGTACATCACTGGGTCCTGTGTGCACAGCACAATTTAAAATCTCTGCGCAAGTTGTTCAGGTCTCGATATTGACGCTTCAAAATTCATAAACAGTTTTTTAATTTTTATAATGCAAATTTTGATCCAACGTATCTTCGAAACAACTATATGCTGCTTTGTTTTATTAATTTGGGTTTTTATTACGTTGTTTAAGTTTTCCTTACAACTGTTCAATTTGTTACTACAGCATTATACCGTTCTATTTGCGTGTGAATAATCATATATTTTCCTTCTCATTTATCTATTCCTTTCATTCCCAGAAATCCCACTTGCTGTTCATTTCTCCGAGGAACTGTGCGAGTTGTCGGAAGTAACGGGAGGCAAAGGCTCCTCTCTGGGAATGCTTAGTCGTCTCAGTAAAGATCTCCAAAATGTATGTCTTTTTATGATGCTATTCAATTCACCAAGTTGTATTAAGATTATTACTTTCCTTATATACAAAATGTATAAGGAAAGTATTGTGACGGGGTCGAAAATTCGAAGCTGAGTTTTCGACGAGAGAACAGGTTTCAAGCATCCCTGATCACGAATCGAACATTTTTGAAGTGGTGTCTGTCTGTGTGTGTGTGTGTGTGTGTGTGTGTGTGTGTCAGTGAGTCTGTGGAGACGATTTCTCACGAACGAATGAAGGGATTTGAATGAAATTTGGTAAAAAAATCACAATCTGTGAATACTGGAAGCCTATTGTTTTAAAACACAATCGATTGTTCAGAACTCCCCTAAATTTTCGAGTGAAATTTTGAAAAAATCATCAAAAAATCAAAACCTTTAATAAAGTTAAGTAAATAGACACTTTTTATGTCATTTTTCCTTAGAAAACGATTGACGTAAGCTTTAGAACGCTAGCATGAACCGTTCTCGAGATATTGCGCATTTTTCAAATAAATTTATCAAAAAATCCCATAAATTAAAAATAAATACTAACTGTTGAGGAACATGTTCGCTTTTCATATGTAATATCATGCGATAAATTGGGTGACATCGTTCTTGTAGATCTAGTTCGTTCCATTCATGAGAAAAGGTACTTTGAGTAATACTTTTGTATTTGAACGCCAATATTCATTTATCTGGTATAAGAATAACTTATTTCTCGTTCCATAACGCTTGGCGAGATGTTGGCGACGAATCTGGCGGAATGTAGCCAACTTGGCGACTTTTTAAATGTTGCCAAGTTAACGAAAATCTCGCCAAATGGATAAAAATGACGCCATATCAATGAAAATGACGACTAATTAAATAAATTTCAATATCTTTGAAAGAATATAAGTATATACTATAAGAATAACATTTTTTTTAACTGTAAAAGTAGTAAATTCATTGCATTGTATAAGGAAAGTTATGTGCTGCCCACATCAGGTTTTTAAATTTGCTTACATGCATGCTTATCGATTTTGACGCATATAATGTCTATAGTCGAGGTATTCGATTGAAACCGGAGCGTTACGAAAAATGTAAACACTTTGGATGTTTATATTTTCAAGTCTAATGGATAAAAATGTAAGTAATTTATACTTGTTTTGTCGGAATTAATGTGCCATTTATGAATATGCGAAAAGAATTTCAATAAACTTTTAAAATTAAAGACAACCAAAATATATTTAAAAAGACATTTAATAAAAACTCCTTTCTTCGATGTACATAAATTTACAAAGCCAAAGTGCTTTCGGGCAAAGCCCTTCATCAGTAGCGACTTCGCCAGTGATGAAGGGCAATCTTCTTGTGAAGTTGATGAGGATTGGAAAAATTTCAATTTTAAAAACGTTTGTAATGCTTATATTTCGACAACTAAAAGTTCTAGCCATAAATAATAAGCAAGAAATTTGTAGGGTTTTAAAAGCCTTATTTGGATTTTGTATCGCGTTCTTAGCTTTTGAAATAAAGTGTTTATAATAGGAAAGTACTTCAGTAGTCCAAATATACCCATCACGGAGTTACAAAGGAAATAAAACCCCATTGGATGAAACGCTTGAAAATGCCATAGTGCTTTGAGAATTATATTCGCTAGTGTTAGTAAAGCAGCTGCTATTGTTAGTTGATACAGCAGAAAGGCGTTGTATTTAGTATATGTGTTTTTGAGTATGTTTAAATTAAGGTTTTTCTAATTATGAGTTCAATTAACCAGTATGTTTCCATAGTTGTACAATAGAGTACAAAGTATATGGAGATAAACATACATTGAAAGGTAAAACAATTTTGAATACGTAGGAATATTCTTTATTGTTTCAGTTCGACTTTGCATTTCGCTAATAATTTAGTTTTACAAAATTGACAGTTTAAATAAATATTTTAAGCTTTTCGCCATAGAAATGCATAAAATGCAGAACTACTTATCTTATCTCAGACCCGCCTGAATTATTATCTCAAACGATGTTGGTGTTTTCTTAATATGAAGTTTTAACTCCTTACTTTTACCTCCATGATACCTATCCCATTAGCTGGATATTTTAATGTAGCCATCAGAAAACTGAAAAGACGTAAAGTTCTTAGACTTTATGCAGACGATTTTCAACTTAAACTTGCATCAGATCTTATAAAATGTACTCTACGAGGTTAAACACTTGTATAGATTTAATAATTTGGCATAACATAGAAATATTAATTATTTCAATTATGCATATGTAATTTAATTTAATTTGGATAATTAGGCTCAAGTAACCTGTTATAAACTTAATGAAATTTATTGGAGTTTTATTTTAAAAGACGTTTTTCACGCAAATCCAATTCTGCTAAATCGGTTATGTGTCATTGTCGATTTTTTTTGCAAATTTATGGATACTGTAGTATAAAGCAGTTCGAAGACATCGGACACGAAGAGTATATGGTTTTTGCAAAGAATCCCAACTTACATTAGAACATTGAAAAATTACGGTACACAGAGAGTTTTCTTGCTGTCATTGTAAATATTGAATATTTTGCTTCGAAGTGAATATTTTGTTTTGAAGAGCACTAAAAAGATGGAATCCGGTCAATAGATGCTGATATCGACAATGAGCGTGCGATTTCAGGTTATATGTTATTTATAAAAATTCGTATAAACTACTGGAGAAATGAATTTAGAATAAAAATATTTCGTTAATAGCAGCATAAACATTTGATTAAAAGTATGAAAATAATTTAAAACCATAAAACAGCCTCTTTGGTCATGATAAAGAAAGAACAACTGCACAAAACAAGAATGCGTCAGTCAACTTTGGCGTTATCAACAAAGTATTTTTATTGCAGATACCTGTTTATCGTCTGCGGTAGTATTACTACTAGCTGCAACTTGCAGCGAGTTGCAGACAGTACAAATAGTCTATTTTACGTCAACACATTTTTCTGTTTTATTTGTTCACTTATGGTGTTTTATATCTTTGATTTCGTTTCAGTTCATTGTCCCAAACGGAGTAGTAGTGACGACATCAGCGTACGAAGAATTCTTGAACAAAGATATCAAGAAAGAGATAAGCTGTTTGGAAGACGTTCTGTAGTATGTTGCCATTATAAGTTTATATATATATATATATATATATATATATATATATATATATATATATATATATATATATATATATATATATATATATATATATATATATATATATATATATATATATATATATATATATATATATATATATATATATATATATATATATATATATATATATATATATATATATATATATATATATATATATATATATATATATATATATATATATATATATATATATATATATATATATATATATATATATATATATATATATATATATATATATATATATATATATTAGAAAAATATCTAAAAATAAGATATACAAAAAACACAATCATAACACTTCATAACATTAAGGCGCATTGCCGCTCTTTCATGTTTAGCAGGTATATAAAAGTAAATACATCATCAAATTGAAAAAGGGGGGGAGGTACAAAGGAAAGGGGGAAAAGAAAGGAGAGTGTTTACAGGAACGACAGAAAAAAGGCCGGGGGGGATAGTGACCCCCCGTTCCCGGTTAAAGTACTTTTACTCTAGAAACACTCCCGGTGCCTCTGTCTTCCCGAAGCACTCCTCCGTCCGATGAAATCTATGAAACATCCCGAAGTATATAGACCATGAAGCAAAAAAGGGGCTTAAGATAGGAATAAACCTAACCTAATTACTCAACAGAATTCCTGAAATCCACAAGCCATGCCGCACAACCCTATCTCACCGACCTGCTATCATCAAATAAAATTGTTTGTCTTTCTGTCAAATATCAAGTCTTCATAGTGCCTTAGATAACGATGTGGGTAATTGCTTTTTGCTGCTTCCCTGAGTAATTTATTGACGCTGTGTTGCTGTTCTTCTTTTTCAGTGTTGAGACGTCTATATCGATTTAGATGATTTATTATAACATTCCTGAAAATACCACTGCTCAAATTAGATTTCCAATCTATAATGTAATTAATGTTGAAATCAAAGTTATCCCTCTTGTCATAAACTTTAAAACATATCTTGTTTCATTGTAGTAAATACTGATATCCAGAAAATCAACAGTTTCTGGATTTGTATATTTAGTTTCCAAAAGTTCCAGGCACTTAGGGTAAAACCCAAACTCAAAATGATCTTGTTGATTTTTATATCCAATAATCACATCGTCAACAAAGCGGTAGTATGGCATTTCATTGACTAAATATGTGCCTTGTTCATACTTGTTCAGGTAAATATCTGCAAGTACCGAAGAGCAACCCCCCCCATTGGGATGCCTTGCACCTGACGATAAAAACCTATACCGTTGTGCAGTATGTTTTCAAACAAAACAATATTTATCAGCATTTTATATTGGTAGAGGGAGATGGTAGAGTGGAGATTGTGATGCTCATGAAGCTCCATTAAAATTTTGGATAAATCTTTTAAATTTACATGATTAAAAAGGTCTTTAAAATCAAAGCATCTGAAAAACATTTTATCCTTTATTCTGCTTAATTTGTCAATAAGTTCAAAAGAATTTGACACCATACAGGTCCCTTCCTTTTTGATTTCTTTTAGTAATGGAGTCAGGATAGAAAGTAACTTAATATTAGCTATAGTAAGGTACGATCCGCATCCAACTGTCACAGGTCTAAATTTGATCGGACTTTTATGCATTTTTGGGATTAGTACAAGATAAGGAAATCTTGCAGATTTCATATCATGTCCTATACGTTTATAAAGTGCTGTGATTCGGTTTTCCATGGCTTTATCGGTGGTATTGATCTCTTCATACATACTTTCATTTTCGTAACATTTGCGTAAAGTGTCTACATAGTATTTTTTGCAGACAAATACGTAATTCGATGGCACTTTATCCATGTAAGTGATTGCAAATCTATCTCTCAAGGACTCCATCTCTGGGACTTTGTTGTTATGAAAGGTGTTATAGGAATCTGGATGATAATGCCTTTCGAATCCTTTTATAACTTCGCATCTCCATTTGTGGAAAGTTTGAATGAGGTGGTTGTATTTCACCGCCATTTTGTATATGAAATCATCCACGTCTTTTGCAAAAGCAAAGGCACTTCCTAAATGCTTTTGATCACGGAATTTAGTTCCCTGTTTTAACAGCAATTTGATGTCATCATTATTATACATTTCCAATTTTCCTGTTATTACGTGTCCGTGCGTGGCATCAATTTCTTTATAAGTGTTTAACTCTTCAACACAGTTACACTTCAAGTCAGAGAAATGGTTTAAATTTTTGCCAATATTATTATAGTTGAAATATTTTCTGCCGTTAGTTTTAAGATATCTGTAAGTAATATTGATATTAATATTGCGTATAAGCAATAATTCATCACAATGTTTTAAAATAGATTTAAATGGTATAACATTATAGGTTTTATTGTAAAAGGTTGTAATCATAAATTCCCTTTTATTTGATACAATAGGGCTTTCGTTCAAATTGACTTTCAATATTAGTGCACGTAATTTTAGAAAATTATAAAATACTGCAATATTGGCACACGCTGTATAACAATTTGTATTTGGGATTATAGGACGATCTTTCCATTCCCTCCATAGACGTTGTATATGAACTTTCCTTATACCGTAAATTCTGTTTTTGATCCATGCCGTTCTAACTTGAGTGTACTTTTTAATTTCTTCGATAAAGGTGTTCAAATTCATCAAAGTTTTCTTATAATTTCTTGCTGTATGGTTATTTTTATTTTTACCCCTTCCTCCTCGTTGCCAACGTGTAGTTTTTCTATTATTAGTATATTCTATTGGAGCATTATTCAGTTTAGTATAGAACTCCATATTATGAATATTATCAAAAGTAATGGTATTCAATCCAAATGGGAAAAGCGTGCTAAATTGCTTTATATGTGTGTTTTCCCACCATAAGCGTTCTTTAATATCAGGAACAATGTCCAGGATGGAAATAGATATCCTTTCAAAATCATGTTTTGAAAAATGTTGCAACTCAAAATTGTTAATACCAGAAGAATTTTCACATACTCGCTTGATCTACCTTACACCTTACACCTTACACCTTTACCTTTCACCGTTACCTTACACCTTTCTGGTAGGTCGGACGGTCTGGGTCTCAACAACAACAACAACAACATACTCGCTTGATCTGACTTCGGTGCAAGTTTATACGGATGTTAAGGGGATTGCCGGTTTGTCCAATATAACTCATGTTACAGGTCAAACAAGTAATACAATATATGCATTGATACACTTTACAAAATGTTTTGTGTCCAGGGTTTGTACTCTGGATTTGTACCTTATTTCCAATGGGACATAATTTGCAGCGCCGAGACGTGCATTTCTTGAATCTATATTGCTTCATGTTACGTATAAAATGTAAATGATCTTTTGAATCGTTCAATATAGGGAAATATGGATCGTTCGCAGCTTTATTGCATCTATCTTCATTAATTACGCTTTTTTTATTCTCTGCTCTTCCACTCTGCACGGGTTTAAAATATGCCTTAATCGTGTTCATATACCAAGGTAGTTTGATTTCGATCCCACTATCACCTTGTATCACAGTGGTACCGGGCACATGCAAACTTGTTACAATATTGCCAGTCGCTAAATTCTGTATTTGTTCAGCATCATATTTTAAAATCAATAGTTTAAACTCATGTTGAGGAGTATGATTTGACAAGTAAGATCGAAAAACTTAAAATTACTTCATAAAGCAATACAACATCTCATCTGATTCCATGTTACATCTTTAGGATACGCAATCTTCATATGATTATAAACCACATTACATGTTCAAAGAGCAGAAAATGTTATTTCATAATTTTTAAGTTTTTTTTTTTGAGGATGTACCAAAGTTACAACTATATTACATCCAATTATATTTATTTGAGAATATAGTTATTTTAAATAATGAGGGAACATCTAAAAATATGAAACTTTATGAGTTTCAAGTCTGGTATGATAAGACATATAAAAACATGTAAGTTAAAATATCATAAGAAAACATAGATTTCAGATACGTCATTACTTAAAAAGGTTACTTAAGTCATGAAATATATTTTAAAATACGATAACGATTCATTTCCCTTGAAATAGAAATTCATCACAAGATGTCATCATACCGAAGAGGTATATGAAGTTCACATCACGTGAGCATTTTCAAAATCTAAACAACATACCGAAGACCACTGCCCAATGGCAGCCGTCCGAGAAGAACCCCATGTTAAATATTCCAAGATCCAATACCAAGGGACGTTGAAGACAACGAAAAGGGACGGATGAAAACTTCGGTTATAACAGGACACGACAAAAAATAATAATAAATGATAAGAAAAAATCAGAAAAGGAGTAGGCGCAATGCAGCACTATTTCCAATCCAAATATATTAGAAAAATATCTAAAAATAAGATATACAAAAAACACAATCATAACACTTCATAACATTAAGGCGCATTGCCGCTCTTTCATGTTTAGCAGGTATATAAAAGTAAATACATCATCAAATTGAAAAAGGGGGGGAGGTACAAAGGAAAGGGGGAAAAGAAAGGAGAGTGTTTACAGGAACGACAGAAAAAAGGCCGGGGGGGATAGTGACCCCCCGTTCCCGGTTAAAGTACTTTTACTCTAGAAACACTCCCGGTGCCTCTATCTTCCCGAAGCACTCCTCCGTCCGATGAAATCTATGAAACATCCCGAAGTATATAGACCATGAAGCAAAAAAGGGGCTTAAGATAGGAATAAACCTAACCTAATTACTCAACAGAATTCCTGAAGTCCACAAGCCATGCCGCACAACCTTATCTCACCGACCTGCTATCATCAAATAAAATTGTTTGTCTTTCTGTCAAATATCAAGTCTTCATAGTGCCTTAGATAACGATGTGGGTAATTGCTTTTTGCTGCTTCCCTGAGTAATTTATTGACGCTGTGTTGCTGTTCTTCTTTTTCAGTGTTGAGACGTCTATATCGATTTAGATGATTTATTATAACATTCCTGAAAATACCACTGCTCAAATTAGATTTCCAATCTATAATGTAATTAATGTTGAAATCAAAGTTATCCCTCTTGTCATAAACTTTAAAACATATCTTGTTTTTCTCATTGTAGTAAATACTGATATATATATATATATATATATATATATATATATATATATAGTTGATACTATACGTTGATAAATATAGAAGAGAAGCTTACATTTTGGTTTTTGCATTTCAAGGGGATTTGTGGAAGTTTAAAAAGTCGGAATATGACAAAAATCCCTAAATTTCGAATTTTATACATTAAAATACTATAACTTACATAATTTTTTTTGAAGAAAACATGATATGTCAGTTAGGTGGTGACACTTGTTTCGAGGTCCTCTTCTTCAAATGGCAGTTCGTTCTTAGCGGTTGTTAAGGACGCTTACTGTTCTTTTGGCTTGAAGAAGGGAACTTATAACGCCCTCGAGAGAGAGAGAAATAATTGTAGCCACTTAACTGACATATATCTGTTTTCTTCGAGGAAGTCTTATTTTCTAATAAATAAAGGTTTTATTTATTGTGACTTCAATTCATGCTTTTTAAGCTTGATGAAAATTTTTTCGATTGCGATATTTAATTTCTCATACTATGTGATATAATATAGAGAAAATATTGCTTTCACGAAAATTTTCGAATTTCAGATTTTGATGCTAATTATGTTTTAAGATCTCCTGAATACGTATTGATGATTTTTCGAGTGATGTCTGTCTGTCTGTATGTATGTCCTTGATAAAATTCTTAAGTGCACGATAGCGGCCACAAATATTAGTCGATTCCCACAAAACTTTATATCCGGCTTTGTTGTCAAAAAATCTTGAACTAGATAGAATTTTTTTTAAAAACCGAGCGAGAACTTTCGTCCTTTATTCGTCCTTGGGGGAAAGTTATCCCCCGGGAGGTACATTGCCAAGTATGATATCAATCGAAAGATTTTTTAAAGCCCTTTAAAGTGAAAGGTAGCATGCTATAATTGAAATTATATGGACCCACATTACCGAATTTTCAAAATTTTTCTTGTAAAATTTGGGGGAAAAATAAAGTCGAGTTGAGCCGCATCCCAGTTAATTTCAGTAGTGGAATTTGAATTTTAAATTTTCGTTCACATAATAAACGCAAAACCGGTCCATGGATGCTGTTATTAGCAATGGGAGCGTATTTCAAATTTTTGAGAACATCCCCTATAGGGGGTTTTGTAACTACAATTCTAACATGTTAGAACCCTTGGGATATCCTTCAATTGTGTTATTGGGATATTTAATTGCGCTAGAAGTAAATTGTTTTAATGAAAATTATAAATTAGCTTTTAATTTAAATGTTGTCACCATGAATATAAATAAAGAGGAACTCAAAAAGCAAAATATTACGTGGATTATTGCAATTTGTTAAAAGAAAGGTTTTATCAAAAACCGGGATAAAGTTAACTTTATGATAAAGTATTCATAAATAAGTATTATAATAAAGTAATAAGTATTATAAGTACAATAACGTATGATAATAAAGTATTTTAATTTTATTATAAAGCATTTTAAAACCAGGATAAAGTGAACTTTATTAGAAAGTATTTTAATTTTATAAATTACTTTACTTTATTATTAAGCATTTTTACTTTCCTTATATACATATAATATATAAGAAAAGTATTGTGACGGGGTCGAAAATTCAAATTCGAGTTTTCGACGGGAGAGCACGTTTCAAGCATCTCTGATCACGAATCGAACATTTTTGAGGTGATGTCTGTGTGTGTGCCAGTGAGTCTGTGGAGACGATAGCTCAACGAATGGAGCGATTCGAATGAAATTTGATACAAAAATTACAATTCGTGAATACTGGAAGTCTATTGTTTTTAAACACAATCGAATGTTCAGACCACCTAAATTTTCGTGTGAAATTTTGAAAAAATCATCAAAAAATAAAATCTTTAACAAAGTTACGCAAATAGACATTTCTTATGTAATTTTTCCTTGGAAAACGATTGACATAAATTGAAAAAAAAATTAACTGTTGAGAAACATGTTCACTTTTTATATGTAATATCATGTGATAAATTTGGTGACATCATTCTCGTGGATCTAGCTCGTTCCATTCATGAGAAAAAAATACTTTGAGTAATACTTTTGTATTTGAAAGCCAATAGTCATTTATCTGCTTTAGGAACTTATTTCTCCGTCCATAACGCTTGGCGTGATTTTGGCGACAAATTTGGCGGAATGTCGCCAACTTGGCGACTTTTTTTAAATGTTGTCAAATTAAAGAAAATTTCTCCAAATGGATAAAAATGACGCTAACTCAATGAAAATGTCGACTAATTGACGAAAATTCAATATCTTTAAAGAATATAAGTATCTACTATAAGAATAATCTATTTTGTTTTTACTGTGAAAGTAGTAAATTCATTGCATTATATAAGGAAAGTCATGTGCTGCCCACATCAGATTTTTTTGTATTTATTTATTAAAGTATTTTAATTTAGTGTGTAATATTGATTGGCGATATCAAATTGATATCAGACATATAATTATAATACACAGGACAAGTAATTTGACAAGTAATATCGATGTATTTCTTTCTAAATTGCTAAATTGATTAATTTGCACCCATGCCTTTACAGTGGAAATATGCCCGGAGATGTTAAAGAAGCCTGCCAAAGGTAATCATTTTAAAATTCTCTACCTTATACAGGGGTTCCTAGGAAAGTCCCCAAAAACCCCAATAATTTTGTGAGGAAAAGTCTACGCATGTACACGTTAGGTTTATTCATAGTAAAGTGACCATGACCGATCGAATAAAAGTACTTGCAGCGCCCTAACGGTGAATTTCAAAAGTTAAGATGACGAACTCTCGCAACAAAGCTAGAAGAACAAGAAATATCAATTATGCATAAAGTATTGATTATGTAATACTTTTAAACTAAAATGCAATTTTATTTAAAAACATCTCTAAAATGCAATGCATTCAGCGGTGATATTTTAAAAATTATCGCAGTACTGCAATGATTTATTTTAGATGGAAACTTAAAACTTCTTAAAAAAATGAAATTTATTCAAATGACGTCATCGAAATATAAATCGTTTGGCTCTCTATGTAAAAGCAGTGAATATTTCATTTATACACTTTTATTCCAGATTCCAGAGTTAAATAATTTTGCGTGAAAAAAATTCAACAATTCTTATACAACTCATCTTACAATCACTTGTTTACGTTCTGCATCCATTAAAATTAGGCTTCGTTGTAGAAATAATTAAAGTTTGATGATCATTTAAACTGACTGGTCATTCAAACTGATAATTTTAACTGTACTTGCTTTGGAGCAAAATATAGGTGCACAGAAAATACTCAAAAATACAGCTGTTTTATAACGGATGCAAGATTAAATATAAATTTAAAAGAGCTTTAAAAATCACGATTTTGACACTGGGAAAAAAGATGGATGCCATACTTTATTTTGAAGTGGGTCACGTGATCTCTTCATATTTTATGGGTGTAATTATTATTTTAATTTTTATTTAAAAAAACTACCGAACATATTTTGCTGAAATTCTTTTAATATATTTTATGGCATAATTTGAATATTTCCTAAAATTTTCGAAGCAATTTGTCAATTTTAACTTCGATTAAAAAACGTTTGAAGAATTAGGTCCCACAGGGTGTAATGTATTTCATTTTTTCAACCCCGGTTCAATACAAAACTGATTAGGCTATGTTATTAATTTACATTACCATATGTCCCACAGACCGTCTCAATAACATACTAAAATTTCATTTTGATAAAGTTATTTTTACGACAGTGCGAACGGACAGACAGAATGAACAAAGTCATAAACACTTTTCAACTATGTTGTAAAGTGTTAAAAATTGCCAATTACAGAATTTTAAGCTTTTTCCAATGAGTAAGAATCGACAATAAAACTGTTACACGAGACATTTATATTTGACACAGTATGTTGTTCTATTCAGGAATGATATAATGAACAGAAAAGTAGTATAAAACCCGGATGAAATGCGACTCTTAGAGACAATGTACATTTGAATTCCAGAAAATATTACAACGTACTTTGACAAGCATTGCAGGTGTCACCGTGTTAGAAGCTCTGATAAGATTTTTTCACAGATGTTTAGTGCTTTGCACATATGCGTTTCATTCGTTACCGGTATCGATATCTACTCATTAGACGATGCTCTACAGCTTTGTAATTGGCTTTTCTGTACATCTCTCTTTGTTGCCTAGTATGTTTTCTAACTTTTTAAATTCTCCACCAGGGGCGCTGTAATTCCTTTTATTCGAATGGGCATGGTCACTTTAATGTACACTCATGGACCATTTCTTACAAATTTATTGGTTAAGAATCCTGTATATTCTTGTAAATATTGAAAGTTGATAGAATGTTTTAATGTAAATGACAATTGTTCAGTTTCATCAGTTCTTAAAAATATTGTGGAAGGTGAAAACTTTTATAAACGAAATTATATAAATCATTACTTTAATAAAGGGAATTATATAAATGTTTACTTTTATAAACGAAATTATATAAATTATCACTTTATAAACGAAATTATATAAATTATTACTTTTATAAATGATTTTTTATAAACGAAATATTGGACATGGTTACACTCGCCAACACAATAAATTTTATATTTTGTTTTTTAATTTTAGAGTTATGGAGGATGTTATTAAAGCAAACATACCCTATCAAGTGCTTCAGGCAGTAGTAAAATGCCTTCAAAAAACTTTTGGAGAAAAATTGCATACTAAAAAATTCGCAATACGTTCGTCAGCTACTGGTAAGTGTTCCATAATTTTTTCTCATGTTCTTTCTATTGAAATTCATACAATTTTGATATAGCACTATATTCATTCCTAAAAATTTGTTACTATGCTGTTTATTATAAGCGGTTATGATTTGCTAGTTATGTTCACAAACACTTGGCGAGGGTGGTCATTAATGGTCATTAAATGTTCTAACCTATAATATTAACACTCTTAATGTTCTTACCTATACATTTAATGAAAGTTCTGAGTATCAAAAATCGTTTCACATTAATGCATGATAGTCAGGCACTTTTTGTAGTTTTGTTGACATGGATATTGTGGTATGTCAAGAAAAGATTCGTCTCTGATGATTGTGTGTTGCCTAATTTTCAATGTTTTCAGATATTTATATCTAAAAGTCAATCATTAATAAAACATACTTGAAATAATTTAAACAGAAGATTTGCTAACAGACGAATTCGGTATTTGGATCCATGGAGGTAAAAGTAAGGAGTTAAAACTTCATATTAAGAAAACGCCAATTTAGTTTGCGACAATAATTCAGGTGGCGCTGGGGTAAGATAAGTAGTTCTGCATTGTATATATTTCTATGGCGAAAGACCTAAAATATTTATTTAAACTGCCAATTTAAAAAAATATAAATTATTAGCGCAATGCAAATTAGAACAGAACTAATAAAGAATATTCCTACGTATTCAAAGTTATTTTCCATATACTTTGTACTCTATTGTACAACTATAAAAATATACTGGTTAATTAAACTCATAATTATAAAAACCTTAATTTAAACATACGTAAAAACGCATATAATAAATACTACGCCTTTCTGTTGTGCCAAATAACAATAGCGACTAGTTTACAAACACTAGCGACATCTAGATAGAATTTTCAAAGCATGATGACATTTTCAAGCGTTTCATCCATAGGAGTTTTATCTCCTTCTTTCTAACTCCATGTTTGGTGCATAACCCTATTATTACGTTTACAAATGGAATCATAAAAAGTTGGATTATAAAATATTAATAAATCGTCTGCTAATACTATAAATTAAAATATCTCAAGTTGGTTGAAAACCGATAGTGGCTAATTAAGAAAATTTAGGATATTTTTTTTCTCAACATGATGGTAAACGAATTTTGTGTGTCTATAGTCGTGCTTGAGTTATAGATAGAAGAATGTTGGAACGAAAATTTTCGACATTTATAAATTGTTCGAGCAAAAATTCCAAGATTTAGATTTTTCTCATTACTCATAGGCCATGTAAAGTTTTTATCTTCAACAGTTTGTCTATGCAGTTCATCCCTTAGTTAGCCAGTTTCACTCAGCTGTATGATATAGATTTTTGGAATATAAATTTTCATTTATCTTATATTCTCATAAATTTGGAAATTATGTGTTTTGTAACAATAGTATAACATGTAAGTAAATATTTTAAATATATTCGAAAAATAATTTAAAATAACGTTAATGAAAATAATTCTATGAGATAATTTTTAGTTAACATTCTATGAAAATAATTTTTAGTTTTTATTCAATTTTTATTTATAGCTGCCTGATTCTTAAATGAAACTGTTATTTTGAATATTTTGTTGCCATTTAAATAAATATATTAAATAAAAATATATCTTGAAGACGAAAATAATTGTATTATAACGATGCAACGATTTAAAATATAACATTAGAAGCAAAAATGTCAAATGCATTGGGAAACCCACATCGAAAAATAGCAGATATGAAAATTTATACGTTTATGTTCGTTTTTACGTTTATGATATGAAAATATATACGTTCATATTTTACATTTATGTTTATATTGTGTTTATTTTTTTTACGTTTATTTATACGATTATGTTTATTGCTAAAACATAAATCCACAAATTATGACAATATTATATATATAATATTCCCCGTCACTGATACATTATTCAAAGCTTTCTTTCAGAGGAAATCGTGAAGATATGTGAAGTATGACAATGTATGTCTCGACATTTAATAATGCCATAATTTGTGGGTTTATGTTTTAACACTTTAAATAAACATAAACATGCAAAGGTCTATCATATTAGGTCTTTTTCGGATTTGTTTTTATTTATGAAAACACAAATTGGTTTCTCCACAAGTCATTCAGCGTTTTGCTTACATAATATATTTAGTTTGTTTTTACCAGGTAAATTTCTTTCTTTTATACTAAAGTTTGTGTATGATTTTGATTTCTTGTGAATGGTATAGTTATTATAGTAAAACGTAATAAAAAATTTAGAACGCAACATCTTGGAAACCATTGTACCCCAGGATAATGAAGTTTAGAAAAGGATACATCTTAAAAGTCAACGTTTTTAGAAATATATAACCTGTGAAAATCAGATAAGACATTCTTAAACTATTGGCGTGTAATATCTTATCTCAATCCTTATTTCAATGCCTTATCTCAATTCTTATTACAATGCTTTATTTCAATCTTTATACCAATGCCTTATTTCTTGAATAGTTAAGAACATACCTTTCTTCCAACCGCTTGTTTCATTTTCCCCTAACTTTTAGTTCGTTTTAATTTTTAGAAATTCTTTCGCTGTTTTTTGAAGAACATTGATGCTGAAAATTGGAATGCTTGTGCTTCGATAAATAATTAGATGTATTTATATTACATTTCGATAAATATAAAAAAATACTTTTAATTATTTTACTAATCATGAACACTTCTCTTTCTAACGTATATTCTTGGCAGGAAAACAGAAGAAAATCTTATAAAATAAACGTGCTAGAGATGAGGAATCTTTTTTTCAAAGGTTAACAGGCGAAAAATGAAAATAGCGGCTGGCGGAAAAATATCCTCTTAATGTTTTTCGAGAACGAAAACATAAAAGAGAAAGCGACCATTTCCTGTGATATTGTAACAGAAGATCATATTGTATGAGTCTGAAATATTATAAGTATTGTATAATTCTGAAATATTATATTCATATATTTCCAACAAATGGTCATACGTATTCCTATGTAAGTAAATTCTGTTTGTTACTTCCAGGTGAGGACACCGAAAATATGTCTGCTGCTGGTCAGATGGACACATATCTTGGTGTCACTGGCTTAAGTGAAGTAAGTTGAGAAAAATAAGTATGACTGCGTTTTGGAACTATTTTTTAAAGTACTCAAGGCAATAGATTCACATATACAACTACACCAGAACAATCTTTACATAATTTTAAATGAAAAAAATAACTATAAAGCGTACAATAACGTAGCTTTAGAGTAGCTTCTCATTCAAACGTAACTTTAGAGCATCCCCCAACGTGGCTTTAAACGCAAATTTAAATTAGCTGGCCTCAAAATGGCGGCTGAAAATAATCCTTGGATGGGCAGTGAAATTTGCTTTAAAATATAAATTTGCTGCTTATGAAAATATGATGTTTATGTCTCTTTTTCGGAAATCTACATCTGTAAATGAGGCTGAGTATAAGGAATATTCTGATGCAACTTTCATTACCCTACAAATTTTGTCAATCTGTCATGAGAGCTTAAAACTCGAATACAGCTCAACGGATTTTCGAATTTTTAACTAGCTTTTGAAACTTAATAAGGAGCAGGTTTATGGCTAAAATGTTTCAAATTCCGTACCGCCTTAATATGTAAAACGGAAAATTCCAAAATATGGTTTTAAGCTGACTGAAGTGTACTGACCGAAGGCTGCTGAAGTACGTCGTCCAATTTTGTGAAACATTTTGCATGCAATAAGATTAAATCCAGGAAATGTCTTAAGATAAGTTTTACCTTTTTACACCTCCCAGTACAAAACCCGTTTCGTTGATTTGAAGTTACAATTTAGAGTTCGAAAATTCGAAAACGACGCAACCGATTTACGTACTTTTCAACCGATTTACAAAATTTTGGAGTGTTTTTTTCCTAGGTAACTTGTTCAAAAATTTTGATTTGCTAATATTTATTGATAATGATATTTTTCTCTTTATCGTTCTAAAGATTATGTCGGCTGTTAAGAAGTGTTGGGCTTCACAGTTTGGTTTCATTGCTGTACAGTATAAAAGGTAAAATACAGTATTAAATAAAATACAGTATTAAATATTTGTTTCTGATGTAAATTATACCATTTTTG
This sequence comes from Amaurobius ferox, assembly GCA_951213105.1. Classification (NCBI taxonomy): domain Eukaryota; kingdom Metazoa; phylum Arthropoda; class Arachnida; order Araneae; family Amaurobiidae; genus Amaurobius; species Amaurobius ferox. The sequence continues at coordinate 95,936,142 of OX578146.1, forward strand.
TATTACTTTCGTCAATAGGCGCAGTGTTTCACTGTAGTAGTTTATTTGGCGCAGTGGCTCACTAATCAGTTTTAGCCGATTTGGCGGAATAATTGACTTTTGAATGTGGAAGGTCAAAGCTTGCTTCCAACTGTTTTGAGGGTGTTCGTTTACGATGGCTTGGCTGGTAATTTACGTTGCTGTGCCAATGAAATGTAACCCATGCTTTTGCTCTCAGTTTTATTTTTGGGCATGCAATTTTGCCAATACACAGTTTTCATTAATACATTTTAATAAATACACTCTTCATGCATTTAAGTCACATGCAAATAATAAAAGGATACACTTTAAAAAACTACGTTTTTTTGCTTTTACTTGTTGATTTTGACGAAGGATGTTGTTTTTTAGCCTTCAAAACTGGTTGATACTATTAATCAATCAGTTTTGAAGTTGAGTTGTAACGCAGTTATTTTTTGATTTTAGACGTTTTAGATCTTACATATTATCAATTGTATGTCATTCTACTAAGTGTCGGCTGGGAAAACTGATGTGAATTACATCTATGGTTGATGTGAATAATATCTAAGCTTGGTGTGAATAATATCTATGGTTGATGTAAATAGTAGGTATGGTTGGGGTTTCTTTGGTGAAAAAAAAATGGAGCATTACGAATAAATCTAGACACTTTAGACGTTTTTATCTCCGAATCTAGTAGATAAAAATGTAAATAATTTTTCTCGTTTTGTCCGAAATAGGTTCCAAACTATGATTATATATAAATTATTTCAATATTTTAATATATTGAAATTTTAATATACTGAAAATTAATATACTGAAAAAGGCACTTGCTTGAAAAGCAGTTGCTAGCTCTTCAAGCAAGTGCTTTTTTCATTTTTCTATCTTTCACTCGAAATTTTATAGTAAACTATAAAATATAGACATAAGTAGTAAACGACAAAAATATGTATTAATAAATTTAGCATTAAAAATGCCGTTATAGTTTTCGAGTAATTGGCTCGTCACTATAAACAACAAGCAAGAATTTGTAAATCTTTGAAAGCCCTATAACTGCATATAATCAGACTTTGAATCGAGTTCTTTGTTTTTTTTCGATATTACGATAATTTGTAATATCGAAGTATTTGTAATATCGAGGTTCATTTTACAAAATGTTATTTACGTAAAACCATTTCGGCTCCATCAGACTGGAGCCACCTCCGATTTTTTTTTTTTTATATTCTGTTCATGAATGAATTTTGTTTTTTCAACAGGCAAAACGGTCAAGTCATCAACTCCCCGATGGCTGTGGTGATTCAGGAAATGGTTTCTTGCGATGTGGCCGGTGTCTTGTTCACGTGCGACCCTCTGACGGGTAACCCCACACTCATGAGTGTGACTGCGAATTATGGACTTGGTGAGGTGAGTGAAACAGCATAGAATAACTAAATGGTAATCAGGGTCACCATCGCTCTAGAACTATCCCCGTGTTTACGCGGAGTCCTGAAAATATATTGAAAACGGTTTATCCTAATTAAATGGTATATCCTAAAAATTATGTATAGGGTTTCTACTGAAGTACTTAAGCATTCCAATAACTTTGTAAGCAAAGGTCCCTGAGTGTACACATTAGGTCTATCCACAGTAAAGCAATCATGCCCGATCGATTAAAAGCGATCGATTAAAAGTTACCGGTAGCAGAGAATGTAAAAAGTTAGGCGAACGAACTCGCCCATGAAGTCAGATGTAAAAAAAAAAAACTAAATTACAAAGTTGTAAATCATTGGCTATAAAGTAGGAATAGACTAAAACTATTACAGAAGGCATTTATTTTATACAACATGATTATTGGCAAATTGCTGTTTCGTTCAGGAATGCTAAAATAAAATAAAAAAAACAACAAAACCTTACATGCACAGAACTCTAATGTACAGTCTGTTCAAAATGCCCTTCGTTAGCAACAATGTACATTTGAATTTTAGAAAGAATATTACTGTGTATTTTGATACTGTGTATTTTTAGAAAAAAGCCCGCGTAAAACATTTTATTCTTAAAAACCCTGTATAAAACATATATTTAATTTATTTAAGTGTATTTACTCTTTTGTTGAAGTGCTTTTCAAATTTTGCGGGCCACTTCGAAAGAATTCGTATCAATGTAAATAAAAGCACTAATTTGGCCAGACGACGTTCTATCCATTGAGCTACTAAGGCAGCTATCTTGTTTTGTATATTTGAAGTTGACTCTATACGGAGAAAAATGATTACTGGTTTAAATTATAAATTTTTTTCTGACGATTGTGCGCAGACGTTTGCTTGCAGAATTTGAACTGTACTTGAGTAAACGATATCTACTACTGTCAACTTTCATTCGTGCCCGACCTACTTTCCTTCTGATACCCTGGCTACGACTGTGACCTAAAACAATGTAAATCTTTTTTCTCATTGCAGTCAGTTGTGTCCGGATCAGAAGAACCTGATACCATTATACTTGCCAGGGATGCCAAAGACAAGTTGAAAATAAAAGATAAAATGATCGGCGCCAAAAGTCATCGCATTGTTATCAAAGGTAACATAATGAGTTTGAATTAAAATTGTTTCTTATTTTTGATGGTGATAGTTCTGATCCATGGTTGATGTTTCTCTGGCGGAAGAACGTAGCGTTACGAGAAATGTAAATACGTTGGACGCTTATACCCCGAATCTAATAGATAAAAATGTAAATAATTTTAATTGTTTTGTCGGAAATAGGGTTCAGATTATGAATATATAAAAATATGTTCAATATGTTAATATTTTGAACCTTTTTTTTTTCGAAAATAACTTTAAAAAGTAGCTTTCCAAGTGAGTGTTTTTTCATTTTTCTAACTTTCACTCGATATATATATATATGAAATTATAAAAGTTAGATTTAAATAGTAAACGACAAAAATATGTACTAGAAAATTTAGTATTAAAGTATGCATTTATTATTAAAAAATATCATATAGTTTTCGAGTAATCGTCTTGTGAAATTAAAGAAGATTTCATTGCAAACATGACAAACGGAAAATTTCAATCTCGAAAGCTGAAACAGCTAGCTTTGAACAAGAAGCGAAAATTTGTAGCTCTTTAAAAGTCCTGTAAGTGTATATAATTGGATTCTGGATCGAGCTCTATTTTATTCGGAAAAAAACTTAAATATCTGTCCAAACGAGTTTTTTAAATACTTTTGCTCGAAATATCTTCGAAACTATACGATAGATATAAATAGCTAGCGACTAAATTTTGTAAAGAAATTTAATTTCTAAATCTATATTTATTTTTAAAAAAAAGCTCTTATAGTTTTCGAATAATCTTGTCAAGTTGAATAAGATTAAAAATTTTCTGTGTTTCTTATATCTTAAAAACTAAAGCCCTATAAGGTTATATAATCTGATTTTGGATTGAGTTCCTTTTCTTTTCGATATTACAAAAGTTGAGTTTTATTTTACAAAATGTTATTCAAGCAAAACCACTTCGGCTCCGTCGGACTATAGCCACCGCCGATTTTTTTCTAGCAATAGTCATGCCAACATTGAAAAAAAATATCAACAATATGATAAAATGGTTTAAATAGCAACACATAATTGGCATGCTGATATAGGTTTGGTCGAAGTGGAGTTACATATGACGGATCAGAGGTCATGTTTTTAATCATAAAACCACAAAAATTTGTATTGTGATAAAAAGTAGCTAACTATCATTAACTAAAGGCTAAATGCGGAAATGTGTTCGTGAAAAAAATGTAATTGTTTTCCAAAAATCGAATTTTTGTTCATAATATAATATTTCGTTTGTTTGTGCATCTAAGCTGCAGGGTAAGTAAGATATTGCATATGGAACGATGTCGATATAAAAACTATATTGATAGAAAAAAGTCATAAAAACGGCATTGCGAAATTTTCTTAAAAATATATGTAATAAAATTTCGTTGAAACGTTATTATGGCAATACCATATAACGAAGAAATTTTGAGGCACCTTCGATTTCGATATATGTGCTATATATATTTTGTATCTTCTTTGGATACAATTAAACGTTTACGGAAATCGCCGAGTACGAGAAAGAATAAACGGCAGTGGCTTCAGTCCGATGAATCCGAAATTGAATAATGTCTTATAAAATAAAAATAAATAAGTTTATCCGTTGTTTTCATTATTTTTGTTTTCAGTTTTTTCGTTCACAGCAGATAATAGCGATCTATGATAACTACAGTAAAATATATAATTAAAACAACATAATATTTTAAATAACCAGCAAAGGTTAAATCTATACGAGTTTAAATAAGCGTCAGTAGCGTCACCAGGAAAAAAATCTGATGTGGGCAACACATGACTTTCCTTATATAATCAAATGAATTTACTACTTTTACAGTAAAAAAATAGGTTTTTATTATAGTAGATATTTATATTTTTTCCAAGATATTGAATTTTCGATAATTAGTCGTCATTTTCATTGATTTAGCGTCATTTTTATCTATTTGGCGAGATTTTCGTTAATTTGGCAGCATTTCAAAAAGTCGCCAAGTTGGCGACATTCCGCCAAATTCGGCGCCAAAATCTCGCCAAGCGTTATGGATGGAGAAATAAGTTATTCTTATAGCAGATAAATGACTATTGGCATTCAAATACAAAAGTATTACTCAAAGTATATTTTTTCATGAATGGAACAAGCTAGATCCACAAGAATGATGCCACCCAATTTATCGCATGGTATTACATATGAAAAGTGAACATGTTTCTCAATAGGAAATATTTTTTTTATTTTACATGACTTTTTGATAATTTTTTGAAAAATGTGCAATATCCCGAGAACGGCTCATGTTAGCGTTCTAAAATTTATGTCAATCGTTTTCTAATGAAAAATTACATAAGAAATGTCTATTTGCGTAACTTTATTAGCGGTTTTGATTTTTTGACGATTTTTTCAAAATTTCACTCGAAAATTTAGAGGTGTTCTGCACATTCGATTGCGTATAAAAACAATAGGCTTCCAGTGTTTACGTATTGTGATTTTTGTACCAAATTTCGTTCAAATCGGTCCATTCGTTCGTTATAGTCTCCACGGACTAGTTATTCGTTCGTTATAGTCTCCACAGACCACCACAGTTATAATCTCCACAGACTCACTGACACACACACACACACACACACATACACACACACACACACATACAGACATCACCTCAAAAATATTTGATTCGTGATCAGGGATGCTTGAAACGTGCTCTCCCGTCGAAAACTCGAATTCGAATTTTCGACTCCGTCACAATACTTTCCTTATACATTATGTATATAAGGAAATTGAAAATAATGTGTGTGCGTCTGAGGGGAAGGGGGACGAAATCCTTAGTTTCTCATTTCCCTAAATTGTATGTCTTCGAAATTCATTGGTTTTTGACGGTCTTTGGTCCTTTGGGGGTTTATGACACTCTCCCCCTCTGGTGACATCATTGCCAAGCGTAATAGATTTTACAGAATCTAATTTACTTTTTGAGTTGAACAGCGTCTGCATAAAGTCCGAAATTTTATATTTTTTTATTTCTTAATGTCTACATTAGCATATTCAACGAATAGGATAGTCATATTGGGATGACTGAAGTTCTTCGCTATTTGAAACATCTTTGAATGTCTGGGTGAATACAGACCATGTTACAAGGGAAGAATAATTCAATTTGACCAAATCCCCAATGAAAGCTAATCTCGAATCCCTAATTCCCTACACATTTGCCTATTTTTCTAACAATCTTTGTTGTTGGCTTGTCCTTCTTAGACCTTTTTCAAAACAGCTCAAAATATTAAGATATCAAAATTAGAACCACTATTTCAAAATAGTTCAAAATATTGAATAAATAGGTCGAAATTATGACCACTATACTTTGGAAACTAATAACCCGATCAAAAGTCCAATTATATATATTTGAATAAGGATTTTAACGAGCTATTAATTTCTCGCTAACTATTCATAACTAACACCTTTAGTTTAGTTTCTGAGTTATAAGCATTACAGACTTTAAAAACAGAAAAATTTTAAGCTTCATCAATTTGACAAGAATATTGATTCCTTATGTAACTTTCAGTGCGAAATTATGCGTTTATCCACTGTATTATAATTATATTTCATTTTATGATGCATTAATTTAATTTGTTCTATTAAGATTTATTATACATTTAGTTAATTTGTGAAAAATGATTCTGTGCAATTTTACTGCTTAATTGAAGTTATTACTTAAAAGAATAAAATTTGTTTGTACCTTGTTTGTATTTTTGTATGTACGCTTTGATTAAAGTTCGTATGTTGATTAAAGTTTGCACCTCAAGTTGGTTGAAGTTCAAAGAGCGTTCTGATAAAGAGTGGTATAAGCAGATTTTTATATACAATTAAAAAACTGGTTAATATTAAACAGGATTTAAAAATTTTAATTTTAATTATCTTTAGAAGATGAAGGAACAAGATTAGAAGAAGTGTCTGAAAATGAAAAAAAATTCCTGCTGTTTGTCAGATGCTATGGCATTGAGATTAGGAAACATTGCTGTTCAAGTAAGACACGTAAAATATTAAACTTTAAATTAAAGTCATAAAAATAAAATTTAATTGAGAGTTCAATATTGAGTTTTGTTAACAATTTTTCGCTATGATATATTACATATTTTAATTAAATTATATACTTTTTATTATAACAAACTTTTTGTTTATATAAAAATACAAATTTTTAATTGTATTATGTAAAAAGTGTTTTTCATACTTTATTAAAAATATTTTACAATATTATATTAAAATTTATCCAAAAATTAAAATTAAAACTTATTAAAATTAATTAAAATTTTGAAATAAAATATATTTTTTAATGTAACTGTAGCGTTAGAAATTAAAATAAACACAGTGGTGATGGAAATTAAAGTGAGAACTCAGAGAGCCATCTTTTAGAGAGTGATATTTAGATGGTTATTTCCTTACAAAGTTTAGTATTGACATTTTCACCTTTGTGTATTTTGCTTTTGGCAAATTGCACCCCTCCTCTTCTTATGCTGGAGAGCTAGTCGCGATTCGCTTCCAAGTGTAGCTGGCCCGGTTGTTAAACATGTAGAGTCACGTGCCTTACTGCTCGTTGAGTCTAATGGGTTCAAAGGTATGTGGGAATAGAGTTGAAGAATTTCGAACTAATAATAGGCAATAATAATTTGTTAAACCCTTGCTTACCAGATAAGCACTTGTAAACCAGACTGCCGATTCCTTTGTGCTTTCTGTATTTTATTAGCATTCACTAATAATACCATCATCGATTTACAATACACATTATTGTAAACATTTACCGTAATTGGAATACTTTAAGATTTGGCTTCATAGGGATTTTAAATTAGTTTTTAATGTAACAATTAAATTTTTATTTTTAATTGAATTTTTTAAATTTCAGTAAATTAATTAATTTCATTAATTAATGACAATATTTTATAAAATGTTTATTATAATTTTAATTGAAAATTGCCATGTTTTCACAACTGTGTTCTAAATAGAATAAAATAATTTTATTTATATTGTTTTTTTTACACATTCTCTGCCCTTTCCTGTAGATTGAAAAGAGCTACCGATCCAACAGAGACATTGAGTGGGGATTCTGGAATAACAACCTGTACATATTTCAGGTAGCCCATTTAATTTATTTAATTTTTTATTCTATTCAACTGAAAGCATTATCAAAATTAGGTTAAAATATCAGGATCAAGTATCACATCATCAAATATCACTATTAGAGTATGGTATTCTTTATCAGGACTAAATAGAAACGTAGGTGAACAACAGAATAAGGAAAAATGCACTGAAATATACAGAATGTTTAAACAAATTGCACTTCAAAATATATCTCGAACGATTGGTCGCAGACCATGGTTGCAATTTCAGAAATGCGTCAAATAAAACCGTTTTAGTCACGTAGCACGTTTGAGTAAAAAATGTACAAAATTAAACGTTTTATTCGTGCTCCCTGGAAAGAAAGATTCAATTAGCAAATTGTTACTTATTCATTTTAAGATATTTTGGAAAAAACCCCGGTATGGTTCTTTAATATACAAAAATGACTGTGGACAAATTGTCAAAGTTATAGTACTCAAACCATTTTGACCTGATCAAAAGAAACGAAGAAAACATAGATTTCAGGAGTCGTACAAAAGTTGAATTTTGTTAGTCAAAGTTTCCATTTGAGAATTTGCATATGTGCCTGTCTTTAGCAAAAGTTTTTTACAGGTTCCAATTACCTATCGAAAATTTTAATTAAGGATTTCTCAAGCAATTTTCTTTGATTGACAATGGAACTTTTTTGGTTTGACTCATTGGGCTATGGAAAATATTTTTTTTTGAAATTTTTTCTCTAAGTGACCTATATAAAAATTTCTAAAACGAGACTGTTCAGAATTTAATTCTTTCTCTTTATTGATAGAGATGGCGCTACGACGTCCTCTGATTTAATGCTAATTGTTTTGTTTTTAGTTAGTGATTATTATCTGATAGAGTTCGGAAGCAGGAATGTCCTCCCTGCTAACAATAAGTTTAGATAAATGTAAATAATGTACATATAAAATTTTTTTGTGTGTTTTAACCTTTTGCTTACGGGTGGGACAGCGCGGGGCCGGAGGGATTTCTTTTTCTTATCGGATAAGGAGCAGACCTAATCCCGCCGGCCCCGGACAGCGTCCATCTCAAACGAAGTCCATGCCTGCAAAGGGGATCGAACTGTTTGGGATAGGGTATGTCAAATACCTGTCTTTTTGAGAGGTTCTTTGTTTGAGATAGACGCTGTCCCACCCGTAAGCAAAAGGTTAATGTGAGAATGTGTTAATGCCGGACTTATCTCAAGTTGGGCTTATTTCTCTACTCCCGAGAATAAGTGAAGAGCCTTATGAGTTCTAAAGATTCTATTTTACAGGGACCTATATACATTTTGCATTTTTATACTGAATGGGGTCATATGATCAAAATTTGCACTCGATGATAGTCATTGCATGCACATTTTGATATTGCATGCAAATAATGTTTTAAGGTAGACAACTTAAAGCCTTTCTAAAATGGAAGTCTTAGATCCACGATCCATCCTTCAATACACAGTATTCAGTAGTGCAATTCGAAACATGAAAATTTCGAACCAAAACAGAAATGCCAAATTTTGGAAACAAAATATCAATTCCTTCTGCATTTCATGAATTTTTTTTTTTGAATATTTTAAATCCAATTTCACCATTTGGGAATCTAATTGAAATCAATTGTTTCATTGTCGAAATGAGTGGTTGTTCCAATATGTCATTTCTTCTACAGTCTCGGCCCGTCACCAGCGGCACAGGAGAGACTGATTTCGAAATCGACCATGAGATGGACGGGGCCATGCGCATCGACAAGGAGTACTTCACTGTTTGCAATGTTGGGTAAGATTTTCTTTAGTTAATAAGTTTGTATTTGTTGCTTTTAAAGAAATATTAAGATAAGCTTTCATTGTTTGTTGTGTTCTCTCACATTGTGAAGTTTATATTGGTCCTTCCCTGAACATAGCATTCTCACGACATTAATATACTATATATGCACTTATCATATGCACTAATCATGAACACAAACACCTTTCAATTTCAATTCTTACTAAAACATCTGCTGTATTTCTAAACTGGCTACATTACTAACCACTTGTATTTATCACGACCATAATGATAATACACATATATCAGATACTACACTTTACGTGATGTGGTGATAATTCTTAGAAATAGAGACGAGTAGATTCTTAGAAATAGAGACGAGTAGATTCTTAGAAATAAGGAAGAGTAGATTCTTAGAAATAGAGATCAGCAGATTGTTAGAAATAGAGACGAGTAGATTCTTAGAAATAGAGACGAGTAGATTCTTAAAAATAGAGACGAGTAGATTCTTAGAAATAGAGACGAGTAGTTTCTTAGAAATAAGGAAGAGCAGATTCTTAGAAATAGAGATCAGCAGATTGTTAGAAATAGAGACGAGTAGATTCTTAGAAATAGAGACGAGTAGATTCTTAAAAATAGAGACGAGTAGATTCTTAGAAATAGAGACGAATAGTTTCTTAGGAATAAGGAAGAGTAGATTCTTAGAAATAGAGATCAGCAGATTGTTAGAAATAGAGACGAGTAGATTCTTAGAAATAGAGACGAGTAGATTCTTAAAAATAGAGACGAGTAGATTCTTAGAAATAGAGACGAGTAGTTTCTTAGAAATAAGGAAGAGTAGATTCTTAGAAATAGAGATCAGCAGATTGTTATAAATAGAGACGAGTAGATTCTTAGAAATAGAGACGAGTAGATTCTTAGAAATAGAGACGAGTAGATTCTTAGAAATAGAGACGAGTAGTTTCTTAGAAATAAGGAAGAGTAGATTCTTAGAAATAGAGATCAGCAGATTGTTAGAAATAGAGACGAGTAGATTCTTAGAAATAGAGACGAGTAGATTCTTAAAAATAGAGACGAGTAGATTCTTAGAAATAGAGACGAGTAGTTTCTTAAAAATAGAGACGAGTAGATTCTTAGAAATAGAGATCAGCAGATTGTTAGAAATAGAGACGAGTAGATTCTTAGAAATAGAGACGAGTAGATTCTTAAAAATAGAGACGAGTAGATTCTTAGAAATAGAGACGAGTAGTTTCTTAGAAATAAGGAAGAGTAGATTCTTAGAAATAGAGATCAGCAGATTGTTAGAAATAGAGACGAGTAGATTCTTAGAAATAGAGACGAGTAGATTCTTAAAAATAGAGACGAGAAGATTCTTAGAAATAAGGAAGAGTAGATTCTTAGAAATAGAGATCAGCAGATTGTTAGAAATAGAGACGAGTAGATTCTTAGAAATAGAGACGAGTAGATTCTTAAAAATAGAGACGAGTAGATTCTTAGAAATAAGGAAGAGTAGATTCTTAGAAATAGAGATCAGCAGATTGTTAGAAATAGAGACGAGTAGATTCTTAGAAATAGAGACGAGTAGTTTCTTAGAAATAAGGAAGAGTAGATTCTTAGAAATAGAGATCAGCAGATTCTTAGAAATAGAGACGAGTAGATTCTTAGAAATAGAGACGAGTAGATTCTTAAAAATAGAGACGAGTAGATTCTTAGAAATAGAGACGAGTAGTTTCTTAGAAATAAGGAAGAGTAGATTCTTAGAAATAGAGATCAGCAGATTGTTAGAAATAGAGACGAGTAGATTCTTAGAAATAGAGACGAGTAGATTCTTAGAAATAGAGACGAGTAGTTTCTTAAAAATAGAGACGAGTAGATTCTTAGAAATAGAGATCAGCAGATTGTTATAAATAGAGACGAGTAGATTCTTAGAAATAGAGACGAGTAGATTCTTAGAAATAGAGACGAGTAGATTCTTAGAAATAGAGACGAGTAGTTTCTTAGAAATAAGGAAGAGTAGATTCTTAGAAATAGAGATCAGCAGATTGTTAGAAATAGAGACGAGTAGATTCTTAGAAATAGAGACGAGTAGATTCTTAAAAATAGAGACGAGAAGATTCTTAGAAATAAGGAAGAGTAGATTCTTAGAAATAGAGATCAGCAGATTGTTAGAAATAGAGACGAGTAGATTCTTAGAAATAGAGACGAGTAGATTCTTAAAAATAGAGACGAGTAGATTCTTAGAAATAAGGAAGAGTAGATTCTTAGAAATAGAGATCAGCAGATTGTTAGAAATAGAGACGAGTAGATTCTTAGAAATAGAGACGAGTAGTTTCTTAGAAATAAGGAAGAGTAGATTCTTAGAAATAGAGATCAGCAGATTCTTAGAAATAGAGACGAGTAGATTCTTAGAAATAGAGACGAGTAGATTCTTAAAAATAGAGACGAGTAGATTCTTAGAAATAGAGACGAGTAGTTTCTTAGAAATAAGGAAGAGTAGATTCTTAGAAATAGAGATCAGCAGATTGTTAGAAATAGAGACGAGTAGATTCTTAGAAATAGAGACGAGTAGATTCTTAGAAATAGAGACGAATTCTTGATAATAGAGACGAGTTCTCAAGTTTATATGCTTACCCCGGCATTCTGTTGCTTCGCCCTGTATTGCGGCCATATCCTGAATACTAGACACTTCTTAGTCATCGTTGTATCGAATGGGGTGTCCCCCATTCCTCACTACTCGAATCCTTCATCGTCTACTCAAGAACCCTTCTTTCATTCCAAGAATCCTCTACTTACGAACCTTCTACTCACGCAGCCAATACTCAAGAAGCCACTGAAACTCTCACGATCCGAAATATATTCCTATTCTACCGTAGGAACGCAGAAAATGCTGATTAGGTCGGTGATTCGGCTAACAACCGAACCAGTTAGGATGGTTTGTTTAAAGAAACATAAATTAAAATGCAAACTGAAGGAAATAATAATCGAAAGGTTATTTGGACCTCGCAACAAATTTGATTATAGGGTAGAAGGTAGTGAACACATGTCTACTCAGAATATATGAATTTCTCAGTTTTCCTCAGATGTTGTGTAAATTCGGTACAATATCACTTGACCTTTGAAACTGCAATGACATAATTTGGAAGTAAATTCGCCTTTTGTAAGCCCAGTTATGAGTTTCCCTACATATCCAAATTTATTGTCTTTTTATTTATTTCATAATTCATTAAATCGAGTTTAATTGCACTAAATAACGCATATAATTATTTGAAATAACACTGAATTTACACTGCTAATTTCATTTTCGTTTTTATTGGGTAACTGGATGTATTTTCAAAGGCGTCGTAATAAAAATACGATAAAATAAAGTATCTCGGGAACGGCTAGTCCTAGAGTAATGGGGTTGGTCTTATTCTTTTCATCGTCAAAAAATACGCATAAAAGAATTAATTGATACATTTGAGCATACGTAGACTTTTATTTTAAATTTTGACGATATTTTCGGGCCATTTCGCAAAAAAAGGCAGGTTCTTTTTTCTCGATTCGTACCAAAATCTAATCAGCACCAGGGTAACCTATAAGTGACTTATCTACTAAATCTACTGACTTATCTACTATCTACTGACTTATCTATTTGTGGAATTTGGCCAATTAGATTCTTAGTTAGAGTAGATATACACATTGCACACACACACATAGGCACACATACACACATATACAGACGTTACACTAAAAATAATTTTTTTTGTGTTCTAGAGGTCCCAAAACGTGTGTATATCCGTCGAAAACTCGAGTTACGATTTTCGATAAGATTCCAATACTTTCTTTATACATTACCATGCATTGTAGGGAAAGTAAGAAGTGTGTGTTTAATAAATAATAACGCCATTTTCAAATGCATATGTTTAAAGTAGATGCAACGGTAACCTAAAAACAAGGACATTTCTACAATATAAAACTGATAGTTAAAAGTGTGAGGTAATTTAAAAAGTGCAGAAGCAGCGATAATGAACGCCGTATCTCCACGTCTCTAAAAGTTGACAATTTTATTTGGGGCGATTTACAAGTAGTAAAGTAAAACAGCAAATAAGCTGAAAAAGGCACAAGGATGATCGAAACAAGGAAACTAATTGCAAGTGGCCAGTTAATCCAGTCTATAAGGTTTTAGGCCAATTCGAACTCACTGGGTGCTGAACGAACATCCAGAGAGTGAATGTAATCAATTACATACATTTACAATATGTACATTATAATCATAAATTATATATCTACAATATGTGATAAATTAGCTCACATTCTCTTAATGGGTAATAATATCCAATATACCAATTATTTAAAAAACCCAGCATTTTAAAAAGGACAATACTTAAAAATGCTTAATACTTTATTGAGGCATTTAGAGCTTCTTAAGATTATTTATATGCTGAATACAGATGTGGAACTGCTTTTATTTTTGGTTTTTAACGGTCTTGGTTTTAATACGGAGGTTTCGTATTAAAATAGCGTAAAAATATTTTTTTTGGTCTTGAACGGGCGTTCTAAGCAGTAATCACACCATTCATACATAATATCAATCATTCATACATAATACTCAATTATTCATATAATATAATTATGTTTATATTCGTTTAATTAAAAATACGAGTGAATGTATTTGTTATTCTATATTTTCTTAATATTTTCTGTGGATATAAAACATGTCTTCGGAAAATAAATACAAAAATAAAATATTAGATTCTCTTAGAGTACAGCCCGTGTATCGACTAATAATGATAGGTCTTCCTATTGCCTAACATTAAGTTTTGTGGTTTGTGCATGAAGATACAGTGCAGGTTAAGTTTCGATTCGAGTATGGGGGGGGGGGATTTTGACTCTGGTCAATTGCTTCAATGTAAACAATTCAGTTTATTTCTTAATAATTATACTAATATTTGATGTGGAATTTTTTTAAGATGATCATATCGTACGGTTTATGGCTGTTTTAATAGATGGAAAAAGGATAAGTCTTTCATAATTATTTTTCATTTAAATTGTTATGCGCTTCTTCTATTTCAAATGTATTTTTAAATTTTTTTGACATTCTAGAATTTATAAAAAGATTATAAAAATAAAGAAATATAAAAAAGAAAAAAAAAGAAAACAATTATAAAAAAGAAATTTTTTTTTATGAGATATATTATATTAGTTTGGGCAATTTATTATATTGTTATAACTTGTTCAAATTTGGAACGCATCAAAATATATTTATAAGGTACGATAGGATATTTTGTTTAATTATTATTTCCGTACTTCTTTTATACTTTTTTCTGTATACTTTCTGTATACTTCTTCTTTTATACTTTTTATTCATTTTTATATTCAATAAGAAAGATCAATCATGCATAAAGCATTGATCATGAAACACTTTCCAACTTCAATGCAATTTTATTTAAACATCTCTAAAGTGCGATACATTCCTCGGTAATATTTTCAAAATTGCCACAATACTATATTAATTTATTATACTTGAAAACATAAAACTTCATCGAAAAAAATGAACTTCATTCAAATGACGGCATTGAAATATAAATTGCCTGGTTTAAACATCTCTAAAATGAGATACATTCCTCGATAATATTTTTAAAATCATAGTATTACAAAATTTTATTATATTTGAAAACTTCATCGAAAACAAATGAAATTTATTCAAATGACGTCATCGAAATATAACACGCCTGGCTCACTCTATAAAAGTAGCATTTTAGTCATAAAAAATTTTCCATTCATTTCATTCATCACAATACTTTGTTTATTTTATTAAAAATTTAAAACCATGGATGTACAAGTAGTTTAACTCTATGCTTAAAACTTCATTGAAAAATCGTTTGCTTCTATGCGTAAATTTAATGAATGTTTCATTCATATCAGCTATATTGCAGACTCCATGAGTTAAATAATTTTGCATTAAAGAAATGAAGCAATTCTGATATAACTCATTCTACGTCTTTTGATATTTACATTTTCCATAAGTGAAAAGTAGGTTTCGTCGTAGAAATAATCAAAGTTGGATGATCTTTTAAACTCAACCATATTGTAATTGCTTTGTTTCAATATGTAGATGCACAGAATTTAAGCAAAAATAAAGCGGTGTTAGGACAAAGCAACACTAAATGTGAATTAAAAAGTACTTTAAAAATAACGATTTTGACACAAGATGGATGCCATATTTTATTTTGAAGTGGGTCACGTAATCTCTTCATATAACGGTCACGTGATCTCTCCATATAAAGGGTGTAATTATTATTTTAATTTTTATTTAAAAAACTACTAAATATATTTTGCTGAATTTTTTTTTATAGATTTTATGGTGTAATTTGAATATTTCATAAAACTTTCGAAGCAATTTGTGAATTTTAAATCCGCTTAAAAAATGTTTGAAAAATTGGGCCTCATAGGGTTCAATGTATTTCATTTTTTCAACCCGGGTTCAATCCAAAACTAATTGGGTGATATTCTTCATTTATATTCCCATAGGTCCCACAGACCGTCTGAACAACATACTAAAATTTCATTTTGATAAAGTCATTTTTATGGCAGTTATCGTGCTAAGGGATGGACAGACAGACAGACAGACAGAATGAACAAAGTCATAAACAGTTTTCAACTTTGTTGTAAAGTGTTAAAAAGGGTATATTTATCATTTCTTTTGTGTAGCCATCACTACCTGTTGCTAATGGTGATGGTTGAACATAAATGGCTATTTTCTTATCTCTTCATCTTAATTATAGACATAGCCGGGGTTTAGGAAAGGACGAGCGTTGGCCACAGGTATTGTTAGCCGTTGAAAGAGTTAATGGCAGGGGGGGGGGGCAGCATGGTCTCAATTCTTAGGTTACGCCACTGATCGTCTCAGATTGCAAGCTCCGTTAAGGTAGCTCTAAAAGTTAATTTTCTTGTATCTATTTTTCAAAGGTATTTTATTATTATTAGGAACACATTAAAACTACTTATAATTTAAAATGTGCTTAATGATTTTATATTCATATTTTAGGGAAGTAATGCCAGGGGCTACGTCTACTTTGGGTTTGGATATTATTTTCAAGTATTTTGCCATAACTTTTCAGGTAATATGTTATGCATCAATTGCTTTTAATGTCCGAAAAAGATTAGTGTAGTACAGTGTAAAGACAATAAATGTGTGATTTGTACGAAGTGATATATTTATTTAGAAGGAAGAATTATTTTATTTAAATTGTCATTATGCTATTTTTACATTAAATTTAAAGTGTATGTTTGATTCCCAACTTTTGAAGTGAATAATGTCTATCAGACTGAAATTGGAGCATCACAAAATGTGTAAATAATTTTGGCCACTTATATCTTCGAATTTAATAGAGAAAATATACATAATTTTTATTTGTTTTGTCATAAATAGGGTACTATGTATGAATACATAAAAAGAGTAACATTTTAATATTTCGAATTATGTTTTAGATAATAAAAAAGGTTATGCCTTAGCGAATATTTGCTTCACTTTGCTTATTCTCACTCGAAATATCTTCTGAACTATAAAATATAGATATAAATGGCAAAGTAACGAAAATGTTCAGTAGAAAATCCAGTTTTTAGATAAAAAATTATTTATTTTATATAGCGCTCATAGTTTTTGAGTAATCGTCAAGTTGAAATAAATAGACATTTACTCCGTTTTTAAAGTTTGTAATGTTTATATCTCGAAAACTAAACATCCCTATGGAAGCGCTACAAGGATATATAATTGGATATATATATATATATATATATATATATATATATATATAACGCTTCGGCAGCTGAATGTTTCAGGAATTAACCTGGAATTTAGCAGAAGATATTCAACTTACTTGAATAAGATCCTGCAAAGTCTATTGCAACCGGATAGACTTCATATTCGCAAGTTGTTAATGTTAAGTTGTTTCAATACGACCATATAATTTATTGGGAGCGAAATAAATAAGACGGAAAACAGAGGATAACCTTATTGGAGTTGTATTTTACAGTTAGAAGAAAGTATGGGTATAGTGTATGTGAGACCAAAAATTGATCTTACATGTGTTTTGGTGAGATAGCTTCATGCCGTTTATTTATTGTGTCCAAAAAGGCAAACAATACTGCCAGTCTGAATGGCGCCGAGTTTTACGACACGTGAACTCAAATGTCACAAAATCATAAATTTAGGGGCGCCAAGGCAGAGGGGGCCGAACGGGCCCTTACGAGGATGTGGAATGGTTCCATTGGTTAAATGAGTAACTAATGGAAAAAGGAGCTTGTTGCGTCACTCTCAATGCTATAAATGAAAGCAAGGGGGTAAATGACACTCCGAGACAGAGGGCGCGGTATCCCAGTGGTTAACGCGCTGGAGTTGCACTCGATAGGCCCGGGTTCGATTCCAACCACTGCCAAAACTGCCGCCGTGTTCACGCGGAGTACGATCACGTTAAACATGTGGGTCCGTAAGCCCTTCCGAGAGGTCGGTGGTAGGGGAAGGAGGGTACGGTCCATGTGGATGCCTTCCCCGCTGGGTTCCGGTCTAAATTGGGTGGCACTTCCGGACCGTCCAAACAGTTACCTTACACCTTTCTGGTAGGTCGGACGGTCTGGGTCTCAACAACAACAAACCCCGAGACAGAGAGAGCCACAACCTGTGATCGAAGAAGGACACTAGGAGCAGACTTGTGCAGAGAACTTTGATCATGACTTAAGCAGATGTGTGCAAAGAGCAGACTTATACAGATAGCTTGGAGACGATGGCTTAATAACGACTTGTGGAATAACAGTTCGAGTTTGACATTACAATTATGACTTAATGACTTGTGCAGAGACTAGAGAGATATTTGTGCGACATGATGACTTGTTGATGTGAGGATTTGCACGACATGAGTACAATGTTATCGTCGAATTACGAATGGTGAATAAATACTTCGAGTTAAATTCAAGTAATATGATCAGCGTAGTACCTGGCGGTGACAAAGTATAAGACAGATTTGAAGGTATGTGTTCCTCAAATAACTTTAGGTCTAGAAACGCTTAGGCAATTCAAGTGATCTCATATGTTCCCCCGCCAAAACTAATATAATTGATTGTTTAATGAATAATTAAGTATTTTATGTTGTTAATAAATGTTTTATTGTTAAAGTTTAAATGGTGTAATCAATTTGGCAACATATTAATTAATATTCCTTTACAGGACTCACACAAAGGTAAAGTAATTGGAGGGTTTTATATAGCGACACAACAAAGCAATGTACAATAATAATTATATCCTCTAATACGAGATTTTACGGCCATGTTAAGATATGATAGACTAATGATAGTTAATCAAAAAGTTCAACTTTAAGCCTTTATTTTATTAGCGAAACCACAGTGTACATAATATGTATGTTTTTATCAATGGATTAAGGGATCTCAGGAATCTTAAAGTGCCATAAAAAGAGAGAATTCCTATGCTTTACATTTTATGTTGTACCTCTTGCCCTATTCATCAATAATACCTGAAATTTTATGGCTAATAAGTGAACACCTGCAGCATATACGGTCATTTTTTCCAATAAGATGAATCTGGTAATAATATTTTTTAAAAATTGCGCGCATGATTGTACCAAAACTATTGCTTCCAGAAAACAAAAATACTGCCGATTATGCTGCAAAAATATCCATTTAAGAAGTTATACATCAAAGTGAAATCACTTGCATAATTAAAGTTTTTAAAAATTAAACTTAAAATGTAATTGAACTTAACCATAAAATAAAAAATATATATATACTTTTTGATTAGTAAAAAGATTGTGTGCTAATTATGTTCTGACCTCTGAGTAATTTACGTTTTAGCAAAATGTGCAGTCAACGTGTTAATATGAATTTCGAAAACTAGAATTTTCTCTTTATATCGTTATACTATATGAAATTTTATCTTTTCAGAGACGTACTTTTGTAGAGTGGCAAAGTGCCATCCGTCAGGCATATTTCCCTAAAGGATTAGTACCCATGTCTTACCATGTGATGTTTTACACTCTGGATGTAAGTGTCGCCATGCTCTGTACATATTTGAATGTTGCTTTTAATTTTGTTGAATGTGTAGCGTGAATGCGAAATCACCAACTTGGCAGCGCCTGGGTTTGATACCGGGACCAAAGCGTGGTAGGTCCGTATCATAGCGTTGAGCTAAAGACGTCTCCAACTCAAGGCATTTAATACTGCCTTATGAGCGTTGTCTACAGTACTTCCGCTCCCAGTGAGTTTCAACGAAACCAAATGAAATCATTTCTGGGTTGCAGATGAGGTGGCGAGCTCAAGTTGAAGTGAAGGAGCTGTTACAATCGTTACCAGAACATCTAATTCATAGGTTAAGCATCCTGAATTTGGGTTAATAACTCAATGCGAAGGTGAGATGTTGTAGGGTATTCATGACAAAATGCAATCATAAAATATAACTTTATTTACAAGAACATAATTAAAAGAGAACTATATTACAACGCGCGTACCTCGTAGTCATCCGAAATACGAATGATGAAGGAATGAATACTGAAAATATTCTGTGCTGGCTTTCACGTGCCTGGGCAGAGGTGACGCGCATGCGTCACTTGTAAATATCAGAGAGTCTCTGTAGGGATCAAGAAAGTATAGGAGTAAGTTTTTATGCTAATTGCATTTATGTTAATCGCTTTATCTGAAGGAGGGCCGTCATATATGTTTATAAATTCTATAATAGTAGTACCATACGTTCTATTAGGAATAGATTGACTAAACACGCCTGCGATATTCAAAATAAAGAATTAGCTACTACTTTATCCGAAACAGTTCTTAGTGAGCACTTCTTTTCTTCATTTCATAAAACGCCCATTTTAATGCGTAGTTATAATCTTATTAAAATGTATCATTTTAATTTTTATTTATGAGCATATTTAACTCTTTAACAGACTTTAAAGTGGAACACACCTTTCCATTAACATGCCATTGCGATAAATCTATAAAACATGGAATCAAGCGTTCAGTACAACGACCAGCATCCGTAGATCGATTCTGCCATGTTGTAGGTAGTAGACAGAGAGTAGTGTAGGTATAGTAGACAGAGAGTAGTGCAGGTATAGGAGACAGAGAATAGTGTAGGTAGTAGACAGATAATAGTGTAGGTAGTGGTAGTAGTGAGTGAGTGAGAGAGTGAGAGAGTGAGCTTTATTGATCAAGGGCTATAGATTTTCCATTGACTCCTAAAATTCCGAAGATTGTTATTTTGATTGTTGTCTTTCTAAGATTGTTGTCTTTTCCCAATAGCTATTGGAAAAAATATCTGAAGGAAGATCGGTAATCGAAGCGTCTATGATTGGTTTATTCGGAAGGGTTTTAGACGATGAAGATCTTTATGAAATTGCAACTGAACGATATGGAAGAAAAGCCAGACAATCAATGATACAAAAATACTACAAATTATACCAGGTAAGTCTAAAATTATGCATTCTATATTCTTAACCGTAAAGTAAATAAAGAGCTTTTTTAGGATAAATAAGAAAGCAATTATTGTACTCTAACTCAGATTGTAACGTTCCTGGTTATAAGATGGAATCTTGAGATCTTGAGGACACGATACTTGTTTTCGCACGGTTAAGACCTGGGTTAACTGTCATCAGGATCAGAGGGCGCTTGGGGCTAAGACGCACTTTATGCTGCCACAACAAGACGCAGGCGCAGATGGAGTATCTGCTGTTATATCTCCCTTTTTAATTCTCTTGTCATTTGTGTTGTCCTTCCTTGTCGTGCTAAATTTGTTCACTTGGTTTGGTTCTACTCCCGAGAAGTTTATATCTGGAGGCTATTTCACGCTTTGAAAGCCTTGGAATAAGCTCCAAACGTTTCGAGATGGAATCCGTTAGCAACCATGGTAGGTTTTGCCTGTTTCTATCGCTCCACTTTCTGAACTATGTGTGATGGCTGGCCCTATGTTCCTAGTTGTTGCTTAGCTATGAGTTTGGTAGCCACCCTACAGACCACACTGTCGGGAGTGGGGAAACTCAGTCGGTATGTTGCTGTGAGTGGGAGTTTATGACATATTGTGAAACATTTTGCTGAATTAACGGCTAAAGCTGCTTTTTAAATGAATTTATTTAATATATAGATTTATTAATTTCAACTAAATTAAGAAATAAAGAAAATATGTTTTCATTTACTATTTGCCATTTATCCACAGCATGCTCTTCGTTAATTAACAGAATTAAATAAAAAATGTATACATTTGCATTAAGAGAACTGTTTTGCTTTCACGGAATTAAGAAAAAAAAATTGTTTCAAAAGCAGGAAAAAATTAAACTGCTCTACCATCACCAAAATGATACTATAATAAAAATATTGCAATGCTGCATATAATATTTACTCGCGAGTGCTACACGCAATGGCCTTAAAGTTCTGCTTGGAAATTTAGTAGGGCGAAAATTCGGTCGCATGACCTGGCACCTTGAGAAGCGGTGGACTGCAAATCCATCCATAATAGATCCACGTGAACAGGAACATTAATTTGGTTCCACGTTTGGAGGAAACTCCTTCTAAATAAGCTCCTCTAAATTGATCAGATCGTTACGTTCTCAGCTTTTTTGAAAGGACTGATAAGGGTTAAAAGGGTTAAAAAGCATGAATGAAGGCCCTGATAAATTGTTTTTTTTAGGATATAGATATAGTATACATCTGATTCAAAGTTTTCAAACAAAGTGTTACAATTTTTTTATTGAATGCAAAATATTTTATTTGAATTATAACTCCAATTCTAAGGATCCATACTAACCATATTGCAGTATTTGCCATGGAAGCGAAGCAATTATTTGGTCTAGAAATAATACCACGCGTATTGCATACCAAGAAATAATACCACGCGTATTGTATGTAAGATATTGCAAAATATTAAAATATACAGTGCATGAAAATTGATGTTGGTTGTGCCATATTTTGCAGAGTCTAATTTATCCCGCTCCCAGGCTGAAGAAAGCATTGAAATATTATATAGGCTACCACATACCAGTCGAAAAACGAAGAAACTCCCAAGAAGTTTTTGACAGTATGATGCTCGCTTGTGACGACATTCACGAAGTTAGTCATAATTTAAATATTATACGCCAAACTCTTTCTATGCAGTTTGATATATTGTGTTTTAAACTTTTCAGGCCATGATTTGCCACATGCTCGCTTCTCAAGCGTCTGCTATTTGGAATATGTTTATAATTTCGATACTTGGGAAAGCCAGAGGAGGTATTTTTGTTTTACTTTAAAATTATATTTTATTATAGTTAAACATTAATGTAAACGTTAAGCTCATAATCATACGACGGGGAATAAAGTTATGGAGAAAATGAGAGAGGCAGCTCTGTCTACCACATTAGTAGAGAAGACCCACTGCGATAGAGTCGTTAAATGTAATCTTGCTGTTTCAGTATTTGGTGGGAGTGAGGCAACTTTACGTGTGTCACTTCTACGATATGAGCTTGCGATGTCGTTTCAGTAGCTGGGACCATTTTGTAACACGAACATATTTAACTAAAGCCTTTTTCCAAAAAAGAGTAATTAATATGTGTAACAGACAGTTTCTCTTGGATCAAAACAGCTCCAATGGCGACATTTGATGTATCGAAAAAAAAAAAAAAATGAACGCACTGTTTGGGTTGGGGGGTCTTTTAAAGATGGAGTTTGCTCTAAGGCATATTTACGTTTTCAAACGTACTTTCAGAGCCGTTACATTTCTTGAATTTATTTCTGTTTTTGGAAATAAAATAGGGGTCTGTTAACTCGAATGAACATTCGCTATTAAGATCACAGGGAGAGTAATACCGTTAAACGCCAAGAAATTTTTGCACTTGAAATTGTTTGTTGCACACTTTTAATTGTATTTCAACTACTTTTCAAAGCCAAAGTAAGGTTACGTTAATTTTTCAGGAATGTGCTCTGATGTCTATCGGGATTTTTCCAAACTCTTATCATGCATCAGCGGAGTGGAGAGTGCCGATGTACCTTCTGCCATGCAGGTGAGACCAGTAGAGTTACCCCCACCCCATTAAGCATGAACTTACATTTAGAATATGTCAAATCCTCCAAGCTTTATACCTTTTGTGTTCTTAATAAATTTCCGTCGATTACTTTACATATGTTTTACATTCCCGGCCGTCCAAACTGTTACCTTACACCCTTCTGGTAGGTCGGACGGTCTGGGTCTCAACATATGTTTTACATTCAATTGCAAAAATTTTCAGCATATGGACCAGTAGTTTTTATTTCGCTCACCGCAAAATGGTTCTTCGCTAACGAGTAGGTCAATTCACTTGTATCGACAGGGCACAGTCATTAGAAAAATGAAGCACATATATTTTACTGCCGCAAACACCTCTAAACTACAAAGTAACATACATACAGTATGTTTATTGCATTTATCAATATTATTGCATGGATATATTTTATTCGCTAGCATATCGCGTTTAACTTTACCGTACTTAACAAGGACTCAAACAAGCGTTTTGTTTCTAACTTGAGTTTTCAGGTTAAATTCTGTTTGAGAGGAGTATTATAATTAAACGTGGACTTATTTAAACATTTGTCATTTAATGAAAACAGTTTGTTATGCACAGACTAATTGATCTAATATGCGAGTGCTTTCAGAAAATGAAGACATGTTAAAATCCAATTTGGATCGGTAAAATTTCATTATTTTCATCTGTAGTCAACAATCTATAGCAGGAATGTGACATTAAAATATTGTTATCGGCCGAAAAGCATTGATGCCAAATATTGATAAATATCAAAAGAATAGTATCGATATATCGAAGTATAGATAAGTTTTTGGCTTCCTAACTCGTGAGTAAGGGGCAGGTGATAAAGATAATCTTATAGCACAGAACACGCTCAAAGCAAGAATTTTACAATATTTTGTTGAAAGAATTAAAATATTTACTTTATGCCTGCTACAGTGTGGGTGTGTGACAATATTTTAGTCCAGCTTACCGTTTACAGAATTTTAAGCACTCAGGACTGTAGAGATGCGACGTTGCAATCCTGAGCTCATTGTTACACCAATGATGAGTGGGACTAAAATAATACTCTGCACAGTTGTTACTGAAAGTAAATACTTTAAAATAGTCTCCAGAAAAAATTTAAAATTCTTGCTTTGAAGATGTTTTATGCTATATGATTACCTTTATTAATTGCCCTTTGCTAACAATCAGCAAAACGCCAAAAATAATGGTCCAAGGGGTTGAAGGAATATGTTGTTGAACCAGTTGAGTTCCATGCATATTTGTAAATTCCTCTAACAGGGCAAATGTCGTTTCTCTGTGGCATAATTTATAATAGCATATTCGTTTGACTAATTATTTGAATATTTTAGTAATACATGAACAATTATTGCAAAAATGCAGTTTTCTTACTAAAAGTAAGAAAAACAGGGCATTTTTCTGAAAGAAAGTAGAAAAGTAAGAGGGACGACATTGCATGATTTATCTAACACATGTTTTATTCAGATTTTTAAAATATTTTTCTATTTTTCATTTGATACACATTTTGATACGTAGTTGATTTTACTCATCATTTTTGCAATATTTTCAGAGTCTGGCATACCATATTGGTAAAGACATAAAACCTGAAAAATTCAAAGAAATGGATTGCGAGGTAAGTTAATGAATTAATTCTACACTGCCCGCAGATATGTGTGCTCACATACTTCACATATGTT
Organism: Amaurobius ferox; assembly: GCA_951213105.1. Classification (NCBI taxonomy): domain Eukaryota; kingdom Metazoa; phylum Arthropoda; class Arachnida; order Araneae; family Amaurobiidae; genus Amaurobius; species Amaurobius ferox. Next base: position 95,961,248 of record OX578146.1, read on the forward strand.
CAGTAATTATAAAATTTAATCAATGTTATCGCCATTTCTGTGATGGCAAATAATTGGTGTATACCTTGTGATTTACTTACCTTTTGCGTTTAATGTCTTTGGATGCGATTCATCTAATACAGGAGTTGGATAAAAAATTCTGAATACTTACAAATTGGTTACATTTCTTTACTTTTAGTTTTTAATACAGATTCAATCTTTCTTGGGATTGAGTAATAAACGTTTTGTATTGTCTCCTCCAGTGGGATGTTGTACTTTTCCTATGCCAGAATATCTGCTAATTACTTCAGAGATGTTTCAATAAGAAAGTCCGAATTGTAAGCCTCTTTTGAGTTTCTTTATACATATATCCGACTTAATGTCGAAAATATGTAAATGCTTCGACCATGTTACTCTTTTCCAGTCTTTAACTGTTCAAGTTTTATGAACAGTTTTTGTCTATTTTGTTTTTTAGAGTTGACTGTTGAGATTAAAGATTCAGAAATTGCAGTTTACCCAGATTTTGAATTTGTGATGTTTTCTGCTTATTGTTCTTGTGAAAACATAATATGTTCGGTGAAGATTCAGTTATGCTGTCACTTTTTTTGCTGTAGCGCTGCGTTGTTTTGGGATATAGTCCTCTTCAGTGCCTGGTGATTCATGTCTCGCAGTCTGAATTTTTGACCACTGTTCTCCTTTGCTGACGAAGTCTTTCCATAATTTGTGTATGCGGTTATGGCCAAGAAGATCATTGCTCTTGAAACCTCAAACAATGTCGTTAGCACAATTGTTAAACCGTCATCTGCTAAACGGGAACCAACCCATCTGTCAAACGGGCACTAATAGTCTGTCTGTCCTCTTTGGAAAGCTGAGAGGTTTTTCAACTTACCGACTTCTTTTACTAACCACTGCTGAGCACAACATGTAAAAAATTCACTGGCATACAATCTAGAGACCACAAATATAAAGATAAAAAGAAAAGAAAATCCTAACTTTTGTTTTTTTAGTGTAGCGGTATAAATAAAATTACTCCTATAATGTAATAAACTAGATCACAGTGTAGTGTTACAAATAAACATACTTTTTGGAAATTTTTGAATTTCCTTCTTTAGTGCAGACGAGTTTGAACCTTCATGTCAAACGAGGACAAGACTATGCCGTGTAAGCAGCAAAATGGCTATATTTTGTATCTCTTTTGTTACATTAGGTGGCGTTACTATACTGGGTTCTGTCATCTAGCCATTTTGAAGTGGAATGGTCTTGCTTTTATTTGGCGTGCAGGTGCATGTTTGTTCACACTGAAGAAAGAAATCCAAGGATTGTCGGGATGTACATCTGTTTACTACATATTATTTGCACAGCAATTTTACATTGTGATCTAGTTTATTATTGTTTGTGCGCAAAGTCAAGTTCTATACTTACTACTTCAATAACCCAGTGTTTACAATATTTTAATTCATATATATATCCTTTTTATATAAAAGGAAAAATTTTAATGCATACTAAATATCCTCGGAACTATGCGATGGATTTTGATGATTGTTTTAGACCGTGAGACAGAGTCCAGGAACTATTCTGTAATCTTTATCTCCTCTACTAAACGGGAAGTGTGGAATAACGAAAATTAAAAGTATTTTTAGTCTGTCTGTTTGGTACGACCGATTATAGTTCCTGAATATCTAAACGGTTTTAAATACTGTTTTCATTTGTTTGTTAAGTTTAATAAAATGCAGATTTATGGTTAAAATATTTCAGATTTTGTGCTACGTAAATGCATAAAAGTGAAAATACTCTTGTAAGTTAAATATGTATATTCTCAAATACTGGATCGATTTCGATGAAACTTTTTCAGTCAATGAGACTAAATCTAGAGAAAAATTTTGATATAATATTCATTCTCATATACCAGCTCGCGGAGCAAAATAAAATAAAGTACCAGCTTTTGTCCGTATGTAATGATCGTTTAAAACCCGATAATTATTCAATTATTGCTGTAAATATGTCAATTAATAATAAATATGTTAATTATTAATTAACATAATTATTATTTATTTTATTAGGCTTAATAAGAAGAGGGTATATCACAGACAAATTTTAGATTGGTTACCACGTTTTTATTTCTGTATTATCCTGGGTCATATTGGGCATTTTTGCTGATACAATAATGAAGTTGATGATTGCATCTTTGATTTTACTATTGATTCTGTGATAACCCGCATATAAATAATTTATCTTCAGAAATTATTAGTGCAGCACACTATAATGACTTTTATACAGGTTTCTTGGAAAGTCCTTAAAAGTCCCAATAATTTTGTGAGGAATGATTTATGAGTGTATACGTTAGTTTTATTTATAGTAAAGTGATCCTACCCGATCGAATACAAGAGATTACAACGGCTCTAGAGGAGAATTAAAGTAGTTAGAATAATGGATTTGGATACAATGCGAGATGGATGAAAAAAGTCAATTACAAAATTACAGGTCATTATCTAAGGAGTAGGGATCGACACCAGGAATGAATAAAATGCATATGTGGAAGGCAAAAAGTAATATAATCAGAGATTGTACCTTTTGGACACCTACAATGCTTGTCAAAGTACGGGGATCTTATTGATTTTCAAGTTCAAATGTCCATTGTTGCTAACGGAGAGCATTTTGACTGTACATCAGATTCCTGTGCAAGTTAGTGTTAAGGTGTCGTAACACGGAGCAATTCCTTTCAGCAATTCCATACATTTCAATGGGAAAAATTCTTGACGTCGAATTGCTGCAATTTTTTCGAACTCGACAATAAAAATTGCTCAATTTCTGAGCGCGAACTAATCAGAGGACGATAAGAGTGGACGTCACACTGCTCCGCCTTTCTTCATCTCATTTGCATTAAAAATGACGAAGGCGACTGCAAGCATATCGCAAGTAGCTCGACTACATTGGAATGTGGAGATTGAAAAAATAATAATAGAACTTCTATCAAATTACAGACACCCGCGGGATGCAAAAATCCAAATTATATAGGGGAGGGGGGAAATGCTTTTGGAATGAAATTGGCGGCATTAAAGAGGAGGGGGTATTAGAGAGAAGGAGCCTAAATTATGATTGACGGGAAGAATTGTAGAAGTTTGGCAATGAAAACTGCTCTGTGTAAGAACATAATATTAGTTATTTTGCCATTCCTGAAGAGGGTAATCATTCTTCAATAACTACATTGTGTCAAATAACTGTAACTATTTTATGCCTGATTCTTATTCATTAGATTATTCAACTTTGTAAATGGATATTTATTGTCCATCTCGCTTTGTTGCCGAATTCGTTGCACTAACTTTTCAAATTCTTCACTAGGGGCACTGAAAACATTTTTATTCTATCGGGAATGGTCACTTTACTGCAGATAGACCTAACGTGTACTGTGATAGATATTTCCTTGTAAAGTTATTGGGGGTGCTTTTTAGGAACTATGTATACTTGCATGAGTAGGGTCGGGGACCTCTGTATTAGTCGAAAGTTCTATGTTAATATAAGTATTCACATGATTTCTTTATTTATTTCGATTTTAATTTTTGCGGACCGGTAAAAATACTTCGAGGACAGGGGCCGGTCCGCAGACCAAGCGGTTCAGAAACACTTTTCTATATTGAATGAAAAAACTATGCTTAAAGTATCTGCTTTTCAAGTGTTCTTTTTATTCTTTTAGGAAATTGTGCAGTACCTTAGTACTTCCCCAACTGAGGCTGGAGTCAAATTTCGTGAATTTTTGGACAAGCATGGGCATAGATGTCTTAAGGAGGTAAGAACATGGAAGAATAAATAGATTATTATAATCTCAGTGGCTGTCGAAATTAGTATTCATTGTTCGAGCCATTTCTTTCACTTCAACTTGAATGGAATTTTAAATAATTTTAAGATTGAAATTTAAACTATAGCTGAGTGTTTCACAACAGAGTTGAACATTAATCAATTAAAATGCCGTTAATCGATTAATTAAAATAATGTAATTAAAATATAATTGAAATGCGAAGTTAATGGCAATTTCTTACGATTATGCATTTAATTGCATTATCTGGAAAACAACAAAAATTAACAACACGAATAGTACGAATATAACAAGAAATATCAATCATGCCTAAAGCATTGATTATGAAACATTTTTCTACTGAAAAGAAATTTTATTTAAATATTTCTAAAATGCGATACATTCAGCGCTGATATATTTTAAATTTTCATATTACTACAGTAATTTATTATATTTGAAGACTTAAAATTTCATCGTAAAATATTAACTTTATTCAAATAATGTTATCGAAAGATAAATCGTGTGGCTTTCTATGTAAAAGCAATGAATATTTCATTCATATTATTTTTATCCAGACTCCAGAGCTAAATAATTTTGCATGAAAAAATTCAGCAATTCTTATACAACTCATTTTATAACCACTTGTTTACATTCTGCGTCCATTAAAATTAGTCTTCGTTGCAGAAATAATCAAAGTTTGAAGATCATTTAAACTCTAAAATATTGTAATTGCGTTGGAGCAGAATATAGATGCACAGAAAATACCCCAAAATACAGCGGTTTTTGGACGGATGCAACACTAAATATAAATTTAAAAGAACTTTAAAAATCACGATTTTTACACTGGAAAAAGAGATGGAGGCCATATTGTGAAACCATGAAACATTTTGGCCGTGTTAATATGCGTAGATTTATGATATCTACCAAGCCAGGCAAAAGTCCAGACTCGTAGGCACCAGTTTACGACAGCCCTGGCCCGAGAGGTCATGAAAGCAATAAATAAATGCACTTAAATTACAGGTATGGTCGGTGCAGAAAATGTACTGAAATCCAAAGCTGAAACCATGAAGATAGGTTAAAGAATTAACCAATGAGGAAGTGTTGCTGCATCGCCCCGAGGACAACCAATGAGATACGGAGGGCGTATCTAAACTCGGTCGAAACTATGTGGCAACAGGCAGAAAAAGTTTAACAGATTTATTCAGATGTTGAGAGATGAATATCAGGAGTCGATATTAAGAAATGATGTGAAGAGTCTTCTCTAAGAATTGAGAGACGATACGGACGGATAGAGTGCGGTTTAAGCAGACATCATGCATATAGAGACATTGTGTGACAATATTCAGTTTATTCAGATATTGAGAAGTAGTGTGACAGTTAACGATGAATGACCGTCGATGAGGTGTTCTTGAACATATTGAGTCCAGAATGTACAGAATAGCGTTGTGTGTGTCTCAGTGCCAAAGACGACAACAGAGGTATGTACAAATTAACATTAAAATTAGGTCATAATGATTTTAGGTAAATAGATGCCTGGTCTCACGCACCCAGTCTCCTCCTTATATATATATATATATATATATATATATATATATATATATATATATATATATATATATATATATATGTATATATATATATAATTAATGTAAGTGAATATAAATAATGTTTATTTTAAAGTTTAAAATGGCGGAACTTAATTTTGTAGTATGTTAATATACTTATATTTCAAGAACTTGCACAAAGAATTTATGGCGGGTTAATGCGGCAATGATGCAATGTACGACAATACGACCATACGACTATGCGGCAATGTACGACTATGCGATTTAAGGGCAAATTAAGAATTGATAATTTAAGTCAACCCAAAGATTTAAATGTTTATAAGGAGTTAAACTCTAACCAATACATATTTTTAAATGTATGTCACACATATTTTATTTTGAAGTGGGTCTTTTCATATAATATGGGTGTCATTATTATTTTAATTTTTATTTAAAAAAATACTGGACATATTTTGCTGAAATTTTTGTGTATTTTGTGGGATAATTAGAATATTTACTAAAACTTTAGAAGCAATTTGTGAATTTTAACTTTGCTTAAAAATGTTTGAAAAATGTTTGATCCCACAGGGTTCAGTGTATTTCAATTTTTCAGCCCGGATTCAATCCAAAACTAATTGGGTGATATTATTCATTTACATTCCCATATGTCCCACAGATCGTCTCAATAACATACTTAAATTTGTTAAAGTCATTTTGTTAAAGTCATTTTTAAAATAGTTATCGTGCGAAAGGACCGACAGACAGACAGAATAAACGAAGTCATAAACACTTTTCAACTATGTTGGAAAGTGTTAAAAATGTAACGATTTTAGAAATAATTTTTAAACCAGAAACTGATGTGTTGAAATTAAAGAACATACTTTTACTAGTTAATGCAAGTTATTAATACGTAACTTATTGCTTTTTTTGTAGTTTGATATAAGGTCAATCACATGGGGGTCGAATCCGAAGCTTTTGATCCAGCTTTTGCAAGTGAGTAAACTTCATGATCAGTCTTTTTATCTTCTTTACTCTTCATGTATTTTGATAACCTTTCAATAAATGAAAACGAAATTGATAATTATTTAATATTTCGTGAATTAAATGACATTAACGAATATATTTAGTGTTAAAATACAAAATAATTGTAAAAATTATTCTCTTCCTCTCTAGATCCGCTCTTCCTTTCTAGTTCCTTTCTTCCTCGCTAGATCCTCTCTTCCTCTCTAGATCCAAAAGAATGATGTTAATAGATTTATCGTATGATATTGCATATGGACGTATAATATTGTATAATATTGCACATGCGTATTAGACGATACATATGATTTTTAATTTTTAATTTCATTTGTTTTGTAAATTTATTTGAAAAACGTACAATATCTTGAGAGAGGTTAGTGCCAGCTTTCTAAAGTTCATGTTATTAGTTTTCTACTGAAAGATTGCGTATAAATCGTTTTTGGTTTAATATTTAAAAAATGTTTCAATATTTTTATGAACAAAAAAGTTGTTCAAAAATTTGTGTGCATGTGTGTGTGTGTGGGGTCTTTCAAATATTTGATTGCTTTCAAAATCGTTAGGGTTTCAATATTCACTTAGTGTTATATTCGTAACAAATTGTTTTTGGAACGCTTTATCCGGTCGTGAAATATCGTATTTATAGACTCATGGGAATACCCATACATACAAACATACACATACTCTCTCTCTGTCTCTCTCTCACACACACACACAGACAGACAAAAATCCCCTCAATAACTTTCATTCGAATTCAGGGATGTAAATTTTCGACTCCGTCATAATACCTTCTGTATCCATTATACTACGTATGTAAGAAAAGTAATTATATTATACATTCTAAGACAAAAAATTCGGCGTACCAAGAAATAATTATCCAAATGAGACAAAATTTGGTAATGTGGATGTATAGAAAAATAAATTATTAGAGTTTCAGAACAATTGGATGATTTATTGCACTGAAAGATCTAAACAAATTGAGTACGTAAATATGGCATTGGTCTACCTCTGGCCTTGATTCAAGCTGTTACCCGACGTGACGTTGATGCATAAAGTTGCCGGATGGTGTTCTGAGGGATGTCGTTCCAAATGACCTCCAATTGACGAGCTAATTCTGAGATGGTCGCAGGCGACGCACCATCTCAGCCCAAATGTGCTCAATAGGCGAGAGATATGGGGATCTGAGTGGACAAGGAAGTGTGTCGTAAGCACGGACACAATTTATAGAAAGGCGTGCCGTGTATGGCCTGGCATAATCTTGCTGAAAAGTTAGCCCGGGGTGTCGCGAAAGGAATGGTAATACAACGGGTCGTAGAATGTCGGCAAGGTACCGCTGTGCTGTGATAGTGCCACGGAGGACTGTCAAAGGCCTCCGGCTATCAAACGAAATGGGACCCCAGACCATAACTCCCTGTTGTCGGGCCGTGTAGCGTGTGACAGTAAGAGCAGGACCCTGACGATATCCGGAATTTCTCCAGACACGTCTCCGCTGGTCGTCGGAACTCAGTTCGAAACGGGACTCATCACTGAAGACAATTCGTTCCCTATCCGAACAATTCTACGTTTATCGGGCCCGGCACCATTACAATCGCTGTTGACGGTGCATACTGGTCAGTGGTAGGCGGCGTAAAGGGCACCGTGAGTATAGATTCTGCTCCTGTAGTCTTCTATTAATGGTCCGGGTGGTAACTTCCGTGTTTGTCACACGTTGGATGGTTGACAACGACGAATCTCGTGCTGTCACAGCTGCTCTGACAATCGCTCTATCTTCCCGTTCTATCGTCGCTCTAAGCTGCCCGCTTGCCACTGTAATCTGTCATTTCGGACCCATTCCTGCCAACATTGTCTAATTGCTGCATCGCTTCGACCCAAATGCCGAACGATTCGTCGGTGTGTCCATCAAGCCTCAGGCAATCCGACCGCATGCCCACTTTCAAACTCCTTCATATGCTCATAGTGGCCGCGAACTCGCCGGCGAGGCATTGTTACAATCAAGGTACGTAAATGCAATCGAAATTCACTACACTTTTTGTTCCTGAAAGCGAGGTTCGCTCCTTATATACACCACCATGGTGCTCAGTTTCAATGCCTTGTAGTTCCGACTATTCATTCACTGGCTGCGAATTTTTGATCATTTGCATGTTCGGTCGAAAGGTGTTTGCATGTAAACTTTCATTACTATTGGATTATTTTGCGGAGTGCGTCGATTTCTATAAATAGACTAAACAATTCTATAAATTTTTTTAACGGATTTTTGCTCATTTCAACGTCCACCGTTCCCTTAAGTTATTTTCAAAAGTTCCCATAGAAACGTCCCTTTTCCCTTCTATTTTCCGCTCACTAGGTATCAAATACAAATAATAACGTTTTAAAGTCTTCAGCATTTCATTCCTTTTAAGCCCTTGATTCTTCAATATTTATTTGTATTAAACATAGCGACTGATTACCTTTTTTCACCTCTTTCAGACTTTCAGATTTTTTGTCTTAGAGTATAATAAAAAAAAAAACTTACTTTTAGTCTTTTCAATGAGCAAATTTATTTTCTTAAAATGATAAGGTTCATAACTTTTTACAATATATTAAAATTAATGAGAAACACTAGTAACATAGGCTGGTGTCAGTCTTCGATATTAAACTGATAATTTTAAAAGAGTCCTTGATTTGAATTAATGCATCGTACTTTTACTAAATCATACTTTTTGATGTTTCATGCATAAAATTTTGATTATTTTTAGAACCTTGTTGGCAACGTTTCAGACGCAGCAATTAAGAAAACAGAGGATTTTGGTGAAATGCTATCTAATTTAGATGTATCTTTGGGATTTAAGGAGAGGTAAAACGAATAATCTTTTTACATGAATGAAGGAATCTACTAACTTTCCATTTGATTAATGTGATATATTTTTCTTATAGGATGATCTTGAAATTCTTGTTGCCCCGATGCCGAAGCGCTGTTCAATGTCGGGAAGCAACAAAGGTATGCACATATTTCAATAAGGAGTTTTCACAACTGAATTTTAAAGTGCGGTAGACCCCCGTTCATTTGACAGGGGTATCACTGGGTGGGTGGGAGGGTCGAAAACCCAGACCACTCGACTGACCTTAGGGCTTACAGTAGCAGTTTAAGTGCCCGGGAACGAGGGGGTGGGAGGGCGGATGAATGAAACAGACGGATTAGAGAATATGAAGAACTTTTTTAATTGTTTTCATATACAGTATGTGCATGAATTTACTTATCAATTCAAAAAACTTACAGGAAGACTGTTACAAAAAGGACTGAACAATATTGATTACTTCAAAGATATTACAATGGGTAAAATTTAGTTTTTCCGTCCAAAATAAAAGCATTTAACAATATGCTTTATTGGGGGTGGGTGGGGGGCATTTTCATAGGCGAAAAAATGTGAACTTTTTAGTACTTTTTAACTTTTCATTTTTTTCCTTTTGCTATTTTTCTTTTGAAGCTCCACTAGTTTTACTTTTGTCAGTCGTAGGGAATTGAATGAAAGTTGTTTTTAAATGTGCTAATATAGCTTAAGAAACTAATCACTTCCCTAACTGCTTCAGCTTATATTAGATCTCCGTTATTCTAGGCGCCGTAGCTATCCTAGTTTCCTCTGGGCCTCTATGTTTCCTGGGCCCTTAAATGTTGCTTAACCGTGTTTAATACTAGTTATAGTCCGTGGGCCATTGCCCCAAAATGCTTAAGCTCGTTTACCAACTCTTGGAGCTTCATGAAGTTTTTAAGTAAGCTTCAATAGATTATCTTACTGAATAAAATCATCAATTCTTCTCCAAAAAATATTTACACATTTTTAAATAAAACTGGTTTAAAATAATACATTTTGAATAATTTTCTTAAATGTATTCGCCACTACATAGTGTTTTTCTAAACTAATTAGAAACGCAATAACCCATTGACTCCCAGTGAATCAAGTTAATAATTATTCAAAGTAAACATGATTCGCCATTTGAAATAGATACAGAGATTGCCAAAATGCATATATTAGAATCGACCAGTTTTAATAAATGATATAGAGTTATTTTTTATGTTTTTAATATTAAAGTTACAAAATTCTTTTTAATTTTACTCTTTTGTTAAAATATTTTATACGTATATAAAGTATACATATACTGCAATCTGGACTTGCTTTACTAATGTTTTTACTCACCGATGTGTATAAGCATATAAAAATACTTTTTAAAGTAGGATATTTGCTTGCAATTAATAAATCACAAATTTCCATATTATGAAATATATTTACATTACATATAAATGATTATACACAAAATTTCTAGATACACTATTTTTAATATGTTAGTATTTCAGAACTTTATTTTTGCCCATTTTTTCTTTTACAATAACATATGCTGTTGTGCCCATTACATGTTACAGTTGGCATGCATAATATATTACGTTTTATTTAATTCCATTGCTTATTTTCTTGAATATGAATTATGAAGAAAGAGTTGATTAGGATTTCCTAGCTATATGGTATATTTAATGTGAATAATGGTATATTTAATGTGAATCATGGTATATTTAATGTGAAAGTCACTGTTACTAAAGTACTAAAAGAAACTACGTAATTGCTACTAAAATAGATAAAATATTTCTATTTAAAAGTGTTTTTATTAAATAAAGTAACATAATATTTATTATATGCTGATAATTTATTATACATAGTATTTTTAAGATATGACATAAAATAGTTTGCAAATGTTTTAATAATTGAGTTGAAGTATAATGCATCACATAATAAAAATCTTTTTCAGATAAATATTGCATATTCAATTCAATTTGAGCGATTTTCTTGTAAAGTGGGGAAAGTTTAAAGACAGCAGAATTTCCACAGTAATATACACAAATGAACATAATTATCGGTGGTATGGCATCAAGCATGGATAAATTGTGGAGTTTATAATTCCTAATAGTCATACAGAAATACAGATATAATAAAATAATATGGAATTATAATTTGGAGAAGATTTTAGTTTTAGATTTGTTTCATCATTGCGATTCAGCATAAAGTTTTTGTAGTGGTTTCCAGACTTGGTAAACGAAAATTTGATTCTAAGCGACTTTTTGGTGTTTTACTCATGGACTATTACGCAACTCCATCCAACACATTATTTTCTCTGCAAATTAGCAAACTCAGATATTATTTGGAAAAGTAGCACAAGTCAGTGCTTTCTTATTACTCGAGAATTACTTATTGTTGAGCTTATTGTTGTCAAGATTATTGTTGTTAGACTTATTATTGTTAGCAATTACAATACTGCTAAATAATGCTGTCCACCCTTTTCTTGTTAAGAGTGCTTATAAAGTATTCCCACATTTAATAATGGTGATTATATTCAATTTTTGTGACATTTTTAGTTTTCGAAAGAAACGCAATATCTCAACGACAGTACATGTTAGCATCATAAATGTCATTCACTTAATTTTTAAATTTCAGAATTACAAATATTTCGAATTCCATTTTAAAAGTATAATGCACATTTTTTTTGAATTCCATATATCTCGCAACATTTTGTAACATATTTTAAAATTAAAAAAAAAGTTTGTATAATTTATAGTTTTTTCTTGAACTAATCTCCTTAAAAATCAATATGTTTCTAATGTTTATCGATTGAAGTAATCATATCAAATTTGTGACATCTTGCTAAAAGACACAAGCACATAGAGACATCATTGGTTGTTTAAATATACCTCTTGCACAGATAAGAGTTTGAATTACCTATTTATATTTTAAGAATCCAGTATTTATTCTGATATTTAAAACAGATAAATAGTTCCAATAGTAATCTTCTTTTATTTATTCCAGTCTCTGATGATTAAAATTTTGGACGAATGGAGAAAAGGCTACAGATATCTTGCTAAAGTCATGGTCTCTGAAGGTCGTATACCAGATGAAGATCTTATGTACTTCATGACTATAGAAGACATAAAGGAACTTCTGATCAACCGGTCGCCCAGAATCATTTCAAAGTATGAAACAGTCGTCACAACTTTAGACCATTTTAACTTTTTTATATTATTTATCCTATAAAGCATTGTTTTCCCTTAAAAATTTCGAATTCCAGATTTTGGCACACAAGGACAATAACATTAAAAGTAACTGAAAAATATTTACCTAATGCAATCCGAAAAATTTTGGTCTATAGGGAGTCTATCTTTAGCTGGGTCCTAAAACTTAAGCTTAGTTCTCTTTGTAGTAAATCCTCCACTGTTGCTCATAAATTTCAGTTCTATATGATTTAATGAGCTTATACACATTCAACTCCCGTAGGCGAAGGAGGGTACGGTCCCTGTGGATGCCCCCCCACTGGGTTCCGGTCTAATTTGGGTGGCACTTCCCGGCCATCCAAACGGCTACCTTACACCTTTCTGGTAGGTCGGACGGTCTGGGTCTCAACATCAACAACAACAACTCCCGAGTTCGCTTTGTAGAAAATCCTCCACTGATGCCCATAAATTTCAGTACTATATGATTTAATCAGCTTATACACATTCAACTCCCGTCTTTCCCGGCCGTCCAAATGGTTGCTCGAGTCCTTAGGATGAGTCGGACGGCCTGGGTCTTCAACATTCAACTCCCGAGTTCGCTTTGTAGTAAATCCTCCACTAATGCCCATAAATGTCAATACTATATGATTTAATCAGCTTATACACATTCAACTCTAGAGTTCGCTTTATAGTAAATCCTCCACTGATGCCCATAAATTTCAATACTATATGATTTAATCAGCTTATACACATTCAACTCTCGCCGGCCTTCCTTTTTGCTGCTCCATGGCTTCGGACGCGTCGGTCGGCCTGGGCTTTCGACATTCAACACTCGAGTTCGCTTTGTAGTAAATCCTCCACTGATGTCCATAAATTACAGTACTATATGATTTAATCAGCTTATATACATTCAACTCCTGAGTTTGCTTTGTAGTAAATTCTCCACTGATGCACATAAATTTCAATACTATATGATTTAATCAGCTTATACACATTCAACTCCCGGGACGGGCGCGGTAGCCCATTGGTTAGCGCGCTGGAGTTGCACTCGGTAGGCCCGGGTTCGATTCCAGCCACTGCCAAAAACTGCCGCCGTGTTCATGCGGAGTACGATCACGTTAAACATGTGGGTCCGAAAGTCCTTCCGAGAGGTTGGTGGTAGGGGAAGGAGGGTACGGTCCCTGTGGATGCCTCCCCCACTGGGTTCCGGTCTAAATTGGGTGGCATTTCCCGACCGTCCAAACTGTTACCTTACACCTTTCTGGTAGGTCGGACGGTCTGGGTTTCAACAACAACATTCAACTCCCGGGGGCGCGGTAGCCCATTGGTTAGCGCGCTGGAGTTGCACTCGGTAGGCCCGGGTTCGATTCCAGCCACTGCCAAAACTGCCGCCGTGTTCATGCGGAGTACGATCACGTTAAACATGTGGGTCCGAAAGTCCTTCCGAGAGGTTGGTGGTAGGGGAAGGAGGGTACGGTCCCTGTGGATGCCTCCCCCACTGGGTTCCGGTCTGAATTGGGTGGCACTTCCCGACCGTCCAAACAGTTACCTTACACCTTTCTGGTAGGTCGGACGGTCTGGGTTTCAACATCAACATTCAACTCCCGTCTTTCCCGGCCGTCCAAATGGTTGCTCGAGTCCTTAGGATGAGTCGGACGGCCTGGGTCTTCAACATTCAACTCCCGAGTTCGCTTTGTAGTAAATCCTCCACTAATGCCCATAAATTTCAATACTATATGATTTAATCAGCTTATACACATTCAACTCCCGAGTTCGCTTTGTAGTAAATCCTCCACTGATGCCCATAAATTTCAATACTATATGATTTAATCAGCTTATACACATTCAACTCCCGAGTTCGATTTGTGGTAAATCCTCCACTGATGCCCATAAATTTCCATACTATATGATTTAATCAGCTTATACACATTCAACTCTCGTCGGCCTTCCTTTTTGCTGCTCCATGGCTTCGGACGAGTCGGTCGGCCTGGGCTTTCGACATTCAACTCTCGAGTTCGCTTTGTAGTAAATCCTCAACAGATGCCCATAAATGTACTATATGATTTAATAAGCTTATTCACATTCAACTTCTTAAATTTAAAATTTTTTCTAGAGCCAATCACCGTCGAAGGCGATATCCTGAATTAGACAAGTACATTTTCCCAGAAATTATGAAAGGCTTTCCTGTGCCGGTGAGTATATTTGAATTTCAATTTTTTGTCTTAAATATTTGTGAATTTTCATTTTGTATTCTTCTGTGCAAAGAAAACAAGTGCTTTATTCAAAAGATTAAGTTAAACATTTATATTTTAACCAAAAAGTAGCTAATCGAATTTCTGACAGAATTATTTTTAATAGTATTTTAAAGTTTTGCTGTAGCTGATTTTCATTTTCCTGCAGGTGAATGTATATGATACTCCAATTGTACCAAACGAAGATAATTTTTTGATGAAAGGTATGGAAAAAGTTTTTAAATGATAGTCTATGCATTTAAACAGTCAAAAATGAAAATATTTTTTTAGTTATTTATGTGTATGTCAATACTAATTTATTTAGTTATTTACTATATGTACGTCCTTTTGGAATGTTGTTTAAAATTAGATTTGCATATTATGAATTCTATACATAACCAAATATTTTTAAGACAAGTTCTAAACATGGTGTTTCAAGAGAAACGTTTGAATCGTTCATACTAGCCACATATTAAATTTTTTTTTCAATCGCAAGAAGAATTATATCCATACACATTCAAATCTGTGTGCCGTATCTATATATATTAAAGCGTTCGTCTGCCCATCTGTCACGCTTTTTTAGGTTCTTCCCGAATAGATAGACTCTTGCAATCTGGTACACGGGTCGATCGTTGGATAATCCTCCCTGAAAAAAAATCGAATTTTTCGAAAATGTTCTATAGAGGGGGTGCTCCACACCGAAATGTTCGAAAAGTGAAATGATAGAAAAGCATTCTTTGTGATAAAATGGAGACTTTAAATTTGGTCTATAGATAAATCGGTCGAAAGGAAGAAGGCGTGCAATTTCAAATTTCCAATATTTGCTACTTTAGGGGGGGGGGGGTGCCACACACTAAAATGTTCGCTTTGTCGAATAAATGAGAAATGCCTCCTTAAAAATTTGTTAGAGGCTTGAAACTTGGTATGTGGGCCAATTAATCAATTGATAAAAAATCCCAAGAAGAGTAGTTTCTCAAAAGTGTTTATTTAAGGGGATGCTGCACAGAAAAACGTTCGAAAGGTGAAATGATAGAAAAAGCATGTTTCGCGATGAGATAAAGGCATCAAATTTGGTGTACGGGTAGATAGTTCGAAAGGAAGAAAGTGAGCAATTTCAGTTATCCAAAATTTTCTATTTTAGGGGGTTACAGCATAGCAAAATGTTCGATTTTCCGAAAAATAATGAATGCCTTCTTTAAAATGTGATAGATGCTTGATATTTGGTATATGAACCAATCATCTGATAGAATCCCCATGAAAAATAGGTTTTCCCAAAAATGTTCATTTAAGGGTGTGTGACGTTCGAAAGGTGAAATAATAGAAAAATCATGCTTCGTGATGGGATTTAGACTTCAAACTTGTTGTATGGGTATATAATTCAAAAGAAAGGAAGTGTGAAATTGGAGTTTTCCAATATTTGAAACTTTAGGGGTTCTGCACACAAAAATGTTCGATTTGCGAATAAATAAGAAACACATTCTTTAAAAAGTGATAGAGACTTGAAATTTGGTACACGGGCCAATCATTTGATAAAGAAGCAAGGAAGAATAGAGTTTTTCAAAAATTTCATTTAAAGGGGGTGGGTGCTCTAGACAAAAAAGTTCGAAAGGTGTTTGATAGAAAAACTTACTTTGCAATGAGATAGAGACTTTAAATTTGATGTAATGTTAGATTGTTGGCAAAGAAGACGGTTTACAATTTCAGTTTTCCATAATTTGATACTTTAGGGGTGCTGCATGCTAAAATGCCCGATTAGCCGAATAAACACAGAACGCCTTTCTTAAGTGAGATCGAGGCTTGCAATTTGGAACACGGGTCAATCGTTCAATTAAACCCTCTAGAAAAATTAAAATTTTCAAAAATGTTCTTTAGAGGGTGTGATCCACATTAAAGCGTTCGAAATGTAAAACGACAGAAAATCATACTTCGTGATGAAATAGAGACTTCAAATTTGACGTATGGGCAGATAATTCAAAAGAAATGAAGTGTAAAATTGGAGTTTTCCAGTATTTGAAACTTTAGGGGTTCTGCACACGCATGGGTAGATAATTAAAAAAAAAGGATGTGTAAAAATGGAGTTTTCCAATATTTGAAAATTTAGGGGGTCTGCACACAAAAATGTATAATTTGCCGAATAAATGAGAAACACCTCCTTTGAAATGTGATAGAGACTTGAAATTTGGTGCACGGATAAACAGTTCGAAAAGGAAGGACCACAGGAGAAATCGAATTATTAAAAAAAATCATGTTATTCGCGGGTTGCTTATTGCGAGACCGTTGATTTTCAACGGGTATTTGGCTAGTTATTATAAAAATACAGTATATAACTTTTCATATAGACCCTTTAGCAAAGAGAGTTCGATTAATCAAAAAAAATTACATAAACTTTGGAATCCATTAAAAAATGGACGGTTCTAAGTGAAAAACGCATGGTACTATTTGTGGAACAAATTTTTAGGGACTTCAATCACTAGGGACATTTTTTAGGGATATCAATTGAATAACGGCTTGCAGCAAAACAAGTATACAAAGTACACTAAAGCTTTATTTCATGGAGGATCCTTTAGTGCTTTAAAAAATTACTTGGTATGTAGTGTTTCTTTTATGTCAGTTAGAATGGAGAATTCTTTAGTGATTTCAAAAGTTACTTGGTATATAGTGTTTTTTTATATGAGTTAGAAATCTAGGATCTCACAGAACCCCATCCTTTTCAGGGATACCTGTCAGTCAAGGTGTCGCAAGAGGTTTTGTTCGGGTGGCTCTGAATTTGGAAGAAGCATCTCATTTGAAAGTGAGTACCGTTTCCAAATATCTTTCACACTCTAAAATGCCTTCCCGACCGTCCAAACTGTTACCTTACACCTTTCTGGTAGGTCGGACGGTCTGGGTTTCAACAACACTCTAAAATGCCATCCACTTACAGTTCTTAAATACAAAATGAAAAAAATCTGATGTGGGCAACACATGACTTTCCTTATATAATGTAATGAATTTACAACTTTTACAGTAAAAAAAATAGGTTTTTCTTATAGTAGATACTAATATTCTTTCCAAGATATTGAATTTTCGACAATTGGTCGTCATTTTCATTGATCTAGCGTCATTTTTATCCATTTGGCGAGATTTTCGTTAATATGGCAACATTTCAAAAAGTCGCCAAGTTGGCGACATTCCGCCAAATTCGTCGCCAAAATCTCGCCAAGCGTTATGGACGAAGAAATAAGTTATTCTTTCAGCAGATAAATGACTATTGGCGTTCAAATACAAAAGTATTACTCAAAGTATCTTTTTCATGAATGGAACGAGCTAGATCCACGAGAATGATGTCACCCAATTTATCGCATGGTATTACATATGAAAGTGAACATGTTTCTCAATAGGAAATATTTTTTTTATTTTATATGACTTTTTGATATTTTTTTTGAAAAATGTGCAATATCTCGAGAACGGTTCATGTTAACGTTCTAAAATTTATGTCAATCGTTTTCTAATAAAAAATTACACAAGAAATGTCTATTTGCGTAACTTTATTAGTGGTTTTGATTTTTTGACGATTTTTTCAAAATTTCATTAGAAAATTTAGGGGGGGTTCTGAACATTGAATTGCGTATGAAAACAATAGGCTTCCAGTGTTTACTGTTTGTGATTTTTGTACCAAATTTGGTTCGAAACGGGGATGCTTGAAACGTGCTCTCCCGTCGAAAACTCGAATTTGAATTTTCGACCCCGTCACAATACTTTCCTTATACATTTTGTATATAAGGAGAGTAATAAGATTGTACTCTTATTGCAGGTGCCAGTATCTGTGAACCGGTTTCATGCTTTTTGGAGGTCGGAACAGGCGGTCAACAATTATTGAAGGGTCACTAAATTGGTTCAAGGTTTCAATTCTTTAAGGGTTCAATTGCCAAGGTCATTAAACTGACGTAGCAGGTATTACATTTTAAGTATAAGCCATCTACTGCAGCTCAATTTGAGCTTTGTTCCTAAAAGTTGATGTCGACCGCGTGGTATGATTGACTTATTCAGTGTTCATAGTAGTTCTTCAAATTATGGCACATAGGTAGTTTTTACTGCTGTAGCTGTTATCGGCTTTATTGTGCTGGAGTGAGCTAAATAGTCTGAAACCGATCCACGGATGCTGGTAAATGCAATCAATCCTAAGATCTTATTTTTTTCGTTTTTATTTTTCCCCCCAAATACTTATTGCAGAAATAAGTATTTTTTTTTATTTACTTGAAAATTTCTAAACATATTCATCGGATATATTGTTGTGCAAACCCCCCCAAAATATGTTTTAACTGCAATAATTTCCATGGTTAAATGTTTGATGAAGATGAAAACTA
The DNA here is from genome assembly GCA_951213105.1 of Amaurobius ferox. NCBI lineage: Eukaryota > Metazoa > Arthropoda > Arachnida > Araneae > Amaurobiidae > Amaurobius > Amaurobius ferox. The sequence continues at coordinate 95,980,165 of OX578146.1, forward strand.
TTAAAGATTTTTGGTGCATTATTAAATTTCTTGACATTATTAAATTATTGTTTTTTTCATGATATAAGTTTGCTGGCTTATTGCACATAGCAGCTTTAAATGAGGAGTTTGGTACTAAAAACTTGTAAATATATTACAAATTAAAGCTGTTAGTATTGCTAGAAAAAAAATCAAGTCTACAAAAATAATAAAGTCATTATTTTTTTAAATTGCCCCTTTAAGTTGCAAATTTAGATTATATTACTTAGAGACATCTATTATTCAGAGACAACGCGTTCATTGTTCGTGGATATCCTTAATTGAGAGGCATCACTTAAATTTAATTTTCTAAATAGCGGAGACCTCTAATTGGTGGAAACCACTAATTGGTGGAAACTTCTAATTGGTGGAAACCTCTAATTGGTGGAAACCTCTAAATAGCAAAGAAAACATATGGTCCTATAAATATCCAATATTGAGGGGTTATGATGTTGAGAGGTATACAAGGTAGGATCAAAAAGTTCGGAAATTGTGCTGATATCTACAATCCTGATTGGAGGAGAGGTGGAACTATTTTACCGTGGCGTAGAGGCACACGTGACGCGAGCTGTGAAAAGGAAGAATCAGGTGTTTTTCTAGACAATGCGTGTCGGTGAACTATAGTCGTTCGCGTTCGTCGAAAACGGAAAAGGCTTTTGAAGAATAACGTGCGAATATAAAATTCTTCTAGCGTTTGGGGAAATCGCCGACAGAAACATTGCACCTGCTGCAGCAATATTGCACCTACTGCAGCAGGTGCAATGTTTCTATTGACGATTTCCCCAAACGCTGCCAGAATTTGATATTCGCACGCTGTTCTTCAAACGCCATTTCCGTTTTCGACGAACGCGAACGACTACGGGTTCACTGACACGCATTGTCTGGAAAACTCTGCACTGCGGACCTGCTTCTTCCTTTTCACATCTCGCGTCACATGTGCCTCAACGTCACGGTAAAATAGTTTCCCTCTCCTCTAATCAGGGTTGGAGATATCAACACAGTCTCCGAACGTTTTGGATCCTACCTTGTATAAATAAAAACTGCCAATCAACTTTCTAGATAGTTTCAGTTAAAATAGTACCCGGCATTTCAAAGTCTTAGATTGCACATGACTTTTAATACTTAATTTTCCTTTGTTGTTGACTTTCGGAATAATTTATTTCAGCCCGGCGAAATTCTTTTAACGTACAGCACAGACATTGGATGGACGCCGTACTTCCCGGCCCTAGCAGGAGTCGTCACTGAGCTTGGTGGGCTGATATCTCACGGTACGTTTTCGATATTTAAGGTTTATTCAGAATTTAGAGAGGAATGGGGATATTAATGTGTTGCAGGTAATCGAAAGCATCAAGATCAAAATCGGGCGTTTTATGAAGAGCGTCCGGAAGAAATATGAAATCAACTGTTGGTCGTAGAAGTGAAGTGAAATATAAAAAACAATCAGCAAACAGAGGAGAATTTAGCTATGGTAGTTACACCTTCTCCCCGGAACTGATAATTTCACAAAAATGCGATATTTTATTTTTTTTATACGACCCCCAATATAAAAAATGTTGATTAGGGAAATTTGCCTTAATTAAGGCGAAATAAATTTGCCCTGTACCTTTTAATGAAAAATTCGCTAAGATATTCTACTTATATTGTTATTAGGTATTTTTCGTTCGATTGCAAAGGGCCAGAAACAAATAAATTGTTCAAAATTAAATGAGTGGTTTTTCTATTTTAAATAGATTTCTAGATATTTCCAATGTTGACTTTCAGGGGAAGTTAAGGGTGAGCGTCTGTAAATTTTCTGCCCTATGCGCGCTTTGTTAACTTTCGTGGCACACATATTTCGCCGAAATTCTGCTCAAACAATTGCGAAATATTTTCTTATAGATAAAATGCTATGCTTAGATTATATTAAAACTAAATTTAATACCCAATAAAACATAGAATATATGTTTTATTTTAATTTAAAATATTTTTGGTGCTGCCATCTGTTGTCGTAATTTAATTCATACCGACTATTTTTATTTTTTAATGAACATTTTTAAATGTCTATTCCTTCTAATACGCTATTAAATACAACAACAGATCATATATAATGCCATAATCACGGAAACGTAATTGAACTTGGACTTGAAGACAAAGGAACTTGAAGACAAAACTGCAGTCCTCAGTGACGTACATTCAGATCCCTTATCAAATTTATAGAATGATAAATTACCTTTCCGTGATTGTGGCATTATTAGATATTATCTGTTGTTGTATTTAACACTGTATTAGAAAGAATAGATATTTAAAAATGTTCATTAAAAAATAAAAATAATCGGTATGAATTAAATTACGACAACAGATGGCAGCACCAAAAATATTTTGGATTAAAATAAAAAATATATTCCATGTTTTTGGGGGCATTAAATTGAGTTTTAATATAATCTAAGCATTGCATTTTATCTTTCAGAAAATATTTCGCAACTGTTTGAGCAGAATTTCGGCGAAATATGTGTGCCGCGAAAGTTAACAAAGCGCGGATAGGGCAGAAAATTGACTGACGCTCACCCTTAAGTATTCGCACTTACAGTTCAGTTAAAATAGAGTAGATCAAGAAATTCAATGATTTTCTCAATGGATTTTTAATTAGAAGGTATCGGGTAAATTTAATTTGTCCTAATTTGGGTCCAGGAACATTCTACTAAATTAATTAAATTAATCATTATTTCTATTAAAGGTTACATTTTAGACACACAATGTCGTATATTCATAGTGCCGTTATTTCTTTTGTCGCACGTAAAATAATTTTTGAAAGAGTATAATGGTACAATGAGATTTCTTGGTTTTTGTATACCTTTAGAAACTATAAGAAAATCTAAAGTATTCTCATTGTAATCAAATATATTGAAGGATGTAATAAATTTAAATTATGTATTTTGAAATGTTTAATTTGTTTCTCTATTTAAAATAATTGTTTCAGAAAAAAAACAAAATGAGAATGTCTTAATGAAAAACAATTAAAAGATTTTATTATTATTGCAATCTTTTATTTAACTTGATCTGGTGTTTGTCAGTGCGATTCAAATATCTGAGGCCCTAACTAATCAGATTACATTCATTAAAGTAAAGTGAAATTTAGTATGACGTTGTCTTTTGTGGTATATTGTAGTTATTTTGATTTTGAACTTTTATAGGCCATATAGTTCTGGGCTCGCTATAGGAATATACTCGTTTTGGGTTAATACATCAAAAACCATAGCAGCTGGGATATTCAAATTTAGTGTGTTATTGTCTTTTGTGGTATATGTGAGACCAGGATACATTTAGGTTGTATAAAATATGAAGATTTCTGATAAACCAGACAAAGAAACCAGACTTGTAGGCGCTAATTTACAGCAGTCCTGACCCGAGAGGTTAGGAAAGCCATAAATAAGGAGGCTTCAAGTACAGGTGTGGTCGAACCAGAGCAGTTACGGAAGGCTTAAGATGAAACCATGGGATTGGTTAAAGGTTTAACCAATGAGGAAGTGTTGTCGCATCGCCATGAGGTCAACGAATGAGATACGGTAGGCGTATCTAGACCTCAGGCAAAAAGCGGTGACAACAGGCAGAAGGTGCCACCGACAGGATGAGAACATAGTTAAGAAAATATATAAGCGATAATGCAGTAGGTTCCTCACAGATGGATGGAGAAGGTTAAATATAGAATTGCATTAGGTTTGATACAGATACGTAGAGATGGTGAATTGAAATAGTTTAGATATTAATTAAGTGATACAGATACATAGAGAAGGTGCATCAGAATAGTGGAGAATATTCAATAAGCGACACATATGCATCAAGGTGCTCTGATAGTGCAGTCATGCTAAATTATGCATCAAGTTACTCTGACAGTGCTGATGCAGTCAGTATGCAGATATATAAGGGGGTGCAACAACCAATGACCCACAAACGTCTAAAGACTACAAGAAGGTATGTGCAAATCAAATATTATAAAAGGTCATAATAATAATAATTTAGGAAACTGGCATACCTGGTCTCACATACACTCAATCGCCACCTTAAATATATAGTTGTTGTAATCAAATAAAGTGTAATTAAATCAAGTATAGTTATTGTAATCAGATTATGATTATGATGTTCTTAATAAATAATGTTATTTTAAAGTTAAAATGAGTGAAATTAATTGTGTAGTATGATGTTAATGTACTTTATTCCAGGAATTCGTACAGAGAAATAATGGTGGATTTTATAGGCGGCACAATGCAATGTATACCACTTACGATAACGACCATGTTTAATATTGTTTAATTTCAAATATGTGCTTTGCATATTTTGTTTGTACACCACAGTATAGTTTAATTTTTTGGGTTTTGAAACTCATCGGAATAGCCCGTACTGGGTCTGCAATAGGAATGTACTCGTATTTTGAGAATTATTAGATAATCAGATCAGCTAGGAAGTTCAAATTCAGTATGTCGTTTTTTTTTGTGGCATAATTTTATTTGGATTTTGAACTTTATCGGGATCGCCCGTCTCGGGCCCACCATAGGAATATAATAGTTTTTGAAGAATAACTCGAGAACCAGAGCAGTGCAGCTTGAAAGCCTAAATTTATCAATAAATTAAAAACACTTTCTGCAAAGGATAAGGAAAGCTTGAGCAACGTATTTAATATTATTGTCTTATTTGTGCTTAAATACATTGCTCAAGTGTTCCTTAGTTCAAATTTGGTTTATCGTTGTCTGTCGTGGTATATTTTACTTACTTTTTATTTCTAATTTTACTGGCACAGCCGTCCTGAACCGGCCATGGGAATAATACTTGAGAATAACTTGAGAACTGTAGCTGTTAGAAAATCCAAATTTGGTATGTAGTTGTCTTTTATACATTTAACTTGCATACATTTTAATACATACATATTTCATACATTTACATGCAAATAATAAAAGGGACTACTTTAAAAAAAAACAATGTTTTGTATCTTTTACTCGTTTTATTTTTATTTATTTTTACATTTCCTTCTTTTTAGAGGTCAAATTTTCGTTACCTTTCAAATTATAGCGCTTAGAAAGAACGCGTGATCAGTGGGTGCAAAATAAAATCTTGAAAAGGAAGTTTTCTTTTTTCACAAGAAATATCAGCAAAATGTTTCTTCATTCATCACCGTCCTTGGATCCATTGTTTAATGACTTAATGCCCATTTCAGGTGCTGTCGTGAGTCGAGAGTATGGTTTACCTTGTATTGCTGGTCTACATGGAGCGACTCGGCAATTTCAAACAGGTACAATATTTACTCAATTATCGTTGCCAACATGAATGTTCAAAATACTCTTTTTTATCTAAACAGGTACAATTACCGTTTAGATAAAAAACGGTAAAAGATAGATAAAAAACGGTAAAATACCGTACTCAATTACCGTTTCCAAAATGAATGTTCATAATACCCTTTTTAATCCAAACAGGTACAATATTTACTCAATTACCGTTGCCAACATGAATGTTCATAACACCCTTTTTTATCCAAACAGGTACAATATTTACTCAATTACCGTTGCCAAAATGAATGATCATAATACCCTTTTTTATCCAAACAGGTACAATATTTACGCGATTACCGTTGCCAAAATGAATGTTCATAATACTCTTTTTTATCCAAAGCAGCCGCTTATGAGCTATTGGCTTTTTATTTTTCCAATATAAAATATATATATTTTTTCAGTATTACACATTTATGATATTAATTTTCTGTGGAGCTGAAGATTTCAAATGGCAGTATATTTTTTATTTTATTTTATTTTATTCAATTTACGTGGCAACTACAGATGAAATCCAGTTACAGTAGCCACACAAGAAATTAAAAAGTACAGAACGTAGGATACAAAAATACTAAGTAGTAAACATGTCAAGCGCATTGAAACAGGCTTTTTTAAAACAGGCAGGAGTTAAGTTAAATATATCAATATCAGCACAATTGGTATTATATAGATCAACACATTTATAGATAGAATAGCATTTAATGTAGTCGTGTTTAACAGTAGTATTGGGAAAGAGAGTTTTTTTCCTGGTATTATTGACAAGTATGTGAAATTCCAGGCAAGAAAGTAAAATAGGGCAATCAATAGTATTATTTAAAACCTTATAATAAAACAAGAGGGAGGACCAGCTTTTTCTTTTTTTAAGAGACATTAAATTATATTTCTGTCTGTATATTGTTAACATTGTTCTGTATACATATTCTGTATATTGTTAACATTGTAAAATGTAAATATAATCTACAGGGTTTTTAAGAAAGTCTGTAAGGATTCCGATAACTTTGTAAGAAAAGTTTTATGAGTGTACACGTTAGGTCTATCTATAGCAAAAATTAACCTGGTTGATTGAATAGAAGTAATTATAGCGCCTCTGGCGGAGAATTAAAAAAGTTAGGACAACGAACTTGTCAAATAAGTGAAAGAGAGAAAAAAAGCCAATTATACAGTTAAAGAGCATTGTCCAATGAGTAAGAATCGACATCTTGGACGTACGAAACGAGTATGTAGGAGGTAATAAGTATCCGCCAAAAAGTCATATCACCAGGGCTTATGATACGGGGACATCTGCAATACTTGTCAAAGTACGCGGTCACATTTTTCTCGAATTCAAATATGCATCGTTGCTGCCGGAGGGCATTTTGAGCAGGTCGTACATTAGATTCCAGTGCATGCAAGTGTTGTTTCCTGAATACGACAGCCACTTGGAAATGCAATAACTCCATTGTGTCAAATAAATGCTTTCTGTGACAGTTTTATTGTGAATTCTTACTCATCTGACAATATGATAATTACAACTTTATAAATATAATATTATCCTAAAGTATTCAAAATTCCTCTTTGAAAAATTACTTAATTTCACACTCTATAAGAATTATATTCAACATGGTGGTTCTTTTTTTAAACAACAGTTTGGTATCCCACAAGGAGGGTGTGCCTCATCATTGTTGGCTAATCTATATTTATACTTCTATGAAAAGAAATTTAATCCAGAGTTGCATAATATGCTTATGTATAGATATTTATGTGATATACTAGCCGAATACCCGTTGTAAATCAACGGTCTCGAAATAAACAACCCTTGAATAATGTAAATTTTATAATAATTCGCGTTTCACATTTATTCAACAAATCGAATATTTTGGTGTGCAGAACTCCTTAAAGAAGAAAATATTGGGAAACTAAATTTGCTCATTTCTTCCTCTGTTTGTCTTGTGTGTTTTATCAGATGATTGGCCCAAATACCAAATATCAAGCCTCTATCACATTTAAAAAGAAGCGTGCCTCATTTATTCGGAAAATCGAACATATTAGTGTGCGCACCTCTTAAAGTAGCAAATATTGGAAATCTGAAATTTCACACTTTCTTCCTTTCAAACTATCTACCCTTACACCAAATTTGATATCTCTATCTCATTCCGAAGAATGGTTTTTTATCAATTCACTTTTCGAACGTTTTACTCTGGAGCACCCCCTTAAACGAACATTTTTGAAAAACTATATTCGTCTGGCGTGTTTCCGTCAAATGATTAGCCCATATACCAAATTTCAAGCCTCTATTAAATTTTAACGGAGCGTTTTTTCATTTATTCTCTAAATCGAACATTTTGGTGTACGGCACCCCCTTAAATAGAAAATATTGGAAATCTGAAATTGCACACTTTCTTTCTTTTGAACGATTTACCCATACACCAAATTTGAAGTCTTTACCTCATTGCAAAGCATACTTTCCTATCATTTCACTTTTCGAACGTTTTAGTGTGCGGCACCCCCTTAAGTAGAAAATATTGGAAATTTGAAATTGCATACTTTCTCCTTTTCAAACGATTTACTCATACACCAAATTTGAAGTCTCTATCTCATCGCAAAGCATGCTTTCCTATCATTTTACTTTTCGAAAGTTTTGGTGTGCGGCACCCCCTTAAGTTAAAAATATTGGAAATCTGAAATTGCACAATTTCTTCCTTTCGAATGATCTACCCATACACCAAATTTGAAGTCTCTATCTCATCGCAAAGCATGCTTCCCATCATTTCACTTTTCGAACATTTTGGTGTGGAGCACCCCCTTTATAAAACGTTTTCGAAAAATTCGATTTTTCCAGGGGGTTTTATCGAACGACTGAGCCGTGCACCAAATTGCAAGTCTCTATCTATTCGGGAAGTGCCTAAAAAGCGTGACAGACAGACAGACAGATGGATAGACAGACAGACAGACAGACGGACACTTGGCAATTAGTATATATAGATAGATAAGATAGATTATGTGTAACCCATAATAATAAGCCAATAGTATTTAATTTTTATCCTAATAATTTACAATTAAATGCATGTAATAATGACTCTAATTGATTTAAATAAATTAAAGACGAAATCTGTAGATTTTAAAAGTCATTTAATAAACATCCTATAGACGTACACATAGATGCAATGAGCATGTGGAGAGTTTCCTGAGGGATGGATGACCATATGCCTTCAACCATCCTTCACAGGTCGTCCTCTGTTTCAGGCGGGGGCAGAACAGTCAAACGAAGGTCAATCAAGTCCCATAGATGCTCGATGGGTGAGAGATCTGGAGACAGTGATGTCCAAGGAAGTACCTGTTTACCTTGAAAGGCTTGTCCGCTGATGTTTGCAGTATGCGATTGCGCGTTATCTTGCAGGAAAACAGCATTTTGCAACCTCTGAAGGTAGGGAAGTGCAACCGGCCGCAGCACTTCATCCACATATCGTCGTACCATCATTGTGCCTCTGATACGAACCAGAGGTGACCGGCTATCAAAGCCGATGGCACCCTAAACCATGATGGCGCGTTGTCGAGCAGTATAGCATTCACCAGTCGCAGAAGGATTGGATCTGTTTCCATATCGTCTCCAGACTCTCATACAGCGACTGTAATTCGAAAAACAGAACCTAGACTCGTCGCTGAACACTACCCTGTCCCATTCAGTCGTCCAAAAGGTTCAGGCACGACACCATTGTAACGTCTGCCATCGGTGTCTTGTTGTCAATGGCAGTCTTTGTAAAGGACGTTTTGAGTGAATGGTCGAAAGCCGCTTTCGACCAATCGTCGAGAAACTGTACTCGCTGATATTGGAACATCCAATGTACCCTGCAAATTCTGCAGAATGTCGAAAGTCGTCGTTTGTGGGCTCGCCATTGCATGCCTTCAAATGTGTTGATCAACCCGTGTTGATGTTCGTCTGAATGAACCTGTGCCACTACGATGATTCACATGCCATTCTTCAATCCATCTTCGTCAAGTCCTTAGCCCAGTAGACGCATCTACGCCTGTTTCAGTGGCGATACGCCGGTACGACCACCCAGCTGTACGTAGGCCTAAAATGAATCACTTCGCACGATCGACAAATTTCTGAAAAGGATTTCGGCGTCATTGACCAGGCATATCTTCAACAACACGTGTCTTCTGAAACGAAAAACAGCTCAGAAAACGGGGTTCCGTAGGCGACAAACAGTAACAACTGTTGGCACATCTGCCGTTTCCATCCCTTTTATACAGCGCTCTTATCACGCGACTTACTTGCATTTCAGATCATTTGCATACATCTGTCAGCTGCGGTTGTCTCGCAGTTTGCATAATTATACGGCCAAAGCTTCATGGTGTTGCATTTTCTATGTCGGGTAGTGCATGTTAAGTTTCACAAAAATATTATTTCTGATTAAAAATTATGTAAAGTATGAACTTTGGAATTTAGCATCATTTTGAAGAGTTGCGATGTCATTGGTCTATTAATTTAGAAATGTAGACACATTAACATTTTGGGATGTGAACGTAATAATAAACATTGGCATTATCATCATCGATTTTAAGTTGTTCGTTCAACAAGCAACTACCAAATTAAATTTGTTGGGTACATACCTTAGAAAATAATGCACAATTAAGAAGAGTTATCAGTAAATCACTGAAACGTAATATAAGTATTTAAAGCACTTTTAAATGTAATTAGATACAACATTAATGAAATAAAACTTACTTAAAATTCGTCATAAAATTTACATATTTAAAGATCAGCAAATACAATCACATTTGATCACATGTTCTGCGAAAAAAACGTTTAACTAGAATATTTTTTTACCAGGGACTATTACGACACGACCCAATGAAAATATAACATAACATTCAGGAATGATATTTTATTTCATTTATAACTGACCGGATGAAAACTTACAAAAATCAACTCCTCGAATGAAATACAGTCCTTTAAAAAGTATAATTTTTCTTTTGAAAATAAATAGTTCTATTACAATATCAAGTGAAAATGAAAAGCGGTATTCAATGTTATCATTGTGAATGTTTAAAAATGCAGCCTTCACGAGGAAGGTGAAATAAAGATGCATTCATCTTCCCTTCAATTTTACATCTTTTACGGTCACCGGGATAACAATGGGAGAATATTACATTAACAATTCCAAACAGCATGGCTATCAACTACAAACTATATATAGTTTAGATTGTGACTGTCAATTTTATGAACAGCCGTTTCGTATTCCTCTCCTAATCTCTTCCTTTATTTTATTTGTGGTATATATGTATTGTGGTATAATAAAAATGGTATTTGTGTCTGGTTAATGTCAATTCAACAATTTTTGTGTAACATTTTATTCATATGACTCTTTTTAGCATCGACCAAGAGTGGCGTAACTCAGAAGCATCAACATTTCAAATTAATTCTATATTTATTCTTGTAGGGGACTATGTGTTGTTAGACGGAAACAAAGGAATCCTGCAAAAGCTATCACCTCCAGAGTAATAACCAAAGAGACATTAAAATTTGCATAACTTTTACTTAAATAAAGTTTCATTTCCACTGTGTTTGAGTTTTCTTTAACTTCTGAAATATTTTCTCATGAAAGCAGTATGGTTAAGATATTACTGATTATGAAATAGCAGATTACAAATAAGTTGAAAATATACATTAGATGCAGAAAGCATAATAGGACCGACGAATTAAAAACTATTCTCGCGTTTGTCCATTCAGTATTTTAAAGGGCTTAAATAGTATATTATAAGACATATTACTTTCCTTATATACATAGTATAATGTATAAGGAAAGTATTGTGACGGGGTCGAAAATTCGAATTCGAGTTTTAAACGGGAGAGTTTCAAGAATCTCTGAACACGAATCAAACGTTTTTGAGATGATGTCTGTCTCTCTGTGTGCGTGTCAGTGAGCCTGTGGAGACGATATCTCACGAACGAATGGAACGATTTTAACGAAATTTGTTATAAAAATTACAATCCGTGAGTATTGGAAACCTATCATTTTTAAACAACGCAATCGAATGTTCAGAACTCATTGAAATTTCGAGTGAAATTTTGAAAAAAAAATCACAAAATCAAAACTCTTAATAAAGTTACTTAAATAGTTATTTTTTTATGCAATTTTTTATCAGAAAACGATTGCCACAAACTTTAGAACGCTAGCTCAAACCATTCTCGAGATATTGCACATTTATCAAATAAATGTATCAAAAAATCATATAAAATAAAAAAATATTAACTATTGTGAAATATGTTCACTTTTCATGTGTAATATCAGGCGATAAATTTGGTGACATCATTCTCGTGGATTTAGCTCGTTCCATTCATGAGAAAAGATACTTTGGGTAATACTTTTGTATTTGGACGCCAATATTCATTTGTCTGCTATAAGAATGACTTATTTCTCCGTTCATAACGCTTGGCGAGATTTTGGCGACGAATTTGGCGGAATGTCGACAACTCTGCGACGTTTTAAAATGTTGCCAAATTGATAAAAATGACGCCAAATTAATGAAAATCAACACTAGTTGATGAAAGTTCAATATCTTGGAAAGAATATAAGAGTAGACTATAAGAATAACCCATTTCTCCGTCCGACAGTAAGGTTTGGCGAGAAATTTAGCGGGACGTCGACAACTTGGCGACTATTTGAAATGCTCCCAAATTGACAAAAATGTCGCCAGATTGATAAAAATAACGCCACATGAGAAGCAATGTTTCGCAAATTCTGATTTCCGCCATATGACGGGCAACCTTCTAGTATATAAGAAATGCTCTTCTCTCCGTTTGTTTGTAACGCTTTGTGATGCATTTGGCGAACGTGGCGAATAATTCAGCAAAGTATCACCAATTTGACTATATTTCGCCTCAGATTGATAAAAATATCGTCAAAATTGCAAAAATGCTTTAAATTAATATGCAAATTAATATTGCAAAAATGCTTTAAATTAATGATACTTAATTGATGAATTAATTATTAAAATATTTTAATAAATGGAATATAGCGCTTGTTGAGGATGTTATCAATATTGATAATAGTTTTTTTAGAGTTGTGCGAAATATAAGTTAATTGGGTACTTTGAAATAGTTTTACATGTTGTCATCCGGAAAATCGCCAAATGTACAATTCAACGATAAAAACACGTTATCTTGGATCATATACATTATTTTTTTATTGTAAAAGAAATAACTTGATTTTTATTATACACTGGCTTCCAATAATTAAGCACGGACGGTAAAATCAACAACAATGGAAAAGTAAAGCTTTGATTAACTCAAATTTGTACATGAAAGTAACAAATGTGTTTATGCATAAAAAAAATATGTACAAAGATGATAAAAATATATACTTTTCGTAAGTTATATGATGATGTCACATTTGTGTCACTAACAAAACGATGTTTAAAGGCAAACAAATCAAACAAAACTTACATTAATATGGCATGTAACCACCCCGGACCTTCCAAACCCGGACACAAACGTTACAACGATTTTCCATGCTTTCAATGAGGTGATCAACCATCGCAGATGCGAGCAATGGCCATTCCTATAATAGGGCAGTTACCAACTCTCTGAGACTGGCTAGAAGAGGTAAACGTGCAGAGACAGAACGTCCGAGGCCATCCCAAAGATTTTCAATGAAATTAAGGTCGGGGAAATACACCGGCCACTTCATATGAGAAATGCCCTCACTTCTTAGGTATTCGTCAACGATGCTAGCTCGATGGGGACGGGCATTATCGTCTATAAGGAGGAAGTCAGGACCAACTGTTGCAGCGTAGAGTCTCGCAATGGGATCTAGGACTTCATCCTGATACCGCGCAGCCGTCACAGAACCGCCTTTAAAGATGTGCAGCTCTGTGCGATATCCCATTGAAATTTCAGTCCACACCAAGACGCTGTCATTTCTGAATGCGTGATGTTCGATGATGTTCTTGGCCTGATTGTGTGTGTCTAGTTCTCTCCAGACCTTTACACGCTTTTCATCTGATTCCAGGGCAAATCTGGGCTCGTCCGTGGACAAGACGTTGCACCAATCTGAGACAGCCCAATTGACATGTTGACGACACTACTTTAATCTTGCCCCTCTGGCTTGGACGGTTTATGGAACACATAAACGTGTTATTTGGGTGTACAGTCCCTTCACGTGGAGCCTATGGCGCACAGTGGTGGTAGATATTCTCTTACCAAGTGCCGCTGCAACCATGAACCTCGTCGATTCCGCTTGGCTACTATAGCAATATACCGAACATCGAAGAGGGTGGTAACCCTTGGACGACCGGACACAGGTCTCTGGACAACTGTTTGACTTGTTTGGAATTGTTTCCATAATCGAGAAATTACCGAATGATCAACACCAAAGAAAATAGAGACATCTTTGATTCACTGTCCCGCTTCAATGCGCCTGACAGCACGCCAGAGCTCACTCTCTGTCATTCGTCTTCTTTCAACCATAGAAACGCGAATATCATCAAAAATAATTCATCAAGAGTTATAAACACTTCGTATCAGCATTTAAATACATCTCCTCAAACACTTCAGAATGCTGGCGTCTTCAACGACTGCCTAATTAGCATATATCCGGACAGTCAATCGTGATTGGCTGTAACATACGATATTTGCATACTTCTATCTACATTCGCAGCGATTTTCAGTCACTCAAATTCAAATATACGCATTCGAAAAATTAAAATTTGCATTGCGTGCTTAACTTTTGGATGTCAGTATATAAGGAAAGTCATGTGCTGCCCACATCAGATTTTCTTTTATATTTGCAGCAGGTGAAGCGGACCCTCCTGAAAAGAGCATTTTGCTTTAAAAGAAATGCAGACTCATTTATTTCCCAGTAGGAGCTGAGTGTTTTCCTATACATTATAAGATGAAATTCAGGATCGGCCATTACATGATGAGAAAACTGAGAGTATTCTTACATTTAATAAATCCAGATTCAGGCTCGGATATTATACAATGAGAGCTGAGCTGAGCGTACTCCTATACTTCATAAGTTTAAATTTTGAGTTGAGCTGAGCGTATTCCTATACTTCATAAGTTTAAATTTTGGCTCGGTCATAACACGATGGAGGCTGAGAGTATTCCTATATGTAGTAAGTCAGAATTCAGGCTCAGCCTTTACGTCATGAGAGACTAGCCTATTCTTATATTTAGTAAGTCAGAATTCAGGCTGGACCATTACGCGATGAAAGCTGAGCGTATTCCTAATATTTAGTAAGTTAAATGTACTATTAAGGAAATTAATGTATTCCTAAGTTTAGTAATACAAAATACAAACTTGGTTAGAATGCAAAGCGAGGCAGTGTATTTCTAGTAATTGTTAATCGATGCGATTTGTTTTAAAACCTGTGATTTATTAAAAGAGAATTTGACATATTAGAACCTGACATATTAAAAAGTTTCAGGTCACGTAATAAAAACAATTGCTGCGGCAAAAGAAGAGCGAAGAAATACATAAAACGTCATTAAATAAACTTTATTGATAAGTGGTATCAGCCGGTTTTGGAAGAACCTCCCCCTCTTCAGAATAAGATAAAGCAACAGCTTTAGTGAAAGAAAGGGTTTTTTGACTCATGTTGTTCCTTCTTTTCCTGAAAAGGAGGTTTTTGCTTTCGAAGCACGTTGATTTCTTTTATGAAGTGCTGTATTGAACGAAGTGTTATTTATTTGTCTCCGATTGATTAGAATTGTCTTTCTAGTAGATAAGAATTTATGTCTTTAACTTTAGCAAAATTATGAAAACATATATTAGTTTACGGAAACATATATTCTATTGAAAGCGGTTTAAAAACTTATTAGAGAGCAAGCACTAAATTAATAATAAATAATAACAATTAATAATAATTAATAATAATTAATAAGATAGCTACAAAGACCGACAATAAGTATAAATTATCAAATCTTAGAATTGCGCATTATGTGTAGCGGTTAGCATTAGTAGGGATATAGTAGGGATAGTAATTTAGTAGCGGTCAGTATCAGTAGGGCATCAGTAGGGATAATCAGTAGGGTCAGCATCAGTAGCATCAGTAGGGCCACCAGCACCAAATAACCCATATATGCACTGATAGTACGATAACTTAATATGTATAACACAATTTTGTGACCTTCTTTGGTAACTGACGAAGGCAATCATACGATAACATCGCAGTCGACTTTAAATTGAAAATTCAGTTCATTTTAAGGGCAGGCTGCAATGATCAAATTATTAAAGTTTAAAATCACAATTAAAAAGCTTTAAAACTGGTTTGCCGATGGCGGTCGCTACACTGGGAGCACGTTTCAGCAACAATTTAGTAGTTGTCTTCTTTCTTTCCACTCAGATCGTTCGACTTACCCGAAGGTTCAAGATATCTGTTTACGGCGTGAAAGTGCCACTCAATTTGACCGGAACCCAATGAGGTTCGAGTCGTGGTCTGTACACTGGATGGGGGAGGGGGGACTTTCAGAATCACAGATGTAACGTGCCTGTACTCAGAGTAAACACGGGCATAATTTAATCAGAGCCAGAGATCAAACTCGTGTCGTTCGAGTGCAATCTCTGTGCCAAAACCACTGGGCTACTCCACCCAGCGAGTAGCGGTCTGCACAAGCCCATTAGCTTAGGCTCGGTCCCATTAGCTTAGGCTCGGTCAGACCCGTAGTTTGGTTTGGACCTGATTTTTGTCTAAAATAGTTTTAGGTCAGGCTATGCTTGACCTAAGTTATCAAATATTCGAGTCGGAAGGGCTGGACGTATTCAATGTTTGAAAATTTTATAAATGAAATCTAATACCGGAAATGAAATTATTTTGTTGCACATGAAATTTTACAGCACACGAAATTATTTTGTTGATTTCTGTACTGCAAAGATAAATGTTCTGACTCCCCAGCTTTCCTCACCAACTTTTACTTTAATTTTTTGTACTAAAATTGCATGATATAGACACATTTGAATAAAAATTATTTCGGGTCGGGCCGGGTCCCAAACTCAAAATATTTCGAGCCATGCTAAGTCGAGTAAATGATTGAAATTTCGGCTCCTGCAGACCTCTAATAGTGAATTCCATTTTACGGAGCTCAGTTTTAGCCACAGGAGCGGAATTACATACCGTGAAATCCATAAATGAGGTAGGAGAGGAGAGGGGCCCAATCGCTGTAGAGGGACCCAAGAGGAGATTGTGGAATAAGTATTTAGGAAGATAGAAGCGTCACCCCAAAATATCGCTGAGGGATCTAGGATGTGAAGTTCCGCCATTGGTTAGCAAATGAAGTGCCACCGACAGAATTTTCAGGTTCTTATGCAGAAAGTGCACGGGCTCCAAAATTCATCCTATTTTACAAGTTATAGATATTAAAAAATATATCAATGAGGCCCGGGCATCTAAATCTCCATGGTATCTATGCAATATGTATTTTTGCCTCCCCCTGTTGGCTTCCCAAAGCATCTAACTTATTTTTTTTTTTTAATTAAAAGTTGAAATATTTCTCAATTATACTTTATGGACTTGAATTTTACGTGTTACACTAGAAATATGAAGGAAGTTAAATGCCGGATACAAATGATATTTCGAACAACTAACTGATCGTTCTCGACCTTGGTAGAAATTTCACTACGCACGAAACAGGAACTAGTTTCCTTTCTCCACATCTCGAATAACTAACTACGCCACTGCGCATGTCGGATAGCAGACGATGAATGGAGAAAAAACTACAACTGGATACATCTGTCATGTTTGAAAGGGAAAGTCTCCATTGTTATTTCATTTGTTTACTACTCAGTTGCGTTTTTACGGATTTTGTGTGCTGCTCGCCGTAGAATTTTACGGAATAAATAGTTAAATATGCTAGTACGTCAACATCTAATATTTGCGGATTTCTTATCAGTTGTGACTTATCTCTTTCATTCGTGTCAAAGTATCAGTGTTCGATGATCCGTCAAAAGAATTTCACTTTTCTGAGTAGAGGAACGCAGTGAACATGGGTGCTACAATATCATTTTATGTAGGGCACACTATTATGATGCTGATTGGCCAATATGAAGGTATGCTTTTTTTATATCACTAAGGAGTTTCCACCCCTGTTGGCTTATCACACCTATACTTGTTTTCTATGTTATAGCTTTATATCATAAAAGTATACAGTTCGAAAATTTTACATATATACAAATATGAAACAGTAGAAGTGTAAAATCGGATTAGAATTTTGATTTAAGCCTTAATTAAATGTCCGAGGGTGAAACAATTATATGCTTTATTGTTAATTACTTGGAAGTATTTTACAACTATGTTTGTCCTGAACAATGATGATTATAATATACTGACAATCATCATTGCTCTATGATCCCGCTGACTATGCTCCCCTGGGCGCGATCTCTCCTGATTGCGAATAACATCCCTTTGGTCCTCCATCCCTCAGCTGCCGTAAACCGTTTTAGGTCTCCCGGAGGTACTGACTGTGAATCTGTAATTATTAATTCAGTTAACAATTGTATGTCTTATTGTTGATTCTTTTAAACAGAGCTTTTTTATCATTAGCAATTGCGACTAAAATGTAATTTTTAATGCAGTTAAAAATTATGTCTTGTTGATTCTTACAAACAATTAAACAAAATAATTACGAAAACTATCTCATTCATGATCTTGAATTAAATATTTACCTGGTTTTAATATAGTAGCTCGGATTCGGTTGCTTATTATTACAAAATGCCACCAAAGCGAAAACATTATCGCAATAAGAATGAAATTCGAAAACGTGCCAGAGCTGCTAGTAGAACGTTAGAAATATATGCGGAAAAACTAACTTCTGGAGATTATATAAATGTAGTGACTTTTACTATTAGAAATGAGGTCACCAAATGTCAACAGTGTGAAACTGTGCAGTTTTAAGTAGTTGCAGGAAGATTAAAAAATTTATGTTGATACCGAGATAGTGTGCAATTTGTAATATGATCAGATACAGGAAAGCTCCTCAGGGCTGGTGAGCTTTGAGCGCATGGGCGAAACCACTTAGCACATATCAAAACTTTAATATCAATAAAAGTACTTTGTGTGGAAGTGCTATTGGAGTTTCTAGAGTCTAGTATAGTTTATAATGCAAATTATAAAACATTATGTCAAGCAAAAAATACGTATGCTATCTTACTTTCTAAACTTCCCTTATCACTTTTTACATTTTGACGCCTTAAAGGCATAGCTTATTTCCCAATATTATTTTATCGACAAATCGTATAGTATTTTTTCATTTGCAATTTCAATATTTTAATTTTGTTTTGTTTATTTTTTACTGTCTGTGGTCTTGGTAACTGTACATTTTGGCAGCTGAAGGGTAACACACATTCATTGAAGTAAAGAAAGCGTGGAATTCCAACATTCACATGAATCAATGTTTTTTTAAATACTATTTACATGATAAAGTTAAAACATTTATAAACCATATATACAATCACTACATAAATAAGCATTTTTAATTGTTCAAAAATTGTGTCAAAGGCAAATGACCTTAATTGATTTTGTTCAGATTGTCCAAAAGAGATAGTCAGGAGACATTTCAAATAATAGGGATATATAACAAAGTGCTCACTTACTGAGGGGTCGTTGAGGATCAGCATATCATTTGTGGACACCACTGAGTGGGAGATTTCGCCATCTTTCTGCATCAAAGAGTTTGTCTTGTTCTTATTCTGGACCAATGAATATTTTTCAAACTCGCATCACTAAAGTCATTCAGAAAGTGAAGACGTTCTTAATACAAAGTTTTCTGGCACATCCGGGGACGGTTGACATCATATCTTGGCCCCTCGCTCCTAGTTGGTTAGATCATCTGAGTGGTCATTGGCCAGCCTCGAGCATTGGTAGCGGATAGGTTTCGGTAAACGCCACTCTAGTCGTTTGAGGTCTAGCAGAGGGGAGAAGTCGGGTGTTTGGGCCCTCATAACCTGCAATACATAAAGTTCATAAAGTTCTCTGCATTTTAACACTTATGTCATTTTTTACGACTGGCTGTCGCCATAGATTTTCCCAATTCCTCTATTCTAAACTTAATTAAAGTTAATCTGTAACTGACTTAAATTAAAAGGCATTTTGTTTAATTACAAACAGCTTACACAATAGAACACTTTAATTTGCACTTCAACGTTTTCAATGTTTAAATTTCACAGCTTTTTTATTAAATTTTAATGTTTTTACATCTGGTTTTCAATTAATTCTAAACATTTAAGACTTTATGATATATAATATTACAAACTATCCCTTTATGAAATAAAATGTTTCGAAACAAGATGTTAGACGTATCCTTCACTCGGCACAGCAACTTATTAGGTCTAAACGAAACTGGTGAGCGCAACTGCACTTCAGCTAATGTATTTTATTCTCTTGACATTAATGTTTGTTCGCCCACGATGTTTTTTAAATCACGCAAACTTTGTTTCTTTCATATAGCTAGCAACTCATACAAAATTCATTGTCAGAAGGTTATTAATTATAGCAATGCTGTAATGAAGATTTTTGACCTGAACGATCGCGATCACGTGATAATTTGCAATATTTTAATTTAGAGACATGTAGGTTCTTAATAAACTGTGATTTTTTAAAATATTTAGTCTTCAAACTAAAGAATATAAGGCTTCTAAAGCAAGTACACGAAATGTAAGACTGGAATAAAACTAAATACACTAGAATCTGGACGTAACGAGTGTGATCAGTGTTTCTTTCAGCACCTTTTGTCCCGAGGAGGGGCAAATAAAACTATTTTCTATTTGCCCTATATAAATATATCTAAATGCTGCCATCTATATATAAAGAAGAAAAGTATGTATGTATGTATGTATGTATGTATGTATGATCCAACATCACGGGAGAACGGCTGAACCGAATTTGATGAAATTTGGTGGATAGTCTTGAAATAGCCCCACTTAAAATTTAGTCCATGTTTCGAGTTTCTAAGACCAAGAGTTGTCGCGATATTAATGAAAAATGAAACTTTCGTTTGTCTCATCATCACGAGAGAATAGCTGCGTAGAATTTAATGAAATTTTGTGGGTAGTTTTGAAATAGTCCCCCATAAATTTAGTTGACGTTTCGAGTTTCTAAGACCAACGGTTGTCGAGATATTAATGGAAAACGAAACTTTTTCCTAGGAGTTCTACTCTCTAACTCCATGATTCCCAATGAAAAAGATTGGAAATTGTTGGTTTAAAACGTGAAAGTCAATTAAATCTCTGAGTTTTGTGGAAGTTTATTGAACGTATTAGTCACTTTTGAAAATCGCAGGTTTGAAATATGAATATAAATGGAAACTCTATCCCCATGATTTATTTTTCACAATCTTACTCAATAAAATTTGGTTAATTTAAATAATAAATAAATGATTATACAAATATCTATCTATCTATCTATCTATATAAAGAAGAAAAGTATGTATGTAAGATCCAATGTGGATCTGATTGGCCAAAGAGTGGCCGTGCTTAGACAATGCGTTAAATAAGTAGAAACGATTCTAATTTGCCAAATATTGGCCGTGCTTGAGCAATGGGTAAATAAGTACTTCCTTTTAAGGTAAGGTTATCATTTCAAATTTGAACAAGAAAGATCAATCATGCATAAAGCATTGGTTATGAAATACTTTCCAACTTCAGTGCAATTTCATTTAAACAGCTCCAAAATGCGATACATTCCTCGGTAATATTTTAAAAATTATCACAATAGTACATAAATTTATTATATTTGAACACTTAAAAGTTTATCGAAGTAAATGAACTTCATTCTAATGACGTCAATTAAATATAAATTGCCTGGCTTCTCGGTAATGTTTTTAACATTATCATAATACTACAATAATTTATTATATTTGAAAACTTCATCAAAAATAACTGAAATTTATTCAAATAACGCCATCGAAATATCATCGAAATATGGCTCTTGCTATAAAAGCAGCATTTCATTCATAACATTTTCCCATTCATTTCATTCATCTCACAATACTGTAATAATTTATTTTATTTAAAAATTTAAGACCACGGAGGAACAAGTAATTAAACTCTATGCTTAAAACTTCATCGAAAAAAATCGTCCTTCTCTCTATAAAATCAATGCATATTTCATTCATATCAGCTATGCAGACTCCATGAGCTAAATAATTTTGCGTTAAAGAAATGCAGTAATTCTTATACAACTAATTCCACATATTTTGCTGTTTACATTTTACATAAGTGAAAAATAGGCTTCGTTGTATAAATTATCAAATTTGGATGATCATTTAAACTCAAATATATTGTAATTGCGTTGTTTCAGTATGTAGACGCACAGAGTTTAAGCAAAAGTAAAGCGGTTTTAGGACAGATACAACACTCAATATGAATGAAAAAGAACGTTAAAAATCACGATTTTGAAACAAGATGGATGCCATATTTCATTTTGAAGTAGATCACGTGATCTCTGGTCACGTGATCTCTGGTCACGTGATCGCTTCATATAAGAGGTGTAATTATTATTTTAATTTTTATTTAAAAAACTACTGAATATATTTTGCTGACATTTTTTTATATATTTTATGAGATAATTTGAATATTACCTAAAATTTTCGAAGCAATTTGTGAATTTTAAATCCGCTTAAAAATGTTTGAAAAATTAGGTCCCATAGGATTCAATGTATTTCATGTTTTCAACCCGGATTCAATCCAAAATTAATTGGGTGATATTATTAATTTATATTTACATAGGTCCCACAGACCGTCTGAACAACATACTAAAATTTCATTTTGATTAAGTCATTTTTACGGCAGTTATCGTGCTAACGGACAGAGAGTCAGACAGACAGACAGAATGCACATAGTCATAAACACTTTTCAACTTTGTTGTAAAATGTTAAAAAAAACACCATTTTAATCAAATCTTTTAATGTAATTTTTGTCAGAGTTTTGCATCGTAAATCCCGAGTAACGCGGGTAATCGCTGATGGTATACTAACTAGGTTAACAGAAAATGTCTCCGGGGAGGGGGGAGTGATGGTTAAAGGAAAGGGCCTCCCCCGGGGTGTATGCTTGAAAGAAACACCGAGTGTGCTACAAATTTATTCGTTAAAATCAGGAAACTGTTTAAAACCGTTTTGCACATTACAATTATGTATGGTTTAAGGAATGATTAGCAAGGGTGCGCCTTCGGATATATGATGATCGCCTTTCCAGAGGGGCTATAATAGAAATGTGAAATAACACAATGTATACCAATCTATTATGCATTTTATAACCCCCAAGACAGTTAAGAAAAACATTTACATACGTTTCCTCAAGAGATTTTGTTTAAGGATGGTGATGTTAAATTTCCATTTGCCTTTCCCGGCCGTGAAAAAAAAAAATACAATACAGACGTAGAAATCAATGATCATTTAACTAATTTTTATCCCGATTAAACTGAATTTTACTCACCCAATATAATAGAAGATTTTTTATGTGCATTTGCTTTACATTATTATTTGTTACTCGATTCATTAACATTATCTTTTCTCAATAACT
Organism: Amaurobius ferox; assembly: GCA_951213105.1. Classification (NCBI taxonomy): domain Eukaryota; kingdom Metazoa; phylum Arthropoda; class Arachnida; order Araneae; family Amaurobiidae; genus Amaurobius; species Amaurobius ferox. The sequence goes on from OX578146.1 coordinate 96,002,975, forward strand.
AGGGAATTTAGAATGCGAGCCTTACTCTTAGTTCACTGAATTAATGAAACACGATGTAAATAATTTAATATGCTTCTAATTTATACACTTAATTAAGTACAATCAACTATTTTGTAAGTTCAGATAGTTTCGAGGGATGACAACGCATTTTTCACTGAATGCAATACTATTTATCTAAATGGAACTAGATAGTCTCGAGGGATGACAACGCATTTTTCACTGAATGCAATACTATTTATCTAAATGGAACTAGATAGTCTCGAGGGATGACAACGCATTTTTCACTGAATGCAATACTATTTATCTAAATGGAACTAGATAGTCTCGAGGGATGACAACGCATTTTTCACTGAATGCAATACTATTTATCTAAATGGAACTAGATAGTCTCGAGGGATGACAACGCATTTTTCACTGAATGCAATACTATTTATCTAAATGGAACTAGATAGTCTCGAGGGATGACAACGCATTTTTCACTGAATGCAATACTATTTATCTAAATGGATTTAACTGCTTATTTAATTAAGGCAGAGCCGTAAACAGAACAATCGCCCTGGACGCTAAGCTGGAAAGGAGGTGCTATCAAGATATATATCAACAACAGACATTTTATAAAATCCGACACTTGCTCCGGTCAGGGGACGTCAATATCACAGTTTGCCTTGGCACCCATAACTAAGGTAGATTGTTACTCGTTGGTAGATTGTTACGCGTTGCATTAGGTAGATATGCTACATAGGTAGAATATTACTCGTTGTAGTTGTTCATGTTTAATGCAGACAGGCTTCACATAAATATTCCCCGATTTGCTCTTCATTTCCTGATCTATTGTTGCCACATAATTTTCTTTGCGTATTCAGTTGCTCCGATTTTCTGATTAATTCATTGTGTCAGCCAGGAATATTTATTTAAATTATTTAATTCATGTCGAGATTAAAAAATTGGGGTGGAGTTGACTTTACTTGGACCGTGACTCTCAATTGGTGGCTTGATCCTCTGGCCAGTGGCCGACATGATGCTGAGGTTTCAAAGGCCCCCTCTTCTAATTCCTTGCGGTATAGCTTGGACGATACGTTAGGCCATGATGTGAATTTGGGTTTTATAACTGAGCGAGTGAAATTCAACCCAACAGACGACCGAAACTTAAGGAATACATGGAATAAACTGCAGAATTGAAAAATAAATATTTAAAGGTTGAAGCTTTGTTTCATACAAGGTACACTAGGATAGTGCTGCGCAACACTTGATTCTTGACACATTTGGCATCGCGAGGGTTGTTTTATTAAGCGGGCGCCGACTTTTTTTTGGAGGACCGAGAGATTACGCATAATAGTGTTTATTATTATTTTTTTGTTTCAACTAGGTAGCTCGCTACTCTCACCAACCCTTTAACTTGCTTCGCGAGCACTTTAGTGCCACCTGCTACGCAGGTGTAATACGCCCGTTGGGGACCGTCCTTTATTAACTGACATTCACCAGTCCTGGAACTAGCTTCGCAAGCTCTTTCAATCCGGTCGGCTCACACGACTTCTTAAGTGTCCTGTGCTCTTTGACTTTTTCACCTCTTGCTCGCTACGCTCGTCAGCACCCGTGACTTACTTAGCGAGTCGGTAGGCTTATCCTCCTGATTGCTTTGCGAGCACTTTAGTGCCGCCTGCTATGTAGGTGTAATACGCCTGTTCAGGACCGTCCCTTGTTAACTGACATTCTTCAGCCCTGGAGTCTTTCAAGATAGCTGGCGCACACGACCGCCTACGTGTTCTGTGCTTGTGGAAGCTTGTAAAACTTCAAGATTCCACCCTCCAGTCCAGCCGCTCATTAATCGAAGCTTGCCACAGGCGTGATGCACATGTTGGGGCTTCGTCTCATTATTAGCTGACACTCACCTTAACTCGTTTTGCGAACAATTTCATCAAGCCTCAGCTCCCAGCTCGCTACGCTAGCCAACCTCGAAATTTGTTTCGTGAGTTAGGAGGCTTTGTCTCCTACTTCCTGGCGTTCTCTGATCCTGCATCGGAATCTATGTCATGCCGCCTGGTTTTAAGAACGATTGCTTACTGTATTACGAACGAACGGCAAAATTTCATAACTGTATGCTTTGCCTTTTGTTTGTAATACAGTAACAAAATATAATGTTACGATTTCAGTATAGAGAGATTTACAGCAATGAAACATATAATTGTTGTGAAATATAACAAAAAAATTGTAATGATCATGACAACAATAGTTTCAAATATTCGCCCGTAAAGAAGAACATTTTGCTTAAAAAAGCGCAAAAAAAATCTAATAACTCATTAACTAAATTGAAATTTAAAAAAGGGCTCCGTCTTCCAAAAATTCAATTATCTAGGTATATGCCACTAAAAATTCGAGTTCTTGCTATCGTTAATATGTTCAAATATCGAACTCGCAGGGAAAAAACTCTTCCTTTGACTTTGACATTAAATGTTTCTTAAATTAAATTTTAAATCAAACAAGAAAGATCAATCATGCTTAAAGCATTGATTATGAAACACTTTCCAACTTCAATGCAATTTTATTTAAACATGTCTAAAATGCAATACATTCCTCGGTAATATTTTAAAACTTATCACAATACTACATTAATTTATTATATTTGAAACCTTAAACCTTCATCAAAAAAATTAACTTCATTCAAATGACGGCATTAAAGTATAAATTGCCTGGTTTAAACATTTCTAAAATGTTATGCATTCCTCGGTAATAATTTTAGAATTATCATAATACTACCATAATTTATTATATTTGAAAACATCATCGAAAACAACTGAAATCCATTCAAATGACGTCATAAAAAAATAACACGCCTGGCTCTCTCTATAAAAGCAACATTTCATTCATAAATAATTCCCCCATTCATGTCATTCATCACAATACTATAATAATTTATTTTATTTAAAAATTAAGACCATTGAGTTGCAAGTAAGTAAACTCTATGCGTAAAACTTCATCGAAAAATATCGTCCTTCTCTGTCTAAAATCAATGAATTCATATCAGCTAAGCAGACTCCATGGACTAAATGATTTTGTGTTAAAGAATTACAGCGATTCTAATACAACTCATTCTACATATTTTGCTGTTTACATTTTACATAGGTGAAAAATAGGCTTAATAGTAGAAATAATCAAATTTGGAAGAGCATTTAAACTGAAATATATTGTCATTGCGTTGTTTCAGTATGTAGATGCACAGAATTTAGGCAAAAATAAAGTAATTTTAGGACGGATACAACACTCAATATGAATTAAAAAGAACTTTAAAAATCACGATTTTGACACAAGATGGATGCCATATATCATTTTGAAGTGGGTCATGTGATCGTTTCATATCATGGACACGTGATCGCTTAATATAAGAGGTGTTATTATTATTTTAATTTTTATTTAAAAAACATATGAATATATTTCGCTGAATTTTTTTTATATATTTTATGGAACAATTTGAATATTTCCTAAAATTTTCGAAGCAATTTGTGAATTTTAAATCCGCTTAAAAAATGCTTGAAAAATTAGGTCCCATAGGGCTCAATGTATTCCATTTTTTCAACCCGGGTTCAATCCAAAACTAATTGGGTGATATTATTCATTTATATTCCCATAGGTCCTATAGACCGTCTGAACAACATACTAAAATTTCATTTTGATTAAGTCATTTTTACGGCAGTTATCGTGCTAACGGACAGACAGACAGACAGACAGACAGACAGACAGACAGACAGACAGACAGACAGACAGAATGAACAAAGTCATAAACACTTTTCAACTTTGTTGTAAAGTGTTAAAAACGGTTTAAATCAGTGTGCTCCTCTAATCTTTCTCTTTAAATGTACCAGATTTCATATTTTTGTATGTTATAGATTTCGCGCTACGTGACAGAGAAACTTGAGAAACGTGAAATTTGTCAAACAGCGGCGGTGTCAGCGTTAGCTACATTTTTAACACTTTACAACATAGTTGAAAAGTGTTTATGACTTTGTTCATTCATTCTGTCTGTCTGTCTGTCTGTCCGTTAGCACGATAACTGCCGTAAAAATGACTTTATCAAAATGAAATTTTAGTATGTTTTTCAGAAGGTCTGTGGGACCTATGGGAATATAAATAAATAATATCACCCAATTAGTTTTTTATTGAACCCGGGTTGAAAAAATGAAATACATTGAACCCTATGGGACCCAATTTTTCAAACATTGTTTAAACAAACTTAAAATTCACAAATTGCTTCGAAATTTTTAGGAAATATTCACATTATTCTATAAAATATATAAAAAAAATTCAGTAAAATATATTAAGCAGTTTTTTAATTAAAAATTATTTAATATAGGGAAAAAAACAAATTCAATTAAATTCTGACTTTTGGGATATCCTCCAGAAAGAAAACAAGAAAGATCAATCATGCTTAAAGCATTGATTATGAAACACTTTCCAACTTCAATGCAATTTTATTTAAAAAAGTCGAAAATGCAATACATTCCTCGGTAATATTTTAAAACTTATCACGATACTACATTGATTTATTATATTTGAAAACTTAAACCTTCATTGAAAAAAATGAACTTCATTCAAAAGACGGCATTGAAATATAAATTGCGTGGTTTAAATATCTCTAAAATGCAATACATTCCACGGTAATATTTTTAAATCTATCATAATACTACGATCATTTATTATATTTGAAAACTTCATCGAAAACAACTGAAATTAATTCAAATGACGTCATAGAAAAAATAACACGCCTGGATCTCTCTATAAAAGCAGGATTTCATTCATAACTTTCTCCATTTCATTCATCACAATACTATAATAATTTATTTTATTTAAAAATTAAGACCATGGAGCTACAATTCATAAACTTTATGCTTAAAACTTCATCTAAAAATATCGTCCTTCTGTTTATAAAATCAATTAATATTTCATTCATATCAGCCATGCAGACTCCATGGACTGAATTATTTTGTGTTAAAGAAATACAGTAATTCTAATACAACTCATTCTACATATTTTGCTGTTTACATTTTACATAGGTGAAAAATAGGCTTAATTGTAGAAATAATCAAATTTGAATGAGAATTTAAACTCAAATATATTGTCATTGTGTTGTTTTAGTATGTAGATGCACAGAATTTAAGCAGAAATAAAGTAGTTTTAGGATGGATACAACGCTCAATATGAATTAAAAAGAACTTTAAAAAATCACGAATTTGAAACAAGATGGATGCCATATCTCATTTTGAAGTGGGTCATGTGATCGTTTCATATCATGGTCACGTGATCGTTTCATATAAGATGTGTAATTATTATTTTAATTTTTATTTAAAAAACTACTGAATATATTTAGCTGAATTTTTTTTTATATATTTTATGGAACAATTTGACTATTACCTAAAATTTTCGAAGCAATTTGTGAATTTTAAATCCGCTTAAAAAATGTTAGAAAAATTAGGTCCCATAGGGCTCAATGTATTTCATTTTTTCAACCCGGGTTCAATCCAAAACTAATTGTGTGATATTATTCATTTATATTCCCATAGGTCCTACAGACCGTCTGAACAACATACTAAAATTTCATTTTGATTAAGTCATTTTTACGGCAGTTATCGTGCTAACGGACAGACAGATAGACAGACAGACAGACAGACAGACAGAATGAACAAAGTCATAAACACTTTTCAACTTTGTTGTAAAGTGTTAAAAAAGATATAATATATAATAAATATCTTTCCAAGAGTTTAATCCTTTTGTATATTTGAGAAGCTTCACATTTTAAAATAATTTTGGTAGATAACATATTTTCAAATTTTTTTTTATTAACACTTTACAACAAAGTTGAAAAGTGTTTATGACTTTGTTCATTCTGTCTGTCTGTCTGTCTGTCTGTCTGTCTGTCTGTTAGCACGATAACTGCCGTAAAAATGAGTTTATCAAAATGAAATTTTAGTATGTTGTTCAGACGGTCTGTAGGACCTATGGGAATATAAATAAATAATATCACCCAATTAGTTTTTTATTGAACCCGGGTTGAAAAAATGAAATACATTGAACCCTATGGGACCTAATTTTTCAAACATTTTTTAAGTAAATTTAAAATTCACGAATTGCTTCGAAATTTTTAGGAAATATTCACATTATCCCATAGAATATATAAAAAAAAATTCAGTAAAATATGTTAAGTAGTTTTTTAATTAAAAAAATTATTTAATATAGGGAAAAAAACAAATTCAATTAAATTCTGACTTTGGGATATCTTCCAGAAAGAAAAGAGAGAGATATTATATAATAAATATCTCTCCCTCTGTTTAATCGTTTTGCATATGGGAGTGGCTTCATATTTTAAAATAAATTTGGTAGATAACAATTTTTCATTTTTTTTAAATTTTATATAACTCTTCTTGATAAATTTAATTGATGGCATTTTAAATGCACTTTCCTACGTCCTAGAGAGTTAAAATTTGGTACACAGCTTAAATTTGTTGAACATTTTATTCGACAAAAATTTGATGGATCTTTAAATATAGATCATACATTTTTTTCGAAATGGCCTGAAAATAATCCCCGTTCACGAAAATAATCCCCGTTCATTTCTATAAATCATTGGTGTAATATTGTTAAAAATTCTGATGTGGACAGCACATGTCTTTCTCTGCAGACTCATATTCGTTCTCTTTATTTATTTAAAGATAATTTGAGTTTATCTGCACAACATAAGTATTTTAAATGACATTGAATTTACACGTTAAACTTAAATTTGGTTCTCATTTGATAGCTGGACTTATTGTCAAAGGTGGCGTAGCGAAAACGCGAAAAAACTAGAATATCTCAAGAACGGCTAGTCCTAGAGTAATGGGGTTAGTCTTATTCTTTTTGTTGTCAAAAATCACATATAAAATAGGAATTTAATTGATGTAATTGAGCACACGTAGTCTTTTATTTTTATATATAACGATTTTTGCAGGCCATTTCGCAAAAATAGCCCGTTCCTTTTTCCCGAATCGTAGTAGAATAACCTACAAATGATTTATATACCAAATTTTGTTAAATGTGGTATATAAATCACTTGTAGGTTATTGAAATATTATACTCCAAATTTTGTTAAATTTGGTTCATTAGTTTTTAGCTAGAGTGGATAAAGGCAATTTCTGCGGCCATTTCGCAAAGAAGGCAGATTCTTTTATTACGAATCGTACTATAATCTAATGAACATCAGGATTTCCCATAAAAAACATACCTACCAAATTGTATGAAATTCGGTCCATTAGTTTTTCAATTAGAGTGGATGTAATATCCACACAGACACACAGAAACATACACAGATACACCCTTACACACACAGACGTCTTCCTAAAAGTAGTTTTTTCGTGTTCTAGAAGTCCCAAAACGTGTAGATCCTTTGAAAATTCGAGTTCCGATCTTCGGCACGATTCCAATACTTTGAGTATATACACATACACATATATATTATCTGTGTATTATCTGTGTATCTAAATTCCGTGCCTATGCAATTACAATAGTTGTGATTTTAAATGATCCCTAAACTTTTATTATTTCTTCAAGGAAGCCTAATTTTAACATATGCAGAATGCAAATATCTCAAGCGATTGTAAGATGAATTACATAAGAATTGCTGAATTTTTTTCACACAAAATTATTTAGCTCTGGAGTCTGGAATACAAGTTATATGAATGAAATATTCATTGATATTGCATAAAGAATCAGATGATTTATATTTCGATACAGTTTTAAATATTTAAGTATAATAAATTACTGTAGTACTGTGATAATGTAAAAGATATTACCACTGAATGAATCACATTTTAGAAATTTTTAAATGAAATTACATTTCAGTTGGAAAGTGTTTCATAATCAATGCTTATGCATGATTGATCTTTCTTGTTTTATATAACTCTTCATGATATACTTATTTGATAGCATTTTTAATGCTTTTTCCTACGTCCTAGAGTTATTATTTGGTACACAGCTTAAATTTGTTGAACATTTTATTCTACAAAAATTTGGTGGATCTTTAAATATAGATTATACATTTTTTTCGAAATGGCCTGGAAATAATCTCCGTTCACTTCTATAAATCATTGTTGCAATATTGTTAAAAATTCTGATGTGGGCAGCACATGTCTTTCCCTGCAGACTCATATTCGTTCTCTTTATTTCTTCAATAATAATTTGAGTTTATCTGCACAAAATAACAGCCATAAGTATTTTAAATGACATTGAATTTGCACGTTAAACTTAAATTTGGTTCTCATTTGATAGCTGGACTTAGTGTCAAAGGTGGCGTAGGGAAAACGCGAAAAAAACTGAATATCTCAAGAACGGCTAGTCTTAGAGTAATGGGGTTAGTCTTATTCTTTTTGTTGTCAAAAATCACGTATAAAATAGGAATTTAATTGCTATAATTGAGCACACGTAGTCTTTTATTTTTATATTTAACGATTTTTGCGGGCCATTTCGCAAAAATAGCTCGTTCCTTTTTCCCGAATCGTACTAGAATAACCTACAAATGATTTATATACCAAATTTTGTTATATTTGGTATATAAATTGTAGGTTATTGAAATATTATACACCAAATTTTGTTAAATTTGTTCCATTGGGTTTTAGCTAGAGTGGATAAAGGCAATTTCTGCCGGCCAATTCGCAAAGAAGGCAGATTGTTTTATTACGAATCCTACTATAATCTAATGAACATCAGGATTTTCCACAAAGAACATACCTACCAAATTTTATGAAATTCGGTCCATTAGTTTTTCAATTAGAGTGGATGAAATATCCTCACAGACACACAGAAACATACACAGATACACCCTTACACACAGACGTCTTCCTAAAAACAGTTTTTTGGTGTTCTAGAAGTCCCAAAACGTGTAGATCCTTCGAAAATTCGAGTTCCGATCTTTGGCACGATTCCAATACTTGGAATACATACACACACACACACACATATTATCTGTGTATCTGTGTATTATCTGTGTATCTAAATTCCGTGCCTACGCAATTACAATAGTTGTGATTTTAAATAATCCCTAAACTTTTATTATTTCTTCAACGAAGCCTAATTTTAACTTATGAAGAATGCAAATATCTCAAGCGATTGTAAGGTGAGTTAGATAAGAATTGCTGAATTTTTTTCACACAAAATTATTTAGCTCTGGAGTCTGGAATACAAGTTATATGAATGAAATATTCATTGATTTTGCATAGAGAATTAGATGATTTATATTTCGATACAGTTTTAAATATTTAATATAATAAATTACTGTAATACTGTGATAATGTAAAAGATATCTCAACTGAATGTATCACATTTTAGAGATTTTTAAATGAAATTGCATTTCAGTTGGAAAGTGTTTCATAATCAATGCTTATGCATGATTGATCTTTCTTGTTTTTAATACTAGGGGGCTCTGCCCCCTGCTCGCTTCGCTCGAGCAACCCCCTTCGGCAGGCTTCGCCCCCTACTCGCTGCGCTGGCTTCATATCTATCTTTCCTAAAAATTCTACTTTCAAAAATCTCTTTTCTATCCCTGCCTATTTTCCGCAGGAGGAAAAAGCAGGGATTTTTCTTTGCCCAGGGAATCCAAAAACTGAATTCCTTGATTATGAGCTCGCTTACCGAGCTACGAGTATTTCATACCAAACTAAAGTTTAAATCGATGAAAGATTTATTTCATAGTGTTACCCTATTATTACTTTCCTTATATACAATAATGTATAAGGAAAGTATTGTGACGGGGTCGAAAATTCGAATTCGAGTCTTCGACGGGAGAGCACGTTTCAACCATCCCTGATCACGAATCGGATATTTTTGAGGTGATGTCTGTGTGTGTGTGAAAGTATGTGTGTGTGTGTGTATGTGTGTGAAAGTATGTGTGTGTGTGTGTCAGTGAGTCTGTGGAGACGATAACTGACGAACGAATGGACCGATTCGAGCGAAATTTGGTACAAAAATTACAATCCGTGAATACTAGAAGCCTATTGTTTTTATATGCAATCGAATGTTCAGAACCCCCCCTAAATTTTCGACTAAAAGTTTGAAAAAAATCATCAAAAAATCAAAACATCTAATACAGTTACGAAAATAGACAATTCTTATGCAATTTATTATTAGAAAATGACTACCATAAATTTTAGAACGCTAGCATGAACCGTTCTCGAGATATTGCATATTTTCAAAAAGATTAACAAAAAATTATATAAAATATATAAAAAAATCTTTCCTATTGAGAAATATGTTCACTTTTCCTATGTAATATCATGCGATACATTTGGTGACATTATTCTTGTGGATCTAGTTAGTTCCATTCATGAAAAGAAATACTTTGAGTAATACTTTTGTATTTGAACGCCAATAGTCATTTATCTGCTATAAAAATAAATTATTTCTCCGTCCATATCACTTGGCGAGATTTTGGCGACGAATTTGGCGGAATGTCACCAACTTGGCGACTTTTTAAAATGTTACCAAATCAAAGAAAATCTCGCCAAATGGATAAAAATGACGCCAAATAAATGAAAATAACGACTGTTTAACGAAAAATCAATATCTTGGAAAAAATATAAGTATCTACTATAATAATAACCAATTTTGTTTTTCCTGTAAGAGTAGTAAATACATTGCATTTTATAAGGAAAGTCATGGGCTGCCCACATCAGATTTTTTCTCTATAAATGTACCAAATTTCATATTTTTGCATGCTATAATTTTTACTGTACGAGACAGAGAAATCGTTAAACGTGCCGATATGAAAAAGAAAGTTCACTGCACAAGTACATAAAAAGTAAAATATCTCAGAAACTACATCGAAATTAAAAAAAAGGGATCCGTCCTGCAAAAATTTACCCATGTAGGTACCTGCCTGCAAATATTCGTGGTCTTGCTATTGTTAGTCTATCCGCACTTCAGAACTCGCAGCTCACATATTTTGTCTTTGACATTGAATATTTCTTAAACTATAATATATATCAAAAAACGGTTTATTTTAGCGTATTCCCTAAAAAAGCTTTTTCTACAAGTATACCAAATTTTATATTTTCATATGCAATGGTTTTTGTGGTACGAAACACAGAATCTCGAGAAACGAGAAATTTGTCAAACAGCGGCGTCGGCGTCAGCTTTTTTTTTTTTAATATACAGAGATAATGGCCTGGGATAAAATAGTGCTTCAGTAGAATCGTGTCACCGAAAAGGTTGTGGACAACTGCAATAGGATTCGCGAACCACATTTTAGGAGTTATTCATAGCTTTTGAATTAGCAAATTATGAAAATACGTTTTTACTGCATATATTTTTAACACTTTACAACATAGTTGAAAAGTGTTTATGACTTTGTTCATTTTGTCTGTCTGTCTGTCTGTCTGTCTCATGGAGTCTGCATAGCTGATATGAATGAAATATTCATTGATTTTACAAAGAGAGGGACTATTTTTGTCGATGAAGTTTTAAGCATAGAGTTTAATTACCTGTAGCGCCATGGTCTTAATTTTTAAATAAAATAAATTATTATAGTATTATGATGAATGAAATGAATGGGAAAATGTTATGAATGAAATGCTGTTTTTATAGAGAGATCCAGGCGTGTTATTTTTTCTATGAAGTCATTTGAATGGATTTCAGCTGTTTTTGATGAAGTTTTCAAATATAATAAATTATCGTAGTTTTATGATAGTTTTAAAATATTACCGAGGAATGTATCGCATTTTTGAGATGCTTAAACCAGGCAATTTTTATTTCAATGCCGTCATTTGAATGAAGTTCATTTTTTTCGATGAAGGTTTAAGTTTTCAAATATAATAAATTAATGTAGCATTGTGATAAGTTTTAACATATTACCGAGGAATGTATTGCATTATAGACGTGTTTAAATAAATTTGTATTAAAATTGGAAAGTGTTTCATAATGCTTTATGCATGATTGATCTTTCCTGTTTTAAATTGATCTGTATAAAAATTAGTATCAAAGTGAAGAATATATATATATATATATATAAATCAGTATCGGAGTGAAGCATAAAAATATCAGCATCAGAGTGAATTTAGAAAGGAAGCAAGGTATCAGATTCGCAGAACTGATGGAGTAAATGGAATAAATTGAAGAATTGTGAAAAGTATTTAAAGGTTGAAGCATTGGGTGCTTCATAGAAGATATACTAGAATTCACGAATCATTGGTTAAGAATAACTTTCTAGATTTTGGATCAGATAATCACTAAAATTATTTTTTATCTTCAGGTTTTGTGCGTTGGTGTGATTGGACTATTGCATACTACTATATCGCACTCTGCCAAAGGACAACCAAGAAAAGGTTCGATCTGTACGACTCGGAGGCGTATCACGACCCCGTCAAATGTGGACTATTGCCACCGCAGGAAGAAATTGTCTTGGAGTCACCTTGTCCAGTGTCGCGTTTATATACGGTAAATTTTTTTAGTTTTTCTGCTTCATTTAATACGTTTTTAAATCCATGTTTATAGTGCTGGTCAAATCTAAAAATATAAGAAATGTATTTCAATGCAATAATCTCCAAACTTGCAATATCCATGGAATCATTTTTAATCAATATTATTTCTGTGGAACACTATTTCGCATGGCGTACTTTTATTTATTTTAAATTAAATTGAAATAAAATATCAAGTGTGAGTCGCCACTCGACTTTGTTATACATGTATATTCCACAGTGTTTCATTACCCATTTGTATCAAGACCAGTGTCAGAGTAAAAAAAGACATGTACATTTTTATATGTTGGATGTTGTTTTTCGAAAACAGTTTATAATTAAAAATATATATTAGTATTCGAATGCATTCAACTAATTTGAATTGTTACTTATTATTATCATATATATACAGCTGAACAATATTCTCTGTCTAAGGGACGCTTACACAGCTAAAACTATTGAATGTAAAAACTTGAACTTTTGCATACAGGTGGGAATTATACTCTAAATAACGAGAAAAATATAAAATCTTGGAATTTTGTACGATAAATTTAGAAATCGTGGATTATTTTGTTCAACATTAATTTAGCTATAACTTGATGACATTTATATGTTAAATTTCATTTTTATATTTTCTTGCGCAGAAAAATTTATATTAAATTTACTTAATTTATTTTATTGGTTTACAATCAAACGTGCTCGAGGTATTTTAATTTATAGTTACAGCAGACGATTTTTTTATCAATGAATTTATTTATAGTTTGTGATTCCATTGTGGTAATTAGGGTAAATGGGTTATTTTTCAAATACAGAAATCTTTCTTTTGGCTATTCTTTAAACAAAATAATTGAAAGCAATACTAAAATTAAGTAAAGTACGTGATTTCGCGCAAAATCTGTAATGGACTGGTTTACGACGTAAAATGCTGCGCAAATCAAGATAAATAAGCATGCGTACGTTTCGGAAATCAATTGGATTTCCTTCTTTGGTGCAAAAAGTCTGGACCTGAACGCCTTGTTAAGCGCAAGAATATAATAATTCCAAAACTGAAATGATTTTTGAAAATTTATATCTACACCAAAATCTATAATGCATAAAATTAAAAGACTGCTCCTTTGTCTGTTCCGAATACAAACATGCAATTTCTGAAGAATTCCCCCCCCCCCCCGTTTGATATGGTCATTCTCTACATCGTTGCAGGTAACCGGTTCATGTTTAGAGTTTGTAGGACCAGGGGATATTAATAAGATATGTACCTTCTATAGAGATAGTACTGTGCAGACGATATTTTTTCCTATACCTTATGTGGAATTGAATTGCCACAAAATTAGATTCGCGAAATAATACCAACTGAATTCAAGTTTCAAACATCATTGATTTTGGAAACGATAAAGACATATTTTATTGAAGTATACTTAGAATGAAATATGTAATTTTATAAATTGATTAAACCATTAAACCATTGGATTTATGCGCACAATTTAGATTTAACTATTCATAATGTTAAACAGATTAGATAACGTAGCGGAGGCTTACAGTTTTTCCTATACCTTTCTGTTGTCAAGTTAGGTTTGTCGCATGCATCGCAACGAAATTATATCAAACGCATTTATGCGGCAGGCGATTTTAATTGAATTTATTCTATTTCAATAATAAAAAATAATAAAAATTGATTTAAAACTAGATTTAAATTGTGACTCAACTCGACTTTTTCAATCGGTAACATGGATCCAAAAATGGTCATCGAAAAATCGGTAACATGGGTCCAAATGATTACAATTATAGCTTGTTACTCTTCAAACGGCTTGAAACAATCTTTGATTGTTACTATACTTGACAATGTACCTCTCGGGTGGGCGGGAAACTTGCCCTCCGAGGGGAACTACTGACGCCAAGAACAAAAAAAAAATTGTATCGCGTTTTTTTACAATGATTGAAACTATAAAGTCTCGTGATCAATGAGCCATAAATATACCCTATAGTGCATAATTATGTCAAATGTTTCCCTCTGCTCATCATCATCATGATGCTACAGCCCCTGTAGGGTCTTGACCTCCTTTAAGATTTTTGACCATTCCTTTCTATTGGCCGCTTTCCTCTTATAATTGTTAATACCAAGCAATTTCAAATCCTCCTCTACCTGTTCCTTCCATCTGACCCTAGGTACAGTGTCTAGAAGTAAGTACAGTGTCTTCCTTCTAGGCACTGTACCCTAGGTCTTCCTCAGGATCTTGAGCCACCTGGGTTTCCTTCCAAAAGCCTTCTAATAGTAACTTTCCTGTCCTCCATCCTCATCATATGTCCGAGCCATTGAATTCTTTTTTTCCTTATATTTGTAACAATAATCTCTTTATATCTCTCATAAACCTCTTTATTTGTTCTACTTCTCCAATGTCCATCTTCACATATTGCTCCAAAAATTCTCCGCAGAATTTTTCTTTCCCATATTCTCAAAAGATCGGTATCTCTTTTAATTAAAGTCCAAGTCACTGATCCGTATAGAACAATTGGTCTTATTATCACTTTATAGATGAGTATTTTGAGTTTAATTTTTACATAGATTGACCTCAATAGTTTCTGTAAGGCAAAATAACATCTGTTTCCAGCAGAAATTCTTGCTCTAATTTCTAGTTTAATATCAATATTACCAGTAACAAGTGAACCCAAATATTTAAGTTTCTTAACTCTGTCACAGTTTATTCCTTCACAGTCAAAAAGTTTAATACCTTGAAATTTTTCACTATTCCTAGTATTTACCATATACTTAGTACCGTTGTCATTAGACTCATCATGTAAGGTCGCCCTGCCAATTACTGATCTAAAACACTCCTCCTTTTCTATTTTAGCATTAAAATCTCCAACTGTCATCTTAACATCACTTTTCGGAGCTTTATTCCATGTCCTCTCCAGTTGTTCATAAAATTTTTCCTTTTCCTCCATATCAGATTTCTCTGTTGGTGCATAAGCACAGATAACTGTAACATTGAACATCCTGTCCTTCATTCTAATGGAGCAAATTCTTTCACTCACTGGGTCAAAGTTCAAAATGTTTTGCTTCACAAATTTATCAACTACTAATCCTGTGCCATATTCATGTCTATCTCCTCCACTATAAAACATTGTAGCTTCCCTGAAATCCACAATATTACTGTCCTTCCATCTAATTTCCTGCAATGCAGCCACCGAAATCCTATATTTCTGCAGAACATCTCTCAGTTTCTTTAGTGCTCCCGCTCGATTTAGAATCAACACATTCCAACTCGCAATCCAAAAATCATTTTTCCCTTTTCCTTTCAGCGGTCGTTTCCAAAGTTCAGTCCAGTTTTTCTTTCTTAAAGGTTTCGTAACAGGAATTGTTTTTCGGGGTGGAAGTTGTTAGCCCCACGCCCTACCCCCAACCTGGAGGACCAGTTCCCTGATATACTCTCCAGGGGCAGGGTACCTGGCTATCCCACCAGGCACTGGGGCCCCATTTTTCGCTTTCTGCGAAACATAGGGGAGTGGTAGGGTTATTCTACATCCCGCGCCTACAAGGGGACTTGCCTTCTGCTGCTATGTTAAAAAAAATATAATAAATTCAAATAATCACACAAATTAAAAAAAAATTCTATGTAGTTCTAGATGTTTTGATAACAAAATCGAATTTAAGGTCGATTTCCTGTGTCATATCTTGAATCAGATAGAAATTTCTTAAATTCAAACGTAAACTTCGAAATTTTATACATTTTTTAACATGATAATGTTTTAATATGATAATTTGAAGTTTGATGAGGATTTTACACGTGGGGTTGAGTAAGTCATTATCTTTGGACTAATAAGTTACCCCCCCCCCCCCAATTTCAATTTCCGTCGCATTGATTCAATGCCAGAAACATTGTACTGTGGATTGTACACTATTATTTTGCTGTGAGAGAAGCGAAGTCATTGCGTGCATGGAAACTCATATGCACATCACATTTGATTTCTTACTGATACTTGTACAAGGACACAAGAACAATATGGAATATGAAGAATATACATAGTTCCCTCATAAGACCTTATGCATTCCTTATTCTCGAATGAAGGGTTCTAGAGTTGCAAAAGCAGGGTATACTAAAGAAAGTGACTATGAGCTATCGATTAAAGAAAGCTTGCAACACCTCTAGCGGCGAACTGAAGAAG
The DNA here is from genome assembly GCA_951213105.1 of Amaurobius ferox. Lineage (NCBI taxonomy): Eukaryota > Metazoa > Arthropoda > Arachnida > Araneae > Amaurobiidae > Amaurobius > Amaurobius ferox. The sequence goes on from OX578146.1 coordinate 96,019,603, forward strand.
TTAAAATTCCTGTCACGATAGGTGGAAATTTTCTATTGCAAAGTTGTAGCGCGTTCTTTATTTAGTATGAAAAGACATGTGGTTTGCATATAACACGCAAACAGCTGATAAAGAATAAGATCAATGAAATGCGATAATGATGCAAATGCATCGTTATATTGAAGTACTTCTGATGGAAATGGAAAAAAGTATGAGTCGAAGAATAATAATTTGTGTACTAAGCTAATTTTAATTTATTTAGAATTATTCTTTATGCAGCAAACAACAAATGTTGTATAGAAATGTCAAGCAAATGATGCAGTACAATAATTACCCCATTTCGTTGACATCAGTAGTTAGAGTCAAACCGTTCATCTTTTTTAACTAAATAGAAAACAGTCCACAACTTTGTAATTTAAAATTTTGCCTATCTTGCTTCATTTTCGAGATAGGAATTCTATCTTCTTCAATTTGCCGCTTGAGGCGCTACAAACTTTCTCAATCGACAACGCATAGTCGCTTTCTTATTAGTAGACCCTGCTTTTGCAGCTAAAGAACGCTTCCTTTGAAAGTTAGATGTATGCATAAGGATAGTGGTTGGAGAAACTACTTTATTATTGTAGTGATCTACAACTACATTATGACAAATATAGTTAACTACAACTACTTTTTTAAAAAAATAGTGACTACAAATTACTTTTAAAATGTAGACACTACATAACTACTTTTATAGGACTAATTTTGCCACAGCTTCAATTTTCACAAAAAGTTGAGGATATGGGTATACTGTAGTCATTTAATATACTTATTCTGAATAATTAAAATCGACTGATTACCAAATTTACTGATCAACTTGCCAATCTATAGTTAAAAGTAGCGTCAAAAGTAGTTAAAAGTAGCGTCAAAACTCGATACAAACTACTGATTTATTGTATCGCGATACTGGCTACACTACTTTAAAAGTAGCGCGTTACACGAAGTAAAAAGTAGTGACTACTATAGTTTCGCTACTTCCGACCACTGTATAAGGACTTATGAGAGAACTTTGTATAACAGTGCAGTGGGAGGCTCGCACTGTAGTGCTTTGATATTTAACTTTTATCCATGCTAACTTTTACAAATTGAAACTTTTCAGGCCAACGATGAAGTTTATTTTTATGGCGTTAACTCCAGCTCGGAATGTTTGGTGACTCGAATATCCAGACATTGCAATGGAGAAACAAGATCATGGATTTACCTCAAGTTAAAAGATGGAAAGGCCTATTATTTGATAGATAAATGTCGCCAACCACAGTCAAAAGATGGAGATAAATGTTTCGAATGTGGCGGCCTCAAGATTTATTTCACAGAGCCGATGAGAAAATGGAGAATATTCTATAAAGGTTTGATGAAGTATGTGAGATAAAGTTGATGTTCTAAAGTAATTTCAGTTTATAAGCCCCTGTGTAATTGCGTAATAATACCTCGTAATGAGCACCGCAATAAGGGTAGTGTGAGCTGGGTTACCACACCATCGACCACATCGATATGGAGATGCCGCGGCGTCTCTATACATACGGCATATAGGAAAATAAGTGCATTTAAAATTATTTCGCATTAGACGCCAAATAGAATCGCTGCAGCAATGCTCGTAATCATGAAATACATATGGCGAGTAAAAACAATACAATAGTGTTTGTTAGGGTTCTTAAACTTTCTGAAAATAAAATTCCTTCTTATTATAACAGTACAAAATTAAGATTTGAACTGGTTTCGTAAGCAAAAGAGATCTACTTTCTTACACGATAAATGAAACATTTACTTCGCTAAAACCAGGGAGTCTCTAGAAAAGTTGTCGTGTTTTCAGTTGGAGTAATTTATGGCTCCTTTTGCCTCTGAAGTCGGTTGATGCATTATTGCTTTATTAGTTTTTAACACTTTACAACAAAGTTGAAAAGTGTTTATGACTTTGTTCATTCTGTCTGTCTGTCTGTCTGTCTGTCTGTCCGTTAGCACGATAACTGCCGTAAAAATGACTTAATCAAAATGAAATTTTAGTATGTTGTTCAGACTGTCTGTAGGACCTATGGGAATATAAATGAATAGTCCATGGAGTCTGCTTAGCTGATATGAATGAAATATTCATGGATTTTAGAAAGAGAAGGACGATATTTTTCGATGAAGTTTTACGCATATAGTTTAATTACTTGTAGCTCCATGGTCTTAATTTTTAAATAACATAAATTATTATAGTATTGTGATGAATGACATGAATGGGGGAATTATTTATGAATGAAATGTTGCTTTTATAGAGAGAGCCAGGCGTGTTATTTTTTCTATGACGTCATTTGAATGGATTTCAGTTGTTTTCGATGAAGTTTTCAAATATAATAAATTATCGCAGTATTATGACAATTCTAAAATTATTACCGAGGAATGTATCACATTTTAGAGATGTTTAAACCAGGCAATTTATACTTTAATGTCGTCATTTGAATGAAGTTAATTTTTTTATGAAGGTTTAAGGTTTCAAATATAATAAATTAATGTAGTATTGTGATAAGTTTTAAATTATTACCGAGGAATGTATTGCATTTTAGACATGTTTAAATAAAATTGCATTGAAGTTGGAAAGTGTTTCATAATCAATGCTTTAAGCATGATTGATCTTCCTTGTATGTAAACCAGCGAAGTGTTTTATTTTAAGCCATTTTTGACAGTAGATTGACCGATTTTTTTAAAATTGTTATACCTTCACATTTTTAACACATTACAAACAAAGTTGAAAAGTGTTTATGACTTTGTTCATTCTGTCTGTCTGTCTGTCTGTTCGTTAGCACGATAACTGCCGTAAAAATAACTTAATCAAAATGAAATTTTAGTATGTTGTTCAGACGGTCTGTAGGACCTATGGGAATATAAATAAATAATATCACCCAATTAGTTTTGGATTGATCCCGGGTTGAAAAAATGAAATACATTGAGCCCTATGGGACTTAATCTTTCAAACATTTTTTAAGCGGATTTAAAATTCACAAATTGCTTCGAAAATTTTAGGTAATATTCAAATTGTTCCATAAAATATATAAAAAAAAATTCAGCGAAATATATTCAGTAGTTTTTTAACTAAAAATTAAAATAATAATTACACCTCTTATATGAAACGATCACGTGACCATGATATGAAAAGATCACATGACCCACTTTAAAATGATATATGGCATCCATCCTGTTTCAATATCGTGATTTTTTAAGTTCTTTTTAATTCATATTGAGTGTTGTATCCATCCTAAAACTACTTTATTTTTGCTTAAATTCTGTGCATCTACATACTGAAACAACACAAATACAATATATTTGAGTTTAAATGATTATCCAAATTTGATTATTTCTACAACGAAGCCTATTTTTCACTTATGTAAAATGTAAACAGCAAAATATGTATAATGAGTTGTATTAGAATTGCTGTATTTCTTTAACACAAAATAATTTAGCCCATGGAATCTGCATGGCTGATATGAATGAAATATTAATTGATTTTATAAAGAGAAGGATGATTTTTTTCGATGAAGTTTTAAGCATAGAGTTTAATTACTTGTAGCTCCATGGTCTTAATTTTTAAATAAAATAAATTATTATAGTATTGTGATGAATGAAATGAATGGGAGAAAGTTATGAATGAAATCCTGTTTTTACAGAGAGATCCAGGCGTGTTATTTTTTCTATGACGTCATTTGAATTAATTTCAGTTGTTTTCCATTAAGTTTTCAAATATAATAAATTATCGTAGTATTATGATAGTTTTAAAAATATTACCGTGGAATGTATCGCATTTTAGAGATATTTAAACCAGGCAATTTATATTTCAATGCCGTTATTTGAATGAAGTTTATTTTTTTCAATGAAGAGGTTTAAGTTTTCAAATGTAATAAATTAATGTAGTATTGTGATAAGTTTTAAAATATTACCGAGGAATGTATTGCATTTTCGACTTTTTAAAATAAAATTGCACTGAAGTTGGAAAGTGTTTCATAATCAATGCTTTAAGCATGATTGATCTTTCTTGTTATTTCTTCCCTGAGTGAATTTACATTAAAAATAGATAGTTTATAGGGTCAAAATAATCATTTTTGCTTAATAATGAATAAATGATTCAGCTGAATATAATTTATTATTTTCCTTTCCATCTTGCAGAGAAGTTTCTGATGATGGAGAAAATTCGAAAAAGGTCGTATACATTAAAATTTCTTTGCAGTAAGTATTAATTTAGAATTTTTTCCATTTCAATACTCATTATTTTAAAATAATATTATATTTCGGTTTTAAACGTTCTTGTACATACGATTTAACGCGTCGGGAAAAGACACAAATAAAAATAAAAATTAAAATAGCAAATATTTATTAAGAAGGATACAGATTCTGCTGGTCATCACAGGCAGTGGTGAGACATGTTGGATAATCATTAGAACGGAACAATAGCACTGTTAACAAACCCAAATAAATGGCGTTTAAAATATGAATGTAAAAATCATTACCATTTTTTTTGAGATGACACTTTCTAATCCCATGGCGTTTCTCAATATGCATCTTGTGATGCAACATAGTAGTGTTTCCTGATGTCAGGAGGGTGGGCACCAAGCGATCCTCGTTGATCAAAATGTGCACATATTCCAGCGACCTGGCTTTTACCTTGCTTTCGGCATCCGAAGTGCGGCTGTAGTATCATTAAATCAGGGAATGTAATTGATCGAAAGCAGGCAAGCCAGACATCTCCAGAGTACAGACGAGGTTCAGAGTACAGAAGCGAGAGCGAGCTCAAGACCCAGCTAGAGAAAGCTCAAACGATAAGAGAGAAGGTCTCAAGATCCAACAAGCAAAACGTCTCCAGAGTCCAGATGAGACCCAGAGTACAGAAGTGAGCACTTAAGGCCGAAAAAGATAGATCCCAAGACCCAGGAAAGCGAGCTCAACAAGAAACAAGAGAACAAAAGATTCACGAGACATAATGTTCCCACTTATCTCTCTATATTAAAAAGAATCTGATGTGGGCAACACATGACTTTCCTTATATAATGTAATGAATTTACTACTTTTACAGTAAAAAAAAAGGTTTTTCTTATAGTAGATACTAATATTCTTTCAAGATTGAATTTTCGACAGTTTCATTATTTTCATTGATTTAGCGTCATTTTTATCCATTAGGCGAGATTTTCGCTAATTTGCCAATATTTCAAAAAGTCGCCAAGTTGGCGACATTCCGCCAAATTCGTCGCCAAAATATCGCCAAGCGTTATGCACTAATAAATAAGTTATTCTTGCAGCAGATAAATGATTATTGGAGTTCAAACACAAAAGTATTACTTAAAGTATTTTGTTTCATAAATGGAACGAGCTAGATCCACGAGAATTATGTCACCCAATTTATCGCATGGTATTAAATATGAAAAGTGAACATATTTCTCATTAGGAAATATTTTTTTTAATTTTATATAACTTTTGGATTATTTTTTTGAAAAATGTGCAATATCTCGAGAACGGTTCATGTTAGTGTTCTAAAACTTATATCAATCGTTTTCTAATGAAAAATTACATAAGAAATGTCTATTTGCGTAACTTTATTAGCGGTTTTGATTTTTTGACGATTTTTTCAAAATTTCATTCGAAAATTTAGGGGGGTTCTGTACATTCGATTGCGTATAAAAACAATAGGCTTCCAGTTATTTACGGATTGTGATTTGTGTACCAAATTTCGTTTGAATCGGTCCATTAGTTCGTGAGTTATTGTCTCCACAGACTCACTGACACACGTACACACATACACACACACACACACACACCGACATCACTTCAAAAATGCTTGATTCGTGATCAGGGATGCTTGAAACGTGCTCTCCCGTCGAAAACTCGAATTCGAATTTTCGACCCCGTCACAATACTTTCCTTATACATTATGTATATAAGGAAAGTAAAAAGTAGCTGCTGCCGCCGTTGCTGTTTGACAAATTTTGCGTTTCTCAAGTTTAGCAGTCAAGCGCAAAATCTATAGCATACAAAAATTTGAAATTTGTTACATTTGTAGAGAAATATTAGGGGAACACACTGATATAAACCGTTTTTCGATTTAAAATTTAGTTTAGGAAATAATTAATGTCAAAGTCAAAGGAAGAGTTTTTGCCCTGCGAGTTCGCGTTTTGGACATACTAACGATAGCAAGAACCTGAATTTTTAGAGGTATGTACCTACATAGTTGAATTTTTGTAGGACGGAGTCCTTTTTTAATTTCGATTTAGTTAATGAGTTATTAGATTTTTTTTGCACTTTTTTAAACAAAATGTTCTTCTTTACGGGCGAAGATTTGAAACTATTGCTGTGATGAACATTCCAATTTAATTGTTATATTTCACAACAATTATATGTTTCATTATTGTAAATCTCTTTATACTGAAAGCGTAAGGTGATATTTTGTCACTGTATTACGAACAAACGGCAAAATATACAGTTATGAAATTTTGCCGTTTTTTTGTAATACAATCAGTAATCGTTCTTAAAACCAGGCGGCACGACATAGATTTCGATGCAGGTTCAGCGAGCACCAGGAAGTAGGAAACGAAGCCTCCCAACTCACAAAGCGAGTTTGGGGATTGGTGAGCTTAGCGAGCTGGGAGCTGAAGCTTGATGAAATTGTTCACAAAATTGTTCGCGAGTTAAGGTGAGCATCAGGGGTCAAGTACCAAAGGATGCATTATCTGCAGCGAGCTCCGACCAATGAGCGGCAGGAATGGAGGGTGGAATCTTTTACGAGCACAGCGCAGGAGTTTTACGAGCTTCTATCAGAACAGGACACGTAGACAGTCTTGTGTGCTAGCCGGTGTGAAAGAACTCGCAAAGTGATCTCCAGGCCAAGAGAATGTCAGTTAACGAGGGTCGGTCCCCAATAGGCGTATTACACCTGCATAGCAGGCATTACTAAAGTGCTCGCGAAGCGATCATAGCTAGCGTTAGCGAGTAGGGATGAAGGTGCTGGAGATCGTAGCGAGCAAGGGGTGAAAGCGTCAGCGAGCGCAGGGCACATAGGAAGTTGTGTGAGCCGGCCGGGTTAAAATAGCCCACGAAACGAGTTTTAGGACGGGGGAATATCAGTTAATAAGAGACGGTTCCTACGGACGTATTACACCTGCGTAGTAGGTGGCACTAAAGTGCTCACAAAGAAAGTTAAAGGGTTGGTGAGAGTAGCGAGCAGCCTAGTTGAAAAAAAAAACACTATTATGCGTATTCTCTCGGTCCTCCAAAAGCAGGTGGCACTAAAATGCTCGCGAAGCGAACGATAGCGAGTTACGGGTGTTAGCGAGCGTAGCGATACAGGGCGTAGCTCAACGGGCATATTGCGCCTACTCTAACTTGCGTATTACGCCTGCGTAGCAGGACACATTAAAGTGCTAGCGAAGCGAGTTTAGCTAGCGTAGAAAGCAGGGGGTGGAGCCCAATGGGTATATTACGCCTGCGTAGTAGGTGGCATTAAAGTGCTTGCGAAGCGAGTCACGGGTGCTGGCAAGCGTAGCGCGCAAGGAGTGAAAGCGTCAGAGAGCACAGGACACGTAGTAGGTTGCGTGAGCCGGCCGGATTAAAATATCTCGCGAAGCGAATTTCAGGGCTGGTGAATTTTAGTTAATAAGTGACAGTCCCAAATGGGCGTATTACGCCTGCGTAGTAGATGTCACTAAAATGCTCGTAAAGCGAGTTCAGCGGGCGTGAGCAATTTGGAGGCGAACCCCCCCGACTTGCAAAGCCAGTTACGGGGGCTAGCGAGCAGGGCGCGGAGCCCAACGGGCATATTAAGCCTTCCCCAACGGGCTTATTACGTCTGCGTATCAGGTGGCACTAAAGTGCTCGCGAAGCAAGCTTAGCGAGTGGCAGTGAGTGATTACGGGAGTTGGCTTGCTAAGTATACTAAACTACACGTAGTATGCAAAACTATATGCAGTATACTAAACTATACCCTAGTATACTAAACTATTGCTTCTTCAAGTACGCCTACTGGTAATAACAGTTTACAATTAGCAGTTAACAGTTATCTCGCGTTACCACTTTGATCCCACGAGACTGGACCTTTCTTATAACTAGGAGCGTCATGAACATATAGGATGGACCTACGAATTATTAGAAATCTATTTTTAATATAAAAATATGTCCTTCCATTTGTATGGAACAACATCATGCCTAAACCATTTGTCATTTTTCAACCAAATGTGGTACTTCAGCAAAGTACATTTCGGGTTATTAATATTCGGTTGAGTTTCCAACAGAATAGCCGATAACAATACCAGCAAGTTAAAAAATAATGTGTTTTAATTGGTCAACCCTTTGACGTCCTTGGGCCATGGTTTCGCCGTCGCTGCCACTCTTCAACAAGGGACAGGCAATAAATAACCAGTGCTCACAAATTACCTTCAATTTCAGATTTTAGAAAGTTTCTGGTACAAGTTTTAAAATATAGTCTGCAAACTAGCAACAGTGTAGAGATCTATATTTCATGATGAGATCCGGAAAGCGCAAAACTGGTCCACGTATGATGGTATCTGCAACTCAAGGCTACAGGCTCTGAGAAAGCTCTTATGCGTGGGTTCTTTTTCTATGAATAAGCATTCTTTCTTAGTTATCAAATCATCGGATTCACGCAAAGAGATTGATTCAAAAGTTTTCATAGAACATAAAATAACTAGCATATTCATGATACACAGTGATGTGATGTTTGATTTATAACAGGGCGTTGCATATAAGCAAGAATGTACTTAATGGATTTTAGTGGCCATTACAGCTGGTCAGCTAGGGGTAGGCTATAAGGTGATCAGGGAGCACAACATTCCTTAAAACATTGATTTTTAGAATTTTTGTGGCAGAGGTATTATAATTCAGAACCGGTAAAGGACGTTTTCACCCACGTACATTGTTTATATGATTTTGTGCTCAAGAACACAGCGATACTACTTCTGTCCAATAACAAGTCGTTGCATAAAAATAAGAAAGTGCTTAACTGATTATCCCTCCTGACCTGTGAACCAGGGTATTGCGATTATTACTGCTGGTCAGTTCGGTGCAGGAGAAGATATAATAAACGGAGTGCAAAACTCTTTAAAGTAAGGATTTTAGAATTTTTCTGGTAGCAATATTATAATGAACCACATATTTGTAGTTTACAATGCTTTCTACATATATTCTGATTCTTTGTAGGTGGAAAACAGCAACAGATTGTTTTGATACCTTATCTGATATCGACCATACAAGTTTAGCTACAGCTTTTACAATGACACATTCTAAAAGAATGCTGCCAGATTTAAGAGGGTAAGATTTTTCAAACTATTCGTAATTACATTTAGATCAGCATTGACAAATTGAGATGTTTATTTTATTTATAAAATTAACCATACATAAATTTGATAGGTGTGTACAGTAATAATGCTCACTTCAACTTCTTAACTATTCTCTCATTTTTAGGGAATTCTACCACCCGCTTGCTTCGCTTACCAACCCCATTGTACACATGTAAACAACAAAAATTTTAAAGGCAAAATTGTAACTTTTTTATCATATTTATATAAAAGAGAATGATATATGTGTAAAAATGAACGTTTTCACCAATGTGATTGAAGGTGTATATTATGATTAACCAATCTTCACCTATTAAGAATATTATTTAAAATTAAACAATGTGATGTTAATCATCTATTTTAGCAACGTACGATACTCTATCTCTCGAAATTGTCTAATATACAGGAATCCTAGGAAAATTCTTAAACTTCCCCCAACAACTTTGTAAGGAAAAATCCATGACTGTGCACGTTACAGCTACGTAAAGTGAACATGCCCGATCGAATAAAAGTGATTGCAGTGCACCTAGGGGAGAATTGAAAAAGGTAGGATTACGAACTCGGCAACAAAGAGAAGTAGACGAAAAAGCTCTATAAAGTTGTAGAGCATTACTAGATGAGTAAGAATCGACAATAAACCTGTTACAGAAGCAGTGTTGTGCCTGTTTCTTTTAACTTGGTGAATGGACTAAAAAAGTGAACGTGTTCCTGCTCAAAATTCCTTTTTGGGAAATGGAGCTCGTTTAAATCTACGTTTCACAATTCGCATTCACGATCAAATCACGTTCCAAAATTTGGAAAGGATCGACTTTCTTAAAATTTGTCTTATTCCAAGTGAAATGAGTAAATTTTATAGTTTTGACTTGTCTTTCTTGTCTTCTGATTCCCTTTTCCTGTTATAGATAATAACAAAATATATGCAGTACATTTCGTTACAGAATTTTTGGTCCTATAATATGGTCAGGGGGCTTATCCAAAATTATGGGAAAATAGCCGACGTTGTACTTAATCCCATGGATTCACATTTTCTTAAATAATTTTATTATTTATTCACAGATTAACATACTTTAGGTATTGGATGAAAACTAAGAAAATATATTTTTCAAACATTTAATAACATTAACTGAAACAAGTGTATATATGATAAATTTAGGCTACTAAATCGAATAACATTCACCATTCTTTCACACATTTCCATCTGGTCATGGAATTTTAAAACGTTTTTGTACTGACACACTTTAATGTAGTCTTTCAGATAAGAAAAAAGCCAGAGTAGTGTTCTGGTCGCAACAAAGAATACAGATTGCCCTATACCCAAATTAAATGGTCGCACAGAGTCTGTAGATGAAAGACGTTCACACACACACACACACACACACACACACACATATATATATATATATATATATATATAACAAAAGTTAAAACTAACTAAAGTTATTTCATTAAAAAACCAAATGCAAACGGTATCACATAACGGCGCCATGCAGCCATTACCATAGGCGCCGAGTTTTCAAAATTTCAGGTGGGGGGGTGGGGAAATCCGATAAAGTTATACACAGGATTCACAAAATCGATAAAGATATAATAACTTACAAGGCCTCCTTGAAGGAAGGAAGCATATGTCAGTGACTACAATTGTTTCGAGGTCATTATAATCCCCTACTTCAAGCGAAAAGAACAGTACGTGCCCTTAACAACCGCCAAGAAGGAACTGCCCAACGAACGGCAGTAGTGGTTGTTAAGATCGCATAATGTTAGTTTGGTCTGAAAAAGGAGGCTTGTAATGTCATCGAAGCAACTGTAGTCACCTAACTGACATCTATATGTTTTCCTCAAGGAAGTTTTGTAAGTTATTGTCTTACAAGCAGCAGTTTTAGAGTGAGATAACCGAGAGGTTAAGTCACGGGGTTTGTACTCGGAGGACCCGAGTTCGATTTCCGACTTTGTCTAAACTGTTCCCGAGTAAGAGCGCAATTAATTTGTTGGTTTGAAAGTCCTTCCGAGTGGTTGGAAGCAAGGGAAGGAGGGTCAATCCGTGTGGATGTCGACCCCACTGGGTTCCAGTCTAAATTAGATGGCACTATTCCGGTGATCTAAACAGATATCTTAGATCGGACGGTCTGAGACGTAGATCTGATAGATCGGACGGTCTGGAACGAAAGAAAGAAATCAGCAGTTTTATTAATTATACGATAAATAGTTTTAATCTTTTTAGACCTGCGCCATTCTAGTTTACCACTTATAAAACTTGAGTTCTTTGTCTTCTGAACCCACTCCCTTCTTAATGTACCACATGCTATCGTCTACGCATTGCATTTTCTCATTTTCTCCCTTCGAGGAGCAATTAGGGAGATCAACATGACTAGCGACACTTTCTGCCAAACTGGGATTTCTCCATCAAATAACGCCTAACTGGTATGCAGCAATTTCTGGAAAAATCCCATTTCTGTTAAAGTTATAGCATTGTCATGTTTCACCAATCTCTTTAAATGAAAGATCTAATATAGTTATATTGTTTAATTCAAAAGCACCTATCAGTACAATTTCATAGAATGCAATGCGCAGAGCCATTATAACACATATACTTACCAGTGTTGCTCTTAAATAAAAATCTGCATGTTTAATATAATATGCAGGTCTTTCAGCAGTTTGGGGATTTCTCACGCAAAAAGAAATTTTTGCTGTTTTAATTTAAATTTATCCATGAGAAATAAGTATGTTTATATTTACTTACAAATCGAAATATAACCTTTATGAATAGCACAAAAATATTGCGTTCTTTTTTCATCACAAACCAAAATAACAATCACCTTTATTAACAGATTAAAACATCGCACTGCCTTTATCACCATAAATACATTGCCCTCAACACCACAAACATCACTCATCCGAGACCACACCAGTTGAACATATGCCAAGTCTTCTACAAAACGCAACAATTTTTCCACACGGTTTCTACGCATCCGATATTTTCCATTTTCTCTTAATTTATATTTTTAGATTTCTGGGCTAAAATGACTTTGTTGTTGGCTGCCAAATGTCCGGCGCTTACCTAGAATAAAGCTACCCGCGGGGTTTGCAGCTTCAAACGGAATGAATGCCACCTGTAAAGATGGCACTGGTATATACAATCGAGGAGTAATTACAGATAAGATCTCTTTCGGTAGACCAAATAAGTCATCTCTACTTCGTGGTTATCATTTATAGTTATTACTGGAGGGAGACAGTTTTTTTTGGAAATGCCAATCCCATGGTTGTAAATATTCCGTTCTCTTTGAATTAGGTGGTCAGTTGGAAAAGTTCTGGTAACCAGGTGTTTCTGTCATTAGCTTAAACATGTTTCCTGGGAGTAATGATCAGTTTGGTTTGTGTGCAAGATAGTTTACGGCGCTATGGTAAGGAAGATGTGAACAAGACTAAACTGAAACGTGACATTTGCGTTGATAGGATTTTCTTTCAATTGTTATGTTTAAAACATTTCATTTTCTGGTATTTAGTAAAATATGAAGTTTGAAAAAAAATCTTATAATTTCCCAGAGGGAACTTTGCACCCCCTGGAAAAGTTCAGCGGGGTTTCGTGCCTTCCCCCCCTCCCCGTAGTCGGCTCCTATGGCCATTACACATCGCTTACTATACAAATATTCAAATGGAATATGTAGAAAAAAGAGAGAGAGAACAAAGTTAGTACCACAAATTGGCCGGGGGGAGGGTTGTGATCCTCATTCCCCGGATAAGCATGCTTTGTGCAGCGGCAACACTCCCGGTAGGCGGTACTAATTTGAGAAGGATAAAATTCCAAATTGAACACCACATATAAAAAGCACACTGGACAGAAATATGCGATCACAATACAATCAAACAGAATTCAAACACCAAAAGTGATATTTTTGTATACATTTCGATAGTCACTATACAAACAAACAGAATTAAAATACCAAAACTGATGTTTCTGTATACATTTCGAAAGGCATTACCTGTTCAATCAACACGACACATCCATTCATATCCATTCCACCTTAACCTTAAAAGCCAGCGTTATTTCCGTAAAAATTCTCACCTCCCCTAACTCCACTTTAACATAATACCAATCCACAGTAATACATGATACACTTCGAGTGACTACTCTTCGATACTTTATATTCCTTTTTCCATTTTTAAGACAGAAACTTTGCATAGATTCCAGTTACAGTTATATTGTAAAACTTTGTAATTATATCACTTAAAACCTTTTTGGAAATCCCTGGTTAATTGCGCCATTCAAGAAATTCACTACGCATTTAACTTGATCTTCAGCTCTGTTATTTAATCTTTTGCTTCTTATAAGATGATTTAAGATAATATTACGAAAAACATTTTTATGTAAATTTGCACTCCAAGGCAATATATTATATATCTTAAACTTAAAATTTTCCCTTTTATTATAAATGCGAAAGACTGTAGCTTTATCTTTACAATTGATATTCAAATCTTGAAAATTGAGACTTCCTTATTTGGAAAGGTTTCAATCAAATTCAATGTTTCCGGATAAAAACTAAAATCCATGTTAAAATCCTTGCCTTTATCCCAATAAAACGTCGTCTACATATCTTATGTATACCATTTCATAATTTTTACTTAAATATGGTTTTTAAAGCGAGTCCACTACAAAAGCGGTATTTCAGGATTATATAAAGTTAAGGGCCAGAAACATGGGGATCACATTGGAAAAAGAAAAACCAAGAAATTTAAGTAGGGAATACATGGTTTTAAGGTATCAAAATAGGGGTTTCGATAATGTACCATTCAGTGGAATTTTGAAGAAATGCCAGGAGTTGATGCCAATAAGAAATATAAGTATCGGAGTAACTTATAAATATATCACTACTATAGGTAGAAAAATGTTCAATTATAACGGTTTTTGTAAATCAATAGTCAAGAATAAGGTTACAAATTGCTTATATAAGAATGAACCCGAATTTATAGACCATTTTCATGTACATGTAGTAACAGGGAATCTGAATGTGTTAAAATTAACAAATATAAAAAGTTCTTTAGTTAGGGAACCAAATACCGATTACAGGAATTCTCGGAATGTGACGGCATCTTTAAAAAATGATGATGAAAATTTCATATATAAAATGGCAGTCAAATATAGTTTACCACCTGAAATATTTAAGGAATGGAGCAGTGAGTAAGTGGAAATGTTCAGGAAAACTTATAACTAAAAAAATAGGAATAATTTCGAAAAAATATTTAATAGAGAGGTAAACTGGGAAAAATACAGCAGTAATATGTTATTACCTATGCCGTAATATGTTATTACCTATATCTTATACGCCAAATTCTATCTATCCGATGAAGCAGAAACGTGAATCATCAGGGCAGGCAATCTTTTGCCAATCAGAGGAGTTTCAATTCCGATATTGCTGTGCAAATGTAAGCCTTTTTTGTCGATGCACATTTTGTTTGCATAGGATATATATATATATATATATATATATATATATATATATATATATATATATGTATTGGAGTTTTCAAGTTGTCCAGAATTGTTCGTTAAACATTCTGATTAATTTTGCATTTCTCTTTCAACATTACAGATTCCATAACGCTGTCAACTCTTACTCTCAAGGTGGCGTTATCCGAGGTGAAGTGAGTATTGGTGACAACGAGAACCACGAAATTTACTTATTTGGACAGAAAACTAGATATTTAGGTATGAAAAAAACTTTTTAATAGTCTTAAACTTTTCATTGTGATTTACAATCAGTGGCTGAAATAATTTTGAACCAAAACAAAGCAACAACAACAAAATTGGAGTGATAGTCTCCACACAACTTTCTCATACATTAGTGTTTAAATTCAGGTCCATATTGTTAAGAATATCTAAAATGTCTTCTCGGCATCTTGTATACAAAATTTATAACATTTAAAAAACAATATTTACAGGCAACCATAGTTTTTAACTAAAGGTCCCGGTCGCCAGACCTTGACAAATTTGGCTAATTTGGTAACAGAATTAAGACTATATCATAAAGAATAAGAATTGTAGAAAACAAGGAAAAATTAAACAGCATAATAACGCATAACATTAAGAAATAACGCTGAATATAGATATTTCGAGAATATGTTGGATCACACTTTTATTTAACTATTTAATATATATATATATATATATATATATATATATATATATATATATATATATATATATATATATATATATATATATATATATATATGATGTCCCAAAAAGATTGAAACGCGCTTTAATTCTTTACCTGTTGGAGATAAGTGGGCAATGTAAATTGCAAAAATGTTGAAAGTAAGGTAGGAAATGGAAATAAGACTACGTTAATGAAATAGTCCTCCCATTAATTTTCAAAAAGTTACATTTTTTACATTTTTATACGACCCCCTTAGACAAATTAAGTCCATCAGAAAATGTTTATTTTGAATGGAACAAGATCATTAAAAAAACCCCGCATATCTGTATCTTTAAAATTGAGCGAGTTATATTTAATTGAAAATTGAACATTGTGAATGGGGACCATATATCAAATTAGAAATGTAAATTTGTGACATATCACAAAAAGATAAAACTGGATGATAATACATAGGATACCCAACGCGTAGTGAGTGTTGGGTTGCTTTAGAATTTAGGTAATTTGGAGGTTTGAAAATTTACTTTTATTTCTTTTTCCCTGGCTCAATATTCTTAATTTGGTAATATTTAAATAATATTTATTGGCTTTTTCATTTATTCTTTAATTAGAATATTTTTAATCTTCTAAATTAATTTTCTTTATAATATTCTTAGTTAAAAATGTTCCATTCCTTAAATTAATATTACTTTTGATTTGTAAATTTTAAAAATTATTTATTTATTTGATTCCCCTTAAAATTCCCTTTAATTTGATGTCCCATTTTCCCATTTTGGTTAGAAATTCCGTTTGTTCTTCAGTTTCAAGTTATTTCCATGTCTCACTGCAATTCAAAAATTTCAGTTGCGGCCATTTTCGGAATTCTGTTTTGCGGGCTTTTTTTTACTGCGATTAATGCGCCACCTAAGCGTTTTCGCGCCTCTTTGGAATTAGTGATTTATTTTAATTGGTTCGCGTTTTTACGGATCGTCTGCTCTCGGAATTATGAGTATTATTTTGGCAATTCTAATTTCGGTAAGCGAATTTTAATTGCTGCCGTTTATCTAAACTCCGCCCCTTTTTGCCGCACGTATAAATACGCGCGCAGAATTTTTCAGTTTCAGTTTTTTGTTGAAATCCTTCGTCGTGTGTTAGCGCGAGAAGCGCGTTGTTGATTTTCGAATGGAACTTATGTTCCACGCGAGCTTTTCAATGGAACGTTAAGTTCCTCGCGTTATTTTTTTAACATTGTAGTTTTAATTTAAATGATGGTTTTTCAAGTTTTTATCACGAAATTCACGAAGTAACTCTCCGGAAAAGTGTGTGGTGAAATTCCTTGTGCGAGTTATGTGAACGGAGCGTCTGACGATGACGTCTGAGTTTTAAGAAGATCCTAGTTATCCAGAAGTAGTTGTTAGGCCTCTGCTGATGAATTCTCTCCTGATCTCCAGTAAACCAGTCTACAAAATTTATCTGCACTTATTTGAACTTTCCCCCCTGTCTGATGGCCCATCCGGGTGAATACAGATATTTTATTTAAACTCTTAATTTCTTTAATTCTGAATATGATTTCTCAATAAATTTTTTTAATGCATTTAATTAAATTTTATTCTGTAAAATTAAAATTCTAAAACTTCATTCTGAGAGCAAATTTCTAAACCTTCATAAATTTATAAGAGCCTGGGTAAATTCTAAAATTCTTTAAATTTAATATTTTTGTTAATGATTTTCTGATGGAATTTAAAATAGATTGTTTTGAGTAAAGTTTTATGCTAATTCCTTAATTTTAACTAAGTTGATAAAATTCTAATGTTAATTCTTCCTGAGTTGCCTGCCTGTGAGCAGTGTTTTTGTATTTGTTAATTAATTTCTATTAATTTGAAGTTACAATTTAATAAACTAATTTTCATTAAACTAAATATTATGTCTTCCTTTATCTCTTTTAAACACAGCAGGTTTTATTCTATCTTTCAAACACAACAGTAGTAATTTTTATTTTTATTTTTATTTTTTTTTTATTTATTTATTTATTTTTTTTTAGTTTAAAGTTCTCTTGGACCCCTGAAGCATTACTACTGTTGTGTTTGAAAGATAGAATAAAACCTGCTGTGTTTAAAAGAGATAAAGTAAGACATAATATTTAGTTTAATGAAAATTAGTTTATTAAATTGTATCTTCAAATTAATAGAAATTAACAAATACAAAAACACTGCTCACAGGCAGGCAACTCAGGAAGAATTAACATTAGAATTTTAGAATTTTATCAACTTAGTTAAAATTAAGGAATTAGCATAAAACTTTACTCAAAACAATCTATTTTAAATTCCATCAGAAAATCATTAACAAAAATATTAAATTTAAAGAATTTTAGAATTTACCCAGGCTCTTATAAATTTATGAAGGTTTAGAAATTTGCTCTCAGAATGAAGTTTTAGAATTTTAATTTTACAGAATAAAATTTAATTAAATGCATTAAAAAAATTTATTGAGAAATCATATTCAGAATTAAAGAAATTAAGAGTTTAAATAAAATATCTGTATTCACCCGGATGGGCCATCAGACAGGGGGGAAAGTTCCAATAAGTGGAGACAAATTTTGTAGACTGGTTTACTGGAGATCAGGAGAGAATTCATCAGCAGAGGCCTAACAACTACTTCTGGATAACTAGGATCTTCTTAAAACTTAGACGTCATCGTCAGACGCTCCGTTCACATAACTCGCACAAGGAATTTCACCACACACTTTTTCGGAGAGTTACTTCGTGAATTTCGTGATAAAAACTTGAAAAACCATCATTTAAATTAAAACTACAATGTTAAAAAAATAACGCGAGGAACTTAACGTTCCATTGAAAAGCTCGCGTGGAACATAAGTTCCATTCGAAAATCAACAACGCGCTTCTCGCGCTAACACACGACGAAGGATTTCAACAAAAAACTGAAACTGAAAAATTCTGCGCGCGTATTTATACGTGCGGCAAAAAGGGGCGGAGTTTAGATAAACGGCAGCAATTAAAATTCGTTTACCGAAATTAGAATTGCCAAAATAATACTCATAATTCCGAGAGCAGACGATCCGTAAAAACGCGAACCAATTAAAATAAATCACTAATTCCAAAGAGGCGCGAAAACGCTTAGGTGGCGCATTAATCGCAGTAAAAAAAAGCCCGCAAAACAGAATTCCGAAAATGGCCGCAACTGAAATTTTTGAATTGCAGTGAGACATGGAAATAACTTGAAACTGAAGAACAAACGGAATTTCTAACCAAAATGGGAAAATGGGACATCAAATTAAAGGGAATTTTAAGGGGAATCAAATAAATAAATAATTTTTAAAATTTACAAATCAAAAGTAATATTAATTTAAGGAATGGAACATTTTTAACTAAGAATATTATAAAGAAAATTAATTTAGAAGATTAAAAATATTCTAATTAAAGAATAAATGAAAAAGCCAATAAATATTATTTAAATATTACCAAATTAAGAATATTGAGCCAGGGAAAAAGAAATAAAAGTAAATTTTCAAACCTTCAAATTACCAAAATTCTAAAGCAACCCAACATGAGTACCACTGCTTTATATGATCTCTATCTGTGTAATGCTTTATTTAGATGCATTTGTGATACAAAATTTTGGCACATATTAACGTATTTTGGATCTAAACAAATTCCATCGTCAATTTGTTTATGATCCCTATTTTCACTGATGAAACAGCCTTTCACATGGTACGGAAAAGTGGTATAAGTCAGAATTTTTCCCTTTATTATAATTCAGTGGATTTTAAAGATACAGATATGCTGTTTTTTTAATGATCTTGTTGCATTTAAAATAAAAAAAAATTGATTGACCAAATTTGTCTAAGGGATACTACCTTACTTTCAACATTTTTGCAATTTACATTGCCCACTTATCTCCAACAGGTAAAGAATTATAGAGCGTTTCAATCTTTATTATTGAGATAGCGCATCTACAACACACAGACATACACACTCATTAACATACATACACAAACACGTGGGCATCAGCTGAAAAACGCTCGTGTGGAACGTGTTTTTTAGTTGAAAACTCAAATTCGAATTTTCCATCCTTTCACAGTACTTTCCCAACTTTATACTATGTATGTAGGGAAAATTAAAACAATGTCAAGGTTATGCATATTAAATACGTATATTATGTTAGAAAATCTATTGATTAACATACATTTGTGTTTTTTATTGCAGACTACAACTAGAAATCCCTAAAGACAAACAATACAATTTTTATATTCTTGAAAGAAATGGGTTTTATTATAGTTATTTTTTAAAATTGCAACTTCGATTGATACATTCGTATTCTGATTATCAAAATGATCTAAATTCATGCATGAGAGAAACTTTAGGCTTGTTTTTGCAGAAAGCTCATGCGATGACTGGAAATTTTAGTGATTAAAGTATAAATCTGGAATATAAATGAATGAAAAAATTACCTTGAATTATTGACAAAGATCTTAAATTAAAGAAAAATTTTAAAGAGCCTTTCTGCCCCAACTAGGAATCGAACCCTCGATCTAAGAACTGGCCGGCTGACTCTTTACCTTTGAGCCACTGGGGAGAAAATTGCAAGCTCTTATCGTCGAATTGAACTTTGCATTCTCCACCCTCTAATGTCAGATTGTCGGTAACTGACAATCTGACTACCCCACCTTCCGCAATTTTTTTTATCTCAGGTTAGCCCCTTGCTAATACAATTTTTACCCAGGCTAGTATCCTGCCTGGTCGTTATTCTCTTAATTGATTGAGCGCCTTATCTTTTGATATCGGCGCTCGATCTTGCAGAGTTCACCGAATCCGTACTAGTCGTCCTAGGGTTACTTTTAGACTTCCGACATCTTTGAACTAACCTACAGGGTTGATTTGTTCGGGCGCCATTGTAAACAGCATTGCTGCCCCAACCGGAAATCGAACCCTGGATCTCCGAACCGGCCATCCGGCGTTCTACCGTTGAGCTACTGGGACGAAATTGCAAGCTCTTATCGGATTCCGTGGACGCTGGAAGATTGAGCTCAGATATCAAATTGAGAGAATAAAGACCACGTAGGATACTAACCTGGGTAAAAATAGTATTAGCAGGAGGTTAACCTAAAATAAAACATAGCAGGAGGTGGTCAGTCATATTGCCAGTTGCCCGACAATCTGACATTAGAGGGTGGAGAATGCAGAGTCCACTTCGACGATAAGAGCTTGCAATTTCGTCCCAGTAGCTGAACGGTAGAGCGTCGACTGACTAGTTCGAAGTTCCAGGGTTTGATTCCCTGTTGGGGCAACAAGGCTCTTTACAAAATTAGTAGTCGGTCTTTTTCACTATAATTAAAGCAATAAATTATAAAAAATGGTTCATCAACTTGAAAATTAGAAATAAGAAGGTCAATATCAGAAAAATTAAAAACAAATGGGACTTTAAGTCAAATAAGAAATTATCGGTCCATATAAAATCTGAAAAATTCTAGGATGGTTAAATTGTTGCGGAATAAATTTAGAATTGCTACAAAAAGTATTTAAAATCCTTTTGGGTTGTCTTGTAACACAAATATCGTGATATTAAACGAAATTAGAAAATAATTAGCCACCATTAATGTTTAAAATATTCAGAAAATGAATAAATAAAAAATCTTTTAAGAAATGGAATACATGAGGATACAGACAATGATTTAAAAAAGGTTAAAAGAAAAACATTTGAAATAAGTTTTAAAAACTTGATAAATACAAAGAAAGAGTAGGTAGTA
Organism: Amaurobius ferox; assembly: GCA_951213105.1. Taxonomy (NCBI): domain Eukaryota; kingdom Metazoa; phylum Arthropoda; class Arachnida; order Araneae; family Amaurobiidae; genus Amaurobius; species Amaurobius ferox. Next base: position 96,040,818 of record OX578146.1, read on the forward strand.
ATAATAAATGCACTAATAATATTACTATATAAAAATATATATTTCTGTTAATATTTTGGAGTTTATCAATTTTTAATGAAATATTAGTTTTGTAAAAATTTCAGTCTCCCACTTTTACTATATGACATGAAAATGTGAGAATATTTAATTTTTTTCGTTTTAGTGCATTTTAAAATAAAAGTTTGGATCCTTAAAATTGATTTTTGCCTACTTGTTTAGTGTTAAACAGATAAACTAACCTGAAGTTAAAAGATGAGTAAAAGGATGAGATAATAAGAAAGTACAGCGTAGAACCGTCCAGTCAATCCGAAAGCATAGAACTAGCAGATGTTGCTCCAGTTAAAGTCAGGCTTTGAAATATTTCTGTTGACCAAAACACAACAAATATCTTGTACACAACTTGTTAGGGGGAATGGGATATCGCAGCTTGTTTAACCCCCATGCTCTACAATTACAGTGGGGTCGCCAAGGGGGATTTGGGGGCTATAACCCTTCCTTGCGTTATGGTATGTGATGAAATGAGAAAAAAAATATTTGGTTCCCCCCCCCCCCTCCCATACACTCCCTAAGATTTCTTCTGACGACGCTACTGCAATATATAAATATAATGAGAAAGTTAAAAAATAAAGCTGATGATTGAATTTACCGTATAAGTAAAGTTGAATTAATTTAAAATAATTCCAAACTTTCTTCAGAAAATTATGTTTCTGCAAATCGGTAACACATGTTTTGTAAATTTGTTTAAATAATGAAGTTGTTTACATGAAGCTCAATGTTGTTTACTATTTCTTACAGGAAATATTTCGATGGTGAAAGATGCAAAGTTTTCGAATATTTCCGGACAGATATCGAAGGTGAGATATCAAGACGCTGTTTTGTTTTTAACTGAATTATTATACTGCGAAGAAGCAATTATTCTCTTACGATATTTTCAAATGAGATCTGAATCATGATTATTTTTAAAATTTTAAGTGATTAATAGATGTTTCAAATAATAAAGCTATCTTTTACAGAATGGAATTATTTTTAATTTTACTGAGGTATCTATTCCAAACGTAGTTGGAAAGTAAGTGAGGTTTATACAATTATACGATTTATATTGTTTTCACATTCATTGGTTCAAATATAAACATTTTACAGCTTTCTGTTCGGTCATATAGTGACTCCGGAAGGAAAAATCGAAGCTGCAACCCATATTAGAAAGTACGAACATTATCCGGATGGCGAAAATTTCATTATCTATTTCCGTGCGGATGGTGAGTATTTGCATTTTGTGCATGTATTGATATTATTTATGAATTAAAACATTTATTACTTTTGTAAAATGTTGTATAATAAAAGTGTTCCCCCCCCCCCCCAAAATTTTCGAATTTTTCAATTTGACAGATAAGGGCGTTTCATTAGTCTGAGAGGACATATTGTCGAGTTGGCGATAATTAGGTAACTGAATCGCCAAGTTCGTCAAATTGATCAGCAAACGTTGCATACTGTCGAAAAGAAGAACTTTTCTTTATAAATGACTATTGATGATTTGTTGGTCGTAAAAATACAGAATTATTATACAGGTATCTTCTACACACAAAACTATATTGCATAATGTTAACAAATTTGTCACATCATATGGCATGAAAAGTGAACATATTCCACTATAGTCAATACTTTTTTTAATTTTATGTAATATTTTTGATACATTTATTAGAAAGTGTGCTATATTGTGAGAACGGTTCGTGATAGCTTTCTAAAGTTTGTGTCAATCGTTTTCTAATAAAAATATTACACAATAAATTATAATTTACGTAACATTAATATAGGTTTTGGTTTTAAGGATTTCTTCAAAATTTTATTCGAAAATTTAGCGGTCTTTCGAACATTTGATTGCGTTTAAAATCAATAGGCTTCCAGCATTCATAAATTGTAATATTAAATTTCCTTCGAAACGCTCTATTCGTTCGTGAAAGATCTATTCCATAGACTTATGGACACACACACACACACGCACACACACACACACGCACACACACACACACCTCAAAAAGATCGATTCGAGTTCAGAGATGCTTTAAACATGCTCCCCCGTCGAAAATTTCAATTCGAATTTTTGGACCCGTCACAATACTTTTCTTATACATTATACTATACATATAGGGAAAGTAAAAGGAATTATATAATTAACTTCTGACGCATTTAAAACCAGACGATATTTCTAATATATTTTCAACGAGTATATTAATACCACCTAACTGAAACAAAATATGCCAAGGATATATTAATTATTTTCAAGGATATATTAATCATTTTCAAGGATATATTAATGCCACAAGGATATATTAATTCCACAAGAATATATTAATGCTACAAGGATATATTAATTATTATTTTTAAGGATATATTAATGCGACCTAACTGAAACAAAATGCTACTATAAATTTCTCCTTATATCTGATGGCTTTAAAATTATGTAGACCTGCATGGCTTTTAGATCATCTTGTTCGTATCTGAAAAATAAAATAAAATATATTATGAAAATGTAGGTCACTACTTTATTTATCAGTGTATTTTGTACCGTTATCTGCGTACTTTGTATTTTTATCGGATCAGTTTGCATCTTTATCATTTATCAAAGCTATTTGAAAATAATATTCTCAATTTCTCTGTTTTTATCTGTAGAAGGAAACTGAGATTATATTTTACTGCCATTAAATATTTCGTCCTACGCCTGCATGTTGTTCGTGAGGTCGACAAACTCGTGCGTACGTCAGTGACAGTAGTACTGACGTGCTCTATCAGACATTTTATCTGCAAAAGATCAAAGTATAACCATACTTTACATTTTCTATATATTACTTCTATGGGCTTGCTTTGCTTTGTATTTTATATCTCCGTTTAATACAGCCTTTCACCCGTGATGGTGAGATAAATAAAAAGATAGATTTTCAGTTTTATTTATATAGATACTAAAATTGATTATCTGGCGTTGTTTGGGTCATAAATGAGGGGGCCTTTAATTAAATAATACGTTTATAGATAACACCACTTAATTTCCAAATCGTTTCTTCAAACTGCAGATATCCTAAACTGCCGTCAGATCATTTCCTGGTTTCAACCCCTCTCCACGAAAAGATGACTTATGTAGAGGAGAAGGCGCGGTTTAAAACTTCCAAGGCAAATATGCGCTGAGCAAGAAAAGTCGAACGCGGGGAATGCATTTGTTACTTTAATGCGTTTGCTGAATAAATCGCCCAAAATTAAATTACGTAATTATTCAAAATTTTTTTGTTGGAATGCAAACATATACGCATAATTTTTTTGTCAAACTATAGAATTGTGCCAATGTTACTTTTTGTGAAGTATGAGATAAATCTAATAATATTGAATCTAATAAATATTGAATCTTTTTCAAATAAATGTATTAAAAAATTACATCAAATAAAAAAAGTAATAACTATTGAGAAATATGATCACTTTTCATATGTAATATCATGCAATAAATTTGGTGACATCATTTTTGTGGATCTAGCTCGTTCCATTATTAAGAAAATATACTTTTGGTAATACTTTTGCGTTTGATCGCTAATAGCCATTTATCTGCTCTAAGAATAATTTATTTCTTCGTCCATAATACTTGGCGAGATTTTGGCGACGAATTTGGCGAAACGTAACCTACTTGGTGACGTTTTAAAATGTTACCAAATTAACGAAAATGTCGCCGAATTGATAAAAATGACGCTGAATCAATGAAAATTACGACTAATTGACGAAAATTCAATATCCTGAAATATTAGTATCTACTATAAGTTATTTTTCTGTCTTTAATGTTTGGCAAAATTTTGCTGACGAATTTGTCGGAATATATCCAACTTGCGGACTTTTTAAATATTGCCATATTGCCGAAAATGTCACCCAATTGATAAAAATTCGCCAAATTGATCAAACCGACTCTAAATCAATGAAATGACGACTAATTGAGTTCAATATCTTGGAAAGAACATAAGAATAGACTATAAGAATAATCCATTTCTCTGTCCGTTCATTCGTCTGACCGTAATGCTTCGTAAAAAATTTAGCGGGATTTCGCCAACTTGGCGACTATTTTAAATGTTGCCAAAATGACAAAAATATCACCAAATTGATAAAAATCACACCAAATGGGAAATAACGTTTCACAAATTCTGATTTCCGTCATATGACGGGTATACCTTCTAGCATATAAGAAATGCTTTTCTCTCCGTTTGTCTGTAACATTTACATTTGGCGAACTTGGTGAATAATCTAGCGACGTATCGTCAATTTGGCGATTTTTCAGCACTAGATTGACGAAAATATCGCCAAATCGCAAAAATGACGCTAAATTAATGGAAATGATGTGTAATTGATGAATTATTTATTAAAATAATTTAATATATAAACCATGTCGCTTATTGAGGATGCTGTAAATATTGACAAGTGTTTATTTAGAGTTGGGCGAATTATAAGGTTATTTGGTACTCTGAAATTGCTTTACTTGTTATCGTCCGGAAAATCGCCAAATAAATAATTCAACGTTAAAAACACAGTATCGTGGATCTTATACATTATTACTTTCCTTATATACATACATAATGTATAAGGAAAGTATTGTGACGGGGTCGAAAATTCGAAATCGAGTTTTCGACGGGAGAGCACGTTTCAAGCATCCCTGATCACGAATCAAACATTTTTGAAGTGATGTCTGTGTGTGTGTGTGTGTGTGTATGTGCGCGTGTGTGTGTCAGTGAGTCTGTGGAGACGATAACTGACGAACGAATGGACCGATTCGAACCAAATTTGGTGCAAAAATCCCAATTCGTAAACACTGGAAGCCTATTGTTTTTATACGTAATCAAATGTTCAGAACCCCACTAAATTTTCTAATGAAATTTTGAAAAAATCGTCAAAAAATCAAAACCACTAAAAAAGTTACAAAAATAGGCATTTCTTATGTAATTTTTTATTAGAAAACGATTGACATAAATTTTAGAACGCTAACGTGAACCGTTCTCGAGATATTGCACATTTTTCAAAAAATTATTAAAAGTTCATATAAAATGAAAAAAAAAATATTTCCTTATGCGAAACATGTTCACTTTTCATATATAATACCATGCGATAAATTGGGTGACATCATTCTCGTGGATCTAGCTCGTTCCATTCATGAAAAAAGATACTTTGAGTAATACTTTTGTATTTGAACGCCAATAGTCATTTTTCTGCTATAAGAACAACTTATTTCTTCGTCCATAACGCTTGGCGAAATTTTGGCGACGAATTTGGCGGAATGTCGCCAATTTGGCGACTTTTTGAAATGTTGCCAAATTAACATAAATCTCGCCAAATGGATGAAACTGACGCTAAATCAATGAAAATGACGACTAATTGTCGAAAATTCAATATCTTGGAAAGAATATATAAGTATCTACTATAAGAAAAACCTATTTTTTTACTGTAAAAGTAGTAAATTCATTGCATTATATAAGGAAAGTCATGTGTTGCCCACATCAGATTTTTTTCTGATTGTAAAGGGAGTAAATTTATTGAATTATATAAGTCAGGTGTTGCCCATATCAGATTTTTTGCTTTGTATTTCCATTCAACATTTTGACGGGCGTATTTTCGGTGCTGATAGCATATAGAGAGCGAAACATTTTCATCTATCAATTTTCACGCTATTACGTTACGTTATTACGTCAGTTACGTACGTCATGACTATGTTTTTGCCAGTTTTATGCATTTTCTTTGCGAATTACGGTTTAGAGTCTAGTAATGAAATGTTCTGCTGGCTCTAACGCGCCATTCTAAGTATAATGAATTTCGTAAATATACTAAATAATAGCACCTTTAGTAGCCTTAATGTATAATGCGACATAAGTTTGTAAATCTATTACGTAAATAAATAATAAGAAATCGGATGAGGGAGAAAAAACTACAAATGAAAATTAAAAAGCAAAAAATAAATTGAGAAAAAACGAATTTTCCAATGTCCTACCGTACAATAAAATGCCGTTTTGAAAATTGAAAATAGATTTTAATAGCACAAGATTGAACTTAATTGAAGGTGTGAAGCAGATTGAATGCAATACAATGCTACATATATATTACCTTTATCCAAATTTGATAGTATGCAAAGTAATTTCATCTGTCTAACATCCTGATTTGCCTGCGACCATAAAGCGCAAAAAGCGTAATATCAATTTTGGATAATAATAATATTTATTTAGTACATTAGCAGTATACTCGTTCTTCGTACGGAATATATAATATAAAGAAACTTGAAATTTACAATCATGTACAAATTCCTATAGTATATATACTAAATGACGTAGTTAATCAAAATATTCTGTTAAAATATTTAATTTAATGCTCCAAAAAGTAAGTTTAAGAATATCTGTTCTCGCTATATAAAATTATTTTCAAGGGTAGATTTGAAGAATAAAACAGCCTGGTCCCGTTAGTAAACAAATGTACAAAAATATGAAATTGAACCAATATATGCAAAATAAAAGCACTGAATATGTAGAGACCCGTACTACTTATATTCGTGAATATTAGATGATATACTACCCGAGTATTTGTAGAAGATTACATATACTAGTACAACATATGAGTTTCTAAATCTTACCTAAAAGCCGCAATTCATTCTACTATATGTAAAAATACATCAATATACCTATACTATTTATATTGTAGATTAGAAGATATACTCTTGAATTTTTAGAAGATTATTTGTACTACGTACAATATATGAATTTTAATAATTTTTGCCAAAATAAAACAATGGAGTAATAAATTAAAAATACCAATAATGCCTGAAACAATAATTCCCGAAAACATCAATAATAATAATGCTTAAACTTGAAAACCATAATTAATATTATCCAGTCAAAAATGAAATGTATTTTATATACATACCTACATTATTTAAATCGGAAAATATGTAATAAAAGTCATCTGTCGCATAAACACTTTGGATTTAAATCTGTTTCTAAGTGACACGGTATAATTTTCTTCAAATAAATTGGGGGAAATATATCGTATGCAGATTGCTATCTCTATGGAAGGCTTAATTGTTCATTTTTAATTAATATCTAGACAACCCCTGGTCTTAGAAACTCGAAACATGGACGAAATTTTAAGTGGGGCAATTTCAGTATATCTACAAAATTTCATTAAATTCGGTTCAGCCGAATCCGTGCTGATGAGACAAATATACACACAGACATTCAGACATATTTTCAATTTTATTTATATAGACTAGCAGCATCCCCGTTCTTCGTACGGGGTACATAATATAAAGAAACTTATAATTCACAATCATGTGCAAATTCCTATAGTATACTAAATGACATTTTAATCAAAATATTCTCTTCAAATATTTAATACAATGCTCCTAAAATAAGTTTAAGAATCTCTGTTCCCGCTATGCAAAATTATCTTCACGGGCAGATCTGAAGAATAAAACATCCTGGCCCCTTTTGTAAGCAAATCTTCAAAACGAAAGGGAGTTGAATCCATATATGCAAAATGAAAGCATTAAAGTATGGGACCCGTACTACTTATATACACGAATATTAGAAAATATAACCTGTATTAGTACATTACATGTATAAATTGAAAATATCAATAAACCTGTAATTGATTCCAATATATGCCACAATGAAAGCATTAATATTATATGCGACTATATATATATATCCCCGTACTACTTATATTGTCGCAGATTAGAAAATATGCCAGTGTGTTAGTAGAAGATTACCCGTATTACAATATGAGTCTCAAAGATCTTTGTCCCCCCCCTAAAAAAAAAACAGATGACGTAATAAATTGAAAATATCAATAATCCCCGTAATCTTTACACCAGAAAGTCGTAATTGATTCCAATATATGCCAATATATATCAAAATATATGCCAATATACCTGTACTAATTAATTCTCGTAGATTAGAAGATATACCCGTGCATTTGTGGTAGGTCACTCGTACAACATAATATATGAGTTTAAACAATTTTTGTCATAATACGAGTAAAACAATGGCATACCAACTTAAAAATACCAATAATCCCTGAATCAATAATCCCCGAAAATATTAATAATAATAATATTTAAACCTGAAGACCTTAATTGTTATTATCTAGTCAAAAATGCAATATCAATGAAATTTATTTTATATATATATATATCTTTATTAATCAAATCGAAAAAGATTTAATAAAAATCGTATGCCGCATAACACATTGGATTTATACCTGTTGCTAAGCGACATAATATCATTTGCTTCAAATAAATTGATGGAAATCATATCGTCTGAATAATGCTATCTCCATGGAATGTTTGGCGACATTTTCGTCAATTTAGCGATAATTTAAAAAATCGCCAAATTTATCGCCAAGTGGGACTGTAGAACAGATAGTCCCATTTTGCGACAAATTGACGAAACATCATCACAATACTATCCTCTAACAAAACACAATTAATTTCATTTACTAAGCGCAATTTTATCAATTTCATGATATTTTTTTGGATTTATAAATATTTTTATCAATTTGGTGATATTTTAAAAATTCGCTAAATGTGTAGGATGGATGGACTGACCGAGAAATGCTACCGAAACATCATTTCAGTACTCTCTTCTAAAAAAACAAATTTAATTTCTTTGATTTGCGTCGTTTTTATCAATTTGGAGACATTTCCGTCAATTTGACAAAGTTTAACAAAAGTTTCTAAGTTAGCTATATCCGCCAAATTCGTAGCTCTAAATTTGCAGATATGAAGAATAAAACATCCTGATCCCGTTTGTATATACTAAATGAAAACACTAAAATTGTATTAGAAGATATACCCGTTCTACTCTTTTTCGCTTTCAACAATCGGATAAAAGAATTTATTGGGTAAACATAATATATGAATTTATAAGCTAAACACAATATATAAGCTTATAAACTCTTTGCCAAAATAAATGAAAGTGATGTACGCAGTCCACAATAAATATAATTAAAAGAAAATCAACCCGTTCTTTTCTAAAATATATTTTTATATCCATTTATTTATTATTAAAATAAAAAAAATGATAATTAAAATGAACAGACAGATTTAATTTAATTGTGTTTCTGAGCAACATGATATAATATTGAATCTTCCTCTTAAACTGCGGAATTAAATAACAATTTTGATTTCTTTATACTTTTCATTGTTGAGTAAAAGCTTGTGAAAAATAAACTATGGAAATAGATTTTGCATTTAAATTCATGTTTCAAACAATTCATGTTTTCAGAAAGTGACTAATTAGCGCAAAAATCTCCCGATCAAACTTAGAGTAAAGTTTTTTAATTCACTTTTAAACGATTTTCAACCTTGTCATTTGGATTAACCATGGATAGAACTCCTAGGAAAAAGTTTCGTTTTTAACACTTTACAACAAAGTTGAAAAGTGTTTATGACTTTGTTCATTCATTCTGTCTGTCTGTCTGTCTGTCCGTTAGCACGATAACTGCCGTAAAAATGATTTAATCAAAATGAAATTTTAGTATGTTGTTCAGACGGTCTGCAGAACCTATGGGAATATAAATGAATAATATTACCCAATTAGTTTTGGATTGAACCCGGGTCGAAAAAATGAAATACATTGAGCCCTATGGGACCTAATTTTTCAAACATTTTTTAAGCGGATTTAAAATTCAGAAATTGCTTCGAAAATTTTAGGTAATATTCAAATTGTTCCATAAAATATATAAAAAAAAAATTCAGTGAAATATATTCAGTAGTTTTTTAAATAAAAATTTAAATATTAATTACACCTCTTATATGAAACGATCACGTGACCATGATATGAAACGATCACATGACCCACTTCAAAATGATATATGGCATCCATCTTGTTTCAAAATCGTGATTTTTTTTAAGTTCTTTTTAATTCATATTGAGTGTTGTATCCGTCCTAAAACTACTTTATTTTTGCTTAAATTCTGTGCATCTACATACTGAAACAACGCAATGACAATATATTTGAGTTTAAATGCTCATCTAAATTTGATAATTTCTACAACTAAGTCTATTTTTCACCTATGTAAAATGTAAACAGCAAAATATATAGAATGAGTTGTATTAGAATTCCTGTATTTTTTTAACACAAAATAATTTAGTCCATGGAGTCTGCATGGCTGTTATGAATGAATATTAATTGATTTCATAAAGACAAGGACGATTTTTTTCGATGAAGTTTTAAGCATAGAGTTTAAGTTTTTGTAGCTCCATGGTCTTAAACAAAATGTTTAAATAAAATAAATTATTATTGTATTGTGATGATTGAAATGAATGGGAGAAAGTTATAATTGAAATCCTGTTTTTATAGAGAGATTCAGGCGTGTTATTTTTTTATGACGTCATTTGAATTAATTTCAGTTGTTTTCGATGAAGTTTTCAAATATAATAAATTATCGTAGTATTATGATAATTCTAAAACAATTACCGAGGAATGTATAACATTTTAGAGATGTTTAAACCAGGCAATTTATATTTCAATGCCGTCATTTGAATGAAGTTCATTTTTTTCGATGAAGGTTTAAGTTTTCAAATATAATAAATTAATGCAGTATTGTGATAAGTTTCAAAATATTACCGAGGAATGTATTGCATTTTATACTTGTTTAAATAAAATTGCATTGAAGTTGGAAAGTGGTTCATAATCAATGCTTTAAGCATGATTGATCTTTCTTGTTTATTTATTTGCGAATGGCAACACTGGTCTCTTCATTCTGAATTCCCGGTTTCGACTCGTTTGTACATATACTGTGCATTTTCCAGGTATTTATGTTTTCTTTTAAACACTTTACAACATAGTTGAAAAGTGTTTCTGACTTTGTTAATTCATTCTGTCTGTCTGTCTGTCTGTCTGTATGTCTGTGTCGGTTAGCATGATAACTGCCGTAAAAATGACGTTATCAAAATGAAATTTTAGTATGTTTTTCAGACGGTCTGTGGGACCTATAGGAATATAAATAAATAATATCACCCAATTAGTTTTTTATTGAACCGGGGTTGAAAAAGTGAAATACATTGAACCCTATGAGACCTAATTTTTCAAACATTTTTTAAGCAAATTTAAAATTCACAAATTGCTTTGAAATTTTTAGGAAATATTCACATTACCCCATAAAATATATAAAAAAAATTTGAGTAAAATATATTAAGTAGTTTTTTAATTAAAAATTATTTAATATAGGGAAAAAAACAAATTCAATTAAATTCTAACTTTTGGGATATCTTCCAGAAAGTAAAAAGAGATATATTATATAATAAATATCTTTCCAAGAGTTTTATCATTTTGTATATGAGAGAAGCTTCACATTGTAAAATAAATTTGGTAGTTACCAATTTTTCAAATTTTTTTGTTAATTTTATATAACTTTTCATGATATACTTATTGGATGACATTTTGAATGCACTTTCCTACGTCCTAGAGAGTTAAAATTTGGTACACAGCTTAAATTTGTTGAACATTTTATTCTACAGAAATTTGGTGGATCTTTAAATATAGATCATATATTTTTTTCGAAATGGTCTGCAAATAATCCCCGTTCACTTCTATAAATCATTGTTGTAATATTGTTAAAAATTCTGATGTGGGCAGCACATGTCTTTCCCTGCAGACTCATATTCACGTTCTCTTTATTTCTTCAATAATAATTTGAGTTTATCTGCACAAAATAACAGCCATAAGTATTTTAAATGACATTGGATTTGTACGTTAAACTTAAATTTGGTTCTCATTTGATAGAAGGACTTATTGTCCAAAGTGGCGTAGCGAAAAAGCGAAAAAAATTGAATATCTCAAGAACAGCTAGTCCCAGAGTAATGGGGTTAGTCTTATTCTTTTTGTTGTCAAAAATCACGTATAAAATAGGAATTTAATTGATATAATTGAGCACACGTAGTCTTTTATTTTTATATTTAGATTTTTGCGGGCCATTTCGCAAAAATAGCCCGTTCCTTTTTCCCGAATCGTACAAAATAACCTACAAATGATTTATATACCAAATTTTGTTAAATATGGTATATAAATCACTTGTAGGTTATTGAAATATTATACAGAAAATTTTGTTAAATTTGTTCCGTTAGTTTTTAGCTAGAGTGGATAAAGGCAATTTCTGCGGCCATTTCGCAAAGAAGGCAGATTCTTTTATTACGAATCGTACTATAATCTAATGAACATCAGGATTTCCCACAAAAAACATACCTATCAAATTTTATGAAATACGGTCCATTAGTTTTTCAATTAGAGTGGATGTAATATCCTCACAGGTACAAAAAAACAAACACAGATACACCCTTACACACACAGACGTTTTCCTAAAAATAGTATTTTCGTATTCTAGAAGTCCCAAAACGTGTAGATCCTTCGAAAATTCGAGTTCCGATCTTCGGAACGATTCCAATACTTTGAATACACTCACACACACATATATTATCTGCGTATCTGTGTATTATCTGTGTATCTAAATTCCGTGCCTATGCAATTACAATAGTTGTGATTTTAAATGATCCCTAAATTTTTATTATTTCTTTAACGAAGCCGAATTTTAACTTATGCAGAATGCAAATATCTGAAGCGATTGTAAGGTGAGTTACATAAGAATTGCTGAATTTTTTTCACACAAAATTATTTAGCTCTGGAGTCTGGAATACAAGTTATATGAATGAAATATTCATTGATTTTGCACAAAGAATCAGATGATTTATATTTCGATACAGTTTTAAATATTTAAGTATGATAAATTACTGTAGAACTGTGATAATGTAAAAGATATCACCACTGAATGTATCACATTTTAGAAATTTTTAAATGAAATTGCATTTCAGTTGGAAAGTGTTTCATAATCAATGCTTATGCATGATTGATCTTTCTTGTTCATTAATATCTCGACAACTCCTGATCTTAGAAACTCGAAACTTGGTCTAAATTTATGGGGGTTATTTTAAGGTTATCCACAAAATTTCATTAATTTCGGTTTAGCCGTTCTCCCGTGATGATGAGACAAACGAAGTTTCGTTTTTTACTAATATCTCGAGAACGCATTGGTGGTAGAAACTTCAAACATGGACTAAATTTTAAGTGGTGCTATTTCCAGGCTGCTCACAAAATTTTATCAAATTCGGTTCAGCCGTTCTCCCGTGATGATGGGACAAACAGACAGACAGACAGATTTTCAATTTTATTTATATAGACTAGCAGCATACCCGTTCTTCGTACGGAGTATATAATATAAAGAAACTTAAAATTCACAATCATGTGCAAATTCCTATAGTATACTAAATGACATTTTTAATCAAAATATTCTGCTAAAATATTTAACAAAATGCTACTAAAAAGAAGTTAAGGAATGTCTGTTCTTGCTATTCAAAATTATCTTCACGGGCAGATCTGAAGAATAAAACATCCTGGCCTCTTTTGTAAGAAAATTTACAAAAAATGTGGAATTGAATCAATATATGCAAAATAAGAGCGTTAAAATTGTATAGGATCCGTACTACTTATATACGCGAATATTATAAGCTATAACCTATATTAGTAGATTTCTTGTATATATTGAAAATATCAATAAATCCGTAATCTTTAAACCAGAAGGCAGTAATTGATTTCAATATGTGCCGAAATGAATGTGCTAAAATTATACCGGTACTACTTATGTCGATATACCCGTACTACTTATAATGCCGTAAATTAGAAGATATGTCCTAGTGTTAGTAAAAGATTACCCGTATTATAATATGAGTCTTAAAAATCTTTGCCAAAATAAAACAGATTACTTAATAAATTAAAAATATCAATAATCCTAATAATCTTCATACCAGAAGGCCGTACTTGATTCCATTATATACCAATATATGCCAAAATATATGCCAATATACTTGCACTACTTATATTCTCATAGATTAGAAGATATAGCCGTGCATTTGTAGAAGATTACTCTTACAACGTACAATATATGAGTTTCAACAATTTTTGCTGCAATAAAGCAATGGCATAAGAAATTGAAAATATCTATAACCTCTGAATCAATAATCCCCGAAAACATCAATAATAATAATGTTTAAACCTGAATATCGCAATTTATATTATCCTGTCAAAAATACGATAGCAATGAAATTTATTTTATATACATATCTTCATTATTAAAATCGGAAAAGATTTAATAAAAATCTTCTTCCTCATAAACACACTTGATTTAAATCCGTTGCTAAACGACATGTTATGATTTGCTTCAAATAAATTCGTGGTCAAAATATCGTCTGAATAATGATCTCTAATGAAGGTTTGGCGATATTTTAAAAAATCGCCAAATTTATCGCCAAATGAGACTTAGAACTGACAGTCCCACTTAGCGATAAATTGATGAACCATCATTAAAATATTATCCCCTAAAAACCACAATTTCATTTATTTAGCGCAATTTTATCAATTTCAAGATATTTTATGGTTTTACAAATATTTTTATCAATTTGGTGATATTTTAAAAATTCGCTAAATGTGTTACTAAGTAGGACGGTTGGACTGACAGACAAATGCTAACGAAACACCATTTCAGTACTTTCTTCTAACAAAACAAAATAAATTTCATTGATTTACGTCGTTTTTATCAATTTGGGGACATTTCAATCAATTTGGCAACGTTTAAGAAATTTGCCGTTAGAGATATCCAGCCAAATTCGGAGCTCTAAATTTGCAGATCTGAATAAAATATCGTGATCCAATTTGTATATACTAAATTAAAACACTAAAATATTATTAGAAGATACACCCGTTCTACTCTTTTTCTGTTTTAACAATCGGATAAATGAATTTATTGGGTAGACAGAAAATATGAGTTTATTAGCTAAACACAATATATAAGCTTGAAACCTCTTTATCAAAATAAATGAAAGTGATTTACGCAGTTCGCAATTAATATAATTAGAAGAAAAATCAAACCGTTCATTTCTAAGATGATATATTTTAATATCCATTTATTTATTATTCAAATCGAAAAAATAATAATAATCATTAACAAATACATTTAATTTTATTGCGTTGCCGAGCAATATGATATAAGATAGAATCTTCTCCATAAAATGCGAAATTAAATAACCATTTTGATTTCTTTATACTTTTTATTGTTGAGTAAAAGCTTGAAATAAACCATGGAGGTAGATTTTTCCGTTTAAATTCTTGTTTCAAACAATTCATAATTTCAGATAGTGACTAATTAGCGCAAAAAATCTCCACCAGACTCAGAAATAAAGTTTTATTTCAGTTTGACGTTTTAAACAAACAATTTTCATCCTTTCCGTTTGGATAAACCACGGAGTTAGAGAGTAGAACTCCTAGGAAAAAGTTCCGTTTTTCATTAATATCTCGACAACCCCTGGTCGTAGAAACCCGAAACTTAAGCGAAATTTATGGGGGACTATTTTAAGGCTACCCACAAAATTTCATCAAATTCGGTTCAGCCGTTCTCTCGTGATGATGGGACAAACAGGCAGACAGACAGACAGACAGATTTTGAAATTTATATATATAGATTTTTGAATTGAATCTGTTTACACCCTTAATCGGGATTAATTTCGCGTGTGATTAAAATTTATTTTCCATTTTACCATGCGCCATGATTGTGTAGCGAAGGACATTGAAAAATTTGTTCTTTCTCATAATTTATTTGACAGCGTAACGAAAATTTTAAAAGAATGTTGTTGCTATCATTATAAACACTTTTGATGACACTGAAAATAATGTGGTTATATTTTAGATCTTCTGTATGATCTGAAAGTCACCGTTGAGGAAAAATTTGCTTTATTGGATATTAAATGGAATAAGTATCAGCTGTCAATTAAAAACACGAAAATCGAGTTGAATGATAATCAAAGAATTAGTGTTCACTCAAGCGAGATGACTCCTTCTTACCAAGGAAATGGTGTTTACTTACAAGGGTATGTAACTTTTAACAATCGTAATTTGCATGTTGTGTGTTGAATGATGTAACAAGCTAATGTTCTTTAATATTAGGTTGCGCTACCAGCCAGGTCACGAATCAAATAATTATTTATTTGATGTCAGTGGGAAAATATTTCTTCATTCATGACGTCAAGGTCCAATGAGGACAGACAGAAACACAGAAACTGAAAGTTTTCGCTGAAAAAACACAGAAAGTTTCCCCCTTATTTCGGTTATAAAAATTATTTAATAATTTGTGAAGTTTTTAAAATATAATTACTTTAATCATCTGTAATAGTGCAAAATCTTCCATTTTCAAATAAAAATATAAATGTTTATTTTATTTTCCAACATCAAAAGAATTAAAATGTACCACAAAAAACAACGACATACCAAATTTTATGTTACTAGTAATGGAACTTAATTAGTTAGGGCTTCAAATCACACTAACAAACAAACAAATACCTGATCAATTTAGATAAGATATTGTTAATAATTTCTAATTCTTTCTTAATCTTCTTTAAAAATAGTGAAACGTAAGATGAATAAATTTTGTTATCTAGGAAACAAATTGATGACGTCGATTCAATACAATATCGATGAAATTCTAAGCGATGTTTATATGGTACTAGAAAATGTATTCGTCGTTGTTAGGGATTTAAAATATAAACCCCTGATTAAAATTACACCGAAACATACAACGAAATCTTGAAAACCGTATGGCTTTTGCTAGCTCAAACTTAAAATGTATAATCCTTAAAACTAAGCTAAAGAAAATTATTCGAATTAAAAAAGAAAGGAAAAAAAACACTCCCCCGAGGCCTGTTGCACCCGAAGTTTAGCTAATCCAGTATTGTATTTGGTGTATGTCCGAAGTTTAAATTTTCCTCTACACACAGACAGACATTTTCTTTTATTATATAAGACTGCTACATGGCTAAAGGATATTTATTTATACGATGTATTGTTACATTGTATAAGCTTCTCCATCACTGATTTTAAGTATGGTTATAGTTCTAATCTGGAACTGAGTAGATAAGAACTCGTGAATAACACTTTAGTACAATTTCTAGTTAGCTACTTGGACATGTGCCAGTATATAAATGAATTTCAATGTATGTAAAAATTAGCTGTATGTAATCTGTTAGATTGTGAAATGTGTTGGTATATGCTGTATTGACTCATACCGAAAACAGTTTTGTATATTCTCCCCATTTGTAGAAGTCTGGTTTATGTTGCCTTGCATAGCATTTAACAGTCTTGCATATCTCTTAGCTTCTCATTCGTATCAGTTTTGTATTTGTGTTGACCTCTTTGGAAACAATGTTACATATCTTTTTGCACTCTGTTAGAAACAGTTTTGTATAAATGATTATTTAGGGGAGCTATTTTGTATATTGCAACTGTATTTCGTATGGGTGAACTTTACTGTATGTAGTTGTTCCTAATTTTTGTCGTGGTATTATGTACATATATATGTGGGAACCGACTCGTGCGCCACTCTCTGCTACGAATCACATTCCCAGTTATACGCTCGGATCCGAAGATATATTTTGGTCTAATCGTTATAGTTTTGGATTACCATGCTCTTGGTCCAGAGTTCGAACTCGTCTGAGGAACCCACTGGCCAGTAAGTGGCGACGTCTTTCACGAAATGGCAGCACCACTAAAACGTAATCCCCTCTTCTCTTCTGGTTAACTGCGACCTACATCACGTCCTTCCTAGTGACTATAGGATTGAAGCACGTCACACATTATAGTTAGAGTTTGATGGTCTTCGCTAAGGAATGGACGGTTCTTGGGGGTAGCCTTCGCAGATTTTTGCCAGACATGACTGAGCCCTTTCCAGGGGAGGGAGTATGTGGGAGCCGGTTTCACGCCACTCACTGCTACGAATCACAATCCCAGTTATACGCTCGGACCCGAAGATATATTTTGGTCTAATCATTATAGTTCTCGATTACCACACTCTTGGTTCAGAGTTCGAACTCGACTGAGGAACCCACTGGCCAGTAAGTGGCGACGTCTTTCACGAGATGGCAGCACCACTGAAACGTAATCCACTCTTCTCTTCTGGTTAAGTGCGACCTACATCACGTCCTTCCTAGTGACTACAGGATTGAAGCACGTCAGCGTTATAGTTAGAGTTTGATGGTCTTCGCTAAGGAATGGACGGTTCTTGGGGGTAGCCTTCGCAGATTTTTGCCAGACATGACGGAGCCCTTTCCAGGGGAGGGAGTATGTGGGAGCCGGTTTCACGCCACTCACTGCTACGAATCACAATCCCAGTTATACGCTCGGACCCGAAGATATATTTTGGTCTAATCGTTATAGTTCTCGATTACCACACTCTTGGTTCAGAGTTCGAACTCGACTGAGGAACCCACTGGCCAGTAAGTGGCGACGTCTTTCACGAGATGGCAGCACCACTGAAACGTAATCCACTCTTCTCTTCTGGTTAAGTGCGACCTACATCACGTCCTTCCTAGTGACTACAGGATTGAAGCACGTCAGCGTTATAGTTAGAGTTTGATGGTCTTCGCTAAGGAATGGACGGTTCTTGGGGGTAGCCTTCGCAGATTTTTGCCAGACATGACGGAGCCCTTTCCAGGGGAGGGAGTATGTGGGAGCCGGTTTCACGCCACTCACTGCTACGAATCACAATCCCAGTTATACGCTCGGACCCGAAGATATATTTTGGTCTAATCGTTATAGTTCTCGATTACCACACTCTTGGTTCAGAGTTCGAACTCGACTGAGGAACCCACTGGCCAGTAAGTGGCGACGTCTTTCACGAGATGGCAGCACCACTGAAACGTAATCCACTCTTCTCTTCTGGTTAAGTGCGACCTACATCACGTCCTTCCTAGTGACTACAGGATTGAAGCACGTCAGCGTTATAGTTAGAGTTTGATGGTCTTCGCTAAGGAATGGACGGTTCTTGGGGGTAGCCTTCGCAGATTTTTGCCAGACATGACGGAGCCCTTTCCAGGGGAGGGAGTATGTGGGAGCCGGTTTCACGCCACTCACTGCTACGAATCACAATCCCAGTTATACGCTCGGACCCGAAGATATATTTTGGTCTAATCGTTATAGTTCTCGATTACCACACTCTTGGTTCAGAGTTCGAACTCGACTGAGGAACCCACTGGCCAGTAAGTGGCGACGTCTTTCACGAGATGGCAGCACCACTGAAACGTAATCCACTCTTCTCTTCTGGTTAAGTGCGACCTACATCACGTCCTTCCTAGTGACTACAGGATTGAAGCACGTCAGCGTTATAGTTAGAGTTTGATGGTCTTCGCTAAGGAATGGACGGTTCTTGGGGGTAGCCTTCGCAGATTTTTGCCAGACATGACGGAGCCCTTTCCAGGGGAGGGAGTATGTGGGAGCCGGTTTCACGCCACTCACTGCTACGAATCACAATCCCAGTTATACGCTCGGACCCGAAGATATATTTTGGTCTAATCGTTATAGTTCTCGATTACCACACTCTTGGTTCAGAGTTCGAACTCGACTGAGGAACCCACTGGCCAGTAAGTGGCGACGTCTTTCACGAGATGGCAGCACCACTGAAACGTAATCCACTCTTCTCTTCTGGTTAAGTGCGACCTACATCACGTCCTTCCTAGTGACTACAGGATTGAAGCACGTCAGCGTTATAGTTAGAGTTTGATGGTCTTCGCTAAGGAATGGACGGTTCTTGGGGGTAGCCTTCGCAGATTTTTGCCAGACATGACGGAGCCCTTTCCAGGGGAGGGAGTATGTGGGAGCCGGTTTCACGCCACTCACTGCTACGAATCACAATCCCAGTTATACGCTCGGACCCGAAGATATATTTTGGTCTAATCGTTATAGTTCTCGATTACCACACTCTTGGTTCAGAGTTCGAACTCGACTGAGGAACCCACTGGCCAGTAAGTGGCGACGTCTTTCACGAGATGGCAGCACCACTGAAACGTAATCCACTCTTCTCTTCTGGTTAAGTGCGACCTACATCACGTCCTTCCTAGTGACTACAGGATTGAAGCACGTCAGCGTTATAGTTAGAGTTTGATGGTCTTCGCTAAGGAATGGACGGTTCTTGGGGGTAGCCTTCGCAGATTTTTGCCAGACATGACGGAGCCCTTTCCAGGGGAGGGAGTATGTGGGAGCCGGTTTCACGCCACTCACTGCTACGAATCACAATCCCAGTTATACGCTCGGACCCGAAGATATATTTTGGTCTAATCGTTATAGTTCTCGATTACCACACTCTTGGTTCAGAGTTCGAACTCGACTGAGGAACCCACTGGCCAGTAAGTGGCGACGTCTTTCACGAGATGGCAGCACCACTGAAACGTAATCCACTCTTCTCTTCTGGTTAAGTGCGACCTACATCACGTCCTTCCTAGTGACTACAGGATTGAAGCACGTCAGCGTTATAGTTAGAGTTTGATGGTCTTCGCTAAGGAATGGACGGTTCTTGGGGGTAGCCTTCGCAGATTTTTGCCAGACATGACGGAGCCCTTTCCAGGGGAGGGAGTATGTGGGAGCCGGTTTCACGCCACTCACTGCTACGAATCACAATCCCAGTTATACGCTCGGACCCGAAGATATATTTTGGTCTAATCGTTATAGTTCTCGATTACCACACTCTTGGTTCAGAGTTCGAACTCGACTGAGGAACCCACTGGCCAGTAAGTGGCGACGTCTTTCACGAGATGGCAGCACCACTGAAACGTAATCCACTCTTCTCTTCTGGTTAAGTGCGACCTACATCACGTCCTTCCTAGTGACTACAGGATTGAAGCACGTCAGCGTTATAGTTAGAGTTTGATGGTCTTCCCTAAGGAATGGACGGTTCTTGGGGGTAGCCTTCGCAGATTTTTGCCAGACATGACGGAGCCCTTTCCAGGGGAGGGAGTATGTGGGAGCCGGTTTCACGCCACTCACTGCTACGAATCACAATCCCAGTTATACGCTCGGACCCGAAGATATATTTTGGTCTAATCATTATAGTTCTCGATTACCACACTCTTGGTTCAGAGTTCGAACTCGACTGAGGAACCCACTGGCCAGTAAGTGGCGACGTCTTTCACGAGATGGCAGCACCACTGAAACGTAATCCACTCTTCTCTTCTGGTTAAGTGCGACCTACATCACGTCCTTCCTAGTGACTACAGGATTGAAGCACGTCAGCGTTATAGTTAGAGTTTGATGGTCTTCGCTAAGGAATGGACGGTTCTTGGGGGTAGCCTTCGCAGATTTTTGCCAGACATGACGGAGCCCTTTCCAGGGGAGGGAGTATGTGGGAGCCGGTTTCACGCCACTCACTGCTACGAATCACAATCCCAGTTATACGCTCGGACCCGAAGATATATTTTGGTCTAATCGTTATAGTTTTCGATTACCACACTCTTGGTTCAGAGTTCGAACTCGACTGAGGAACCCACTGGCCAGTAAGTGGCGACGTCTTTCACGAGATGGCAGCACCACTGAAACGTAATCCACTCTTCTCTTCTGGTTAAGTGCGACCTACATCACGTCCTTCCTAGTGACTACAGGATTGAAGCACGTCAGCGTTATAGTTAGAGTTTGATGGTCTTCGCTAAGGAATGGACGGTTCTTGGGGGTAGCCTTCGCAGATTTTTGCCAGACATGACGGAGCCCTTTCCAGCGGAGGGAGTATGTGGGAGCCAGTCTTACGCCATTCACTGCTACGAATCACATTCGCAGTTATACGCTCGGACCCGAAAATATATTTTAATTTAATCGTTATAGCACGGAATTACTATGATCGTTGTCCCGAGTTCGAACCCGAACGGGTAACTGCTGGCGTCCCTCCTATATATAATTTCGTACTTCATTTGCAGTGGCATCGTACATATGCTTTTTGTTTTGGCTATTTGAATTTACATCTATGAGGTCCAGTCTTTCACTTAATATAATATCCCATCCATTGTTTTTCCAACATGTTTTGCTTTGTTCTATCCTAGTTTATGACAGACATTCCTTTACTTTAGGCAGCAATTACCGTAAAATTTCGGGTCTGTGCCTATAGGTTATCTGTTAATTCGTTAGATACAGCTTATAAGGTTGAACGCGTTTTCCATAGGCGCGTTTCTGCCTTTGATGGTACTGTGATAGTACTGGTGTTCTGTCTCTTTTATCTTGATGAAGAAGGCTCTTTTTTGTCTTTGAAACCAGTTGATACCTTTATTCAATCTTTTATACTGTGTCTAACGAAATTTATAATTTTCAATGGTAAAGAGTGAACATTTTTGCTGTTGTTTTAGTTTCCAATTTTGAATATGACCTTACTTTTCTTTTGCTGTTTGTACAGAATTATTCTAAATGCATAAAAGACAACTGTTTCTCATTCAACAGCAAGAAATACTTCCAAAAGGTATATAAAAATACGATAATATATATAAAATATATATATTATAAAAATTGTATGTTCAAACAGGTGATTTATAGTTTTTTTCTACTAAACAATATCTCTCTTTTTTTTTCAGATGTTCCTTTGGTAGTAAATTTCTCGGAGGATTTACATCAAAATTCTGACATGTAAAAGATATTTGTGAAAAACATACATGTCATGTAATTTTTCAATATTAAAAGCATGCTAAAATACACTTTTTGAATTTTTCTTTTTTTTTTTCACGATACTTTTATGTATGCTGCAATAAAGCTGTTTAATTACAGAAATCGTTTCTGAAAATTTCCATGTAACTTTCAGCATTAAAAGTATGTTAAAGCAATTTTTAGATTTCTTTTTAACGATTGTTAATGCATGCAAGAAAGATCATTTCTGGATGTTTGTTAAGAGTTTACAAAGATGATTTAAAGCAAAAGTAAGTGGGGATATTTTTCAATTATTTATTGCTTTCGTTTCGTTTTGATTTCCTTCCAATACTTTCGGCGAACGAGAAAACTTTCCACGAGCCATGGATTTATTCTTCGCTATGCCTGTCATCAACAAAGCACATGCTGACAAAACTACTAAAAGATGTCACATAACAGAAGCATAAAGTTCCAAACTGTAAACTCTCCATCTGTAAACAATCGGAGTTGCATTCTCACCTTTGTTGGCATTGGGGCCCTGTTTATTTTAAAATGAAAGCTTTTCTTTACATTTGAAGCCTCTTGATATTTGTATTCAATCATGTACACTGTGACTAATGAAGTTTATAAATTTCAATTTTAAGGTATCAACTTTTTTGCTGTTTCTTATAGTTTCCAGTTTTGAATATGACCTTACTCTTTATTTTTATTTTTATTTAGAAATATTCTAAGTGCACAAAACACAGATACTCCTCAGCCAACACCAAGAAGTACTTTGAAAGGTATATACAATACAATAAAAGATATAAAAATATATATCGTAAACTGTATGTTCAAACATGTGATTGATTAATCGCCACCACTAAATATTGTTTTTTACAGATGTTCCTTTGGCAGTAAATTTCTGCGACGATTTATGCCAAAATTCAGACACAACCGGAGGAAAAGGATCATCTTTAGGAAGACTCTCTCACCTGAGTAAAAAACACCAAACAGTGAGTAGCATGACTATTATACAGCGGGCCAACAAACAATTTTTTCTTTAGTTTTAAAACAATAGAGTAAATTTTCATGTACATCTCATTAAACTTAGAATTCTAGTTTAAAAAATACTATTGTAGATGGGTGGAGATATGATGGAGTTGAGAGATTATGAAAAACTTAAAATTTGTTTTACCCGAAGTTATAAACTAAAACTATAATTTGAGCACAATTTAATGGCCAAACGTTACAGTTAATTGCCTATTTGATACAGGTAAAATTATTACATTATTTTTAAAGCAGAAAATATGAATAATTTGTTAATTTATCAGAGCATTTTTTATGTTCTTTAGTAAGTGTCAGCGACATAGCTACTAGATAAGGGGCAAATGGGTTAAGACCCTGCGTCGAAATGCACTTTTACTATTAATACCCGGAATATACAATGTACACTTTTATACTATTATGTATTTGGCTATATTCTATTCATTTTATCTATGTGAATTGATATCTCTACTAAGTAAATATTTTTTACATGTAGATAGAAGCTTCGAAGATAAGAAAGCTAAGATTGCTGTGTTTTCTTTTGGCTGTGTCGAAGATTTGACCAATCACCTTCATACGGGTTGTTCAGTTTGTCGTTGCCCTATGTGTGAAGTGTTGGCTTTTTATTGCTATGTGATTCACGTTGTTTTCTTGATTTGCTGAAATTTATATGCATTGTAACATTTGTTTTGTTTAACTTAAGTTGTGCGCTTCAGTTTGCTATCAGTTGGAGGGGTGGTCCAAATTGGCAGCGTGAGGCTGTCTCTGTGTTTTTCGCCTTTCGGCCGATAGCGACTTGTGTGGCGCTTTCGTTAATCGGACGGGTCTTGGGGGGGGGGGGGGTCTAGCTTGATGGCGGTGGCCGTGGCTCTAGTGATACTTTCGCCCGGTGAGACGGTTGTGCCGGACACTTGCCGGGTGACGCGAGTTTGCTATTGCGATGGCGAATCGTCAACTTCTGCATACCTTCTTGTGTGATGGTTTTCACCTTTGCTTTACATATATTATTCTCTTATATATCACACACACACTCACACACACACACACACACACATATATATATATATATATATATATATATAAATATTTTTGTGAGCAAGAAACGTCTAGCTCCACGCGCAAAAATTTATTTTTTGTTTTGCAACTTTCATCTAATACACTATTCATGATTTTACACTATGTATGTTTACGCAGAGAACAAGGATATTAGTATCTAAGTACCTGTATTACATATATAATTTTAACAAAAAATTTAATCTAAGGGTATAGTTAGGGGATTATATTCATCAATCCTTACCACATGTAATTCTTTTTCAATTCCTTAACTTATATACTTATATATAGAACAGGGAAAAAGGTGTATTTTATACCAATTTAGTACCTGCTTTATTTATAATGTTTTATTTATAATGTTTTCCTTAACATCTTCACAAGCTTGTCGTATAGTCATTATTGATATCAAATATTCACTTCAGACCATCTTATTTCCGTTTTTGCTATACAGAATTATTTCAATAAATGATCAATTTATGGTATAAATAATACAAGTAAATTAAAATGTTTCAATTATATATATATATATATATATATATATATATATATATATATATATATATATATATATATATATATATATATATATATGTATATATATATATATATTTTTTGTAGTGAAAGAAATATTGAGTTGGGTTTACTTTTTAAATATATTTAATGGATTAAATTATTAATATTAATTAAAGTGGTCGTGAATCGTAACATTCGTACATTGCTACCGTGGCCGCAAAACCCACCATTATCTCTTTTGCACGAGTTCCTTAACATAATCATTAAATCAAAACATTATACATTAAAATCCACATTTTAAACTTAAAATAAATTATCGTTTATTCATTTTTCTATTATTGTTATAATTAAAATTACATCAATTTTAACAAACGCTTAAGGAGGACAAAAGCACCTTGTGAGACCAGGTCTTTTGAATCTTATTCAAAATATCAAAAATTGACTTAACATCCATGAAGACTGGCACATACCTCTGTATTTCGGATTAGTAGTTCAGCATGACTGGAATCTTTATAGATTCTTTTGCTGACATTTGAAGTCCGTCTTTTTCTGTGGCATTTTCACTACTCAAAAATTAAGGCTCACTCTCTTAACACTGCTTGAAGATTACGAATCTCTCTCTCTCAACAACACTTGAATATCATTCTCCTTCTATTTCTAAACAACATTGCTCGATTCCCCCCCCAATAATCTATTTCTTCAAGCTTTTACTATGCAATACAAAATTGAGATCTCCAAGACAAATCTTATATTGTTTTGATTATTTTAATGCTCATTTAAGAACTAAGTAAAAATACAAGGAATTTTTGAAGGAACCTTTATATAGAGACAAGTGGTGTGTACACTTCATTTCGGTGCCCGAATTCGGTCTAGAATGTCCCATACATGCTCGATTAGCGAAAAGTCTGGTGACCCTGATGGCCAAGGAACAGTATTAACAGCTTGGAGACAGTCCACAGATATGGAAGCTGTATGTGGCGTGTCATTATCTTGTTGGAAAATGACCCCAGAATGACGTGCCATGAAGGGTAATGCAAACGGCCGTAGGATTTCATCACCACATCGTTGAGTTGCTAAAGTTGTACGCAGGGTGACTAGGGGCGTCCTGCTGTCTTATGAGATAACACCCCACACCATTACATCAGGGGTAATGGCTGTGTGCCTGTGTAAAACAAAGGCTGATTGGGACTGCTGGCCTTAGTGCCTCCACACACGTACTCTATGGGCATCTGCTGAAAGACTGAAGCGTGATTCATCGCTGAACACTATGCGATGCAAGTCTGCTGCCAGCCTTTATGCTCGGCTACGACGACACTACTGCAAACGCCTCTGTCGATGTTGTGGGGTTATGGGCAGAAGTCTTAAAGGCCGGCGTGAGCGTAACCCCACCTCAGCCAAGCGCCGTGAGATGGTGGAAGGTACCACGGGTGGAATGGAAGAGGCTGTAGCACGTTGGATGACGGAGCATGATGCCGTTGGGCCAGTTCAGACCTATTGCACAATCATTCGATCTTACCTTACATCCGTGAACCTTGGTCTTCCAGAGCTTTCATTTCGCTGACGAGGTCCTTGCAGAAACCATTGCTGTCAGTACCTTTACACAGCAGTACCCGTCCAGTGCAGGTGGAGTCCTGTTGCTCGGTATGACCAGTCAGCTTCAGTCATCCCGCCTATACGACCACATTCGAACTCGTCTAATTGCTTATAATGTCTGCGGTACCGTCGTAATGGCATTATTGGTTGTGTCTCCATGGAACTACAACGCAGATAACGAACAAAGATAAACCGTCCACATTTTTATAGGATGCTAGTTGCTTAATAGAAACTCGAGCTATAACCGAAGTTAAGACTCATTGGCTTTGCAAATTTAATCAGTTGCATACTTTGTATAAAGGAATTTGGATGCGAAATTTCGAGATGATCGGATTATTTCTTAGAGGTGCTTCATTTTGCAAGAGAGTATATATATATATATATATATATATATATATATATATATATATATATATATATATCTAGAGAGTATATATATATATATATATATCTCATCGATGTAAACTCTGCCCAGTGGCAGACCCTCTCCAAATATCTACTCAAGATCCCAGTTACGGTACATTCTGCAAAACCTATAATGTCATCTACTGTATTACTTGCCAAACATGCCAAGCCAAATATATCGCCAAACCAAAAATCGTTTGCATTTGCGAATCAACTTACATCGAAGTCAAATTGGCAAATCTCTTCTCACTGATGCAACTATCACCAATTTGGAACTCCGTCATTATAGAAACCATGATTTTTCACAAATAATAGTTACAATCATCGATGTTGTACCCAAACTGTCAGAAAGACTTTGGTGGGAAAATACACACATCCAACAATATGGAACAGCTTTTCCGTATGGACTCAATACGATCATATTTAATGACAATTATAATTTGGAATCTTGTACAAATGAAAAACGTAACCCTGTATTACAAGATATCCATCCTGCTATAAAAAAGAGATGGCAAAGGGGAACAAGAAAAAGGAAAAATTTCAGTTATAAAGAAACTCTTGAAAAGATCGAAACGTTCATGAAAACAGTGTGTGCAGGAATAATAATAAAACCCGGCTGGATCAAAAATCTTATATTTAGTATAAGAAAACGTTATATTCAACGCATCTGGTGTTATTTGAAAGTGTATCAACTCGAAAAACAACTAACTGTTAATAATAATGAAAATGCATGTACAAACTACGCTATAATGATGGATTTACTTAAACTAAAAGCCAGTACATTAAACATCGTATTGAAATCCTCTCCACAGAAGAAAACTACTACAACAGAGCCTTTTGTTACAACCTACAAAAATAAAAATTATGATGGTTTACCAATCAAGACATATATAAAAAACTTGGCACATCTCTTACCAATACCTAACATAGAAGTAAAACTGATTTATAAATTTGTGCAAACCAATGGTAGAAAAATATTTTAATTATAACCGCATAAGTAGAAACATCAGTGTATATAAAAGTGAAGAGTGTAATTGTAAAAACAGCCCTTATATAGATACCCATCATGCGCACATTATCACTGGAAACCTGGATCTATTGGATAATCACAAGTTAAAATCTATGCTTCAACTTGGTACGAAATTTCGTATACAAGATTTCACAAATATTAAAAAGGACTTTGAACAAGATTTGAAGAAATTTACATATAAACTCGCCGTAAAATACAGCATGCCAATACAAACCTTCAAAGAATGGCAATACAACCTTATCAAAATGTTCAATCTCCACTACAAAACATTGTGTAAAAAAACGTATTATCCTTCTCTTCAAAATGCAGTCAATAAATATGAAGATAAATATGTTATAACTTATACGGATAAAGTTGTATCAAATTACGCTTTCACATGCAGAAAATACTACGTTGATACTTTAAAAAATAGTTATCTTGATAAACAAATGTACTCCCCTTTACAACAAAATGGAACATGTCTGGTAAATAAAATTAAAACTCTGTATCAAAGCATTGGTATCGAACTTAAAGCAGTTAACTTTCCATATTTGGTACTCATACCAAAACTTCATAAAAATCCAGTCAAGTTCCGGCCGGTGACAGTGGGATGTGGATCCTATTTAACAATTGCAAATGAAAAACTTTTAACTATACTTAAAACTGTTATGATTATACTCAAGAAACAAGGAACAGTAACGATAAATAATAGTTACGATGTCATCAACCGACTTCCATTTTATAGCAGGGATATACGTTTCAAAAGTTACGATTTCCGTGATTTATTCAACAACATCAATCTGGAAAATCTATATGAAATTTTGAAGGAACTACATGAAATATATGACTTAAAAGAGCATATTACATTAAGAAAATACGAGGACTTATTCGCATTGTGTTGTTTGAAAACATCTTATTTGATGGCACCAACTATTTTAAACAGGTTAAGGGTATTCCGATGGGAGGGGGATGTTCATCCCTGCTCGCCGATCTATACTTGTGTAAATTTGAAAATGGCACTCATATATTACATGAAATGCCATATTTTCGTTTCGTTGACGATGTCCTTATTGGGCAATATATGAATACACCCCAATTTGATTTTACTTTTTATCCAAAAGAACTGGAATTGATTGAGAATATAAGTAAGGAGGAAGATAGTGTTGATTTTCTAGATATCACACTAAAACATGACAGTAGATATGGTACTTATACCGTCTTATATGACAAGAGAAACAATTTCAATATAAAAATCAACCGCATTATTGATTGGAGGTCCAATTTGACCAAAAACATTTTCAGAAATGTCGTCATTGGTCACCTCAAAAGAAATCAACGCATTAATACTTTCAAGTCTGATTGCATCATGCATAATAGGTATATTATGAAGGAGGCAATAAAACGGAATTATCCAATTGGCTTCCTGAAATGTTATTATAATTCCCTATTTAATACAAAAAAGGGAGAAAATGCTTACTTAAAGGATATGGCAGAGGTATAGAACGATGAAAGTGAAAATAACGAATAGCGCATGCGTGGACTTCTGTTATATATGATGCACTCCATCGTAACCGACAGGGGCATTTGCTGCATTTCCATTCTTTCCCTTGAGATCCTGGTCGATTCCTATTTGTTTTCTTTGCACTTTTTCGAGTGTTTTTGATTTGACACATTTACGGAAGTATGGCTTCTGCATGGCATTGGTACCGTGAGTGTTGCCCGGGCATAAAAGCAGTCTTTTAAACGGGAAAGAGGGGTCGCCATCCCCCTCTACCATTTTATGCCTTGCATTTGGTCATTTCCCCTCTTTTTCATATGAATCTTTATATATATATATATATATATATATATATATATATATATATATATATAGACTCTTATTTGTCATTTATTTTTCTTTTTTCAGTTTATAGTTCCGAAAGGAATCGTTGTAACGACCCTTGCCTATAAGAAGTTCATAACGGAAGACATTCTAAAAGAAGTTAAGGATCTAGAGGATACATTATAGTAAGTGAACAAACAGTGTTATTGTATGGAGAACATTTTATTTTTTCTGGAATTTCAGGAGAGAAAGCACGTTTTAAGACCTAGCAAATACTTTTCGAACTATAATGTAAATATGACCGTTTGTATGTATATACTTGAATACGTGTTTGGGATGTGCTATAGGCATGATAAAGCAAAATGTTGTTCACGAATGCCGAGCATTAGGCTGTGCTATTGTTAGTCCACTGTCCTCTCAGTATATCCGTACCACAGCTAGAAAGTCACTAAAAGCACTGCACGAGTCCAAATGGTCAGCCTGCATAGTTGTGCTTTTCTACATAAAATACAATAGTGAAAACTGTACTCTCATAGCAGATAATAGCATGCATGGACTGGTCGTGCTGCTGCTTATGAGAACGAAACCGGTCTTTGGATGTTGAATGAAGTTGAAGCTTCCTGGCATGCTATTATCTGTAATGGGAGCATAATTCTTATTCTTTCTCTCTAGTCCCCAGAGCAGAGATCGAGCTAGAATTTTCCAGAAAAGTAAAAATACATCCTGACTTGATTTGAAGGAGTATTTTGCTTTCCAGCGAAGTAATTTTTAACAAATGTGCAATTACCCTCAAATTTCAAGTAATTATTAAATTTATTGTATTCTGTATAAAAAATGCAGGATAATCGTCCAACAGTATATAAATTTCTGACTTTTTTATGTTAAATAAAAATAAGACTTAAGAAATGTACTATAGTCCTTATTTGTGTTAATAAATAAAATACATTGCATATCTGATAGCACGATTAATATACCTTATAAACTGCATGAAATGAGTTTTAAATGTTTAAGATCACATTTTTTAAAATTTCCTATCAATTTTCCCAGTAGAGTAGCCATCTTGAATTCTAAATTCGTCATAGTGTAATTAACAATGTTTTTTTATTTTCATAAAAATAACTAATCATATAATTCTTGATGAAATATCTAAAATTTGTTACCTTACCATTGGTTTAGATTTTCTATATGGTTGTAAATAAACAAGGGGAAAAGAAAATTAAAAACCTATTAAGTAAAATAATTTTTATTACGTATTTCCTTTTTAAATTATACCCTTCTTTGATTTTGGTTTTTTTTATAAATGAACAGTTTTCTCAAAATTATATTAAAATATTCAGCGGGTACAATTAACCCAACGGTTAACATTGAAAACTGCAACGAATGTTAAAAGTTAATTTTTTTTTAAGAATGCTAAAATATGTAAAAATGTTTCTAAAGTTAATAATAAACAATAAAAATTAGCGCCTGCCCCGATACTATGTTGTTCCTTCACCAATCCTCTGGCTGCAGTTTACTTCTGCAGTCTTGTAGACGATGTTAATACAAGAAAATGTTCTTACCGATGTTCTTGCCATCCTCTAACTACATGCGTATATCAATTTGATATACGTTTACCTTCCGGTAAAAAGCGATTTATGCAGAAGGATAAAAATCAACTTTTGTTATGGTGAATTTGTAACGACGTACGTGATGCCGGATAAAATAAGAAATTGCTTATTTTCAAGCTAAATCTGTTTAATTTGCGATTCTGAAAAATATTCTTTTTTCTTTGTTATTTTCAAAATCGGTGAGTAAAAAATACGTATTATTTAATTTATGAAGCGTATTTGCGTATTTTATAGCGTATTTTATTGCGTATTTTATAGCGCGTATAGAGGCATTATCTGCATCTCTGTTCCAGAGCAATAGTTTGAATCTGTGAATAGCACAGGATTTTTCATTTATCGTCATATTCACAGGGAGATTTGTGTCAATATTTATAAAATTAAAGAGACATGCATTAAAACATATCGCAGATTCGTCGGCTTCGGAAAATGAATTTTTTTAAATAAAAGTACGAAACTCTAAAATAATAGTGGTATTTATGTACAATCTCCTACTATGGAATTCTGGATATTAAAAAGCCTTAATGATTTCGGAAGGAGATAGAAATGGTTCTTGTCACAGCCCATCTGACAGTCGACTTTTAATAAAGAATAAAAAATTTAATCGGGAAATGAAAATTTCTAAAATAATAATTGTATTTGCATTGCGATTTCAAGCCAGTTAGGGAACTTCTTTTGCAAGTTTAAAAGCTGCTTGAATGAAAACGCTTTGTGACTTTACATTTGATGTTATAACTTCTCCCAAAAGTATAATTTAGCAATTTGATGTGCGATAAGTGAAGAATATCGGTGTGAAATTTTTAAATAGATTCATTATATTTAATCGACAACTTATATGGAATTTTAAATTACAATACATTACATAATGTATTTTTTAATATATTTTTTAATACTTTCAGCGGAAATGTAACCGGAGACGTAAAGGCGAGTTGCAAGAGGTAAAACTAAATTCTGTCCTCATACTTTATAAGTAGGGTTTGGTAATAACTGAGTAAAAGTATCAAATAAAAGCTCAAAACTCTGCTGCAATAATAACGAGGTAAAATAAAAACTTCGTAAATACAGTATACACACAAGTATAAATTAGTCAAAACTTTATAAATACAGTATATACATAAATATAAACTGGTCTAAATAAATACATCATAAACACAAATCTAAACGTTACTTGTTTACTGCTTCGGTAGGTTTTATCATCATTCAGTTGTTTTTCTTTGCTTTGTTATCAGTTCTTTCGCCGCCTTATTTTATGCTATTTTTTCTTTTCTCCTTGGTTTTACCGTTTGTAGTATCCTTCCTGCCGTTTCCATGCTTCATTGGGTTTTCTCTTTCATTTCTTCCTTCGGCGATGGCAATATCTTTTCTCCTACCTTTAGCTACGGACGCTATTCTACCTCGGTTGCCTATTTGACTTGAGTAAGTGAGGTCACATTTTCTGTCGGTCATGAAGAAGAAGGCTGCTATGTGCCTTTGAAACCGGAAACGACCAATTTATGTTTGCATGTATGCTGTATTTATGAAATTTTTATTTTTTGGTGTATGTAAAAGTAATTACATATATATAACGGTTATTCTTAATGTAACTGAGGCACGTAAGCGTTACTTAAAAATAGTAACTGTAACAGTATTTATTCGAAATATTCAATATGTTTTCTATTTAAAAAATGTCTAACTTTCAATAATCGTGTTGTTTTTATTTATTCACTTAGAATAAATATTTTATCATTTATTATTTAATTTTTAAAATCTTAATATTTAAGTTACTTTTTAGTGAGAATGAATACACGAATGTTCTCTGTGTACATTATTCACGTTTATTGAGAAATACAATTTAAACAAAATAACTGAATCTGAGAAACCGAAAAGCAAAGAAGTTCTGTTTTTTTTTAATTCAAAAATTTGATTGGTGAGCGAAATTTGAAAGCTTTCTGTGAACTTGGTTAAATAAAAGTTATAAAATGTTAATTTTTGTTGGATATAATGTTCTAATTATAAAATCCCTTTGGGTAGCGAAATATGATAAAAATTATTGTTGAAAATCAATGAGGGATACTATAATCTGTGGAAGTCAAATATGCAGATTTAATTTTGAAAGTTTAATATATCTATAATGAAATATATCTCTTAATATATCTATTGGCTTTGAAAAATTAAAAAATGATTAATTTTGCATTATGAGTTCAAAATGGTACTAAATCTAATATATAAAATGAAAAAATTCCATACACGATACTAATTTAAGTATTTCCTGAACCAAGCAATGAATTTTGATCAATATATTTCAGATTATGAGGGTTGAGTTCAGTAAATGTTCGGATGTATGTATTATCACCCCACAACAAAGAGTAAAATAACGAGAATTAATAAACTATGTCTGAATTAATAAACTCATGATCGCTAAATGATCATAAACTCATGATCATAAACTCATGATCATAAACTCATGATCATGATCATAAACTCATGATGAGAATTAATAAACTCATGATCGCTAGAGAGAATGAATTTACATATTTTTATCCCTGGTTTGCTAAGATTAATAAGCAGCAAGTTTATGGCTAAAATATTACAAATTTTGTACAGATTAAATAAATAGAAGTAAAAATTCCAAAATATACTTTCAAGCTAAATATCTCCGGAAATACAAAATCTTATTTGGTAACACTTTTTTCAAGCAATGAACTGGATTCAAAGGAATGTTTTACCATAAGTTTTACCCTCATTGCCTTACGAAACAACATAAATTGAAATTCCTGTTTTGCCGGTTGGTAATGCCTTCTTATAATTCGAAAAAGCTGCAAATGATTTACATAGTTTGCAGAGTCCACTTTAAGGATAAGAACTTGCAATTCCGTCCCAGTAGCTCAACGGTAGGGCGTCGACTGGCCAGTATGAAGATCCGTGGTTAGGGCAGCAAGGTTCTTTGCAACTTTATTGACTAGTTTGTTAATCTTAACAGATATCACATTTATGGCTAAAATATCAAAGATTTTGTATCGTGTTAATTTCATTTCAATATTATCCCAAGGAACGGCTGGTAATTTTGATAGTGACTTTAAATTAACTTATTAACAAGAAAGATCAATCATGCATAAAGCATTGATTATGAAACACTTTCCAACTTCAATGCAATTTTATTTAAACCTCTCTAAAATGCGCTACATTCGTCGGTAATATTTTAAAAATTACCACAATACTACATTAACTTATTGTATTTGAAAACTTAAAACTTCATCGAAAAAAATGAACTTAATTCAAATGATGGCATTGAAATATAAATTGCCTGGTTTAAACATCTCTAAAATGCGATACATTCCTCGGTAATATTTTTAAAACTATCATAATACTTCAATACTCTATTATATTTGAAAACTTCATCGGAAACAAATAAACTTTTTCAAATGACGTCATTGAAATATAAATCAGCTGGCTCTTTAAATAAAAGCAGCATTTCATTCATAAATATTTTTCCATTCATTTCATTCATCACAATACTATAATAATTTACTTTATTTAAAAATTTAAAACCATGGAGGTATAAGTAATTTAACTCTATGTTTAAAACTTCATTGAAGAAATCGTTTGCTTCTCTGTAAAATCAATGATTGTTTCATTCATATCAGCTGTATTGCAGACTCTATGGGTTAAATAAATTTGCGTTAAAGAAATGTAGCAATTCTTATACAACTCATTCTACATCTTTCGGTATTTACATCCTACATAAGTGAAAAGTAGGCTGCGTTGTAGAAATAATCAAAGTTGGATGATCATTTAATCTGAATTATATTGTAAATGCGTTGTTTCAGGATGTACATGCACAGAATGTAAGCAAAAATAAAGCGGTTTTAGGACGGATACAACACTCAACATGAATTAAAAAGAACTTTAAAAATCACGATTTTGACACAAGATGGATGCCATATATTATTTTGAAATGGGTCACGTGATCTCTTCATATAACGATCACGTGATCTCTTCATATAAAAGATGTAATTATTATTTTAATTTTTATTTAAAAAACCACTGAATATATTTTGCTGAATTTTTTTTTATATATTTTATGGGGTAATTTAAATATTTTCTTAAACTTTCGAAGCAATTTGTGAATTTTAAATCCGCTTAAAAATGTTTGAAAAATGAGGTCCCATAGGGTTCAATGTATTTCATTTTTTCAACCCGGGTTCAATCCAAAACTAATTGGCTGATATCATTCATATATATTCCCATAGGTCCCACAGACCGTCTGAACAACATACTAAAATTTCATTTTGATAAAGTCATTTTTACGGCAGTTATCGTGCTAACGGACAGACAGATAGACAGACAGAATGAACAAAGTCATAAACACTTTTCAACTATGTTTTAAAGTGTTAAAAATGTAATGGCAACTTATAACTGCGACGTCCATTATTTTATTTTTTTTTCTAATGGCCAGGCATTTGATGCGACGTCCATTATTATTCACTTATTCTCAAACAGCAACTTAAGCAGTAAATTAAGTTACAAATTTAAGGTTAAGTTACTCGTTACATTTTAAAAGTAACTTTACTCAACTATCTGCAATGTTGATTTAATGGCGTTCTTTTACTGATACATTTTTATTTAAAGAGTGGCTGATGCAGTTGTTAAAACAGAAGTTCCAAGCCAAGTGACTGACCTTCTTGTTCGATGTCTGACGAAAGAATTTGGCGAGTCTTTTCATCAGAAGATTTTCGCAGTGCGATCATCTGCAACAGGTGCGTATTGCATTAAAACAATTCAGTTATATACTGGTTTATAAAATAAAACTTACTTTTCTCAAAATTAAAAATATACATTTTACTTTCCTTATATACATAGTATAATGTATAAGGAAAGTATTGTGACGGGTCGAAAATTCAAATTCGAGTTTTCGACGGAAAAGCGCGTTTTAAGCATCCCTGAACACGAATCGAACGTTTCTGAGGTGGTGTGTGTGTGTCCGTGAGTCTGTGGAGACGGTATCTCACGAACGAAATTCGTCGAAATATCAAAACCTTCAATAAAGTTACGTGAATAATCCTTTTTTATGCAAATTTTCATTATAAAACGATTGACATAACATTAAAACGCTAGTGTGAATCAATCTCGAGATATTACACATTTTGCAAATAAATATATAAAAAAATAACATAAAATAAAAAAAAAATTAACTATTGTAAAATATGTTCACTTTTTATATGGAATATTATGCGATAAATTTCTTAACACCCTTCCTGTGGATCTAGTAAGTTCCATTCAGAGAAGATACTTCGGGTACTAGTTTTTATTTGAACGCCAATACCTACTATAAGAATAACTTATTTCTCGTCCATAACGCTTGGCGAAATTTCAGCGACAAATTTGAAGAAATATCGCCAACTTGACGACTTTTTAAAATGTTGCCAAATTGACGAAAATGTCGCCAAATTTGTAAAACTGACGCTAAATCAATGAAAATGATGACTAATTGATGAAAATTCATTATCTTGGAAAGAACATAAGAATAGACTAAAAGAATAACTCATTTTTTCGTAACGCTAGGCGAAAATTTTTGCAGGATGTCGCCAACTTGGAGACTTTTATAAATGTTGCCAGAGTGAGGGAAATATCGCCAAATTGATAAAAAAGGTCGTGAAATTGATAAAAATATCGCCAAATTGATAAAAACGACGCTAAATGGAAAATAATGATTTGTAAATTTTGAATTCCATCGTATGACGGGCATACCTTCTAGTATATAAGAAATGCTCTTCTCATCGTTTATCTGTAACTCTTGGCGATACATTTGGTCAACATGGAGAATAATCTGGCGGAATATTACCATCTTAGCAATATTTCGCTCCAGATTTACGAAAATATCGTCAAAGTTAATGAAAATGACGCCTAATTGATGAATTAATTATTAAAATATTTTGATATATAGAGTATGCTTATTGGGGATGCCATCAATATGAATAATTGTTAATATAGAGTTGCGTGAAATATAAGTTAATTGGGTATTTTAAAATAGTGTTACATGCTGTCATCCAGAAAAGCGCTAAATGTACAATTCAACGTTAAAAACACTGTATTGTGGATCTTTTCATCATTGAACTAAGCTTATCAACAAAATGATATTAGATCAAACTACTTTAACATCTTTTTACGTCATGCACCGTCTGAAGTATCAGAGTAGAGCATTGAGTAGTAATTAGCTACCATAAAGTCTTAATTTTATACCATAATATAATGTACATTATTTTTATACCATAAAGTCTATTAATTTTATACCATAAAGTCGTTCCAAAAATATGGCAGTTCATGGACTTAATATCTTGACGAAAACGTTAGATATTCATAGCTCACATAACCATCAAGTTTCATGGACAGGAAAAACGTAATCCATGTGACTATATTATGAAAATCTCTGCATCCACAGTCTTACATAAAAAATAAAGATTTGCATGAGATAGCGAAGGCACTACATGAGTTGTGACCAAGCAATGATAAAAATGTTAACTCACCTGAGTTACCCATGGTCTGAAGCACCTGATGGGGGGGGGGAGGAAAAAGCTTTAGTCTATTTTTATTACAAGTTAGACCGATGCCTAAACTTTTCAAGAACTTTTTGGAATCTGAAATTTAAAATTTATGAATTTATAAAATTATTCTTTTTACGGGTCCCACTATCTGTATCTACATTCCGAATTTGAATACTCTACGAGGAATTGGTCATATTTTAAAGTGGGATATGGATTGGCACAAAAAGCTTGTTAATGGGAAAAAGCTTGTAAATTCCTCTTTTACCTATCAGAACGATTGGTTTATTCACTCTAACCAGAAATATTGGTTCATTCACTCTAACCAGAAAGATTGGTTCTTATCTTCCAAAGTTATTCCCAGAATGACACCTTAAGTAAGATCTGCTAATATAAGATAGAAGGTCCTATTATGGCACACTTGATTGTTTTTTTATTGGCTACAAAATAATTTTCGATGAAATAACTAAGTTGTTGGTTAGAGGGGTT
This sequence comes from Amaurobius ferox, assembly GCA_951213105.1. NCBI lineage: Eukaryota > Metazoa > Arthropoda > Arachnida > Araneae > Amaurobiidae > Amaurobius > Amaurobius ferox. Next base: position 96,079,376 of record OX578146.1, read on the forward strand.
AAATGGGCAACTAAAAAAATACCTGGGTTTTCTGACAAAAATGCATTCAGCTGAAATATGAAACGTGATATGTCGATGCGTCCAATATTGCCCACTTTGTAAATTATGGAAATTACAAAAAAATCTCCTGGAAGTAAGAAAAATCATAAAAAAAACTTTAGTACTCTAACTAAGAAACACATTATTTAAATTACAAACTATAAGAGATGAAAATTCCCCAAAGATTTCTAATTTAAAAATGATCATAAACTTTAAAGTTTAAGACACGTGCGTGTGACATTTGACCATCAAAGTTTTAATAAATCAAACTGTTAATGTGATACTTCACATTTAGGGCAAGAAAATAGTCCTTGGTATTTTATTGTGAGTGACACCTCTTTAAAGTTGATGGAATAGGAACCTGACCATATTGCGCACTTCTGCCTTTTATTGTTTTCACCCAAAGAGACGGCTGAAATAATCAGATGAAAACAGTGGTTGTATCTTAAAATAGGATTAAATCTTGAATTGAAGTCTCACTATACAACTGCTAAAGGCGTCACCTACTGAACTTGAAATCCCCTATCTTATGAAGGTCAAGTTTACGGTGAAATTTGGTGGTTTCCATGGAAACATACTGAAAATATGAGGATGGGCCACATTGGGAAACCGGGTCATTTTCGGGTCTCCTACATGTGCAAATAATTTAATGTGAAATCTTATACATGTGTAAATAATTACTTGAATGATACTTCACTGTTCTAAAGTTTCAAATTTAGCTTGACATTTCAAAGTTTTATTCTTGCAATTTAATCTATTAGGATTTGCAGCACAACATATGAATGTTGTTCTTAGTGATTTTTTAATTATTTTACAGGTGAAGATACAGAAGATATGTCAGCTGCGGGACAGATGGAGACGTATCTAGGTGTATCTGGCGTAGATCATGTAAGCTATTTCAATTGATCATGTATACTATAATGCACCAATTGTGTCTTGCTAGGAGCTTGTGATTAATTACATTTTGTTAAGAGAATAGTAAAATAATATTTATCGGTGTATGTCCATGGTCTGCGTGTGACCAGAGATTCTATGAGCACCAGTGCTATGAGAGAGAAAGTGGGAAGGAATATTTTACTTAATTTTTGTTACTCTTCGTATGACTTAACATCTAAAATATGTTATTGACAAATGCAAATCTATATTTTCTTGTTTACCCATTAGATTATATCTTCTGTGAAAAAGTGCTGGGCTTCGCAGTTTAGCTACGTAGCGGTGCAGTACAAAAGGTAAGTTTATAATATTATTCTAATTCTACTATTGTATATGTGCGAGGTTTCTGAAACACAGGTTTTTTTTTAATATCCCAGTGATTTTGCAGTTTATAGGTATGTAACATAAAATTGCGAATTTGCATTTTAGTGTTTGCTTCTATATGCGATATTCCAATTGCTACTTTTAAATTAATACATTATGGAAAATATTTTCATATTTTCAGACAGAACGGCCAAGTTCTGGATACCCCCATGGCGGTTGTGATTCAAGAGATGGTGCTGTGTGATGTGGCTGGCGTGCTTTTTACATGTGACCCCTTAACAGGGAACCCTACGCTTATGACAATAACAGCAAATTATGGATTAGGAGAGGTAAGAGTTTATTCTTTCTGTTTCGATAATGCTTACATACGTACACTGAAAGATTACACGCATGCTAGGCATAAGTCCTCTGGACGAGCCGGACGGCCTGGGGCTTTCACGCATGCTAGGCATTCCTTCCCGGTCGTCCAAATAGTTACTCAAGTCCTCTGGATGAGTCGGACGGCCTGGGGTTTCCACGCATGCTAGGCATGCGCGAAGAATGTTATACATATATGGAGTATACTATACAGGGTGATTCAAAACGATGGGTCCCAACTTTAAGGGGTGATAGAACACACCTAAACAAGCACTTATTGTCATATAATGCATGGTCGTTAAACACGCGGTTAAGCGCTAGAGGGCCATGTCCAGCGAAAGCATTAAGAGCCTGTTGTCGCACGCGTCGTCAGTTCTACCGTGGATTTCAGAAGGAATGGATTGTTTCATAAATCAGGAGAAGGCCGACATGGATTTCATATACGGAACTGCGGGACGGGAATGCGAGGAAAGCTCAAATCCGTATGTGGTTCCAACAAGACGGAGCACCACCCCATTTCAACGTGGCTGTGCGAAACGCCTTAGATGCAGCATTCCCAGGATGATGGATTGGCCAGTGATGTCCCATCACTTGTCTGGCACGATCGCCTGATCTCTCATGCCTGGACCTTTTCCTATGGGTCCATATAAAAGCCTCATCTGTGATAGCCCTGTCCATTCCTTTGAGGATTTTGTTGCCAGGATTTCTGTTGCTGCCGCCGCTGTACAAGAAATGCCTGGTGATTTCGCCAATGTACGATGATCACTACGTCTTACGTGTGAAGTCTGCATTCATGTTGGTGGTAGCTGTTTTGAGTAGATTCTGTAAGTTATCCATTACAATTTGTTTTGTAATTTCTTCGATTTATTGTTTTGAGCACTTTCTGTAAGTTGCTCTTCAAAATGTGTTCTGTAATTTATTTACTTTCTTTATATCTTCTTTGTCATTCTTGTGTTCCATCATTTCATACAACAGTACATGTTAACCCTTAGTGCTTGACCGCCTGAGTTACGACCATGCATTGTATGACGAAACGTGCTTGTTTAGGTGTGTTCTATCACCCCTTAAAGTTTTGCCCCATCGTTTTGAATCACCCTGTGTAAGAAAATCCCTTCTCTCTGTCTGTTTGTCTGTCCCACTTGAAGACAAATTTGGTAACATTAGTGACATATTTATTAATGATTGGATAACAGTGGCGACGCATGTAATAATAATTTGATAATATTGGAGATAAATGTAATGAGGATTTGATGGGATATCACCAATTTGATGACTTCAGATAAATGTTGCTAAATTGATGAAAATTTAATATCTTAATTAAGTTACATTTCGTTGATAATACCTCTCACTTTGTGGCAATTATTAATTTAATAATTCAAAATGAGTTTTTTTTATCATGGTGAGTGTTTTTTTCTCTAGGGGGAACAGGTACGTCTTCTAAGGGGTCCAGGTTCTCGTAAACTTTTATTAAGGTGTGGTATAGAAATAATGTTTTGTTAGGGATTGTATAATAAATAATTTGAGAAAGGTTGCGGATTGATGTGTACAGTCAGTTCATAAAGTTAAAAAAAAAATCTGTTTTTATGTTGTCTATATTTAGGTTATATTTCTAAAACTGAAAATCCGAGTGCTTTGTTAGTAACATCATAAGACAAACATTTCAAGTTATTTTTACCTTTTTAAATATTAGCCTTATGCTGTTAGTAACACAGTATTTTAATTTTCAGATTATTCAAACAGCATCTGTAATAAAAAGTAATATAATGACATAAAATGCTGATTAAAAGTATCAACTGGGTTCAAATGCAAAAATCAGCCTTCTTTAGGATAGAAAGAAAGAGCAACCCCACGAGCAAAGGCAAGAGCGCATCTGTACGTATCTGAATATATTTTGCATTTACTGGTGTGCTTACTCTGCCACTTTACCCTGAAGAAGGAGCCTTTTCCTTGCCTTTAAAACCGTTGATATTTGTAATCAACATTTTATGATTTAGTTGACGCAGTAGATTTATTGAAGATTAATTGAAACAGTACTTTGAGCGAATTTTCATATTTGAAAAGCAGTTAGCGGCATTTCTTTTAATATGCTTTTAAAATGAAAAAAAAAATGAATATATATTAAATTCTTATTATAAAAGGTAAACCCATTCGTTCCTGAGAGACGTTTAAGAATGTATATGTATATGTTATCTATCATGAAAGTGAGTTTGAGTTTGAGTTGAAATCTATTTATCTTATTCGCTGTGTGACTAAAATAGCATTGATTTTTAGTCTGTTGTATCCGGCTCAGAAGAACCAGACACCATTGTTCTCGAAAGAGATCCAAAGGATGAACTGAGTATCAAAGAGAAGATCATCGGTGCTAAATGTCGTCGTATCGTCATCAAGGGTAAAATCTGGTCGATATGATCCTTCATAAATATTCCCATATTCTGTTAAATTCATATTTCTGTAATTGTATAATAAGCAATTCAGTGGTGAGCTACAGAAATTCCAATAATCAGGTGTCAGCAAAACATTGAAAATGCTTTACTCTTTTAAAATGTCTGAAACGTGAGTTTCTTCTCGACTTTCTCATAATATTTGTATTAAATAATTATTGAAAATCTTATGTGTTATACACATGGATTTCCCTACAAATGATTGAATTCCGATATTATGGATAAATAACAACACCAATTAGATCTTCATAGTAACTCCATCTTGCTTAAAAGCTTACAGATGCTAATTATTAACAGAAGCATTCCAAATTTCGTGGACATGTTCTTCGGAAATATATTTCCCTCTCTGTGGGAAATTAAAATTTATAATATATCTAGAGCAGTTTGTGAAAACACCTGAACAATGGTGCACATTAGTTTCAGATTCATTTCTGTGCATTCAAAGCATTCTCTCACATAATAATACTTTACTTTTTTATATGCATTTTCATTTTAGATTACGACGTCCGTTTCTTGATGTCATTTGTAACAAATAACATATAAAATAGTTTTTTATTTAATATTTTTGGACTATATATTAATAATGTTTTTTGATTTTAAAATATTTATTTAATTGCAGTCTGTCTTCTGGTTAGATCTTCTTGAAAATTAATAATCCTCTTACATTTGCTGATTGAAATATCAAGAATCTTTGCGTAATACCAGGTCACTTCACAGCCGCGTATTACGCAAATTTCCATTAAAGTGAGGCTATTTGAAGGAGGCAATCAAAGATAACTGTTGTGGAATGCAATCTGGTGAACTCAGTAAGGGATAGTCTTATTGCACGATAACGCACGCCCTCATATTGCCGATGTCATAAAGGACAAGTTGTTGTTGTTGAGACCCAGACCTTCCGACCTACCAGAAAGGTGATAAAGGACAAGTTGTAAGACTTTAAATGGGAGACCTTACAGTCTGGATCTCACGTATTCCGTTTTGCAGTCTTTTGGTCAGCTAAAGAAAACGTTAATTTTAGTCAGATGATGACGTGAATTAGGTTGTGCTGGATTTTTGAAACTGTGGAGACCATAACTGACGAAGAAATGGACCGATTCGAACGAAATTTGATACAAAAATTACAATCCTTAAATACTGGAAGCCTATTGTTTTTATACGCAATCGAATGTCTAGAACCTCTTAAATTTTCGAGTGAAAGTTTGAAAACAATATCAAAAAATTAAAACGTTTAATAAAGTTACGCAAATAGTCATTTCTTATGTAATTTTTCATTAGAAAACGATTGACATAAACTTTAGAAACCTAGCTCAAACCGTTCTCGAGATATTGCACATTTTTCAAAAAATTATCAAAAATTCATATAAAATAAAAAAAAATATTACCTATTGTGAAATATATTCACTTCACATAAGTAATATCATGTGATAAATTTGGTGACATCTTTCTCGGGGATTTAGCTAGTTCCAGTCATGTGAAAAGATACTTTAGGTAACACTTTTGTATTTGGATGCTAATAGTCATTTATCTCCTACAAGAATAACTTATTTCTCCGTGCATAACGCTTGGCGAGATTTTGGAGGAATGTCACCAACTTTGCGACTTTTTTAAATGTTGCCAAATTAACGAAAATATCGCCAAATTAAAAAATGAAGCTAAATCAATGAATATGACCACTAGATGATGAAAGTTCAATATCTTGGAAAGAACATAAGCATAGACCATAAGAATAACACATTTCCCCGTCCGTCTGTCCGTAACGTTTGGCGAGAAATTTAGCGGGACGTCGTCAACTTGGCGACTATTTTAAATGTTGCTGAAGTGAAAAAAATGCTGCCAAATTGATACAAATGACGCGAAAGGGGAAGTAATGCCTCGCAAATTCTGATTTCCGTCATATGACGGGCATACCTTCTAGTATATAAGAAATACTCTTCTCTCCGTTTGTCTGTAACACTTGGTGATGCATTTGGCAAACTTAGTGAATAATTTAGCAAAGTATACCTTGGAGACATTTCGCCCCAGATTGACAAAAATATCGTCAAAATTGCAAAAATGACGTTAAATTAATGAAAATTACGCCTAATTGATGACGTAAGTATTAAGGTATTTTAATATATGAACTATATCGCTTATTGAGGATGCTATCAATCTTGATGATTGTTTATTTAGAGTTGCGCCAAGTATAAGTTAATTGAGTATTTTGAAATAGTTTTACATGTTGTCATCCGGAAAATCGCCAAATGTATAATTCAACGATAAAAATACAGCGCCGTGGATCTTATACATTATTTTTTGACTGTAAAACTAGTAAATTCATTGCATTGTATAAGGAAAGTCATGTGCTTCTTACATCAGATTTTTTGTATTAGAAACGGAAAAATACAAGTATAAAAAGTTCATATTATAATGAATAATCGTGTAAAAAATGAAAATGAAACTGCAAAAATGCAACGACAGTTAAGTTAAAAAATAAGGTTAAAGGTTAAGTGGCAAAATATTTTCACTTAAAAAAATGAAATAAAAAATACATTTAAATTAAAAAAATCAATAAAATGAATGTATATACGCTATTTATTCTATTTCAAGAAGTTATGAAGTGTCTTATGTCATGGGTGAGAATGATAGGGGTGTTTGAAAATGCAGAAAAGATGAAGAAATGTGTATCAAATTATTTTTCAGTTGTGAGAAATTTCGCTCTATTACTATGAATATTTTCCTATTTTTAAACCTTGCTCGGATTTAATTAAAGCAGGGATTTCTGAGACTCGGATTAAGGTCAATCTACTGTAATTTTATTTGTCTAATACTTTTTGTCACATCACATGACCTCTCTATTGCGCGGTCACGGTTTTTGAAACACAATTTTGTGTGTTCTTTTTGGCAATGTTGCCAATGTCCTAAATATAGATTTTGACTATTTGTTCCTACAATTAGAACATAAAGGCAATATTACTAACACATATTTGAGTATCATCAATATTTATGTTTCACCTAATTGTGTTTTTGTTTAGATGAAAAAGGTACACGTGAGGAGGAAGTTCCAGAATCACAAAGAAAAACATGTTCTTTATCGGACAGCTTGTCAATTCGTCTAGGAAATGTCGCTATTAATGTAAGTTTGAAAAATATTTTTTATTTCTATGAATATATATTAAAAAATTAAAATTTTTATTATCTTTCACTTTCATTTATATTTACTTTTTGGACGTAAATTTTAAGACTTCTGAGATATATTTCCTGTTACCAGTTCTTTAATATGGTTATTATTACTACTAATTAGTAAGAATCGAAGGTGCTTCTGAGTTAGTCATAATGGGCATAAATTTAAAATTCGAAAAAAAAACGCATTCCATTAATTACTTATGGGCTTTTAAGTTTTAAGTATACTTGAGTTTTCTTAGTATAAACTTGAGTACGTCTCTGGGATAATCAATACCAGGACAAAATTAAAACTGGTATTTCAGTATTTTTCAAAACCGGGATATCTGTAATGATATGTTATTAGTGAAATATAAAAGTTTAAAGTGTTAAGATATTAGTGCCATTAGTACCCATTTCGAACTTAAAAAATAAATAAATAACTAATTACAATAGAAAATTAAGTTAGTGTCCATTTAGACCTTAAAAAATAAATTAGTAACTAATTACAACAGAAAAACTGAAGAAAAATGCACCACAGAGTATAATAGTTGCATAAAATTGCTCGCCGTACGAGGGTTGTCACGTGCCAAGTACGTCAGGAGTTTTTGTTCTGGCAGGGTTATCCAAGGCGTGAAGTCTATTCCACTATTCCCAGCTAAATACTAACAAGCATCTCCAGTGAACAAATCAGACAGCAGCCTGTTACGCTACCTCTCGTAGTTGAAGCTGCAATATTTCATATCGTCATGGCACAGTCGTCATGGCACAGTACGCAATTGTCCGTTGCAGAGACGCGCTCACGATTTAGGCAGAATATCTTGTTCGAAACATCTGCCACAGTCTCAAACTTTTCTGAAGAACCCTAAAATAATTCAATGTAATAGTAATGAATTTTATACCCCAGAAAATTGAAGAAGAGGGTCATGGTTATTCTATCTTGCTGTGGCTCTGCTTCGTCTGATGCTCCTTCCAACATCTTCGACTGTGTTTGAATATGCTTCTTCAGCACCAAGAGAAGACAACTTCTGGTCTACTCAAGCGACAAGGTCTATTGGACTTGGTCAATCATTTTACAAGCCAAGGGGTTTAGCAACAACAGATGCATTGTTTTGTAGCCTATTTAGTAGGATTGACAAAGTATGGGGCAAAAAGCTAAATTATAGTAGGCTTATTAAAGTCAGAGTTAACAACTTTTCGAACCGTTCTGATAATCCACGTTTTAATATTTGTGATAAAATGCAATTAAACATGTACGAGTATTAACGAATTGTAATTGACAACTTTGTCCGCTGAGGGTAACAGAATTGTCAGAGTATCAAGTTTCACCTTGCTTTGTATAACCCTATGACAGCAATCACCACTTATGGTGGCCAAAAGCGTAAAAGCGTACTCTCATCTCAAACATGATACCATATTAACAAGCGAACTTGGCGATCTCAAAACTATATTAAAGATAATTTTTATTGATAAGTTTCCATGATGTTATGTCTAAATATCTATCTTTTTAAATTTTTTCAGATAGAGAAGAGCTACGGTTCTTCCAGAGATATTGAGTGGGGATATTGGAATAATAACCTTTACATATTTCAAGTAAGTGCTCAAGTTCCTATCTGTTTGAAGCTGAAGAATTAAAAACTGAAATTTAATAATCACTTCTTGTATTTCCATACTATTTTTTTGAGAAACCTCCACTCCAGACAATCCCAGAAAAATATTTGGTTAGGGAAGTTTAAATGTGATATTTTTGCAATTATCTGTATCACTTTTTCTCTGTTTTTAAAAATTATTGAAAGGAAAATAAACTTCTACAAGCTTTGAATCACTTGCGGTGAAATAAACTTCTAGTCAAGACTGACAATGTAGAAAACCCAGACCAAACGACCAACTCGAAGGTAGCTGTTTGTGTGGCCGGAAGACTGACAATGTGTATTAACACATGAATTTGCATCTTGGATGATACAAACATGGTAAAATATTGTTAGCTTGACAAATTCTTTAAGTTTCCTGAATTGAAGCTGAAAATACCGTTTTTGTCAAATTTCTGGTATTTTCCATAGGAACTTGTATTTAAAAGTAGTCGAGTCGAGATCAGTTGAGCTTCGTGATTTATTCTCGACTGCAGCAGTTCAGTAGAAACAAACAACTCTGTTTTTACACGAATTTGTTTTACATGGTTTTGATTTAACATTGTCTGAGAAGAAATTTAAATATTTTTTCATACGATTTCTTTATTTAACAGAGTTTAAGTAACATTGCTAGTTTATACTGATGTCTAATTTCATATGCATATCGCTTTTCTCACTCGGAGAGATAGAAGAAAGTATGGTGATAGTGCTTCTGACTTATACTACTTTTCTTCCTTTTAGCAGTAGATTAAGCAAACTTTCTTTTTTAACCGATGGAGTTTATGAAAAGTAGGGTGATCGTGATTTAATTACAAGTCTAATTTTAAACAAAAATATATTGGTAGAGTCCCTAAATACCTAAAATGACTTTTGTTGTTTTTTGTCTCGCTCTCTTTGTGTGTGCGCGCGCGCGCGCGCGTGCGTGTGTGTGTGTGTGTGTGTGTGTGTGTGTGTGTGTGTGTGTGAAAGAGTATGTATGAGTGTGTGTGTGTGTATGTGAGTGAGTGAGTGAGTGTGTGTGTGTATGTGAGTGAGTGAATGAGTGTGTGTATGTGAGTGAGTGTGTGTTTGTATGTGAGTGAGTGTGTGTATGTGAGTGAGTGAGTGTGTGTATGTGAGTGAGTGAGTGTGTATGGGAGTGAGTGAGTGTATGTATGTGTGAGTGAGTGTGTGTATGTGAGTGTGTGTATGTGAGTGAGTGTGTGTATGTGAGTGAGTGAGTGAGTGAGTGTGTAAGTGAGTGCGTATGTATGTGAGTGTGTGTGTTTATGCAAGTATGTGTATGTGTGTGTATGTGAGTGTGTGTATATGAGTGTGTGTATATGAGTGTGTGTATGTGAGTATGAGTGCGTATGTATGTGAGTGTGTGTGTTTATGCGAGTATGTGTATGTGTGTGTGAGTGTGTGTATGTGAGTGTGTGTATGTGAGTGTGTGTGTACGTGAGTGTGTGTGTGCATGTGAGTGTGTGTGCATGTGAGTGTGTGTGCATGTGAGTGTGTGTGCATGTGAGTGTGTGTGCATGTGAGTATGTGTATGTGTGTGTGTGAAATTATTGGTCCTTCATAATCTCGAAAACCACTGCTGCGATTTGGACAAAATTTGGTTGCAATTTTCATATATTATAGAGATGTGAACTCAGAAAAAATTTGAATAATGTGTATAGTCTAGTTTTATAAGGGGATTTTGTTAAAATCATTAGCCTTTCGTAATCTGGAAAACCGGTAAAGCGATTTGTCCTACATTTTGGTGCAATTTTCATATATTATATAAACGTGAATGCAGGAAAAAATCCGAAAACTGTATATATTTTAGTTGTAAAATTGGATTTTGTTAAAATCATTAGCCATTTGAGATCTTGAAAACCGCTGAAGAGATTTGGAACAAATTTGAACGGTATACAGTGTATATTGTCTAAATATGAACGCAATTTGTAACATTGTTTTGAGCAAATCCATCTCCTTTCTTCGATGGATCGGAGGTGGTGTTCTTTCGGTTTTTGATATTCTGAATTAGATTATTCAAGAAACTGAACGAAATTTTGTATGATAAAACTGCAAAGTCTTTAATTTTCCGAACATTGTTTAAAAACAAATCTTAAAATATTAACTATGAGGAATAATGAGTTAACTGAAAAATCATTGTATGTGTAAAGATCGTATTTTAAAGTGGTTATTAACATTTGAATGGAGATAATACGTTCACGATGTATTGAACGTTTTTGAGTTAAAACGTCAAAAGTTATAAAAAGTGAAATATTCTTACTATTATCATATGAGTTAATGATTTAGATGTACATTCTATCACGACTAGATCTCTTAAGAGGTAGGCAATCTTGAGATAATGCAATTTTTAATTTTCATACAAGGAACATCGTATCTTTTCGAAGAAAAATAGATTGGGATGGAATTTGAAAGAATTATTTCAATAGATCTTTCAAATGAGTTACATTATCCAGGTATATATCGTAGAATACTACAATAAATATAGCAAAAGGCAATTTGCTTTTGTAGTTTTACTCCTATCATTTTCATAACGGATACGCCAGGAGTGACATAACATTGAGAACATCTTTTTTATTTCAAAAAGATTTTTGATTTTCAACGAGATCATATTTTTTCTTTTTCGTATTATTGTATAAGAAAAGTATTGTTTGTCCTCTATTTAAGTTCGAGATTTTGACGGATTTTAAGATCTTCTGAACTCATGTCGAACATTTTTGGACAGGTGTTCCACTGTGTGTGATGTAAATATGATAACTTAAGTAAAAATGCACTTATTATTATCAAATATTATATGTTAATACATGGTGGCAAAAAAAATATAGATGAAATATTTAGTAATATGTATAATTTAAACTAAAAATATTATATTTTTAAGTTTTTCATAGCATTATTTCCTTGAAAAAACTGTGGTTCTTATTGGAACGAAACACGTTATGGGGGGTTGATAATTTGAACTACATCAAGGTTGTTAATGTCTTAAGTTTATATTAGCACATATAGGCAAAATGCATTTATTGGCGTCTCTAAGCTATTATTTACTGGAAAATAGAAACTTTAAAATAATTTTCACGAAATATTTTAAAAGGAAAACTTGAGTAGGAAAACTAAAAATGTGTTATTTTGGTCATTCGGATAATGATTGTGGATCTATAACCGAACGGTATGGAATATAAATGTATGATAAAGTCAGTCGAGTAAAAACTCTTTTCAGATAATTTTTTTTTTCAATCTTGCAAAACTTATGCCGTCTGGGTTGAGAGTCAGGTTCAGAAATTTTTTAGGGTAGCACTTTATAAACATTTTTAATCTAAACTTTTACCGAAATGACAGCAAGCTTACATTTCGTACATAGATACTTTGTTGTGTATTTTAGGTAGATGAAACTGCTGTTTATTTTCTTTTGAAAGTTATTGTAAATTTTTATTATCTCTTTCTATTGTAGAGTCGACCTGTAACCAGCAATGATGGCGAAACAGACTACGAGATTGATCATGAAAATGATGCGCCGATGAGAGTCGAAAATGAATATTTCACGGTTTGCAACGTCGGGTAAGGTTTTTGTTTTTCAAAGTTTTTTACCATCTTCAGCGATCCAAACCTTTTACCATTTACCATGTCTTTTACCATCTTCAAACCTCATAGTCTTTTACCATTTTCAATGCCTTTTACCATTTTCAATGTCTTTTACCAACTTCAAAGACGCAACTTTTTACCATCTTCTTCGACCCAGACCGTTCGACCTACCAAGATTTGTCATTTGTCATTTGAACTCCAACAACTTTTTACCATCGCCAAAGTCCGAAACATTGTAAGACTCTTTTACCATTTTTAAAACCCGTAACATTCTAAGTCTGAAACTTTTTGCCATTTGTAAGCGACCTCATGCATTCATTTTACATCAATAAGAATTTGAATTGGAGTCACACATCAATGTCAATATTGATTTTTGTGTACGACTTAACAGTGCTTGAATTAATATTTCAGTCATTAGTATAGATAAACATTATAAATTTAATTTATTTTCCAATTCTGCTTTAAACTATTTAAAGAGTTCTTTTGAAAAAATATTAAATAAAACAAGAAAGATGAATCATGCATAAAGCATTGATTATGAAACACTTTTCAATTGCAATCCAATTTCATTTAAACATCTCTAAAATGCGATACATTCCTCGGTAATATTTTTAAAATTATCACAATACTACATTAATTTATTATATTTGAAAACTTAACTTCATCGGAAACAATGAACTTTATTCAAATGACGTCATTGAAATATAAATTTCCAGATTTAAACATCTATAAAATGTAATACATTCAGGGCTAATATTTTTAAAATTATCACAATACTACAATATTCAACGAAAACAAATGAACTTTATTCAAATGACGCCATTGAAATATAAATCGCCTGGCTCTCGACGTAAAAGCAGTAAATATTTCATTCATTAGCTTTTATTCCATTCTCTCCATTCATCACAATACTATAATAATTTATTTTACTTAAAAACTTAAAACCATGAAGGTAAAAGTAATTTAAATCTATGCTTAAAACTTCATCGAAAAAGTCTGCAATAAAATCGTCTGCTTCTCTATGTAAAATCAATGAATGTTTCATTCATATTAGCTATACTGCGATTCCAGAGCTAAATAATTTTGCGTTAAAGAAATTCTACAATTCTTATACAATTCATCCTAGATCTTTATGTATATACATTCTGCATAAGTGTAAATTAGGCTTTGTTGTAGAAATAATCAAAGTTTGATGATCATTTAAACTCAAATATATTGTAATTGCGTTATTTTTTAATGTAGATGCACATAATTTAAGCAAAAATAAAGCGGTTTCAGGACGGATACAACACAAATATAAATTAAAAATAACTTTAAAAATCACGATTTTGACACAATATGGATGGCATATTTTATTTTAAAGTGGGTCACGTGATCTCTTCATATAATGGTCACGTGACCTCTTCATATAATGGGTGTAATATTATTTTAATTTTTATTTAAAAAACTATTGAATATATTTTGCTGAAATTTTTTTATATATTTTATAAGATAATTTGAATATTTCCAAAAACTTTCAAAGCAATGTGTGAATTTTAAATGTGCTTGAAAAATGTTTGAAAAATAAGGTCCCATACGGTTCAATATATTTTATTTTTTCAACCCGGGTTCAATCCAAAACTAATTGGGTGACATTATTCATTTATATTCCCATTGGCCCTACAGACCGTCTAAACAACATGCTAAAATTTAATTGTGATAAAGTCATTTTTACGGCAGTCATTTTTACGACAGATAGATAGACAGAATGAACAAAGTCATAAACACCTTTCAACTATGTTGTAAAGTGTTAAAAATACCCGAAAGTAAAAGTTAATATAGGATATAAGATAATCATAAAAATTTCTTCATTTGATGATATCAATTGGAATTTTTAGAATACACCATGCTTTAATTTTTTTCAAATTTTTTAAGGAATGGAATGCGTTGCGTTCATTTGAACACAGCAGACGTTTCGTTTCTTCAAAGAAAAATCTGTATCGTGCAAGCCGAGAAAGACTTGACTTACTAAGGGATGAGTTACACAGCTCAAATTGCAGAAGTTAGAAACTTGAAATTTGAATTTTTTTCATGCATGCGAGACTTGATTTATACAAATTCTTGAAATTTATAAAAAATATGAATATAAGTGAAAAAATCTGATGTGGGCAACACATGACTTTCCTTATATAATGTAATGAATTTACTACTTTTACAGTAAAAAAATAGGTTTTTCTTATAGTAGATACGAATATTCTTTCCAATACATTGAATTTTCGACAATGAGTCGTCATTTTCATTGATTTAGCGTCATTTTTATCCATTTGGCGAGATTTTCGTTAATTTGGCAACATTTCAAAAAGTCGCCAAGTTGGCGACATTCCGCCAAATTCGTCGCCAAAATCTCGCCAAGCGTTATGCACTAAGAAATAAGTTATTCTTACAGCCGATAAATGACTATTGGCGTCCAAATACAAAAGTGTTACTCAGAGTATCTTTTTTCATGAATGGAACGAGCTAGATCCACGATAATGATGTCACCCAATTTATCGCATGGTATTACATATGAAAAGTGAACATGTTTATCAATAGGAAATTTTTTTTTTATTTTATATGACTTTTTGATATTTTTTTTGAAAAATGTACAATATCTCAAGAACGACTCGTGTTAGCGTTCTAAAATTTATGTCTATCGTTTTCTAAAGAAAAATTACATAAGAAATGTCTATTTGTGTAACTTTATTAGTGGTTTTGATTTTTTGACGATTTTTTCAAAATTTCATTCGAAAATTTAGGGGGGTTCTGAACATTCGATTGCGTATAAAAACAATAAGCTTCCAGTGTTTACGGATTGTAATTTTTGTACCAAATTTGATTCAAATCGGTCCATTCGTTCGTCAGTTATCGTCTCCACAGACCCACTGACACACACACATACTTTCACACACACACACACACACACACACACACACACAGACATCACTTCAAAAATGTTTGATTCGTGATCAGGGATGCTTGAAACGTGCTCTCCCGTCGAAAACTCGAATTCGAATTTTCGACCCCGTCACAATACTTTCCTTATACATTATGTATATAAGGAAAGTAAAAATATGAATATACGTCTGCATTTCAATTTTAGGAATAGACTGATTTAAATTAAAATTATCTGATTTATATAGCTAAATTCTTGTTTAAATTATTAAGTGTGTTATATATGGATATTATATTAATATATGGATATTATATATATGGATATAATATTGGATATTATATTGTAATATATGGATATTACAGTGGTGGTTTACAATATTTACTATTTCACTCAATTTTCTGTTAGTTTTCCATCCCAGTTTTTCTGTTTATAAAGCGCAATGTGTAAGTGTATGTTTGTAAGTTCATTTATAAAAATTTCTCTGATCTATATAACATGAAATAAAAAAAAATTAAAAAATACAGATATTATCTTGACGTAAATCGTAACAAATGTTGAAATATAAATACATTTATTTAATATTTATATGAATGTTTTAGGAATTTTTTAATAAAATATGTTAATACTGTGGGTCCAATGTAAATATATTGTTTTATTGTTATTATATATCATTTTGGGATACTAATTTCAATTTCACTTTTACCTTTTGCCTTTTTTATTAATTGTTGGTGGCAAACAAATGTTGCCATATTGGTAATTTTTCTAAAATGTTTTTGAAGTCTCTCTTTCTCAGTATCTATAAAGTATAGATGACAACTGATATGGATTCAGTATCAAATTTTGGAGGAGATAAAAGGGTACTTAGTATTTACATTTTCGGCTCTTTTTCCACTTCGGGGCCAAAACTACTCCTTAAAACGTCCACATTTCTCAGGATCTACTATAGATAGAACTTAGGTGATGACTGATATGGATTCAGCGTCAACTTTCAAAGAGGGGTTGGGAAGTTCACTAATGATTTCCACTTTCGTTTTTTTTCCTTCAATTTTCTTGAAACATTTTTTTTAAAGTTTGACTGTAAATAGAACTTACATGCTGACTGACACGGATTCAGCATCAAATTTCATAGAGGTGGAGGAGTTATTAAGAATTTCTACTTCCGTACTTCTGGCTCCTTTTTCACTTCCGCTTTAAAACATTTCAAAATATATATTTCTCAGAATTGGCTATATATATATATATATATATATATATATATATATATACAGCTTAAATTATGGCTGATATGGATTTAGCATCAAATTTCGGAAGTGATAGGGATATCAATAAGGATATCGACTTCCTGGTTTGGGGAAGTAAAATTTCCATTATTCTGAACTTTTTTCTATATCTTTGGATCAGCTACAGATCTTAGATGATGACTGTTATGGATTCAATATCAAATTCCGGCTGTGGCAGAAGATTCACTAAGGATTTCCACTTTTGCTTCTTTTCCTATTTTTTGTTCAAAACTTTCATTTTCCTTAAAACATATTTCTTAGAATCGGCCACTGACAGAGTTTAGATGATGACTGATATGGATTAGGGGTTGGGAGATTCACTAAGGATGTCAACTTTTGGTCCGGTTCCTTGTCCACTCGTTTTGTTCCCTTCTTGTCCACTTCAGGTTCAAAATTTTTCTTGAAACATCTATTTTTTTTCAGAATCAGTTATAGATAGAGATTAGATGATGCTCATATTGATGCAGTATGAAATGCATACATTGATGCAGTCTGAAGGAGGTAGGGAGTTGGGCTCAGAAAGGATTTCCACTTACGTATGCATATACGAAACACGTGTGTAAAAGTGTACAAAAATACTTAATAGTTCTGTAATAATGAAGACTACACACCACTTGATACTTTAAGAAGGCTGCTTCATAAAGTTTGTGTACTTAAATTTCTGTTTATTAGAGGCAATTGCCAGAGCTTGCCTGCTTAAAGATGGACGTATTTATGTATTAGCAGACGCACTTCTATTTCAAAATTATTTTGTGACGAGAAATTTCCAAAGATATCTCTTGTAAAATCCATATATATAATTTATTGAAATAGGAAATAGTTTAGTAAATACAAAAAGTACAATTAAAAATCAAATAGATAATTATATTAATACGAGTATTAATAAAACTGAATATAAAATAAAATTAATAAAACTAAATTAAATAACAAGCAGTTGAAAAAATACAAAACTGTGCAAGAATGGAGAATTTTATCTATTTAGTGTACTTTAAGTGTTTTGATCAATGCCGCGTGTTTTTGTTAATAGTTCGATAGGGGTCTTATTTATGGTTGTAACTAATTTTGAACTGCATTTTGTAAGGTAATTTATTTTTTTGTAATGCATGATTTCTGTTTTAAGGGAGGTGATGCCAGGGGCAACAACACCATTAAGCCAGGATGTGGTACAAAAATTTTTCAATTCAACACTACAGGTAATTATACAGTAATCAATGCCTTAGAATGAAAGAAATGAGAAATAGTGGAAAAGAAAGAAATGAAAAAAAAAATAAAACAAATGAATAAAATTATTGAAATATTACTTACAAAATTCTTAGGAAAGTCCTTTAGCAACCTATTAACTTTGTAAGGAAAATTTCATGTGTGCACATATAACAGACTATATCTGATCGAATAAAAGTTACATCGCTCCTAATGGATAATTAAAAAAAATTAGGATATCAAACTCGGAAACAAAACGAGGTACATGAAAAAGTCCAATTACGAAGTTGCAGAGGATTGCCTAATTAGTAGGAATCAATACCAGGAACGTACAAATCGCGTATAGGGAAGGCAACAAACACATATTAATAAGTCTCATCATCGGCCCCTATAATACGGTGACACATGCAATGCTTGTAAAATTAGAGATGCCTTGTTAGACAATGCTTTATAACTTTTGTTAAATGAATAAAATTAAATGAGATTAAACTTATTTATTTAATTCTGTATCATGCGGCTAAAATCAAAAGAAGAATTTCTTATTGTCATATTAGAATTTTTTCAGTTTATGCAGAGCTTCTAATTATTTTCTTCGATTAAGCTTTTTCTAGCATGTGCGCCTAAATATGAGTTAGGACGTAGTTTTCCGTATAATGTCCTCCATGAAAGATATCCCACTTTAGCAGAATTGTCATATCTGTGCGTTGCGTAAAATGACCCCCTATCTTTCCTGGATTTAATTTTTCTTTATAAAAGTTTAAGGATGTGAGCACGCATTTTTACCTAGTGGATATAAAATTTGTGACAGAAAAATGCTATAACTCTGTAACAAAGAAGGTTTAAGTTAAAAGATTTTAAAAACCAATATGTCTAAGGCTTTCCCGTTAACTTAATATTCATCCGCTATTACAGGACGGTACCTGTATTTTTGAAAGTGCTTTGGTTAAGAAGTTAATCAGTAAAAAGTATGGAAATTAAGTTGTTGTACTTTACAAATTTATTTAGAAAAATTGTAAAATTCATTGATCAAGCCAAAGGGTTTAACTTCATGATTTACACACTGTCTCATGATTACATAATTTGTTGTGATGCATTTTACAACTTTCAGCGCCATATACATCCTGCTGGTGGATTTTTAAACTATTATTTGTATCGCTTGTCTTGATACTTCTGAGTTTGAGTCACTTTAGGGCCTATTGATACTTTAGCAGAAGGCTTTAAATAGAGACTCTTTATGATCCAACTTTATATTTCGGGACACCAAGTTCTATAAATATTTTCTGTGGATGCTCTTGATTTCATTTTTCAGAGGAAAGTATTCTCCAGATTTCGTCCATTCAACCCCAGATATCATCTAAAAGGCGTGACGACTATGTACAATCACACAATGATGTCATTATGCGAAGTAAGTGCTTATTATTTTCACAGATTTATAATAGTATTAAAATATATTAAATTTGTAACAGTTTTCAAAATTCAATGAGCTTCAAAAGACACCCGTAATACGTTTCAATGATTTTTAGCAATGTTAGGCCATATGTTTTTCTTTTGAACCCCCTATGATTTTTAGTTTCTCATACTATAGAATATAGTATAAATTTCGATTTCGAGATATTGATGCCAACATATGTTTTAGGACCTCCTGAACACTTTTTGACTATTTTTAGAGTAAGGACCGTCTGTCTGTAGTCGATTTTTTATGTTCACTATAGCTGCCACAAGTATTAATGAATTTTTACAAAACTTTTTATCCGGTTTTGTTAACGAAAAATCTAAAACGAGATAGATTTTTTTTTTAAATGCCGACGAAAACTTCCGATGTTAATTCGAAATTTTATGTTTTCTTAACATGAAAGCATAGGATAAAATAAATTATGTATAAAAGGGGTTATGTATGGCTCAATGATTGTGAAACTTAACAGATCCAGCCATTGTAGTGGCATATAGCCGTGATACAATTTTTGTGTTCGTGGCGTCATTACATGGATATTTTAGTGTTCGTGGCAAAGACACATTTTCTCCTGAAACTGTCGATACCACCCACGAATATTTTGAGCCGTCGGTGGATCCATTTTGTAACGTCTACGAAATTCACATTGAACTGTGATTACCACAGATCGTGCAAAAGATGGCACACAGAACGCTTTCTGCTAGACTCAGGGGTTTTTATGAGCCCAGCAGCCAATTAAAAACGTGTCAGCCTGACGTCGACGGGAATAGCATTTCGTCATTCGTGACGTCATGGACGAGAAGAGTTGTTGTCAAAACACAGTAAGTTTCCCCATAATTACAATTAAAAATTGTTTGCTAATTTTGAAGTGGCAATATCTATACGTAAACAATCTGCGCAACCTATGTTTTAATTATGCTGTGCACACCTTCCTCAGTGACGTTTAACGAGATTCTCGATTTCTTCAAAGAGCCCGAGAACAAAATGCTCCCTTTTGCTACTCCAGTGACATCTTATGCTCAGAGTTAGAATAAAAAATTGAAGTCAGTCATGCTCGCCATGGACACCCCTGGCTAGACTGACACTCTTTTCCAGCGATGGGCGGGCGGGCTATCCCGGATATGATTGACTTAATTTTTTTGCATGGATCTGAGCATGTGACGTCACGAGAATAGCAAATGCGCGCATTTTATTCTAGGGCTCTCTGAAGAAATCGAGAACCTCGTTAAACGTCACTGAGGAAGGTGTGCACAGCACAATTAAAACTGTCTGCGCAGGCTGTTTACGTCTGGATATTACCACTTCAAAATTAACAGACAATTTTTAATTGTAATAATGGGAAAACTTGCTGTGTTTTGGCAACGACTCTCAAAATCATCTCTGGTCTGTGGTTTCACGAATGACGAAATGCTAAGCTCGTCAACGCCAGGCTGACAACTTTCTGATTAGTTACCGGGTTGATCACCCAATCTTATATTAAAGAACATTGACGCTTTTCTTTATGTTTAGTACACTGCTTCCCACTCTAGGAGGATGGAATTATCAGGAGATGCTCTGTTTCTCTTATTGTATGGGGAAGCCGTGAAGCACTGCTAGGTGTGTGTGTGTGTGGGGGGGGAGGGGGGTGCGGAAGGTGAGTAACGATCGTTAATTACCCGACGGCTGCCACATTGGGGTCTCCTCTGTTGCGAAGTTCTTATAGACATTCTATTGAAAATGAACAGTTTTTACAGCGATATTTTAACGAGAAAAAAACAGCTGGCTCAAAATTCTGGAAGATTAATGTTTAATGAGTTATTACAATTTTTTAACGGTCTAATGCAAAAATAGATGGCACATGGAAGTTTTATTCACGCATGATAGCGGTCATAAATTAGGTTACTTTCGACTGTTTAAACTCTGATTCTTGTAAAATAAATATTTCGATATTTAAAACAAAAGCAAAAAAGTGTAGTTATGTTATAAGAAATATTTTAAATCACGAAGAATGTATGGAATTCAGTGCCGTAAGCAGGGTTGGAGTCATAACTCCGCAAAGTAAGCATAAAGTGTTTGCCGGGGAGTGAACGGTTGTTTCCGAGGGGAGCTGATATGTACGCCCACCGTGTTATTTTATGTGGATATTTAAATGTGAAGAAGCATACTTT
Source organism: Amaurobius ferox (assembly GCA_951213105.1). NCBI lineage: Eukaryota > Metazoa > Arthropoda > Arachnida > Araneae > Amaurobiidae > Amaurobius > Amaurobius ferox. Next base: position 96,100,800 of record OX578146.1, read on the forward strand.
AAAGATATATTATGAAGTTTTTATTTTAATAGTGATTTTACTTTCTAGAACAGAGCAAGCTCCAGACGTTACATTTTTATATATAAACATCATTCCATGCCCATCTCGTAAACACGAGAGAGGGTTGCCATAAAACATTTTTTTAATAATGCTGTTGCCAGATATAAAATAAAGATAATATTTTAAAGAACAATTATATTTTAACACACGCCTGTAATTGGTAATTTAAAAATATAGAAATAAAAAATATGTTACAGTTATCTACAGTATAGTCCAAATGTTCATTAAAAAACAGATTAAGAAACCAGTTTCATTCTTAAAATAGGAAACTTTTTAGTTCCAAGAGGTTTTGTTAAAATGTCAGCTATTTGATGCTGAGTTGGACAGTATTTTATACCTATAATTTTTTGCTCATATTTTTCCTTTATGAACTGAAATCTGACATCTATATGTTTACTTCTGTGATTTAGAACACCCTTCCTAATTAATTCTATTGCACTTTGATTGTCAATATTCATTGTTGCTGTTATTTTCTCTCCAGTCAATTCCTCGATATCCAGTGTCTTTAGATATACTAACTCTTTACAACATTCAGCTGCAGATATATATTCCGCTTCGGTGCTTGAAGTGGCAACTACAGGTTGTTTTCTTGATGCCCAGGAGATAGGTCCTCCACAATAATAAATAACATATCCTGTAGTACTTTTCCGTGTTTCCAAATCTCCCGCATAATCAGCATCATAGTAAACTTCCAAATTTGAATCACTGTTTTGGTTGTAAGATATTCCTAATTCAGCTGTTCCTTTTAAGTACCTCAGAATTCCTTTTAAATTTTCTAAATCTTCTTCAGATGGATTTTCTACCTGTCTACTACAGAAACCTACAGAGTAGCTTAGATCTGGTCTGGTTTTTACTGATAAATAAAGTAGACTACCTATGGCTTCACGATAAGGATAAGTAATTTTCTTTGTACAATTTCCTCTCTTATTTGAAAGAATAGGAGTATTTGATGGTTTTGCTTCAGACATTTGGAATTTTTCCAGTACCCGATTTGCATATCTAGTTTGAGAAAGCTTTAAAGAATCTGAGTCCTTTTTCAGATCAATTCCTACAAATGAAGAGGATTCTCGTTTAATGATGTCATTTCAAATTTTTTCTTCAATTTCGCAAGTAAATCATCTATTTTATCTTTATTATCCTCTGTTATAATTCCATCATCGACATAAATTGCCAGCATTAATGTATTGTCCTTGTTAACAAAAATACACTGTTCAGTTTTTAAAGGTTCTAATTCTTCCTGTCTTAAAAAATCAGTTAAGGTCTTATTCCATGTAGTTGGTGACTGCTTAAGACCATATAGTGCCTTTTCCAATTTGCATATTTTATTTTCTCTTTCATAACCTTCAGATAAGTATATATATGTTTCTTCTTGAAGTACTCCGTAGAGAAAGGGAGTTTTAACATCGAATTTCTTCATGTAATAATTCTTCTTAGTGTATGTAGCAAAAATAGCTCTCAAAGAATCACTACCTACAACTGGATTATATATCTGTTCAAAGTCTATTCCTTGTGTTTGTTCAAATCCTCTAACTACGAGTCTATCCTTGTATTTGCCATCATCTTTAATTTTAAATATCCATTTGCTGGTTAGTATTTTTTTCCCTTTTAATTCTTTTTCATCTACTAAAGTCCAGGTTTTGTTTTCCTCCAATGACTTTTTTTCTTCATTTACAGCTTGTTGCCATTTTAATTTTTCAGGACTATTTATTGCTTCTTCAAAAGTTAGCAAAACATATTCATTTAATTTTTCTGGGAGTTTTTTCTTCCTTTTACCTTTTCCCAATTCTTCTTCGGTATTTTCTTTTAACACTTCTTCTGTATCTTTATCTTTCAATAATTTTTCTATATCTTGCTCCTTTTCCACATTTAAATTTTTCATTTCTTTGTCCTCAGAAATTTCATCTATTTCAGTGGTATCCTCATATTTTTCATCATCACCACCATCATCTGTTTCATTGTCATTTAAATCCAAAAATTTGAAGTCTGAAGAACTTTGTTTGCATTGACTTTCTTCTGGACCCATAACCTGTTATTTTATGTGGATATTTAAATGTGAAGAAGCATAATTTAAAGATATATTATGAAGTTTTTATTTTAATAGTGATTTTACTTTTAAGAACAGAGCAAGCTCCAGACATTACATTTTTATATATAAACAGCATTCCATGTCCATCTCGTAAACACGAGAGAGGGTTGCCATAAAACATTTTTTTAATAATGCTGTTGCCAGATATAAAATAAAGATCATATTTTAAATAACAATTAAATTTTAACACACCGTACACCTGGCAGAAAAACTGGGAATGCTTGCTCTAGTTTTGAACACATAAAGATTATATCGTATAACAAACGTCTATGAACAGAATTTTTCGTAAATCTAGATCTGCATGAAATGTCGCAATAAGGTAAATGAACCCCAGTCGGAGTAATTGAATTAAAAATTATTGAGTTCCGAATTATCGGTATTTTACTGTATTTCTATATAAACAATTTTAACGAATAAGTAAATTTTGTTGCAGCTTTTCGAGCACTTGAATGAAGGTGACCTATTGGTTAAAGCTTCCATGATCAGCCTCTTTGGCAGAGTCATTGAAGACGATCAGCTGTTCGACTTGATACGGGAACGCTACGGACGTCGAAAACCGGTAGCAAAACCTTTTATGTTCTTCGTTCTATTCAAGGTAAGAGATTATTTTCGAAGCTGCTTTCAATTTCATTCTTAAGAGGAGTTTGGTTTTCCAGTCTAAAATAACGCCTGTCTGTAAAAGTATACAAACATGTCACCTTTTATACTTTTCCTACAGTGCTTGGTAATGTATAGGGAAAGTATTGGAACAGTGTCTAAAATCGCAACTCGAGTTTTCGGCGGATCTACACATTTTGGGAAATACGAAAAAATTAGTTTTGGGGTAACGCGTGTGTGTGTGTGTGTGTTTGTGTATGTGCTTGTGTGTGTGTTTGTGTGTGTGTGTGTGTGTGTGTGTGTCTGTCCGTGCAATTTGTGTATCCACTCTGGTTCAAAATCTAAACTGACCAAATTTCATAAAATTTTATCGATCAGTCACTTGTGGGCGACCCTGGTGCTGATTAAATTTTAGTACGATTCGAGATAAAAGAACCTGCCTTTTTTTTGCGAAATTGCTCGTAAAAATTATAAGTATCCACTCTAGCTAAGAAACTAATGGAACTAATTTCACAAAATTAGATGGATAAGTCACTTGTGGATTATCCTGGGACTTGTTAGATTTTGGTACGATTCGGAAAAGAAAAATCTGTTTTCTTTTTGTGAAATGACCCGTAAAAATCACTAAGATCTGTAGCCAAGATAAACTCCATTACTCTAAAATGGAGCATTCTCGAGATATTTAATTTTTTATAAAATTTGGGAACTGTACACGTTTCCCACTGTAGTGAAAAAACAATTTAATGACATTTCTTACAAATTTGTAGTTACGTCCTTTGAGGGTTATGCTAATACTCATTAGATTTTGGCATGGTTCGGAAAAATATAACCGACCTTTTTTGCAAAATGGCACACAAAGATCGTGAAAATGTGAAATAAATTACTAAAATTATAAAATATATTAATTAAGTACTTGCTCTTTATATAATTTTTGACAGCACTGCAAATAAGATTAACCCCATGACTCTAGGTTGCATCGTTCTCAAGATATTTTAATGTTTTGGAATTTTGAAGAGCTGAAAACTTTATAGGCTGCCAAATGAAACGAACATGCATTAAAACTGCAAATAGGATATAACATCAGAAAAGTATCCATATAATTTTCTGCAATTAAACTCCATTTAATCCAGCATGAAATAAAAAAAATAAGAAAGTGAATTTCAGTTTGTAGGGAAAATCACGTGCTGCCTACATCAGATTTTCACTTTCCCTGCAATACATATTATGTATAGGGAAAGCATTGGAATCATGTCGAAAATTACAACTCGAGTTTTCGACGGATCTACACGTTTTGGAACCTCTAGAAGACGGGAGAACTATTTTTAGAGTGATGTCTGTGTGTAAAATGCATGTATCTACTTTAACTTAAAAACAAATTAACCAAATGTTATAATTTTATAAGTAGGTCACTTGTGGGTGACCCTGGTGTTGATTAGATTTTAGTACGATTAGGGATAAAAGAAACTTGGGAAATGGCTCGCAAAAATTGTATGTATCCTCACTAGCTAAAAAACAAATAGACCAAATTTCATAAAATTTGGTAGATTAATCACTTGTAGGTTACCCTGGTGATGATTAGATTTTGGTAAGATTCGGGAAAAAAGAACCTGTTTTTTTTTGCGAAATTGCAAGCATAAATCGTGCATATTCACTGTAGTTGTGAAACTAATTGACCAAATTTCATTAAATTAGGTAGATATATTGCGGGCTACCGTGATGCTGATTAGGTTTTGGTATGATTGCAAAAAAAAAAAAAAAAAAAAAAAAAAAAAAAAATCTTTCCTCCTTTTTTTTGCGAAATGGCCCGCAAAAATTTTCAAGATCATTATGAAAAAGCTGCACATGTATCAATTAAACATACTACACATACACATGTATCAAGCTATTATAATACACATGCATCAAGCATTCTTTATAAGCAATTTTTGACGACGAAAATAAAAAGTTCAACCCCATTATTCAACCATTCTCGAGATATTGAAGTTTTCTAAATTTGGGAATTGAAGACGTTTTTCACAGCTGTGAAAAACTATTTAGTAGTTACGTCCCTTAAGGGTTATTCTGATACTCATTAGATTTTGGCATGATTTGGAAAAAATTCACCGAGACCTTTTTTGTGAAATATACCGCAAAGATCGAGGAAATGCCTTATAATAAATCGCTAAAATTGTTGAAATATATTAATTAAGTACTTGTTCTTCATGTAATTTTTGACAGCACAGAGAATAAGATTGACACCATGTCCCTAGGATGAACCGTTCTTGAGATATTTTAGTTTTTTTACTTTCCCTGCAGTTTAAGGTACTGTATAGGGAAAGTATTGGAATCATACCGAAAATCGCAACTCGAGTTTCCGACGGATCAACACGTTTTGACACCTCTAGAATACGATAAAATCATTTTTAGCGTGATATCTGTGTGTGTGTGTTTCTGTGTGTCTGTCTGTCTGTCTGTGCAGATATTGTACCCACTCTAAATTAAAAATTAAATGACCGAATTTCATAAAATTTGGTAGGTAAGTCACTTGTGGGTGACTCTGGTGCTGATTAGTTTCGGGTAGAATTCAGGATAAAAGATCTCACCTTTTTTGTGCGAAATGACCCGTAAAAATTGCCTGCATACACTCTAGCTGAAAAACTAATAGATCAAATATTACAAAATTTGGTAGATAAGTCACTTGCGGATTATCCTGGTGCTGATTAGATTTTGGTACGATTCGGAAAGAAAGAACCTGCCTTTTTTTGCGAAATGGCCCGCAAAAATCGTTAAAATCTAAAATAAAAAACTACGTATGCTCAAATATATCAATTAAATGCTTGTTTTATACGTAATTTTTAACGATCAAAATAAAAGACCAACCCTATTAGACTAGGCCTAGCCGTTCTCGAGATATTTGAGTTTTTTCGCATTTTCGCTACCACTTTTGAAAATAAGCCCAGTTACGAAATGAGAACGAAAATTAAATTAAAAGCGCAAATTCAGTATCATTTTAAATAATTATAGGTGTTACTTTGTGCAATTAAACTCAATAAAATAAATTATTGAAGAAATAAAGAGAACGTGAATATGAGTCTGTAGGAAAAGTCATGTGCGGCCCACATCATATTTTTGGATTGTTGAAGAGCTGAAGACTTTACCGTGCATCAAATTGCCAAATAAAACGAACATGCATTAAAACTTCAAATTGGATATACTATCACAAAAGTATCCATGCTATTTTCTGCAATTAAACTCAATTTAACGCATCATGAAATGAAAATGAAATAATGAATTTGAACTTGCAAGAACTTTGAAGAACTACTTTAATACGATGACACACAATTGTAATTGAAATTTATAATTGCCATGTCTGATGAACCTGTGTTGGGTTATCTGTATACCATTTTTTTTTGTTTTCCCCTGCATCTTCCCCTTCTGTGGCTTTTGCGGACACATGTTCCTATGCAAAAGGAACTTGTTTTTGTATGCCTAACTTACTCTTAAAGTTTGTTTAAGACCTTTTGGACCACCGTGTACAAAAGAGTCGTTTAATGTGGAATTTTTTCGACTTGTACAGCTAGTTTATACAAGGTGTCCAGTGCTATCGGTGCCCAATGGCTATTTCCTCAACCGTTAGTTCACAGAGATATACTTGCCACTTGGTTTTGCCATCTTAAAAAAATTTTAATTAGTGTAAGAGAAATTTATTTTTGATGAAAATTTACTAAATGATTAAAGATACTTTAATAAAATGATATTGTGAAATAATTGAATTTATGCAATAAAAAAGGTAAAATTTATCCTGTGTCATGATTGCCGATATTGCCTTGATGTTGCCTCTATGTAAGAGAGGATGAAAATGCTGTGTCAAATAGACACCTAAGATTGAAAGCTGTGTCAAATGGACACTTGATGTTGACAAGAATTATGAGTCATGTGAACCACTGGACAAGGTTTGTTTGAAAATTTTTATGTTATTATTTCTGGGTATGGTCATTTCTCATTTAAATCTGTATTATATGTATATTACTGCTGTTTTAACATTGTTTATTGGAAAAGCTGCTGTGGTCATGAAAAAAAATTGTGATTATGTTTTCTTGAAAAGTTTAGACTTAATTTGGATGTTTTGCTGCTGACCACATTTTAATACTTAAAGTTAAGATTCTTGAAGGAAAGTGAAAATTTCTTGGAAATTAAAATTTAATTTTAATGAAAGCTAAAATTGACTTAGAATTTAAAAATTTAATAGATGATTGTTATTTGAAAAATTTATTTACAGAGAAATTTAATTTTAACTTTGCTGTTCGACTTGAGGGGTGTTGTGTTATTTACCTTTTGTGAACCTTGGGATTTAAATTTAATTTACAATTTAATTTTTCACATGTTATGATTTCTGTGATGGGCTTGTAGATATTAGGATTTTAGACTGGATTGCAGTCATTTTTAGGTTTCTTTGGCTTTGGTTCTTCGACATGCGCCCATATGGGATGGTGTTCGTGTCAGGAACTCTTTTGGTGTAGACGTGCACCTCTAAATTTTGCTGAAATTTCTACTTGAAGGTGTACAACTTCAAGGACCTGATGCCTACATGCACCTGCTTATTGTTTTGAAAAATTTCTTCGCTTCGCTCTGAAATTTTTCCCCGGAGGCACCAAGGTATTTGTAATGTCGATATTCAAATCGAATTACTTTTATATAAAATATATAAATTTATGTATTATATTTCTTTATATACAGCTCTGTTACAGATTTTAATTCTGCCTTGAAAACCCCCTTTTTGTTGTTTTTATGTGTTCTTTTAGAACATATATTATTCTTAAACCGAAATTAAAATCATTTCTAACATATTATTTAAAATGTACGAGCGCTTTGAGAGTTATTTCTTCTGTTGAGTTCAAGGTCTTTTGGCAGTCGAAAATGGAAGTGCCAATGTAAATAATTTCATAGTTTCTATACATTTGTGCTGCAGACGATAATGAAGTTTTGCAACAGTTGTTTATAGCAGGTGGCTCTCCAGACATCCTGTCGAGACATACTGGCGTTTGGCCGTGAGAACCTTTCTCGGCAGGAAAGATCATGATTATTTTCTATTGGTGGTGACGGACTGGAAGCTTTCGTCCAGGTCCGTGGAAATGTTGGCTGAAAAGGTATAAAAAGCCGTGCACACCTTTTCTCGCTCTCTTGCTCTTGCTCTTCTCTTCCTCTCTCTGCTTACTCTTCTTGGACTTGGCTGGTTAGACCTCGTGTAGTACGGACGCTCGACCAGACCTCTTAGCCATTTTGTCACAGCGATCTCTCTCTCAGATCATTGCCTTTCCTGACTCTATCATGGAGTCCGGAACCTCGTTGATTCCGACAGACAGAGTACTTCCTGACGATGTTGCTGCCATGCTTGAAAGATTTCGTGCCGGAGACCTTCCTAGATTACCTCCTGACACCCCTGGCTCCATGCAGCAGTCTCAAGACCAATGCATGACATTCAAATTCCTGATGAATGAATGGAGACTCATCCAAGCCGGAGATCCTGAAAGGAGTATCCAGACTCTAAAGGGTATGTGTTACTCTCTCTTGAATTTTTTTGAGCTGCACCCCCTTGCAAATGAGCAAACCCCCTATTTTAACGAAATCAGGCACTTTGCTGAGAAAGAAAGTCTTCTAACCCAGGACTCAACTCCTGCTAATCCTGCCTTACTAGGCTTCAATTTAGATATTCTCAAAGCTAATAATCGTCTCGGGGATACTCCCCAAATCCTAAACCCTAATCTTAATGATGTAGACTCTAATAATGTATGGGATAATTCCCAAAAGTTAAACTCAAACTTAGCTCAATCTGATAAAGCACCTAATGCTCCATGGGAAAACTCCCAAACTCCTAAAAACAATTTAAACTCTACTCTTACCTTGGGAAACTCCCAAATAACTGAAATTGCCAATTCAAATACTTTAAAACCAAATGATCCTAATATTGTTAATGTAAATGATTCTTCAGATGAAATGCAGGATATGGAAGGATTCTCTCAACCTCCCCCCAAAAAAACTTGCCGAAAGGCCACACTTATAACTTCCGCTGAGACAGCCACAACAACTCGCAACGCTTTCAATGCTTTAACAAATACAGAAGATCAGGATTACGAGGAAAATGCCTCCGCCAATAGGAACTCTTCCAATATGGACACCACTCCCGCACCTGACCACACCCCTGCTGCCTCGCAAAATCATGCTTCGGAAAACCCTTCATATGGATACGCTCCCCACCCTGAACCTTTTTATGTAAACAGCCCTAATAACTGGAGGGAATTAGTTAAAACTTTAAACTCAAAAACTACAAACCCAGTAAAAGCCCAACTAGCGGGCGAGTTTATAAAAATCTACCCCCTGTCAATAGAAGATTTTCGCATAGTACAAAGACACCTTGTAGAATCAAACATCGAATTTCACTCCATTAACCTAAAGGCCGACAGGCCGATTAAAATTTTATTAAAAGGTCTCCCCCCAAATTCACAGATAGATGAAATTGCCCATGAGCTTAACTCACTAGGTTTCAGCACCCATCGCATATCACAACTCAAAGATTACCGCACCAAAGCCCCCCTACCCATCTTTCTGACCTACCTAAATCCCACTAAGGGATGGGAAAAAATCCGAGAAATCACCACCCTCCTTGATATGACAATCAAAATAACAGACTTTCAATCCCGCGCAGTTAAGATGTGCTACCGTTGCCAGCGGTACAACCATAGTAGTGACTGCTGCCGTCTTCCCCACAGATGTGTAAAGTGTGGAGAAGGTCATCAATCTAGAGACTGTACTAAACCCATTACAACTCCCCCTAAATGTGCAAACTGCCTTGGCCCCCATACGGCAAATTACAGACTCTGCCCATCAAATCCGTACAACAAAGACTCTTACATCCCGGGACCTTATGTCCCCCCCCGCAACTCGCAACCCGCAACTCGCGCCCCTGCACCGCAGCCTAAAGACTTCCCACCCTTCAGACCTACATCCCAAAAAATCATCCCCACTCAAAATGCTACTCCAAATCAGCCCACCCACATTTCAAACAAACAAATTCCTGCCCAACAAACCACCAACCCACCGCCCTCGACTAAAACCTTTGCCGAAATCACCTCAACCGCCACTGAGAAATCTACTCCCATTCCGGATAATCAAAACTCAAGACTAGCTAAATCTCTCGCGAAATACACTCCAAAAAAAACTCCCCTTACCGACCCAAATAACTTACCGCTGGCAAATCTTTCCATACATTCTTATATTACCCCCCCTCCCCCTGTTCCTGACACCATTCCACAAAAATCATCAAACCACTCTGAAAAACCAAAATCAAATCTTTCATCGCATTTTACTGAGATCTTAAGCATTTTCACCGAAATCAAAAATATATTTCAAAGCTTTGACATCGATATGACGAAAATTAAAAAATTCATTGCCCAAATCCGCACTAGCTTCAATGAAAACTCAAACCCCCTAAATAAACTTTTTGCGATCCTCACTGCTCTTGAAGAAGTCTTTTGTCCTGTTTCTAACACCCATGATGAATAGTACACAACATACCCTTAGGATCCTCTTCTGGAATGCAAATGGACTTACTGGCAAAATCACAGAATTCCGCGACTTCATAAATTCGAACTCATTTGAAATCCTCCTAGTACAAGAAATAAAACCTGGCCGTCATCCTCCCTCCCTTAAAATTCCAAATTATAAACTCTACTCTGCCTACAGATATCAAAATGCCACCTCCCCCTCCCCATATGGAGGAGTCTCTATCTATGTCAAAAACAATATCCCCCATTACGAGCTGTCTTCCATCAATTCCAACTTAATAGAAAACAAACTTATAAAAGTCACCCTTCCAAACCACCCACCAATTGTTATTGGTTCTGTCTATGTCAAACACAGTGGCTCTGTCGATATTATCCCCGACCTTCAAAACATCCTAAACTCAAATCTCAGAACTATCCTAGCAGGCGATTTCAATGCCCACCACCCGTCTTGGAACTGCCGCCGCAGAACTCTTTTTGGCACTCAAATTCATAACTTCACCTCGACCAATAATATCCATATTGCCGTACCTACTAGCCCCACCCACTACTCTCTCACGGCTGCCCCCTCCACTATTGATTTTGCCCTTTTAAAGAATATTCACTACCCTCACACCACTGACACCCTAAATGAACTAAGCTCTGACCACCTCCCTGTCCTTCTTTCCCTAAATTTAAATACCCTCCTCCCTGTTTCCAATCTCCCTACCTTCACCAACTGGAAAAACTTCAAAAAATCACTCAAAACGTCCACCCTTTTAAATCCTCAAATTAAAAGCCCGGCTGACCTTGATTCAGCTGTAAGTAACGTAACTCTTGAAATTCAACGGGCCCTTTCGGATGCTACATCCACCCGCCCTGCCCCCCGCTACAACCCACTTCCACCCCACATTATTAGCCAAATTAAAACAAGAAACTTCACTCGCAGGCTATGGCAATCTACCAGAAACACCCAAATTAAAACCCACCTAAATTCATTAAACCGCAAACTTAGAGCGGACATCAAAATTTTCAAACAGCAAAGCTGGAAACATTTCATTGAATCCCTTTCCCCCGAAGACAGAACCATATGGAGAGAAATAAAGCGTGTTAAGAAACCTTTTGGCCAGATTCCCCCCCTCCGCTCCGCCACAGGAATGGCATTCTCAAACCTTGAAAAAGCCGATATTCTTGCTAAAACCTACAAAAAACAGTTCAAACCCAATAATTCTACTAATAACACCCACTTTCAGGCCCAGATAACCCGCCAAGTTGAAAACTTCATGAGCCCCCCCTCCCCGCTTTTGGACCGCATCACCCCTACCACCCCGTCTGAACTTTTCGATATCATTAAAAGCTTTAAAAACAAAAAAACACCCGGACTAGACAGAATCACAAACAAAGCCTTAAAATTTATTCCCCTAAATATCCTCTTTTACCTCGTACACATCATTAATGCCATACTTCTCTTACACCACTTCCCCGACCAATGGAAAACCGCGATTATCATACCTATTCTCAAACATGGCGGCGACCCCTCAAATCCCTCTGCCTACCGGCCCATTTCATTGCTTTCCTCCCTTAGCAAACTGGCTGAGCGAGTTATTCACAACCGCCTTTTTAATTTCATTGACTCCAACAATATTATCATTTCCGAGCAATTTGGTTTCCGCCCTGCCCATTCAACCACCCACCAGCTGTTGCGTGTTGTGGAATTTGTCTCTGACGCATTCCACAACAAGCAATCAGCTGGAGCCATTCTTCTCGACGTAGAGAAAGCCTTCGACCGTACGTGGCATAAAGGACTCATCTATAAACTCATCCAAATTAATGCCCCCCCTCCCCTAATTCAAATCATAAACTCATACCTCCAGCACCGTAATTTCCACGTACGGATCCTAAACACCCTTTCTTCTAAAAATCCTATCAAAGCAGGTGTCCCTCAAGGCTCTATTCTTGCCCGCCTTCTTTTTAATATTTTCGTTAATGATACCCCCCGCGCACCCCATTCCACCCTCTGTATGTACGCAGATGATACATGTATCATCTCCGCACATCGGAACGTAAATTATCTACATGCTAACCTCCAAAATCATATTGACCTACTTGAGACCTACTACAACCAATGGAAGATCAAAATTAACCCCGTCAAATCGCAGGCCATCTTTTTCTCCTGGAAAAGATTCCCACCCCCTCCAATTGAAATCCACGCTCAGCCAGTCTGCTTCGGCCGTTCTGCAAAATATTTAGGAGTGCACCTTGACAGCCGCCTCACTTTTAATGATCACATCAGCCATGTCACCAAAAAAGCCAGAAAACTTGCCGGCGCCATGAACCACCTCCTCTATTCAAAACATTTAGACCTCAAAAATAAAATTCTGCTATTTAAAACTATTATCATCCCCCTCCTACTCTACGCTTGCCCTGTCTGGGGCTTTGCCAGTAAGTCCAGTCTGAACAATATCCAAATTGAACAAAACCGCATACTTAGAACCATCAGAAGAGCCCCAAGGTATCTGCGAAACGACGTAATAAGAAATGACTTTAATATTCCAACAATCAAACAAACCATCAAGAATATCTCTTCCAATTTTTTTCAAAACGTTCCTACCATCCAAAATGAGTTACTATTTACACTAACTGATTACGACCCTCGTCGGCAAAGAAAGCGTCCGCGAGCTGTCCTCTTCGAGCCCCCTTAGGCCTTATAATTCCTTATGCCTTCCATTTCCTGCCCCTTACTTCATCTGAACCTTTTATAGTTAAATATTTTGTCTCAAATTTAAATACTTACTAAACTGGAGCTTTAAATCTATCACTGTATCTTAATCCTTGCTCGCTCCTGCTCTCTACCCCCTTTTTCTTGCCGCCACTCTCACATAGATGGCAGCACTAGCATTGCTCCTCTTTGCATTTTTCTCATACCTGTGCAGCTCATGAATTTCAAGAATATCATACAAGAGTATACCATACCGGAGGTTTAGGTCTTATCGACTCGGTACTCCAATCAACAACCCACATTGCGTACGCATTCTCGGTCTCTTATGCTCTTTTGCCCTTCTGCTCTTACGACTTGGTAGGCAGTTCACGATAGCAACGCTCACTCCGAATCTCGGGAGTCTGACCTCCAGGCAGATTCCTGGGGATTCGTGAGCTGAGTAATGCTGCCTTTATAACGTCCATCTTTGGTGCGATCCCGAGGTTAATACCGGGAATGAAATAACGTCGAAACTGCACGTAGAGCGAACCCGATGCTCATTCCGGGATTACTACCAAAACATCGAGCGGGCTTGTGGAATGCTCCCGAGGCTCATACCGGGAAGGTAAATCGAATCGTCGCTACCCGAGTAGTACTAGTTAATGATGCCATCCATCCAGGCTGGGCCATTCTAGAGAAATCTTTGAATGTGTGTGCCGGCCTTTCATTCTGAAACACCGATTCATCGCCGTGTGGGTGAGTGGCTGATGTGAGAACTACTACCTTACTTACAACGCCTTGATGACCGGGGTAAGCGACTTTTAATGTATAACTTCATGAGAGAGAGATCGTAACGGAGAGTGAAACCATCTGTTGAGTTTTGTAACTTCAATTCAATGCTTATTCTAAAATTTAATTTCTGTTTGATTAATTTTCAAAAATGCTTTATTTTACCTCTCAGAGTGCTCGTCCCGTAATGTGGCCATACCTATGTTTGATATCAGTATGATCTGTTGTTTGCCACTTAGTATTGCATTATGTGGAAGTATAGAGGCTTTAAAGCCAGTGGCGTTCTGTTAAAATCTGCGCATGTGTCCAGTGGTGAGCTGAAAGATTCAGCTGTTGTATCTGATATACAAATTGAATTTAACTTCTTAAATAAATGAAAATTCATTTTAACTTCAAAATTCTGTGTATTTATTTGTGTATTGAAATTCCTTTTGATTTTGGTGAAGAAGAAAGTTTTTAAAGGTAAGGTTTTGATTTTGAATGTTTTCAGGTTATTTAGGTTCTTCTGGGCTTTAGGTCATCGCGGAGATTTACTTCTCCCGACAGGAGTGTGTGTACCTGTGGGTTATTTTTGCGGCATTTTTCGATCATGGTTTATGTAGTGGTGCTGGTGTTGGTGTTGTTGAGACCCAGACCGTCCGACCTACCAGAAAGGTGTAAGGTAACTGTATGGACGGCCGGGAAGTGCCACCCAATTTAGACCGGAACCCAGTGGGGGAGGCATCCACAGGGACCGTACCCTCCTTCCCCTACCACCAACCTCTCGGAAGGACTTACGGACCCACATGTTTAACGTGATCGTACTCCGCATGAACACGGCGGCATTTGTGGTAGCATGCAAATCTAGCGCGCAAACCACGGGGATACCGCACCCGAGATGGCCAACAGCACGCGGTGTTCCGAGGTGGTCACCCACCAAGTACTATCCGCGCCCGATGCTGCTTGACTTCGGTGATCTAACGAGAACCGGTGTTTTCAGCACGGTACGGCCGTTGGCCCGCTGGTGTTGGTGTGGCTAAATTCTAAATTAAGAGGTCACGTTTCGTTTCATCATAAACCCCGCCATTACAAATTGGCGCCGTGACCTTTCCTCCTGAGTACCTGCCCTGTTCTAAATTTTTAAAGTTGTTGATGAAATGTTCTTGTTTAGAGTTTTTCGAAATTTAAATTTAAAAGAATTTTTTTTGCGCTGGACACAGAGTGGTATGGAATTTTTTTTAAAATATTGCGATTTCGGGAGAGCACTCATATTTACGTGTATATGTAAAAAAAAATTGTCTAATGTGTTGATATTTGAAAATAATAATGTATTGAGATTTGAGAAGTATTGTTATTTTGTTACAAATTGAAAGTAGTAGAATGAAATGTTTTCACTGAAATTGCGTCTTATCATGTCAACGTGAAGTGTATTGGAATTGTGCGAAGTGGCACATAGAAATTTATTTACAGTAAGTTGTGCAAAGTGGCACATTGACGGAAATTTGAAAGATATTAGTGCAGTTGGCACATATAAGATTGAATTTTTGATTTCAATATGTGACAAATATGTAAAAAGGTGTTTTTATTGAAAAAGTTGAACTGACAAAAAGTTTCGGTTTTGATAATGTTGGTATCTAGTAAAGATACGTTGAAAATTTAAAAATTGAAATTTGATTATATAAATATTAAGAATTTTAGATTGGCATTATTATTTAAGAATTTTATAGGTGTATTGAATTTAGGAATTGAAACTTAATTGGAATGAAATTTTAATTATAACATCTGTTTTAAGAACACTTTCGATTTTGTTTTCTTGAGAACACTTTGTTTTCGGTTATGATTTTTGGTTCTGTGTTTAATGTGTGGGAGGCGATTCCTGCTGTAATTCTGATTTCGACGAGCTCTTCTGAGCATTTTTTTCCCAAATTTGGGTTTGCAGATTTCGAAACTCCGGTGTGTCGAATTGTTTAAATTGAAATGAAATCTTGGCCGGAGGCAGAGACCGTTTTCGAAAATTTTTCGAAATTGAAAATTTTAATTGTAGATATTTGAAATTTAATTATAATTACTTGAATACTCGAGTTTAAAATTATTTGAAAATACACCTTAATTTTGAGAACATAGTGATAAAAAGTAGAATGAAATGATATACGATTTTTTTTTTGAACATCTGAATACTGATTGTGTATAAATATGAAAATTATTTGAGTAAATAATTATTGAAATTGTGTGGCTAGAAAAAGCACACATTTTTGAGTTCTGTAAAAGACAGACTCGTGTTTTGATGAACCAATGTTTGGCTTGAAAATTCTAAAGTTATGAAATGTTTTGATATTTGAATTTTGATAAAAAATTTTATTTTTCTTGGTTGCATCAAACCTTTTTATTGGGTGAGAATTTTTGAATAACTGGTAGAATTTTGATATGTATATATGTATAAATTGATTTCGAAAGTATTTAGAAAAGAGAAAATAGTGTCATTGCATGAAAAT
Source organism: Amaurobius ferox (assembly GCA_951213105.1). Lineage (NCBI taxonomy): Eukaryota > Metazoa > Arthropoda > Arachnida > Araneae > Amaurobiidae > Amaurobius > Amaurobius ferox. Next base: position 96,117,018 of record OX578146.1, read on the forward strand.
GTGGGGAAGAGCAGGAAAATTTTTAAAGGGGTTGATTCTTTTTGATAAATGTTTTGTGGAAAAATTTTTGAAATGGAATTTTGAAAATAATTATGTGGAAATATTTGTTATTGAATGTTGATAATGAAATTTTTTCGATTTTTTTGAAATTTTGAAAAAGTGAATTTGTGGGGACTGAAAGCTTCTTTTTCCCTGAGAGGTTGTTGAATTTGAAATTTTGTTTGCCTCAGGATGTGAAATAATTCTCCATTTGTTTTGATTTTAAATGTTTCGGTTTCCTTGCCCTGTTGTTGCATCCGAGCACCTTGCTTTTTATTTTTTTTTCGTGTCTTTGACTCTCCTGAGTTTTTTCTGCTGAGTTTGTGGTGATAGTGGATTCACGACCCATTTTCACTGGATTGAGTTGATTGTTTGGACGCTTGCAGTCAACGTTTAGTTTGAAATTGTCTCACAAACAATTCGAGGAGAGACGAATTGCGCACTCGTCTGAGCAGAGTTTCCTTGGGTTTGAATTTGACCTTGCTTGTGTGTTTGGAATGCATGTTGATGTTCTGTTGAACTAGCGTAATTCTATGTGATGGTTTATACCCCATTAGTGGCTTTTCTCAAGGGTTGATCCTCGTTTGCACCCATGCCTGTGTTTACTTCGGTAGCAGATGAAAGAATTCCTGCTCATTTTACTTCTTGAATTTTTTGTTGGCTGCAGTCGATTGCATTCCTGCAGAGTCCAACGCTGAAGGTTGAAATTCCTGAAAAATATTTTTGAGGATGGGTTGCTTTGCTTTGGCAAGTGAAATTTGGAGAATTTGAAATTTTGAAAATATTGAAGTTGTTTAATTTGAGAATTACGAAAATGATTTTATTACAAGAATTGTATTTACGTTGTGCTTCAGATCCCTGTTTTTAATCCCCCTGAGTTGATTTGAATTTTGAAAATTTTGAAGAGTAATAATTTTGAAAATGTTGTTCCTGTCTCGGTTTTCTCCTCCTGTGCTGTTCTCACAAGTTGAGTTGTGATGTTGTTCCTTCCTCTGTTCCGGTGGTGCGAACGTGAGTGAGTGGAGTTGTCCTCCTCTGTTTGAGTGAGTTGAAACTTTTTCTTTTCCGTTCCCGTTCTGTGGATGTGCGAGGCGATGTCTGGAATTTTGATTGGCTGACACCAGTTTGATTTGAATTGTGTAATGAATATTTAACTCCGAACTTGAATACTTTCGGAATTTATGAAATTTTTTTTTGGCGGCTCCTGTTTATTACTACGGCAATATTTAGAAATGCTTTTGAAAAATTTGATTTGATTGAATTTTGGAGTCTGGAAATTGTTTACATTGTGGAATTCTTGAGTCGGTGAACTCTGAAGGTGTTGATTTAATTACAGAAATATGGTTGAAATTGTGATGAATTGATTCCACAATTATTTTACTTTGAAGGTATTTTGAAAATTGACTTGTTTTGATATCCATTTGAGAAAATTTTGAACTTTGAAATTGAAAGATTTTATTTTGAAACTTGATTGATTTACTACGAAAATAGATGTATTTTGGATTTCATTTGATTTTCTTCTAGTTATTGGATTGAAATTTTTGCACTTGATAATTTTATTTCGAAACTTTGAGTTTGGTGAAATGGTTGAATAACATTGAGAAAGAGATTTTTATTGAACTCATTTAAATACTGATTTTGACTTCTACTTATTTTGACTTACGACGGAAAGGCAACTAAATTTAAAGACAGATTTATTGATTTAAAGAAATTTATTGATTTTTATGGAATGACACTGGTATATTATGGATGTTTTGAATTTTGTTTGGCAACATGTTTGGAATTAGTTTTCGCCACAAACCAAATTAAAGAAAACTATCTACAAATTTAATTTTTCGGTGGCAATGTTGATAAATTGTATTTGAAATGTATTTGATATTCTTGGCAGTTAAATGTTGAGACTTGAGAGTCCTCTGTACCTGAAGTCCTGTGCCAAGAGAGCACTGATTTGAAATTGTGGCACTTGTTTACATAAAATATGTGGTTTGACTTCTGCTACCTTGCCACTTCTTGCTTGCCACTTGGTTTTGCCATCTTAAAAAAATTTTAATTAGTGTAAGAGAAATTTATTTTTGATGAAAATTTACTAAATGATTAAAGATACTTTAATAAAATGATATTGTGAAATAATTGAATTTATGCAATAAAAAAGGTAAAATTTATCCTGTGTCATGATTGCCGATATTGCCTTGATGTTGCCTCTATGTAAGAGAGGATGAAAATGCTGTGTCAAATAGACACCTAAGATTGAAAGCTGTGTCAAATGGACACTTGATGTTGACAAGAATTATGAGTCATGTGAACCACTGGACAAGGTTTGTTTGAAAATTTTTATGTTATTATTTCTGGGTATGGTCATTTCTCATTTAAATCTGTATTATATGTATATTACTGCTGTTTTAACATTGTTTATTGGAAAAGCTGCTGTGGTCATGAAAAAAAATTGTGATTATGTTTTCTTGAAAAGTTTAGACTTAATTTGGATGTTTTGCTGCTGACCACATTTTAATACTTAAAGTTAAGATTTGTGATAAGGCTTTCACACCTCTGTGTTAAAATTGTATATTAAAGTATTGTTTTATTTCTGTGTGATTTAAAGTGTCAATTTCGAAATATAGATGTCTTTTCTACATGTTTTCAATTACATTGACTTTTAAGGGAAGTGAACTCTAAAATCGCAAAAGTGTTTATGTTCCAGAAAAATAGTAATAGTTTTGTATTTTCGCTTCTCAGTCGCTAGTTGGGAACTTGCAGGTTTTGCGCACGCGCGCGTTTGAAAAAGGATTTTGGAAGCAGTGTGGAAGGAGTCGTGGAAAAATGTAGACGTGTGTGTTTGATTCGCGTATGATCGCGAATTTTAAGAAAAGGTGGATTAATTTTGAAGGTGGAAGGATGTGATTAAAATATGTAACATAGTTCGACAAGTTGTGCGTAGAGTCGTTTGGCTCGGTTCAGAGATGAGTCACTCGTGTTTTTAAATGAATCAGCCTGGTAGTAATGGAATAATGAATCTTGTGAAAAGAGAAAATGGTTCTTTCACTGGTCGGCTTGAATCGCTAATAGGGCTAGAGGGAAAGCTCATTTTACAGCGATTTGTATTTGCCTGACTCCGCCTTGTGTCCTAAGGTACGAATCAACCAATCTCCGTAACCAACCAAGATGTCGAATTCCGCCAGCATGATGTTGTGTAGTCAAGTTTCCCGACCATTATGGATTTTGTTCTGCGCAAGAATCTCGATGAGTTTATGCCGAGAGTCCATCCTGATATCCTTTCCCATGGTACAGAATTGTAAATGTTATATTTAAAAGAGACGAGGTAAAGTTTTATATATATTTAGTCTTCCACCTAACGAATAGAGTGTTAATTGTCAAATCCTCGTGAGCATCGAGTCATTGATGATGTTATATGAAAATGTCGTATATGTTCAAAGTATACAAATGTGATATATAAATGTCAAGTATAATATGAGGAATATTGTGTTTATTTTATGTATCAGAAAATATGTGTATTCTCTTGGTTCCTCTTCCTCCAGGGGTGTTCTTAATGGTCACCCTACCGAGTGTAACTCTGAGTTATTGCGAGAAATGCTTGTACTCCACTGTTTTCGATCAACTGCCTTGTTATTTCATGTTTAATAAATGTGTTTGATTTCAAAACTTTGTCTTCTCTGTCGAGTATACCAAAACGTTCGCGACAGAATTGGTGCCGTTACTTTTCTCGGTGAGTGGGGAAGAGCTGAGAGAATTAAAATTTTTAAAAAAATTTTCTTAAGAATTGAAATTTTGAAGGTTAAAAATTACCGTTGTGCTAAAATGAGTGTTTTCTTAAGTAAACAGAGTTCCATGTTCTGTTTTCGGTATTCTCAAAAACGAGTGTTCTTGGAATTTGATATGTGCCATTTGATAAAAAAAATTGATTTGTTTGCATATTTATGTCATTTGATTTGATAAAAACTGGTTTTATTGTAAATACTGTTTAAGAACATTGCAATTGCATATTGTGTTAAACTATACGAGTATATTTGATTGTTATGCAAAATGGCTCCAATTACTAGAAACAAAAAACTAAATGTCGGTAAGATGAGTAAAAATTCAAGTAAAAAATTAAATTCCTCCTTGAATTTGTCGCTTGATATTGCTACTGAGTCGGATACTGTTAATTCTAGAAGTAAAGTTAAAAATGTTAGCCACAAAGCTAAATCTAATGAGGAAAATATATCAGATAAATCGCCGGTATGTCTGAATTCTTCTTCTGGCACTTTGCCAAATCAAAACAGTGCTTCATCGGTAAATGATAACATGTTAAAATCATTCCATATTTTCACACCTAAGTTCGCACATCATATTCCAAAATTCTCGGGAAATTCAGAGCTTTCGTTGTCACAGTTTTTGGAAAAGTTAAATTTAGTAGCCACTCATGCAAACTGGAGTGAGTGTGACAAATTAGTTTGTTTGAGATTGAATTTAGAGGGGGAAGCAAATAGATTGATTGAAGAGAATCCAAAGCACAGAAATTGTAAAAATTTGCAGGAAATTATTCACATTTTGAAAGATCATTTTGAAGTGACCGAAAATGTTACTAAAAACATAATTTCACTCGTGAACTTTACACAGAGACCAAATGAGTCGGTTAAACAGTTTTCGATGAGAATCGAAGCTGCTTCATTTAAGGTTGTTCCGGAAGATGTAGATTCCGAAAGTGAGAATAAAATCAGGCAAACACTTTTAAAAACTTCATTTATTAATGGTTTATATCCGGAACTAAAAAGATCGGTGTTGTCACAAAACCCTAGAGATTTTTATTCGGCTAGAAAACTTGCAATTCTTGAGGAATCTATTTTAAATGAAAATAATGCTATGTACTTGACTAATCCGGTACTTACAAAAAAAGGTGTTCTCACACCAGAAAAATATGTTCTCACACCAGATCAAAGTGAAAGTATGTCAGATTTAAAAAGAAAAGTGTTAGAACAGGAAAGGGACATTGAATTTCTTAGGGGTAAAATAGAAAAATTTAAGTTTAATTCAGATAAAGTTAACGAAAAGCGTTCACCGCGTCCAAAGTGTGACAAATGTGGTAAATTAGGTCACGTTCAAGAACAGTGTTGGAAAAAGGTTTTTCAAAAAAGAGATGTGTACGGTATAAAATGTAGGAAAATTTATACCAGTCCTGGAACTAGGTATCACCAGGGTGAAAGACACAGAGGGCAAATGTCTGCAAATGAGTGGAGGTATAGAAAGCAAGGAACGCAAAATTATAAAAATAAGGAGTCATATAAATCTTTGCAAAATTCCAAAAATCATTCTTCTGGGAATCAGAGTAGATATCCCATGCACAATTATAATAATAGAAAAACTTTTGATAGGCAAACATCACATTTTGAGGAAAATAATATTTGTCATAATATTACAAATTCTTTGTCATCTTCTTCTATTATAAAAGGAAAATTAGTGAGCAGTGAAGTGTCAATATTGATTGATACGGGTAGTTCAATTAATTTAGTGTATGAGGAAGCTTTAAATACTGTACCCATTGCACATATGTTGCTAACATACAAACCAACAATTTTGCGTAGCTTTAGTTCACAAGATACTAAAGTTGAATGTTTAGCCACTATTTCACTAAATTTGGGAAAAGAAAGATTCCCTACTGAATTTTTTGTGTTAAAATCACCAGCTCCTATTTCATATAATGTAATCCTTGGTAACAAGTTTTTACATAAACATAATGCTATTATAGATTATAATCACTTCTGTTTTAAGTTTTCAAACTCTTCCATTCCTTTTGTTGGTTATCAATGTACGAATAATTTACTTTCGATTTCAAATCATGAACCGGCAAATGAGTCGGAAATTGCAGACTCAAACCTAAGTAGTGTCGCAAAGCGTATTGCTGTGCCTGACTCGCAGATGAGTAGTGAAAAAAATGTTTTGCAAAACTGTATGCTATGTTAAAATGGATCCAATATTTCTGAACTTCTGTGTAATTTGCTTTATGTGTCAGTCAGCTGAATGTTCTGTACTGCAAGTTCTGTGCCAGTGCAGCTTTCTGAATGTGAGTGCCATGTTAATCAGGTTGAAGTAGTGTTTTAAAATTCTAAATACTTAAATAATAATTTTTTTTTGCTTTACTTTAATGATAAGCAGTAATGTTTTAAAGTAATTTTAAGATAATTAAGTACTTGATGGATTAGAGTTTTGGTAAGGATTTTTAAGGATAACTGATAATTTTTATCTCTGTTTTATTTTATGAATGTGTGAATGATTTTTTTTAATTTAAAGGTCTAGTAAATTTTAGAAATTTTTTTTTGTCATTTGGTGTTTGTTGACTTATTGGTTGGGGGTACCGCCACCTCTAGGTTTGCAACTTTCTAATGGACTTGTTTCTTGCCTGGGTGCCTGATCAACATTCTTGGTTTGAAAATTTGTCTCATTTTCTAAATTAGTAAATTTTTTAAATGTCTTTTAAAGTAATTTGTTGGCAAGGTTGGATAATAGTTAATAAATTGATTTCTGTGAAAAGTAAATTTATAGAATTTTAATTGTAAGAATTTTGAAGAAAGAAAACTTTTTGTTTAGTTAAACTTTTTGTGAGTTGAGTAAATTAAATTTTCATGTCTCTGTGGTACTCACCAGAAAATGTATTAGTGTTTAAGTTTTAAAAGGGGCAATTTCATCATTTGTGTCTTGTTAATTTGGTGTTGTCTTGTAAAGGTCTATGCTTGTATTGAGACTTATTTTTTTTTTGACTCACGAGTCAAACTTTAGGCCACTCTTGGATTTTGGTTATTATGCTGGTCATGATCTTGTTTGTTTTTGTTTTTTTCTTTGATGTACATGTACATCGCTCAAAATTTACACTAAATTCCTCTCAATGGAACATATGTCATTGGGAACTTAATGCAGGTATTTTCCTAGTATTGTGTGGAAAAATTCCCCGCTTTGCAGGAAATTTTTCTCCCGGGCCCCGAAGGAGTGTGATAAGGCTTTCACACCTCTGTGTTAAAATTGTATATTAAAGTATTGTTTTATTTCTGTGTGATTTAAAGTGTCAATTTCGAAATATAGATGTCTTTTCTACATGTTTTCAATTACATTGACTTTTAAGGGAAGTGAACTCTAAAATCGCAAAAGTGTTTATGTTCCAGAAAAATAGTAATAGTTTTGTATTTTCGCTTCTCAGTCGCTAGTTGGGAACTTGCAGGTTTTGCGCACGCGCGCGTTTGAAAAAGGATTTTGGAAGCAGTGTGGAAGGAGTCGTGGAAAAATGTAGACGTGTGTGTTTGATTCGCGTATGATCGCGAATTTTAAGAAAAGGTGGATTAATTTTGAAGGTGGAAGGATGTGATTAAAATATGTAACATAGTTCGACAAGTTGTGCGTAGAGTCGTTTGGCTCGGTTCAGAGATGAGTCACTCGTGTTTTTAAATGAATCAGCCTGGTAGTAATGGAATAATGAATCTTGTGAAAAGAGAAAATGGTTCTTTCACTGGTCGGCTTGAATCGCTAATAGGGCTAGAGGGAAAGCTCATTTTACAGCGATTTGTATTTGCCTGACTCCGCCTTGTGTCCTAAGGTACGAATCAACCAATCTCCGTAACCAACCAAGATGTCGAATTCCGCCAGCATGATGTTGTGTAGTCAAGTTTCCCGACCATTATGGATTTTGTTCTGCGCAAGAATCTCGATGAGTTTATGCCGAGAGTCCATCCTGATATCCTTTCCCATGGTACAGAATTGTAAATGTTATATTTAAAAGAGACGAGGTAAAGTTTTATATATATTTAGTCTTCCACCTAACGAATAGAGTGTTAATTGTCAAATCCTCGTGAGCATCGAGTCATTGATGATGTTATATGAAAATGTCGTATATGTTCAAAGTATACAAATGTGATATATAAATGTCAAGTATAATATGAGGAATATTGTGTTTATTTTATGTATCAGAAAATATGTGTATTCTCTTGGTTCCTCTTCCTCCAGGGGTGTTCTTAATGGTCACCCTACCGAGTGTAACTCTGAGTTATTGCGAGAAATGCTTGTACTCCACTGTTTTCGATCAACTGCCTTGTTATTTCATGTTTAATAAATGTGTTTGATTTCAAAACTTTGTCTTCTCTGTCGAGTATACCAAAACGTTCGCGACAGATTCTTGAAGGAAAGTGAAAATTTCTTGGAAATTAAAATTTAATTTTAATGAAAGCTAAAATTGACTTAGAATTTAAAAATTTAATAGATGATTGTTATTTGAAAAATTTATTTACAGAGAAATTTAATTTTAACTTTGCTGTTCGACTTGAGGGGTGTTGTGTTATTTACCTTTTGTGAACCTTGGGATTTAAATTTAATTTACAATTTAATTTTTCACATGTTATGATTTCTGTGATGGGCTTGTAGATATTAGGATTTTAGACTGGATTGCAGTCATTTTTAGGTTTCTTTGGCTTTGGTTCTTCGACATGCGCCCATATGGGATGGTGTTCGTGTCAGGAACTCTTTTGGTGTAGACGTGCACCTCTAAATTTTGCTGAAATTTCTACTTGAAGGTGTACAACTTCAAGGACCTGATGCCTACATGCACCTGCTTATTGTTTTGAAAAATTTCTTCGCTTCGCTCTGAAATTTTTCCCCGGAGGCACCAAGGTATTTGTAATGTCGATATTCAAATCGAATTACTTTTATATAAAATATATAAATTTATGTATTATATTTCTTTATATACAGCTCTGTTACAGATTTTAATTCTGCCTTGAAAACCCCCTTTTTGTTGTTTTTATGTGTTCTTTTAGAACATATATTATTCTTAAACCGAAATTAAAATCATTTCTAACATATTATTTAAAATGTACGAGCGCTTTGAGAGTTATTTCTTCTGTTGAGTTCAAGGTCTTTTGGCAGTCGAAAATGGAAGTGCCAATGTAAATAATTTCATAGTTTCTATACATTTGTGCTGCAGACGATAATGAAGTTTTGCAACAGTTGTTTATAGCAGGTGGCTCTCCAGACATCCTGTCGAGACATACTGGCGTTTGGCCGTGAGAACCTTTCTCGGCAGGACAGATCATGATTATTTTCTATTGGTGGTGACGGACTGGAAGCTTTCGTCCAGGTCCGTGGAAATGTTGGCTGAAAAGGTATAAAAAGCCGTGCACACCTTTTCTCGCTCTCTTATGCTCTTTTGCCCTTCTGCTCTTACGACTTGGTAGGCAGTTCACGATAGCAACGCTCACTCCGAATCTCGGGAGTCTGACCTCCAGGCAGATTCCTGGGGATTCGTGAGCTGAGTAATGCTGCCTTTATAACGTCCATCTTTGGTGCGATCCCGAGGTTAATACCGGGAATGAAATAACGTCGAAACTGCACGTAGAGCGAACCCGATGCTCATTCCGGGATTACTACCAAAACATCGAGCGGGCTTGTGGAATGCTCCCGAGGCTCATACCGGGAAGGTAAATCGAATCGTCGCTACCCGAGTAGTACTAGTTAATGATGCCATCCATCCAGGCTGGGCCATTCTAGAGAAATCTTTGAATGTGTGTGCCGGCCTTTCATTCTGAAACACCGATTCATCGCCGTGTGGGTGAGTGGCTGATGTGAGAACTACTACCTTACTTACAACGCCTTGATGACCGGGGTAAGCGACTTTTAATGTATAACTTCATGAGAGAGAGATCGTAACGGAGAGTGAAACCATCTGTTGAGTTTTGTAACTTCAATTCAATGCTTATTCTAAAATTTAATTTCTGTTTGATTAATTTTCAAAAATGCTTTATTTTACCTCTCAGAGTGCTCGTCCCGTAATGTGGCCATACCTATGTTTGATATCAGTATGATCTGTTGTTTGCCACTTAGTATTGCATTATGTGGAAGTATAGAGGCTTTAAAGCCAGTGGCGTTCTGTTAAAATCTGCGCATGTGTCCAGTGGTGAGCTGAAAGATTCAGCTGTTGTATCTGATATACAAATTGAATTTAACTTCTTAAATAAATGAAAATTCATTTTAACTTCAAAATTCTGTGTATTTATTTGTGTATTGAAATTCCTTTTGATTTTGGTGAAGAAGAAAGTTTTTAAAGGTAAGGTTTTGATTTTGAATGTTTTCAGGTTATTTAGGTTCTTCTGGGCTTTAGGTCATCGCGGAGATTTACTTCTCCCGACAGGAGTGTGTGTACCTGTGGGTTATTTTTGCGGCATTTTTCGATCATGGTTGATGTAGTGGTGCTGGTGTTGGTGTGGCTAAATTCTAAATTAAGAGGTCACGTTTCGTGTCATCATAAACCCCGCCATTACACAATTTCATGCAAAATACAAAAAATCTTCCTTTTACGACCAAAATTCACCGAGTTAAAAGCATTAAACTTTATGACTAAGTCGTTTTTCCACGCATAAAAATATTCCGTTCCAGGCAACCAAACAATCAGGGACCGTATTGACCATTTATCAGCACAAAAAGTGCTCCAACTTTAAACAGCTATAAATCGGTCAATTTTGGTCGTAAAAGGATGATTTTTTTTTATTTTGCACAAAATTATATGATGATTTTTCTAAATATAATTGGTTGAACCGGGATACCGTATAAGAATTTATAGTTCGTATTTCTTTCAGAAATGCATTTATTGATTTAAACTGTTTCTAAGATAATAGATTTGAAAATTTAAAACATTTTTGCAATTGGAAGTGTATCTCTGTGACTAACGGTTGAGGAAATAGCCATTGGGCACCGATAGCACTGGACACCTTGTATCATAACTTGAGTACAACCACATGGCTAATTACCAATTTAAACCGTCTGATTGATTAAATGCGAAATTACAAAGGTGGTTTTTTCTTCTTTCTCAGCTGTGCATATTTTGTTACGATATTCCATTAATTATTCATATGCTTTCCAGAGCTTGTTTTACAGCCACTCGAGATTGAAGTCAGCACAAAAATCGTATGAAAATTACAGAGTACCGATAGAAGAGAGTATGGCAGCTCGGGAAGTGTTTGATGCGTTGCTCTATTCTTGCACCGATCCAATAGAAGTAAGTATTTTTATTTTTAAATAAATATCTGACATGCGAGTTTCCACTCGACTTTCTCATGCATTCATATTCCATAGTGTTTAGTTTTAGCTGAATCACACGTCATTGCAAAAATGAAAATAAAGTTGTATATTTTTCAGATTTAGGGTCGAAAATTATTTTTTAAAAATATTTCGTGTAAATTCTTTGAAAATTTCTGTTTTCAAGGTGGCAGCATCTTAGTGACACTTATAGATTGCATTTGGCCTGATCTGTGTGATTAAAATATGTTTTGATAACCCTCATCAATACCATGGAATTGAGAAGAAATAAAACTTACTTTTTTTATTGATGGAAAGTTTGAAAATACCAAAATGCTTTGCGAATTATATTGTTACTGATATTAAGGGGACGGTGGACGTTGAAGTGAACAAAAATCGACTGAAAAAAGTTTTGATATATAACATTATTTTACACATTTAACATTTGCTTACGGGTGGGACAGCGTCAACCCCAAACGAAGAACCTCCCAAAAAGACAAGTATTTGATACTTCTGTAGCAGGTGCAATGTTTCTGTCAGCGATTTCCATGGACGCCAATGCATGCAAAGGGGGTCCAACTGTTCAGGATAGGGTATATCAAATACTTGTCTTTTTTGGAGGTTCTTCGTGTAGGATTGATGCTGTCCCACCCGTAAGCAAAAGGTTGAATTCATTTTTTTCGAAACGGAATTTTCAAAGGTTTTACATTTTTAAAATGCTCCATGCGTCTTAATTTCTGTCTGTCTGAGATGCATGAAATTTGGAAAGAAAACACCTCTCATACTTTTTAATGAAACCGGGTTTGCATTTTATAATTGGAGTGTAAGGTAATTAAAAGTGAATAAGAACCTAATTAAATGATGAAAATTAAATTTTAATGCAGAAAAATATTTAAAAAAAAACTTTCTAAGGGATTTAAAATAAATACCTAAATTTGTTCATAATGTGTTTTTGAGTGATTATAATGCAAAATGAATAAAAAATGTGAACAAATGGCACCCAAGGAGCATTTTCAAATTATCGTTAAAAAAAAATTAAATTAAAAAAAAGTACAAAGTTATAATAAAATTGTAAAAAAATTTAATGGTATTGTATATAGTACAATTAAGAGGAATATTTATACACATTTTCACGTTTCTAAGTCAATAAATAAATAAATAAAATTTCAATGTCCACCGTCCCCTTAAAAGACTTTTGCAGTTATCTTTTGCTGACTGTCCTATGGATGTTAAGAGAAAATATTGCAGCCTAGTATTTTATAGATGCTATTCGTAACCTAGAAATTGAGCTTCTAGTTCTCATTGCTGAATGAAAAGATTTGAGAGCTATACTGTCCCTTGCCAGCAAGTTTGAAACATCTCGACAAGTATCTCGCAGACTTCATTAATCCATCGTACGTGGTGCAGCTGTGACTGATAGCATATTTAAATCTAAGATGCTGAGCATTATAAAGGAACTAAAAGACATGCTTCAGAGGCAAAGTAACGACAAAGTCAAGCGGCCATCTGAGTCGTTTGCAAAAGGATTGGTGTGCTGGTTCTGAGGAGAAAGTGACCATTATCTATGCAAGAGGATAATAACATAATCTCTTCAGAAAAGCCACAGGGAAACTAATTAGCGGTCATCTTGCGGAGCGGAGGTTGCCGTAGGAAAAAATGCCCTATTAAATACCTTCCAGATTTCATCTTTGCGCGGAGGAGCTAATGGACTTTACGTCATGGGTCGTATAAAGGACATTGAATACCAATTATTTTAGACAAGGGGACCATCATTAAAAGGGACATAGTTCTCCGAATTAACGATGACTTCTTTATACTCCATCTTTATACTCTTTTATACTTTATATCCATCTTTCAGGGCACAGATACTGGAGAAACAGGGAAATGTGCATCTAAAAATGGAACTTCCTATTTCTATCGGAGCAAGCTATTATCACCATGTTGCTTATGTTACGGGCATTTATGACCCATGCATTCTCAGATTGGACTTTTTAAGAAATAACGGATTTGACCCATACTTCATAAACAACGAAATACGAATAGCCACTGAAGAGGTTCCTTTGTTTGGAACAGAAGCCCGAGACATCTTAAGAGTGTAATATAGTCACTGCAGAAGAAGTTTCATCGCCTGAACATAGCGAGTGTTTGGTGAAAAAAAAATCGGGAAGGCTAAAAAAATGTGGAATAGCAGTAACATACTTTCAATCTCCTAAGTATCAAGAGAAAGGAATTCTTGTGGCTGCGCTGTTCGTTGATATTTCAAGAGACTACATACCTGTCCGAATCGCAATCATTAGCGCCAGACTCAAAATAATCCATAAATGGGAGTTGCTAGCTTCATGAAGTAATCGGCGCAATGAGTGGTTATTTAAAAGCTAGGAACAGCAGTATAGAATATTTAAACACCATCTTAAGTAATTTTGGCGGACAGAATTGTGCGAAACAGGAGGCGTGTCATTTTTGAATTCAGTGAAATCTTCAGGACTGCTGTAAACGAAATGGGGATGCACAGGGTTAACTCGACGTAGAATCGACACCGGTAACCAGTTCCCCAATAAATACCCCGCATACCTCCACTCGCTAAGAAAGATGAAGTAGATAAAGCTTTTAAAAGACATCCAGAAAGCGACGTGATCAAACCATCAAGTCCTTGGGTCTCACCCATCATTTTAGTGAAGGAAGAAGGTTGCTCGAGATTCTGCGTTGTCTATAGAAGACTCAACTCCATTACAAATAAAATAAGCTATTGACTGCCAAGAATTGACGAAACTTTCGACAATTATCTGGGAGAAAGTGGTTATCTCAAGCGTGGCTACTGGCAAGCGGAAATCCATCCTGATGATCGATAAAAGGCACGTTTACTGCAAGACAAGGACTCTGACAGTCCAAAAGTGATGCCTTTTGGATTTTGTTATGCATCGACAATATTTGAATGTTTAATGGAGACTATCAAGATATACACTATATGGCCAAAGTATCCGGACACCCTTCTGGAGAGGTGGATGTGACTATGTACGTCATAGAACGAGATAAAAGTGAGCGCCGCATCTTTGGGTGTTCCTAAACGTACGTTAGAAAGACAATGAGTCAGTCGTCAGAGCTGAGTGAGTTTGTACGTAGCATGATAATTGGATGCCATCGTTGCAACAAGTCGGTTCATGACATTTCGGCATTAGTGCAGGTACCTCGAACAGCTGTATGTGATGTCATTGTAAAGTGGACACGCCTGGGTTCTACAACTGGAGGGAAACGAAGTGGTAGGTCACAGAAACTCACAGATCGCAGCAGCCTTTGAACTCGAAAGAGGGTGCTGCTGAAGAATTGCAAGGCTCCGGTGGCAACGTTCACTGGTGAGTTCCAAAATGCGTCTGGTGTCTGGTGTAGCACCAGGACTGTTCTTCGGGAGCTGAAACAAATAGGTTTCAACTGTCATACAGCCACTCACAAACTCAATATCAACACGGTCAATGCGAAACGTCGGTTGCAGTGGTGCAAATCTCACCGCCATTAGACTTTGGAGCAGTAGAAACAAGTACTTTGGAGTGTAAATCCCGTAACACTCTCTGAATCCGACAGACGCATCTGGGTTTAGCGGATTCCAGGCGAACGCATCCTTCCCTAGTGTATTGCGCCATCTGTAAAGTTTAGTGGCATCGTTGTCATGGTTTGGAGCTATTTTTCGTGGTTCGGAATGGGACCCATAGTTCCTGTGGCGAGCAACATAAACGCTGCGATGTATGTTTATATTCTTGACAACTTTGCACTTCCAACTCTCCGGTAACAGTTTAGGGAAGGATCGTTTTTGTAGCAACAGGTTAACTGTTTGCCCACGTGGTTTGAAGAGATGGATGTTGAAAAATTAGACTGGCTTTCATAGAGTCCCGATCTGAATCCCATTGAGCACGTCTGGGATGAATTGGAACACATAAAATGTGCCAGGCTAAATATCCCATCTTCCATGACCGGACTCACTACAGCACTCATTGCCGAATGGAAGGCAATTAATTCCCTCTGAAATACTTCAAAAGTTGGTGGAAAGTCTCCCCAGAAGAGTGTAGGCTGTGACCGACGCAAAAGATGTCCCAACGTTCTATTAATATGCGCAACATGCTTCTCTTATTCCACAACGGTAGGTGTCGGGATAATTTTGCCCATATAGTGTAGTTGGGATAGGATAAATAAGATGGGTACAGTTATCGATATAATGGCTATAAACCACGTTATCTCAGATGCAAAATTACCAACAACTGGACCTTTTTCCTGTAAATCATCACGTTATTATAACTTTTCGAAATTACACGTGTTTAATGATAATCTTGAGTTATAGTTGACTGCAATAAGACATTTTCATGGAATTTTTTTATATATTTTCAAATTTAAACCTTTTTTAGCCATGTATTGTAATATATCTGATGGCTTACAGGAAAGGGACCAGTTATCTGTAGTTTTATTTCTGAGATAACGTGGTTTACAGACATTATACCGACAACGGTGCCCATTGTAGTTTCCAATGGATTTTGGTAGCTGCTTGCTTCTCAAATAAGTTAATAATTTCCATTATGCCCTCCGATTTATGCCACTCCGAGAAATGAAATGTTTTCTATTAACCAAGAATGAAAAAAACATACGTTTTTCATAACACGCGAGAACACATGGTTTAAACCTTGATTTAGTTGATGGTTAACGCAAAGAAAATGGTTTAAAATATCCAACGTTACAATATCAATGGTTTAAAATACCCACGGTTATAATACCAATGGCTTAAAATACCTACGGTTACAATACCAATGGTTTAAAATATCCAAGGACTTTTTGCTGGAAACCATCACATATGTATGACTGTATAGTTATAATGCAAGAACAAATATTTTTTCAAAGTCTTTAGATATATTATTCCAGCTAAAGTATAATATTGAGAATAATTTCAAAAGTTTCCTTCCGTTTTAACATTTTCCAAAAAATCTACATATCTAGATAAATATATAAACGTTTCCGTTTTTCATTATTAATAACATTCGATATATGGATTACATATCTTATCAACTGGTACAGGTTTCGCATTAACTCCCTACTGTAAAATTATATTTGCTTTAATTATAACTCTACATATCTATATACATAACTCTAGTATATCATTCTAGGCTATGATTATTCATATAATCTGCAGTAATAAATCGACATTATCAAACGTGATGCTTATGTCAACACTAGAAAAATCCAAAGGTGGTAAGTACATTCTTAATATTGCATAACAAAATGAGATGTTTGTGCATATATATATATATATATACACTATCAAGTCCAAAAGTTAAGCATAGTTGCTGTTTATGTGAAAATTTCAGGAAATCTACATCGGAATGGAAGGAAACGCGGTATGCGAGTATAATAGGGTTATACAAGACGTTAACACTGCAAAACAAGGATAATAACGACTTTTATTATCCAAAGAAAACGGTTGAAAGGAAAAGGGTCACAATACGAGTGTCAACCTCAGTGAAACAGAATGCTTAAAACAATGTGATGCTGCAGTTTAATACGGTGTGTGGGAATCTCGGGTAGCCACACATGTTGCACAACGATTTCCCATACTTTCGATGCGGGTTTGGATGAGTTGCGTGCTCCAAGAGTTCCAAGCCTCAAAGATAGCCATAGAAGCCACGGATTTGCCATAGAAAGGCATACCATGCATCTTACCTTTATTTGGTTGTTAGCCAGAATTGGTTAGTCAGAATTGGTGGTAAGTCAGAATTGTATTCCATTTGTACGTCTTTCCTGCTGCAAGCCCCAGGTATACAGTTGCATTTGCGTGTTCATGATTGAGTCTAGAAATACTAAAGAGAAGACATTCTGTTTTGGAATTAACACCGTAACAAAATATTTTATCGTCTGACTCTGTGTATTTAAACCATGGAGTTAGATGAAAATAGATGATGACCACGTTGCTTTGACAATATATCTAGGTGTCGATAGTGTTAGTACAGTTCCCATCTGTTTTCATTTGATACAACATGTTGCTTAGTACATGTATTTTAGATTATTTTTACATTAAAGTTCTCTAACTATGAGTACAAGTATAATAAATATTTTTATCCTAGTTGTAGGATGGGGTGTAGAGTATATGGTGGCAAAATAAATCGAAAAGTAATATAAATTGAATATGTAGATATATTCTTTTATGCCGTAGGAATTTTCTTATTCTGTACGTAATATCCTTTATTTGTGGATGTTAATTTTAATTTGCTGATAATTTATATCTGTTAATTTAACACTTTAAATAAGTATTTAATTCATCATGAACCTTTCGTCATAGAAATGCGTACAAAGCGGTGGGACTTACCGTAGTCTAGCGCCACCTGAATTATTGTCTCAAACGATTACGGCTAATTTTCTGACAATGAAGTTTAATCTTTCCCTTTACCTCTATGACCAAATAAAAGTGAATACAGAATCCGTCCGGAGACTACCTGTGCAACGAAACAAGATACAGGACTTAAATTATACTTGTGCAGGGAACACGCAGACGATTTTGTATGTGAAATATATCTGTAGAATTTTATATTTCTGCTGCCGTTCACCAAACGAAATTCTAAATTTCTAATCCCCTAAATTTGTTCTTCTTATAGGTCATCTACATTTTCTCTTATATATTTCCCAGTGGCTACAAATAAAATAGTCAAACCATCAGCCAATATTGAGAAAATACGTTAGGATCAAACTCTTATTGTAAATAACAGCATCCATGGATCGATTTCGTAATAATTATGTGCTCGTTAGCATGAAAGAGCTTATACCTATAATGGCAGCAAGAGAACTTGCTATATATCATAATTAGGCCAGCCTCTATGGATGCTGACCATGGAACGCAATTTCAATTTCGGGAATGCTCATTATAGGTGAGTTTTGTGAGCATAGTTGTCATACCTTCTTGCTGCCTGAGTTCAGTCTTTGAAAAATATGAAACCATCTGCGTGGTAAAGCTGAATTTGTTGGTCATCACAGACGTTCTCAAAATTGTAAAACAGCATGTTTTCTTATTGATATTGCTAGTAACAGTTATTCTATGTTGTCGAACGAAATCGAACTCATCCTGACGAGCCAATAAGTACTGCGAAACCAATCCACAGATGTTGGTATTTACATTGGGATCACAATATGACTTTGGAAACGCTTTCTCTAAATTAGTTCTGTGAGTTCATTAGTATAGCTCAAAAACCTTGATAAATTCATTATAAATTTGGAGATTTGTACTTGCATTTAACATTTGTTAACTCATTGTTATTTCAGAGCTAAATACTGATGTGTTCAGTGATGTGTCAATACTTTTGTCTTCCATCAGTGAAGTGGAAAGCGCAGATGTTCCATCAGCTTTGGAAGTAAGCTTCTCCAATTTTTTCCATATTTCCATTCGAATGCGTGCTTGATACTACTGGCTGATATATGAATCAAAATTGAAATAATGTTAATAACATAGCAGAAATCTATACTCGTGTTTTGACTCGTACGATTCAGCGTCTTTCTCAGCTAATCTGTGTTGCAAAAATCGTGATGTGTCTTATGAAAGATTTTTTTTTATGTAGAAGACTGTTAGATATTCGATAATTAAAAACCGTACTTTTAATTATTTGTAATAAAAAATATTGAAAATCCGAGCATGAAAAGGCAAATTTACAACAGTGGAAAATTTACAACAGTGAATAAGTTTCGTTGCTGCGAAGTTATTATTGTAAAATATGAAAATAAAATTTATAATAGTTGCTCAAATTGAGCTTTTTTGAAATTAATGTGTCAACGACCAGTCAAGAAGAAATCGATTTTTTACATTGTCGGGCATTCTAAGTGCTAGGCGTATTTTTGAAAGGGAAGGAAGTGGGGAATACTTTTTCGTTTTCATAATTTTGTAAATTCTTCACCTATTTTTTGAAAATTTTAGCTATTTAATTTAACTAACTTATTTTTTAAATTTTAACAAAGTCTACTTAGTTATAATGAATGGGTGAAAAATGTATGTGGCTACCTCAAAAGTAGTTTGACTTGGCTCTTTTTAATTAATTTGCGCCTGCTAAATGAAATCCTTCAGGGTGCACAGGACGGTTTAGAATATGGCAGATTTCAAATTGAAGTACAACTTTTCATCTGTACGACATCCTCATTACTATACCTTTGAATCAGGATACTATTCTCTTTCACGTCTACTTTGCGTCGACTGTACTTTACGTCAACTTTATTTACGTCAAATTTAGTTGACGTGAAACCTCCGTGATAAATTTTAAGATGCAGGTCAAATTCCTATTTCGGTACTATACAAACTTCAGTCTTGTATAGTATATTGATAGTGTCTACCGCATTCAACCGACAAAGTTAAGTGAGATTGCCCATCATTGTAAAGATCTTTTATCTCAGGAATCGAATTACTTTTTTCGGGCCAGTCAAATGATACGTTATCTGATGAGCTACTGAAACTACTATATTCCCTTATTTATTTGAAGTAAACCCTGCTTAGTTAGTATCACGTTTCAATGCCTAAGCTAACATTGATTTATGTCTGTGGCAGCAAAATCTTGCAATATTGTAAACTTTAATGTCTTTACATTTTGTGTTTTCTTTTTTTTTTCAGAATTTAGCTTTTCACGTATATAAAGACATCGATCCATCGGAGTTTCTAAAAATGAATCCAAAGGTAATGCTATTAAATATTGCCATTTAGTGGTATTAAACTATAAGATGAATACACATGAAATACAGGATATGGTTCAGCATCTACAGTAGCAATTTACTGCCGACAGAGAGTGCTCTAAATCCCATTTTCTTCTATTTGGCTCCTATATGGATATTGTAGTCTTAGCAAGTCGTTACGTGTCCAATGGCCACACATTCAATTTGCCAAACGGAATTTTAAAAATTTGAGATGCGAACGGTTCTTAGATGGAAGCTTTTTATTTTGTTTATATTTTAAGTTTATATGATGTGCACTTCAGTTATAAGTGCATTGGAATATTTGGCGGTATGAAAATATTCGCCATAACAACGGAAGTTGAGATACGTGATACAAAAGTGAGAGTGAAGCCAA
Organism: Amaurobius ferox; assembly: GCA_951213105.1. NCBI lineage: Eukaryota > Metazoa > Arthropoda > Arachnida > Araneae > Amaurobiidae > Amaurobius > Amaurobius ferox. The sequence continues at coordinate 96,137,167 of OX578146.1, forward strand.
AATAAAATGGAAAGTGCAAAGACTGTATGAAGCGGGTGTAACAGACAGGTGCTTTACGAGTGGGAATTATACCCGGACGAACAGAGATCGATTTACAGCTCAGTCTAAACTGTACCCGTGTTCACGCGGAGTGCGGGCACGTTAAATATGTGGGTTCGTAAATCCTTCCGAGAGGTTGGTGGTAGGGAAAGGAGGGTACGGTCCCGGTGGATGCCTCCCCCACTGGGTACCGGTCTAAATTAGGTGGCACTTTCCGGCTGTCTAAACAGATACATTACACCTTCGGGTAGGTCGACGGTCTGGGTTGATAAAGAAGAAGGAGGAGGAGACAGGGTGGGACAACAGTGGTTAGTGCGTGGGGATTGCATTCGGATGACCCGATTTCGATTCCCAACTCTACTCAAACTGCCCCGTGTTCACGTGGAGTACGGGCACGTTAGATACGTGGATCTGTATGTCCTTCCGAGAGGTTGATGGTAGGAGAAGGAGGGTATGGTCCCTGTGGCTGCCACCCCATTGGGTACTCGTCTAAATTGAGTGACACTGTCCCGGCTGTCCAAACAGATACCTTACACCTTCGGGTAGGTCGGACGGTCTGGGTCAAAGAAGATGGACCGTATGAGGGCCGGGATTTCTGAATGATTAAAGCGGGGGGATCGTACGTTGTAGACCCTTGTTTGATCCTCGAGGCCGCCCAAAACTAGCCTCGGGCTTGCGCGAAATATGGGCACGATAAATCTCTAGATCTGAAAATCCATTAGAGATGTGCCTCGATTGCCAGAGATCAAAAAACTTTGGAGCACTATTTTGTCAAAGTGACAAGTGTTAATGATATTCCTACTATTGTGACAAATATATTCAAGGCAAAAGTTAATAACCTCATTGATCAAGAACAAGCAGCAAAACGTAGAGATCGCGAAGTGAGATCTGGGGTTGGTGAGTATTAGCAAATAAGAGATTTCCCCAACGGGCGTATTACGCCTGCGTGACAGGTGCAAAGAAAGAGTCTGCGAAGTGAGTTCTACGAGCACCAGCGAGTAGTAGGCGAAGCTAGTTACGGGGGTTGGTGAGCGTTAGAGAATGGGGGGGGGGCGGAACCCCTAGTTCTTTTTTCTAAATTAGTATTTTGGTGTATTTATCCAAAATTTTCAACATTCTGCCTATGTGCCCTGTAATTGTTTACTGTTTCTGTATATATGTTTTTGAACTTTTCACGACTCATTTTTGACATTTGCACTCGTTTTTGTTTTGTTAGCATGTATCTCGTCTTCCTGGGACATTTATTTCTGTCGTGTTTTGTGTCACCACAACTTGTGTGTTTGATATATACTTTTGGACTGGCTGGAATGTTTACCCTGCCGATATCTCACAAGCTCTAAATCTTTTTTTGGTTTGTTGTTTCCTAATATGGCTTTTGAATCCATTTTATTAGGTATATATCAACCCTTCTAGTTCTTCCATTTATGCCCATTTCGTCTTTTCGAACCAGGTCTTTCTATGCAGTAAAACATTCTGCAACCTTTGCTCAGTCTTTTCAGCTATTTGAAAATTTCGGAAAACTGATAAGAAAAGCCGCAATTAGAGGCGTCCATGGAAATTCCAGCTTCGTTTATGAAATATTCAGCTAATTAGCGTCTGCCGAAGTGTTATTTTTCCATTTTTATATATGCATTTTCATAACTATAAGGGACCTTATTTTCCCTGTTATGGACAGCTGATTCTCTGAAACTTCCAGTAACATGCTTGCAAATGTTTCACAGTGTAGCCCGTTGGCCAACGGCCGTACCGTGCTGAAAACACCGGTTCTCGTTAGATCACCGAAGTCAAGCAGCATCGGGCGCGGTTAGTACTTGGTGGGTGACCACCTCGGAACGCCGCGTGCTGTTGGCCATCTCGGGTGCGGTATCCCCGTGGTTTGCGCGCTAGATTTGCACGCTGCCACAAATGCCGCCGTGTTCATGCGGAGTACGATCACGTTAACCATGTGGGTCCGTAAGTCCTTCCGAGAGGTTGGTGGTAGGGGAAGGAGGGTACGGCCCCTGTGGATGCCTCCCCCACTGGGTTCCGGTCTAAATTGGGTGGCACTTCCCGGCCGTCCATACAGTTACCTTACACCTTTCTGGTAGGTCGGACGGTCTGGGTCTCAACAACAACAACAGTGTAGCCCGTCAAACGTATCCTCAAAATAGCAGTATGCTGCGCTGTATCTTAATTCGTGAATAATTTTGTTGATGCAGTCTTTCTTAAAAAACAAAGTGTTTTTAGTTGTTCATGGTGGCTTGTATTGCTGCAACTTCATTGCTTCTTTTTGTTGCAGGAGGCAAAAGATTGGCTCCTATCTTCCACTTCGGAATCAGGGCAGTTATTCCGCGATTTCTTAAAGAAGCATGGGCACAGATGTCTAAAGGAAGTAAGGTCATTTATTTGATCCCAATTTTTTTTAAAATTAAGAATATTTTAAAGAACTTTTCAATTTGAAACCATGCTATGCAATTTACTTTAAATATAGAGTTATTTTGACATACAATTTTTGTTTAAAATAGTAGGTACTTTATTTAAATATTGATATTATATATATATATATATATATATATATATATATATATATATATATATATATATATATATATATATATATATATATATAACTGAAGAATTTTAATTTACTTGTATTATATATACCAGAGATGGATCATTTATTGAAATTGTTCTGTATAGCAAGAATGAAAATAAGGAATAATAAATAATAATTATATATATATATATATATATATATATATATCCTTTTCAAATGAAGTGTATGAGGAAAGCAAAGGGAAAAAAAGTGTTTTGAAAATGTTGGCGCTAAGCTTCCTTACTCCTTCGAACACTAGTATATTTTTCCAAATGGAAAACGTGGAAATACAAGAATAGGTAAAGTACCACAAATTGGCCGGGGAGGGGGAGTGAACCCCACTTCCCGGTTAAGCATGCTTTAAGCCGCGGCTACACTCCCGGGAGCCGGTATTTCCCCTTCCAATTAACATTGACTAAAAACAACCATACAACAATAAATCCATTTGAAAAGAAATTTCAACAGGAATTCAAAAACACTAGACTAAAACTATATCAAAACATATACCATAGCTAAACGTACTACCCGGGAAAGAAAATTCTTACAAAAAAGTCTCCATCCTCCTGCATCTTATTTATATTGTTAATCAGTAAAAAATTTAGAATAACATTTAGTTATGGTTATGTTGAAAAAACTCATTGCGATATCACATAAAACCTTGGGGGATATCCCTGTTTTATTGCTTCTGAAAATAAACCTTCACACTATTATCCCGGTCTATTGTTTTAGAGGTTAAGTTTTGACTTCGAATTAAGTGCTTAAAAATTATGTTCCTGAACACATTTTTATGTAGGCTTGAACTCCAGGAAGCTATGTAATTTATTTCGAAATCAAAATAATTTCTTTTATCGTATATTTGAAAGAAAGTTTTGTTATTATCAGAATCGATACATATCTGGAAATTTTAAACTATCATCAAAAGTGTGTGGTGTTTCTATTAACTTTAATGTTTGTGGGTAAAAACTAAAATTTGGTTGGAAATCAGGACTTTTAAATCCGATTAATATGTCATCGACGTAACGAAAATGCAATAGTGCGTTTAGTATGTGAGGTCCGGTTTCAAATTTATTAAGATAAATATCTGCTAATGCTGGTGAACAACTGCCGCCCATCGGTATGCCACAAACTTGTTGATAGTAGGAAATACCGTGGAAAAGCACTGTTTCGTGTAGGACCAACTGTACCAAAGCCATGTATCTCCCTAAAGAGGTATACAATTGTAAATCACATTGATGGAATAGATCTATTGTAATATTATATAATTCGTTAATGTTTATGTTATTGTAAAGGTCACTAAAATCATAACATTTTAAAAATATTTTTTCTGTTATGTTGTAATGTATCTATCACTTCGTAACTGTTTGAGATAAAATATGCTCCTTGTTTTTTAAGTTTTAGTATAACTATTTTCAAAAGATTGTGTAATTTTTTGTTTGCAAGTGTTAAATAGGTTTTGTATAGGTATGGTTACCGGTCGGAACTTTATTGGATTCTTATGTAGTTTAGGTATTAAAGTTATATAAGGGAACTTTATGTTTTTGTTCTATATCCTGATTTTTTTTTATTAAGGGCTGTTATACGATTTTTTATTTCTTGTGTTGATTTATTTAATTTTTTATACATGTTTTTATCTTTGTAATATGGATGTATTAATTTAAGATATAAATTTTTACACGTAAACGTATAATTGGTTGTTACCTTGTCCACGTAAGTTATCATATAATTATTCTGTAATTATGTTAGTTCTTTTTTATCTATTGAAGTATATCTAAGCATTTCCCCTCCAGATTGACAACTATGTGTAATGGTATTTATTGAATTATGTTTCCATTCCTCAAAAGTCTCTTCCGGTATACTCTTATACTTCACTTCCAATTTATATATAAATTCTCTGATATCTCGTTAAACAGTAGTGATTACATTGTTAAATTCGAATCTATATTTGGTTCCAATTACAGTGTCTAGAACTAAAAGTGTGCTGACCGCCTATACCTCCCAATGCTGGGAAATGTTCCTGAAAAGCCGCCTCCGCCAGACGGCGTTGGTCTCGAATAAGCGGTCTAAAACGGAGGATTTAACATTGAAACTAATGGGAATTTATTGCAAATAAAATGACCGATATCTTTCGAAATAAATGAAGAATTTGTGTGAAATTTGGTGTGATTATTGTAAGTGGTATACATAAAAAGTCATTTGATTTTCAGAGAGATTGAGCTAGGGATATATTCGTATTTTTAAAATTTTATTTAATTTGATCTGGTGTTCGTTCAAACCTTTGAGGTCCAAAATAATCAGGTTCATTTATCACAGTAACGTGAAATTCGTTCTGACGTTTCCTCTTGTGGTAAATTTCAATTCTTTCAATTTTGAAGCTTATCGGGCTAGCCCGTCCTGGGTCCGCCATAGGATTTTACCTGGTTTTAGAAAATAACTCGAAAATCAGAGAACGTTGGAAATCTAAATTTAATATATCGTTTTCTTTTAGGGTGTATTTTAATTCTTTCTATTTTGAACCGTACCGGGTTCGCCCGTCTTAGGCCCGCCTTAGAAACTCACCCGTTTTCGCAGTATAACTCAAGAGCAGGTGTATCTAAAACTTCGAAGTTTAGAATATCCTTGCCATTTGCTGTATATTTTAACTCTTTGGATAAAAAAATCTTATCGGGCTAGCCCGTCCTGAGCCCAACAAAAGGAATATACCGTTTTTTGAGAATAATAAAAAATTCGAAGCATCTAGAATATATAAATTTAATATGTCATTGTCCTTTGGGTTATATTACATTTCATCTCATTTCGAACCGTATCGGATTAGCCCGTCTTGGACCCGTCATAGGAATTTACTCGCTTTTAAAAAATAACTCGATCAATCGGAGTAGCTAAAAAATGTAAATTTAGTATATCATTTCCGTTTGGACGGATTTTAATTTACATTTTGAACCTCGTCGGGCTAGCCCGTCTTGGATCCGCGGAAGAATGCATTCGTTTTTGAAAAAATAACTCGAGAACCGAAGACGCTAAAAATTCCAAATGTAACATGTCGTTGGCTTTTGGGGTATATCTAAGTTTCTTCGCATTTGAACTTTATCGGAGTAGTCCGTTCTGGACCCGACATAGGAATGGACCCGTTTTTTAGAATACCTGGAAAATCGGGGAAACTAGAAAATATAAATTTAGTACATCCTTATCTTTTGGGGATTATTTTAATTCCTTTGTTTTTGAATCGTATCGGGCCAACCCGTTTTGGGCCCGCCTTAGAAATTCACTTTTTTGGTGGAATAAATCTAAAGCCGGAGTATCAAAAAGTTTCAAGTTTTGAATGTCGTTGTCATTTGCGGTATGTCTAAACTCATAGGATTAAAAACCTGATCGGGCTAGCCCGTCCTGGTCCCAACAAAAAGAATGTACTTGTTTTTTAAAAATAACTCCAAAACTGTAGCAGCTAGAATATCTAAATTTAGTATATCATTGTTTTTAAGGATATATTTTATTTCTTATTGAACTTTATCAGACTCGCCCATCAAGGGCCCGACATAGTGATAATGTACTCATTTTTCGAGAATAACTCGTAAATCGGAGCAGCTAAAAAATCTAAATTTAGTATATCAATTTCTTTTGGGGTTTATCATAATTTATAATTTGAACTTCATCGGGCTAGTCCGTCTTGAGTCCGTCTTAGGAATGCGATCGTGGTTGATGAATAACTCGAGAACCGGAGTAGCTAAAAATTCCAAGTTTAACATGTTATTGTTTTTTGTGATATATTTCATTTTTTCGACTTTAAACTTCATTCAGCTAGCTCGCGCTGGGCTTGCCATGGGAATATACTCATTTTTTTAGAATATCCCGAAAACTGGAGCATGTAGAAAATCCAAATTTAGTATATTAATTCCTTTTCGGGTAGAATTTAATATTTTTGGCGTATATATAATTATAATTATTGGCTTAGGCATGGGAGATAGGATGTGTGGTAAAAAACCTCATTTGCCGAACAATTACATTAGTTTTCAAACTTGTCCATATTTAAAAAAAAAAATGAATTTTGTACTATAAGCTCCATTCAATCGTCGACCCCCTTTTTTCCTAGATACATAGTTACATCCATATGCAAATGAGCTAAGAAGTGCGAAATTTGTCCACGGATGTTGGGTCGGTGCACTGGGAGTACGAGTGAAGGTTGCGGTTCTGTGTGATCTGACGAAGAAGGTTTTTTGCCTTCGAAACCGGTCGATATTAGTATTTGGAGTTGTATTCTGCTTTTTACGAAGATAATTTTATTTCTTTAGCAGAAATTTGGACCGCATGTATTGATTTTGTTTACTTGAAATTGAAAATTTTCAATAATTTTTAAAAGCATTATATGAATAACTTGAACGAATGCTTTAAAAGCAAACTTTTGTTTTGCATTTTGATACATATTACTATGTAAACCTAAAAAGAGAATGTATTAGAATGTCTAGCAGATATTTTGTTTTATCTCATATGTTCGGCTACTAGGAAAAATGCCTGTCGGTGGCCTTGTGAATTTGGAAGAAAAACATGAAACACCATTGCCGCTTGAACATTAGAACAAGGTGGGAGCTGCCTACAAGTGCTGTCTCTTTGTACGGTGAAAGATAGCGCTGATAAGAATTTCGATTGAGAGTGGACATGTAATCGACCGCTATTTTATTTCGACAGGCGCGTCTCTTTTACATACGTTTCCGAAAATTGACACATCTCTTACACGAACAATGCTCAAAAGATCCGCAAATCAGTGGGGGCTCTGGAAATGGGTAGAACACCAGGAAAGGACATTTTTTACTGCCTTCGAGGTGGTCTCTAGATACAATAGGAAGTATCTCATTAGCACATTGGTCATCTGAGATCGAATCTGTTTTTACTAAGAACCGTCACATGTACACTATTCTTTTTCGTTCTAAGATTGGACAGGATGGACCCACTCAGATGGAAATATTTTTCGAAACTATAAGCAGCAAGCTTTCACTCATTTGATGTTTGATGTTGATGTTCGATGTTGTAATTGACGTTGAAAATCTATATTTTTGTTTCCATATTTGGATTAAAAAGGGCTGTTTTTATAGCCATATTATATCAGTTTTCTAATGGATCTATCAACATATTTAATAGTTTTTATAGTCGATGAAGCATGTCCTCAAATTCTAAAAAGAAAATGAATGACAGACACTGCTTCGTACCTGAATGTAAAACAGGTTACAAAAATTTCAGAGGCAAATATTCTCTATATAAAGCTCCTGACAAAGATAAACTGGGAACTAAATGGAGACAGTTAATTCGTCGTGCAGATAAAGTTCTAAACAAAAACTCTGTGGTTTGTGAGTTGCATTTTGCTAATGACGGGTTTTGCATTATTTAATTCTCTTGCATATAAGCGCAGTCAAGATCTAGGATAAGGGAGGTCGACGATCGAATGTGGGTTTACACGGATCGGGCTAGCCTGTTGAGGTTTTAAATCCAGTGAGCTAAGATATACCGCAAATAACAACGACATTCTAAACTTGGAACTTTTAGATACTCCGATTATAGAGTTATTCCCCCAAAAAGTGAATTTCTAAGGCGGGCCCAAAACGGGTTCGCCCGATACGGTTCAAAATCGAAGGAATTAAAATATTCCCCAAAAGATAAGGATGTACTAAATTTATATTTTCTAGCTGTCCCGATTTTTCAGTTATTCTAAAAAAACGGGTCAATTCCTGTGTCGAGCCCATGACGGGCTACCCCGATAAAGTTCAAAATCGGAGGAATTAAAATATTCCCCAAAATATAAGGATGTATTAAATTTATATTTTCTAGCTGTCCCGATTTTTAAGTTATTCTAAACAAACGGGTCCATTCCTATGTCGGGCCCAGGACGGGCTACTTCCGATAAAGTTCAATTCCGAAGAAACTTAAATATACCACAAAAGCCAACGACATGTTAAACTGGAATTTTTAGCTATTGCGGTTCTCGAGTTATTCTTAAAAAACGAATGCATTCTTCAGCGGACCCAAAACGGGCTAGCCCGATGGGGTTCAAAATCTAAGTTAAAATCCATCCAAAAGGAAATGATATACTAAATTTACATTTTTTAGTTACTCCGTTTGATCGAGTTATTCTTGAAAAGTGAGTAAATTTCTATGGCGGGCCAAGACGGGCTAGCCCGATAAGATTCGAAATGCGATGAAATATAATATACCACAAAGGACAATGATATATTAAATTTAAACATTCTAGATGCTCCGAATGTTAAGTTATTCTCAAAAAACGATATATCCCTCTTGGTGGGCTCAGGACGGGCTACACAGAGGGGGTTTAAAATCTAAATTAAAATCCATCCAAAAGGAAATGATATACTAAATTTACATTTTTTAGCTACTCCGTTTGATCGAGTTATTCAAAAAGCGAGTAAATTTCTATGGCGGGCCAAGACGGGCTTGCCCGATAAGGTTCAAAAAGCGATGAAATATAATATACCACAAAGGACAATGATATATTAAATTTAGACATTCTAGATGCTCCGAATTTTGAATTATTCTCGAAAAAAACGATATGTTCTTCTTGTTGGGCTCAGGACGGGCTAAATCGATCAGATTTTTAATCCAAAGAGTTAAAATATGCAGCAAATGACAAGGATATGCTAAACTTCGAATTTTTAGATACACCTGTTCTCGAGTTATACCAAGAACAAATAAAGTCCTATGACGGGTCCAGGACGGGCTAGCCCGACAAGTTTCAATATCGAAAGAACTGAAATGTACCACGAGAGAAAACGTCATACCGAATTTCACGTTACTGTGATGAATGAAATTGATTATTTTGGATCTCAAATGTTTGAACGACCACAGATAAAGTTAAATAAAACTTAAAAATACGAATATATCCTTAGCTCAATCTCTCTAAAAATCAAATAACTTTTTGTGTATACCACTTGCAATAATTATTCCAAATTTCACACAAATTCATCAATTATTTTCAAAGATATCGGTCATTTCATTTGCAATAAATTCCCATTAGTTTCAATGTTAACTCCTCCGCTTTAGACCGCTTATTCGAGATCAACGCCGTCTGGCGGAGGCGGTTTTTAGGGAACCTGTTTTTCGCCTCGGTCGGCACACTATTCCTTCTAGACACTGTAGTTCCAATTTAAATAAATTTTTTAATTGTTTCATTTGTATTAAATCTAAATTTCCAGTTATTAAGTGTCCATGATGTCTATTGATGAACGTATAATCCTTAGAACATGCACATTTTTTTTATTTCGTGGTTATTTAAGGATTTACTTATTTTACTATGATTATATAGTTTCCTACATAGTGGGGTTTGATATTTATATGTTACGCATACTTTGATATTTTAATTGGCATAAGGTTGTTGTAGTTTTGTAAGATACCTGAAAAATGTATTGAATCGTACCTTTTGCTTTTATAGTGTATTCAATATTCTTTTGTGAAATCCTTCTGAATGCTTTTATTTAATACTATTTTTAAGTTTTTAGCTCGTAATTTTATTAAATCCAAAAAAATGGCAGATATATTGGAATCACAATTTAACTCATTCAAAAAATCTTTACTCCTGCAATACGACCACAAAGTTATATGTATTTTATCCTAACGCCATACACAAAGCTTTTTTTATCTAACTGTGTGGTTTTTCACTTGGCAGTTAAATTTTTTTTTACAAAAGTTTGTAGATTATCTATTGTGGTGTCGTAGCTTATTTTATTTTTTTCCTCCCCTGGAAAAACATTTTATTGGATATTTATTGTTTGCTTTAGCTACAACATCAGAATCAATTTTACTGGTATGGTCGTTTTTAATTTGGGATTTGTACTGTATTGTATTAAGTCCGTATGGATGAAGTGTATTAAATTGGCCGATATGTTTATTTTCCCACCATATTCGTTCCCGTTCGTTGATTACTATGTCTCAATGACGGTTATTTGTATCGAGTCCAAGTCATGTTCCATAAAGTGTCTTATTTCTGAGGTTGATTAATATAATATAAATATGTATATATATATATATATTATATATATATATATATATATGTATATATATATATTATATATATATATTTATATATACATATATATATGTATATATATATACATATTTTTATATATATATATATATATATATACATATTTTTATATATATATATATATATATATATATATATATAACCATTAAAAACGAAACAGAAAGGGAGGGGGAAACCATATGAATTGCATATAAATGGCTGAGAGGGATAGCGACCTCTCATTCCCGTTTTAAGTACTTTTACGTCTAGACAACGCCCACGGATACCAATGCAATTCAATGATAGATCCCCGCAGCATGTGCAAAAATGAAGGCACCAAAATGCAGACAGAAATGGAACGACGAAAACAATAAAACATTGTGCCAACCATACTACCGACTAAAACGGAACACCCGCAACGCCACTTAAAGTATGTGCCCATACGCATGCGTACATTGATAAATCCAATATGATGTCATACATTCAAGTCATCACTGAATGAAAATCCTCTTCTTTAAAGAAAGAATTATAAATATCTTTAAGGAAATTCCAAGGGTAATGATTTTTAAGTGCTTCTTGTAAAATGTGTTTATTACTAGTAAGACAATCCTTTCTGAAAGTATTATTATTGCGATTTCTTCTAAGGTGCCCTGTTATGATGTTACGGAAAGTATTCCTAGTTAAATTTGACCTCCATCCAATAATTTGTTTTATCTTCTACTTTCAGAAAGGATTGTCTTACTAGTAATAAACACATTTTACAAGAAGCACTTAAAAATCATTACCCTTGGAATTTCCTTAAAGATATTTATAATTCTTTCTTTAAAGAAGAGGATTCAGTGATGACTTGAATGTATGACATCATATTGGATTTATCAATGTACGCATGCGTATGGGCACATACTATAATATAGAAGAATATGCTAATTTTGAAGACTTAATACCATACAACTATACACGAGAATCTGTATCACTGTGACTGTGAGCCACTTAAGTGAATCACAATATTGGTGGCTGAAATTGCGTATGCATAGAAGGAAGATAATAAACTCCTCGACATGCATAGGTGGGTTTTTTAACTTATAAAGTACTTGTGATATGGATTTTATACGATAATCGATTTCACGACATGTATGGTATGTTTTTATCTTTTTACTCGTTGCGTCTTTTATTTTGATATTCAAATTCTGTCTTGGATTTCGATGTGTTCATTCTCTCAAGACCTGACGGGATTCTGTTTACCTTGCACGCCTAAGAGTGTCGTTTAGGGCGTGTAGTAGTTTCTGGAAGTGTTTCCCGGAAATTAAAGCATGCTTAAACCAGGAAAAGGGGTCACAATCCCCCTTGACCTTGCTACAACCCCGTTGATAGACTTTATTCTGTTCCTACTTTATCCATGTTTTGCATTTTTATATCTTGTATTCTAATATATATATATATATATATATATATATATATATTTGACATATATTTATAACATATATATGAAACGCTTATAAATTCAAATATCTTCCATTACTATACTTTTGAATTAGAGATCGTCTAATAAGTTTTATTTGCAATAACTCGCAAATAGGTATCTGCTCCAAAAAAATGTCATTTATCGAAACAATTACTGGAAAATTATATTTTGTATGTGATTTTAGGTACTTGCAACAATTCTAATTTATATGTTCCACATAAGAGTACTGTATCCTGTTTTAAAAACAGATATTTTATTTCAGTTTGATCTACAAATACCTACATGGGAAGATAACCCCGAGCACCTGATTAAAATGTTGCAGGTAAGTTCAAAATGTGAAATAGAATATATAAGTATTAATTATATTACATAATTATTGTGTAATAGTTTTTTCGAATTGAAATGGGCATTGTCGATGACGGAGGACGTATTTAGCAAATATTGGACTAGATTCTTGTGTATGTAAATGTTGTTTATTTTGTCATCTCTGAATGGCACACCAATTCGCCCATAACATTATTGCTTCAAACAAATGTCTTTTGTAACAGTTTTAGTGTCGGTCCCTTAAGTATTGGACAATGTTTTGCCATTTTCTCTCTGCTTAGTGCTTCTTAACAATAAAATTTTCTTTAATCCACAGCAAGAGAAATATTGGGGTTGTCCGGGATGTATTCAATTCAGAGAAATAGAAAATTCCCCAAATTCTTCAACTACATTTTTTTTCTCCATTGCGTATTATTTCATTTGCACTTACAAAAATTATTTTCCATTTCATTATATGGTGCTTTATTGCAGAAGATGTCCGGAAGTGTGGCAGTAGAAAGGCCAAAAAAGAAGAACAAAAGTTTTCACGAAATCGTATCCATGCTGAAAACTGAGCTGAGCATCTTCAAAAAGTAAGGAAATATATTCGGTTTGCCTATGTTTGTGTATTGGGAATAATAATGTAACCTGTGTGTCATATTACAGGCTCATCTTGAGGGTATTCATCCTGCCCTTAAGCCGAAGTGGGGTTCAAGATAGAGAAGCGAGTAAGGTAATTCCTTTAATTGCTCAGTATGATAGGGTAATTAAGGGTATATGATAGGGTAATTAATTATAGGGTATAAGTTTTATGGGAATAAACCTTATAGTCGGGTTGTGGATTTTGAACTTGGTCTTTACAGCTTCATGTAATCTGAGATAAATTGTATATGAATCAAAACCCGACTATTTTGAAAGACTGAAATTGCCAATTCCCATAGAAGTTCGTAAAATTGCGGCATATAGCTAGTGTTTTTTGCTGCTTTCTGAAGGTAGACAATTAATTTATAGCGGAGAGAGGGCAATATTTACTTTCTCATAGTATAAAGTATCGTTTTAATGAAAATTTTCAAATTCGGGATTTTGATGCGAATATGTGTTAGACCTCTTGAAGATGTTTTGGTTATTTTTGGAGTGATGTCCGCCTGTCTGTTTGTGGTCGATTTCTTGTGTACACCATAGAGTCCACAAATATTCATGGGTTTTCAGCAGCTTTGTTATAAAAAAATCTAGAACAAGATATAATTGGTCTTTTAAATGCGAGCGATAAAATGTTTTAAAATTTCGAAATCTATTCGAAATTTTATATTTGTTTAAAATGGCAGCATAGGACAAAAATGGACATAATCATACATAAAAGGGTGTATTTATGGCTCAATGATCACGAGACTTAATAGTTTTAATCATTGTTGTGAAAAATAGACGTGATGCAATTTTTTTTGTTCGTGACGTCATATGTATGGTATCAATCGAAAGTATGGTATCAATCGAAATATTTTGTCAAGCCCTTTAAAGTGAAGGGTAACCTGCTATAATTATAATCATTTGGACCCTAAATTCTTTTCAAAATTTTTCTTGTAAAATTAAAAAACAGTTACTAAAAAAAAATGAATTCTGTTATGAGAAAGTCAAGTTGAGCCACACTCCACATAATTTTGAGTCAAAATTCCAACAGTGCTGAGAAATCTTTGATTGTTCAGCATAGTTGCAATTTTCTGCAGCGTTTTACGTTTTCTTTAGCAAAGATTATACAAAAATGTTTATTTTAATGCCTTTCACATTCAGAAAAATTTTAGTATGCTTATCAATATCTTCCCCATTACCATATTTCTATTCACACTCCGTAATTTTATTTAATTTTTCTTTATATTTTTTAGCCAATTGGGACTCTTTTGTGACGTTTGCGTACGTGTTATCCTGAGATTTGTCTCTTCTTTGGGCATTTCTGCTGTGTGTAGGGATATTCAAATATATGTGTTATATAGTTTCAGATTGGCTAGGTTGTTTTTATCACTGTTTTCTGATTGAAATTTTTAAGTAGACATTGAATCTTTTCTTAGTTTGGTGTTTTCTAATTGATAGGCTCTGAATTCATCGTCTGGTATACATGTACTTCTCTGCTTCTTCTATGTATTTGTGCCTATTTTATATTTTTAAATTTGTTGATCGCTTGACACTAACCATTAAGATATAGTATATCCTCGAAATAGCTGCATGCTTTGTTATATTTTAATTTGTACGTATTTATATTAGTTATTTTTTTATTTGTTGCACGAAGTGGTTTTACTTTTTGTATGTACAGTTTTGATTTACAAAAATGAAATAATTGTAATGTATACAGTTGGTACAGTGAGGTGATTAAGGGCGTCAAATGATGATCCTTCTTTAATTTAGGTTAAATAATTTACACATTTCCTCATACGATGATGAAAAACGAATTGATAATTAAAAATGTTGACATGGAAAACTTTTTTTTATTTTTCATTTAATTTTATTGATCTTCTCCGTCAGTAAACGGACATCTTTCTGAAAGTATTTGCACTGTATTCAGGCTATCTTCAATACGGATTTTCTAATCAAAATTCTGATCTTGACAGTTATTGAATAAACGATGTTTTCTCTAGATTTCAATATGAGAGTGATTAAATTAATGAATTATATTCCTCTTTTACATCCTCACTAAAGTCACTTGTCATCAAAACTATTCACGAATGGAGGAAGGGCTATAAAAAACTTGGCAAACTGATGGTGGCAGAAGGACGAATTCCTGATGAAGATTTGATCTATTTTATGTCACTTTTTGAGCTACACAACCTTTTCGATACGAGGTCGCCGAAAATCATTTCCAGGTAAAATATTATGTACATCCGTGTTTTTCAACCTTTTAATGCAATGTATTAAGGACATGGAGGTAAAAATAAGGAGATAAAACTTTATTAAGCTAATATTGTTTGAGATAATAATTCAGGTGGCACTGAGATAAAATAAGTAGCCCTGAATTGTATGCATTTCTATGGCAAAAAGACTGAAATATGTATTTAAACTGTCAATTTTGTAAAAATAATTTATTAGCGCAATGCAAAGTAGAACTGAAACAATAAATAATATTGCCACGTATTCAAAATTATTTTGCCTTTCAATTTATTTTTATCTCCATATATTCTGTACTCTAACGTATAATTATAAATAAATACTGGTTAATTGTACTCATAATTAGGGTACCATTAATTTAAAAATAATCAAAAATACATATAAATACTATACCTTTCTGCTGTTTTAACTAATAATAGTAGCTAATTTACTAACACTAACGACACCTAGATATAACCCTCAGAATTATGATATTTTCAAGCGTTTCATCCATAGGAATTTTATCTCCATCTTTCTAACTCCATGGTTAAGGATCTTATCTTTGAGGCGTTGCATACACCAGTCATGAATTACAATATGAGCACGTAAAAGTTTGTATGATAGCAATGGCAACACCCAGAATTTGAAGTGTATGCGGCTATGTTGTACTATCAGTGATGTTCAAAATTCAAAGAATTAAAATATACCAAAAAGACAATGGCATACTACATTTGGATTTTCCTGTTAGTTTCGAGTTATTTCTCCAAACGAGCACACTTCAATGGCGGACCCAGTACGGGTTAGCCCGATAAGGTTCAAAGTCAAAAGAATTAAAATATGCCGCAAAAGATTATTACATACTAGATTTGGTCAATCTAGTTGTTCCGGTTCTAAAGTTTAGAAAAACGGAGTACATTTATATTACGGGCCCAAGATAAACCCGATAAGATTTAAAATCCAAAGCTCAAAATATACCACGAAAGACAACGACATGCTAAATTTGGACCTCTAGCTGCTCCTGTTTCCTCAAAATAAAGTACATTCCTATGGAGGGCCTAGGACGGACTAGCACTATAAGGTTCAGAAACAAAAGAATTAAAATATATCACAAAAAACAACAACCACATACTGAATTTAGTGTTATTGTGATTAATAGAAGTGAATTAGTTAGGACCTTGAAGATTTGAATCACACTGATAAAACTAACAGCAGATCAAGTTAATAAAGTTGTAAAAAGAAGAAATTAAATAGAAGGTGATGAAAAGCAGTTAAAGGTTGTGAAAATAAGTTAAATAAAAAGTAGTAAAGATAATCTAGGTGTATTAGTAAGTGTGTGTGTGTATATGTATGTATGTTATTGTGTGTGTGTCCGTAAATCTATAGATGCGATATCACGATCTCGAATGGAGCATTACAAACGTAATCTGGCACGATTGCTACAATTAATGAAATGCTTGTATTGGGAATATGCTTAAATTGGGCAGAGTGTAGTATGTGCACTTTATTTTTAGAGCTGCTCATCGAAGAAGACGCCACAAGATACTCGAGAGCTATATATTTCCAGAAATCATGAGCGGCATGCCTAAGCCGGTAAGATAATATTTTTCTACTAGGTGCTATGTCCTTCATGTGTCGACTTCATATAGTTATATGAAAGAACACAGCCTTTTCCGTTCCTAATATACCTGGACACACTTTGTTCACTTACTTATTACCATTAATATTATTGATTTTTACAAGGCCCTCTATCGAACTATTAATATTATTGATTTTTACAAGGCCCTCTATCGAACTAAAATTCATGTACCACCCCTTAACAAAACGTAATCAAGTCACAACACCTAAAAAGTCTTTAACGAAACGTACCTGTCTTAAAAAGCACTGAAACTCATTTTGAATTAAGAATACTGAGTTCATAATTTCCATAAAGCAACAGATTAACATGGATATTAAATTAACTTTTTCGAGATATTGAATTTTTATCAACTTGGTGATATTTTGTTATATTTCCCAAAAATCGATAAATTTGCGATATTTTGCTATATCTGTCGCAAGGTGTCCAAACTGCCGCTAAATGTGTCGTCAAGGTAGCCAAATTGCCGCCAAATGCATCGTCAAGGTAACCAAATTGCCGCCAAGTGTGAAAGACTTACAGACAGAAGGAAGGGCTTCTTTTATATAGTTTTATTAAGAGTAAAACATTGTTTTAGATATAAAAATTGATTAATGACAACCATTTTGAATATATACTTGTTTGGTTAACTATTAAATGTAACAACGGCTTATATAAAGTTATGTAAAGAATCCTTTTAAAATATCCCCTCCTATCCACTAGCCTATTAAAAAATCTCTGGACGTTCTCGGACCACGTATTATTTCGTGCACTAGAATTAACTACTATAAGTAATTATACTATCACTTAGCACAAGCAAGATTCGACTTCAATTACTTTATGACCTCCTAAAAGTATTTATTACTATATCACTCTCTAATACAAGGTAATCTACTAATGAACATTTCTCGAAACGAAATTGGTTTGTAATTGCTACACCCCTTTGCAAAGTTTAATTACTGAACGACCTCCTGAAAACGTGTATTTACTATATGCTTTTCAGACAAGACCAAATTACGATATTACTCCTCAACCAGAGTAATATTCGATTATGATTACTACATAGCTATATGATCTCTCTATGAACGCAGTTACTATACGCACACATAACAAAAGCGAGGTCCAGCCCAATTAACTCCTTTTATCTTAGCAAAATATACACTGCTCACAACTGAAATCGCAACACCATGAAGAAATTGATGTGTCCTTATGAAGTTTACAGGATATAATTGTAAAATGGAGATGTGCAAATGATAAAAAATTATACCTGAAAAATGAAAGCATGGAGCTTTATTGACATCTGATCAATATGGAATAAGCCCACCACGAGCCGTTATGTAAGAATGAATACGACGAGGCATCCCGTCAATGAGATGGTCAATGGTGTGCAGAGGGATGGCATTCCACACAGCATGCAAT
The DNA here is from genome assembly GCA_951213105.1 of Amaurobius ferox. Classification (NCBI taxonomy): domain Eukaryota; kingdom Metazoa; phylum Arthropoda; class Arachnida; order Araneae; family Amaurobiidae; genus Amaurobius; species Amaurobius ferox. Next base: position 96,155,444 of record OX578146.1, read on the forward strand.
TGGGCTTGTAACTGAACATGGTTTGCTGGAATTAGGAGTTCTCTTAATCGGCAACCTATGATATCCCAGATATGCTCAATTGGCGACAAATCCGGAGAATATGCTGGCCTAGGCAGGATATTAAAACCTTGTAGACTATTCATAGTTACCCGTGCAGTATGTCGCGTGGCATTATCCTGTTGAAAAAGCAGGCTAGGCCTGATTGGCAGATATGGCTGTACCACAGGTCTCACAATGTCAGAGACGTATCATTGTGCCGTGATACTGCTAGAAACGTGGGACCAGAGGTGTTCGTCCACCAAATATACTTCAAAACATGGTACCACTTAGGGAGGCTGTGTGACCACTGATAGAAGAAGCTTCCTAGTGGCGTTGATAAAAGCGCCGCCATATACGAGTACGGCCATCTGGCATGCCAAAACAGAATCGTGATTCATCCGTGAACAGAATGTTTCGCCATTCTTTCGAACAATTGCTTCTCATTTAACACCACTAGAGGCGACATAATCGGCGAAGACGTTGAAACGGTAGGTGTCGTAAAGGTCATCTACCTCGGAGTCCTGCGTCATGCAAACGGTTTGGAATTGTTTGAGCCGAAACCACGTTACCTGTAGTGTGGGATAAATGTCGTTGTAACACGGTTCCAGTGGTAAACGGCTCCCGTGAAACGCTTCTCAGAAGCATACGATCTTCACGTGGTGTGGTACACCTGGAAGCTCCACCACCTGATCTTCCTGTCGTTTCGTTGTCTTTCGCGAGCCGTAACATACACCGTTGAACTGTGCTCACATCACGACCCAATAGTTCAGCGATCCTTCAAATGCTCATTCCACTCTCCCGTAAAACAATTATTTGTTGCCATTCCGTTGACGACAATTGAACGTATACGATACGTCGACTTGGCATACTGTGATGACTTTTACAACCTGAAACCAATGACGTTACAATTTAGCTGTGATATTGCTCCTTTATGGCGCTCCTCCCTGATGCTTTTATGCTGCTCGGCAAGGTGTTACGTCACTATGCGTAACGAAACTAATGTGATCATTTGCATATCTCGCCTTGCTGTTTCCACTGCCTGATTTACATAAAGCTACACCTACAATTTGATGGTCTTGCGATTTCAGTTGTGATCAGTGTAATTATCCTAACTAAAGGAAGTAGAAAAAGTCTAGACAGAGAGGTTGGCCTTTAAAGTATAGAATGCAGAGTTTCTAGAAATGTCCTTAATCATATCAATCGCTTTGCAATGAAAGGTCCATGAATGTAGACGTTAGGTCAATTTATAGTGAAGTGGCTATACTGAATAAATGTGATTGCAGTGACCCTTGAGGATAATTTAAAAAGTTTGGATAACGGACTCTGCAACAACGCAAGATAGACGATAAAAGCCAAGCCAATTGCAAAGTTGTATGGCATTGTTTATAGAGTTCGCATCGGCATAAGAAACTGCTACAGAAGGCATGTATTTGGCACAATTGGGGAATTGGACATTTTCTGTCTTATTAAGAAATGATTCACACTTGCATACACAGGAATCTAATGTACAAATATGCCTCTTTTAAATGCCCCCCCCCCCGTCTGCAACAGTATACAGTTGAATACGAAAAAGAATGCGATTGAGTACTATGAAAGGTATTGCAAGTGTCACTGCAATTGACAAGTGTCACTGTGTTACGGTACCTGTTGGCTGGTTGATGTCGTGTCCATTTGAGTGAGGTTTTAATTAGATTCGTGAGCAGATATGAAAGCCTCTGCAATTAGAATGATTAAATCTGAGTATAGTTTATGCTGCAGAAATTCATCAATATTCTGCAATGCCGCTGTAATAGCTGGATGGGTGAAAATATGTTCTGGGGATAGTTCAGTCTCTGGGAAACTTCTTCAATAACCATAAGTTCTTGTTCCAAGGCTATTAATTTTCAATATCCTGTGGTGACGAGTTCTTGGTCTTGCAATCGTTTTGGTAATTATTGTGTCTTTATTCATTTCACAGATCTGGACAGATTTTATAATGGATTGTTCTTTTAGCCTGTGTCTTGCAATTGCATTTGCATCGTAGAGGGTGACATGATTTGTTGTGTCTTTATCGAGTTCTTTGGCCAAATTGTCGGCTTTTCCATTACCCTCAATGTCAGCGTGAGTCCGAATTCAGTGCAAAGTGCACTTTTTCCCAAAATGGTACACTGGAAGACAGTGCTTGATGATACGACTTTGTGACAGGTATTTATTGTCTTCCTTATACGCGTTTCGTTCGCTCTTGGGTGTCGATTCTTACTAATTAGACAATGCCCTGTTTCTCTTCCTCTATCTCGTTTTGTTGCCGAATTCGTTTCAAGTGTCTTAATTTTCCGCTAGAGGTTACTTTCATTTGATCGGGCTTGACCACTTTACTATCGATATATGTCGAAAACCCAGACCACTTGGCTCGCCCTAAGGCATGAGCAGCAATTTGTGTGGCCGACTATCTATATATGTGCATGATCGTGGACTTTTCCTTACAAAGTTATTGGGATGCTTAAGGGTTTTCTTAGGAGCCCATTATAGTTAGCATTCACAAGGTCTTATTAGAATTATTTTGACAATTAATTGGCAAGATATTGCATATATTTCGTTATTTTATGGTTGACTGTATATATACATTATGTATATATATATATATATATATATACAGTGTGTCCAGTGCTATCGGTGCCCAATGCCTATTTCCTCAACCGTTAGTCACAGATATATACTTCCAATAGCAAAAATGTTTTAAATTTTAAAATCTACTATCTTAGAAACAGTTTAAATCAATAAATACATTTCTGAAAGAAATACGAAATATAAATTTTTATACGGTCTCCCGGTCCAATCAGTTATATTTAGGAAAATCATCTTCATATAATTTCAAGCAAAATAAAAAAAAAACATTCTTTTACGATCAAAATTCACCGAGTTATGAAGCTTTAAACTTTATGACTTAAGTCGTTTTTCCACGCATAAAAATGTCCCGTTACAGACAACCTTTAAGGGACCATATAAATATTGAAATTCCATATTCAAAGTATTTTGTTTCGATTACATTGGCTGACATAATGTCGAGAATGAAGCAAAGCCTTTTGATAAATAGTAATTTGTTTAGAAGAGTATTAAAGTCAGGGCTCGACCTGTCTCAGGTATATTGCTGCAAAAAATAATGAAATTGCTGCGAAATATTTGTCTCTCCAATTATTTTGTGTATAACTCCCATTTCTCAGCACAAAAAATGCTCCAACTTTAAGCAACTATAAGTCGGTTAATTTTGGTCGTAAAAGGATGATTTCTTTTTATTTTACATGAAATTGTATGAGGATGATTTTCCTAAATATAACTGGTAGGACCGGGGGATCGTATAAAAATTTATATTTCGCATTTCTTTCAGAAATGCATTTATTGATTTAAACTGTTTCTGAGATAATAGGTGTGAAAATTTAAAACATTTTTGCAATTGGAAGTATATCTCTGTGATTAACGGTTGAGGAAATAGCCATTGGGCACTGATAGCACTGGACACACTGTATATATATATATATATGTATATATATATATATATATATATAATATATAAGATGGAAATTGGAAGTTATTAAAGATATTGAAGTGTTATAGCATTTATGACATGCATGTTGACATCTGGGGTGTAAGGTCACAACCCCTTACCGCCATTAAGTAAGCTTCTCGCTAAGCCTTCCTTCTTTTTTCAAATTCTAAATTTTTTTTATTTATCTTATTATTTATCCATTAATATATATATATATATATATATATATATATATATATATATATATATATATATATATTGCGTCTTATGTTTCAGTTTATTTTAATTAGAAAATGTAATTCAAATTATTGCAAATTATTTATACTGCTTACTTTTTCAGATCAATATGGATGATAATGAAGATTTGCAAATTGATGAAAATGCATCGATGAAAGGTATCAAAGGAATTTTAGAAATACTGAAATTTTACTCACTATTATATTCACTCAAGTATTTAAGAAAACAAAAATAACACCCCTCAAAATGAAATTACAATTTTTTTAATTAGTTTTATTTTGTTTATCAATGTATGGCAATTATGTATGCAATCATGTATGCAAATATCAATGTATGCAAATATGATTTCTTGAACTCTATTTTTGCCACTTAGGGGGATGAAATCAAATTCCGCTCCCTTGAGTTCTGTTTTGTAGTTAATATAAATGTGCAAAGATTCAGATTTTTATTTTACTGGGGGGAGGGGGAGCTCTGTGAGGTCCTTAAAATATTTTAGAAAAAAAATCCCTTTTATCCATTAATAATTTCACCCATTAAATAATTATATTAATTAAATAATTATATACATTCTACGGAATTTAAATTGGGTTCAGAAGGACAGTCACCGTGAAACTCTCATAACAATCTGAACGTTCATATGAAGTCAAAACATACGTGGTCGAAAATAGAAGACTTTCAAAAATGTTCGAATGTTGAATTAGCTAGTCTTAGAACAGTTATGGAGAATGTTCTTGCACCGGGTCCTGAGCAATATGCGTATCATTGTGTTTTCTGAACAAATATAATAGCGAATCAACAGACATTTTAATAATAAATTTACGTGCAGATATTAATTGGATACTTTATAAACTTGAGTTTCCCAAGGGTGGTTGGTAAATCCTTTTATAATTAATTTGCAAATTATCACACAAAATAAAAAAATTCAGAAGGTTGTTTTGGAATTTTCAATTTTTCTAGAATAATAAGTTGAATCATGCCTCAACATGAACCAGTGAAATTAAAATTTGTTTATGTTTGCGCAGAGGTAAACTTTGATTGTATTTGCTAAGGTTGACTCAATCAACCTGAGCTAGTGAAACTCAGCTTATGTCAGTTGAATCATTCAATTTAACTCAGGTTGACTCATTCAACTCATTCAGCAGAAGAAATACTCATTTTCTTAGTATCGTCCAGCTGCTTGAAGTTCTTGTCAAAGATGCCGTCAGTGGAACTACATTTCTTTGTTAAAAATGTATTGTTCTTACAAACAATGAACACCATCAGCGGCCAGTGAAATTAAAGTGTGTTTATGTTTGCTCAGAGATAAACTTAGATTACACTTGCTAAGGTTGACTCAATCAATTTGAGCTAGTGAAACTCAGCCTGTGTCAGTGAATCATTCAATGTAACTCAGATTGACTCATTCAACTCATTCAGCAGAAGAAACACTCATTTCTTTAATATCTTCCAGTTGTTTGAAGTTCTTGTCAAAGATGCAGTCAGTTGTATTACATTCCTAAGCTAAAAGTGCATTGTTTTTACAAACAATGAACACTATAAGCTTTTGAACACTATCATATACTGTATATTACAGAAAAACATCGTTTATATGCTTCACTATTATTATTTATGCACTTTCTTTCCGTTGTTCCTTATACATTTTTAATATTTGACGTTTATTCCTAGTATACGTTTATGTATTTATATGTTCTTTCACTGGTTCGTTGAGAAGTTTATAAACAATGCTTTACTGTATAGGCAGTTTTGCGGTGTTATAGAAATTTCCGCTTAAACCCTATGCGGTAAAATTATTAGTTCCAGTCAGATATCAGTTGAACCCCGACATCTTTTTTTCTCACTAATTACTCCATTATTGTGCTGCAAATGCCATTGATGGACTAACAAACAATTGTAAGCATTGAATGTATCAATATTTGGCTTTTAAAATGGCGTCTACAAGAAAAAAAAATGCGATCAAATAAAATTTGTCGGTGATTTAGTTGATTTTGAAAGTGATAGCTGGATAAGTAATAGTGAAATGGAGAATTTGAAATATGATAAAACGTCCAACAATGATAATAAAAAAGAAATGTATAATCATTTTTTTCTTGATATGTGTTTTTACAGGTTTTACCGCAAAATTAAATAGAACCTGGGTAGTCAGCTAGGAAGAAAATGAATGTGACCTGAAATGGTTATTAGATCTCCATCTTAAGTAGATTTTGATTTACTCCTAACTCCGTGCCCTTTTTATACTTAAACGTCATTTAATTCACTTTAATTTGTGCAGATTTAAAGTAAATTGAAGGAAATGATGTTTTTAGTCAATAAATCTAGATATGCCGTTTTGATTTTAGGTCTTCCAGTTAGTCAAGGAATCGCCAAAGGGTTTGCCAGAGTTGCTATTACCTTAGAGGAAGCTTCTCTATTAAAGGTCTGTCTTGATTGCTTTGTACTTTAACTTAAGTTGTAGGGATTGCGAAGTAGAACAATGTGATTTTATTTGTATTTAAAATGTTTGTTGCAGCCCGGAGAAATCCTTCTAACCTACAGCACGGATATTGGGTGGTCACCTTACTTTCCTGCCCTTGCTGGTGTGGGAACAGAACTGGGTGGCTTGATATCGCACGGTAATAAATCCATTGAATTCATAGTTTTTTTGTAAATTCTGGAGGTAAGTATCACTACAGACAGATTTATTTAATGCACATTGAAGCACTAGTCATTTCCTTCGTCCATTGGGTTGTCGTTTTGAGTTATTTTCAAAACAGTTCAAAATATTGAAATTAGAACCACCTTTTTCAAAATAGTTCAAAGCATTAAAATATCGAAATTATAACGCCTGTATTTCGAAAACTAAGAAACTGATCTTAAATGCAATTATATATCCTTATAGAGGTTTGCAAATGACTACAAATTAATTATCTTTTGTAGTTTAAAGTTATCTCTTTTAGTTTTTGAGATATAAGCATTACGAGTTTGAATAAACAGAAAATTTTCACTGGACAAGACGATTTTTTAAAAACTTTAAAATCGTTTTAAAAACAAATTATTAATCTATTATTGCAAAAATAATTATTAATTTAATATTAAATTACTGAATTCCCTATACATAACATGTTTGTTTCTTACTGTTTGTATTTAGTTCAGAAGATATTTCGAGTGAAAGTGAGTAAAGCTGGGAAGAACTAACTCGCTCGGACAAAAACTTTCTATGTTTAAAAAAAAAAAAATCGAAATATTAAAATAATTTTTATGCATTCATATACGAGTAAAATTGTTTTCATTTTTATCTATTAGGTTCAGTGACGTAGGCGTCCGAAGTGAAGTGTTTATTTACATTTATCGTAAAGCTCCGATTTCAGACAGAGGTACCCTAACTAAATACTATTCATATCAAAAGTGATTGCTAATAAAAGTGATTGCTAATAAAAGTGATTGCTAATAAAAGTGATAGCTAGCTGCAGACACTGCAACTAGCGATATATGTACTTACATTTACAATTATATATTTACATATATTTATATATATTTACAGTTATATTATTATTTATTATATGTAATATCATCCTAGGTGCTGTTGTAAGCAGAGAGTATGGCCTACCTTGTGTAGCTGGTCTTCATGGCGTAACAAGACAGTTTAAAACAGGTTGGAGTGCTAGTTTTCTATTAAATGGGATCTTAGATTAGTTTGTGAACCACCCATCTAAAACTTTCAACCACCCAATCAAAGTCCAGATCTTTAAAGCATTAATTTTAAAATTTATTCATGTGTAAATGAAATAAAAACTTTCATGTATTTTAGAATCTGGACAAAAATCAACAACGCCAACCGTAAATTAACAAAATCTTTGTATAGCTACAAAATACCATAAAAATGTAGGTATCAACCGGATTCAAAAGCAAAAAAACAACCTCGTTCTTCAGGAAAGCAAGACGTGCAGCCTCACTTACTCAAGCAAGTTCGGTATGTGCGGTAGAATGGCATAGGTGGCTAGAGGTAGGATAAATAAAATATTATAAAAAATCTTTATAAGTTACACTGTTTTAATAAAATGCACTAAAAGTAAAAAATATTTTTCAGTTATCACAACATTCTTGGTCTTATGCGACAAGAAATAAAACCGTGGGCGCCCGTTAAAGAATTGTTTTTGGACATTAACAGTATTTTAAGGAACGGTAGAAGTGATAGCATAGAAATGACATACATAAGAATGACATATTTTTAAATCGATTGTCAAAGAAAAAATTAGAATGAATTAAATATAATCATTCTTATGGGTGCTAGACACGTAGCCATGTCATAATATTGTTAAAAGGTGCCGAACAATTCACGAGCGTATGCAAACAATGACGTAGTATCAATCTGTGTGACTTTACATTAGTAAAGTTGTATGTGTATTTCGGAGTGAAGTTGTTAAGTAGTCGTTTAATTGACAAAAACGTAATAATTACTATTTTACAAAAATTGTCTTCGTGCATAATTTTAAAGATATTCTAATATGTATTTACGCTACTTATTAAGAATGAAAACCTAACACATTTATCTCATTGCACCTGCGCGAATCAACAACCCACTGAGCAGAAAATTCTTGTATCAGGCTTTATATACTTGACCATATCTAAGTGATGGTTAAATTGCACATTTTCATTTCATTGGAATTGAATATGCATCTTTCTAGAAAAAAAATTGGTCAGCTAGAGCTAAAAATTAATATCTATCATATTTCTTAAAATAAAAATTCCCATTTCTTATTAATAAAAACTTGGTTTTATCCAACTATTTTGAACAATCTTCAACAATAAATAACTCCAGTAGAAAAATACAATTAATTGGGCACGTGCAGCAAGTCTTTTTTTCAGTGTACTAACTCTAAATGACGCATAAATGATATCATTAAATATTTAAGAATGATAATTATCCTTAGTTAATAACATTTCTAAACCTATAACACCAACAATTATATTAAAATTATAAAAATTAATAAAGCATATGTCGATTATATACAGAAATAAATTAAAATTAAAGACACTTATAAAATAATTCAATTTAAAACATACATATACTAACTAATATAAAATCTTTTCATATAGAATCGATGACTTCACCAATATCTAAATTACAGAGAAGTGAAATAAATATAACGAGATAATAAACCATTAACTAAACTGAAACTGAATATTTAGCAAAATATATACTTTTATTACTAAACAACTCTGAAGTTAAACACGCTAACTCAGTAATTTCATAGGGAGTGCCTTAAACTGCATTGTTCAAGAAATAATCGGAAAAAACAGTGGTTTCATTTGGCAGCTAAGAAAATGAAATGCAGTCAGTTTTTCCAAAGTAATAAAAATGAGAAAAATGTTTCGAGCATATGCTCAAACCCAAGATATTTCTCAAATGCTCCATTTGTGAAGTTGATGCAAGTGAATTTCTGGTGGTATGGTTTAAGTGCAATTACGGTAATTATAGGTGGTCTGGTTTAAATGCTGTTCCGATAATTGAAGATGGCAAGTTTGAAGTGCATGCAGTTCCAGTAATTTTTACTTTCCTTATATATATAATGTATAAGGAAAGTATTGTGACGGGGTCGAAAATTTGAATTCGAGTTTTCGACGGGAGAGCATGTTTCAAGCATCCCTGATCACGAATCAAACATTTTTGAAGTGATGTCTGTCTCTGTGTGTGTGTGTGTGTGTGTGTGTGTGTGAAAGTATGTGTGTGTTTGTGTGTGTGTGTGAGTCTGTGGAGACGATAACAGACGAACGAATGGACCGATTCGAACCAAATTTGGTACAAAAATCACAATCCGTAAACACTGGAAGCCTATTGTTTTTATACGCAATCGAATGTTTAGAACCCCCTAAATTTTCGAATGAAATTTTGAAAAAATCGTCAAAAAATCAAAACCGCTAATAAAGTTACGCAAATAGACATTTCTTATGTAATTTTTTATTAGAAAACGATTGACATAAATTTTAGAACGCTAACATAAACCGTTCTCGAGATATTGCGCATTTTTCAAAAAAATTATCAAAAAGTTATATAAAATAAAAAAAAAATTCCTATTGAGAAAAATGTTCACTTTTTATATGTAATACCATGCGATAAATTGGGTGACACCATTCTCGTAAATCTAGCTCGTTCCATTCATGAAAAAAGATACTTTGAGTAATACTTTTGTATTTGAACGCCAATAGTCATTTATCTGATGTAAGAATAACTTATTTCTTCGTCCATAACACTTGGCGAGATTTTGGCGACGAATTTGGCGGAATGTCGCCAACTTGGCGACTTTTTGAAATGTTGCCAAATTAACGAAAATCTCGCCAAATGGATAAAAATGACGCAAAATCAATGAAAATAACGACTAATTGTCGAAAATTCAATATCTTGGAAGGAATATTAGTATCTACTATAAGAAAAACCTATCTTTTTACTGTAAAAGTAGTAAATTCATTACATTATATAAGGAAAGTCATGTGTTGCCCACATCAGATTTTTTTATATAAATAAAAAGAGAAATCAATGTTAAACAAAGATCTGACTGCTATCTTATTCATGAAAATTCCAATTGATAAATTAAAAACGATGTCACGAGGCACGTTTTCAAATATATCGCCATGTTATCGCCTGTCATTCTCTTCCCTATCTTTCCCTTTTTATCAATTCTTATAAAATACTTGGCTAAAAGAAAGCGCCGTAAAGCAAAAACGGAAAATAATAAGAACTGGTTTTAGCATTATTGTAGTGATTGGTTCAAAGGAACCAAATGCAATGCACGTTTGAGCTGTTTTTGAGTGATCTTATTTAGAGCAGATACAACCAGGACTGGTTTTGACCATAAAAAAGGAAGCAAATGTTAAGGGCCCGGAAAGCTCTGGCCATATTCTGTGCACAATGTATTTTTATCCCATGCTTACTATACAAGTTTTATGGGAGGGTATAGAATTTACTTTAGACTGGGGGCCCAGGAAAGGGTGAAGGCGGACAAGATAGTTTCTCACCAAGTCTGCCCTTACTAATTTGAAGAAAGTCGTTGAGAAACTAACTATAGAAGTGTGATACACAATTATTCTGTGCCTTTTTTATATATAGAATTTATTTATAATGATTTTAAGATTTATGCATTCTCAAACTACTTCATTAGGTAAAAACTATTTTCTCAATTTGAGATTTTGATTAATAAGTATTCCACGAATCCATTTTCAACACATTTGGAAAGATCTTCATGTGTGTATAAGGTATGGGAACGATAAGGTAAGGAATAGTTCACATTTGTTGGAAAAGATAAAAAAAAAAATGTTTTTGCTTTATTTTTATGTTGCACAAGTAAAAGCATCAACACCCTTTTATTATTTGTATGCAAGTTAAATGCATGAAAAATTTATTTGTTAAAATGTATGTAATTTAAATGTATGAGAGAAAATCTACATACCAAATTTGTACTTTCCAGTTATTCCGGTTCTCGAGTTATTCTAAAAAATGAGTATTTTTCTAAGTCGGGACATGACGGATTGGGCCGGTAAGGTTCAGAGTCTAAAAAATTAAATACACCACGAACGAATACGATCTGTTAAATGTAAGCTTTTAAGCTACTTCGGATTTTCAGTTATATCCGAAAAATAAGTGCATCCCTGTGACAGGTCCAGGACGAGTTAGCCTGATAAGGTTTACTGTCCAACTAAACATACAACAAAAGACAATGACATACCAAATTTTGATTCACTAATTGTTCTGGTTCACGAGTAATTCCTCAAAAACGAGTACTTTCCTATGGTGGGCACAGGACAGTCAAGCCTGATAAGGTTCAAAATCCAAAGAACTAAAATGTAGAACCAAAGACAACGGCATACCAAATTGGTTGGACCAGAAAGGTTGTTAGAATATACTATTTATATTATCCATTAGAAGTCACCTAATTTTTATGTCTGTTGTTAAGGCAGTACAAAAATTTGAATAAGAAAATACAGTAGGCACCCGAGTACTCAAATTTTTCGATATCTCGAACATTTTTCTTCTTCCCGCACGTTATTATACAAATAATGTAGAAACGACCTCATTATGTCGAATATTTTTCCTTGCTTACTCTCAATGACTGGAATGTATTTTGGATAATTTCAAACATTTTTGAAAATTGGCTTAAATAGTTAGGTCGTGGAAGGACTTGTCAGAAGCGAAAAATTGTTCTTTTCATTGGTTGGACCAGAAAGGTTGTTAGAATATACTATTTATATTATCCATTAGAAGTCACCTAATTTTTATGTCTGTTGTTAAGGCAGTACAAAAATTTGAATAAGAAAATACAGTAGGCACCCGAGTACTCAAATTTTTCGATATCTCGAACATTTTTCTTCTTCCCGCACGTTATTATACAAATAATGTAGAAACGACCTCATTATGTCGAATATTTTTCCTTGCTTACTCTCAATGACTGGAATGTATTTTGGATAATTTCAAACATTTTTGAAAATTGGCTTAAATAGTTAGGTCGTGGAAGGACTTGTCAGAAGCGAAAAATTGTTCTTTTCATTGACAAATGCACTGCCCATTCTTGCGTGCGAAAATTGAAGTCATTTAATGTTGAGTTCCTGCCTCCGAACCAACTAGGTACTAAGACCTTGATGCTGGGAACTTCAAGGAGCAAGAGCTCTGTGGATTCGAACACTAGGGGGGGGGGGGAGGGGGGAGACGCGATAAAAAGGGCACCATTGTATTATTTAAATTAAAAAATATCCGATTATTTTACTTGACGAATGCAATAAAAATAGTTGACAAGCAAAAATTTGAAGTGAAATTATTGGGAATGAAAACAGATACAAATAAACTTTTTTTACCATGTGTTACATTTATAGGTGATGTAAATTTAGAAATAAATGCTATGAAACTGCCCTTTCAACCTGCACATAAGGGTTGTAAAAGACATTAAAAAAAATGTAAAAACCTAATCTTTTTTATCGAAATACTTATTTCATATTTTTGTTTTTTATTATCAAGGTAAAAATGGTTAAGTTTCAAAACACACACGAAATTTGCCAAATGTGTTGAAATATCTTCAGTTTATAACGTTATAAATAGAAAACATCCCTTTCATTCCCATGTCCCTTATATCAAGATTGCAGTCTTTGTAACCAAGGTATTATACATAGATTTAAAGTAAAGTAGTAGCATCAAGTTGTAAGAAAATATACTGCTGAAGATACTGAAGCTTACTTTCGGCTAATCCTCAGCATCGTCTAAAGAACACAAAATCTTTGCTGACAATTGCGCTAACATTCGACAAATCCTGACCAAATATGACTTTTGAAACTTTTCAAGCAATTACTCATTTGGAAATTGTTATTGAGCGCAGTATAGCAGGCAATTTTTTAAACATTAAAATTTGTTCGAATATACAGGGTGTCCCCAAAACATTGACCACGGCTTTTATTCCTTAAATATTGATCTTAGACATATATAATAAATTACAAAGTTGCGTAAAAAAAGGTACAGAATGTTATGAAATCGATTCAAATTTTCAAGCGAATTAAATTTGTAGAAATACTAAATTTATATTTTTATACGGTCCCCGTACAAAAACATTTCCAATGAGTAAAATGTGCCCCTTACACTAATACGGTGATGCACAAAATTTCAGCATTTTATCATAAAAAGTCCCAGAGATATGAAAAGACAAAAATTCTGACTTAAACCACTTTTCGATGCATCGACATGACTTCTCAGAGGGGAAAAATCATGTCGTTAGATCGCGTTTCAGGGGTCATACACAAATTACGAAAGAAAACAATAATTACATAAATAAATAATAATTTTTCTATTTATTGGTACAGAAGTATCTACACTGTGTAGAAATAATAACGTTACACAAAGGTGACAAAGCTTGTTCAAAACGTTTTTCATCCATGCCAAAGATCCATTAAAGATAAGAGGCAGATATTATTCGTCATGATGCATTTCTGCGTTGCGTCATTTGCACTCTTGCTGTAAACATTTACATTTTAATTTGTGATTAATTCCTCACTAACTAAACATATCTCTGGGAATTTTCATGAGCAATTGCTGAAATTTTGTGCATCACCTTATTAGTGTATGGGGCACATTTTACTCATTGGAAATGCTTTTGTACGGGGGGCCATATAAAAATTTAAATTTTGTATTTTTTCAAATTTAATCCCCTGAAAATTGTTATCGATTTCATAAAATTCTGTACTCTTTTATACGCAACTTTGTAATTTATTATATATGTCTAAGATCAATATTTAAGGAATGAAAGCCGAGGTCTTTGTTTTTGGGACACCCTGTATATTCATTTTTGTCCATAAAATCAAGTGTCACATAGTACGTACATATATGTTCTGTACTACATATATGTATTCAAAGGCTTCATCTATTGGTGTCAATAAATTAATCGAAGTTATCGTGATCTTCTTTCAGTCATTTATATTCAAATACTATGTACATATTATGCATGTTCACGTAATTAGAAACATGGTACTTTCTAAATTTTCGATTAATCGAATTTTTGATATCTTGAATTTTTTGTATGCTTCTTTCAAATTCGAATTATCGAGGACGGACTGCAGTTTAAATGAACACACATAAGCCGAGTGAATCCAATTCATCGGTGTTACTAGGCCGTTGCCAACTTACAAAAAATAAATTTTCAGGAAATATTTTTAAATTATAATTTACAAAATCTGGTACTTTATTTTGTATTTTTACAGGAGACTACGTGCTGTTGGATGGTAACAAGGGCATCTTACAGAAACTTGCACCACCAGAATAAAATGTACAGAGAAGATTCTTGGAATTGAAGAATTATTGAAGACTTTCAGCAACTGGATTCTTGGAGGATAAGAACTGTTGTATATTTATATAAAGTTTATTAGATCAATAAAGATATTTTTCTTCATAACTTTGAAATGTAACAGTTTTTATGATAATTTTTTTTAAGTACTATAGCAAAAAATAAGACCTTGTTTACAGCATCTCCCTTTTGGGTGTTGCAGAGAAGTAGATTCAATGAAAGGAAAGTAATTAAGAACATGTCGAATAATGATTATTCCCCTCAGTATTCACCAGAAAAGCAAAATAAAACAATTAAACGCTGCACGGTTACTACTGAAATATCAATAAAATAGAAAGCCCAGATCTATAACCATGCTGCTAGGAAGCATTTACAATTTTCTCACAGGTACCATTCTATCACATTTTATCATTTTTACTTTCTCGTATAGTAAACAGGATCTTATCTTACTATATGAGAAAGTAAAAATATATATTTACCCAAAATAATATATTTCTCACTTTTGCATATGGAATAAGATAACATAATACTATTTTATGCCATCTCATGTAATGTAAAATAGTAGTGGGTCATACTTTGACTCTAACAGTTTTATACGAAAATCAGACCTACCTGTAAAGACAATTTTGTATAGCAGGAACAGCTATTCTTATTACCTCTTTTTAGGAGAATTAAATTAGATATTATAATAAAATGTTTTGAATAGCTATGCTATTTAGAAAGATACTGAAATTTAAGCATAAGGCAAATTTAAAGTTTCTTTATATTATATATTCCGTACGAGGAATGTGTATGTAATATAAATATATGAGTAAGTCAAGCAAGGAATTATATTTCAGATATTTAATTTTCCAACAATTTTGAAATTTGTTTGTTAGAAGCACAAGTGAAAACTGTTGATAGACGGGCCCGACATAGCCCAACTGAGGCCCAGGACAGACCTTCTTCTAGGTCTCCCTTTCACCTCTCGATATATATGAAACGAACAAAAATAATTTTAAAAAACATAATGGCATTCTAGGAGAAGGTATGCAAAATGCTGTTATAAAATATTTTAATGGAAACTTTAAAAATAAAGACAACCAAAGTTGGCTATTATTAAAATGACGTACATAAAAAATACTTAATTTTTATGTAGGTCGTGGATGGAGATTTTATTAAAAACATTTTAATAATAGCCAACTTTGGTTGTCTTTATTTTTAAAGTTTTAATGATTTGACGTGTTTTCCATACGATTTTATTTTAATGGAATTTAAATTATTGACAACTATCTTATCATATCCAGCATTCTAAATTAGTGCCGTTAATCCCTATATCTCCACAAAATGAATCTATTCGATGGCATCAATTTTTTTTTGAGGAAGCAGCCGTTCATTTTTCGATGTTGCAATTGTTTAATTTGGGGCCCCTCTGATGCAGGAGCCCGGGCTCCCCTGCGTGAGTCAGCTCCTGTTGATAGACAACCGTGGCCTTTCGTAAGATTTTTTTTCACAAAACTAAGAGAGTGCTTGTTTGGAAAAGCAGCGAAGGTCTTACATCAGTAGAGATGATAGAATCAAGGTTAATATTGTTGACAATTTTAATGAGGATATGTACTCTGCACTTTGTTTTCAATTTCATGTTACTTACTGGTCATGGACACCGGTTGGCAGTCAAGTAAGTGGCGATTTCTATATCTCTTCCCTTTACATTCATTGCTTTCAAATATATTTGGGCAGGGCCGCCCATACAAATTGTGGGGTGGCCAAGCCCCTTCCGATACCTCCAGAAGCACTCTAGCACTTTAAAAGGTTGAATATTTGCACACTTATTGTATAAACCGTCAGAAAAAACTAAAAAACTTAACGTAACCGCCTCCCCCCCCCGGTGGTAGAAAATTTGTGTTTATCAAAAGTAATTTCAGACTCGCCAGAAGCCTTCCTAGTGACCCAGCCTTCCAGAAACCTTTCTAGTGGCGACCTAAGGCTTCTGGCGAGTTTGAAAATAAATACTTTTTTATAAACACAAATTCTCTACCGCCAAGGGGGGGCGGTTATGTTAATTTCTGCCCGATGGTCTATACAATAAGGGTTCAAAGACTTAGCCTGGTAGGGTACGAAAGAGATTCTGGAGGGTATGAAAAGATAAAAGCACGTCAGATACGTTAGAAATTTATGTGTATAGTGGCTATCAGTATAACCGTTCCTCGTACGGTATGTATAAAATAATTTAAACTTCTCAATTATATGCAAATTCCTGTAATATTCAAAATATTATTTTAAAATATTTAATTTCATTCTCCTGAAAAGAAATGTAATAATCTTTGTTCAAGTTATACAAAATTAGCTTCATGATCAAGAATGAAGCATCCTAGTTTAATGCGCAACGAAATTTATAAGAAATATATGAAATTGGATCAATATATGCTAAAATGGAAGGGCTAAAATGGTATTAGAGAATATATCCCATTTTTATTCTGTTTTAACAATTGGCTAAACTCAATATATGAGTTTGAAAAATAGTTTCCAAAGTAAAACAGATGACAAAAGAAATTGAAAATATTAATAATCCTCGTAATCTTTCATTCCGAAAATCGTAATTCATACAATGGAGTTAAAAATGCAATATAAACCGTGTATTTTTAAAATTTATTTTTATATCCATTTCTGTGTTATTTAAGTAAAAAAAAATAATAGAAATTTTTTGTCGTAGAAACGCACCTGAATTGAATGCCTTGCTGACAAACATGATACCATTTTCTTCAAATAAATTTGCGGGAAAATTATCGTCTGCATAATGCTATTTCTATGAGTGGTTTGTTTTTCCTTAATATCTCGATACCCATTGGTCCTAGAAACTCGAAACATGAACTGAATTTGAAGTGAGGCCATTCCAAGTCTACTCGCGAAATTTCATGAAGTTTTGTTCAGCCGTTCTCTTGTGATGATGAGACAAACACAAAAACAAACACACAAACACACACTCCCACAAACAGATTTTTAATTTTATTTATATAGATAAATAAATGCTGTATCCCTTTTATACCATCCTTATCTCATATGAGAGTCCATTGCTGGTGAAAGATATGAAATTTTTATGTAACTGCAATAATGAATGGAATAAACAGGATTTTGATTCTTATCTTATCCCTTACTTACACTGAATAGCAAAACTTATCACTTTTTTTATCTCTCGCATTATTCAGGAATAGATCTCTCATTCTATTTCTCAGTGTGCTAAAGGGATGTTCACAGTTACAGCTTGAAGCATGGCGTCTGTTGTTGCTTGTGTAGCAGCTGTTTTGGGGTCCATTCCACTCCGGTTGTCTGGTAAGAACGTTTGTATTTACAGACCCTAAGCCGTCCGACTCACCAGGAGGTTTGTTTGTTTATTCGACCTAGACCGTTTGACCTACACGAAGGTGCAAGATATCTGCAAGGGCGGCCCAATTTTGACCGGAACCCAGTGGCATCGGCATCCACGGGGGCAGTACCCTCCTTCCTCTATAACCAACCAACTTTTCCTTTATTAATGTGCCCGTACCTCGTGTGAAGAAGGGGACAGTTGGGGCAGTTCCGGGAATTGAACTCGGGTCGTTTAAGTACAATGCCCGCGTGCTAACCACTGGGCTGTCCTACCCCCCTCACCCGAAGGTTTGGCGTAACTGATTGGACGGCCGGGAGAGTAAACATTTATATTTTTAATTTTTGATGTGAATAACATCAATGGTTTGGGTATTTCTGCTGGAAATCGGAGCGTTATGGAAAATGTAAACATTTTGGAGGCTTTTATTTAAGAACTTAATAGACAATAATAAAAACAATTGAAAACAGTAGAAAACCCATTTTCTAGTTTATTATTTTTTTTTACACGGCTTTTATGGTTTTTGAAGAATCACCTTGTCAAGTTGAGAAAGATTCTTTCTTTCTTTCGATTCAGACCGTCCGACCTATCCCAAAGTAAAAGGTACCTGTTTGGACGATAAAGACAGAGCCACCCAATTTGGACCGGAACTTAGTGGGTGCGACAACCACAGGGATCATACCCTCCTTCTTCTACCACCAACCTCTCGGAAGGATTTTCAGATCGTCTTACATGCCTGTGCTCTGCGTGAACACGAGGACAGTTTGGGCACAGCCGGGAAGTTCAAGAGGATAGATAATTTTTCAGTTATGAAGTTTATAATGCTTTTATCTGGAAAACTAAATGTGATTTAGTTACTATGAATAGTAAGCAGACAATTAGCAGCTATTTGAATGCCTACAATAAATAATTGTATTTTGGATAAATTTTTGAAATAAAATGATTATATCTGCGGTATTTTAAACAATTTTGAAAGGATGGTTTTAATTCCGATGAATCGAACAATTTTGAAAATGCCTAAAAACGATAAACCATCCATAAACAAAGACGTTTTTCACGCAAAATAATTTCGGCTCCATCAGACTGGAGCCATTACCAATTTTTTACCTTATAACATTATTATACATTGTTCCTAGAAAATTCTTTAAGCTCCTCCCATAACTTTGCAAGGAAAAGTCCCTGAGTGTACACGTTAGATCTATTTAGTAAAGTGACCATGCTTGATGGAATAAAAGTAAGTACAGCGCTCCTAGCGGATAATTTTAAAATTACGATAACGAACTCGGAATAAAGCGAGATAGAATAGAAATAAAAATTTCAAAGTTGTAGATGATCATATAATTAGTAAGAATGGGGATTTAACACATTTTGACAAATTGCAAAACATTTTTCAAATTTTTATTCCAGAAAGAATGTTACCACGTACGCAATGATAAGCATTGCACGTGTCACAGTGTTAAAGTCCTGATGATATAACTTGTTGAAAAGTGTACCTACATAGTTGAAAAGTGTTTATGACTTTGTTCATTTTGTCTGTCTGTCTGTCTGTCTGTCCTTTCGTACGATAACTGCCGTGAAAATGACTTTATCAAAATGAAATTTTAGTATGTTGTTGAGTTGGTCTGTGGGACATATGGGAATGTAAATGAATAATATCACCCAATTAATTTTGGATTGAACCCGAGTTGAGAAAGTGAAATACATTGAACCCTATGGGACCTAATTTTTCAAACATTTTTTAAGCAAATTTGAGATTCACAAATTGTTTCGAAAATTTTAGGAAATATTCAAATTATCCCATAAAATATACATATAAAAAAATTCAGTAAAATATGGTCGGCAATTTTTTAAATAAAAATTAAAATAATAATTTCACCTATATTATATGAAGAGATCACGCGATCAACTTTAAAATAAAATATGGCATCCATCTTTTTTTCCTAGTGTAAAAATCGGGATTTTTAAAGTTCTTTTAAATTTATATATAGTGTTGCATTCGTCCTACAACCGCTTTAGTTTTGCGTATGTTCTGTGCATCTATATTCTGTGCCAACGCAATTACAATATTTTTTAGTTTAAATGATCATCAAACTTTGATTATTTTTACAACGAAGCTTAATTTTAATGAATGCAGAATGTAAACAAGTGATTGTAAAATGAGTTGCATTAGAATTACCGAATTTTTTTAATGAAAAATTATTTAGCTCTAGAGTCTGGAATAAAAGTTATATGAATGAAATATTTATTGCTTTTACATAGAGAACCAGACGATTTATATTTCGATGACGTCATTTGAATAAAATTCATATTTTTCAATGAAGTGTTAAGTTTTCATATATAATAAATCATTGTAGTATTGTGATAATTAAAAAATATCACCGTTGAATGTATCGCATTTTAGAGATGTTTAAATAAAATTGCATTTCAGTTGGAAAATGTTTCATATTCAACGCTTGATGCATGATTGATCTTTCTTGTTTATCTATCTAGCCCGTTATAGTACCATTTTAATTTCTGCTAGAGGCGCTGCAATCACTATTATTCGATCGTACATATATAGTCCTTTTATTATAAATATATCTAATGTGTACACTCATGCACATTTCTTTATAAAGTTATTGGTGTGCTTAAGAACTTTCTTAGGAACTTTGAAAAGTATATGGAGAAGAGGTGTGATTCTATTTAACATTTGTTATGGATGTTATTAGTATTACAATAGTTTTTACTAACACAAATAATCTAAATGCATTCTTAGGTATCAATAAGCTGCTACTAACTTGATAAAAGCAACGTTTAAGGGATTAATATGAGTTATTTGGTTACTGAATGTGGAAATATTACGTATTATTTTCATTCTGATAATGGTTGGGATACAAAGAAGAACTGAACGCTATGGGATATACAGAATGAGAAAGTTGACTGAAGTCACACTCTTCACTCAAAAAGTATCATACTCCAGATCAGAGATCGAGCTAGAATTTTTCCAGAAGAGTAAAAATACTCCCTGACTTGATTTGAAGGAGTATTTTGCTTTCCGGAGGAGGAAATTTTTACAAGTGTACAATTACTCTCAAATTGCTAGGTATTTATTAAATTTATTATATTTTGTATAAAATAAAATTATAGGGTCATTTCCTAACAGGATATAAATTTCTGATTTTTCTCTGAAAAAAAAAAGAGATTTAAGAAATGCACTATACTCTTTATTTGTGATAATAAACAAAACACATTGTTTATTTGATAGTATAATTATTAATATACCTTATAAACTTTATGAAATGAGTTTTAAAATGTTTAATTAATCTTGAACTTTCAGGACCATCTTTTTTTTAATTTATTGTCAATTTTCCGAGTATCAATTTTGAATTATAAATGCGTCATAGTATAATTGACAATGCTTTTTTTTCATAAAAATAACTAATCATATAATTCATTATGAAATATTTTAAAATTGTTACTTTACCTTTGGCTTAGTTTGTCCATATGGTTGTAAACAAGCAAGGGGGAAAAAAAATTATAAACCTATTAAGTAAAATAATTTTTGTTTTTCTTTTAAAATTCCAACCTTGTTTGTTTTTAGCTTTTCCATAAATGAATAGCTCTCTCAAAATTCATATTAAAATATTCAGCGAGAGTACAATTAACCCAACGGTTAACATAAAAAAAAAACTGCAACAAAAGTTAAAAGTTAATTTTTATTTTAAGAATGTCAAAAATATGTAAAACTGTTTCTGAAATTAGTAATAAAGAAGAAAAACGAACGCTTGATCTGATACCAAACTCGTTCGCCACCAATCCTCTGACTACAGCAGTCTATTTATGGTGTACATCAATTTTATGTTCTGTAGACAATGTTTCTACCAGAAGATGTTCTTACCGATATTCTTACCATCCAGGCGTACATCAATTTGATGGACGTTTACCTTCCGGTAAAAAGCGCTTTATGTGAAAGGATAAAATAAACTTTTGTTATGGTGAATTTGTAACGAGGTACGTACTTGATGCCGGATATAATAAGAAATTGCTTATTTTCAAGCCAAATCTGATTAATTTGCGATTCTAAGAAATATATATTTTTTCTCTTTTGTTTACAAAATCGATGCTTAAAAATACGCATTGCTTAATTTATAAAGCGTATTTGCTTATTTTATAGTATGAAATACGTGTATAGAGGCGTTACCTCGATCTCTGTTCCAGATAATGAATTGTTTCTTATGTTAGAAAAAATAAAAAATCTACTAGTTGTTTTTGTTATTATTGCGATAATATATTTTAATGTAAAGAGTTTCTGAATAATACTGGTAATTACTGCACTAGTAGCAAAATCCCGATTAATTCACGTTACGTTTAAAATATTCGAACTTAATCGGAACTTCGCTGCATATATTCTTCTAGATATCCTCTATCGCTGCAAATGGATAGCGACATACTTGCAACTTCGAATCTACAGAAGACAGAACAAGGGCAGACTGAATTTTTACGATATAAAAGCGAAAGAACATCCCGAGAAAACTGGGTTTGTTACACATCCTATTGAACTGGAATTAGAATCTCCATATCCTGAGTCCCATCTTGTGAAAGTATGTATTGTAACAATAGCGTAGTATATCCTTTTTACTTTATTATTAAACTTATTGGAAGTTAATGATAGTTCTTACAGTTTTTAAACACTTGTCATTGGAGTGAAGGTCAATAACGTTCTTTAACATAAAGTTGGGCTATGAGCCCGGTAACCAATCAAAATGTTGCCAGCCTGACTTCGACGAGAGTAGCAATTCGTCATTCGTGACGTCACGAACCAGACGAGTTGTTGCCAAAACACAAAGTTTTCCCATGATTACAATTAAAAAATGTTTGTTAACTTTGGAGTGGCAATATAAGTAAATAACTTACGCAGAGAGTTTTAAATATGACGTGCGCACCTTCCTCAGTGACGTCCAAAGGGATTCTCGGTATCTTCAGAGTCTGAGAATAAAATGCACGCGTTTGATATTCGTATGACATCATTTGCTCAGAAGCGGAATAAAAAAAAATGAAGCCAGTCTTTCCCCCAAAGGTCAAGATGTCAGGTGGACACAAAGCGAGCTAATTTTGGCTTACAGCGTGATGTCATTGGTAGAGAGTGCTCACGCAAGCATTTTACAATATTGTAAACATGATTACCGATGTTGCCACTGCCACACAGATAGATAATATTAAAACGATAATGAAATGAAGTGCCTGGAACATGGATCAATATTAGTTTGTAACAAAACTACCGTAATGACAATTAATCAGTCGCAAATATATTTATTTTATTAATTATGCTCTTTTACATTTAAAGTAATTTAAATTTGTCGATTAGAAGTCAGATTTAACGGTATCAATGCAAGTTTGGAAAACGAAGTGTCATATTTCTTCGTTATTAGTTAACAAGAAAGATCAATCATGCATAAGCATTGATTATGAAACACTTTCCAACTGAAATGCAATTTTATTTAGAAACTTCTAATATGTGATACATTCAGTGGTGATATCTTTTACATTATCACAGTACTACAGTAATTTATTATACTTACATATTTAAAACTGTACCGAAATATAAATCATCTGATTCTCTATCCAAAATCAATGAATATTTCATTTATCTAACTTGTATTCCAGACTCCAGAGCTAAATAATTTTGTGTGAAAAAAATTCAGCAATTCTTATGTAACTCACCTTACAATCGCTTGAGATAATTGCATTCTGCATAAGTTAAAATTAGGCTTCGTTGAAGAAATAATAAAAGTTTAGGGATCATTTAAAATCATAACTACTGTAATTGCGTAGGCACAGAATTCAGATACACAGATAATACAGATACACAGATAATATATGTGTGTGCGTATGTATGTATTCAAAGTATTGGAATCGTGCCGAAGATCGGAACTCGAATTTTCGAAGGATCTACACGTTTTGGGACTTCTAGAACACGAAAAAACTATTTTTAGGAAGACGTCTGTGTGTGTAAGGGTATATCTGTGTATGTTTCTGTGTGTCTGTGAGGATATTACATCCACTCTAATTGAAAAACTAATGGACCGAATTTCATAAAATTTGGTAGGTACGCTTTTTGTAGGAAACCCTGATGTTCATTAGATTATAGTACGATTCGTAATAAAAGAATCTGCCTTCTTTGCAAAATGGCCGGCAGAAATTGCCTTTATTCACTCTAGCTAAAACCTAATGGAACAAATTTAACAAAATGTGGTGTATAATATTTCAATAACCTACATGTGATTTATATACCTAATTTAACAAAGTTTGGTATATAAATCACTTGTAGGTTATTCTAATACGATTCGGGAAAAAGGAACGGGCTATTTTTGCGAAATGGCCAGCAAAAATCGTTATATATAAAAATAAAAGACTACGTGTGCTCAATTATATCAATTAAATTCCTATTTTATATGTGATTTTTGACAACAAAAAGAATAAGACTAACCCCATTACTCTAGGACTAGCCGTTCTTGAGATATTCTAGTTTTTTCACGTTTTCGCTACGCCACCTTTGACAATAAGTCCAGCTATCAAATGAGAACCAAATTTAAGTTTAACGTGTAAATTCAATGTCATTTAAAATACTTATGTTGTGCAGATAAACTCAAATTATCATTGAATAAATAAAGAGAACGAATATGAGTCTGCAGGGAAAGACATGTGCTGTCCACATCAGAATTTTTAACAATATTACACCAATGATTTATAGAAGTGAACGGGGATTATTTTCAGGTCATTTCGAAAAAAATGTATGATCTATATTTAAAGATCCATCAAATTTTTGTCGAATAAAATGTTCAACAAATTTAAGCTGTGTACCAAATTTTAACTCTCTAGGACGTAGGAAAGTGCATTTAAAATGCCATCAATTAAATTTATCATGAAGAGTTATATAAAATTTAAAAAAAATGAAAAATTGTTATCTAACAAATTTATTTTAAAATATGAAGCCACTCCCATATGCAATACGTTTAAACAAATGGAGAGATATTTATTATATAATATCTCTCTCTTTTCTTTCTGGAAGATATCCCAAAGTCAGAATTTAATTGAATTTGTTTTTTTCCCTATATTAAATAATTTTTTTAATTAAAAAACTACTTAACATATTTTACTGAATTTTTTTTTATATATTCTATGGGATAATGTGAATATTTCCTAAAAATTTCGAAGCAATTCGTGAATTTTAAATCTACTTAAAAAATGTTTGAAAAATTAGGTCCCATAGGGTTCAATGTATTTCATTTTTTCAACCCGGGTTCAATAAAAAACTAATTGGGTGATATTATTTATTTATATTCCCATAGGTCCTACAGACCGTCTGAACAAAATACTAAAATTTCATTATGATAAACTCATTTTTACGGCAGTTATCGGGCTAACGGACAGACAGACAGACAGACAGACAGACAGACAGACAGACAGACAGACAGACAGACAGACAGACAGACAGACAGACAGACAGACAGAATGAACAAAGTCATAAACACTTTTCAACTTTGTTGTAAAGTGTTAAAAATGAAAGATTTTGCATCATCACAGCTCCGTGAAACAATTATATTTCAAATATTTGATAAGTAAAAATAATTTTTCGTTTGAAATTTAATCTTTAAACAGATAGCGTTTTAAAACTTGTAACGTATGCTTTTGCAATGACATCACACTAAACACTTTTTGATTGGATGCTGTTCTGGCGGTGCATCCGTATAACCTTTCAGGATATATTGCACTGGCAACTAAGGTTTTTAATATAAGGTTGGGCACTCAGCCCTGAAACCAATCAAAAAGTTGTCAGCTTGACGTCATGGGAATTAAGGTTCGTCATTTGTGATGCCACTGTTCAGAGTAAACTTTGAGGGGAATTTTCAAAACACAAAAAGTTTTTGCATCATTGCAGTTAAGATTTTAAATTGTGCTGTGCACAGAGGATTCAGTGACATCTAAGGACATTTAGTGACATAGGTGGAGTAAGCTGACAGTCGTAATTAACAAGTTCGGTCCCTCTTAAAAGCAGGAGAACAAAATGCAAGCGTTCTTAATTCCCATATCCATGTCGTCATATGCGCAGAGTGAGGTAAAAATAATTAAGTCAGTCATGCTCCGAGACAAGTGCCCCCTGCTGGCAAACGAATTTGCCAAAATATTGGTGAGTTATGATGACGAGTTTGGGAAGGTTCGAGAATTGGAAGCTTTTTGAAATTTTAATAGAAGCTGTTTAAAAACTGCCATGAGAGTATGAACGTGTTTTGAACTTCCGAAAGTTCAGAACACTTTAAATACGTTAGTATTTGAGAAATATAATTTTCTATTTTGTACACTTATTGTACAACTACGTAAAAGAGGTCCCATCCCTTGTTATTCAAGTATTGTTCATCGTAGAGCAAATTTTAGGATACTATTCGATTAGGAATATAGTGCTCTATAAATTCATGTGCATATAATTTGCATAAGGGGCCGTCTTCAACTCTAAATACGCTCAAACTTCGAAATTTACAATAGCAATACCCAATTTCGACGTCATATACAATTACTATAACTTTATAAGTAATTCCACAATTTAACAATTGCGTGTGTCTATGATCAGTCTTCTCCTCCAGAATAATGAGTCCTTATTTATTGAAGATACACTCACCAATCCAGGATATACGGCATAACAGAATCACAAAATGCGTTTAAGTTATACGTTATGTACCACACAGTGATAATCTGAAGTAATTCTACAATTTAACACTTGAGTGTGTTTACGGCTAGTAAGTAATTTCCTCCAGAATAACAATGCCTTCACACAAGTTACACTGCATCAGAAGTGATCAAAGTCTTCATTTCGGTTCAGAATCGAATTTTCCACTGTGAGCGGTCGGCCATGTCTTAGATCGATTTACACATCATGTGCTAACTGAGAGGTGTGTCGTGGTGCCATGCATTGAAAACGCCATTAACAGACTTTCAGAAATGCTGCGGTTCCGAAAGCTCTTTTGTAAACTTTATGATATTAGTAACACAATTTTAGTATTTCAGAATATTCTAGACGACGGTTTAATCGAATTTTTGTACTAAACTGTGTTTTAAATATCCATAGGCAGACGATGAAATATTGTGTTACGGTGTTAATTCCAAAACGGAATGTCTTCTAGTCAGTGTTTCCAGGCTCAGTGATGAAACTGCAGAGGCAACCATATACCTGAGGCTTGCAACCGGAAAGACGTACCAGACGGAATACAATTCTGACTTCCAACAGCCGAATAACGAGAAGCATGTCTTCTCATGCGGTGGCCTTCAAATGCACTACACAACTCCCATGAGGAGATGGAGAATTTTTTTTAGCGGATATTTAAGGTAAGTAACATGTCTCAAATTTAAATATCAATAATTATTTTCTTTATAGTTTTTACCTTCAGTAAATGTTAATGTACTGGGAAAGTATTGCAATAGTGTCTGAAATTTGAATTACAGTTTTTGTTGGATCTATACATTTTGGGCGTTTTAGGATACGTATAAGCAATTTTTAGCATGGCAGCTATGTGTGCAGTGTGCAGTGACAGAACTCCAGAACCTCCCCTCCCCCACGTACAAGACTTTTCACTGTGCGCTTTGATTCTTATAGCTTCCAAAATATTTAGTCCATAATTTTCTTTTAGGAACCTCTATTGCGCTGTTCCTTTCCCCTGGCGCTGCGGAGTGTCTCTGTATGGTATTTTCGCCTTTTCCTGTTTATGTCTGTCTGTGAAATGTATGCCATTTACTTTAGCTCAAAAACTATCTTACGAAATTTGACAAAATTGGTAGGAAAATCACTTCTCCTTCGACCCAGACCGTCCGATCTACCCGAAGGTGTAAGGTAGATTTGGACCGGAACCCCGTGGGGGGCGGAATCCAAAGGGACTGTACCCTTCTTCCTCTACCACCAAGCTCTCGCAAGGACTTACAGACCCACATATTTAACATGCCTGTACTGCGCGTGAACACGGGGCAGTTTGAGCAGCCAGAAATCGAACTCGGGTCATCCTAGTGCAATCCCTTTGAGCTAACCAACGGCCTGTCCTTCCCCTAGATAAATTACTTGCGGGTTATGCTGGTGCTGATTAGATTTTGGTATTATTTGTAAAACAGGATTGACTTTTTTTTCGAAATGGCTCGAAAAATCTCCAAAATCTGAAGTAAAAGAGTAAATATGCCAAAATGTATTGATTAAATGCTTGTTTTATACGTAATTATTTGACGACAAAGGGAATACAATTATCCCCATTTCTCTAGGTGAGCATTTATGAGTGTACGGTACACTAACCTTAATACACTGTAAAATATTCTGCAACATTTGCTCATTTTTTTAGCTACTTTGTTGATAATTTCGGCAAACTATCAGAAAAGCCTCAATTACAGGCGTTCATGAAAATTCCAGCTTCATTTCAGAAATATTCAGTTAATTATCGTCTGCCGAAGCGCTATTTTTGTATTTTTATATAAAGGTTATCATAACTATCATGAACTTTACTGCCCATTAAGGACAGCTGTTTCCCCTGCAAATCATTTACAGTGTAGGTTAACTAATATGATTGAGTCTTTAGTCACTTCATCAATTAGGTCCTATGACTATTTAATTGCTCATCTCCCCAGATTTCAGACCAATCTTACGATCGAATCTACTTCCTTCTGGTTACCTGTATTCTTGTTATCTCTGTAAAAAAAGTTTACAACGAACAGCTTAATGTTTCTGAAATAACAAATGCTTAATTCACACATAACCAGCATATAAGAGGGTAACGAAATTTGGGAACAGGCTTCCATTGTTGATAACAGCTGGAATTTCCGATTTTGCTACCATTAAATGTATCTGTTGTCCGATGCTATCGACTGTATAATAAGGGCTAATTCAATTTATGAACGCTGTTTTTGCAATTTGAGCGCAATCTGGTTTTACATAGAAAAAAATCTGGTTTTACATTATTGATTTTTGTTATAAAAAAGATCAGGAAATAAAGAACTCGCTTGAGTTATTTTTACTTCCTCATGTTATTTAATATAGCATTGTTTTCACGAAATTTTTTTGAATTCGAGATTTTGATGCCAATATATGGTTTAAAGACCTTCTGAACACGTTTTGACTATTTTTGGAGTGAAGTCCGCCTGTCTGTATGTACGTATGTCTGCGGTCAATTACTTGCGCACACAATAACGGCCACAAATATTTTTGGATTTTCACGAAACATTATATATCCCGGCTCTTCTATCAAAAAATCTAGAACTGGATAGAATTTGTTTTAAACTCGAGCGAAAACTTTGAAATTGATTCGAAATTTTATATTTTTTTGACATGGCAGTATAGGACAAAATTTAACATAATTATGCATAAAAGGCGTCATTTATGGCTCAATAGGTTTAAACATTGTTGCGAAAAATAGCCGCGTTATACATATTAGTCCCCATCGGGGAGGGGGGGGGGGTGCAAGTCACCGATCCCTGGGGGTACATTGTCAAGTATAGTAGCAATCGATATATTTTTAAGCCTTTTAAAGTGAAGGGTAACACGCTATAATTGCAATCATTTGGATCCATAATACAAATTTTTCAAATTTTTTCTTATAAATTTTGGAAAACAAAGCTACTAAAAATGGATTCTGGTATAAGACGTCGAGTTGAGCCACACTGTAGTTAATTTAATTATGGCATTTTTTTGCCTTTGTCAGTTTGTTCATCAGAAAAAATGTATTTTTAATGTATAGCTGTATTTTCGTTTGAAAGTAAACTAGTATTTCAAATTGTAATTATGTTCAACTTTTATTTTCAGAGAAACATCTTCAGAAAATCCTGACGTCCATAAGATGAAATATGTCAAATTTTCTTTTCTGTAAGTAAAGAATTAGATGTGATTGATCTATCTACCTTTTAAAAGCTATATTTTGTATCAAAGTGAAAATGTTTTACGGTCATAATTACGATAATTTAATTTTTTTTAAATTCAAATGCAGATTTAGCACACTAAGTTCAGTTTCTGCAGATTATGTTTGCAGATCAAGTTCAGTTTTTGTGTCATTAAAATTAAAGTTTACACAATTTAGAAAAAACACTTAATATTAAGTGCTACTAATTAAACATCAAATGAATAAAAAATTTTGTACCGGATTTAACTAAATAAATTGAAATAATACACCTAAATCTGTATTGTTTGTTCTTTTAATAATATGCTTATATATTTGCATAGTTGATTGCAATATATGTTTGATTTTTGATACCTTAAAAGATATTTGTGGTTGCTGTTTTCGTCATGAAAATATAACGTTAGGATATGGGCCTATTAAAGAAAGTGATAACTAGTTTAGATTACAATTAATTACAATAAAAAATTTAAAAGAAATAATTGTGTTTATAATTATTTAGAACGATTGAAAGCTAAATCAACATTTATTTGGCTTCCACAATTTTATTATCATCGCTATGCGGTTTTTATATAAAGAATAAATTTAATTGTGTTCGATATAAAACAAATTTATGTTCAATCTGTAAATTTCAATACTCATTAGATTCATGCTCTCGTAGCATAATCGTATTCCCTACAAATTGTCATTCAAACAATGTAAAACGTATGACAACATCATACGTTTGTTTCCATATTAAAATAGTTATGACAGGTTAAACATATTACTTTCCTTATATACATAATGTATAAGGAAAGTATTGTGACGGCGTCGAAAATTTGAATTCGAGTTTTCGACGGGAGAGCACGTTTCAAGCATCCCTGATCACGAATCAAGCATTTTTGAAGTGATGTCTGTGTGTGTGTGAAAGTATGTGTGTGTGTGTGAAAGTATGTGTGTGTGTGTGAAAGTATGTGAGTCTGTGAAGACGATAACTGACGAACGAATGGACCGATTCGAACGAAAATTTGAACAAAAATCACAATCTGTAAACACTGGAAGCCTACTGTTTTTATACATAATCGAATGTTCAGAACCCCCTAAATTTTCGAGCGAAATTTTGGAAAAATCGTCAAAAAATTAAAACCGCTAATAAAGTCACGCAAACAGACATTTCTTATGTCATTTTTCATTAGAAAACGATTGACATAACTCTTTGAACGCTAACATGAACCGTTCTCGAGATATTGCACATTTTTCAAAAAAGTTTCAATAAATCCCATAAATTAAAAAAATATTTTAACTGTTGAGAAACCTGTTCACTTTTCATATGCAATACCATGCGATGAATTTTGTGACATCATTCTCGGGGATCTAGCTCGTTTCATTCATGAGAAAATATACTTTGAGTAATAATTTTGTATTTGAACGCCAATAGTCATTTATCTGCTTAAGAATAACTTATTTCTTCGTCCATAACGCTTGGCGAGATTTTGGCGACGAATTTGGTGGAATGTCGCCAACTTGGTGACTTTTTTGAATGTTGCTAAATTAACGAAAAACTCGCCAAATGGATAAAAATGGCGCTAAATCAATGACGACTCATTGATGATGACGACATGGAAAATGACGACTAAATAATCTATTTTGTTTTAACTGTAAAAGTAGTAAATTTGTTGTATTATATAAGGAAAGTCATGTGCTGTCTACATCAGATTTTTTAGTTATGACAGTTAAAACAGTTATGAGTTCTGATTGCGCATTACAGATTTCTGTACAATAATGTGTTTTGTCCTGGCTTAAGACGTGGTGACGGTCCTTTTACGTAGTTTGTTTTATAGGGGTGTCTGAATAAATTAATTTGAAAAAGAATTGATTAATATGTTAGTAAGCAGCATAAAAAGGCTGAAGAATATATTAACAAGTTTCAAAGGCGAAAAGGAGCCTTCTTATTCAGCATAAATAACAGAGCAACAGTGCCAACTAGACGTCCAGTCAGACGCGTAACGACTCTTGTGCTTAGAAGTAGGAATTATTATTATAGTTAATAGTAGGGATTCTTATTATGGTTAACAATAGGCAGTTATATGGTTAAAATAAATTGCATTTTATTAGAGTTAAATATCATATAAATCTATATCAAGTAATTTATTAATGCAAGAAATAATAATTTGACAGAAATGTTTTATTTTGAACAGTTAGATAAACAATTAAATATATATTTATTTTTGAAACAGAACCTATCCGCGGATTTCCACATTGACAACCAGCTTCAAAAACAGTGTATTAGCTCTTTAGGTATTAGTTCTTTAGTTTCTTATTAGTACATCAAGACCAGCAATGGATTCTAAATTGCTGAAGGTTTGAAAGTTCCAGTTTGCAAGTGTAGGCAACAAAAAAAATTGATTTTGTTTAAAGTTTTAATTAAAGACATAGAAACTATCACAATGGATGAAACGTTAAATGATTATAGATATTTATTATATTAAACAAGAAAGATCAATCATGCTTAAAGCATTGATTATTCCCACTTTACAACTTCAATGCAATTTTATTTAAACATGTCTAATATGCAATACATTCCTCGGTAATATTTTAAAACTTATCACAATACTACATTAATTTATTATATTTGAAATTTTAAAAATTCATCGAAAAAAACGAACTTCATTCAAATGACGGCACTGAAATATAAATTGCTTGGTTTAAACATCTCTAAAATGTGATACATTCCTCGGTAATAATTTTAAAATTATCATAATACTACGATAATTTATTATATTTGAAAACTTCATCGAAAACAACTCAAAGTCATTCAAATGACGTCATAGAAAAAATAACACGACTGGCTCTCTCTATAAAAGCAGCATTTCATTCACAAACATTTTCCCATTCATTTCACTCATAACATTTTCCTATTCATTTCATTCATCACAGTACTAAAATAATTTATTTTATTTAAAAACTTAAGACCATGGAGCTACAAGTAATTAAACTCTATGCTTAAAACTTCATTGAAAAAAATCGTCCTTCTCTCTGTAAAATCAATAGTTATTTCATTCATATCAGCTATGCAGACTCCATGAGCTAAATAATTTTGCGTTGAAAAATACAGCAATTGATATACAACTCATCCTATATATTTTGCTGTTTACAATTTACATAAGTGAAAAATAGGCTTCGTTGTAGACATAATCGCATTTGGATGAGCATTTAAACTCAAATATATTGTAATTACGTTGTTTCAGTATGTAGATGCACAGAATTTAAATAAAAATAAAGTGGTTTTAGGACGGATACAACACTCAATATGAATTAAAAAGAACTTTTAAAAATCACGATTTTGGGACAAGATGGATGCCATATATCATTTTGAAGTGGATCACGTGATCTTTTCATATCATGGTCATGTGATCGCTTCATATAAGAGGTGTTATAATTATTTTAATTTTTATTTAAAAAACTACTGAATATATTTCGCTGAATTTTTTTTATATATTTTATGGAACAATTTGAATATTACCTAAAATTTTTGAAGCAATTTGTGAATTTTAAATCCGCTTAAAAAATGTTTGAAAAATTAGGTTCCATAGGGCTCAATGCATTTCATATTTTCAACCCGGGTTCAATCCAAATCTAATTGGGTGATATTATTCATTTATATTCTCATAGGTCCTACAGACCGTCTGAACAACATACTAAAGTTTCATTTTGATTAAGTCATTTTTACGGCAGTTATCGTGCTACCGGACAGACAGGCAGACAGACAGACAGACAGACAGAATGAACAAAGTCATAAACACTTTTCAACTTTGTTGTAAAGTGTTAAAAATTGCATTTTAATTTCTGTCTTTTTAAAACATTCCTGCATATCTCTTGATTTTGTGACATAAGTATCCCAGAACATGGAGTGTAAATTCAAAAATAAAATTTGTTTCTTTTTAACACTTTACAATAAAGTTGAAAAGTGTTTATGACTTTGTTCATTCTGTCTGTCTGTCTGTCTGTCTGTCTGTCTGTCCGTTAGCAGGATAACTGCCGTAAAAATGACTTAATCAAAATGAAATTTTTGTATGTTGTTCAGACGGTCTGTAGAACCTATGGGAATATAAATAAATAATATCACCCAATTAGTTTTGTATTGAACCCGGGTCGAAAAAATGAAATACATTGAGCCCTATGGGACCAAATTTTTCAAACATTTCTTAAGCGGATTTAAAATTCACAAATTGCTTCGAAAATTTTAGGTAATAGTCAAATTGTTCCATAAAATATATAAAAAAAAATTCAGCGAAATATATTCAGTAGTTTTTTAAATAAAAATTAAAATAATAATTACACCTCTTATATGATGCGATCACGTGACCATGATATGAAACGATCACATGACCCACTTCAAAATGATATATGGCATCCATCTTGTTTTAAAATCGTGATTTTTTTTAGTTCTTTTTAATTCATATTGAGTGTTGTATCCGTCCTAAAACTACTTTATTTTTGCTTAAATTCTGTGCATCTACATACTGAAACAACGCAATGACAATATATTTGAGTTTAAATGCTCATCTAAATTTGATTATTTCTACAACTAAGCCTATTTTTCAAGCCTATTTCTACAACTAAGCCATGATTGATCTTTCTTGTTCTTTTTATATAAGTTACGCCACCACTCTGATCCCCATTCTTTGTTTTAGATGGCGAGCCTCGGCGGATGTCTACGATAACACAGCAGATATGAATGGTTCGAAGATAATCGAATCTGTAGCTAGAGCAGATTGGAAAACTTACGTTCCGCCCATAAATGAGTAATATTTTTATTTAGATTACCATTTAAGACCTATTTATCCAGCATGCACATGATGAATAAGAAATATGAAGCTTTACTGCTTTAGATAATTTAGACTCCTTTTAAGAAAATGTTCCAAATTGATAGCCCATTTCTTCAATTTATCGCATTAATAGACCTTTGCATAGCTTTTTTATTCTATTTTTATCAGTCGTCATCTGGAAATCAATCTGAATAAAATGCATGATTTGAAAATATGAGGCATCGAGAACGGAATTTGGAACTTTATCCCAGTAGGACGCTATAATAACCCACTCCTTTAAGAACTGACTTAATACGAATATAGCATTAGATTGACTTATAATATACTAATATTTAAGTCTCTTAAAGACAGGGAAACTACCATTCTTAAAAATTAAGTGGCATTCTTTAAATATGTTTTATTTTGCTTAACAATGTATGTTGGCTAGGGTTGAAAATATTCGTCTTAATCAATAATCTTTTTTAGGTACTATCCCGTTGTCAATAATACGAGTGCGCAAAATTTCAGCCTTCTTAGTCATCGAGGGGATTCTGGGGGGTTAAGACGATTTTTTCGCCTCCCTGTAATTTGTCTATTCCCGATGGAAAAATAGAAAATCCGGTTCCGTTAGGCTTTGTTTTGCTGTCCATAAGTAAGCAAAGATAAAACTTTCTGAATTATCTATAGTAAGTCTGAAAAACTTTTCGAAAAGTCCCTTATTTTCTCCACCCCGTGGGGGAAATCAAAACTCAGGTTCCGTTAGGATCTGTCCCGTGGTCTATACTATAAGTGTGCCATTTACACACTTATAGCATCACTTTGCATCCGGATGCTTCTCGAGAGCCTGAAAAGAGTTTCCGAAAAGACCCAATTTCTTCACTCTCGGGGAAAGAATCTATATTCTGCCTCCGTTGAAAACTGCCCTGTTATCGACACTATAAGTATGCAAAGACTTAACCTTCTAAGTCATGGAGTGGTGGACTTCTGGAGAGTAGTAAAATGCTTTTTGAAAAGGTCTACATTTTCTTTGACCTCCGGGGGAGGTGGAATCGAAAATCCTGTACAATTAGGTTCTGCTCCACTGTCATTATAAGTATACAAAAATCCAGTCTTCTAGGTTACCAGAGGGCTTCTGGAGGGTTTAGAGACAGAAAAATACATAAGATAACTATAATGTAGATGCATGACTAATGTATTATATTTGAAGTAAAAACCACTCGTACCCTTATATTAACAAAATATAAAACTATAAGAACTCACCACAGAGAAACAAACAATACCCAATAGCAATATCATAAACAAAATAATATAGTCATATTTAACGCATCATGCCATAAGATTAAAATAACGCCATAATGAACGTTCCACTGTTTATTGTTTTCACAATAAATACACATGCTGATAAAGACAAGGGGACGTAATTATTCATGAGGACTATATTTAATCCCCTACTGGAAATAGTCGTTACACTATGTAACTCCAGTACATGGGATTTTAGACCAACTGTCCACATTCGGGGATTTTCCCTTTTGCAACTACTAATCAATCTCTATGGTTGATGGATTTACTAGTTGGAGTCAGAAGGGCCAAAGGAAAAAAATATCACCCACGTAGGAAGTGAAAACTTCTTCGTGCAACGTGTACATGAATGCAACTGTCCGCAGAAATATCCAATTCATCAAATCTCCCCCTCCACAATAATTCCCTTCACCCTAACCCCTTGGACAACCCAAACAGTTGAACGTTCCTAATCTCGTGGCAACTTCATTTTCAATAATAATCAATGTGAAACATTGCGCATTAAAAAGTTCAATAATTCGAGCATTTACGAAGACAGTTACGTTTTTTATTTGTTTTGAGTGCTATCGGGCGTCGTTTTACCGTCCTCTGAAGAGCACCAAATTTCGGCTCGCGAGCACCGGAGTGAGCACAAAAAGATTTGAGCTCCATTAATTTACCAATTAAAGATTCATGTTATACGTTTTTTAGTAAGATGGGCATTTCTATTCAACTATGATTAGAAAATTAAATACATAAATAATTTACATTAATATAAATAAATATATAGAGTGAATCATTTCAATATCTGCCAATAGTTTTATCGAAATAAAATATTACATTCTGACGTCCTCCGTTGCTGATAACTTTATGGTTTATTGCATAATTTAATATTTTCAGGCTTCACCAACTTCTAGATTATTACGCACAACCTGGTGTTATAAGAGGCACAGTTTATGTAGAAGACACTCTTGAAGATTACGAGCTGTATCTATTTGGTGAAAGATTTAGATATCTTGGTAATAATATACCTTCAAAGAGTAGATGCTTTTGTAATTATTTTAATATTTGTTCTGTATTTTATTCAAACTGTAATTGATTTAGTTTACTTTTACTAAATCATTTTCACTTTGTAAGTATCATAAAATTTATTTTATGATTTACTTATTACTTTCAGTATAATATATCGTACTGTATAGGTAAAGCATTGGAATGGGATCGAAAATCCGAAGTCGAGTTTTCGACTATTTACTCGTTTCGGGCAATCTAGAATACCAGTTTACTACATTTTTAGCGTGATGACTTTGTGTTTGACTATCTCTGTGTGTGCTGCACTAGAATGTGCAAGGGGCTTACATGCGCATTTAAAAATATACCGACGGTTGCCTTTATGTATTCGCTTTTATTCGGCCAAATATTCGATTTGGGCAAATTTTGTATGGCAACAATACCAACAAATACCAGTACTAACAACACCAACAAATATCAATACCAACAAATATCAATATCAACAATACCAACAAAAAGTTATTAACTTTAAATGCGATTGTCGCCAAAATAAGTTTTGGACCTTTAATTGCCTCTCTTGGGACATGCTTAGATTTCTTGCGTTCTTCCGTCCGAGAAGTTCTTTAATCTTGAATAATGAGAGGAAAAATCAATCTTTTTACTTCATTCTTTCTGTAAAATGTTTGATTTAGCGATAAAATTTACATAAATCATTTTCAGAGCGGTTGCGGCCAGCAAGATGTTGATCATCGGACTTCTCAATGTCGTAAACTGGATAAATGCCAAAAGCTGTATGTCTGTCTGTGTACAAGTGAATCACACACACACACACACACACACACACACACACACACACACACACACACATATATATATATATATATCCACTCTAGCTTAAAAACTATTCCACCACATTTACAAAATTCGGTAGGTAAGTCATTTGTAGGTTGCACTGGTGTCGATTAGATTTTGGTATGATTCGTAAAAAAAGTAATTTGCCTTTTTTGTGAAATGGCCCGCAAAAATCCAGAAAATCTGGAATAAAAACTAAACATGCTTAAACGTATTTTTAATCAAAGGCTACAAGATGCGTAAACTGTATTTAAAAAACACCACCTTGACGTACAATGAATTTTTACATTTTAAAGTGCCAAAGTGCTTTCAGACATTATAATGTCCATCCTCAGTGGCAATTGCCACTGAGGATGGACATAGGTATGGACATTGCATTAATAGTAATATAATAGTAGTATAATAGTAGTAATTAATAGTAGTATACCTAGAACATTGATAGTCGTATAGTGAATTCCGAAAAATTATTTTCAATTCACTGTATTAAACATTCATGAATTTAACTTAAGTTTACGTAAATTCGATTCATTTTCTTTTTCAGGAAGCATATCACGTACAGAAAAGAGTGAATTTTCTCTGACGCTTGGTTATGTCCATAAGGTAAAGTATAATATATTTTAATTTTATTCATTTTCATTATAAAAACAATTTGTCTTGAATCAGTGTGCAAAGAAGTAATTAAGTCGTAATCATTCGAATTAAATTTTTACGATTTATAATTTTTTTTATCAATTTTATTTTTATTCACAGAATGGAACTTACTTGCACTTTGGGGAAGCAACTTCAACAAATATTGCTAAAAAGTAAGCATCACATACTGTTTCTCACATTTAGTATAGAATGATGGGTCTAGTTGTCGGCAATTTTACTTCTGATATAACGTGGTTTATTGTCATTATACTGACAACTGTATCCTTTTCAGCCTTCGGTGGATTCAGGTAGCAGCATGCTTCTTAGATATGAGACATATTTTTATTATGCTCTAAGTATTACCAATTCTGATAAATTAATTTTTTTATCAATCGAATTTGGGGGAAAAACGGTTAAAAATGAACAAGAAAGATCAATCATGCTTAAAACATTGATTATGAAACATTTTCCAACTTCAATGCAATTTTATTTAAACAAGTTTAAAATGCAATACATTCCTCGGTAATATTTTGAAACTTATCACAATACTGCATTAATTTATTATATTTGAAAACTTAAACCTTCATCGGAAAAAATGAACTTCATTCAAATGACGGCATTGAAATATAAATTGCCTGGTTTAAACATCTCTAAAATGTTATACATTCTTCGGTAATAGTTTCAGAATTATCATAATACTACGATAATTTATTATATTTGAAAACTTCATCGAAAACAACTGAACTTAATTCAAATGACGTCATAGAAAAAATAACACGCCTGGATCTCTCTATAAAAACAGGATTTCATTCATCACAATACTATAATTTACAATATAATATACAATAATTTATTTCATTTAAACATTTTGTTTAAGACCATGGAGCTACAAAAAATTAAACTCTATGCTTGAAACTTCATCGAAAAAAATCGTCCTTCTCTTTCTGAAATCAATTAATATTGCATTCATATCAGCCATGCAGACTCCATGGACTAAATTATTTTGTGTTAAAAAAATACAGGAATTCTAATACAACTCATTCTATATATTTAGCTGTTTACATTTCACATAGGTGAAAAATAGGCTTAGTTGTAGAAATAATCAAATTTAGATGAGCATTTAAACTGAAATATATTGTCATCGCGTTGTTTCAGTATGTAGATGCACAGAATTTAAGCAAAAATAAAGTAGTTTTAGGACGGATACAACACTCAATATGAATTAAAAAGAACTTAAAAAAATCACGATTTTGAAACAAGATGGATGCCATATATCATTTTGAAGTGGGTCATGTGATCGTTTCATATCATGGTCACGTGATCGTTTCATATAAGAGGTGTAATTATTATTTTAATTTTTATTTAAAAAACTACTGAATATATTTCGCTGAATTTTTTTTTATATATTTTATGGAACAATTTGAATATTATCTAAAATTTTCGAAGCAATTTGTGAATTTTAAATCCGCTTAAAAAATGTTTGAAAAATTAGGTCCCATAGGGCTCAATGTATTTCATTTTTTCGACCCGGGTTCAATCCAAAACTAATTGGGTGATATTATTCATTTATATTCCGATAGGTTCTACAGACCGTCTGAACAACATACTAAAATTTCATTTTGATTAAGTTATTTTTACGGCAGTTATCGTGCTAACGGACGGACAGACAGACAGACAGACAGACAGAATGAACATAGTCATAAACACTTTTCAACTTTGTTGTAAAGTGTTAAAAACCATGGTTTGATTAAAATACAAAAAATTGTTGAAACGAATAATAAGCGAACTATGTGGTTTAACCTAAGGGTTTAACTAATGTGATTTAAATCAGCTGTCCTTGATATCAACTCAAAAACTTTCAAGTTGTTTTTATCTTGACTTTTTTAATTGATTAATAACGCGCCATTTTCAAGATGAGTTGTAATTATCGTAAAGACATGCGATTTTGTTTTTTGGAATCAGTCAAAAAAGTTCTATATAACAATGCCTTAGACTTAATTTTGAAATTTTCAATAACTGAGCCATATTTCTGTTAACCATCACGCATATTAATAGCAGTAAATTAAGAAAGTTCCCATCATAACTGTTTTTTTACTGTTTGATTTGTAGGGGCAGGTCATGTATGAAACCATGGAGTTAGTAAAAATAAGATAAAATTCCTATGGATGAAATGCATGAAAATTCCATAATGTTTTGAAAATTAAATCTAGATGCCGTCAGTGTTAAACTGTGAAACATTCTGCACAGCTACTTTGTTGATCATTTCGGCAAATTATCAGAAAAGCCGCAAATACAGGCGTTCATGAAAATTCCAGCCTCACATCTGACATATTCAGCTAATTATCGTCTGCCGAAGAATTATTTTTGCATTTATATATGTATATATTATCATAACTGTCAGGACCATTACGCCCCATTACGGACAGTTGATTCTCCTGAAACTTTCAGTAACATACTTGCAAATGTTTTACAGTGTAGTAAAGTAGCTGCTATCAGTAGTTGATACAACAGAAAGGTGTAGTATGTATCATATGTATTTTTGATTATTTTAAAATTAAGGTTTTCCTAAGTATGCGTATAATTAACCAGTTTTTTTCATTATTGTAGGATGGAGTACAGAATATATGGAGATAAATATAAACTGAAAAGTTAAAATAATTTTGAATGCGTTGGATTATGCTTTATTGTTTCAGTTCTATTTTACATTGCGCTAATAATTTATTACAAAATTGACAGTTTAAATAAATATTTTAGGCTTTTCGCCACAGAAATGCATTCAGTGCAGGACTACATATCTTATCCTAACGCTACCTGAATGATTGTCTCAAACGATATTGGCGTTTTCTTAATATGAAGTTTTAACTCATTACTTTTACCTCCATGTATGAAACTTTCGGTCACGGAGTTTAAATGATATGAATCGAGTGCATTTTGTAGGGTTATTTTTTACCCTTGCACTTTTCACATAAAATATAGTATTGTAGGAATTGATGTTGATGGTCCTGAGCCAGTCTCGCTCTCGCGACCTAGAGCTTACAGGACCGACATTATAAGGTTAGACCAAAAGATAGCTTCTGATCCGAACTTATAATTCGGGTACTGATTCCTAGTATCTTGTTTATCGATGTTTATCTTGTTTATCGCTGATTATCGATGTTTTTGGTAGTCCGCCGATCCCTAATGGTGGGAGATAGGTTCGAACTCGGAATCTTTAGATTGCTGATCTCGCCCTATGCCACCAGTCCCAAAAGAATTCTTCGAGGCTGAGGGAATAATCTGGGAATTCTTTCGTAACAGTGAGTGACGCAATGCTGAAGCCCCGCCACAGTGTATTCCATTGAAAATGTGCAGTGGTACAGTATATAGAATGGCAAACGAGGAAAGACGTACGAGGATATTATATAGTATATTAACTATTTTTTTGTTCGAAGTCATTTAGTAATTACGTTTTGATAGGTGGTTCTATCAAAATAGAGTTTTTATGTGTGGTCGTATAAAAATTGCATTTTGACAAGTGTATAGGTCTCATTGTCCCAGTTGGGGTTGAACAGCGGATCCTTGTACTGGCCAGTCACTGATCTAAACGTTAAGCTACTGGGATAAGATTTTAACTTCTTCTCGTCAAAGTGGACACTAATCCCCTCCTTTTGAAGTCATATCGGCGTGCAACAGCCGCTATGAGCGACCGCCTTCGTATTATAGTGTTTTTTTAAATCCAGAAATGCAACTTGTGTGGTCGTGATGTCGAATCTTGGCGCTATTATTCACAAGGTCTACCAGATTCTGTAACAGGCACTTTTCCCAACTCCCACCATCATTATATCTAACCTGCAGGGTTCATTTGTTCGGGAGCTACTCAAAGGGTCTCATTTGTCCATGCGGTAAACGCGAATCTTTAGAATTGATCAGTCTATGCTCTAAACGTAGATAGCCAATAGGACAATATTTCAACTTCTTCTTATCGATGTGAATCGATATGTAGTCGTATAGTTATTTCAATTTGCAAGTACTAAACTTCTTAAACCATGGATTTTAGAATTGTTCAGGCAGAAATTTTGAAATATATTTTTCGAACTAGCTACAGTGTAGAACATTATTTTATCCCCTTACGCCGATAACAGGATTTTATGTGCTTAGGATTACAGTAAAGCGCAGGGTTGCATCTGCACTTTTATAATTGCATCTGCATCTTAGGATTATGTGTGCATTGTAATAGGGCGTGACTTTCTAAATATTAATGGTATAAATGCGTATTTAAATTGAAATTATTTGTTGTCTACTTTATCGTTCAACGTATGATGCAGTTTATACAATAATATTATTTTTAATATTATTACGGTAGGCGTCGCTTATTCTCATCCTAGATAATAGAATCATTCATTCATTATGATCGTATTGGCGAAGTTCCGCCCGGTTGTATACAAACTGCATATAATAATCATTGGTTATAGTAATCAGCGGTACACTTAATGTGATCAAAATATTCCAGACATGCCTTACGAAATTTTTTTCCTAACCTTTCACTATCGGCATTGTCAATTCATTTGGGTTTATTGGAATGATATAAGGAGAATTAAATATAGATATCTTTGGGGTGGCTTTCTTTCAGATAGATGACAAAAGGAAATTGGCAGGCGTGTAGAGGGATAAATACACTCAAAATTAATATGTGTAATGATGAATTCATGAATGACGTTTGGTTGAGTTGGTGCCGATGAAAACGTTCAGCAGACAATAGAAGAGTATGAGGAATCCTTTATTTTATGACAGAGTATGAGGAATCCTCTGTTTTATGACATAATATGAGGAATTTTCTGTTTTTTGACATAGTATGAGGAATCCTCTGTTTTATGACAGAGTATGAGGAATCCTCTGTTTTATGACAGAATATGAGAAATCCTCCGGTTTATGACATAGTATGAAGAATCTTCTGTTTTATGACATAGTATGAGAAATCCTTTGTTTAATGACATAGTGTGAGGAATCTTCTGTTTTTTGACATAGTATGAGGAATCCTCTGTTTTATGACATAGTATGAAGAATTCTCTGTTTTATGACATAGTGTGAGGAATTCTCTGTTTTATGACATAGTATGAGAAATCCTCTGTTTTACGACAGAGTATGAGGAATCCCCTGTTTTATGACAGAGCATGATATCTGACATTTTCTTTCTCGGACGGATCAAAGCACAAGATATGATAAAGATTCAGAAGAAAATGAAATTAATGAAAAAGTCACCCCAATTACAATGTTGAGAGAGAATCTCCGTTTATTAAGATTAGGGATTGCAGCTTCGGGCAGAAAATTTTCAGAAACACCACAGAGGAACATATCATTTTTTTCCTCACAAGAACTGTTATGAGAATTGGATGGCAATCTACTATACATGAATTTTTCTGAGACTCTGTTGTTAATGAAGCCGTTAAAAGTATATATTCCAATGTTTTTTGTAGATTGTCTTTAAATTTGTTCCATTACATCAATGTATTTTGGGCAATTCATTTTTGACCGTTTAATGTTATCATTCGGTTAATATTATCAAATAGTTACGGTCCCGATGTGACCACAATAAGAGGAGTCTACTATAATATAATTCAGTTTAAAGGAAAAATTATATTTAATGCAAATAAATTTACTATTCAATATTCTGACAGTATTTGAAATAGCGACATATTATTACGATGTGTATTCTGGAATCGTGGGTGTGCGCTCAGAATGCAGGGATGAGTCCAAATTTCTGGATAACTAACACGTTTATTCACAAACCGAGCGCAAACCCAAATAATATACAGTAAAACAGTACTTAATTGCTCCACCGATTCCACAAAACAACGGATGCTATTGTCAAAACGTTGACGTATTTCATTTGACAAAACAGCCGCTACTATTTTCAAAACATTGACAAAAGTTTGA
Organism: Amaurobius ferox; assembly: GCA_951213105.1. NCBI lineage: Eukaryota > Metazoa > Arthropoda > Arachnida > Araneae > Amaurobiidae > Amaurobius > Amaurobius ferox. The sequence goes on from OX578146.1 coordinate 96,199,738, forward strand.
CAAACATTGACACAGTTCAATGTAGCTAGTATCACGTCAACTGCTCTCTAACTGAGTGATGATTCCTTTTTATAGACTCTCTATAGAAACTTATGAAAATCTCTATCTCGTAGAATACTGGTTATTTCGAGGTGTTTCTCGAAGCTTCGAAAAGTTTCCAAATTGGCGATAAATCGTTAAATCTGGCAATCCATCTTCGAACTTCGGCATATGGCAACACTAAATTCACATCACGGGAAAGGCTATGTGTATGGTTGTTATCTCCGCCTGGTCTTCGAAAGAGAAGAAAATTAGGGGAGGGGGGGGGAGAGACCTCAGAGCTTTTTTTACAAGTTCGTAACAATATGTAAGAACAATTTTTTTTAGAGAAATCACGCAATTTTGTTTCCTATGGGTTTTATAGAAGTACAAGCGAATTAAAACATTTTTCATATTTATTGTTTGATTTCTTTTTCAGTATAACCTATGGCTACTTGCTGAAACCAACTATAGAAATGAAGAATATCGAAAAAGTGGACGTTTCTGAAACTAGTATTGGTGCCAACAACCATGAAATAAAAGGAACAATTGTGGCTGGTAAGGAGTTTTTATCATTCAGTGTCATTCTTTATCATTCAGTGAAATTAATCTTTATTAAGATGTTTCTAAATGAACACCACAGCGTTAAATAGTGTTATTGATTTTTATATAGTACTTGACAGATATTTTTTAGCTTCACTGGAATATTTAATTTTGATATTTTTTGAAGCACTTTATGCAAAAATATTCTAATTAATTTCTAAATTGTCTATTTTAAAAAAATGAAAACACGATAACATTTTAACTCTCAGAGGAACACTGTATGCCATGGGCGCCCATAGAACTTTTCTAGAAGGGAGTAAACTGAAGGATAAGATGGACAACATCGAATAGATTGATGCCTGCGTTTGCGACCTTGAATGTCTAGGGGGGGGGGGGCTAGTTCCACCTTTTTCCTACCTTATACTCACTCATGCTGTATGCTGTTAGCTTTTCACGCAAAATGGAATGCAACAGATACAACTAAAAATGTGATATTTAATAGTGATGTACTGGAAGTCCGCAAGTTGGTTTAAAAATTTGCTGAAGGTGACCTTGATATGTTTTCTGCACCTTAAAGTGAAAGGCCAGTAGAAAGTAATAATGAGGTCTTAAAATCTCTCATTGAGCCCAATCCAAAATTGTTCATAAAGGAATTGTTACAACAACTTGTCTGTATACGATAAATATTGTACAGACAACTCGAAAAAATTGACAAGGTTTATAGAGAGGGTAGATTAGTTCCACAACTGTCTATGAACGAAATGTCTTCGGCCGCCATCAAAGAACAGATAATAACAATTTATAATTTTGTTATTTGTAACTACTCGCCGAACATAACTCTAGCTAAATATCCAAATGATACCCACATAATTTCTGACGCATTCACTTGCTGGAAAAAATCCAAAATATTGATTAAGTCCAAAATCACCTTAAGACAATTTTCTTTTTATAAAAGTTAGAATTCTTCAAGTAAGGTATTGAATCTTTTTTAGATAAAATGGAGAAGTTTTATAGATAATAATGGCGATTATATCTGTGGTTAAAATATAAAATCTTATTTATGTACAAACTTGTTTATGTACTTCATCTTTACTTGTTGATACAATAGTCCCTCCTTTTCTGAGGTTTTACTTATCCGCGGTCAATCGTGATCTGAAAATATTAAATGGAAAATTCCAGAAATAAACAGTTCTCAAGTTTTAAATTGCGCAATCGCAGTGCCAGAAATATTTCACTATTATTGAAGCAATAATGTTCATGAAAGCTGTAATGGATGAATTGAAACCAGATATGCAAATGCCTGCTAGAACTTATAGAGTGAAGGTGTAAATGATTTTAAAGGTTTACCGGGAATCGGTGAAAAGGTTAGGAAAATCATTCATACAACAGGATAAGTTGGTGGAGAAAGGTTGGTTGACAAGTTGGTGGGATTTGCCAATATACTTGATGAAGAAGTGAAATAGCATAGTGAAGGCCATCGAAAAGTGTTAACAAATGAGGAATTGGGAGAATTTATAACGTCATTTACAGAGAAAGAGAATGGTGAAGAAACTGAAGTAGAACCAGCAATGTGGAGATCACCAAAATCTGCCAAAGCGTTTCGAATTGCACAGAAATTTAAATACAAAATTATGGAATATTAAGTTACCCATATGATCACCGACGTATTAGAGCAACTTGATGAATTAAAAAGAAAGGGGATAACAACGAGAAGAGAACTTCCGATTTCAATGTCCATCCGAACGGTTTTGGAAATAAAACTTTCAACTATCAAGGATTCCCAACCATCGACATTGCTTGTTCCTAACATCCAACCACCGACCTTGCTTGTTCCTAACATCCAACCATCGACATTGCTTGTTCCTAACATCCAACTATCGACATTGCTCGTTCCTAACATCCAACCATCGACCTTGCTTGTTCCTAACATCCAACCATCGACATTGCTTGTTCCTAACATCCAACCATCGACATTGCTTGTTCCTAAAATCCAACCACCGACCTTGCTTGTTCCTAACATCCAACCATCGACATTGCTTGTTCCTAACATCCAACCATCGACATTGCTTGTTCCTAACATCCAACTATCGACATTGCTTGTTCCTAACATCCAACCATCGACCTTGCTTGTTCCTAACATCCAACCATCGACATTGCTTGTTCCTAACATCCAACCATCGACATTGCTTGTTCCTAAAATCCAACCACCGACCTTGCTTGTTCCTAACATCCAACCATCGACATTGCTTGTTCCTAACATCCAACCATCGACATTGCTTGTTCCCAACATCCAACCGTCGACATTGCTTGTTCCTAACATCCAACTATCGACATTGCTTGTTCCTAACATCCAACCATCGACATTGCTTGTTCCTAACATCCAACCACCGACCTTGCTTGTTCCTAACATCCAACCACCGACCTTGCTTGTTCCCAACATCCAACCATTGACATTGCTTGTTCCTAACATCCAACCATCGACATTGCTTGTTCCTAACATCCAACCACCGACCTTGCTTGTTCCTAACATCCAACCATCGACATTGCTTGTTCCTAACATCCAACTATCGACATTGCTTGTTCCTAACATCCAACCATCGACATTGCTTGTTCCTAACATCCAACCGTCGACATTGCTTGTTCCTAACATCCAACCATCGACATCGTCACGGCTTGATAATCCAGGACCACCGGAAGCAGTGGATGTTCTTTCTGACGTATCATCAGAACAGAAGAGTCAATAACAGTCTGACCCTAAGTCACAATGTCTACATAATTTTCTTCATTTCATCCCGCAAGTCTTGTTTCATAGTCACACAAGGAAGATGAGTATAGTACTGTTCAATAACATATTTTGAAAAAGAGCGACCACATTCACATAACATTTATTACAGAATTTTGCCTTAACTGTTCTATTTTATTATTAGTTATTATTGTTAACCTCTTACTGAGCATAATTTTCAACATTTTCATAGATATATATGTAAAGAAAAAATCCAGTATATATAGGGTGCCGTACAATCCGTGGTTTTAGGTTACCACTGGGAATCTTGAAATGGATCCCTGCAGATTAGGGGGGTCTAATTAATGTATATGTCATTATTTATTTGAAGCTTTAATATATATTTCTGTCTTATTCGGCTTTTTTGGATATGGCTAATTGATAACCATCAAAGTGTTATTGGGTAATTGAGTAAACTAAGATATTCTGTGAGCCTTTTTTGTTATTTGAATCTTGAAGAATTAGTAGCTGCCTGTGGGATGCGGTTAATATGAATACAAATGGAAAGGATATGTTTCTATGCTAAATATTGAATTATTAAAAAATGAGAGCATTTCAATATTTTTATAATTGGATATGAGTTATTCAACAGTAGACTAATTTTTGTTTTCCAATATAAATGTTCCTTTTTCAGAACGTTCTTATGCATTTTTTGCTTCCACTTTGAAAGCAATTGTTCAAGCAAGTAGCAAAGGAACGTCTCTAAGCATGCATCTGATAAAATTTTATCTCAATGGTAAAAGAGGAACAGGACTTCATATAAAAGGGTATGTTATTATTGAACTCTTTACTCTTTTGAGATTTCGAAAATAAAGAAGAAAATCATTTTGACATGTGATATGGATTAGAAACGTAATTATGGAACATAGATGTCTTAATTAACTTTTTATTTAGCCTCTGCATTAAAACAATATAAAGTTAAATTTTAAATATTATTTTACATTTAAAATTGCAGCTATTTTAGACCCATTAAGAAATGTATGGAAAATTCAAAAGTAGAATAATAATTTTTATTCCCTATTCATGTCAAAGCATAAAGTCGTATGAATCTTATGATCCAATTATCCTACGCCAGAAAGTAAAATTAAAATAGTTTAAAAGATACATTTTTTGGATGTTTTTCTCTTAAAATTTAAATATGAAAGACTCGGTTGAAAGCTCGTTAAAAAGAATATATTTTTATTTTTCTGATGTTATATTTTTGATATATAATGTATTATGATGGCAATATTTTTTAAACTCTAAAGAACCACTTTGTGTAAAAATCGTTCAAAATTACCCTTTAACATAAAATAATTAAAAAACTATCTCGGATTTTGAAAAAAAAAATCGCTTAAAGGTATCTTGGGACTTAACCTGAAAGTTCACTGCACCGAACTTATTAACCATGTGTTGCTTAGCTGTGGATCGCTTCCCGCCATGCGATCAACAGACTTACGCACATTTTCTTTTATATTCGATAATGTTCTATATTACTTACCTTCACTATGGTATAAAAATTTTTTAACTGGGCTATGGTGCATCTATGTATAAGCATAGAAAGCTATTAATTCAATAACATATATTTTACACTGAACTTAGTTTAACCTCATATATAATATCCAATTAAGTTGTATTAAACTGCAAAGCTTACCTACAAAAGTGGTATAGAAATTAGCAGATCTCATACAGTTCAGCTGAGGGCGATCCATGCGAAGCTGATCGCACTGCATAGGGTGAAATTTTAGAAATAATTTTACGGATATTACTCGATAGTAAGACTGCATAGAAAAAAATACAGGTATTCTATATTACCCGCCTATTTGATATTATACCTGAATTTCCTCTATAAATATGGCAAATTATACAAACGTAAATAAAATATTAAAATGGCCTTGCATACAATGATTACATGATTAAAATTTCGAAAAAGTGTAATATGTAATTACAATAAAATTATTGTGTTCCAGAAAATTCAACACATCATCATCGAGAAGAACTTTAGATGTTAAACTTCCTACAAAGATACCAGGTAAGTTCTAGAAATATAATTTTTTTTCTAAGGAATTAAAATGTGCTGTGTATTATTATATCTGAGATTAATGAATAAATTTTTAACTTTTAATAAAGCAAAGGTTTAATTTTATAAACTGTAAAATGCCGTCTATAAGTGGGGTGAAATTAATTTAGACCCGAAAATACCCAGAAAAAATTATACACAAGGAACTACATTAAAAGTAACAACAAGGTACTGAATATAAACCAACTAACAGCAATATAAACGGTAAGAAGATTAAAAACAAACCCTTGACAACCAAAGCAGAACAGAAACCCCTCGGACGAAAGACGAAAAACTAGAAACATGGGAACCCGAAACAAGAGTATATATATACATATATATATATATATTTATATATATAAAGCAGACCTTGAAACAATTAAAAACAATTAATTACGATTATAGAACACTCGAAATCAAACAAAAGGTTTAGATCTTTCAGACGACAGTTCCAAGACTAAGGAAAGCCCATATCCATAACTTAAAAAATAAACCAAATGGAAAACAGAACAAGAAATATCATGCATAAAGCGTTGATTATGGAACACTTTCCGACTGTAATGCAATTTTATTTAAACATCCCTAAATTGCTATACATTAAGCGGTAATATTTTTAAAATTATCGCAATACTACAATAATTTATTATATTTGAAAACTTAAAACTTCATCGAAAGAAATGAACTTTGAACATTGAAATATAAATCGCCTGGCTTTCTACGTAAAAGCAGTAAATACTTCATTCACACACTTTTATTCCCTTCTTCTCATTCATCACAATATTACAATAGTTTATTTTACATTAGGAATGTTCAAAGTACTCCCTTCCAACATTAATGCACTTTTGTAGGCGAATTTTCTAATGATTAAATTTTTCAAGCCATCCATTTCTTGGAATCGACTCTATGCTTAAAACTTCATGGAAAAAGTCTGCTATAAAATCGTCTGCTTCTCTATGTAAAATAAATGAATGTTTCATTCATATCAGCTATACTGCAGACTCCAGAGCTAAATAATTTTGCGTTAAAGAAATTCAGCAATTCCAATACAACTCCTCCTACAACTTGATGTGTTTACTTTCTCCATAAGTGAAAATTAGGTTTCGTTGTAGAAATAATCAAAATTTGATGATCATTTAAACTCAAATATATTGTAATTGCGTTGTTTCAGAATATAGATGCACCGAAATTAAGCAAAAATAAAACTGTTTTAGGACGGATATAACACTAAATATAAATTAAAAAGAATAAAAATCACGATACACAAGATGGATGCCATATTTTATTTTGAAGTAGGTCACGTGATCTCTTCCTATAATATGAGTGCAATTACTATTTTAATTTTTATTTAAAAATCTAACGAATATATTTTGCTGAATTTTTTTTTATATATTTTATGGGATTATTTGAATATTTAATAAAATTTTCTAAGCAATTTGGGAAATTTAAATTTGCTTAAAAAATGTTTGAAAAATGAGGTTCCATAGGGTTTAATATATTTAATGTTTTCAACCCGGGTTCAGTCCAAAACTAATTGGGTGATATTATTCATTTATATTCCCATAGGTCCCACAGACCGTCTGAACAACATATTAAAATTTCATTTTAATAAAGCCATTTTTACGGCAGTTACTGTGCGAAAGGACAGACATACAAACAGACAGACAGACAGAATGAACAAAGTCATAAACACTTTCCAACTATGTTGTAAAGTGTTAAAAACAAGCTACAAAACAACATACTGAATCTATCAACTAGTTCAAGCTAATAACAAAACCCCTTTAAGACCAAGAGTCTCCCCAAAAAAGTGCACCAAAAGCAGTCAATAAAGAAAATTAAAAATTCAAAAACAAATTCACAGCAATGACAGATGGAGACAAACCACATACAACTACGAAAAGAGCAAGGTAATTTTTAAGCCTCGTAACCAAAACAATCAATTGAAAATATTCAGCAAAAATTAAAAACAGAAACATGGAGACCCGAATCAAGAGTATCCAAAAAGAAGCAGTAGATTCATACAACAATGGTAATGAAATAACTAAGATAATTAAAAACGATTATAAAACATCGAATCCAAACATTGAAGCCAAATAAAAGGACAGGATGTCCAGACGACAGCCCCAAGAACAAGGAAAGACCATATCGATAACTTAAAAGAAACCAAAAGGAAAACAAACCTTTGTCAACCCTTGTCGAAAGTCATTCATAGCTGGAAAATACCCTTCGACTTAAATCAATGTTTTATCACTACCTTATTAACTTCAAAATGACTCCGCAAAAATAATTACATAGAATTTCTCGTTCTTTAACAACCAATTACGTGAAAGTTCATATTTTAAAATATCGCCGGTACTGAAAGCTGTTATTTTTGGTATTGTCACATTCTAAAAACTCAAGTACAAACGATCCTAATTTATTATTTTTATTATTAATAATTTCACAAACAATTTGAAAGCCACTATTTGTCCAAGTGCTTGAACTTACAACTAGTACTTATTTCTCCAAATTATATGTAATTTAGAATTTTGCATTCAGCTTCAGCAAACAGTGATATTGCCTTACCTTTATATTCTGAACTGGTGGGTGTGGCGATTTGCATAGTAAACAAAATCGGGCATTAGTTTAATTTATTGAAATATAGCAGTGAAACCGAATATTGTAAATATGATATGTCTTCATATTGTAAAAGGAATGGAAATTTTGAGACTATGACCCAATGTTCCTTTCAGACATACCTCCGGATGAGTATCCCCTCCCCCCCACATCGGAGATATTTTATGTTAACCTAATTTTTATTTATGTGACACAGCACTAGATATACGATATACGAGGGTCACACTGAAATATTTAAGATAAGGTTAAGTGGTGCAAGTTCAACTTATCAACTCTTAGGAATGTTCAAAGTACTCCCTTCCAACATTAATGCACTTTTGTAGGCGAATTTTCTAATGATTAAATGTTTCAAGCCATCCATTTCTTGGAATCAATGAAAAATATGCTTTTATAGCCTCATCCATCTCATCTTCGGAATAAAAACGGCGCCTACGCGAACGAATTTTTAGCAAGATTACCGTGTTTAAGCGGAGTACGATCGCGTTAAACATGTGGGTCCGTTAGTTCTTCCCAGAGGTTAGTGGTAGGGGAAGGAGTGTACGGCCCTTGTGGATGCCTCCCCCACTGGGTTCCGGTCTAAATTGGGTGGCTTTTCCCGGCCGTCCAATCAGTTACCTTACACCTTTCTGGTATCCCGGCCGTCCAAATGGATGCTCAAGTCCTTGTTGACGAGCCGGACGGCCTGGGTTTTCAACACCTTTCTGGTAGGTGGGTGACCACCTGGGAACACCGCGTGTTGTTGGCTCTTTTCGAGCGTGGCAGCCCAGTGGTTAGCGCGCGATTCTCGTCGCTGCCAGAACTGCCGCCGTGTTCATGCGGAGTACGATCACGTTAAACATGTGGGTCCGTAAGTCCTTACGAGAGGTTGGTGGTAGGGGAAGGAGGGTACGGTCCCGGTGAATGCCTCCCCCACTGGGTTCCGGTCTAAATTGGGTGGCACTTCCCGGCCGTCCAAACAGTTACCTTACACCTTTCTGGTAGGTCGGACGGTCTGGGTCTCAACAACACCTTTCTGGTAGGTCGGACGGTCTGGGTCTCAACAACAACAACACCTTTCTGGTAGGTCGGACGGTCTGGGTCTCAACAACAACATAGCAAAATCAAGAGAATAGGGTGGAAGTTCTATCACTTTGATTTTTTTTTTGCTTAAGAAATTCGACTGTCATTCTTGCTGAATGAGAAGATACATTGTCATGGTGAAGCATAAGTCCCCTAACATTCACTTCCTGAAGAATTTCTGGAAGACACTTAGCGGTGTACCAGTTAGCTGTAAATGTCTTCTGTCTCTCTAGCTTTATGGCTTTGACTAGACTTGTCATTCTGAAGAACATGGCACACATTACTTTTTTCATTGCTCATTGTCTTTTCACCATTGTTGGTTTGGAGTCATCTTCAGAGACCCATACTTTACTATCTTGACGTATTGGAACGTCAAAAAACGGTATGTACGTTTCATCACCAGTTATGATTTTAGAAATAATGCGGCGCCCACAATCATTAAGACATTTTAGGTTTTTTTTACTGATTCTGACACGTTCCCTTTTTTGGTACTCTGTTAAATTATGGGGGACCCAACGACAAACTGAATTTTTCATATGCAGTTCTTCATGAATAAATTCATGTATAGTTGCGGATCCAATGTTAAGTTCCTTCTGTATCATTTGGTAGGTACAGCGATTACCTTCGATTAACATTTTTCGAATGGCCGACTTATTTTCTGGGACTACAGCTGACACAGGTCTTCATATGTGTTTTTCATCCAGGGGGGAATGTCAACCTCTTCTAAACTCTGTAAACCAACTGAATACAGGGGCACGAGATGGAGCATCATTTCCATATGCTAAGGGTAGACGTTGAGGACATTCTTCTTGATTTAGCCCCACTTTAAAATTATAGAAAAGCATAGCTCGATAATGCTCCCGCTTTAACTCCATTTTCTTTTCTTTCAAAATTTATTCTACGATAGCTAAATTCCAATTGTTGCCACAAATTATCGTCTGCAGACATAAAAGAGTTCAAATGTAAATATTCGACCTCTAATTTTTTTTCTGGCGCATATCGTCTGCCCCTGTCCCAAAAATTTCAGTGTGACCCTCGTATTTATATAGGGCACATAGAAAAAAATTATTTAAAAAAAATCTAAAATTCCATAAAATTTCTCTAAATTTCATTCGCCCCCCCCCCCCCCGTAAAAAAGTTCTGTAAAAAACACTGCCATGACCATTTCTCACTAAACAAACATTACAACTCAAAATTTAGCTCGGACTAACAGTTTCCATGTAGATGAAAATAAAAGACACACATCATTTACATTGATAAAGTATCATATTTGATGTTTTTTTCTATCAGTTGAGTCTTGGGTACAATATGAAACTATTGCAGAACTTCCGTTCCCAATGGTGGTTTCCTTCACTGAAGAACTGTGTCAGCTATCTGAAATCACGGGCGGCAAAGGTTCGTCGCTTGGAAAACTTACACATATAAGTGCTGAACAAAATACAGTAAGTGATTCACAAGTACTATATGCAGTTGAATTTAGAATAATGTTCTGTTTTAGAGCAGTGGACTTCAACCATTTTTGAACCATTTTTGAAAGTCGTATTGTCGTAAATAAATAAATAAAAAAAAGTTAAAAAAAAATCCCACGTATCTTAGTAAACAACAACAACAACGAAAAAAGAAAAACGCGATCCAATGTATTCTCGAAACAGCTGAATATTGTATTTTTATTTATTTGTGACCAATCACGTTGCTGAAGTTTTCACGTATTAAAGTCGAAGAATATTTTTCCTGCACAGTTTAATTAGCTGCGTTCATTATTTGGCGCAGCGTTCTTGAAGGAAGAAAACACAATTGTCTCATTTGCTGAACGAAAACATATTTTATATAAAGCATATCATGAAAATATTATTGGTGTATGTTTACGATCCGCATAAATAAAAATATTAAATTTTATTTTTAGCAAATTCTATGTTCTATGGAAAATTATAATAATGTTGTCTATTTAGGACTTACGAATAACTGTCTAAATAACGACTGTTAAATAAAATGACTTATGACTCTTCGAGCTATAAATATTATAAAATGAAAATTTAAATTTGATATGGCAGCATTTTTGACAATACGAAATGCCCAACGAAAAGTTATTTCAATTTTTAAAATTATCACTCGGCACTTTTTGCTTTCTCAAATGGGATTCGGAATGAAAAAATAGGATTAAAATTTTACGCAGACCCTCCTCTTTCATATCTATTGAAAACTAGCAGTATATGCGTTTTTCGTATGGAGTATATAATATAAAGAAACTTAAAATTCACAATCATGTGCAAATTTCTATAGTATAATAAAGGACATTGTTAATCAAAATATTTTATTAAAATATTTAATTTAATGCCCCAAAATGAAGTTTAAGAATCTCTCTAATTATATTCACGGGCAGATCTGAAGAATAAAACATCTTTGTCCCGATTGTAAACACAATTGTATAGGATTAGTACTACTTATATTCGCGAATATTAGAAGATATAGTAGATTACACGTACTACAAAATATGAGTTTCAAAATATTTGCAAAACAATAACAGATAACGTAATAAATTGAAAATATCAATCAATTGATTCCAATATATGTCTAAATATGTGCCAATATACCTGTACTACTTATATTCTCGTAGATTAGAAGATATATCCGTGCATTTGTAGAAAATTACTCGTACTATGTACAATATATGAGCTTCAACAATTTTTGCCAAAGTGAAACAATGACGTAATAAATTGAAAATATCAAGAATCGCCGAAAATATCAATAATAATAATGTTTATACCCGAAGACTGTAATTGATATAATCCAGTCAAAAATGCAATATCGATAAAATTCATTTTATATACATATCTTTTATTTAAATTGGAAAATATTTAGTAAAAGTCTTCTGCTGTATGAATACATGGGATTTAAATTCGTTGCTAAGCGACATGATATCTTCTTCTTCAAATAAATTGATGGTAAAAATATCGTCTGCATAATGCTATTTCCATAGAAGGTTTAATTGTTCGTTTTTACATAATATCTAGAGAACCTCTAGTCCTAGAATCTCGATTTCTGAAGATACTAGAATCCTAGAAGATTCCTAGAATCTCAAATTCTGTTAAATATTAAATTTATTGATCCTAAAGAGAAATTTAAGAATATATATTCTCACTATGAAAAATTATCTTCACGGACAGATCTGAAGAATAAAACATCCTAGCCCCTTTTGTAAGCAAATTTACAAAAAAAATCTGATGTGGGCAACACATGACTTTCCTTATATAATGCAATGAATTGACTACTTTTACAGTTAAAAAAAGTGTTTTTCTTATAGTAGATACTTATATTCTTTCCAAGATATTGAATTTTCTTCAATGAGTCGTCATTTTCATTGATTTAGCGTCATTTTTCTCAATTTGGCGAAATTTTTGCTAATTTGGCAACAATTAAAAATGTCTCCAAGTTGGCGACATTCCGCCAAATTCGTCGCCAAAATCTCGCCAAGCGTTATGGACGGAGAAATAAATTATTCTTACAGTAGATAAATGACTATTTGCGTTCAAATACAAAAGTATTACTCAAAGTATCAAAGTATCTTTTTTCATGAATGGAACGAGCTAGATCCACGAGAATAATATCACCAAATTTATCGCATGGTATTACATATGAAAAGTGAACATGTTTCTCAATAGGAAATATATATTTTTTATTTTATATAACTTTTTGATAATATTTTTGAAAAATTTGCAATATCTCGAGAACGGCTCATGTTAGCGTTCTAAAATTTATGTCAATCGTTTTCTAATGAAAAATTACATAGGAAATGTCTATTTGAGTAACTTTATTAGCGGTTTTGATTTTTTGACGATTTTTTCAAAATTTCACTCGGAAATTTAGGGGGGTTCTGAACATTCGATTGCGTATAAAAACAATAGGCTTCCAGCGTTTACGGATTGTGATTTTTGTACCAAATTTCGTTCGCATCGGTTCATTCGTTCGTCAGTTATCGTCTCCACAGGCTCACTGACACACACACACACACACACACACACACACACACACACACACACACAGACATCACTTCAAAAATGTTTGATTCCGGATCAGGGGTGCTTGAAACGTGCTCTCCCGTCGAAAACTCGAATTCGAATTTTCGACCCCGTCACAATACTTTCCTTATACATTATGTATATAAGGAAAGTAAAAAGGAATTGAATCAATATATGCAAAATGAAAACATTAAAATTGTATAGGACCCGTGTGTGTCAGTGAGTCTGTGGAGACGGTAACTGACGAACGAATGGACCGATTCGAACGAAACTTGGTACAAAAATCACAATCCGTAAACACTGGAAACCTATTGTTTTTATACGCAATCGAATGTTCAGAACTCCCCTAAATTTTCGAATGAAATTTTGAAAAAATCGTCAAAAAATCAAAACCACTAATAAAGTTACGCAAATAGACATTTCTTATGTAATTTTTCATTAGAAAACGATTGACAAATTTATGAACGCTAACATGAACCGTTCTCGAGATATTGTACATTTTTCAAAAAAAAATATCAAAAAGTCATATAAAATAAAAAAAAATATTTCCTATTGAGGAACATGTTCACGTTTCATATGTAATACATTGCGATAAATTGGGTGACATCATTCTCGTGGATCTAGCTCGTTCCATTCATGAAAAAAGATACTTTGAGTAATACTTTTGTATTTGAACGCCAATAGACATTTATCTGCTATAAGAATAACTTGTTTCTCCGTCAGTAAAGCTTGGCGAGATTTTGGCGACAAATTTGGCGGAATGTCGCGAACGTGGCGACTTTTTGAAATGTTGTCAAATTAATGCAAATCTCGTCAAATGGATAAAAATGACGCTAAATCAATGAAAATGACGACTAATTGTCGAAAATTCAATATTTTGGAAAGAATATTAGTATCTACTATAAGAAAAACCTATTTTTTTTACTGTAAAAGCAGTAAATTCATTACATTACATAAGGAAAGTCATGTGTTGCCCACATCAGATTTTTTCTCTTGCATCCTAATAGAGCTAGGAAAGGTTGCGTGTCTGCTGAGGGGAGGAACATGCTTATGCAGTCCAGGAGGTGATCCTCATCCATGCTGTAATTGAGAATTCTGCAAATTGTGCATTTCCTGGAGGAATATATATTCCAAATTTTTTGGTGTGAAGTTAAGCAATCATGCTCAGTTCTAAGTCGGAAAAGTACCAATAGGTCTTTTCTTGGTTTTCTTCTGTTGTCCTATCACATTTTTTTTTGTGTATATTGCATTTCTTATTTTTTAATTCTACTGGATTCCTTTCTGATTATCCCAGATGTTTTTCTGCTCAAGAGCCTTTTAGTAGCATCTGTGGAAAGTGGGTTGTCATTAGTATCGATTTTAATATCTATCTTAGACAATCTGTCATCCAACTCGTTGCTCTCCATTCCTACGTGTGAGGGGACCCACTAGAAAACATCGATCCGAGATTTTTTAATTGTTCGAAAGACATTATTTTGAGTGATAACATTTCTTATATTTTGTTTATATACGAAAGTAGACTTATATTTGGCTTATGACGCTTTTTACTAAAGCGTTTTTCCTTTGTAAATTACGGGTCTGGGTCGTAATCCCGACAGCCGAAATCCCGACAAGCCAGAATCCCGACAGCGGAAATCCCGACATGCCAAAATCCCGACAGGGTCGAAATCCCGACAACTCAAAATCCCGACAAGGTCGAAAACCCGACAAGCCAAAATCCCGACAAGGTCGAAATCCCGACAAGCCAAAATCCCGACAGCCGAAACCCACTCTTGCACAGACTAATACAACACCAAGGCGGTCATCGCAGTGACGTCACTAGGGTTAGAATTTGCTAATCAGCACCCCCCCCCCCCACACACACACGCACATGCGCTGGACTCACGCTCCCTCTTGTCTCCATCCGCCTGCTACGACAATGGCCATATGCTATTTGAATATGCTATTTGAACGTATGCAGAATGTAGAAGATCCAGACCGTCCGACTCATCCAAGGGACATGAGCAACCATTTGGACGGCCGGAGTATGCAGAATGTGTAAGTGTTTTTTTTTCTTTTTTAATAAAATGAATTTCCTAAATCTTATACCGACCTGTTATATCATTTTAATCTTTGTCATTTCTATTTGTCAAAATTTATTTCAGTAATGGCATAATTGCTATTATTTAGTGATTAAAACTATTAATTTGTAAAGTGTAGAGATGTAAAAAAGCCGATAATTTCGATCAAGCTATACATATAGGCGTATGCGTGGGCCCAACGTGAGTCCAGCGTATGTGCGTGTGTGTGTGTGTGTGGGGGGGGGGGTGCGGATTAGTAAATTCTAACCCTAGTGACGTCACTGCGATGACCGCCTTAGTGTTGTATTAGTCTGTGCAAGAGTGGGTTTCGGCTGTCGGGATTTTGGCTTGTCAGGATTTCGACCTTGTCGGGATTTTGGCTTGTCGGTATTTCGACGTTGTCGGGATTTTGACTTGTCGGGATTTCGACCCTGTCGGGATTTTGGCATGTCGGGATTTCGGCTGTCGGGATTCTGGCTTGTCGGGATTTCGGCTGTCGAGATTATGTCCGGAACCGGTAAATTACACTTGATTAGTTTTTAGAAATGTTCATACCGACACTAGTGCTATCTGCTAAAGTAATTATGAGGACAAGTTAGTACATTATAGTAGATTGAAACATAAAAATTATACTTTTAAGTTGAGTAATTTTTGAAATAAGATTCTTATGTGTTTATTAATTCGTTGACCATTAGTTGTGTTACATATGTATGAATGACATCAACATCAAGAACGCCAAATAAGTGACTGTTGGGTAAACAAACACATAGCTACCGTAGGGCTATGTAATCATTTACAAAATTCGCTTTGAAAC
Source organism: Amaurobius ferox (assembly GCA_951213105.1). Lineage (NCBI taxonomy): Eukaryota > Metazoa > Arthropoda > Arachnida > Araneae > Amaurobiidae > Amaurobius > Amaurobius ferox. The sequence continues at coordinate 96,215,681 of OX578146.1, forward strand.
ACAAAAAGTATGACTATAAAGCTGTTAAACATTGAAACGTTTGATGCAATACCTATTTCGAGCTACTGTGAATAGATTATTTCTATAATTAAAGACATTTTGAATTTATTTTTGGACTTATTTTAATCATTATTAGAACACGCTATACCGGCACATACACACTGTATCGAAGAAGTGATAGGTATATGTGTGAAAGCCCCAGGCCGTCCGACTCGTCCAGAGGACTTAGAGTATCTAATTGGACGACCGGGAACGCCATAGGTAATATGTGTGTGTGACAAACAGTTGAAACAGAGTTGGCGGTCTGAGGTCTTCAGTGACGTCAAATTAAGTCCATTTTTTTTAATTGCTGTAAAGGTACTGGTGGTTAAGTTAATAATAGAATAATAATTATTATTTAATTTGTCTCAAAGCTGGCAATATTTCGTGAGGCATTCACCTACTTAAGCAATGTGGTATTAATTTAGGGGTTTGTGGCACTTTGAAATTTAGTTTATTACAGATTCACGAATCTTATATAAACAAATAGCATTATTTCACTTATTTATTGATTTTACCTATTGAAGTAGCATTCCCTTTTTACGATTCGCTTTTGAAATTATACAATTTTGATGATACTTTATTTCAAACATGTTTAATATTCATTTCCAGTTCACAGTTCCAAGCGGAGTGGTTGTCACAACATCGTCTTACAAAGATTTCATAAATAGTGACATCCTGGCAGAAATTGCAAATTTAGAAAAGGTTCTGTAGTAAGTATATATTTTGTAGCTTATATATTTCTTTATATTTTAGGGTGTTCGTATACTAATTCATTTAAGTCTTGTAATCTTCACACCTTTCCGGAAATTAACCTGTATATTAACACTCAGTAATTTAGTTTTATGTTTACACCTCTGCCTGAAAGTAAATTTTGTCCAAAATAAATATACTTAGCTAGTCATAGAATAAGCGGCTGTTTAAAAGTATCAAACGGTGTTAGAGAACAGTAAAATAAATAGAGCAGTAAAAATATACAGAGTGACCATACCTCATAGACAAGAGGATGTCTGTCCGAAACTGGTTGATTCGGACAGACATCCTCTTGTCCTTAAATAAATTACTTGTTCTATTACTAACGGTGTATCTTCATTTCAGAATATTTTAAACAACAGTTTGAGCAATTTTTTTTACATAAAAGTAAACTTTATGTTCACATCTTCTTTAAAAGTGAACTTCATGTTCATACCTCTCCCGAAAATGCACATTTATTGCACATCGTGTTTTTATCTCTCTCTCTCTTATTTTTTTATACATACCTTTTAGCGTTAAAGCTTGTTTTTCTATTTCAAAACTGCTTCTCGTTTCACTTATTTTTTGTGACGCTAAGTGACGTCACGTTGGTTGTAATTTAGAATTTTTAACATTACGTAATTATACTCTGGTTTAGCGTTAAGCTTTTTGGCTTACGGCTTATTTGCACTGAAGAATCAAACCTAAAACGAACACCTATTTTTATAATTTGATTTGTGTAGAAACTTATGTTGTATTTCCTTTCTTTATTGTTATTATTCAAAGTCACATTCCGCATTTTGTATTTTTGCTTTAATTCTGAACTGAACACTTTATTTGACTATTGGAAAAAATGTAAATGTCTTTAAATTTATATTTATTTTATTATAAAATGCACTTTTATATGAAAATATTTATAGGCTATATCTATGACCCCAAAAACTCACTCTTCTACATCCGTCGATTTTATGGAATTTACGTTTGAATAAATATTTATTATTATACAGATGTATTATTACACATTAAGTATTTTTGACAAAATAGTAATATGCAATTATATGTTTTTAGTGGAAATATAGGAGACGCAAAAGAAGCCTGCAGAAGGTAAGGCATAAAGTAAAAAAATAGCTTTCTTGTAAATAATTTATTATGTTCCCAAAGTAGATATAGATTATATATGACCAAGTAAATTAAGAAATACATATAAATTATTCCAATCAGTTTCAGTAATAGAAATGTCTGAAATCAGGAAGGACTGATTCTGAACACACTGACGAAGTTTGGCCACCAGTAGATATTTCTCTTTTGTTTATTCAGACAACGGGGATGCTGATGGACATTTGGTGGTTTAAGTTTCAGCGCCATTTTTCATCAGAAGTGCTTTATTAGATTAGCAATTGCTAATTAAAGGGGGTAATTGCCGCAGAGATAAGATTTTTGAATATGACGCTCGACTTAAAGTGTTGAGCAAGAATCACAAGGAGGTTCCAAACTTGATACAGCTTTATCCGTTTATTTGTACGTGCTCAAATAATATCACCCATTCAGTGCTGATGCAGTTGTTTTACTTTAACTCCTTTTCATATTTGCCCAAATGCGTTTTAACCCTTTTCTTGAAAAAAAATTCAAATAATTTTAATTTTATTCAATTAATTTAATCAAAGAAAAAGTAACACTGACTTTGAAAACTAGTTTTAAAGTTACCTCATTGCTCTGGTAGCATAATTTCAACGAAACAGTACAATGGTGTGTTCCTTAAAATGAGGGATGAAGCACTCGTTGCTATTGCTGGCAATAACATTTATGAATAAGGCTATTAGGATACCAAAATATATTTAAATTTCTTAGAACGTATCAGAAAATATTGTTAAAATAAAGAAAATTAATATTTTTACCTCAGTGTCATTTGATTAAAGTACTAGTGTACGAATCTCCACTCGATTTTCTCTCTCACACACACATATACAAGGTGTCCAGTGCTATCGGTGCCCAATGCCTATTTTTTCAACCGTTAATCACAGAGATACACTTCCAATTGCAAAAATGCTTTAAATTTTAAAATCTATTATCTTAACAGTTTAAATCAATAAATGCATTTCCGGAAGAAATACTAAATATAAATTTTTATACAGTCCCCCGGTTCTACCAATTATATTTAGAAAAATCATCCTCATACAATTTTATGCAAAATAAAAAAAAATCATCCTTTTACGACCAAGATTGACCGACTAATAGCTGTTTAAAGTTCGACCACTTTTTTGCTGAGAAATGGTCAATATGGTCCCTGATTGGTTGCCTGATTTGATTGGTTGCCTGAAACATGACATTTGATTGGTTGCCTGAAACATGACATTTTTATGCGTGGAAAAGCGACTTAAGTCATAAAGTTTAATGCTTCATAACTCTGTGAATTTTGGTCGTAAAAGGAAGATTTTTTTTCAATTTGAATGAAATTATATGAGGATGATTTTCTTAAATATAATTGGTAGGACCGCGGGACCGTATAAAATTTATATTTCGTATTTCTTTCAGAAATGTATTTATTTTGATTTAAACTATTTCTAAGATAATAGATTTTAAAATTTAAAACAATTTTGCAATTGGAAGTATATCTCTGTATCTAACGGTTGAGGAAATAGCCATTGGGCACCGATAGCACTGGACACCCTGTATATATATATATACACACACACACATATATATATATATGCATATACATATACACACATATATATATATGTATGTATATTCATATTTCATTTAGTTTCACTTATATAACAATCATCATTATAATAAAAAAATATTTTGCGGATTTTGCATCTAAGTTATTCTTAAAATATTTCAAAAAATTCTATAACTTAATTGGGTACTTTTCTAAAGTTTTACATGGTATCGTCTTAAAAAGTGACACTTGTTGCAACAATACAACGTTAGAAATATTGTGCCGTGGAACTTGTACATCGTTATTTTACTGTGAAAGGAGTAAAGTCATTGCATTATGTAAGGAAAGTCATGTGCTGCCCACATCTGATTGTTTTTAACGCAGATTGCAAGACAAAGTTATTGAAGCAAGCGTTCCGAATAACATCAGAGATAACATCGTGAAGAATCTTGAAAACCTATATGGAGAGAAATACTCATCGAAGAAGTTTGCCATTCGGTCATCGGCTACTGGTAAGTGTCTCTGTAAAGAGCGTGATGTTCATAATAGCGATAAAATTTTTTATATAGAACAATCAAAAAGTCACACATAACAAATTGTAAGATCGCATAATATATCGAGAAATTGAAGTGGTAGAACATTTTGAAGTTAGTCGGTACTAATATACCCTCAAAACATGTCAAAAATATGTCAAAAATACGTCAGATGATCATTCCAAACCTCTTTTTTATCAGTCGAAGAACATGGTGTTTTCCAGATTGAAATAATGTTTATTTTAGATCATGTATCCAGCAATTCGTGTGAGAGTCTCCCTGAAGAGTCCTAGAAAAAATATTTATACTCTAAAACTTTTGTTTAATAATTTAGGGGCTACTGAAGTGTTTTAGAGGAACTGGATCTGTTGCAGACAAAGCGAGTACAAGCAGGCTTTTCATTTTATCCGAGGATAAACTGAAATAGAGACTGCGTTGCTGAAACCCTTCAGTAATTTTTTCTGAAACCCATCAATGACACTCTCATAAGAATGGCTAGAAAAATACTGCTCTAAAGTAAACATTATTTCAAGCTGTAAAAAATGTACAATGCAGTGCCTTATTTTCAAGCGTCATAAAATATTTTTGTTTCTTGTAGGAGATTTTGAGGTACTAGGGCTTGAACTTAGGCTATATTTTTACTCATCACTCCAGTGATAAAATGTATAATGAAAAGTATAAATATCACCAATTGTTTTTTAAAATAATCCAAACTAGTGGAAAATAACTGAAACATTTAAAATTATAAAGGATAATTGATAATTACACAAAGTTATAAAAAAGGTTTGCGACATGCACGCTCAGAGGCCAGAAATTATTAAATCTATTCTTTAAAATATTAAATTAAAATTATTCATGTCTCTCTCCACTTATAGTTGCTATGGATAAAAGCAATAAATACGCATTCACTATTTAATAAATAATCTCTTTTAGTTCATATTTGTAATACCATTTGTACCTGACATGCAAAGAATGTTTTTCTGTATGGACGATGAAAAACGTTATTTTGAACCGTTATTTGCGTTGAAACGTTATTTGCGCGCTGAAAGTTTAGGTATGAACTTACGACTTTAAAAAATATTGTGATGTTTCTAGTTTCGGAAAGCCTTAATTAAATGTGGCTAAAGAAAACATGAACGTTTTTACAATATTAAAATAATTACGAATTTGTTTTGTAATATTATAGTTTTATAGTGCACTGCATTTTTTAGCCTTATAAGGAAAAAGGACCAAGTCTGAAAATATAGTTTTGAGATAAATGGATTTTAAAGTTTGAATGCTTCTAAAATATCTGATTTTACCTAAAACGTATTTTCTTTTTTATTTAAATATACACGTATTAAGCTACATTTTAATGATTTGCTTTTTCTTTACACCGATTTTTAACATAGCTGGGACCTATTTTTGCGTTCCTTATATACATAATGTATAAGGAAAGTATTGTGACGGGGTCGAAAATTCGAATTCGAGTTTTCGACGGGAGAGCACGTTTCAAGCATCCCTGATCACGAATCAAACATTTTTGAGGTGATGTCTGTGTGTGTGTGTGTGAAAGTATGTGTGTGTGTGTCAGAGAGTCTGTGGAGACGATATCTCACGAACAAATAGAACGATTCGAATGAAATTTGGCACACAAAAATCACCATCCGTGAATACTGGATGCCTATTGTTGTTAAACGTAATCGAATGTTCAGAACCCCCCTAAATTTTCGAGTGGAATTTTGAAAAAATCACCAAAAAATTAAAACCTTTAATAAAGTTACGTAAATAGACATTTCTTATGTAATTTCTCCTTAGAAAACGATTGATATAAACTTTAGAACGCTAGCACGAACCATTCTCGAGATATTGCACATTTTTAAAATAAATTTATCAAAAAATCCCATAAATTAAAATAAATATATTAACTGTTGAGAAACATGTTCACTTTTCATATGTAATATTATGCGATAAATTGGGTGACATCATTCTTGTGGATCTAGCTTGTTCCATTCATGAGAAAATATACTTTGAGTAATACTTTTGTATTTGAACGCCAATAGTTATTTATCTGCTATAAGAATAACTTATTTTTCCGTCCATAACGCTTGGCGAGATTTTGGCGCCGAATTTGGCTGAATGTCGTCAACTTGGCGACTTTTTAAATGTTGCCAAATTAACGAAAATCTCGCCAAATGGATGAAAATGACACTAAATCAATGAAAATGACGACTCATTGACGAAAATTCAATAACTTGGAAAGAATATAAATATCTACTATGAAAAACCCCTATTTTTTATTGTAAAAGTAGTAAATTCATTGCATTATATAAGGAAAGTCATGTGTTTCCCACATCAGATTTTTTTAAATAGCAGCAGCACTAGTTATGGGTCGCAGGTTATTTCATTTATTGTAAATTAGGTATTAGTAGTACTTGTTTTTCTTCCTGTAGACAGAATACAAAATTTTCGGTGCAATTAACATTTTTGCCTCTTCCTTATAAATGTTTAATATCTTGTAAATGTGTAATGCTTACTTAATGCCTTGTAAATAGGTAATTCTTGCTTAATGCATTGTAAATGCGCAATGCTTGCTTAATGCCTCTTCCTTGTAAATCCGCAATTCGTAACTCAAAGTACATTAGCAAGAGCTCATATATTTTATTTTTTTTTCCACAGGAGAAGATACCGAACAGATGTCAGCCGCTGGACAGATGGACACATTTTTAGGAGTTTCTGGTCTTAATAATGTAAAGGAATTTCCCGTTTTCTTTAACTTGAAGATATAGTTTAACATTTATTTGTGAATTCTATTGGTTATATATTCAAAATTTGAAATTGTTTGAAAACATTCGATGCTAGAGGAATAAGAAAAAGTTAAAGTATTCACAAATATTCAATTTGTTAAATCTCAATCTACCTAATATCAATCAATCAATCTATCTAATACTTTTTATTGGTTCCACTTTTATAAACCTATAAATTTTCAGAACTCGTGCGAAGAAAAGTTGAAAAGATTTGATTTTTTCTGTTTAACCACATATTTACTTCACGTAACTTAGGAGGTTCCTATTTCAAATTAATAAACTCTGACATGAAGATATTAGAGGTAGAGCACTCAGGCTCTATATGAGCATGGGGCGTGGGGGGGGTATATTCCTGTATGGGAGCAGATATTTATGATAATTCTATATACGCGGTTTAATTCAGTTAAAAGGTTAATCGGAAAAATAAATAATTTGGTTAACTGAGTATAGTTCCAGTAAACCAATTTATATTAGACTTCGTCATAATTAATCAGCATGCTAAGTATAATCATAGTTAGGATTTTTATATTTGGCATCGTCCGATTATGTCTGACATCGTTATAAGGTTGCTGGTGAAATGTTTACTTTTATTATGATTATATTTAGCATCATGCGATTGTTTATATATTACGTCGTCATGAGGTTGCTGGCAAAAACTTTGCCTTTATGAATTATTACAAAATCTTTTGGGGAAAAAAAAAAAAAAAAAAAAAAAGACGCACACCTCAAAAATAATCCGATTATATCGAAATTTCGCGTGCAAATTCCTTTATACCAAGTATGCAAATGAGTAAATTTGTAAGGCCAATAAGTGTTAACTTTAGTCGTAGCTCGCGTTTCTATAGCGCAACTAGCATCCTATAAAACTAGGTTAAAAATGTGGACGATTTATCCTTGCTTGTTATCGTCGTCGCAGTTCCTAGGAGACACAAGCAATAATACCGTTACGACTTTGCCGAAGACCTTATAAGCAATCAGATGAGTTCGAACGTGGTTGTATAGTCGGGATGCTTGCAGCTGGCTGGTCATACCGAGCAATAGGCCTCCACTTGCACCAAACTGACACTACTGTGCCAAAATGCTGGCAGCAATGGTTGCTGCAAGGAACTCATCAGCGGAATGAAGGCTCTGGAAGGTCAAGGTGCACGCATGCGAGGCAAGATCGGATGATGGTGCGATAGGACCGAACTGGCCCAACGGCATCGTTGTCCGCCATCCAACGTGCTACAGCCTCTTCCATACCATCCGTGGTACTTTCCACCATCTCACAGCGCGTAGCTAAGGTGGGGTTCTGCTCACGGTGGCCTTTAAGACGTATGCCTATAACCCCCATAACATCGACAGAATCGTTTGGAGTGGTGCCGTAGTCGAGCATCATGGCTGCATCACACTGGCATCGCATGGTATTCAGCGATGAATCACGCTTCAGTCTTTCAGCAGACGACCATCCGGTACGTGTCTGGAGGTGCCAGGGTCAGCGGTCCCAATCAACCTTTGTTTTACACAGGCAGACAGCCACTACCACTGGTGTGATGGTGTAGGATGCTATCTCTTACGACAGCAGGTCGCCCCTAGTCATCCTGCTGTTGTTGTTGAGACCCAGACCGTCCGACCTACTAGAAAGCCTAGTCATCCTGTGTATGCAAGGAACTCATCAGCGGAATGAAGGCTCTGGAAGGTCAAGGTGCACGAATGCGAGGCAAGATCGGATGATTACAGCTCAACGATATGGTGATGAAAACCTGAAGCCGTTTGCATTATCCTTCACAGCACGTCATTCTGGGGCCATTTTTCAGCAAGACAATACCACGCCACATACGTCTCGCATATTTGTGGACTGTCTTCGTGCTGTTGGTACTGTTGCTTGGCCATCAAGGTCACTAGACCTTTCGTCAATCGAGCATGTATGGGACATGCTAGGCCGCCAGATTCGGGCACCCTGAAATATAGCAGATCTGAAGCAGTGATTGAGGAATGCCTGACAGAATGTATCGCAGAATGACATTAGGAAACTTTATCACTCCTTACCTAGACGTATACAAGTATGCATTACCGCCAAGAGAGGTTTCACCAATTACTGTGAATTGAAAATTCAATGTGCAATTGCTAACCATTGATGGATCCTGCGGCTTTGATGTTGTAATCATTTCATTACCTGTGTATGAGCTGTATGCATATTTAATCTCAATGAAAACAGACACTTTCTTCAAGATGCTTCGTTTTTTTTACAAAAGAGTGTACGTTAAAGAGTATGGATAATTTGTTAATCATCAAGTCAAATATACGAGTAGTATATACGTAGTTAGTCATGATTATATTTGACATCGGCCGATTATTTATATTTGACATTGTCAAGAGCTTGATGGTAAAAAGTTACTTTCATGAATTATGGTAAAGAATATGGATAACTTGTTCCTCATGAATAATTTTCTCTCGATTGCGAGAATAAATAGTTTAATTTAAAACAAAATATTCAGAAGCAATAGATGACTTATTGTTCATGAAAATTAACTCCTTTTATTTGTCTACTGTTTTGCAGATTCTAAAAGCACTGAAAAAATGTTGGGCATCTCAGTTCGGATTTATTGCTGTTCAATATAAAAGGTTTGTACACTATTTTTTCAATTTTTATAGTTAACACATTCTGAGTAATTATACAAAGATAGAAAAAATGCAAATCTATTCTGAGAAACAGATGCAAATATTTATTCTTTTATTATATACATATACACTCTAAGACAAAAAAAAAACGACTCACCAAGAAATAATTATCCAAATGAGACAAAATTTGGTAGATGTAATGTGGATGTATAGAAATAGAAACGATTAGTTTTCAGAACAATTGGATGATTTATTGCACTGAAAGATCTACACAAAGTGAGCACGTCAATATGGCGCTGGTCTACCTCTGACCTTGATACAAGCTGTTACCCAACGTGGCATTGATGCATAAAGTTGCCTCAGGGATGTCGTTTCAAATGGCCTCCAATTGCTGACCTAATTTGTCTACATTCTGGGATGCTCGCAGGTGACGCCCCATCTCAGCTTAAATGTGCTCAACAGGGAAGAGAGCTGGGGATCTGGTTGTCCAAGGAAGTGTCGAAAACCCAGACCACTCGATTGACCTGAGGGTTTACAGTAGCAGTTTGAGTGGCCGGGAACGGGGCTAAGGAAGTGTATTGTAAGCATGCAGATAATCAATAGAGAGGCGTTCCGTGTGTGGACTGGTATTATCTTTCTGAAAAGTTATGCCGGGGTATCCCGAAAGCAATGGCAATACAACGGGTCGTAGAACGTTGGCAACGTACCGCTGTGCTCTGATGGTGCCACGGAGGACTATCAAAGGGGTCCAGCTATCAAACGAAATGGCACCTCAGACCATAACTTCCTGTTGTCGGTCCGTGTGGCGTGTGACAGTAAGAGCAGGTTCCTGACGATGTCCGGGCTGTTTCCAAACACGTGTGCGCAGGTCGTCGGGACTCAGTCCGAAACGGGACTCATCACTGAAGGCAATTCGTTCCCAATCCGAACAATTCCACTTTGATCGGGCCCGGCCCCTTTGCAATCGCTGTTGACGGTGCATACTGGTTGTCCCGTACTCTTCTATTAATGGCCAGGGTGGTCACTTCTTTGTTTGCCAATCACATGTTGGATGGTTAATAACGACGAATCTCGTGCTGTCACATGCTCTGACAATCGCTTTATCTTCCCGTTCTTTCGTCGCTCTAGGCCGTCCGCTGCCAGCTTGTCGCTGAAAACTACCATTCCGGACCCATTCCTGCCAACATCGTCTAATTGCTGCATCGCTCCTACCCAAATGTCGAGCGATTATTAGGTGTACCCATCCAGCCTCAGGCAGTCCGACCGCATGCCCACTTTCAAATACCTTCATATGCTCGTAGCGGCCACGAATTCGCCGGCGAGGCATTGTTATAATTAAGGTATGTAAACGCAATCGAAATCCACTGCACGTTTTATTCCTGAAAGCGAGGTTCGATCCTTAAATACACCACCATGGTGCTCAGTTTCAATAAGCTGTAGTTCCAACTATTCATTCATTGCCTGCGAATTTTTGATGATTTGCATATTCGGCGAAAGGCGTTTGAATGTACAGTTTCTTTACTATCAGATTATTTGCGGGGTATGTAAATATATTCAGAAATATTATTATCGGATACTTCAGAAGAAACAGAAACTACAGTACTTTTAAAAAAGACTGCATTTATGAATGTAATAAAATAATAAATGATGCATTGAAAAGAAATTACCCTAGATATTTTTTACAACATTATTACTATTCCTTTTTCAAAGAAAGAAATTGTGCTTTGTTTGAATCTAAATGAGCATTCTTAATCATATATATATTCATATCTGCGATCCTATCATCATGAAGTCTTTTCGCGCATGCGCGACTTTCCCTTATAAAATGTTGTGTTTTCATGTTGGATTGTAGGGTGTATCTCTTCCTTGCTTGGTTCTATCTTTGCTTTTGTGTCCGTTCGGATGCTTCTGTCTTTGCACATGTGGGAGATTGACCATTGAGTTACATTGGTGCCGTGAGCGTTGCCCGGGTCGTAAAAGCTGCTTTAAGCGGGAAAGGGGTGTCGCAATCTACCCCTGCCATTCTATGCAAATCATATGGTCACTCCTGTTCTCGCTTATTTTTTCTTCTTGTTTATATCCTTATATGCCACTCTGGAGGCAGAGCTGCTAAGCGCCACATCCTCTGTAAGGTTTCTATTTTCTCCTTTACTTAAATAGGAGTTCCTTTCGTGATATACTTATTTATATATATATATATATATATATATGTATAATGTAAATAAAAAGTATATTGATATATGTTATTATGCAAGAGTTATGTAAGTAATTTACTTAATTTACGTTATTTTCTTTAATCATTACGACGACAGGAGACTTTTTACATGCGTAAAGTTGCATGAAGATGAATACAAAATGCTGGCCGAAAGGAAAGTAATTTTTGGTCTGCGAATTCGATCTGTGCCATATGTTCGATGAGTAAATCTCACCAAAAACTTGATTTTAAACCCAACAAAAAATTATTTTGATATCATTCTGATAGATTAAAAGCAAAAGGAAGACCGTGAAACATAGCCAGATAAATCTACACAGAGTCTCTCTTAAGCTAGACAGATCCGTGGCGGAGTACATAAAATAGTGATTCTTCTAGTCGAATTCCTTGCAGAATTTGTCTGAAAAAAAAAGGCAAGCCATCCATATATATCTTTACAAAGAGTTCATGAACTTTGGTTTTTTGGCAACAGACTCCACACACTCGTTGTGACACGCTCACTTCGAGGGGGTCAAAAATTCACAGAAGAAACATTCAAACTCTCATATCTCTAGACGAAAAATAAAGGATCTCTAAAATCCGGTGTGTTGATAGGTGGTGATATAAACATCGTACGTCTGAAATACTCCTGTAGAAGTGACTTAAGTAATTAAATAAGTTTCTGTGCTGATAGCTTTAAAACAGCACAAGGGGATGGTTGCAGACAACTGAGTTCGGAGAGGACAGTTGTGACATAAATGCTCGGGACAATTATGGTTTTCAAGTGGGAATGTTCTTCAAGAAAAAAGACCCACCATGCAGCTGTGTCGAAATTTCTTTCAAACTCTTCAAGCGGAACCTTACAATTTATTATGTAAAATTTTACATCTTCGAATCTTTATTAAATTTTAAGGTTTAGTTTCAATTCGAAGACCTAAAATAGTTGTGTTTAACCTTCCCTTGCTTCAATAATAAGAATTTATATATTTAAAATATCGCACACCATATTTAAGTAAATACGAATAATAAGAATAATAAGATAAATAAGAATTATTTAAACTGTGTATGGACAATTATATTTTAATGGGGTTTTCTTCAGAATATTATATAACAGGCGTGGGCACGTTCTTTTCTAAGAATAGCCACATAAAATATTTTTCATCATACAGTTTTTAATGTTCAAGAGCCACAGAAAATGTTATTTTAAATAACATTTATAAATAACAAAAAATACAGCAGTCCTACTCACCAAAGCAGAATATGTCTAATCTCTAGGTTTGTTGAAGACTTTGATTGAGGCTTCATTTTTGCAGTCAATAGTTTAGAATATCAAAGCAGTTTTATGAAGCTCAGGGAGGGAGCTGTTACTGTAGATAGCCCAATGTTTTTACTTAGCGAATTGAGATGAGAAATTCACAGCAGTAAGTTATTTTCAAAACAGAGAGTAGTCGGAAACTAGTTTTCCGATCGGTATACTTGGCTTTGGAATTTATTTTAAAAAGTCTATTAGAGATGAGTTTTTAGTATTACCGTCAAACCGATATCTTCCTGCAACTTAATAAGCTCCATTTCTATTAAAGCAATATCCGAGGTAAATGTGCAACATCTGGACATCCATTGTTGATGACATCAATGAAAAAACAATTCGAAAATTTCAAATGGATATACTTTAAAGGAAAAATTCAATGACACATTACTGAATTTTATACATTTAGGCTCTACGGAAAATCTATAGTGCCCTCTCACTGGATCTTAAAGGATCGATATAAATTTTTACGAAAATTGGCAATGACACTCAATATTGTCTCGGGAACTGCATGCTGCTCGACAGCTGTAGTTTGCCATCCTTTGCTATTTAAGAAAAGTCCTTCTTTCCGTCTATCTGTCTGTTCCATTTGGCGACAAATTAGTTGAAAATTTGGCTCAATATTTCCAATGTTGGTGATATTTGGAAAATGTCGAAAAGTAGACGATAAATGAATCCGTTGGAAGCTTAAATTTGATTTCTTTGATAATATCTGTTTCGTCTGGTGCCAATTACTTATTTAATATTCTGTATTCCAAATATAATAAGTTTCATTGTTCGTGGGAAAGGTATGTTTCGTTAGTGTGTGTAGGGAGGGTGGGAGGGTTGAGGCTTTCGTTATTTAGTTGTATTTTGTTAAAATTATTATGTTTCGCTAGGGGGTTGTATAAATTAATATCAATACAGAATGGTGCATAGTCCATATATTCAGTAATATTAGGTGTGCGCTGAAGGTGAGCGAATACGGGCGGGGGGTGTTGTTGTTGTTGAGACCCAGACCCTCCGACCTACCAGAAAGGTGTAAGGTAACTGTTTTTATTACCGGAAGTTCCACCCAATTTAGACCGGAACCCAGTGGGGGAGGCATCCATAGGGACTTTACCCTCCTTCCCCTACCACCAACCTCTCGGAAGGACTTGCGAACCCACATGTTTATCGTGATCGTACTCCGCGTGAACACGGCGGCAGTTTTGGCAGTGGCGGGAATCGAACCCGGACCTACCGAGTTCAATTACTGGGCCTACCGGGCCTACCAAGTGTCCGGGCCAGTTTTCTAACCACTGGGCTACCGCGCCCTCAGGCTGGGTGTGTGTGTATATATTTCAGAACATTATACCCCTAAGTATATAACGAGCTTAACATCCTGTTTTGCAACCTTTAAGCATTTCTGATCCTAATATTTTATTTTCTCACTATTTGAAGGCGCTACGGCCAGTGCATTAACACTCCAATGGCAGTGGTCATTCAAGAGATGGTGTCATGCGATGTTGCCGGGGTGCTCTTTACTTGTGATCCTGTGTCTGGAAACCCAACTAAGATGTCCATCGCAGCCAACTTCGGACTCGGAGAGGTACGAGAATACGGTTATAGCACTAATTTGAAAGTACAGTTATACGTATATCATAATATATTTCTATATTGAATGGTTTTACAAAATCGTTATCAGATAACGCCGGATATAGTTACGGTTAACAATTATTTGTTTGCACATCTTCTACGGTCAGCCAATTATATAGTGTATAATACAGTCACAAAACCCGTCTATAAGTCATAAAACTCACCTATATATCACAAAACCCTTCTGAAAAATTGAGGCAATATATTGAGGTTAAACTCATCAACAATGTTATACATTGTTGTACGTAACACACAAAAGGAATAAAGACGGGTTTATAGTATTAACGGGAGGTGAGAATTTAAGTTTCTGATGCATGTGCTTATTGCTTGGGTGGACTTGCATTAAAAAAGTCAGAAAAATATACTTTGGAAAAACTTCTGTTATTTTCACATGTCGGTTAAAAATCGCATAGTAGTTTTACTTTTTAAATGCAGAAATTTGAGGTTTAAGCTAGCTGAGCCTTCTATATCAGTAGAAAAAAATTAAAATATTTCGAGAAAAAATTACATTTTATAATACAAGAAAGAGGTTTAGACTAATAATTATTTTGACCAAAGTACAGTAATAACATTTCTATAGAGGTCTCTATATAGTCTATACTATATAAATATAATGTAGAAATACTACATAATTACTTTTTTTAATTCAACATTTAAGAAAAGTCTAATTATTGCCAAATCTGGCATTTCAGAAAATTAAATTTGTCTAATATTGTTCCATTATAAGTTACTGTACTTACAAATTATGAATTCCAAGTTAAAAATTTATCTAAGATGAAAATGTTTTTTTCCAGTCTGTTGTATCTGGGTCAGAAGAACCTGACTCCATTGAGCTGGACAGAAATTACGAAGATGAACTGATAATCCATCGGGTGACAATTGGATCTAAGAAACATAGAATTGTCCAAATAGGTAAGGTTATAACAAATTCAAACTATTCGTGACACATACAGGACAAGATGCGCAGTCAAAATTACTTTGCACAAGGTTCCAAACAGAGTTGCTACGGTACTGCAATATGGAAATGTTTATTGAATATTTTAAAATTTTGTTTCAGCCGAAGGAACGGGCGTAGAAGACATTCCAGAGAATCAAAGACTAAAATGTTGCTTATCACCAGAGAAAGCATTACAACTTGCAAAAATAGCCATTAAAGTAAGTTTTCATTAAATTATCCTTTACAACGTAAATTTCGAATAAATAAGTCAGAAAAGTTATAAATACTCGTTTCGCTTTATTGTTAATACTAGTTTCGCTTTGTTATTAATGATCGTTCCGCTTTGTTATAAATACTTGTGAAAGAACAAGTATTAATAACAAAGAGAAAGTTTTGTTCAAGTAATGGAGACAAGATCAGACCATTATGTTTTCGTATGATTCAATATCAAGCGAAGGAAAATTATATTTTATAAAATTAAAATATTTTCTGATTCACTTAATCTTATTCAAAACATAATTTTAAAATTCAAGACTTTCCAACACAATACGCTGAACGTTGTTGAGTCATATTAAAAGTATAGTGAAACAGTTAATGGCTTACTTTTGTTTGCAATTTCTGTAAAATGTATCTGTGGGAAATGATTAGAAAATATAAAGAACTACTATTTTCAAAATTGACCAATATTGGACCAAAATGGAAAACCGATATTGAAAATTTCGGAAAATCGTTTATGTGTTTAAAGCGAGTTATCGTCTGTGATATCAGATAGACTGAAGTGTATCGAATTCAAGTCAAAAAATGAAAAACTTAGTCACTCTGCTTGCTCTCTCGCTTCAATAAGCAAAAAACATAACTTTTATGTAATTTGCAGAAATGTTAATTGAATTTTGAAGAGGTTATATTTGGACTTCTATCTGCTCAAGGGTTTATGCCTTACAACTGGCGCATTTTTATTTCTACCACTGTCACCCCCCACACAGCATTAAACTACACATTACCCGATAATTTCAACCCAATCGGTTGATTTTAAGAACACTTGTAATTCGTTAATGCGTAGCAATGTTGGGGCCATTCATTAAAGAACACGGCTTGTAAAACATTTATCTGCACAACATATTTGGATTAAAAATATATATATTATTAATATATATAGTATTAAATATGTATAGTATTATTATAGTACAATATATATGTATTTTTTAATACTATTATAAAAAATACATATATTGTATTATATACAAATATATATAGTAAAAAATATATATAGTACATATATAATATTTCCCCCGAAAAGTAATTATCAACGATGGAATCTAAGTTCGAGCAATTTTTTACCACGCTATTATTACGCTATTATTGAATTTTACACGCTCAAACATGTTTGACACCACATATCCAAATTAAAAGAAAGCTATAGGTTTTAGAGCAGTTATCGCCAAACAATGTATACCAGTTATGGGGGGGGACATGCGTGATTTTTTATCATATTACGTTCAGAAACAAAGTCTGTCTGTTAAACACAATGTTCATCCAAATTTCAAAATATGCCATTTAATTTTAAAGGAATCATTGTCGAAAAATATATATTAGCGATTGTGAACAGTACGCGTAATTTTTATCTATACACGTAAGAGTAATGAGTAGGTCGTTAAAACATTTATTTACACCATATATCTAAATTTAAGAATTCATGCCAAATCTTAGAAGTGTTATCGTTGGACAAAGCAGGCAAGCTAACGTACACACAACAGCAAATAGAGTCAAACCAGGCCCATGGAAAGCTATCTGGGGCTAAGGTTTCTCCAAGGTTCCCTCCTGGTTGTACCTTCCACCCTCGTTTCTTAATGAATAATAATTATCAACTACTTACCAATAATTTATCTTTCTACCAAAACATTGGTTAGTTATCGTATTTAACTCTAATTCTAAATTGTAATAGCTCTCTCTGATTGGTGTAAAATGTAGTCGCAGGTTTAAAGTCAAACAACGGCCAGAAATGTATTCGTATAACAAAAATTGGAAATTAACTCAATTTATACGATAGCAACCGTAATTAATTAATTGTATAAATTAATTGTGGCAATACGGTGTGTAGGAAAAGGAAATGATAACGGTAAGTAATTAAAACCAAACAGTTTTTATTTTACAACAAAACAGTTAAATAATTAAGGGTTGTATAATTTTTTTTAATTCTTGACATTTTACTTAAATGAAGTTAAATGAAGTTAAATTGTTAAATTTGATTTCAATCGTTCAAAGCTCGTTATTTACAAATATAATTTTATTTAATAAGTTTACAATTTTCGAAAAATTTAATACGATATTGCTGCTCCAAGAGGATGAAATATATTTCATCCCCCAGGTTGCATTTACACATTACAAGAAAATTCTTGGGGAATCGGGCCAGACCCCCTGAAAAAGTCTGGCCTCGGGGTTTCAGACCTGGCTTCCCTTCTCATCGATACCAAGCCCACCTCAAAAGTAAGAAGCTCAGTAACTTTACTTCTTCTCCTCAATTCAATCTAATTATACAAGATTTAATAATTTGATTTTGCATCAAATAATTCGAACATGAGATAAATGCAATCATTCATTGTTTTCAATGTTAAAATGAAAATTGAATGAATTGTAATAGCAAGATAAAGGTTGTACAGTTGATAAGAATCAATAAAAAATTGGAACTAACTCAAATGAATAAAAGAAAGGGAAAAACCCAGTAGTGAAACAGTATGAGTTGCATTTTCTGCAAGAAATTTATTTTTTAATTTGTTTCCCCACCAGATTGAGAAGCATTGCAGAACAAGGCGAGACATAGAATGGGGATTCCGTAATGATGAACTGTACATTTTCCAAGTAAGTGTCAAATCCCTTTTATAAATACTTCTATTTAATCATGCAACGGACAAATTTTTATTGTGTCCGTTGTTTATCAAACGTTGAGCGAGGCCGGCTTTAACCAAAGCCCCTCTTAGGATAGGTAATTTCCCCAAACATGACGTCACTTAGAGAGTTAACTGATGTTTGCAAAAACTGATTCTGTGCATATATTTAACTAGTAATTAGAAGAACGCATAACCTGTGTCGAGTGTATTATTATTCTATTTTTTCTTCGAGTAAAAATAGTAATATGCATGCTGGGTTGCTATAGAAAAGTTCTTAAGTAATGGAGCTAAACATTATTAATAATTGCTTTGTATGGAATTAAACACTATTAATAATTATTTTGTATGAAATGAAACACTATTATTAATTATAAAATGATGGTTTCAAACCTAAACGACTCAAACAAAATTCGGTACAGTTATAGGTTAGGCCAGGCAAAGTCCCAAGATACCTCGTAGCGGTTTTTTTTCTTACTTCGTATTAGTTTTTAGTTATTTTATGTTGAAACGATTGTCAGTTTTGAGTGATACTCATGCAAATCGGTTCTTTAGCGAGAAAATATTATCACAAAGTTTCTATCATAACGCCATCGGAAAGATCGAAGAATGCTCTTGACAAAGACCTTCGAACTGAATTCGTAGACAATTTCCTTATATTTAAGAGACAATTGGAAATATATTCAATTTTTATGCAAATTCATTTTTATTTTATTGTATCAGAGAATTTTCAGGTGGGTCTAAAAAAGGTGAGATTTTCCATTATGCGCTTGCAAGCGAAATACGTGCTTCTGTGTTCCTAGCAACACAACTGGAAATGTGTCCGCTGCTATGGTGATTTATGTTGTACAAGCATCTGTACATGTGGTAAAATGGAGTACACAAATATTTTTGTTTTAAACGAGGATTTTGGAAATCGAGTGGTGTTATCGCTATTGTTTACATATCGGGTGTTTCTTTAGAACCCGCGCTACGACGAATAGTCCGATTTTGTTTGAACTAATTATACTTTCAACAGACCAATAGCTCTATTGAAGATGGCGTAACTTCTGGTTACGCGATTTTGAACGCCACTCTTAGCAAAGACTTTTTCTGTCATTCACGTGACATAATGTCATTAGGTGTCGTATCTTCTGACTTTAATTCAGCTGTACCATTATCTTCTAGTTATGACCAACGTCTTTATTTCTAATATAAACTAATGTTGTTAATTTGTATTCTTTTAAATTCATTTTTAATATTTTTAGTCTCGTCCTGTTACAAGTGGGACTCAAGAGACAGATTTCGAAATCGAACATGAATTCGACGGGCCTCTTCGTGTCGAAAAGGATCATTTTTCAGTCTCCAACTTAGGGTAAAAAACCCTGTTTTATTAATTCTGTCGTATTTTGTTTTGACTTCATTTTTATACATTTTCTTTGCCCCTTTTTTATCTATCAATGATTTTTATAATTAAAACTGTATATTACTATTCAGTTATAATTATAAAAATCATTAGCTTAAGTATTTTAGCTTAATTGTTTCTCAATCTCTGTATACAAAGGTGTCAAGCAAAGTCATAGACGAGGGTGAAATCTCGCAATTCTAACGTTTATTTTTTGTGCGGATGTGAAGGGAATTTCTATGGTGCTAGGCAAGGAACAAGGAGACAACCTTGGGGGAGGGGGTGATCTTCTTCTCTAAAGGGCGAAGGGGGCAATTTCGTTTACAGTTCAAAATAATGGAAATAATTGAATTATTAAGCATCAGTCAGTATATCATTAGCATATATCAGTGTTTTAAAATCAGTACTAAACATATTTGTTCCAAAGAAAAAGATGGTAAGGAACCCTGAAATTTAGAGTATACAATGAAAATCTCTCCCAAAACAGTAGAACATTCACATAATGCGGTAGAATAAAATAGATTTTATTAAACACAAAATTCAAAAATGTTCACTCCAGAAACGATACACGCTTACACACGTGCTGTAAGATGCTTCGGTGTATTTTACAATGTATCTACGTTTACACTATTACATTCAGTTTCGGTTTGAGATTTCCCACTCTTAAAGTTACTTAGAATAGCTACGCAGTGAGTTATTTTGCAGCTTTCTCTGTGTGATGAAAATAATGATAACCAACTTTGCCATTCTCTATAATGTAATTGATTTTTTCCCTCTATTTCTAAAAGTAAGCAAGATAATCCCCCTTAACACCCCATGTAAAAATGATGTTAATCTCCTTTAAAGTTGCCCTATCACGTAGAAACATAGAGGGTCCTTTATACCAGTACAAATTAACCGTAGTAAGCCTTCACTCGACTTCCTCATATCAGAACTCATTTATAGTAGCTATTTTTTTAAATTTTACAAGACAAATGTTTAAAAATTGGTATAATGGGTCCAAATTATTACAATTATAGCGTATTACCCTTCACTTTAAAGGGCTTGAAAAGATACATCAATTGATACTATACTTGGCAATGTACCCCCCGGGGGGGGTAACTTGCCACAGAGAGTGGCTAATGACGTCACGAATAAACAAATTGTATCACAGCAATGATTAGAACTATAACAATGATTCACAACAATGATTAGAACTATAAAGTCTCGTGATTATTGAGACATAAATGAATTATTTTATGAATGACTGTATCAAATGCTGCCATGGTAGAAAAATACAGAATTTCAAATAAATTTAGTTGTCACTTGAATTTAAAAAGTTCTATCTAGTTCTAGATTTTTAATAACAAAGCCGGATATAAAGTTTTCTGAAAATCCAGTATGTGGCAGCCATCCGTGCATACAAGAAATCGACCCTAGACATACGAACAGATGGACATCACTCCAAAAATAGTCAAGACGTGTTTAGAAGGAAACATATATTGTAATCAAAATCTCAAAATCGAAAATTTTCGTGAAAACAATACTTTCTCAATACTACTTACGAGAAAGTGAAAATGAATTATAGCTCTAATACTTCTCCAGATATTGCCCTGGTCCACGACTTTCTTATTTAAGCCAATTGACAACCATTGCTTTAAAATATGTTGTAAATAAATTATCCAGACTAGATACAACACGTAATAAAACAAATTGTAAATAAATAGAATGCAACGTAAAATATAACGCAAATACTAAATAGTACAATACATAAGATTGTTTTGAAAACACATGAGTATTTTTCACCAGTACGAGCAGGTATCGAAATAAGTGCAAAGTAAACTGATCATGTGGAGTAAGCTACTTAAATAAGCATTGATACTAGAGTCCGGACGGAGAAATAATTAGATAAAACCGGAAATATATGCAGATGTGCAGAAACTAAGACAAATAAAACTGTAAAACAGGACAAGAAAATTCAATTTTTACACTATAAAATATGCACCTGGATATCTCTATGTAAACATAATTTGATTAATCATTTAACTTTTATAGTTTGACTCAAAATAGTTGATTAATAAATACATATTTTTCTTCATTTCTCAATAGAGAAGTAATGCCAGGCGCCATGTCCCCATTGTCTTTAGATGTGTTCTTCAGGATGAATGTCATTGCTTGGCAGGTATTCTACAATTTTTACTATATTTTTTACTTCATCTTCGTTCTTGAAATTTTCCTTTTGAAGTAAATAATGAATTAATCACTAACTGTTTCAGGGGGATTTAGAAATCGAGTGGCAGAATCCAATCAAAGCAAAGTATTTCCCGCTTGGAATGATGACTATGTATAACCACGCCATGTTTACTGCTGACGACGTAAGTATATATAGGAATAATATGGGAGAATAATTCAGTGAATTATGCAGTTGATGTAAAGTGAAACCAACATCAAGGGGACCAAGACGTGATAAACACTTAAAAAAATCGATTTTACGTTTAGTAACACAAAAAATACAATTAGAAAATAATCGCTAAAGAACTGTTGCAATAATAACATGATAAACGATAACTTCGTAAATACAGCATAAATGTAAAGCATAAACTTGTCTACTCGTTTTGAAAGCAAATACTAGCATTTTTCTGGATTACCAAGAAGTTTGTACTCATTTGCTTAAACCAAGTTGGCAGATGTGATTACTTCTTGACTTGTAAAGTAGAGCTTCTTGTCGTCTTGAAGAAGGCTATTTACTTGCCTTTGAAACTAGTATACGAGTTTCACTTTTTTTGTTTTTATGCTGTGTTTGCGTAGTTTTTATTTATTGTGTTAGATAAAAGAACTAAATATATGGTTTATATACACTTTATCTCATGAAAACTAAAAATTTTGCACTTAAGGATGTAAATAGAAAGCGTCACGTCTATGGCCAGTCGGTTCAAAGAGCTTTTTCTCAAAATGTGTGGTTTCTAGTCTTAGTACATTTACGTGAATTCTATAGAATTTACTTTTATGAAATGTTGCAAGAACATAACATTTATGATTATGCATCTAGTGAACCTTACATTTTTTACTTAAATTGCTTGATATTTAAAAAAAATACTTTGACTAATATTGATACTTAATAATTTAACTCGATTGCATTTTTTTTAAAATACCAAGTAAATTAAATAGAAAAGTTTAGGTTCACTAGGTGCACAATAAAAAAATTATTTTATTTTCTTGAGCTACTGAATTAAAAATAGGTCTTTTCAATGTTCATCACGCTTTCCTTAAGTGGACTTTCAGTAGAATTTGTATAGTTGAAACAATTTTTGTTATTAAACTATCAACGCTTAAATTTGTATCGACTTCATATTCCGCGTACAACTAAATTGAATGCACTGTGGAAGTTACGAGTTCTTATTACTTAATAAGAACTCGTAAAAGCCGGCATAAAGATGTTGTCTTCATAAGCATCTTTATGCCGGCTAAGCATCCTTTGCACAAAGTGTTTTTTATTTATTGATATAACCACTATACAGGGTGAACGCAAACTCTCAACAAAATAGAGTGGTGATAGTACACATCAAGACAAGCAATATTTGCAACGGAACTCAGGGCCGCATTCTACTTATAGTGCAGAGGAAAGAGTAAAGTTACAAATCCGCGTTGATCTTTTAACAGTGAAAAAATAGTGACAACTATTTAAAGAGTTTCATATTTTCTTTTATATCAGAGAAAGACTTAAAGTAGCTGCTCAAAGTGGCGTCAGAGGGCACCTTTGCACATCCGATACAGGCGAATGAAAGACTGTCGCACCCCCTCTTAAACTTCTGGTGTGGTGTTGATCCTGTCCGCAGCAACAAGGAGTCTCGCAATGAAATTTTCAAGTCACCAAAGTGTTTCGTACACAAATGATTTCATGTGTCCCCAGGAGCGTGGAGGTCAAGCCATAGGTCCTCCACGCCCAATCTACCACCTGGGATATATCGCATTTAAGAAGCGTCGCAATTTGGTGGAAAAGTCTGCTGGGCCCTTGCTGGTGTCGGCTGGGCAACGATGCCTTCGGACGCCAGTTTGAGTAACGATTTTGAGTCTGTTTCTGATACGAATGAAAATGTGAAACTCCTACATCAATTCAGTCTATTTTTTTCACCGATGAAGGATCAACGTGTATATATAATTTTACTCTTTTCTGGAATTATGAGTGGAATGCTGCCCCAGGTTTATTTTGCCAATGTTGTTCGTCTTGATGTGTAGAATCATCCTTCTTTTTGTGTTGAAAGAGTGTACGTTCACCCTGTACTTCAAAGCTGAGAACCATTTATATAACCATATATATTCCAATTATATAACC
This sequence comes from Amaurobius ferox, assembly GCA_951213105.1. Lineage (NCBI taxonomy): Eukaryota > Metazoa > Arthropoda > Arachnida > Araneae > Amaurobiidae > Amaurobius > Amaurobius ferox. Next base: position 96,239,663 of record OX578146.1, read on the forward strand.
TCGTAGGATTTCAAAGGGCTCTAAATTTTATTTTTACAGTTCATAGCCAACATATTTAGTTTCAAAATATAAGCATTACAAATTTTATAAACGGAAAATTTTCAATCTTTTCAAACTTGATAGGAACATTGCTTAAAAATTATAAGAACTTTATAAAAACAAATTATTGATTTATAACTTCTATGCGAACTAGAAATTTCAGTCCTTCCACGTAGCTGGAATAAAATTAGGATACAATTCAGCTCGGATTACTCGAAGCTGCAATGGCCAAAAGTTCAAAATCACTCTACAGAAAGGGGCTTTGCTAAAAATAAGAAAGATTCTTCCATTGAAGAGAATAGTATTCATGAACCAGTTTCGAGCCTAATATCGTCCATCAGCATGGAATAACAGTTAACAGCAATGGCCGCAAGGAAATTGGATATTTGTCGCAATTTTGCGAACTTCTATGGGAACTGACAATTTAAGTCTTACGTAAACGGCATAAAATACGTATACAACTTAGCTCGGACAACACGAAGCTGCGAAAGCCAAAAATTCAAAATCGCAAGAACTCGTCAGAAAGGGGCGTTGCCAAAAATAAGAAGACACCTCCATTGCATGCAACATTATCCATGGACGAATTTCATTCGGTATAGAGCTTTTGAATAAAACCTGTTAAATTTGTGCATTGAGTGAGTGCATCCTTTTCCTTTTCAGAGTAGTATAACGTAATGACGTGTCAGGCTACGACTGATACCGAGGAGTAGTAAGCTGTCGATCTAAACTTACTATAAGACTTGGCTAGACAGTTGATCCAAGGACGTAGTACCATTATGGGAACGGATAAGATTTAACCTTTGTCTGTGCTTTATCGACTCGTATAATCCCATTACAATTCTTTCACTATACAAGCGAATTTCAAAGTGTGTTCCGTGGAACCCCGTGGATCCGCGACAGCATTCTAGGGGTTGCACGACAGCATTCTAGGGGTTGCACGACAGCATTCTAGGGGTTGCACGACAGCATTCTAGGGGTTGCACGACAGCATTCAAGGTGTTCCACGACAATATTCTTGATGTTCCACGACAGCATTTTAGGGATTCCACGACAACATTCTAGGGGTTCCACGACAGCATTCTAGGTATTCCACTACGTGATAGTTTCGTGCAAATTTTCTTAAAATAATAAAAAGCTTGAAATTTTGAATTCATAATTTGGAACACAATGGACATTCTCTCATTCTGAGGTTCCTCCATCAAATTAAATTTCAAAACGTCCCGTTTAACAAACCAAAAAGTTTGAAAATCACTGCTGTATACAATACTATATATAGTAGGGAACGTAAAAATAATGTTTATTCTAATTATCGTTTTCGTCAGATTTGAAATCCTCCGCAGAGTCTCTCCACGCGGAGGTGGAGTAGACTATTATACGTACTCGTAATAATGGTATTTATGACGTGTTTATCTAATGGAACTCAGTTGACATAATTCAGAGCGTTTCAAAAAGATTGCACAACTAAATATTTCTAGAATGATGGGTCGTAGATTCATATTTGTAATTTAAGAAATGTTTTAATTAAAGTAGACGGTTACCGTAAAGTTTGATCATGTGATACCTATTACTAAAATTTACAAATTACAGTGAAACCCCGATTTTACGCCCCCCGAATCTACGTTTTTCTCGCATTTTACGTTTTTTTCATCAGGTCCCATTTTTCCGTATACCAATACATGTTAATTTAACCCGGATTGTAAGTTTCTTATTTATGGACTTTCCCGCATTTTACGTTTTTTCCCTAGACTGGAAAGTAAAAAAAAAATTAAAATTTGCAATAATTTAGAAAAAAATATGCAAAAAAAAAAGCAATACTACTATTTTTTCCTTTTGTGCTTTTTTAAAGCTAATCCACGTTGTTGAAAGTTAATCATGGAAACAGAAATGCATTCCACAGACTCCTGTCTTCTGAAACTGGTTTCTTCTCATTGATCATGGTTTGGTCCCCCCCCCCCCTTCCTTTGTTGAACACCCGCTGTCGCGGACTGCTTCCTTCCCGGGGAAGAACACTCCAGTTAACCAATCAGATGGGGTGGCTCCTTTCCTTTCGTCGGGGAGGGGGGGGGGGGGGCAGACCTTAAACCTTCTCCACGTTTTCAGATAAGCCTTTCAGTTGCTGTTTAGCACGCGGTTGTCGCATTTCTAAACTTTTTGTGCCAAAATGACGAGTAAAAAACGCAAAAACTTTTCTGTTGCTGAGAAAGCCGAAATTGTTAAACAATTTGATGAATTTCATGGAACCAAATTAGCGTTCGCTCAATCGCAAGGAATTACCGTGACAACCCTGCAATCCATACTACAGGAAAAAGAATGCATTGAAAAAAACATCGAGAAAGTGGGTGAAAAAAAATTCCAAGAAACGGAAAACATTGAAAAAATCGCCGTACGACGAGCTGGAAGGTATCTTAGTAAAGTGGTTGAAAGAAGCTCGTGTCGCGAATGTACCTATAAATGGCACAATAATAAGAGAAAAAGTTCTAGAAATCGCCGATATGCTTGGTGGTTTGAAAGACTTCACAGCTTCAAATGGCTGGATTGACAGAATGAAAAAAAAAAGACATAATCTTGTGGATAGATCGCTTTCAGGAGAATCATCAAGTGTAGATGAAGCTACAATAGAAGAATGGAAGAAAAATCTACCAAATTTGACCAAAGGATATAAGCCAAAGGACGTATTCAATGCGGACGAGACCGGACTTTTCTTTAACCTCCTACCGGATAAAAGTTACGTTGCTAAAGGAGACTCTTGCCATGGAGGGAAGATGTCTAAATTGCGCCTTACGGTTTTACTGTGCTGTAATTCTGATGGAAGTGAGCAGCTGACGTCTCTTGTTGGAAAGTCGCGCAAACCACGATGCTTCAAAAACGTTAGAAGTTTTCCGACAAAGTACGAAGCAAACAAAAAAGCGTGGATAACCCAAGCCCTTTTCGAAGACTTTTTGCGCAAACTAAACAAACAAAAGAAGTTGCAAAATCGTAAAATAATTTTGCTCATTGATCAATGCACTGCACATCCGGATTTGCAGCTGTCTAATGTGCGTGTCGTATTTTTTCCTGCAAATTGTACAAGCAAATTGCAGCCTTGTGATCTCGGCATTATTTGATCTTTCAAGGTTTATTACAGAAAGCAACTTGTCCGGAAAGCTGTAGCTGAACTAGAAAATGGAAACCTAAATGACGCCTGCAAACTAAAGTTAAGTGTTCTAGAGGCTATGCATTTTATTTCTGCGTCGTGGAGAAACGTTATACAACAGTGCATTTCCCATTGTTTTGAAGAAAGCGGAATCGTAGCGTCTAATGAACCGGGAACAGATGAAGAATTAGCTGAGGTGGACTCGGAGGAGGACAACGAAACACTTATCTATGACTTCGGCGATTACATCCCGGAAAACTTAGCAACATGCGAAGCTGAAAGAGCTACTGCTCCATCCGTAGACGACCTTATGGACTTTTCGTCCGCCGATGAATATGAACAAGAACAACCGGAAACACAGCCCGCCCCTTCTTTCAGTATTGCATTGAAGAGCTTACAAATAGTGAAAGACTATTTTCTTTCTTATAAAGACCAGGAAAAAAACTTGCAAAGTATTTCAATCCTAGAAGATGCTGCATTCACTTTGAACTCAATGACTAAAAAACAATGCACTATTATGGACTATTTTCAACCTAAACGCCAGGATTCGTAACTAAATGTGTTAAAATGATCTTAAAATGGTATGTATAATAATGTTCTTTTCGTAAAATATACATATACCTTTAGAAAGAGTCATCTTTACTACCTTTAGTTTTTTTCTATTTGATTTTTGCATTCCATGTATTTCCCGTATTTTATGTTTTTTTCACCCAGTCCCTTGAGAAACGTAAAATCGGGGTTTCACTGTATAACCTTTATACGAGTGCCTTAGATGAAGAAATTTAATTTAAAAAATATTTTCTATAGACCAATCCGTCAAACACATAAGTGCAATTATATGATCAAAATTGCCCTAGATATCATCATCATTCCTTGAACTTTTTGATGGTTAATTTGGGACTGTATAAAACTTTTGTTAAAGATAGATACGCATGTGAATTGCCGAAAGAACATTTTATCCAACGATATTAAATTGTGTATGACCCCTGAAATCTATGTTTTCGTTCTTCCTTTTGATCGAGTATAAGTGGTTTAAGTCCTATAACTTTGACAATTTTATTATTGTTAACTTTGCATATTAAATAATATGTTTATTCGAAAAACAGGTTTTTACAGGTTTTCTTTTCCAAATATTGTTAAATGAATAGGGAGTAATTTTCTAATTGGAACTTACTTTGCCCTTTATGAAAAGTTAAATTTTGTACTCTTTTAAGTGCAACGTGCCATGTAACCAAAATTGTCGTTGTCTGAAATTTTACCTTATGTGCAGGTCGTATTTCTTAAATTGGAATCAGGGGTCTGTGACCAATCGTTTAAGATCTGTTTAAACGTTCAAACTTTTTGAAACTTCTGTAGCAATACAAAGAAGTAAAGTGATTTAGACGTATACAAAGAAACATATTATTATAAATCAGCTAAATTTTCTGTAGATTTTTGTTTCGACTAACATGATCTCATTTACCTCCCATATTGATCATGGTTAAATTACCTTAAGATTTCTATTCTGGCATTTCAACACTAATAAGCAAAACTGCTATTGAAACAGATTACATCTCAGGAGGCATAGTTACAATATTTTGAACGCCTCCTATCAAGGGGCCATAAATATACAGTCTGATATTGTCTTAAAGTAAGTTACTCTGGAATTATTCAGAGCCATACTACAGAACTAATAATAATTGCTTTTCATGCAGATGTTTATGGGGGTTTCCAGTCCTTCCGATGTGAAAGATGATTTTTTAAAAGCGACTATGATTGCCATGTTTGGTCGTATTTTAGACGACGAGGGCTTGCTAGATGTCGCCATCGAGAGGTCTTCAGAAGAAAAGAAAAAGCAGACATTAATGGGAGTGTATAGGATGATTAAGGTGAATATTGAACTTTTGCATTAACATAAATATTTAACTTTAGCTTTCAGGTGAATGTTTTACTTTTCTGTTGAGGTGAGCACATTACATATAAAATAAATAACTAACTTTTTCTTTAAAATGCACGGTGAAAACTTTATTTTATAATTTCTCTAAATGCCTAATTCAGGTGGAAACAAAGTTATAAAGAGTCATACCAGTTATTCATTTCCTATCAGAGACATTTGAACAGTAGTTAAAATGTTTTTTGTAGGGTACAGTGGCTAGTTACTCAAAGATCTGGATACTAGCTCAATGATCTGTCAGTGGGGTAAATGCCTAATTCAGGTGGAAACAAAGTTATGAAGAGTCATACCAGTTATTCATTTCCTATCAGAGACATTTGAACAGTAGTTAAAATGTTTTTTGTAGGGTACAGTGGCTAGTTACTCAAAGATCTGGATACTAGCTCAATGATCTGTCAGTGGGGTAAATGCCTAATTCAGGTGGAAACAAAGTTATGAATAGTCATACCAGTTATTCATTTCCTATCAGAGACATTTGAACAGTAGTTAAAATGTCTTTAGTAGGGCACAGTGGCTAGTTACTCAAAGATCTGGATACTAGTTCAAAGATCTGTCAGTGGGGTACTAACTAGTGGATACTAACTCAAAGATCTGGCTTAAAATGATCTTTAAGAGTTGGCTATGGCTATCAATGGCTATCAGATATACAGTTACAGAGCAGATTATTTTTACGCAAAATTGTAAAATACAAATTATTAATTTTCACTTAGCAACCTTTCACTTATTGGTTAAATGAAACGATAAGCAAGTTATCAAACTTCGTTAATTCAAACTTAGATAAAACTTTAAAAAAATGAATACATGAAAATGTATTTAGGATTCAAATGACTATTTCCTGATCATACATTAACTTGTTCTATGCCTTACGGCTAGCTGTATGGTCTGGGTCGTGGAAGTTGCTATTCTAAGTATATTTTGATAAAATCTATTAGAAGATAACATTTTGAAATTACGAACAAATTTCATAAAATCTATGTAATTTGAATTGTTAATTTTATTTGAAACTAGCAGTATACTAGTTCTTTGTATGGGATATATAACGTAACAAATGCAAATTCACAATCGTGTGAAAATTCCTATAGTATTCTAAATGATAATGTTATTCAAAACATTCTACTAAAATATTTAAATTAATACTTCTTAAAATGAATTTTAAGAATTTCTTTTCTCGTTATACAAAATTACTTCACAGACAGATCTGAAAAATAAGACATTCTAGTCCTGTTTGTAAATAAATTTACAAAAAAAATATAAAATTGAATCCCTATATTCCAAAATGAAAGCTTTAAAATTGTATTGGAAGATATACTTGTACTACTTATATTCTTGTAGATTAGAAGATATATATATATATATATATATATATATATATACCCGTGCTGCAATATGTGAGCTTGAAAACTCTTTATCAAAATAAAACAGATGCAGTAAGAAATTTGAAATATCAATAATCTCTGTAATCTTTAATGCTGAAGGCTGTAATGAATATAATTTAGCCCAAAATGTGATTTCGATAAAATTTATTTTATATCTATATATACGAGTGTTCGTCAAGTGCTCGTCTGTCTGTCTGTCAGTCTGTCACGCTGTTTATATATATTTATATATATGTATATATATATATATATATATGGGATTTTAAAATGATGCATTTTCTATTGAGCTGAAGGAGTTAATAATACTAAAAGTCATTCTATTCCTTTCAGAGTTTGTTATTTTCTGGAAGTCGGCTTAAAATATCAAAGAAACGGTTTGAAAAATATAGAATACCTGTGGAGAATTACACATCTGCAGTTGATCTATATAATACTTTGATGCTCCGCTGCGCCGATTTTGTTCAAGTGAGTATTATGCATATGTATGTGATTTCGATTTAATTCATTTTCAGACGTTGCAAATCTTGATAAATATGTAAAAATACACTTCGCAATTGATCACAATCGATGTTAATTAATAAAGGAAGATGTCTGATCCGAAAATTTGCACCTTTTGTTTTTTAGTTATCTTATGTTTCAGCCTGATTCACGACAATTTTTGTCAGTAATTGCACACATTGACTCTTGGTCGACCTAAAATATTATCATAGAGTTTCCATTTTTGCGCCATTGGAAAAATCAAATGATTCTTTTTCAATCAAACTGCAAATGGAATCTATACAATTATAAAACGATTTTTAGTGAATTTTTAAATAATATATACTTTTCATACATTTTAAACCTCTTCGATTTTTATATTACGATATACAGAAATTAACTTGTCATCCATCGTTCCTTTTATTCGGCATTTGCCTAAAATATCACATATTACTCCAGGAAGAAACTAATATCATAAACCCATTCATTGATTAATTATAATTTGTTTTCTATCTGAGGCATGTCTTTGATTTTAGGAATGTTCCACCCTGCAAAGTCTACAACGAGTGTATAGTATACTTGATATTGTCTGTAATTTGTCACGTCAAGTATAATATACACTTGTCAGATTTGACTTAATACGCCGGAACATTATCAAATTGCTAAAATCAAAAAACTTATTCCAGAGTCCAATTTTCAGGTGTCTATTGTCCAGCCTCCAAGAAATCTAGACTTAATTCATTTTTAACACTTTACATCAACGTTGAAAAGTATTTATGACTTTGTTCATTCATTCTGTCTGTCTGTCTGTCCGTTAGCACGATAACTGCCGTAAAAATGACTTCATCAAAATGAAATTTTAGTATGTTGTTCAGACGGTCTGTGGGACCTATGGGAATATAAATGAATAATATCACCCAATTAGTTTTGGATTGAACCCGGGTTGAAAAAATGAAATACATTGAACCCTATGGGACCTAATTTTTCAAACATTTTTTAAGCGGATTTAAAATTCACAAATTGCTTCGAAAATTTTAGGTAATATTCAAATTATCCCATAAAATATACAAAAAAAAAATGCAGCAAAATATATTCAGTAGTTTTTAAAATAAAAATTAAAATAATAATTACACCTCTTATATGAAGCAATCACGTGACCATTATATGAAGCGATCACGTTTAAAGTTCTTTTTAATTCATATTGAGTGTTGTATCCGTCCTAAAACCGCTTTATTTTTGCTTAAATTCTGTACATCTACATACTGAAACAACGCAATGACAATATATTTGAGTTTAAATGATCATCCAAATTTGATTATTTCTACATTGAAGCCCATTTTTCACTTCAAATGTAAACAGCAAAATATGTAGAATGAGCTGTAAAAGAATTACTGCATTTCTTTAAAGCAAAATTATTTAGCTCATGGTGTCTGCATAGCTGATACGAATGAAATATTCATTAATTTTACAGAGAGAAGGACGATGTTTGTCGATGAAGTTTTAAGCATAGAGTTTAATTACTTGTACATCCATGGTGTTAAGTTTTTAAATAAAATAAATTATTATATTATTGTGATGAATGAAATGAATGCGAAAATATTTATGAATGAAATGCTACTTTTATAGAGAGAGCCAGACGTGTTATATTTCGATGGCGTCATTTGAATAAATTTCAGTTGTTTTTGATGAAGTTTTCAAATATAATAAATTATAGTAGTATTATGATAATGTTAAAACTCTACTGAGGAGCCAGGCGATTTATATTTAATTGACGTCATTTAAATGAAGTTCATTTTTTTCGATGAAGGTTTAAGTTTTCAAATATAATAAATTAATGTAGTATTGTGATAATTTTTTAAATATTATCGAGGAATGTATCGCATTTTAGAGATGTTTAAATGAAATTGCATTGAAGCTGGAAAGTGTTTCATAATCAATGCTTTATGCATGATTGATCTTTCTTGTTTCAGTTGGACAGCCTAAACTATTGAACCGATCTTAATCAATGATGGCTCATTTTGAGCATTACGGTGGGAGGTTCTTTTAACACGTCAAGATAAATGTGATTTAGAATTTCAAAAATAGAGACAGCATGTATAAGTGCTCGTTGGTAAGGTATCATTTGCAATGCCTGTTATTTCACTGTGACTGTGAGACGAAAGAGAGACAAAAATTCGATCATAAATTTGAATAAATCAGATGACAGTACGAGCGCGTGATAAATAATAGAGGCCAGATGGTACGGCACCTAAGTGACATTAAGTCAGACATTAGTTTATGAGTAATAAATAAAAATGGAACTCAGCCTCAATTTTATGGACTCCCAAACTTTACTTCGTGTCAACTCGAAAAGAGCAACGTCAGTAAGGGGAAGGGAATTCGTCATCTAATCAGGACTTACCTATAAAATTTTATGAGGAGGCTTTCATAAATAATCGAGTTCGGGGAGGGGGGGGGTCCTCAAGGAAGGCGTTTCTTCCCTGAAGCCTAGTTCAAGAAAAGAAGTTCAATAAAAAATATAAATAAATACAATAAAACACTAGAAAATATGTTGCTGGAAAGAAAATTCTTTTCATGAGATCATTTGCCAATATATCAGAGGATCCAACTGTCCGGGTAATTTCTCAAAAATGTTCAAATGGTGAGGGCTTAAAAGTCAGGTCAAGACACTGTTAGTGCGGTAATGATGTCAATGAGTGTCCTATGCTGTATAGAGATATGTGCCAATTTTTATGGGTTTAGTAGTTCAGTATTTTATACAAAAGTTGATTTTAGCCTGTTAATGTCAAACACCATGCTGGCCTGCTTCTCTCTCTTAATCAAATTGCTTAAAATAGTAAGAGTATTGTTATAAATAGGCGATCATATTTCTGTAATAATATGGTAAATCTGTAAATCACCAAAAAAATAGATATTGCTAAAGACTATTTAATGATTATGTGAATTTTATTTTACAGTAAAGGTAAGTAGTATCTTTTACTGTAAGAAATTTGGAGGGTTACTTACAACGCAGCTCTTTAAGAAGCATTTGGAAACTAATTTATCATCACATATTATACTTCAATATTAATAATCAATTATAATTATATTTGCTCTACAGTTTGGTATGTGTGACCATGTTCTTTTTACCATAGTTAAATAACCATGTTGATAAATATTTCTGCATAAAATATTGAAATTTCACCAAAAATTACACTTTATGGTAAAAAACTTCCTGAGAAATACAAGAAACAGAATATACTTTCAAGTTATGAATTAATCTCGCAAGACTAAAGCTGTATCTTTAGGTTTAAGGATTTGAACCCTGGTTTGAAGAAGATTTAGGATCTTTTTACAGGGGACCCTAGACATGAAATTACAGCTTCGATTCCGCAATGACTTGGCGCAAATCATTTGGCGCAAAGCTTAATGAGTTTCATATTTCCATTGAGGTCACGCTCACATCACTCTACTAGCGTTTTATCAAGTATGAGTTGTAATTTCGCGATTAGAAAATTCATCTTATCTTCTAAGGATTAAGAAATTATTTCCTCGACTTCATGCAGTGTCTTCTCCTGTAAAAGAGGAGTTCAAAATCTAAATAACAGTCTCACAGATTGCGAACGGCAGGTGGAGCGGGCAATCATATTTTTAACACTTTACAACAAAGTTGAAAAGTGTTTATGACATTGCTCATTCTGTCTGCCAAAATGTAAACAGCAAAATATGTAGAATGAGTTGTATAAGAATTACTGCATTTCTTTAACGCAAAATTATTTAGCTCATGAAGTCTGCATAGCTGATATGAATGAAATATCCATTAATTTTACAGAGAGAAGGACGATTTTTTTCGATGACGTTTTAAGCATAGAGTATAATTGCTTGTACATCCATGGTCTTAAGTTTTTAAATAAAATAAATTATTATAGTATTGTGATGAATGAAATGAATGGGAAAATGTTTATGAATGAAATGCTGCTTTTATAGAGAGAGCCAGGCGTGTTATATTTCGATGACGTCATTTGAATAAATTTCAGTTGTTTTTGATGAAGTTTTCAAATATAATAAATTATTGTAGTATTATGATTTTAAAAATATTACCGAGGAATGTATCGCAATTTAGAGATGTTTAAACCAGACAATTTGTATTTCAATGCCGTCATTTGAATGAAGTTCAGTTTTTTCGATGAAAGTTTAAGTTTTCAAATATAACAAATTAATGTAGTATTGTGATAAGTTTTAAAATATTACTTAGGAATGTATTGGATTTTAGAGATGTTTAAATAAGATTGCATTGAAGTTGGAAAGTGTTTCATAATCAATGCTTTAAGCATGATTGATCTTTCTTGTTTTTATTCGAGCTTACCAGCAAGAGATGGTATGTGAGTGTGTGCAGCAGCCGAACATAGAAGGGTAGAATATTGGAACAATTTATGAGAGAGTATATATGTATATAAGCATTCATGTATAGTGAGTGAAGATTTATAATTTATATTAACGCTAATTAAGAGTTATTTTTATGATTTTGTACTGTTTAAAAATAAGATAGTTTAAGAATAAGACACTTTTAAGAATAATAAACAGATAATTAAAGAGATTAATACGTGTTCATTCAAGATCACCACAATCTCACAGCAGCAATTCTTCCTCGTGAGGTGTTCATAATGCAACATATAGTTTCATAAAACACCATCTCATGCGCATTTTAAATTGTCATTGTAATGTTTTGTAATCATTTATATTCCCTAACTTGATGTATATATCTTGTACGTTTTAAGATAAGACCATTAGTCCTTCGTAGAGGTACAATTTTTACAAACAGTAGTCTAATAAATTTCATTATTGATCTTATTTTTATTAATTTTATTTTTCTATTAATCTAGACGTTACCGGAATAATGTAAGGGCAACCACGCAAAATTTGAAATAAAATTAGTAGAATCTGTACATTTGTAGACAGTTAGATTTACAATTTATGTCAAACTTTCAATATGCGACAGACAGACAGACTTTCAATCTGAAAGAGTCAGAATGTTATTTATATATCTACGGATTGCTTCGCATTATAAAAAAAAATAATAATAGTTATTGTTTATTCATTGAATATTGTTATAAATTTTGCTAATTGTTTATAATAAATAAACATTGAATATTGTTATAAATTTTACTAATTGTTTATAATAAATAAACATTGAATATTGTTTATTTAATTTTACTAATTGTTAAATTTTACTAATTGTTGAGTTATTGTTGTACAACATTTTGTTTGATATTCACTTTGAAGAATTTTCGTCTAATAATTTTATTTTGCTATTAGGCTGTGATGACTCATATGATATGTACTCAAGCATCCACAGTATGGAATATGATGATTTTGACTTCTCTAGCTAAAGCAGACGGTGATTCTTTTATTGCATATCACACAAATAAATTTAGATAACTGTATTTTTTCTCTAAGGAAAATATTCATACTAACACCTCAAAATGTGAAATTCATGCTACGTTTTCTACGACATCACTTTTCAATTCACGATCGTTTCTAAATTTCAACTGTTAAGAATCACAAGATGGGAAAAAAAATCCAGAATACGGTGGTTACGCCGACAAGCAAGCGTTAACATCCTAGTTTAGGAAAAAAAACTAATCATGTAAATGTCTAAGTTGATCAAGCGGCATAACGTCAATCAGTTGGAGTTTTTTGAGGCTCATAGTGAAAGTTAGCAGCTGAAATTTTGCCTATGATACCGAAAACAGTTTTTGGTTATGTGTCAAAGTGTCGATACTGAGGGTTTTCTTGTCAGATTCTGTCTAGATTCTCTAAATAGTTTTAAAACTTAAATCTTCATATATAAATAGTAGTATTTTAAAATTTATGACCATCAGTCAATTCAGGGATGGTTTAAATGATTGGGAATCCTAAGCGATACTATTCCTATGGGAGGGCCTTTATGATTATGTCATCAAATTTGGGACTTCATAATGTATAATTTTTGCGTAAGGCGATGCCACGTTAGTGTCAAATCATTTTATGTCTTTGAGCTTTTATGATGCTTTTAATTTATCATTTTAATTTGCATAAAATCAATAAGCATTTAATATTAGAAAGTTTAAAATGAACAAAATGGAGCTCAGGATCCACAATGAAAAGAAACAGAAGATTATTAATAACACCAATCTTATTGTCCCTATGGTGGTTCCTAAATTCATATATACTAGCTATGGGCTTTAGATAGGCTTACAGCTATACTGCTATATTCAGAACAACTCGTATTAATTGTTTCTTATGTGGTGCACCAATGCTTTATTGTCCAGGGTCCCCAGAATCATTTTTTAATTTGTCACAGATTTGGACAGCAGCATTTTAAACAAAGACGGTCATTAGACATAAGTTTCTTCAACTTCAATTTTTATTAGTTTGTTTTCAAATTTGAGGGAAGGTGAGCCGTCGACATTTCTTGGGGACACTGTAGAATAAAAAATATTTTTCTTAGAAGTGTAACTTTAACGAATACGCTTCTGTCAAAATCTTCTAATTTTGTTTGGAATAAATAGTAAAGAGTAGAAAAATTGTAAGAATTATCTTCTCACAATGGTATTAAGACATAATAGCTTGACTTAAAAGCCAACGGTTACGTCATGTTTAGAATACCGATTTTTGTCAGATCATCAAGGTTGTTCACCAAATACTTGGGTGCTCGACCATCCCTGGTAACATATAGTATGGGAATTAATTGTTTGTATTAAATTGTTAATATTTTATATTCTGCTCTGCAAAAATCTTTTGTTGTTTACGCAGTACCATTCAGTCCTAATGAGGTGTAAAAGTAAGGTTATTTGTTGCAGACATCGACAGCAATGTTTACGCAGACTTTGCAACTCTCATCACAAATAAAGGGGATGTGGAGAGTGCTGATGTCCCTTCTGCAATCCAAGTAAGCTACGATTCCTTTGATATTTTAACTTTATCGTAAGAAAAGAAATTAGTTCTTGCTTAAAGTCTTTCAGTAATTCAATTTTTTTTCGTGCAATCTATGGAAAATGTTTCATGAAAACAGTCTAAATACGGTTCAAAAGGGCTTTCTATTCATGCGAGTATAATTAATCTTGGTACAGAGAGCTTAAAATACGATACATTTGTACAAAAATTAATCTTTATAAAGAAATATACGTTATTAAATCCATTTTTACGCTAATTTTGTTGTAAAATGATTCTAAATTTTCCACTTATCTAGTAATAATTGTAAATAACGAATTTAATTTCTATTTTTAAAATAAAATTTTAAAGAACAACTGTTTGTAAATTATACGAGTATGTTCCGCAATGAGAAGGTAACATCAAAATTATTGATAACAATTAATGATAATTATTTTACCTCAGTTTGCTTAAATAAAGGATGGCAATAGATCGTACATACAGTGCAGTAAATTACAAATCTGTATATATTTTAACATTATAATTAACTTGCTGAGTCTTTGAATTCGAAGGTTTTATTGTTAGAAATGTAATAAAACTAGAACATTATTGTCTTTTCATATGAAAATTAATTTTTCGTATATTGATAATGTGGATTATTTTTAATGAATTTCCAATTAAAAATGTACAAATACAATTTATGTGATTTATAATATTTGATTATGCAGTAGTTTATTCAACTTTTTTTGTTTCGTTTGTAGAGTTTAGCATTCCATATAACAAAATCAATACAACCTAAGAAGTTTAAGGAGATGAAAACTGAGGTAATATTCATACGATAATGCTTATGCTTTAATATTAGGTATTTTATCGAACTAAGTTATTAATTTTTATGTAATTTAGGAAGCCTTAGACTGGTTGAGGACAACACAATCTAATGCTGGTAAAAAATTCCAAGAATTTATTAACAAACATGGTCACAGATGTTTAAAAGAGGTATTCAACTTTCAATTTTTATTATTATTCTAAAGTAACTTTATTATATTAAACTTTTGTAATAAATCTGGATATTTGTAAACCTTGTAAAATTTTTTGTAGGAAATTTTATTATATATTTGTAAAAATGTGACAGCGTGATTTCAGCCTATGAGTCAGTGATGACAACAATCTGTTTGCAGATCTTTTACCCTATGGCAGGATTACCACGGATGGCGATGGGAGACCAACTGAGCAATTATTTGTATGCAACACCCTGCTGTAGACATTAGTTCCTTCACTGTAGTTCTGGTGCACTTAGAATTTTGTGAATAGAGGTTGGGAGTATAATAATTTCCCGCACCGTCCCTGGTTCGAAGTAAATACTTTTACCAGGAAAATTCTGAAATCTTTGCTTTAATCATTTAATTTTTGCAGAGTGCTTATCTCATGGTCGAAATTTTATTGAAGGGCGGCAGTGGCCACGAAATATAATTTACTGATTGTGTTAATGCAGCACTTTCTTGCTTATATAGGGCAGGTGGGGTGGCTATCCCGGACATGAGTGACTTAATTTCTTTTATACGGATCTCCTCTTGTTATATACCGGGAAATTATGTTCTCGGGCTCTTTGAAGATACTAATAATCTCCTTTGATGTCACTGAGGAAGGTATGCACAGCACAATTAAAAATCTCTGTGCTGGTTGTTTACATGTGGATATTAACACTTCAAATTTAACAAACAATTTTCAATTGTAATAATGGAAAAACTTTGTTATGACAACGACTCTCAAAGTCTTCGCTATTTCGTGGTGTCACAAATGACGAAATGCTAAGCTCGACGACGTCAGGCTGACAACTTTTTGATCGTTTACTGGGCTAATCGCCAATCTTATATTAAAGAACCGTGATATAGGGTGCACATATTGCACACATAGACAAGGTGATTGACATTGAGATACGTCCTCATGATCTTCGAACTGATAAGATACTCAGTCACATTCCCAGGACGTGTGCAATATTAATACATAGAGACTACAATTTTTGTACAGCTGGAGCGATGACTTTCTCCAAGACTCTTGCTAAGACTCGATCTGCGTACGTGAAGCGATCGTGGACGTTGATGATGAAGAAATTGAAATAGAGAAGTGCGATGATGGAGAAACAGAAGTAGAGAAGTGCGATGATGAAGAAGCGGAAGTAGAGAAATTTGATGATGAAGAAGAAAAGAGCGAAGATGAAGAAGCAGATTAGTGCAAACATTATCAAAATGGCTGCAATTAGGAATTGATATAAAATATCAGTTATTGGCAGAGTTGTTTTTGACCATAAGCAAATACTGGGACTTCGCAAATCTCTGGGAGGTCCACCTTCTGAGATCAATGTACAATTTTTAACACTTTACAACAAAGTTGAAAAGTGTTTATGACTTTGTTCATTCTGTCTGTCTGTCTGTCTGTCCGTTAGCACGATAACTGCCGTAAAAATGACTTAATCAAAATGAAATTTTAGTATGTTGTTCAGACGGTCTATAGGACCTATGGGAATATAAATGAAGATTATCACCCAATTAGTTTTGGATTGAACCCGGGTTGAAAAAATGGAATACATTGAGCCCTATGGGACCTAATTTTTCAAGTATTTTTTAAGCGGATTTAAAATTCTGAAATTGCTTCGAAAATTTTAGGCAATATTCAAATTGTTCCATAAAATATATAAAAAAAAATTCAGCGAAATATATTCAGTAGTTTTTTAAATAAAAATTAAAATAATAATAACACCTCTTATATGAAGCGATCACGTGTCCATGATATGAAACGATCACATGACCCACTTCAAAATGATATATGGCATCCATCTTGTGTCAAAATCGTGATTTTTAAAGTTCTTTTTAATTCATATTGAGTGTTGTATCCGTCCTAAAACTACTTGATTTTTGCCTAAATTCTGTGCATCTACATACTGAAACAACGCAATGACAATATATTCCAGTTTAAATGCTCATCTAAATTTGATTATTTCTACTATTAAGCCTATTTTTCACCTATGTAAAATGTAAACAGCAAAATATGTAGAATGAGCTGTATTAGAATTGCTGTAATTCTTTAAAACAAAATCATTTAGTCCATGGAGTCTACTTAGCTGATATGACTGAAATATTCATTGATTTTAGAAAGAGAAGGACGATATTTTTCGATGAAGTTTAACACATACAGTTTATTTACTTGTAGCTCAATGGTCATAATTTTTAAATAAAATAAATTATTATAGTATTGTGATGAATGACATGAATGGGGGAATTATTTATGAATGAAATGTTGCTTTTATAGAGAGAGCCAGGCGTGTTATTTTTTTATGACGTCATTTGAATGAATTTCAGTTGTTTTCGATGAAGTTTTCAAATATAATAAATTATCGTAGTATTATGATAATTCTAAAATTATTACCGAGAAATGTATCACATTTTAGAGATGTTTAAACCAGGCAATTTATACTTTAATGCCGTCATTTGAATGAAGTTAATTTTTTTCGATGAAGGTTTAAGGTTTCAAAAATAATAAATTAATGTAGCATTGTGATAAGTTTTAAAATATTACCGTGGAATGTATTGCATTTTAGACATATTTAAATAAAATTGCATTGAAGTTGGAAAGTGTTTCATAATCAATGCTTTAAGCATGATTGATCTTTCTTGTTTTACTATTAAAGTTTTATGCGGGCCCAAGAATTTATTTTTGCGTAGGAGACCGGAAAGGGTTAAAGCTGCCCTTGTTAGAGTTTACAGAGAGAGTGATCTACCAAATAAAAGAGCAGCTTTAGCGAAAAGCGTGTGTTCGTCAACGGTAGTCAACTGGATGTCCCAGCTAAATAAAGAGTTTGTTGAGAAAGACCCAGTCTAATAGAAGATCAACAGTTTAACAAATTGCAGATTAGATTTAAGGAGTAAGTTAGGCAGCCTTCGTTGCATATTTTCGCTGCATATTACATCGTATGAACTACTGAAGAATAAGTACTAACCAGGTAGCATAATAATTTAGCTTATTGGTGTATGTTTTCTTTCTAAAATAGCATTTAATATATATCACAACAGTAAAAAATGTTGTATCGACATTTAAGGGATATAATGGCAGGAAGCATGATCACACAATTTGACAGCATCCGTATAATTTTATTATTATAGTAGCTATGTTAGACATTAATAACACGGAAACTCCCAATTTATCAGATATTAAAGGATTTTTAAGTTAATTTTTATCACATTAAACTTCTCATTTGAATTCTCTATTTCTCATTTCTTAATTATTTATTTACCTTAATGTACATATATAGTTTATTTTATAAAATATATACTTTTAAAATTTTGAATCCAAATATGCTAAAAAATATTTTTCAGTGAATAGTAACTAATTAAAAATATGTTCATGGGCTAAAAATGTCCACTGATACAGATATATATCTTCCTCAAAGAATACAATGCTAATCGACAATCGAATTATTTCAATTTGCAGTTTGACTTGTACTCTAAAACATGGGGAACAAATCCAGAACCACTTGTGCAGTTACTGCAGGTAAGTCAAATGTTAAATCGTACGCTTTTATTGAAATATCTTTTATGTTAAAATTATCAGAAACTTATTTAATTTGAATTTTATTTCTATTTTTTTAAGATGTATTATACTTACATATAGATGTGATGTGTACATTTAGTTAAAACATATAAAACATCAATGTTAAGAGGGTTTTAATACCATGCACTTTTAGCTACAAGCATTAGAGACATATTTCCGTTACTTCGGGTACGATAAGGCCCAACAGTGAACGCGGAGAATACAAATACAATTTCAAATACAATTTTAACATAAATTCACAATTCAAAGCGTTCAAAATAATTTGATTCGATACCATGTTCAAAGAACATATTTTTTAACAAAATAGGTATAACTTACAATATGGAGGTTTAGTAAAAAAATACGCATTACACAAAACATATACTATATTATGAATTATAAAATGTTTGATCAACAATAAAATAAAATAATATATCATTTAATTAATATTTGATTTTTAAAATTTTAGTGGTATGTATCATCTTCTTTAATCGTATGATAAAAAAATTATATTTCTGTAATCTTTGTTTGTTATGAATAATTAAGGCATTTAAATTTAAATTGATATATATATATATTTATTTATCAATTTAAATTAAACTTTCTTAGCTTTTTATTGTAGTTAAAATTTCACAGCATAACTTTTCATTATATGTAAAATATTAATTATTCTATTTCTAATATATTTCTAAATTGGTACAAATAACCCATAAATTATCAATTAATACGATTCATTTAAACAAACAAACATTCTTTATTATAAAAGAATCTCCCCCTCCATATATATGTTAATAACATTTCTCTCAAGTATAGATTTGCTTTTGATCTGATCAGACTATTTTGCGGGTATGCTTGTTAAATTTTCGATGCATAAAATATCTTAAATTTCCGGAAGTAATACTCTGGTGCTAGCGGAAAAATATTTGGGGTCTTACTCATAGAGACTTGGAATCATCTCGAACGTCATCAACAGCGACTTACTATTTATTCCTTTTTCTTACTTCAACTACCTGCTCAATATTACTTTCCTTATATACATAATGTATAAGGAAAGTACTGTGACGGGGTTAAAAATTCGAATTCGAGTTTTAAACGTAAACAACAACTATACAAATAATCTATTTTTTACTGTAAGAGTAGTAAATTCATTGCATTATACAGGGTGGTCAGGATTAAAACACCCCACTCTGAGCTCTCTATAGATCGAACTACTCAATGTAAAGGCTCTAAAATTCTTGAACATACTATTCAAGACATGGGAAAAGGGATTACGTGAAAAAAAAAGTTAGTTCCAGAAACACCGATAGGTGGCACTGTACAACAGAAAATATGCTGAAAAGACAGAAAATACACATTTGTAACATATTTTATTCAAACGTACCAAACATTCATATCACAAGGACCTTATCGATGCAGGGGATGCTGCGTATAACGTTATCCATTGATTGTTTAACAATAGCGGTGGCAACATCGTCAACGACATCTGAACGAGTTGATTTGCGTCCTCAACCCGGCTGAACTCCAAGATGCCCAGTTTTCTCGAATCGAGCGATCATTCTCCTGAGAGCTTGTGTAAGTAATGGTCCTTTGCGCAAACTCTTAAGTCGACGAAACTCTCGAAGTGCAGCTGCAGCATGTCCTTTGTTTTCATAAAACAGCTTCATAAGCAAAGCGCGTTCTGGCAGTGTGACAGCCATTGCTGATAAGAATGAAAATTTCCCAGTTTTATCCCCTTTTATGTCTAGAACATAGTAGCTGCAAACCAAGGGTTTATGCAAATTTTTGTGCTTACAGTGCGAAATTGTAGTTACAATGACAGTTTAAGTTTCTTCACTTTTTTAGCTTCTTTTTTTCATATTAGCAAAAGAAATTATAAAGGAAAAATTCCATATCGAATGTGTTTTTTTTTTTTGTGATTATTTTGTGTCTTTTCAGCATATTTTCTGTTGTACAGCGCCACCTATCGGTGTTTCTGGAACTTATTTTTTTTCGCGTAATCCCTTTCCCAATGTCTTGAATAGCAGGTTCAACAATTTTGGAGCCTTTACACTGAGTAGTTCGATGTATAGAGTTCAGAGTAGGGGTGTTTTAATTCTGACCATCCGGTATAAGGAAAGTCATGTGCTGCCCATATCAGATTTTTTTTAAATTCTGATCCGAGGGGTCACTTCGAGCTAAAGCAGAGGGTTACAGTATTTGTTTATAAACCAAGACAGTGTCCTTTTAGACTCCTACACTTATACAGCTGCACCGTAGAAAACTTAAGTTTATATGGGTTTTTAAATTTGGAAATAGACGTTACCATGGGTAGATTGGGTTTGTACCTAGTAAGAATTATTTTCAAAGTGGTATACTTGCTTCATTGCAACATGATATTAGTGTAAAGAGGGCATTTTAACTGAGGGTAGATTTTAAAATCCCATCCATTTATTCAATGTTTTATAAAATATATTGCTCCTGTGTTAATAATATTAGATGCTGTTTTAGTTTTACCGCTGAATTTACAATGTTCCTTTTGTAAAATGGCAATTTTCTGTTATTTTTACTCATGGGTAAATTTGCACCATTGATCGACTTGTTGCTAACTTGTATATACTTTTAAAGATGATTAAAAAACGTTTTAAAAGAGCAACTTGAAAATAAATGCTCTTAATAAATAAATTGTTTTCACTATGATATATATTATTTGTGACTCAAATAGACGTAAAAATTTGGTATACGCATGCATGGGAAAATCAATTGGAAACATGACTTTTCAGACTTTGGATATTTTCTATTATTTTGAAATAGAACAATTATGGTACAATTTAGCATTTGTAGCCCAGTTGACCAGGCGACTAATTTTTAATAAGTTGTCACATATATCTGTATGTACATTCAGATAATGAATATGTTGTCTTGAGTATGAATTTATCAACATTCTCCGTTATGTTTCACTATTGATTTTTTATTTCCGTAATCAACTTTTTCCTATTTAAATTTAGCATATGCATGTATGTATTGTTTCAGAATCTTGCTGGGCAGGTAACAGAAGACGCAGTGGATATAAGAAGTGCCGGTGTCCTCGAATTAATATCGCAGCTGAAAATACCTATTGGACTATTAACAAAGTAGGTAATACTGCAGTGGCTGCAGCAGTTTAAATTTTCCAGTAACATTAAACTATACTCAATTGCAAATGCCAGATACAGGAATAAATTATAAGTATGCGAAGCACAATAAACATTAATATATAATGAATATAAACTTAAAGCGTAATTATACTAATGTACATGTATATAAATATGAAAGGCAAGCATAGCAAGCACATAAAGCTGAGTGAAGAATGTAAAGTATGTTCATGTTAAATGTAAAATAATTTATTGCTCAGTGGATAAGTGAACAAACACTATATAGCTTATTCTAATTGCATAGGTATTGTATAGGTATTCTAATTGCACATAAATTATTCCACTGTTGACACATTCACATTACACACGACTGACACAGTTACTTCACGAAATATAGACTAAGGAGATTCCAAATGAAAATATTCGGTTGAACACAGTTATCTCGTTCATGAAGTTGTGATGACCAAAATATTGGTAACTATAGCACTATCATTGTTATTTAATTTAATTTAAATTTAGCCATTACTATAAATCAATAACTATTATATAATGGTATTTGTTTTTTAGATTGAAGTTAATGTTACTGATTCCTTTGAGTCGAAAAGCAGTACGAGAGAGGGAAAGTTCCAAGGTAGTATACATTTTTGTGGTTTATAATATACAGAGTGTAAATAAAAGTGGCACAGAAAAAAACCATGATAAAAACAATGTAGAGGGTACATGAATCAAGATAAATTTTTGCGAAATAATGGCTGTTTATATTTTCTATAATATGTGATGGTACTTTTTGTGACTGTGCCATATATTGTCGGAATTAGCTGAATGGATGTTTACCAAATTGTTGGATGAGTCGAGGACGTAAAAGACGTTGGCCGGCAAGATTACCATTTTTAACTCCCTTTGGATTTTCTTTGAGGCTGAAACAATTTACATATCTGTTAGAAGAAGATTACGAGTCTTAAAACTGCACATAAGCTAACTACTGAAGCCCCATGGATAGAAATCCAAAAAATGGTTAAATCTGGTGATCTTGTGGGTCAAGGTATATTACTTCTGTTTAAAATCAAGCAATTTGGAAGACAAAATTCAGATAATCCAAAACAGTTTTGGAATAATGTCAAGATGCACTAGCATAGAGCAACAAAGTACATTATAACTAATGAAGAAATCATTATTTCACAAATTAGATCATGGAAATATATATTCACAAAATAGATCATGGAAATATATATTCACAAAATAGATCTGGAACAGGAGAGGAGCGTTTAACGTATAAAAATGCCACAAAAAAGAGATTATTAGTAGAATAAACAAAAATTAATGTAAATAGTGTCATGTCGTTTTTTGTTGTTAATAAACTGGGATGGGAGTATTCTAATAAAGAACTTTAAGTCAGAACCAATATCACCATTGACCATATCATGCTGATATTCTGGAAGTACTGGGAATGAATTGAAATTTTGCGAACGTTTTGTCGAGAAATTAAAGGTGCTCACATAGAAATTTATTACATGATTAAAACAAGAAAGATCAATGATGCATAAAGCATTGATTATGAAACACTTTCCAACTGTAATGCAATTTTATTTAAACATCTCTAAAATGTGATACATTCAGCTGTGATATTTTTAAATTTATCACAATACTACAATAATTTATTATATTTGAAAACTTCATCGAAAACAAATGAACTTTATTCACATAACGTCATGGAAATATAAATCACCTGTCTCTCTATATAAAAGTTGTGAGTATTTCATTCATCAACTTTTTTCCATTCCTTTCATTCAGCGGCAATATATTCAAAATTATCACGATACTACAATAATTTATGTCACTTAGAACTTAAAACCATGGATGTAAAGGTACTTTCTAACTCCATGTTTAAAATTCATCGAAAAGGCAATACTAGAAAATCGTCTGCTTCTCTATGTAAAATAAATGAATGTTTCATTTATATCAGCTATATTGCAGACTCCAAAGCTAAATAATTTTGCGTTAAGCAAATTCAGCAATACTTATACAACTCATCTTACAGCTTGATATGTTTACATTCTCCAAAGCTGAAAATTAGGATTCGTTATAGAAATAATCGTTGTAGTTTGATGATCATTTAAACTACAAAATATTGTAATTGCGGTGGCGCAGTATGTAGATGCACAGAAATTACGCAAAAATAAAGCGGTTTTCGGACGGATGCAACACTAAATATAAATTAAAAATAACTTTAAAAATCACGATTTTGATACAAGATAGATGTCATATTTTATTTTGAATTGGGTCACGTAATATTGGGCACACACAATATGGGTGCAATTTTTATTTTAATTTTTATTTCAAAAACTACCAAACATATTTAGCTGAATTTTTTTTTATATGGGATAATTTGAATATTTCCTAAAATTTTCGAAGCAATTTGTAAATTTTAAATTTGCTTAAAAGGTGTTTGAAAAATTAGGGCCCGTAGGATTCAATGTATTCCATCTTTTCATCCCGGGTTCAATCCAAAACAAATTGGATGATATTATTCATTTACATTCCCATATGTTCCACAGACCGTCTCAACAGCATACTAAAATTTCATTTTGATAAAGTCATTTTTACGGCAGTTATCGTGCGAATGGACAGACAGACAGACAGACAGACAGACAGGATGACCAAAGTCATAAACACTTTGTATCTATGTTGTAAAGTGTTAAAAACTCTCACTTGTCATCTGTATATAGCGTACAATAAAATATATACATTACTTTAAAAGTTATTAATTTCTTTTTGTGCCAGTATGTACTGTATAAAAAAGAACATTCGAGAAATATCTTCTAAGTGAAGTGAAATATGCCTCCTGAACTACTTGGCCAATTTCGACGAAACATGTGTTAGGCAATAATGGATTAGGCAGTTACAGTTAGGTAATAGTGTGTTAGGCAAATGTTGAGTACAGGGAATAGTCGGCTATAAAATTTATAACATACATTTTTCCTGCCTTAAAACACAAGTTCTGTAAAATTTGGTTAGTTATTTTATTCAGCAACAATAAGCTTATTGAGTTTCAGTAAGATCGAATCATTAAAAACTCTAATTCATGTTATTGTTTTCTCACAACATAGAAAATAAATTGTATTTATTGCTTACATTGGAATGTTTTAACTTTTCTACAGTCTCTTTACATTAAACTCGTGGATGCCTGGAGGAAGGGGTACTGGGGTCTAGCAAAAATGATGGTCGCCGAGGGCAGAATACCGGACGAGAATATTATGTTCTTCATGACACTGTCCGAGGTAAAAGAATTGCTCGATACCAGATCTCCGAAGGTACTAGCTAAGTAAGTACTTCACTGTGTAGATTTATTATTGGTTTCGTATAGTGTCGCGTGAAAAATGGGGAAAACAATATATCACAAGGTACAATGATAAATTATAAATTAATAAACTTACACACATTATTTGTACACATTATTTGTACTGTACAACCATATAACTGTTTATGGATGAGGATAATATGATCTTATCTCTAGTGGCAGAGTTTCATCCGATAATTTGGAGTCAAGTGAATGATTGGTTTTTAATCAAGTTTTTATATGTAATACCTCCTGAAGATCGCAGGGATATTTTTTCATGGCTAAGAAGGATCTTTCTAAAATAGTGACCAATATGATATTCTTGGTATTTAGCTTTCGTAAAATAATATGCGAAATGGTTGCATTGTCACTGCAAATATCTGTTTAATTCACTTATGTTCCGCGGCCAATGGGATTTATTTACACATGTAACTTTTGTGAATATTCACATTTTGCATACTCACAAAATAGATATGACAAATAGCCAATAGATATAGCCAATAGATATGACAAAATGACAAAACTGTATACAAAATTAATTAACTGTGCTTTGTTTGAAACATTAATATAAGTGGATAATTTGTAGCATTAGTTGAAAACTTTATTCTGAAGATAAAAAGAAACTCATTGATATTACATGTGACAGAAATTTAATAAATGATTTTAAAAACAGCTCTTTAGTTAACTTCTGAATAAAAATAACAAGAAAGATCAATCATGCGTAAAGCATTGATTATGAAACACTTTCCAACTGCAATGCAATTTTATTTAAGCATCTCTAAAATGCGATACATTCAGAGGTAATATTTTTAAAATTATCATAATACTACATTAATTTATTATATTTGAAAACTTAAAACGTCATCGAAAAAAATTAACTTTATTCAAATGACGCCATTGAAATATATTGTTACATAAGGATTTACTCAGGAATTAAATCCATACAAAAATAGGCAACGCATTACATCATAAAAAGATCAAAATGTAAGAAACAGAAACAAACAAACAACAACGAAGGAAGCAAATTAGAAACTGAGAAAAATTGTAAATCATTGAAATATAAATCGTCTGGCTCTGTATGTAAAAGCTGTAAATACTTCATTCATACATTTTTATTCCATTCCTTTCATTCATCACAATACTGCAATAATTAATTTTATTTAAAAACTTAAAACCATGGAGGCACAAATAATTTAATGCTATGCTTAAAACCTCATCAAAAATTTTTCTACTTCTCTATGTAAAACTAATGAATGTTTAATTCATATCAGCTATATTGCAGACTCCAGAGCTAACTAATTTTAAAGAAATTCAGCAATTCTTATACAACTGATCCTACATCTTTATTTGTTCACATTCTCCATAAATGAAAATTAGGCTTCGTTGTAGAAATAATCAAAGTTTGATGATCATTTAAACTCAAATATATTGTAATTGCGTTGTTTCAGAATGTAGATGCACAGAATTTAAGCAAAAAAAAGCGATTTTAGGACAGTTACAACACTAAATATAAATTAAAAAGAACTTTAAAAATCACGATTTCGACACAAGATGGATACCATATTTTTTTAAGTGGGTCACGTGATCTCTTTATATAATATGGATGTGATTATTATTTTAATTTGGGTAGGACGGATACAACACTCAATATGAATTAAAAAGAACTTTAAAAATTACGATTTTGAGACAAGATGGATGCCACATTTCATTTTGAAGTGGGTCACGTGATCGCTTCATATAAGAGGTGTAATTATTATTTTAATTTTTATTAAAAAAAATATTTTATTTAAAATTTCATTTTGATAAAGTCATTTTTACGCAGTTATCGTGCTAACGGACAGACAGACAGACAGAGAAACAGACAGAATGAACAAAATCATAAACACTTTTCAACTTTGTTATAAAGTGTTAAAAACGTTAAAGACAGTTCAGAAACAGTAATTACATTTTGGATGTCATTTTGTTCAACGTACTTAGGTGAAGTAGTATTTTCTTCAATGCTGTACTTAGAGAACAAATATAACAAGAAAGATCAATCATGCATAAAGCATTGAATATGAAACACTTTCCAACTTCAATGCAATTTTATTTAAACATGTCTAAAATGCAATACATTCCTCGGTAATATTTTAAAACTTATCACAATACTACATTAATTTATTATATTTGAAAACTTAAACCTTCATCGGAAAAAATGAACTTCATTCAAATGACGGCATTGAAATATAAATTGTCTGGTTTAAACATCTCTAAAATGTGATACATTCCTCGGAAATAATTCTAGAATTGTCATAATACTACGATAATTTATTATATTTGAAAACTTCATAGAAAACAACTGAAATTCATTCAAATGCCGTCCTAGAAAAAATAACACGCCTGGCTCTCTCTATAAAAGCATCATTTCATTCATAAATAATTTCACATTCATGTCATTCATCACAATAATATAATAATTTATTTTATTTAAAAATTAAGACCATGGAGCTACAAGTAATTAAACCTTATGCTTAAAACTTCATCGAAAAAAATTGTCCTTCTCTTTGTAAAATCAATGACTATTTCATTCATATGAGCTATGCAGACTCCATGAACTAAATGATTTTGCATTAAAGAAATACAGCAATTCTAATACAACTCATTCTACATATTTTGCTGTTTACATTTTACATAAATGAAAAATAGGTTTCGCAGAAATAATCAAATTTGGATGATCATTTAAACTCAAATGTATTGTCATTGCGTTGTTTCAGTATGTAGATGTACAGAATTTAAACAAAAATAAAGCAGTTTTAGGACGAATACAACATTCAATATGAATTAAAAAAATTTAAAAATCACGGAAAACTATAAAAATCACAAGATGGATGCCATATATCATTTTGAAGTGGGTCATGTGATCTTTTCATATCATGATCACGTGATTGCTTCATATAAGAGGTGTTATTAATATTTTAATTTTTATTTAAAAAACTACTGAATATATTTCGCTGAATTTTTTTTATATATTTTATGGAACAATTTGAATATTACCTAAAATTTTCGAAGCAATTTGGGAATTTTAAATCTGCTTAAAAAATGTTTGAAAAATTAGGTCCCGTAGGGCTCAATGTATTTCATTTTTTCAACCCGGGTTCAATCCAAAACTATTTGGGTGATAATATTCATTTATATTCCCATAGGTCCTACAGACCGTCTGAACAACATACTAAAATTTCATTTTGATTAAGTCATTTTTACGGCAGTTATCGTGCTAACGGACAGACAGACAGAATGAACAAAGTCCTAAACACTTTTCAACTTTGTTGTAAAGTGTTAAAAACGAAACTAGACATGGAAATGAAACTGGACTATTATAAAATATTAGACTCTGATAAAAAAAATTAACCCATTAGAAGGCATTATATGGTATGTGTTGCCTATAGTCTGACTTATGGGGATAAAAGAATTCCAGTTAATTTGAAATTTAAAAATACATATAATTGTATACTTAATTTAATTCAATATTTCTCTATGGTATAATAACTTATCAGACAAACAAGTTAGTGTTCTGTGTTTGATGTTGATTATTTGTTGTATTTTTCTAGAGCCTATCATCGCCAAAGATTATATCCCAAAATGGACAAGTACATTTTTCCTGAAATGATGAGCGGGTTTCCAAAGCCGGTGAGTGAGTTTGGTCAAGCAAAAATGTTTGCAAATGCTACTTATATAAGGTATTTTATCATAGTGAACATAGCTCTGTGAGCTATGACAATTTTTTTTTATTTCATATAATGCTGTTCTCTGATGCGTGGTATTTTCGGGAAAATATAGGGTTTATATTTTTAACGGTCTACTGATCTAAAAACGTTTGTTTAGAAAATCTGCTCTATACAGTCATTATTCTAAAGGAAACCCCGTGCAATTATTTTGCAAGTTTTGGAGAGTCATATCTGCAAATAAAGCTGCAAATAAAATTAAGCAGATCAGTTTTATGCAAATTTTATTTTTAATTTTCAGTCATATCCTTCAGCAGAAGTCAGAGTCGAGAAAAATCCCCAATTTAAATTTTCTAATTTTAGCCTATTTAAGTAGGGTTTTTTTACGTTATTTCTATTGTAAATATTTTCATGAATAATGCAGATAATTTTACCAGGTTTTATTCGTTTAAATAGTCACTGTACAGTGCAACATTTTCTGATTGAACTTTTTTGCTCAAAAACCCATACAGAAATGTAGTCTCCCTATTTTCATGATATACAACTCACGGGGAAAAAAATGTTAGACTGAATTTTCTATTTAATTTTAACAAATTTTCAAATTATATTTATGTGTCTAAAACGAATCGCCGAAGTTCGAAAATGATTCTAACTATGATGAAACGGCCTGTATAATTATTTTGTTAAAAAATAGAAATGTTTTAAAGTAACACCATTTTTTAAAATGTTTTATTCTTTCCTCTTTAGATAAATTACAGTGAGGAACTGGAGCTCAAAGAGAGTGATTTTTCAATGAGAGGTAACTAAGTATCTTCCTGTGATATCTTCAAATACCATTTTTTGAAGTACGTGATACATTAAATGCTTTGGAACCATAGGCTTTAAAGTGTATATCTTCCTTCTTGAAAGTACATAGCAGATTATGTGAATTAAAATTTGAGGATACATCAAAACGCTTTATGAAGATTAGTCAAAAAGCTATATGAAGATTAATCAAAAAGCTATCAATATTAGTCAAAAAGCTATATGAAGATTAATCTGAAAGCTATAAATATTAGTCAAAAAGCTATATGAAGATTAATCAAAAAGCTATACATATTAATCAAAAAACTATATGATGATTAATCAAAAAACTATATGAAGATTAATCAAAAAGCTATAAATATTAGTCAAAAAACTATTTGAAGATTAATAAAAAGCTATAAATATTAGTCAAAAAGCTATATAAAGATTAATCTAAAAGCTATAAATATTAATCAAAAAATTATATAAAGATTAATCTAATAGCTAAAAATATTAGTCAAAAAACTATATGAAGATTAATCAAAAAGCTATAAATATTAGTCAAAAAGCTAAATGAAGATTAATCTAAAAGCTATAAATATTAGTCAAAAAGCTATATGAAGATTAATCATAAAGCAATAAATATTAATCAAAAAACTATATGAAGATTATGCAAAAAGCTATAAATGTTAGTCAAAAAACTATATGAAGATTAATCAAAAAGCTATAAATATTAGTCAAAAAGCTATATGAAGATTAATCTTAAAGCTATAAATATTAATCAAAAAATTATATGAAGATTAATCAGAAAGCTATAAATATTAGTCAAAAAGCTATAAATATTAATCAAAAAACTATATGAAGATTAATCAAAAAGCTATATGAATATTAATCAAAAAGCTATAAATTTTAATCAAAAAACTATATGAAGATAAATAAAAAAACTGTAAATATTAGTCAAAAAGCTATATGAAGTTTAATCAAAAGGCTATAAATATTAGTCAAAACGTTGTATGAAGATTAAACAAAAAGCTATAAGGATTAATCAAAAAGCTATAAAGATTAATCAAGAAGCTATAGGAAGATTAAATTATCAAAAAGCTATTCGAAGATTAATCAAAAGCATCAAATTTGGTATCAATCAAAATATTTTTTCAAGTGCTTTAAAATAAAGGGTAACAGGCTGACAGGATCATTTGGATCAACGATACTGATTTTTCAAAAAATTTTCCTGCAAAATTTGCACACACACACAAAAAAATCACAAGGTACTTAAAATCATGAATAAAAGGGGTTATTTATGATTGAATAATTACAAAACTTAACAGTTTCAATCATTGTAGTGAAGAATAGCAGCTACAGAAATTTGCGTTTAATATTTTTGCGTTCGTGACGTTAAAGAAAGTTACCCCCTGAGGTAATATATCGTTAAACTTGGTATCATTCAAAATACTTATTCAAGCTCTTTAAAATGAAGGACAACAGGCTATAATTGCAATTATTTGGACCAACAATACAACTTTTTTTTTATTTTCCTTCCAAAATTGGAAAAAAAAATCACAAGCTTCTGAAAAATGGATTCTGGTATGAAGTAATGGTAATTTTGAATGATATAATTTTCTGTTATTAAATTTTGACACACCTTATTTCTCATTTGAAGGACTCCCCGTAAGCCAAGGAGTTGCTAAGGGTTATGTTCGAGTAGCTCTATCATTAGATGATGCAGCTGAACTAAAGGTAAATATAAAGTATCTTTGATTGTAATAGTACTGGCAGAATATCCGCTGAAAATCAGCAGTTTCACAAAAAAATCAAGAATGATCAAATTGTAACTTAAAACTGCTCCAATAAAACACAATAAATAAAAACTTCGTGAATACAATAATACATACAAAAATAAACTTGTCTACTTGTTTCAAAGGCAAATAACAGTTTTCCTCTTCTGAAACGACAAGAACATTTACTCAAATTAATTCGGCAACTGAGGATTGTACTCCTGGTTGATGATACGAGAAATGAAGTTGCCAACGTCGAGGGAAAAAGAAAGGAAGATAGAGAAATGAGGAGGATAAAACGGCACACAGAAAAGAACGAACGGACAAAACCAGAGAAGAAAGAAAGAAGAAAAGAAGGCGGTAAGAGAACGAATAGCAGAACAAAATGAAACAACTGAATAGAGAAAAAGCTTACAAAAGGCAGAACATAAAAACCACAGACGTTTACACCGGCCATAAAACATAAGTAGAAAAAATTGGAAACGACAAGAAACAAATTAGAACAAACAGGTGAAAATGAGACTCATATATAAATTAGCAATCTGTTTTCGGTGGCCATATGAGCTAAGTCAAAAAATAGCGAAAAAAAAAAATAAAAATCGGAAAAACAGAAAAATAAACAAAAAAGGAAGAAGACGACCGGAATGGAAAAATATATCAGAGATTTCCGTACAGAAGAAACAAGGATCGTTAATTTGAAAACATGATTATAGTCCCACGAGTGTTCAGCAGACTTGGCTACCGCATGTTTGAAAACATAAATCAGCAATCTCTTTTCCTATTTGTGTGTATTTAAATTTAATTATTATCAAAATTTTTTTTAAAATTATTATTTGATGCTTCCAGTGGGCCTATAGAACTTTACCCGTGAACAAAATTTCAAGTCTCCATCTCAATTAAAAGAGGGTATATGTTATTTATTCTCAAAACCAAACAATTTGGTGTCTAACTCTAAAAATATTAAATTTGGTAAAAACTAATTTTTCTTCCTACTATCAAACAATTGATTCAAGTGTCCATACAAAGGGCATATTTAAACAGTTCGCATATTGAACGATTGTCCAGCACTTTTCCACCCCTCCAAATAATTTTTTTATTGAAAAATTCTAAGGATTAAAATAATAAGTAATTTATTATACGACTGACCCGCACACCAAATTTCAAGTGACAATCTTACTTAAAAGAAAGATTTTCTCATTTATTAGGAGAATAGAACATTTTGGTGTGCTGAACACCTAAAGTAGCAAACATTAAGAACAGGGTGCAACTTTCTTTCGAATATGTATAAACCCTCACACAAATTTTAGCCTCTATCTATTCACTATATACTTTTCTCTATCATTTCACATTTTGAACGGTTTTAGTGTGGCACTGGCCCCTCCCCTCTCCTCTCTAAATGGACATTTCTGGAAAATTCCGATTTTTACGGGAGTTTTATCGATCCGTGTATCAAGCTCCGTGTATCAAGTATCCGTGTTTTTGATCCGTGTATCAAGTGGTCGTGAAGTCTTGCCATATCTGGGCCGAATGTCCGTTAAGAATGTAACATGGAGTCTTTATCTATTTGGCAAGTGCCTTAGAAAGAATTGATAGACTGACAGTCGGACATTTGAAAATATAGATTTTTATTATTTTCATATGTGGTAAAATACTTATCTTACGCAATACTTAATCTTTCGAAAATACTATTATGATATTTAAAATTGATTTAATATAGAACACATTGCAGATTGATAATTTTACATATGTATGAAAAACAACCTTTCAGATCGGGCACATGCTGATTAATTTTAGGGTATAGCTGGTTTCGTAAGTTTGCAAATA
Source organism: Amaurobius ferox (assembly GCA_951213105.1). Classification (NCBI taxonomy): domain Eukaryota; kingdom Metazoa; phylum Arthropoda; class Arachnida; order Araneae; family Amaurobiidae; genus Amaurobius; species Amaurobius ferox. The sequence continues at coordinate 96,272,626 of OX578146.1, forward strand.
GTTTGTAAATTTTATTTTTAACTTTGGTAAGATTCGGGCTTTGTTACTGTCTGGATAAGAAGAGTAAAACTTTTAAGTTTTGGCCCTTGAAAATCTATATAAGTCGGACTTTTATCTAAAATATGAGGGGGGAATATGTAAGGGCTACTTCAAATATCGATATAGCAGTTTTTCTGATTTAGTGAAGAAATTAATTCGCTGCATTAAGCAGAATCTGGAACCAAACTCACACTAACGGTAGTATAACTATTTGAACATCAGCTTTTGTTTAATTTTTCTACGAAATGTCCTATCAGTATAGACATTGATGATACAAACCCCTGTGGATCAGGGTCATAAGGGTTTATCATGATCCTTGCTCTGTTGGTTGCCCTACTTCTCCAATTCCTAAGAAACATCTTATCCGAAAATGAAAACAGAGGGTTACTGGAACGTTTAATTTCATTAGAAACGCCTTTTTGGAATGCGTTTATTGAATCACTAGAAAGTTTCGTTAGCTAACAATGACAACTTTAGCAATGACTTTAAAATGATCCTGATTTTATTGAATTAGTTTTAAAGTTATAGCTATTTCATATTGTTTAGTAAAACATTTATTCTTAAATCAGATATAGGCGCTAAGTGGATCTTCTCTTTATTTAGCCAGGAGAAATACTGCTTGCTTACAGCACAGATATAGGATGGACACCTTATTTCCCAACCTTGGCTGGAGTTGTGACAGAATTGGGAGGTCTTATTTCTCATGGTATGTATTTAAAAAATATGAATTCATTGCTTTTGAAGAAAATACGGTAAAATTTTGCCTCAAAAGCTAAGAAATAGAAGATATGATATTTGTTTCTTCTCCTTCACAAATTGCTAATTTGTGAATAGAGAGGATAAGGGAAAACGAGTTGCATTTTTACTTTTATATCATAGTAATTAAAATACACGATTGCTCGAAAAACATTAAAATAAAATTTACACGGTAAAAAAAATCTGAAATATTTCAACAAACCAGTGAAATATGTATGCAAATATATTGAGCTTTACTCAAGTGAAATCGAATTTTTTAAAAATAGCTATAAAGACGAACAGACAGAACTGTAAAGTGATAAAACTTATATCGGGATATTCCCTGTATTCAGCTTCATTTCTAGAAACATATTCATTCAAATCCATCTGGAGATTATAAGGACATATTTAAATTAGAAGAATGCATTGAAATGTACTTTTATATGTGTTGCCTTTTATATTCGTATATTAAAGTTGTAAAGTTTTGACAATACGCTCTCGTTTTATGCACTTAAGGTTTAAAGCTCGTTTTGTGTACTTAAGGTAAGGATAATGTTCTTAATAATTTTTCTCCTTTTAAAAGTCTATGATACATCTATCAGTACTTTCTTACCTATATCCATGTTTCTTCAATATTCGGAAAATAGTTTTCTCGAATAATAGTTTCTCCAATATTCTGATAATAATTCAAAAGTCATAGATTAAATTAATTTAATGGGACCTATTGAAATATTTATATACAAAATGCAATAAAAGGAGAAATTCTAGGATTTAATGACCATGCCTAAAGGATTACTTTGTAGTAAAATCGTAATAAGACTACATTATATGCTTTGCGTATATCTTTAGGTGATATCTTTAGTTTGACTTTGTTTGCCTAGCGTGGGTTCAGCCCGAATTCATTCCACTTGATCGCCAAATTTTCAACTTGAACCACATGCATTTTTTTTTTCAAAATGATTATTCAAATTCAACTAGACATAATATTTTGCCCATATTACTCAAGCCATCCCTATTCATATTTATTATAATCATCATGCTATATTACGCAAATTAGCTACCTCACAGATATTGTTGATTTTAAATCGCTGAATGGATACAAGAAAGTAAATCTGAATGCATGAAGAGACAAACGAAGTACATTGCTCAATAAATAATAGGGAAAATACGCGATTTAACAGACTTTGAAATGATTGAAGGTACTTGAGGCAGTGGTATAAGTAGTAGTGAAATGATTGTATTTATGAGTTACTGGAAGATAGTAGTTATTGGAGCCTAAATAGAGTGGGCCTTCCAGAAAAACACTGTGTCTGAGCTCAAGGCGTGGGGTTGTTATCAGGTGTTGGATTCTCAAGTTCATCGGAGAGTTGGCAGACTTCCGCCAACATTCGCCAAGACATTCGCTCCAACAGTTCATACTTTTTGCAGATTATCTGATTTAGAGGCAAAGCCAAATGGTTTGAGTATATGATTCGCCCATTTTGTATGGTATAGACTACAAGTGCAAAAGTATCCACTATGTGATTATAATAATTAAACCTCTGAACGTTTTAAAACAGGTATTTCTTGTAAAATTAAAATTTGGAAAAATTTGGAAATGTTCTCACTAATTTAATATGAGAAGACAAAAAAATGTATTGTACATGTAAAAAAAAATGTCGTACACATATACAAGTAGAGTGAAATACCCGCGATAATTGTAAGTCGAGAAGAGAATCTTTAAATTTGTCTCCGAATATGTGAAAATCTCTGAATTTATATTTTGTCTGCAGGTGCAGTCGTCAGTCGAGAATATGGCTTGCCTTGCATAGCTGGTCTGCATGGGGCAACAAGAAGGTTCAGAACAGGTATGCAACTGAAAAGATTGTTTTATATACCATTACAAGTTATATCGCTTCTTGACTGTATTTAAAATTGCATGATGCAGCAGTTTTAAAGAAAGACACGCGTAAATGATGTTATGTGAAAACAACATCATTAAAATTGTCTATTTTATGGATTCAAACTAGAATTCAACCGAATTATTTAACAATAAAGCCTTTCTAGTTAGCCATATTATTTGCTTTAGAATCTAAACCAAATAATGTTATACGCCTATATAATCTAAAATGATCTTTTAGAGCTTTGCGCTGCATTTAATTTATATACACATACAATAGCATATCATCATAATGTAACAATTATAAGCTTTTTAAGTGTATTTCTTACGTCGTGAGCTATATTTGGCAGTATTGTCAGCGCTTGATGGCATCGTCAGCACTTGAAAAAAGATTACATACTTGTAGTCTTCGTTCCGTGTAACATATTGAATAAGTGATACTCCACGATTAACCAAATGGTATTTTAATGGAAGTTGAATGATTCTAATATTATTCTTTGTGGGTATCTGACTAGAAAGTACATTCGTTGATTACAATTGGGATAACATCAGCCATGGAGGAATAAAAATGTGCAAACAAAATAGCACATAATTCCAGGGGTGACCAGTACAATTTTTCAATGATGTCATCCTTGTCTGTGTAGCCATTCGCGACACATGGACTTTATTCGTTAGAGTAGAAACCAGCATATAAACCACACCTGCATATGTCTCTAATGGAGCGTCACAAAATGTGGGGAATGGAATATTCTTAGAGGGACCAATATACTAGTTTAGCTCTTGAAACACTGACTTGTTTCAGATATCCGACTTCCGAGTCAAATCTAATTCGGGATATTTCTTTATGCTAAGACACTTTATCTATTCATAACGTTTTGTATTATAATTCTTTAAAGAATAGTCGTGCGCGAAAAAAAATCCAATTTAATAAAATGATCTGTACTGTAACTGACAGTAACAGTCTTTTAGTAGCTACCATATTCTCATGAAAAAATTGGAAAATTTTCAATAATTTTATCACAGTTGGCAATTTTTTAATTCTACAGTTTCTCGGGATTCCGAATATAAAACAATGTTGACTAATGATGATATAGGATTCAGAATTTACCTCTTGACAGCCACACATATTATGCGGCAAAGGGCGATGGTCCAGTGTATCAGAGGAGGCACCTAATTCTTTTCGCACCTACATTAGAAATATGCCCTAGTGGAGAACTGTCTATAATTAGTTCTCTATTTTGTGTCACGCATGAGTAAAACCAAGAAAACGTTCCTTGCTGGAACTCAATTCTTTGCATAAATCTGGGGCAGAATCCTAGTCAAAGAGCTCTTCTTTCGTATTGAAAAACAGTCTCGACATCCATGCATTGAACTTTGTCTTATAGTAAGCCTTAAACTTCGCTATACAATACGATATTCCCAAGCGGTGAAACTAACTACTCACCTTGCTTAAATCTGCTTAACTTCGGTACTCTTATGAGCACTGCTTGTATAATGTCTGCTAAATATATCCATCCTCTGGCTATTTATCTTAATTTTAGCTCTTTTTTCCTACCAAATGAGTGAAATAATTGACATATTTTCAAACTTAATAGATTTGTTTGAGAACAACCTCAAAGGATTTCACATCCATCTTTTTTAACGATAGGGTCCCTAAACTCTATTATATAAATTATTTAAAAACATTTAACAGTTCTAACCAAGGTTGTTTTCATTCTTAATTTGGTATTTGAACATAATTGTTATTAAATTTGCTTTCGTTTCTCCACAGGGGATTATGTCTTGCTCGATGGAAACAAAGGAATACTCCAAAAGATTCCACATCCAGAAAGTTAACATAAAGGATGACTATATATTCTTAAATATTCATACATGATTTTAGAAAAATAAGGGAAAAGACAGTGGAACACAATTCAAGACTCTCAATTAAATTAAATTCATATTTATGAGGCAATAACCTTGCAACTTCATAACGAAACCTTCTCTACTTGGTCATTTGTATTCACTGAAATGACGTTTATTCATGATAAAAATAATAAAATGTATTACAAATATAAAAGTGTTTAATTATCAAGATATTTAAGTTATTCGTTTGTTGTTGTTTTGAGTTGTATTATTTTGCTTTGGTTTAATGCTATAAAATAAATGTTTTCAATATTTGTACTTTCGCTACAATACATAGTATACAGGGTTCTCAGATAAGTCCTTAAGTATGCAAACGATTGATCACAGACTCATATTTGAAGAATTTTTTAAATTGGAACTAAGACTTTTAGACTACGACAGTGCTGATCATGCGAGACAATGTAGTAAAACGTAGGAAATTTAACTTTTATATGGTGCTTCTATAAAAGCAGTTTAAGTTAGTCAATATTTCTTTATTCATTTAAAAATCTTTTGAATAAAGAACCGGTTCATTAATATGCAAAACTAGTCGTAAAAAATTATCAAAGTGTTAGAATTTAAAACATTTTGACCCGATCAAAAGAAAAAGCGAAAAGAAAGATTTTAGGAGTCGTACAAAAATTGAATTTTGTTAGATAAATTTCCATTTGAAAACTGGATTGCGTACCTATCTTTAGCATACGTTTTATGCCCAATTATAAGTATAAAATTTTAATTACAGATATATCGGATAATTATGATCGCATGACATTGGAACTTTTATGTTTGACTGTTTGAGCTATGCAATATATTCTGATAATTGGAATATGTTTCTGGGGTTGGGATATGAAAAGTTGCATTTTTGCACTTTTTTTGCTAAACTGTGTCATATGATCAAAATTCGCATACATTGATAGTTTTAAATGAAAATATTTTTTTGAATTGGAATTATAGATCAACGTTCAATCCTTCAAGACATAATCACTCGTACTATCTTTTTGAAATAATCTCTATATTGCGCATTACAGGGAAAGTAAAAAGTGCCTTCGTACAAGAAATCTTGAGTAAGTTTCCCGATACGGCTTTGTTAATTCCCTGCCACTGGTCTGTAAATTCCCTGGTACAGATTTGTGAATTCCCTGGCACATGTCTGCGAATTTTCAGGCACAGGTCTGTCACTGACACTCTTATGAAAAAATGTTTCTACCCAGGATTCTGTTGCACCCCAGTGGAAGGACTTAGACTAAACACAAAATTTATGAAGAAGTCTTCATTTGGTAACAAGTAGTGTGACATTGCATTTGCTGTTGCAATAACTTTACTGGTGAATTCAGATTGAATTTGCAGACTGAAACAGGGAAAAAGTTAACACACACACACAGTACCCTTAATATCACGGTAAGGAACCGTGTAATTTAAAGGTGGTGAAGTCTTGGCAAGGGAAGACACCCTAGTAGCATTTAATATTGGTCTAGTATTGGACCACTATTGTATATCTTGGCATTGCATTGGAAATATTTCTAATGTAATCCCAATATTGGGCAATTTTGGAGTTACATTGGCCTCCAATATTGGCTAAATATTTTCATTACAATATTACGCCAATATTGGTGTTACATTGGAAATATTTCCAATGAAATTTCAATATTGGCGTAATATTGTCCCAGTACTTTAAGCCAATATTGGACCAATTCCATCAAAATATCAACTTTTCATATTGGTGCAATATTTCCAATATTGGCTGCCAATCTTGGGCCGATAATGATAACTACTAGGGGCATAATGTTGAACGAGCTCTCAGAACTTCCCATGGTCGACATAGGATCTATTACTGGTAAGTGATACAGAGACCATTTACGGCAACCTCATGTTTGGCTTTATTAAGTTGCCGTCGGCTTACAATTTCTATTCATAAACGACAATGTGCGTAACACCGCTCCCAGTTGATCCATGATTTTCTTCAAAATGAAGATATCCAGAGGATGTAGTGATTATCTAAGTTTCCGGATATGAATCTCATTGATCATGTGTAAGATATACAAGGAAGGAAAACTGCACCACGTCAGCCTCCACCAAACCCGGCCGTCCAAACACTTACCTTACATCTTTCTGGTAGGTCGGACGGTCTGGATCTCAACAGTGCCCATCAAAGGTCATACCAGAGCTTAAAATATCTGTACTCCAGGAGTGTGATTTTTTGTCAACACAGCTCATAATAGCTCGCAGAAAGCACGATAAATTGATGTGAGGCTTACGTGGCTGCAACAGCTGACCACATCCCTTAATTATGCTCATGTACCAGAGTTGTTTGTCTTTTTCTCCAAGAGAAACGAAAATTACGTTTTAATATTTTTAATGCATTATTGCTGTATACATATTTATTATCCTTGTTTTTCTATTTTTGTACTTGCACTAATTTATTTCACACTCATACGAAGTTCCATTTCATTCTGACTTTTGGTTCATGAAATAGTTACACGTAAATCGATTATACTTAACTTTTGGACACCAGTGTATATCATCAATGAATAAACAGTTCCCCAGCTTCCTACTATTACAAATTTTATCTAGACACATTTGTTTCATAAGTCCAGTAACCTCGTTTATCAATGGTTTTAAGTCAAGTTTAAGCAACCTCTGAATCTCTTGAGATTCATTAGCAAGAAAATCCAAGCTAAAGTTAGCAGCAGTAAAGATGTTCTTTCTCATAGAATAAACTGAATGTTAAGTTACAAGTATATACAAAACAGTGTAAAAAATAAGTTTAACTGATCTGATGATCTGTAAATACAAAATATTACCATTTCATAATATGTGATGTCTTCAGCAGCCACTTTCACCGGATTTTCAATTGACATACTATTTATCTTTGTTATGTCTTCTGCATTTATTTCACATTTTACATTTATCAAGATTCCTCTATGTTTATCTATTGTTCTATATAAATTTAAGTACTCTGTAATAACAGATTTCATCTTCTACAAACCTATGTTGCACTACGCACAAAACGCTTACGTTGCCTACACAATTAATACCATTTTCAATAATCTCTTGCTTATTTCTTAAGGATTGCGCATTCAAAAAGAACAAACCAAAATACTCGGAAGTAGATGAATTATTTAAATGTTTTATTTCACAGAAAAAAGAAGTGCCCGTAACTCAATGTCTTTCCCAGAAGAATCAATCTCGAACTATTACCTTTCAGTAACGCACTTCAGATCCACACAATTAGGTGGATCAGAAAAGTCACGATGTCTAACTTCCGTTAGCACACCATATATGTTCTAGGTGTACTCTTGATATCGTTTGGTATACGAGCTGGATCAGCTACTAAATGATTTTGAGATGAACTAGATTTTACCATTTCAGTTTTATTACTAACTCAATTGGACAATATTTCACTCTTTAAACACTTCCATTGTCATGCGCAGCGGATGTCCAAACAATTCACTAATAATTATATCAATCGGATCGACGACATTAAATTATTTTTGCATGTGTTTACTAATATAAAAACTGTCTTTGATATAAATTTAAAAGCTGATTATGTTATTGTCTAAATCAGTGTTCTTCAACCTGTGTTCCGCGGAACCCTAGGGTTCCACTCAAACGGTTTAGGGGTTCCGCGAGTCGACACTACAATTCGTTGTTTCTGTTTTGTTTTTCTTTGATTTCAATTTCATATGACATATATATGTATAATACAACTAATTTATATGAAATATTTAACTTCTTGTTTGAATTAATGCAAATTTATATCTTATATAAAGTTTTTATAACAAAGGCAGATACGCACCTTGTTCATAACATGTAATACGTAATATAACACATCCCCCCTAAAATCAAATCTGGGTGTGTTACTGAACGAAGGGTTCCATAAAAAAAATATCTCAAAAAAAGGGTTCCGCGAGATGGCAAAGGTTGAAGAACACTGGTCTAAATGAATCACTGATATAAAACTACGAAATTAAATCCCACATAAAATAGTAATTCCATATAATCATAAAGACCAGCCAAGTAAAAATGACCTTTCATTCATAAGAAATGTTTTTTAATCATATAGATAAAAACATTTATGGATTAAATTAGAAAGGTTTAGGTAATTTGTTGAGATTTAAAATAATTTATTTTCTTGGTTAAATTGGTAGGAAAAAATCTGATGTGGGCAACACATGACTTTCCTTATATAATGCAATGAATTTACTACGTTTACAGTTTAAAAAAATCTGATGTGGGCAACACATGACTTTCCTTATATAATGTAATGAATTTACTACTTTTACAGTAAAAAAATAGGTTTTTCTTATAGTAGATACGAATATTCTTTCCAAGACATTGAATTTTCGACAATTAGTCGTCATTTTCATTGATTTAGCGTCATTTTTATCCATTTGGCGAGATTTTCGTTAATTTGGCAACATTTCAAAAAGCCGCCAAGTTGGCGACATTCCGCCAAATTCGTCGCCAAAATCTCGCCAAGCGTTATGCACTAAGAAATAAGTTATTCTTACAGCCGATAAATGACTATTGGCGTCCAAATACAAAAGTGTTACTCAGAGTATCTTTTTTCATGAATGGAACGAGCTAGATCCACGAGAATGATGTCACCCAATTTATCGCATGGTATTACATATGAAAAGTGAACATGTTTATAAATAAGAATTTTTTTTTTTTATTTTATATGACTTTTTGATATTTTTTTGAAAAATGTACAATATCTCAAAAACGGCTCGTGTTAGCGTTCTAAAATTTATGTTAATCGTTTTCTAATGAAAAATTACATAAGAAATGTCTATTCGCGTAACTTTATTAGTGGTTTTGATTTTTTGACGATTTTTTCAAAATTTCATTCGAAAATTTAGGGGGGTTCTGAACATTCGATTGCGTATAAAAACAATAGGCTTCCAGTGTTTACGGATTGTGATTTTTGTACCAAATTTGGTTCAAATCGGTCCATTCGTTCGTCAGTTATCGTCTCCACAGACCCACTGACACACACACCACACACACACACATACTTTCACACACACACACACAGACATCACTTCAAAAATGTTTGATTCGTGATCAGGGATGCTTGAAACGTGCTCTCCCGTCGAAAACTCGAATTCGAATTTTCGACCCCGTCACAATACTTTCCTTATACATTATGTATATAAGGAAAGTAAAAAGGATCGAGAAAGAAGGTTGGCTAGGCTTATTGTAGTAAGGAAGATAACTTTCACAAAAAAATTTAATGTTTTGGCGGAGACAGCATATCATATGAACTCGTTGGCGAAAAGATAAGAGCTCTGACGAATTTATAAATAAAATTAAATGGGACACAAAAAATGACTTTGTTGATCTCATCCAAAGATCAACATTTAAAAAAAATAAGTTTTGCTTTAATACTACAAGCGAAAATTTCCTGTTTTTGACGCATTTAGATGAAGATTATTTCGACACGGACGAGGAGGAGACTCCGTGGTCCTCGTCAGGGCTCAGTAGAAAATGTTCCTGTGCTTGAGCCTGATTCAGGTAATAGTAATGTTAGGACGGGCCCGATAAAAATATCACATTTCTACCAGTGCACCGTTCTGGTTCGAGCTTCAACATTTGTCTTCAATGAATACGACAGAAAATGCTAACAGGTTTTTACACCGGATTCCAATGATACAGACGAGAAACTCCCGATGACAAACAGTGGTATCCACGCCTACGAAACAGAAAATGCCTTAGGGCTACTAAATTCAGATAGCAAATATTTAGAGTCAGAAGTGAGAGCTCTGGACCAAAGAAACCAAGAAACCAAAATCGCCTTACGAACTCGAAAACATAATGTTCTAATGTCATTTCATTCCCTCTTTTCTTTTAAATATTTTTAGAAGGGACGTAGAAACTTTTATGATTACTTTAAGCCGATTTCTACCATACAGGGTGTCCCAAAAAGATTGAAACGCGCTTTAATTATTTACCTGTTGGAGATAAGTGGGCAATGTAAATTGCAAATGTTAAAAGTAAGGTAGGAAATAAGACTACGTTAATGAAATAGTCCACCCATTCGTTTTCAAAAAGTTACACTTTTTAAATTTTTATACGACCCCCTTAGACGAATTGGGCCAATCAGAAAATTTTTATTTTTAATGCAACAAGATCATTAAAAAACCTACATATCTGCATCTTTAAAATCAGCTGAATTATGATAAAGGAAAAATGTGACTTATGCCACTTTTCCTTGTCATATGAAAGGTTGTTTCATCAGTGAAAATAGGGATCATAAACAAATTGACGATGGAAATTGTTTAGATGAAAAAAGTACTTAAAAGTCCTTAATTATTGAAAAAGTACTTAGTTAATGAAAAGTACTTAAGAATCCGTGATTGTATCGTGAGCCTACGCGGAATTCGCAGAAATGTCTCCTATGTTTTATCATCCAGTTTTTTTTTGTGATATGTCACAAAATTACATTTCTAATTTGATATAGGGTCCCCATTCACAATGTTCAATTAAATATAACTCGCTCAATTTTAAAAATAGAGATATGCGGGTGTTTTTAATGATTTTGTTGCATTAAAAATAAAAAAATTCTGATGGAACCACTTTGTCTAAGGGGGTCGTATAAGAATTAAAAAAGTTAAAATTATTGAAAAAGTACTTAGTTATTGAAAAGTACTTAAGAATCCGTGATTGTATCGTGACTCTACGAGGAATTCGCAAAAATGTCTCCTATGTATTATCATCCAGTTTCATCTTTTTTGTGATATGTCACAAACTTACATTTCTAATTTGATATAGGTTCCCCATTCACAATGTTCAATTTTCAATTAAATGTAACTCGCTCAATTTTAAAAATACAGATATGATGGGTGTTTTTAATGATTATATTGCATCAAAAATAAAAATTTTCTGATTGACCGAATTTGTCTAAGAGGGTCGTATAAAAATTTAAAAAGTGTAACGTTTTGAAAATGAATGGGATGACTATTTCATTAACGTAGTCTTATTTCCTACCTTACTTTCAACATTTTTGCAATTTACATTGCCCACTTATCTCCAACTGGTAAAGAATTAAAGCGCGTTTCAATCTTTTTGGGACACCCTGTATAACTTTACATATATACAAGAAAGTGCTCAACTGGCCAGCTCTTCAATACCCGTAGAGCTTTCGTTGTCGCTCTTCAGCACAAGGCAAGCGATGAGATGAGCATAAAGACTGAATTTCATAAAGTAAGGAATGTAGAATGTTTCTGGTAAAAGCAATGCCTTTAAATCCCGACACGATGCAAAACATTAATTTAGACCCGTCCACTGTTACCAGAATTCAAAATGCACGAGATTACAGCGAAACAATTTCTTTTCTATAACAAAGGATGACCAATTAAGCAAGAAAGTGCTTAATTAGTCATCCTTTCTGCTCCCATAGATACGGCTTCATTCTGCTCGTTATCATGGGGCACTCGATAAGGTTGTGAGACCAGAAATAGATCTCACATTTGATGAGACAGTTTTATGTATAAATTTATGGTGGCCAAAACGGCAGACAAAGCTTGTAGTCTGGCTGGCACCGAGTTTTATCTCTCCGTGAACCTAAAGGTCAGAAGACCATGCATTTAGGGGGCCATGACAGAGGGGCTGAACTGGGCCTTACGAGATGTAGAATGGTTCCATTGGTTAAAAAAGTAACCAATAAAAAAAAGAAGATTGTTACGTCAAACTCAATGCGGCAAATAGAAGAAAAGGGGGAGTTACCCCCCCCCCCCACCCCAACGAGGAAACCACAGCCTGTGACCCGAGAATCAATCAGACAATAATGAAGATTTGACTTAAGAAGGACGTGAGCAGATTTGTGCAACTCGTGCACATATAACTTGTACAACATGACTTAAGACTTGTGAAAGTGTTCCAAAAATACTGGCTAGATCTATATAAGGTGGAGTGCAATCAGATGTACGAGAAGGAGTCGCACACCAAAGAGTTAAGACGGTGCATATAACTGATGCAAGCATTTGATATATGATCAAAGCCCAAGACGGATTTGAAGGTATGTGCTCATTAATAATCACAGGTCATAGAAACATGATAGTAATTGTAATGGTGCTGGTCACATATGTCCCCTCCGCCGCAATAATTAATGAGAGTTGTTAAGCATATAATTAATAATATGACTAATTGGTGTAATTAAATAATTTAGGTTAGATGTTGTTAATAAATGTTTTATTGTTAAAGTTAAATGGTGCAGTCAATGAGTATTATAATAATTAATTATTCCTTTACAGGACTCACACGAAAGGTAAATAATTGGAGGGTTTTATATAGCGACACAACTAGCAATGTACGATTTCAGTAATAAGTCCACTATGTATGAATTAACGGCCATGTCAATCTTAATGAACTTAATATTAAAAGTATAACTTTAGATTTCTTTCCCACAGAGGTGACCACTGACCACAACATTATTTAATGTCCTTTCATCCTTAACTACTGCCCGTTAGAGTGCCACGATTTGATTTCCAGAACTTCTGGATACTTCTTCATAATGTCCCTATACATTAGTGTCGAAAGGAAAGTAAAAAGTAACGTCAAATTTAATGGCAAACTGTTATCGGGAAAGAGATTGAGATTGTGTTGAAGGACGTAATTTTTTACATAACTCAAAAAGTGAATAGAAAATATTTTTATACCCTTTGCTTATCGTATCTTTCCACTCGTAGGCAAAAGTTTATCAATTTTTTATCTCTAACGTTGTTCGACAAATACAACCAAAGAAGTCTACTTTTTTGCCTGTGGAAGAAGTCTGTGTGTGTGCAGTAATAGCTCGAACTATGGCTTCGATAATTTCTTGTATAACCACGCTTGTATTGGGATTGTTTTCTCTTCGTCCGTCAGGTAAAAACGTTAAACTTTTTCTTTTTACAGTGTAAAAAATCTGATGTGGGCAGCACATGACTTTCCTTATATAATGCAATGAATTTACTACTTTTACAGAAAAAAAAATACATTATTTTTATAATAGTTATTTACATTCTTTCCAAGATATTTGATTTTCGCCAATGAGTCGTCACATTCCATGTCGTCATCATCAATGAGTCGTCATTGATATAGAGTCATTTTTATCGATTTGGCGAGTTTTTCGTTAATTTAACAATATTTAAAAAAGTCGCCAAGTTGGCAACATTCCACCAAATTTGTCGCCAAAATATCGCCAAGCGTTATGGATGAAGAAATAAGTTATTCTTACAGCAGATAAATGACTCTTGGCGTTCAAATACAAAAGTATTACTCAAAGTATCTTTTTTCATGAATGGAACGAGCTAGATCCACGAGAATGATGTCATCAAATTTATCGCATGGTATTGCATATGAAAAGTGAACGTGTTTCTCAATAGGAAATATGCTTTTTTATTTTATATGACTTATCGCACATTTTTCAAAAAAAAAATATCAAAATCTCGAGAATGGTTCATGTTAGCGTTCCAAAATTTATGTCAATCGTTTTCTAATGAAAAATTACATAAGAAATGTCTATTTGCGTAACTTTAATAGCGGTTTTGATTTTTTGACGATTTTTTAAAAATTTCATTCGAAAATTTAGGAGGGTTCTGAACATTCAATTGCGTATAAAACAATAGGCTTCCAGTGTTTACGGATTGTGATTTTTGTACCAAATTTCGTTCAAATCGGTCCATTCGTTCGTCAGGTATCGTCTCCACAGACTCACACACACACACACACACAGACTCACACACACACACACACACACACACACACACACACACACACACACACACACACACACACACACACACACACACACACAGACATCACTTCAAAAATATCTGATTCGTGATCAGGGATGCTTGAAACGTGCTCTCCCGTCGAAAACTCGAATTCGAATTTTCGACCCCATCACAATACTTTCCTTATACATTATGTATATAAGGAAAGTAAAAAATAATTTGCAACTCTTTACCAGCAGGTGGTGGCAACAGAGGGAGCCTTTATCTTATTTTATAAGTTCCATCATTTATATTAGAGATACTTCTCAAACTTTCTTTTGTAAATTGTGGTATAATCTTACTAGACAAAGAATCCCTGCCTCTTTCTGAGTAAGTTCACCAACTTCACAAACGTAATAAATGTAGCTTTCTACGTTTATTACGTAAAAAACTACGTAGAAACTTATAAAACTGTTAATAAACTTCAGTTTCCATTAATACATTAAATTTTTTAAACATTTTTTTTAATTTTTTAAATACATGTTTTTATTTATATGACATTTTTAAATTTAAATATTTAAATATATAAGTTTCAACTTTGAAAATTTGTAAACATGTACTTGGAAAATCCAAGACTAATTTTTGAACTTTCTACTTTTTTTTTTGTAAATATTGCATGTTTACGAATTGTTACAATATGTTTCACACACAGAAATATATAAAATGTTTATTATATATTTCTGTGCTTGAAACACGCTTTTTATTAAATAAAGCTGACTTCATTAATGTTTAGTGAAATATTTTGATCATTATTAATTAATATATTATCATTATTAATTAATATATTATTATTAATTAATATATTATTAATTAATATATTATCATTAATATTTTGCGATAATGCTTCATTGCCATTGCAATTATTGCCAGTGAATGGCGTAAAAACGCAACGATGTTGTGGAGAAACGAGAACTTCAATGTTAACATTAGTATATTATTTCTATTTCAGTATTAACATAATTGTGATTGACTGTCTTGATTTTGGGGGGATTAGATTTGGGCCCTACAATCCAATTGATAAAACCGACGCGAATTATGCTAATCCATTAGGACTAATCATTAATAACAAACGCTTGACGAAGATCCAAAATTCATTACAACCGTAGAGATAGAGATTGCATAAGAAAGTAGGTTTCCAATAAAAATATATTTCCGACTATCGTTGGTTTAGTGTGAAATCTAACTTTATAAATATTATTAAAGGTGTCTTGATGTTATAAAAGCGGCATCCGTAATAAGATAAACTGAAGTGTGGCTCATCTCGACTTTTTCATGCCAGAAACTATTTTTAGTAGCTTTTTAATTCAAATTTTACAAGAAAAATTTTGAAAAATCTGTATGGTGGGTCTAAATGGTTGCAATTAAAGCACGTTGCTTTTAAAGGGTTTGAAAATATTTCTATTGATACCAACTTGACAATGTACCTTCTGGGGGAGGGGGTAATTTGTCTCCCGAGTGGGGGTTAATGACGTCATAAACAAAAAATATTGTAATGCGGCTATCTTTCGCAACAATGATTGAAACACATGATCATTGAACCATAAATAAACCTTTTTATGCATGATTATGTCAAATTTTATCCTATGCTGCTATGTTGAAAAAATATAAAATTTCGAATAAATTTTTCGAAAATTACAAAATTCTTAATTTTGTAATTTCTTTAAATAATTTAAATTTAAATAATTAAAATTTTAAAATTTCTTTAAATAATTTTTTTTTTATAAAATTCTTATAAAATTTCGAAAAGTTTACGCTCAGAATTAAAAAAAAATTCTATCTAGTTCTATATATTTTAATAACAAAACTGGATAAAATGTTTCATGCAAATCCATTGATATTTGTGGCTGCTATCGTATATACAAGAAATCGACCACAGACAGGCAGGCAGACCGGACATCACTCCAAAAATAGTCAAAACGTGTTCAGAAGGTCTTAAAATATATATTGGCATCAAACTATCGAATTCGCAAATTTTCGTGAAACACAACTTTCTTTGTATTATATTACATAGTATGAGGAAGTAGAAATCAGATTTGCAGTTTATTTTCCTTAGATTTGCAGTTTATTTTCCTTAGATTTGCAGTTTATTTATCAAATACGTTCGACTTTTCATTTCAAAACATTTGTTTTATTTTGCAAAGTAATTGTTAGCTATTTGTTCCGTCCTATAGATATCACAACCCATAATGCATAACCCTTGTTGCGGTCTTAGGTACGTGGGTGCAAATTCTCAAATTTCAGTCAGAGGGAAGCTGGTATTTTGATTTGGTGCATTTTTCAGAAGGTACAAGTAGCCAACTGGTTAGCGAGCCAGTCCTGTTTTGCGCTGCGACTAGGGATAATAATGTTCTGTATGGCCATGACTCTCCTTTGAGACCCATAGTCGTAGAAACTAGTTGTGTAGAAATGAAAACTGTCCAGAACAATGGTCTTTAGATTCCAAAAAAAAATTCAGGCTGTTTTACAGCTAAGGCTGTTATTTTTTAAAATGTAGTGAAACAATAAAGGTTATGCCCTTTTACGGATATACTTTTTCCCATATGGGAGGGCGCTAAGGCGTCTGCGCGTGGCCTTTTCGTCTTCGACCCATGTCCCCTAACGGTATATACTAATCTGTGGGTTGTTCCCGTAAGTTCCCACACAGACTCTTCTCGGGTGCGGTATCCCCGTGGTTTGCGTGCTAGATTTGCACGCTACCACAAATGCCGCCGTGTTCATGCGGAGTACGATCACGTTAAACATGTGGGTCCGTAAGTCCTTCCGAGAGGTTGGTGGTAGGGGAAGGAGGGTACGGTCCCTGTGGATGCCTCCCCCACTGGGTTCCGGTCTAAATTGGGTGGCACTTCCCGGCCGTCCATACAGTTACCTTACACCTTTCTGGTAGGTCGGACGGTCTGGGTCTCAACAACAACAACAGACTCTTCTCGGCCGTTCATTCAACTGCTCCATACTCTCGAGTGAGCTGGACGGTCTGGATTTTCAGGGATCATGAGGCAAACTTTTTAAGGTTACGGGGACGGACTGGTCTTTATGACCATATCCCCAGATCCGCAAGCAACTGGAGTCGAGATTCTTCGGGACGATCTACCCGTTCCCGTCCGGTGAATGGTTCCGCTGACTTCCTTCCTCAGATCGCGGTTTGGCTTGGTGGCGGATAGCACCCCTTTCGGCCGCTTCTTCCAGCTGCAATAATCTAAAGCGATCGCCACGAGTTGAATCAGAATCTATTGCGGATATACTTTTATCAAAGCTGAATCAAGAGTTTAGCTATTCCTTCAACGGTAATGCTGACATTTTCCCCAAATAGTATGAAGAATATATAACTGTTACATACTACGTTATATGTAAATATGTACGAAACATACTACGTTATGTTTAAATATGTACGAAACATACTACGTTATATTTAAAATGAAGATTGTGCAACAATTATGAGTTTCCTTCTTGGTGAAACAATTAATGCACGTGCAAGATAAATTGTTTGATTTTTAAAAAGAAGTTAGGAAGAGAAGTGAACTGGGAGTTATTCCGTAAAATGTTTTTTAGAAATGTTGAAGGATGAATTGATGGGAGAAAATGATTGTATTAGTAGGATGCCACCAGGCAAATCAATAAAATAATTTTATGTTATTTTTGTGTACTACATTACAGCTTATTTTGGTGGCAGCGGTGAAAAGATATTTAATTACTAGATTTCTAAAAGTTGGTACATATACTAATATATTTTTCTTGAATTTCCGTTAAAAGTACGTCAGTGCTATAAAGTACGCCAGGTGTTTTGGAACTTTCTTTACCCTTCTCAAAACTTTGTATTGGCTAAAAGTACGCCAAAGTTTATTGGAGCGCCAAGTTTTGATAATCTAAAATCACTGTTTTAACAAACTGCCGACAACCTTGCTTAGTACTTAGATTTTAATAGACGTAGTACAAAGTATTAGGAAATTGTTTTAACTATGGCTTTTCTTGGAAAAGTGAAAAAATGTGATCTCTTACTCTCAGCAGAAGAGTTAATGCAAGATGTAAATAAAGACAAGTTATAGAACTGAAAAATATCATTTTAAAAATTAAAGAATATGAAGAGAGTTTTGTGCAAAATCTTCTAGAAACTATTGTGAATTCTAGAAAAAGAGAAGTGGAAAGATTAGAAAGAATTAGAGAGGAAGAACGGTTAGAGAAAATTATAGAAGAAGAACGGATAATTAGAGAGGAAGAACGGTTAGAAAAATTAGAGAGGAAGAACTGTTAGAGAAAATTAGAGAGAAGGAACGGTTAAGAAAATTTGAGAAGAGGAAAGGTTAGAGAAAATTAGAGAGGAAGGACGGTTAAAGAAAATTAGAGAAGATGAAAGGTTAGAGAAAATCAAAGAGGAAGAAAGATTAGAAATAATTCGTTTAGAAGAGAGGGAGTTTGAGCTACAAAAGTTAAAACTGGAAATGTTGGGTAGATCTAACTCAAAGGAATTGCATGATAAGAAAGAAAAAAAGAAAATTTTATGATTTGCAAAATCTTATGCAAAAGTTTGATCCTAAAATAAATGACATTAGTTTATATTTAGTTCTATTTGAAAGACAAGCTAAACATACTAATGTTGAGAAAACTGATTGGGTTTCGCACTTGATAACATTTTTGACTCCTGAAATTGTTCAATTAATTGCTAGGGAACCGAAAGAAAATATTGATGATTATGACTACATAAAAGATTTAAAGATTTATTATTGAAAAGGTTCAAATTGAGTCCCGAAAATTTTCGAATAAAATTTTCGCAGCATCAAAGGTATGAAGATAATTCTTTGCGCTATTTTGTATATGACTAAAAAATTACTCAAAAGAATGGATTGAAAGCTTACACTTACAAATTATGATAAATTAAAAGACCTTATAGTTACGGATCAATTGAAACGGTGTGTACCTACTGAGATCCGAGAATATATCATAGATGTATGGCCAAATCTCACTTCATCATCAAAACTAGCTGAAATGCTTGATAAATATGAAATTGTAAGAGATAGTTGGGAAGTAATTTCAGGTGAAAATCAAAAATGGGGGAAGAACAAAGACCAGTGTGATTGTGATAGATATAAAAATAGCATTAAAAATACACAATATGATTTTGATAACACACGAAGTTTTCAAAACAGCAATCTAACTGAGCACAAATATGGTAAAAGGTTTGAAAGAAGAAAAATATTTCGTTGTTTTGAATGTGGATCCTCTAATCATTTAAGATCACAATGTCCAAATTTAGAGAAAAACCAAAATACAATCGAAATAGTAAATAGAATGATCGAGAAAACAGATAACGAATTATTGTCTAAGTATGTAACAAATGGAAGTGTAATTGGATTTTCTATGCCAATATTGGGAGATACTGGGCCTACTATTGATATTATTAACAGAAAATACGTTACTCCAGCGATGCTGACTGGTAAAACAGTTTCGTTACAGCAAACTCTTGATACGGAACCTACTTCGTTACCACTTGCACTTGTAAACTTGTCTGGAACATTTGGATACATAGGTATTCAAGCTGATGTTGTTAAGAGTGGATTGGATGAAGGATAATACTTGCTCGGAAATCGAACTGCAAAGATGCTTGTGAATTCTGATCAATCAAGTTCACATCATAAAACTTTAAGTGCAGCTCAAAGCAAACAGACAAAAACAGAGATAAAGAAAATTTCAAATTATCAAAAATCTTTAGGATATGTTAATGATAACTTCCAACAACTTGTTCATACAGAAAAAAGACCTTTAAGCCCTATGAAATTTCGTACAATGAAAAACAGACATACCCAAACTTCATGGCTTAGTAAAGTTCCATCACTAAGAAAACCTAGAGTTGGGGAGATTTTCATTAAGAATTTGGATAAAAGTATTGACGACAAAGCCATTTATGACGTATTCTCTGACGTATTCTGTTGATGGTCATGGCAAATGTCAGTTTAACTGGGAACTGGACTCGTTTGAAGCTAAATGGTAGGTCGGTTGGTATCAACGGTATGCGAGGTATGAATACGTCCTCTCCTTCTGCCTTTCTCGTTAATACCGTGGCTTCTATGACATTTGGTAAAATATTTTTGACACAGAGCAGTGTTTCATTGCATAGTTTTGTGGGTCCAAATTCTGCCGAAGCATTATTGGTGATCCTTTCTTTAACTTCAAGATATGAGAAGGCATTCCAGGTGGCTCAAAGTAGTTCAGAAATTCCAGCGGGTAATTAACTGCATCAACGGTGCCCATTGCAGAGTCAAATGACTTGTCACGATATAAAATGTTGATAACTAAATAAACATTAAACCTCACAAAATGCTGATAATTAAATAACCATTTTGATGTCTTAACACTTTTCGTTGTTGAGTAAGCCAGTGAAAAATAAACCATGGTGATGGAGTTTCCATTTAAATTCATATTTCAAACCTGCGATTTTCAAAAGTGACTAATACGTTCAATAAACTCCCACAAAACTCAGAGATTTAATTGACTTTTACGTTTTAAACCAACGATGTCCAACCTTTTTCGTTGGGAATCATGGACTTAGAGAGTAGAACTCATAGGAAAAAGTTTCGTTTTCCATTGATATCTCAACAACCCCTCGTCTTAGAAACTCGAAACTTAGACTAAATTTATGAAGTGATATTTTAAAGCTATCCAAAAAATTTCATCAAATTAGATGCATCTGTTCTCCCGTGATGATGAGATAAACGAAAGTTTCGTTTTTCGCTAATATCTCGAGAACGCCTGGTTCTAAAATCTCGAAACATAAACTAAATTTTAAGTGAGGCTATTTCAAGACCACCCACCAAATTTCATCAAATTCGGTTTAGCGTTCTCCCGTGATGTTGGATCATACATACATACATACATACATACTTTTCTTCTTTATATATATAGATATAAGTTGTGCAACAATTATGAGTTTCCTCCTTGGTGAAACAATTAATGCACGTGCAAGATAAATTGTTTGATTTTTAAGAAGAAGTTAGGAAGAGAAGTGAACTGGGAGTTATTCTGTAAAATGGTTTTTAAAAATGTTGAAGGATGAATTGATGGTAAAGAATGGTTGCATTAGTAGGATGCCGCCAGGCAAATCAATAAAATAATTTTATGTTATCTTTGTGTAGTACGTTACACCCTCTGGGCTTCGCCACTGTATTTGGTCACAAGAAACCCAACAGATAGATATTACATCCCATCAAGGCTTTACAACCAGAATATAATTTGTAGCAAATATGTTTTGAGGTGGTATTTTTTAGATAAATATTTTCAGAAAAGAAAGCTAAATAGGATAGACAATATAAGTTGAAAAATAGTTAATGATGACGAAAATGTTTTTGAATAAAACATTAAAGAAAAAACTCTATATAAAACATCAGACAAATTTCTTAATATAAGTTTACAATTTTATTATTACTAAAATTTAATAGTTTTAATTGCCAATTATTTTTATTTAATTGAAATGATAAGAATACAAATGGTATCAAGAAAAAAATATTTGGTCTTCATTCCGTTGTTGTTATTTAGAAATTAAATCAAATTAAGGGATAGAAAAATAGCGTTGTCAAAATGTAATATGTGACATAAGATTGACGTCTAAAGTTTTAGCTTATCTCCTAAATAAAAATAGAATTTTTCCAGCTCTTGCCTAACCAACTTATTTGATTTTGAAATTCAGATATCCCCTACCTCATCAAATGGACCGCATCATACATATACCTCAGAATTTACAAGTACCTGTACCGGGACAGGATGGACTTCTACGATTTGACTTTGAAAGAGAAGCCCGAAAAAGTGGGATTTCTGACTCACCCAACAGAAACGAAACTGGAATCTCCATGTTCCGAGTCACACCTTAAGATGGTAAGTTTGAAATATAATATGGCTAATGAGGACAATTCTGTCTTGTTTTAATAATTGCATAAGACGAGCAAAAATTTGTAGGAATGTACCAAATCAACTTGACATAGATGAAAAGCTTAAGGATATGTAAGTTCATCTCTTGAATGGAATTACGCTATTAAACTGACCATAAAATCTATTCTTCGGTTAAATTAGTGCCACTAAACAATGTCAGGCTAATGCTTGGGTTTTTTACGAATTAAATTGGTTTTTAAATTAACCGTAATAAGTGAGCATTTATTAGGAATGTTTAAATCTGTGTTTATAAAATATGAACGAGTTTATAAAAAATAAAAAAGTAACTAGCCTATATACTTGATTTTGCTTGTGACTTCCAAATTCTACTAGCATTTTAAATCATATTGTTTTCCAAAAACTCATTAAAATATCCCAGAGGCATTTCTGAGAATTTCTTCTCTAAACGAGTGGATTTTCGACCTCTGATATAAAATGTATATATTTTTAAAAAAATTCTGCATGTACACGTATACAATATACGCAGTATGCCACCTAATGGGATCCAAATAGCTTTAGCGGTTTTTGAAAAGGGTCACTAATTTTGAAGAAAGAGAACTCGTTTCATAGCTAAGCTATATATACATTTTATGGATATTTTTATATATTCACATCTACATAATGTATAAAATTCGATACCCAAATTTGGTCCAAAGAGCTTCGGTGGTTTTCGAGATGACGACGTGTCACAGATTCGAAATTCGCCACCCACAAACCGACAAAAATCATTTCCAGTCTCTAGAATCCCCACCGAAGTATTTACGGTGGAAACTCGACTAGTGATCAAATTACGATCCCCATACTTAAGCTATATCTGTAAAAATATAAAGTTTACTTTATCTACGGCTAAAAGCATGTCTATTAAGAAAAGTGATGAAAGTCACAATCACTATTACCATACTTTCGTCTACATCAGCACGAGAAAAGCAAAAAAAAAATGTATAATAATATCCACAAAATTGCGTTTAAATTAATATAAAATGTAAAAATATACAAAATTGCCTTTAGGCAAATCTAAATCAACTGGGTTGTGGCTCAATTCGACTTTTATCATTCCAGAATCCGTTTTTTATGGCTTTTCTTTTCAAATTTTACAAGAAATATTTGAAAAATCGGTAGTGTTAACCTGTACTTTAAAGGGCTTGAATTTTTTTTCGATAGATACCATATTTGACAATGTACCTCCTGTGTGTGTGTGTGGGGGGGGAGTTATTTGTCCCCCGAGGGAAGTAAATGACATCATGTACAAAAAAATTGTAACGCGGCTATTTCTACAACAATGATTGAAACTATTAAGTCTCGTGATTATTGAGCCATAAATAAACCCTTTTATACATGATTATGTTAAATGTTATCCTAGATATACAAATAGAACTTTCATAGAGACATAAATTACTCCCTTACTGTTTGTAGCTAGCACTCCTTTACTGTCTGTAGCTAGCGCTTTTAGTTTTAGAGATACAAACATCACAGACTTTAAAAATGGAAACAATTTTTCGAACAGTAATAGATTGAAATATTAAAATTATTTTATATATTCATAAATAGTACATTATTTCCGACCAACAAAGTAAAATCATTTAAATTTTTATCTATTAGGTTAGTAGATATAAACGTCCAAAGTGATTACATTTTACGTAGTGATTACATTTTACGTAATGCTCCGATTTATGCCAGACACTTTGAGCATATACTATGTTATTCACTTCAAAACTAAAGTTTGAGAATTTTACAATTAAGTATAAACGTGCAGTTATCCAGAACGTAGGCATAAAGGAATCTACAAGTAATGATCGAACGGTTTTTATAATTGGTCCGAATCGCTCTTTATTCAAATTTCCAAACTTGAGCCACGTTCTCCGAGCTCAAGCAGAAATGATGTAATAACGAGAATTTCCTTGAATTAAATAGTTTCCTGAAACCTCCGAACAATCTCCCCTATATTTTCTTTATTTCCTTAAGTTCTTCTCGCACACATTTTCTGTTATTGAGGATAGAATTGGCATGCAGTGCTTTAAAATCTTTAAAAAAGAACAACTTAGATTTCGCCATTTTTCTCCAGATTAAATGTAATTAAAAAATTTGTGTGTAGTTGAAAACTTCCAATATTTTCTTAATATATATGTATAATTTACAAAAAAGAATAATTAAGCTATTTTTCAATTTTAATGCGGCGTCCAAGTTTTTAGTGCAGCAAATGTCCCAGAATTGGGACAATTGTTACACTAAAAATGTCCGGCCGTCCAAATTGCTGCTCATGTCCGAGGACGAGTCGGACGGTCTGGGCTTTCGACACAAAAAGTGTAGCAATTTTGCCACAAGCCTAAATGCCCAAGACATGCCGTACCACCCAATATGCTCTGCTAAAGAATCAATAGTGAAGACATTGGTGCAGGATCATGAGCTTAGTTGGGATTCTAGTCCACCTTTGTTTGAAGGGCTCTCTTCTTGCAAAATTCCTCACAGCGGTTCTTTCCCTAAATACATGATAATGTATAGAGAAAATAGGTCGAAAATTGAAATTTGAGTTTTCGACGGATCTACACTCTTAAACTCTTAATATGCAAAAACTTAACATTTGATTGGATTCCTCATCCTCCTCGACAACGAACATAATCAAAACAAATACATCGCGCTACTGGCACAGGTATTGTCAAATATTATCTAAAACTATCCAAACGAATTTGAAAAATTAACCAAATAATGATAAAAGCCAATTTAATCGACAACTTTAAGTGAAGCAGCGCTTCACCTGCGGCAACCTGACGAGCCGCCATTGAATTGATTTAAGTTAAAAAAAGAGGAATTAAACTTCCTCAGTGGAAAACGCATATTTACCACACGAAATTAATTATAATTATTGTAAAACAATACCGATTTCCGACGAAATTATTATGAATGTTTATCATGACTTTCTGAATAAGTATAAATGTTGTAACATGTTGCATTCAAGCAGAACTATTTGAATGGACTAGATATCGAAGCGTCTCTCGCGAAATTAACTTTCTAGGTATTGTAGGTAAAGTAACAGAATATGATCTTAACAAAAGTAAGTCTGCCGTTATTTAAATATAAATTAAGAGATTGAACTTTTTTTAAATATCCGTAGGGAGACGATAAAATATTCTGCTACGGGATTAACTCCAAGGGAGAATGCCTCGTCGTCAGTATTGCCAGACTCAGCAATGAAAAGGCAGAATCTACCATATTCCTGAGGCTGGCAACCGGAAAAACTTACAAGCTGGAATACACTTCTGATTTCCAACAGCCCAATAACGAAAAACACGTTTTCTCCTGCGGGGGTCTTCAAATGTATTATTTGTGCCCTATGAGAAGATGGCGAATATTTTTCAGCGGATATCTAAAGTATGTAAGATATTTCTAAAAATTGCATTTTTGTACTTTTTGTCATTCTCATTCTACATAGCATACATAATACCGCACCTATTTGGCTCCTTTACATGATACCAAAAAGTGAACTAATAAATTGAACTGCTACCATATTCTGCGAACTTGCATCGTGTAAAATGCAATGTGAACAGTCAATGATTTGTGTTCGATATTTTTGAATGTAATTTTGTAACTTTAAGCAATTTCAGAATTGTTATAAAACAATCGAAACATGTATTGTGGTTATGTATGACCTTACGCTAGGTTCCCTCATTGAACTGCCAACTACTTCTGCAAAGTGAATTGTGCAACTGTACCATGTATTAGCGTGTAACTGTACCATTTGTTATCGTGTAATTGCACCACTGTATCCGAAAAAGATCCCTTAATTTCTTGATTGTAGCTGACCAATCAGAACGCTTACTCTCTGTCTATAACCTTACACGTTGTCAAGTTAGACGGAACAGTTATGGCAGATCTGCCTCTGTTAGAGTTGCAGATAAAATTTTAGCAAATTTTCGATGAAAGTATTATTGTTTCTGTTGAGAATGTCTCTATATTTATAAGTTTTCAGAAAAAATATATTGGATATAATTTTTGCTGATATTTTAATTTACTTTTACTTTAAAAATATTTAAAAGTTTTTTTGAGCTAATGACTTAAATGCATTAATTAAATGTTCAATTTATATGTAATTTATGTCGTTACAAATAGAATAAAACCGAAGCTGCAGAATGATAGGAAAATTAGGTAAAATTTCCGAATATTATATAACTTAAAATGTTAAAATGAGTATTTATTTCATTTGTTATTTTGAGCAATAAAACTCAATATATTATGGAAGAAAGGAAGAAGAAATGAATTTGAGTTTGTAGTCATGTTTTATTTTATTCTAGTAAATAAATATATTTTTAGAACTGTTGATTCGAGCTATCTTTCAGAAATAAAAAAGAAAGATTAAAATTTTAATATATTTTTGTCATTAGTTTGTTATTTCAATGATACGGAAATTTCAGGTTATGTTTAATAGCTCAATCAGTAAGTAGGTCATGCCGTGTAAAAAATAGCTAATATGAAATTCCCATGAAAATTAATGGAGCGAAATTTCTTTCTTTTGAAAATATAAATATTGTATGATTTCTCATTTAGCAGAGGTACTGTATTTGGTACTGTATTTACGAAATTACCGTAATTTATCGAAAACATGTTTACTTCTAAAGTTATTTAAACTACATTTCTAACTATTGGACCTTTAGATGGAATTTCATTTTTTTATTGACATTTTACATTGTTGAATATTAATTTGCATTGCATATTATTTTATTTGAAATAGTTAATTTTTTTCCATTGAGGTTGCTTTTAAGAGAAAAATTTTAAGGTATATTTATCAAGCCTTACTATCGGAAGGTAATAGGCAAGAACATAACTCCAAAATTTATTAACTCTTCAAGCAGATAAATATTTTGATGCATAAAGAATTTCGTAGCGTAAAAAGAGCATAACATATAACAATTATTCCAATGGAATGCTCATAAAAGTTGTATTTGATTCTTGTTTCCATACGATGGGAATGCTAATTTTCAACGCAAGCAGGACATTTTACAACATTATTTTCTGCCTTCTTCAGTCCGTTTTTGTGTTCAGAAAGATGCACTCTTCCAGCAAGATCTCATCAAGCTACACCCGGAACGCTCCTCCAACTGTATGACTTCATCTACATCGGGCCCAAGTCCTAAACTGGGTCCCAAATTCGCTCGTTCTCAACCTAATCGAGGACCTCTGGCGTGTCCTGCAAAAAGACTAAGAAACGAAAGTCCCAAGTAAAAGATCAGCCGAGGACTGCTGTTCAAGAAGCGTGGGGCCAATACTCTACGAAATCTTTGTCGTTCTTACTACATATCGATGTCTAGGCAAGTATGCTTCAAAAGGAGGGGCCACAAATAAATAATTGTATGGTGGTTGTGGCACGCACATTTATGGCCTCCGCGTTTTGGGAGGAGTAAAGTTTCCAGACATATATCGATATGTTATGGTGTTTTTACTTTTCTAAATCGTAGCTCAAGTAGCGTACGTTATTTATCAAATAGGTTTTCTTAAATGCAAATGAGTCCGCTTTTCTCACAGCTTGCAACAATCGCACATTGGTCGGGTGTACATTTGTTGCAGCTGGGAAGATAATTTGGTAATTATGAGTAGGAAAGCAGAAAACAATTCAAAAATATTAGTAATCTATTTATATAATATTATGGCATCATGTCTGAAATATTAAATTTCAAAATAAAACATTTTAGAATAAAATTCTTTATTTGATCACACTAAAAGACGTTAAAAACACATTAAATGTCCAAGCGCTTGCGGAAGTCAAAACACTCTTCATCAGGAGTATATGTTAAAAAAATACATTGGCTCTTCATACCCAGTCAAAAACTACTGACAAAATCTGCATGCAGATATTATTTGCAGTTTTTGACTCTGTATAAAGGGAAAATGTATTTTTTAAACATATACTCCTGCTTACCCAAGCGCTTGCGGATCCCAAAACACCCTTCATCAGAGGTATATGTTAAAAAAAACACATTGGCTCTTTATACCCAGTCAAAAACTACCCGCAAAATCTGCATGCAAATTTTATTTGCAGTTTTTGGCTGGGTATAAAAAGGCAATATATTTTTTTTTCTTATCACATGCCCCTGATGAAGGGTGTTTTGACGTCCGCAAGCGTTTGGGCTTTTAATGTGCTGTTAACATCTTTTAGCGTGACCAAGAAAATACTTTAATTCTTTGTTTTATTTATAAATTTTAAATCTATTGAAATTCATTACGGAAAATAATATTTTTAATTTAAATGCTCTAATTTCATTTAGAGAAACATCTGAAGATGATGAAAATGGCTATAAGATGACTTACGTCAAGTTTTCCTTTTTGTAAGTATGACATTTCTTTGCAATCATGTCCATAAAAGACACTTGTCACAATGGTGAAATGAACCACTGATATCTCACTAGTCAGACGACATTATCCATTTAAATGAGACGATAACTCATTTATCTACATTTAAAGTGAATACAAGAAATTGGTTTGGAATGCCATTGAATAATAAGACCGTTTCAGATTGATAATAAATTACGGAGGCAAACCATTTCTAATATAATTTTTTTAGAAATAGAAAACATCGATTTGATATATAAAAGAGGGACATATCCGGTGGAAATTTAAATATAGAAATAAAGTTTATCGTTTCAAAGCGCGAACGAGCGAGAATAGAGCGCGAACAAGCGAGCCAAAAACCGGTGAATGGATGCCCTACTGCAATATAAGTTATTTAAACTCTACATAAAAGTTCCTAAAATTCAACTCAGATTGTAATATCTGGGGGAAAATGCAGAACTAGGCTTGAAAAAAAAAATAGGTTTTGTTCCTACTACTAAGGAAATGAATCGGCACTTGCTGAACTGAAGATCGGAATGTTGATGTATAGATTACGCATGAGTATTTTTTTTCTTTTTTAAGAAAGTATCACGTTAATATGTAAAAATACTTTGAAAAATGAAAAAGAAGAATTTAAGCAGTTCATCTTCAGCAACGTTACTCAAATGTTCCTTAAGTGTTAAATTAGTTTGTTCTGTATGATTGTGGTTCACTTTGATAACTTTAATAACATTTTCTTTAACAGATTTTCAGAAATAAAATTTAACATGTTGACTGCCAGGTCAGTTAAACTAATTATCCCCAAAATAGATAGACAATAATTTTTAAATAATTTATTTACCGATACCGAAAATGTTCTATTTTAATGCCAGTACTGTTCTTTTTCTTTTTATTTCACGTTTTGAAAAATATCTTTTTTTGTCGCTTATGTGACTCATGTGACAGTAAACAACTTTATTTCTTGTGACACCATGCCAGTTCGTATGTTAGTTCAACGACGTCATACAAGTTCTAAAGAACTTGAATGACACAGAAGTTCTAAGAATTTGGATGACACGGAAGTTCTAAGAATTTGGATGACGCAGAAGTTCTAAGAACTTGAATGATACAGAAGTTTTAAGAACTTGAATGATACAGAAGTTTTAAGAACTTGAATGACACACAAGTTTTAAGAAACTGAAGGATACACTAGTTCTAAGAACCTGAATGACACACATGTTCTCCGATCTTGAATGACACATACGTTTTCAGAACTTGAATGAGACATAAGTTCTAAGAACTTGAATGACGCACAGAAGTTCAAAACAGGCACGTGATGCGCTAAATACTTTATATTTCTCAAATTACGATTCACAGTGTTGTTGAAAAACTTATCGGAAGTTTGCGGCAGTATTATTAGCCATAATGTGTTACTTGCTGAGATTTATCATTGAACTTCATATATCTGTATATAATAAAATAATTTGAAAAGCAATGGGTAACAGAAAATTTCTAACAGAACAGGAATTGATGAAAATATCAATAATCAATAGTTATTTGCTTATTTTGTCTTCTATAGCGCAAAAAAATCTCATTAGGTATACCACAGTGAACAACACTATTTATATTTTATATAAATTTTCATTTATTACCAGCGTAATCCATGCAACTCGACCAAGAGGATGTGAGCTTTATGTAAGAAATAAAATGGTGTTTAGACGTATACGGCTAGTATGCAGTCAACGTATTAATATGTCCCATCCGCACAATGTGATATGCATTTTTTTAACTTTCCTTATATACATAATGTATAAGGAAAGTATTGTGATGGGGTCGAAAATTCGAATTCGAGTTTTCGACGGGAGAGCACGTTTCAAGCATCCCTGATCACGAATAAACCATTTTCGAGGTGATATCTGTGTGTGTGTGTGTGTGTGTGTGTGTGAAGGTATGTCTCTGTGTGTGTGTGTGTGTGTGAAGGTATGTGTGTGGGTGTGTGTGTGTCAGTGAGTCTGTGGAGACGATATCTCACGAGTGAATGGAGCTATTGGAATGAAATTTGGTACAAAAATCAAAATCCGTGAATACTGGAAGTCTATTGTTTTTAAACGCAATTGAATGTTCAGAACACCCCCTAAATTTTCGAGTGAAACTTTGAAAAAATCATCAAAAAATTAAAACCATTAATAAAGTTGCGCAAATAGACATTTCTTATGTAATTTTTCCTTTAGAAAACGATTGACATAAACTTTAGAACGCTAGCATGATCCATTGAGATATTGCATTTTTCAAATAAATTTGTAAAAAAAAACCCATAAATTAAAAATATATATATTAACTGTTGAGAAACATGTTCACTTTTCATATGTGATATCCTGCGATAAATTGGGTGACATCATTCTCGTAGATCTAGCTCGTTCCAATCATGAGAAAAGATACTTTAAGTAATACTTTTGTATTTGAACGCCAATAGTCATTTATCTGGTATAAGAATATCTTATTTCTCCGTCCATAACGCTTGGCGAGATATTGGCGACAAATTTGGCGGAATGTCGCCATCTTGGCAACTTTTTAAATGTTACCCAATTAACGAAAATCTCGCCAAATAGATAAAAATGACGCTAAATCAATGAAAATGACGACTAATTGAAAAAAAATTCAATATCTTGGAAAGAATATGAATAATACTAAATAACATTTATTTTTAACTGTAAAAGTTGTAAATCCACTGAAATTATATATGGAAAGTCATGTGTTGCCCACATCAGATTTTTTTTTTTTGTTTCAGATGGCGGGCCTCTTCTGATGTTTACGACAACACGGCAGACATGAATGTTTGCAACATAATCGAATCTGTAGCGAAAGCTGATTGGAAAACAGTTGTGCCACCTGTAAACAAGTAATACTTATTTTTAGTGTCATTGCTTTTATTTGTTTCGATGCGAATTACGTTTGAGGTTGGCGTTGGTGTATCCAGCTAAAAGCGGAAAGTTGCAAGAAATATTGACACTTTGGGCGCTGATATCTCCAAACTGAATAGAAAAAACATCCAAACAATTTAGATTTGTTCTCTCTGAAATAGAGTCCCATTTATGGATATATAAAAGTAATTTTAATATTTTAAACTAGTTTTTGTCGAGAAAAAGAAAGTTTTCGTCCGAACGCGTTTCCTTTTCACTTTGCTTGCTTATTTTCACTCGAAATATTTTCAAAATTATGAAATATATAGAGATATAAATAGTAAGAAACAAAAATATCCAAAGGAAAATTTAATTTTAGATCAAAAATCTGTTTTCATAAAGTTTCTACAGTTTTTGAGCAGCATACTTCTTGTCAAGTTGGAAAAGATCGAACATTTTTCTTTTTCAAAGTTTGTAATGATTATACCTCGAAAACTAAAGTTTCTAGCTATAAACAGTAAACAAATAGTTTTTAGCTGTTTGGGCTTTGAATGTCATGCGAGACTATATAATTGGATTTTTTTTATCGAGTTGAGACTTTTTGAAATATAATGGTTATAATTTGGACATTTTCATATTTTAAAAGGTTTTGACAAGGTGGTTTAAATTTCTATGTTCTAGGTATTTATAAACGGTAAAGCGTAATTTGAAAGTCCTGCAAGAATATATTGTTACGCCGTACCTTCTGGAATCGTGAGTGTGCACTTAGGATACAAGAATGTGTCTAAAGTTCTAGATAACTAATATGTTTATTCACAAGCAAAGTATAAATAGGAACAATATACAGTAAACAGCACTTAAATGCTCCACTAATTTTTCAAATCAGCCGTTACTATTCTCACAACATCTACGAATATAACAGTTTAATGTAGCTCGTATCACATCAACTGTTCTCCAACTGATTGATGACTCTTTTTATAGACTATCTATAGAAACTTCTGGAAATCTCTTATATCTCGTAGAATATTGGTTATTTCGAGGTGTTTCGCAACCCTTCGAAAAGTAAAATGCCGCCAAAGTTACAATAAATCGCCAAATTTGTCAACTCCTCCTCCGAACATTAGCACATGGCAATCCTAGATTCATGTCAAAGGACATGTTGCTTGTACGAGTGTTTTTTCCATGTGATTTTCAAAATGCACTTCAGTGAGAACATGTCACACGTTCGTAACAATATAATTGAAATTTGGAGCTTTATTTTACCATAATTGGAGCTGTATTTTACTAGACACGTAAACTATTCTGGCTCCATTGGACTGGGGTCATCACCGATTTTATATTATGTGAACGCTCTTTTAACATAGCAAAATGTACCAAACATGGTAAGAAGACAGTCAAATGACTGTTGTAATTTGACTGTTGTCAAATGACTGTTGTAACTTTCGACGACATTCTAGTTATATCCTCGTAGCTCTTCGCTCGCCTCCAAAAATATTTAAAGCAATTCTTAGGGGATTCGGTAAGTTGGTTTGTAATGGTGAATATATTGTAATCGAAAGTTTATTGTAATGGAAAATAATACTTCCTTAAAAGGAAAGAATATCTTAATGTGAAATAACAGTGATTTTGAGGGTATAAAACATATCGAATACGCTTAAGAGATTTAAGAGCAATCTACATCCTTCGCTGATTTTCCGCTCTTAAATCGCAAATGAAGATTTCATCTTGAACATTTTGTCTAGCTTTTAATTTATTTTAAATTAACGATAAAATTTGAAAATTATATTGAAGAAACTTTAAGTTGTATATTGTTATTTCATCACCTAACATATTATATGTTGCCCGCAAGTGAACACTGCTAACAGAAAATGCTAACAGAAAAACAGTTTTCCAGCCCCATACGATTCAAAAAATCAACAAGGAAATTAATTAAAAGGACAACGGCTAATTCAAAATCGATGTTGGACATAATCACGTCAAATTTCAATATTTTGCTTCTGGCAATAAATAAGTAGTGTGTAAATCTTTCAATATACCTGAAAAATTTACAAAAATAGAAAAAACAAAAAAGGTTTCCACTATAGATTATTTCCCCAGAGAAATGGAATGATGAATTACGAAGTTATACCGCTGAAATAATTTTAAATAACTCTTAAATACAATAAGAATGCCCAAATAATTTTAGAAATGCCTGTTTCTAGGCTCTTCAATGTACTTGATTTCTATGCACAAGCAGGTGTTATAATGGGCACTGTTTATGTGGAAGACACAGAAGATTATGAACTATATCTATTCGGAGAAAGGCTGCGGTATTTAGGTAATATACCTACAATATTATTTCTTATTATTTATTTTTGCTCTATATCAGATATGCTCCTTTGTTTATTTTCTATTCAGCCAAGAAATGGATTTCACATTTGTCCAGTTCTAAGTTGCGGAAGTCCCAGTCCAATGCCAGGGTTTCATTTCGAGGCCAAAGCGTGGAAGGCAAGCCACATAGTGTTTAGGTAAAGACAGCAACAGCTCAAGGAAGTTGATATTTTCTTATGAGCGTTAGCTGTAGTATTCCCTACCAATGAGTTTCATTGAAACTGGACTCAGTTACACATGAGGCTGTAAGTTAAAGGCAGTCATAAAGCGGTCTCATAGTGAATCACAAAGGCTGATGAGACGTACGGCGAAATAATGCGAGAGAAACTTGGTAGATTAAGTAACTCGTTTGTGCTGGCACCATGTCATAGGGAGTATAAAATTATATTTTTGTAATGCATATATAATAGCCCGAAACTTGAATAACTGAAAAAAAAATACAAAGGATTGTTCGTGCGCATCCTCAGTCAGCAATGTCTAATAGACACCTGATTAAGACATTTAATACTGTCTTATGAGTGTCAGTTGAGTTATATGTTATCTTCAAATAAAGAAAATGCAAATTAGTTTTTTAATTTTTGTGGCTTTCGTCTTATGATTTGATTAATATTTAATATTTTTCTGCTCAATAAAAGAAGCACGCTCGTTTGTACTCTCCCTACTTTTCCTTAAGAATCTTAAGAAAATATGCAATTATCAGTTTGTATCCCTAGTTCCCAATTCTTTCTTTCCATAGGATACGTGTGAACACTGGACAAATTTGTTACTTTTGTATTATGCATTCAAACATACTTCATTGAAACAAATTTTCATGTTTTTCTGAACTCTATCATACCGTATAAAAATATATATTTGTTCAGTTATTATTATTTTATAATTTAACGTCGAAATAAATTATTCTAAAACCAGTTCACATTTACCCGGCATATTTTCTTGTAAACCTAACATATTTTCTTGTAAAACGAAGCATCCCTAATGATTTTAGATTTAAAAAAGTCTCATTTTATTTCATTAGGTGACATGTCTTTCTCAAAAGAAACAGACTTCTCCGTCACGCTCGGCTATGTTCATAAGGTATGAGATTTTATATATTGAGCAAATTTGATATACATAAGTAGGACAATTATTTTCAATGAACCAATGAATTTCAATGAACCTATGAATTTCAATGAACCTATTTCAATGAATTTATGCTGCTCCAGATGAAGCTGTGTGAATTGCTAATTCAGTTTTTAAATTTTTCTTTTCTTTAGAATGGAACATACGTGCACTTTGGTAATGCATCCTCAACAAACATATCTAAAAAGTAAGTATAAATTTAAGTCTATGCATATGACATCAAGTTCCTGAGCAACTGATTTTTCTATGCATTTGACATTAAATTTCTGATGAACAAATTTTCTATGTATATGACATCAAATTCCCAAGGCATTGATTTTCTATGCATATGACATCAAATTCCTGAGGAATCGATTTTCTACCGAGTCATTTGTTTTAATATGAGAATCTTTTTGTGCTGGATGATAATTTTCATGAAGGAAGCATGTGCGTATGAACGTTCTATGAACAGGAAATACATTTCAGAAATTATAATCATTTATGTGCTGATTGTGTATATTTTATTTCAGCATAAAGTTTGGTTACATGGTGTTGCCAAATGCTGAAATGAAAAACATAGAAAGCTTGGACGTAGCTGAAACATCTGAAGCTGATAAGCAAGAAATGAAAGGAACAATTGTAGCTGGTAATATCAGCTGTTAATACTTCCAAATTATAAGAAACAATTAGATGTCTTGTTCTTTAAGTAATTCATTTGTTCAATATTAGTCTTAAAATACTTAGTTTTCAATGTGTTCAATTGATTTTTATATGAATTTGACATTAAATTGCCGAGGAATGGATTTTCTATGTATATGACATCAAATTCCCGAGTGGCAGTGTAACTATTATAAATATTAAACATACTGTCGATTTCCTGTCTGGTTCAAAAATGAAAGGTGCTTCCGTGAGATCATGAGGTACAATCTCCAAATAAAAATTCTGAATATCTCTCTTTGATCACATATTTCGTATCGCACAATCAAATTAGTAGTCTTAGTATTTTTTTAATCTGTATTAATTAGATTTGGAATACTTTATACTACGGAGGGATTCTCTGCTGCTTGCCACGTCAGGTAATCTCCTCTTTACGTTTTTAAGAAATCTAATAAATGTGGATTCAAAAAATACTAAGACTGAAAGACTGATATGATAATAACTCCCTTACTTTATTTTCAAGAGTTACAATACCACTTGTCCATTAGTTTAAAAACGCAAACACGTAAAAATTTTGGGATATGAAAAAAGCCCCTTTGCATTATAAAATAAAAGTTTTTTACGACCTACTAGACCTAGAGCAATTTCTTAGCGCGATAAGATTGTTTTTGCTTTGGTAGAATGTTATAAAAATGAAAGGGAAAATGTAAGGTAGCTCTCTCTATCATAGCGGCTAAAAAAGCTATATATTCAATGGTGGTAATGAAATTAAATGCAAAACAACATTTTTTATACCGATGAACTCCAATTAATTTTCATCTTTCCTTTCCTTAGGTCTGTTACTACGAGACAAAGATACATTAGCCTCATGTTTCATGCAGATCTACTATTTTTCTTTGCCTGTTTAGCTTGTAGACTTTTGGGGGGATCTTTACGCTCCTCTCTAGGATTCTGTTAATAGCTTGCCTCTGCGCCATGTAATATTTGTTACATCACTTTATGATACGATTTAAGATCTGGACGTCATCTGGTATATAGCGAGCACCTACAGAAATTCCTGCCATATCCAATGTGAAATATTGGTTCCACAAAGACTGATTTTTTGGTCCAATCGTACCCTTGTGATAACCTTGAATTCATTTAGTGTATTTTTTATTTATTTATTTACATCTCAACAGGACAACAAGCTCAATTACAGAGAAGTGTAAAAACAACACATATACCTGCAAATACGCATTAAAGTACACAAATAAAAACTTATATTTTGAAACACAATTAAAATTTACATCAAACGTGATCTAAATCCCTTTGACGGATCACTGAAAATGTCAATACTGAAAGGTAATACATTGACCGCTCTGACGAACTGCTTTATTGGTTGATTTTTAAAAATTTTTTACCATGAAACCCCTCAAAGAGTACACACCTATTTCTTGTCCTATAAGCTAGTGCATAGATATTAATTTCACTTAGTAAGTCCGAACAGTCAATATTATTATGTATTAAGTTATAAAATAACAAAATATGACATTCTACATTCCAGAGATCCAATACCATTGTTGGTCCAGAATAAAGTATTAGAGATATAACGGTTACAAATACCATTACCCTTATAACAAATGTATCTCAAAAATGTATTTTGACCCTTCTCAATCTTACAATTAGCACAATCATAATATGAGTTAAAACCACACACCCGTACTCCAAAATAGACCTTACAAAATAATTAACAAATAAGCACAGAAGTAATCAAGATTGGCATCACGTCTGTATACAATAGATAAAACCAAGAACAAAACGTTTTTAAAGAAACGAAAGGTATTTTATTTAACATCCTAAGAGACGCACAAAATATTGTTAAAAACTGCCAGAGCGCTTTCGGACGTATATACGCACTTCATCAGTGGCTACATGAGTAGTAAAAGCATGGAATGTTTATATAGGGACCATTTTAAAACAAATTTGCATAAAATATAAAATGGTAAATGAACTTACTAAAATAATACAAGAAATATACACGGAAATTACAAAATAAGTTTAAACGCTTACGAATTTTAAAATATTATAAGAAAAGAACTAATACAAATTTAAAAAAAATGTCAAGCATGATATTCCTGAGAATGACGTCACAAATAACTTTTAAGAGATTTGAATTGCATAGTCGAGAATGAGTCGTCAAGCATAACTTAAAATTTGAACAGGATCAAAATTACAAATGGATTCACTGTAAATATAAATAAACAGGGATTCATAAAGAAGAATACTACGTGGATTGTTACAACCAACCAAAAGGACAGTTTTTTCAAAAACGGGAAGAAATTTATCATTGGCCACATATTGAGCAAGAGTCGTAGAAAGTTTACCAGATTTGACATCGCGAGCATGTTCTGCTAAACGGATGCCAACAGTACGTTTTGTACTACCAATGTAAAATTTATAGTCACCAGCAGGGGATAACATGGGAACGACATACATCCCAGCAAAGCTTTTAAAGTCATCAAAATTTCAAAGTTTATCGGATCGAATACGATTAAATAAAGTGGTAATGTTAGAGTGAGAGGGAAGCACAGAAGTATCCCTAAAATCCCTGCACATTCTCCTCAAGAAGCCCAATTTCCTGCAAGCCCTTTTGACAATATCCTGTATATGCATACTAAAAGTAAAATTCGAATAGTACATAATTACAAGATCGGAAATATTGCTTTTTTAGAGAAATCTACCATTAAGTTCATAATCACATACAACAGGATTAGATCTAAGAGTAAAAGTTACGATAAAACACTTATCAATGTTTAAGGACAATCGATTACAGTACATCAATTATATAGTTTACAAAGTTCAGATTGCAATACAACCATATCATGATATGTTGAGATACATTTATAAATTTTGAGGTCATCAGTAGAAAACAAACAAGAATCAGAGATATCAGCCAGATCATTAATAAACAAAATGAAGAGATAGGGATTATATTGTGACAGAGTCCTTTATACGTATTTGTATTATTTTCAGGCTATAATTATAGCAATGTTATTTGACTGAATATTGTTATTTTAAACACTATTAAATAAAAATTTTACTTCATTACATAATCTACGGAAGAGACAATAGCAAAAGAAAACAATAACTCTAAAGAAAGAAATTTCAAAGACCTATGGGTGTGCGATCAGTACGCACCGTCATTCTTGAACTATAGATAAATTCCTTACTGGGCATAATAATACAACTCAATATTTTTTGCAATTTCAGGACGATCTTATGCATTTTGTGGTTCTGTTCTACGACCTGTTGTTCAAGCTAGTGACAAAGAAAAATCCCTGAGTATAAATCAAATTCAATTCTATCTCAACGGCATAAAAGGCACTGGAGTAAATATGAAAGGGTAACTATCTTATTAATTATTCTAACTAATTTAAAGCTTTCCGAACATTCATGCAATGATACTGCTTAAAAATATATTATACCAGCCATTTCCACCCAAGCTTCGTCTGGGCGGAGCGGTTAGTAATTACTAAATGTGACATTATGAATATAAAAAACAGTTTCAAATCAATGCATAAAAATAACGTACATTTTAAAGTTCTGCTATCATGGAAATTGCGGAATCGTGAAACAATATTGCATCATTACGTGTAAAATGTAAAATTTAAAAATAAAACACTTTAGTAATTATTTGATCACACTAACAGACGTTAAAATATTTAAAACGCATGCATGTTCGGATGTCAAACGTTCTTCATCAAGGGAATATTCTAAGAAATGATGCATTGGAGCTGTAGTTTATATCCAGTCAAAACCCGCGAACAAAATCTACATATCAGTAATTTCCAGATTACATAAGGGACAAATGGAGTTGAAAAAATAATTTTAAAATTGACGTAACAGAAATAAAATACAAAAACGACAAATTTAGATGTTTAACATCTAAATTTGACGTTTCAGACAATGAAGAATTCAGACAATGATTTAACTTTCAAGGAGTCGACAGTGAAAAGTCAAGCGAAACTCAAGTTTTCAGCAGAGTCCCAATTACAAATTGAGTCACGATAAATATAATTAAATAAGGATTCAAAAAGAAAAATATAACGAGGAATATTACCAACTTGTTAAATAAAGGTTATATCAAAAATCGAGACAAAATTATCATTAATAACAGTTTGGGATAAAACAGTGGAAAATTTATTATTTTTAATATCACAAGCATGTTCAGATAATCTAATGGTAACAGTACGTTCAGTACTGCCAATATAAAATTTATAACTGTTATCAGGGGAAATAAGGGGGACAACATAGACCCCAGTCTGATTTAAAATATTATTTTTAAACTTTATGGATACGAATACGACTAAACATTGGAGTGACAGAAGAATAGGCAGGTTTAAATTTAAATTCGCGGCAAAATTGAACCAGAAGATGAAAGTTCTTAAGATTGTAGGGAAAACTGAATTTGTAAGGCAAAATTTCGGAAGATGGGGCAACCTTAGTTTTGGGATACATTTAGAACATTTAGGAGATAATTATCTAAAGAGATGTAATAACATACATTCAGCAGATAATTTGATAAATAAAGTTAAAGGAGTAAACAGCTTCGTAACCAAAACTAAAGATAAAGTTGATTTCGTCACTCACACTATCAATACAGGAACATGCATTAAAGACACGATTAAAAGAACCTTTCATGAGAAAACAGGCAAATTTCTTAAACCTATAGTATCAAGTAGACTCAATACCTCCAATTTTAGTACACAATTCGCGAATGGCATTCCAAAGCAATTTTATAATCAGCAGATTGGACAATGTGGAAAACCGAAGCGCTAGTTACGAGTTTTCAAATTTTACAGAAAGGAAGAATTCAATTCATATGTTTGCAAGTGATCAGGAAATCAAACTGACTCAGCAAATGAGTCCATTTAAGTTTTTAGATTTAAATAAGAAATTATACGTAAAAAACACAAGATTTACGTGGTGAACGGTAGAATCGGTATACAAAAGTATACAATATAAGATAAAGGTTTAAACCAAAAGCTTTATTTTGAAAAAAGTTTACATTTAAATAAAATATTTTTGAGATTAAGCCACATAAGACTGCATGGAGAACATTAGAAACAGCATACAAAAAATACAAAAAAAAAAAATTAAGACAGAAAAACGCTTACCTTGAAAAAACAGACGAAAGGTATAGCTTGATACAGGGTGTCATCAAAGACTTTCGTAGTAGGTAAAACCAAGAACTTTCAGTAAAAAGTCATAAATTCAATCTACAGTATAAAATTGTACGGTTAATGAACCTCAAAGTTTCCAAGCGGAGCACGTCATGAAAATCAAGTTCCAAACTTACTGTGCTCAAATAACATCAATTTTGTGTCCGTAGTTAGGAAGATTAATTGATCAGAAGTTATTCATAGCAATATACTTGATTGAGAAACATGCAAGGGAAAAACCCCAACACAAGCAAAACAAATTTCATGGCGAAACTTAGCCCAAAACCAAACCGAAGGATAAGCCAACTGATATTTCATTGGCGTGTACTTGTTTCAGGATTTCTGCATACAGTTTTTCAAAAGGTTAAGGGCAGGAGTTATTCCGGGCATGTCTGACTTCATTTTACAACATAGTTGAAAAGTGTCTATGACTTTGTTCATTCTGTCTGTCTGTCCCTTCGCACGATAACTGCTGTAAAAATGACTTTATTAAAATGAAATTTTAGTATATTGTTGAGACCATCTGTGGGACATATCGGAATGTAAATTAATAATATCACCGTATTAGTTTTGGATTGAACTCGGGTTGAAAAACTGAGATACGTTGAACCCTCTGCGATCTAATTTTTCAAACATTTTTTAAGCAAAGGTAAAATTCACAAATTTCTTCGAAAAGTTTAGGAAATATTCATATTATCTAATAAAATATAAAAAAAATTCGGCAAAATATATTCGGTAGATTTTTAAATAAAAATTAAAATTAGTGATAACGCTCATAATATATGAAGAGATCATGTGACCTACTTCAAAATAAAATATGGCATCCATCTTTTATCCCAGTGTAAAAATCGTGATTTTCAAAGTTCTTTTAAATTTATATTTTGTGTTGCATCTTCCTGAAACCGCTTTATTTTTGCGCATTTTCTGTACATCGATATTCTGTGCTAAAGCAATTACAATATTTTTTAGTTTAAATGATCATCAAACTTTGATTATTTCTACAACGAAGCCTAATTTTAAGTGATACAGATTGTAAACAAGTGACTGTAAGATGAGTTGTATAAGAATAGCTGCTCTTTTTTCACGCGAAATTATTTAGCCCTGGTGTCTGGAATAATAATGATATGAATGAGATATTTATTGCTTTTACATAGAGAGACAGAGGATTTATTTTTCGATGACGTAATTTGAATAAAGTTTCTTTTTTCCGACGAAGTTTTAAGTTTTCAAATATAATAAATTATTGTAGTAGTGGTAATTTAAAAAATACCATCGCTGAATGTATTACATTTTAAAGGTGTTTAAATAAATTGCACTTCAGTTATAAAGTGTTTCATAATCAATAATTTATGCATGATTGATTTTTCTTGTTCTACCTCGCTCTGAGAATATGATGCCAGTGGAAGGGAAAATTCGCACATTTTATTCTCTGGCTGTCTGGCATGAA
This sequence comes from Amaurobius ferox, assembly GCA_951213105.1. Lineage (NCBI taxonomy): Eukaryota > Metazoa > Arthropoda > Arachnida > Araneae > Amaurobiidae > Amaurobius > Amaurobius ferox. Next base: position 96,314,799 of record OX578146.1, read on the forward strand.
GCTGGTCAGACCGAACTTGTTAACTGCAGCAGTCATTCTGCACTACCGACGTCATTAAATTTCCTTGGACGCCACTGGTGAAGGTCTGCGCAGCACAATTCAACATATCTGCGCAAGTTGTTTACTTCTGGATATTGCCATTTCAAAATTAACAAAGACCTTTTAATTGCAATAATGCGAAAACTTGCTTTGTTTTGTCAACGACTCTCATAGTCCTTCTTGGCCCACAGCGTCACAAATGACGAAATGCTAAGTTCACCGAAGTCAAGCTGACAACTTTTTGGTTCTTTACAGGGCTGAGTGCTCAACCTCATATTAAAGAACCTTGATAAGCAGCACTGACACTCTGAACAACGTGAAAGGCAGCGTAAAAACTCACCCAGTCAAAGGAAATGTCAGGAACCGAACAGGCAAAATCAAAGTCGGACGCCGCCGCAGAAGCAGAATTAGACATCAGGTTAACATCACGTGCCGGAAAGAATCTCAGAAAGTCACGATATGGCTGGAGACAGGGCCGGGTTTACGATGGAGATCATAAACATGGCAGTTGGTTTCGGGACTGCTCACACAAAAATATCTAAATATCAAAACGGTTTATTAAATAATAATATTACCACATCACGTTTAAAATATAAAATTTAAAAATAAAACACTTTAGAATAAAAGTCTTTATTTGATCACACTAAAGGACGTTGAAAACGCATTAAAAGCCCAAGCGCTTTCAGACGTCAAAGATTCTTTATCAGAGGCATATGTTAACAAAAGATACACTGGCTCTTTATACCCAGACAAAAACCAAGAACAAGATTATTTCTGCTATGCCAAATTTAAAATTACGTGTTTTAATCCCCTTTTTTCCCTTGCGTAATATTGCAATTAATTATATGCATGTTTTGTTCACTGTTTTTGACTGGGCATAAGCAGCCTATGTATCTGTTCTTAGCATATGCCCCTGATGAAAGCGTTTGGGCTTTTAATGTGTTTTTAACGATTTTAGTGTGATCAGATAAAGATTTTATTCTAAAGTGCTTTATTTTTAAATGTAAAATAATATTTAAACTCCAATAACTGTATACTATCTTAATTTCAACGTTTGCAGATAATTTAATCGAAAATTCCTTCCTTTTCAATAGTTTTATCAGAAAAATAGTCAGACGATTTAGGTATATACAGGGTGTCCCATAGAAAGTGAACAGTGGAAAATCTTTTGAACCGTTGGTTGTAGACCCATACGTCCAATTGCAAAAATGCGTTAAATAAGGTAGGAAGTTATGAATTAGTAATTATGTTGTATCATATTTTTGTAAACAGTTAAGAAAATTAAAATTTTATACAGCTCCTCTATCGAAAAAAGTCAAATTACAAAAATTAAATCAATATTTCTTTTAGTCAAACTAAGAAAAATTTGGTTCTTAAAAAGTTCAAATTTAGGACGAAATAAATTGTCAAACTTCCTGACTTATACCACTTTCTCGTGACTTTTCGGTATTCTTTTTGTCAACAAAATTCATGAATCCAGAGGACGTTCACAAATGAAATTGATAGAGCCAACGACCCTACCGTGCTGAAAACACCGGTTCTCGTTATATCACCGAAGTCAAGCAGCATCGGGCGCGGTTAGTACTTGGGTGGGTGACCACCTGGGAACACGGCGTGCTGTTGGCACATTTCGGGCGTGGTAGCCCGGTGGTTTGCACGCTGGAATTGCACGCTGCCACAACTTCCGCCGTGTTCATGCGGAGTACGATCACGTTAAACATGTGGGTCCGAAAGTCCTTCCGAGAGGTTGGTGGTAGGGGAAGGAGGGTCCGGTCCCTGTGGATGCCTCCCCCACTGGGTTCCGTTCTAAATTGGGTGGTACTTCCCGGCCGTCCAAATGGTTACCTTACATCTTTCTGGTAAGTCGGACTGTCTGGGTCTCAACAATAACAAATGAAATTGATGTACATAAATCCTTTTGTGGGGTTTTAAATTTTTTTCCATGTTTTGTTTTTGAAACTATTAAAGACAGGCAGACGATATTGACTGAAAATTACTTTAACACATAAACAAGGTAAATGAAGCGAGTTACTGTGACTTTGCCGGCCTGTCAGATATTTTATTGACAAAATCTACGGAAAAATAAGCAGGTCTCTCAAGTTTTGAAATCAACTAGTACTTAAAACCACTGTTTTCAGTAGACTCAATAAGTTTCGAACACAATTTTGTCACTGCACTTTTCCCACCAGAATGAGATCCCTTAAAAGCCGAATCAGTAAGAACTCTTGCATGCGGTACAGTAGGTGGTGTGTTTGAGTAAATTGGGGGCGGGTTCGAGTAGACCAAGGAAGGTGTTCATTACTTACGGCCCGTACATTCACCACGGTGTAAAATAATGAGGTGAACGCACTTCCCTTTTGGCGCTATGTTAAAAATTTGTACCCTGAAGATCCCTTCTGACAGAAATTCCGATAGATGGCATTAAACTTTAGAGTCTGGAGATCCAATATATTTGTACGGAGAATGTTGTGTTTATAGCGCAAAAACATTTTTTTTTGTGATAAAAAAGGTTAAAAATATTTTGTATCCAATTTTACCTCTGGATATGAAAGTAACAAAGAGTCTGTGTCACTTTTTGAAGCCCCAAATGATTATAAAGAATTAAAAGCATGGCGACGAGCAAATCGTCGTGCAGATCGCAATCGTCATGATGGTATATGTGCAAAACATTACTGATATTATCATTTGTTGGACAGCTAATTTTTGTGAGAGAATAACTAGTGATATCTCGAGGCAACCCAAACTTGCAAAGAATGCTATTCCAGGAAATTTTCTTACCAGCCCGACCTTTCTCTTTAATAACAGACAAAAAAAAATACAACCTATGCCACTTTTTTCATGAAAATAGCATATTTATTGTTTGTTTTTATTTAGTTGCTTAGAAAGAAATTTATACACATTGAATGTGTATTATGCATAGCTTACATCATAATGTGAACTGGATAGTGTGATAAATATGACATTTTTTGAAATTTATGAATTCAAATACATATTTGATAGTAAAAATATACAAAAAAATAGTTTTAAACAATTGAAGAAAAAACCTTCCGAATTACATATATATGCATATATTTTTTTTAATTTGAAGGACAGTTAGTTATACACTTGTTGACATTTTCTCGACCGCCCACTTTGCTGCTCTATGTCCTAGGATGAACCAGACTGTCTGTGCTTTCGACACTTATTGACAAATTTTTGAATAAATAATGCATTGATAGAAAAGATTCCCTTAATCATTTCACAGATTTGCTTTATTTTAAATATCTTATTAGATAAAATAGAGCCATGAAATAATAAGCACGTCTTTTGGAATCATCATTCTTCAAAGTAATTAGAGCATTTTTTACACTCAAGCAAAGATGTACAAAAGTAATGACCGAGAGATAGTTTGTTGGGGGGGGGGGGGGTGCGCTACGAAAAACCGAGATAATCCCTAACAAAAGTGATAAAATATGTAAACAAAAATGTAACGCATTTGTGATAAATAATGCGAGATTATTTATTTTAAAACTAAACTAATTTTCTGCCTAAATATATTTATTTTCGTAATAGAGGTTGCTCTTCACCCTTTAACTCAACGGTAGAATAAGATTTCAACGTTCAGCGCCATTTATTGGCGTGAGATGTTAAAGAACGGCAAGTTTTTTCACCTGATTATCTTACACCGTGACACTCACATATGAATAGGACGAGAAATAAATATCTATTACATCATTTTCAGTTAGTACTCCTTGTCTTCCTGGGCCATTTTAGTAAATGAAACGACCTGTTGATTGTAATCGACATACCAGCCGCAGAATAAAAACTCCAGAGGGATGACGACTTTATGGAACCGATGATAGTATTCCCTATCTGTAGCTCTAAGAGATCGGTTGCATATACCGTAAATCAAAATCATCTCACACAGTTCGACATAAGTGAATGGCGCCTTTATGAAATCCAGTTATTTAGCAGAGTTACTTGAATGCTTAAATACAAACTATGATTAGACATAATAATGACATAATGCTTTTATCTGTATAAAATCAATTTGAAGAAGTGGTAAAAGTTTTAATAACTAGTTGCAACCGAATTTGATTCGTGGATGCCCCTTTATTTCCCAATGAAAATTTTAATTAATCATAACTATGTCAAATTAAATAGTATTATAGCCAAATTTTTCCAGTTAAACTAAATACGGTATGGGTAACATTTTGTAATTTGACTTTTTCGATAGAGGGGCTGTATAGAAAATTAATTTTCTTAACTTTCTACAAAAATATGAAATATAGTACAGCATTTTATTTACTATTTCATAACACCCTACCTTATTTATATCATTTTTTCAATTGAAACTGTGGGTCTACATCCGACTGTTTAAAAAGTCTTCTACTGTTCACTTTCTATGGGACGCCCTGTATATATACATATATATATATATATATATATATATATATATATATATTCCCCCCCCAAAATTTCTTGTTTCTTTAATAATTTTATGAATTTTCCTTTTCCAGAAAGTTCAGAATATCATCTCCGAGAAGAATGTCAGATGTTGAAACTGCCTCCACAGTTCCAGGTAATTTTAATAAATAATGTGTTTCTATTAATATAATAGACATATTTTCCTTAGAAATATCAAACAAACATGATTCTAAAGATACAATTTGAATGCTAAGTTCAGTCTAATATGCATTTTTGCATATAGTAATTTTATATCTTCTATTTCATAGGATTAATATGATTTTATTCGCTGAAATAGAAACTACATAAATTGAAAAAAATGTTTTTCCTTTGAATAAATCATGAATAATTGGAATAAATCCTAATAACAAATTGGAATAAATCCTAATAACAAATTGGAATATCGGAGGATTAGTTATATATTATTTCAAATTTTATACCTGGGCGTATCCTCCTCCGAAAGTTCGGTTTACTATGTGATATTAAACTTAAATTCGATGTAAAGGTGCAGTGAAACTTCCATGATTAGAGGTTTTAAAAGTCAAATTATATTTTCAAAGGTTTTTGTAATTCATTTTATATTTTTCCATACATTTTAAATCTTGTAAGCCGAACGGCCTTAACCTGGATTTTACCGTAATTCGATGTTCAGAGTACAGTTTGTATTTTCACAATTTGAATTTTCTTACAAACAACTTACAATTAACTTGAATTTCTTTCATGACCGATCACTCGTAAAATATGAATTAATGAAATATTGCTTTATATACCGCAATTTTCATGTCAACAGAACTATAAAATGTACGCCATCTTATGAAACAATTCTTTACCATACAGAATTTTTATTACGGGTACAAGTTTTACATTTAGAGACCATTAGCCATATTGCCTACGCGAAGCGTGGGTGTTAGTGGTTAGTTTGTAATAGATTCGCAGTTTCATTATATATTAGTTACACAAAAATTGTCGAATCAATTTTGAATAAAAAAAACAAGAAAACTATGGAACATAATACTCATCACATATATATATACATATATATATATATATATATATATATATATATATATATATATATATATATATATATATTATATATATATATATATATATATATATTATACATATATATATATTATATATATATATATATATATATATATATATATATTATATATATATATATATATATATATATATATATATATATATATATATATGTATAATATATATATATAATATTATGTATAATATATATATATATATTCTGTTGTACAGCGCCACCTATCGCTGTTTCTGGAATTAATTTTCTTTTCGCGTAATCCCTTTCCCCATGTCTTAATAGTAGGTTCAACACTTTTGGAACCTTTACACTGAGTAGTTCGATGTATAGAGAACTCAGAGTAGGGGTGTTTTAATTCTGACCACCCAGTATTGTGACGGGGTCGAAAATACGAATTCGAGTTTTAGACGGCAGAGCACGTTTCAAGCATCCCTGATCACGAATCAAATATTTTTGAGGCGATGTCTGTGTATGTGTGTGTGTGTGTGTGTGCGTGTCAGTGAGTCTGTGGAGATAATATCTCACGAACAAATTTAGCGATTCGAATGAAATTTGGTACAAAAATCACAATCCATGAATACTGGAAGCCTATTGTTTTTAAACGTAATCGAATGTTCAGAACCCCCTAAATTTTCGAATGAAATTTTGAAAAATGATCAAAAAATCGAAACTTTTAATAAAGTTACGCAAATAGACATGTCTTATGTAATTTCTCATTATAAAACGATTGACATAAATTTTACAACGTTAGCATGAACCGTTCTCGAGATATTGCACATTTTTTCAAATAAATTTTTCAAAAAATCCCATAAATTATTAAAAAATTAACAGTTGAGAAACATGTTCACTTTTCATATGTAATATCATGAGATAAATTTAGTGACATCATTTTCGTGGATCTAGCTCGTTCTATTCATGAGAAAAAATACTTTGAGTAATACTTTTGTACTTGAAAGCCAATAGTCATTCATCTGCTATAAGAATAACTTATTTCTCCTTCCATAACGCTTGGCGAGATTTTGGCAACAAATTTGGCGGAATGTCTCCAACTTGGCGACTTTTTAAATGTTGCCAAATTAACGAAAATCTCGCCAAATGGATAAACATTACTCTAAATCAATAAAAATGACGACTAATTGTCGAAAATTCGATATCTGAGAAAGAATATAAGTATCTACTATAAGAAAAACCTATTTTTTTACTGTAAAAGTAGTAAATTAATTGCATTATATAAGGGAAGTCCTGTGTTATCCACATCAGCGTTTTTTACTATTAAAACGGAATAATTATAATAAAAGTTACTTGGTTGTAAATTATATGGGTAGACAATGTATACCGTGTCTCCTCTGATGCTGCTCTACTGGTTATATCAATAGGGACTACAGAAAATTGCTTATATAAGGAAAATTTATATTTTTGAATATTCAGAAATACTTTTTAGTAACTCAAATTTTCTATAACTCGAAATGTTTTGTCGTTTCCTTTTAGATTCGAGTTATAGAGGTTTCATTGTATCACCGATATAATAATGTGCTGAACTAATCCATTTCAGAAAATAATGTGCTGCACTAATCCATTTCAGAAAATAATGTGCTGCACTAATCCATTTCAGTAAATAATGTGCTGCACTAATCCATTTAAGAAAATAATGTGCTGCACTAATCTATTTCAGAAAATAATGTGCTGCACTAATTCATTTCAGTAAATAATGTGCTGCACTAATCCATTTTAGAAAATAATGTGCTGCACTAATCCATTTCAGAACATATGTTTCCGAAGGTGGTTTCTTTCGATGAAGAACTGTGCCAACTGCCAGAAATTACAGGAGGCAAAGGTTCATCCCTGGGAAAGCTGACACACTTCAGCATTGGTATTCAGACGGTAAGTATATAAAGTCATTTAGCATTGAGATTTAGCCGATAAGTGTGTAAAATCATTTAGCATTGGAATTCAAAAGGTAAGAGTGTAATGTCATGTAGCATTGGAATTTAGACGATAATTGTGTAATATCTTTTAGCTTTGGAATTTAGACGGTAAGTGTGTAAAATCATTTAACATTGGAATTCAGACGGTAAGTGTGTAAAGTCATCATGAGGAAACTGAAGAATTGGGTTCAGACTGTAACTCAACATCTGTTTGTTGAAACAACTATCAGAAATAAGCGGCTTTGACAGGAAAAGTACAGAAATAAAATGTATGTGCCATAAAGTGTGAAATACACTAATCATAAAGATGATCTCAATAAACTTAACGGCAAAGTGAAAAAAATCTGATGTGGGCAGCCTAAGACATTCTATATACAGGTATAATGCAATGTATTTACTACATTTACAGTAAAAACAAAATAGGTTATTCTTATAGTAGATACTTATATTTTTCCAAGATATTGAATTTTCGTCAAATAGTCGTTATTTTCATTGACTTAGCGTTATTTTTATCCATTTAGCGAGATTTTCTTTGATTTGGTAACATTTAAAAAAATCGCCAAGTCGGCGACATTCCACCAAATTCGTCGCCTAAATCTCGCCAAGCGTTATGGATGGAGAAATAATTTATTCTTATAGCAGATAAATGACTATTGGCGTTCAAATACAAAAGTATTACTCAAAATATCTTTTTTAAATGAATGGAATGAGCTAGGATCCACGAGAATGATGTCACCAAATTTAATCGCATGATATTACATATGAAAAGTGAACATGTTTCTCAATAGGAAATAGTTTTTTTTTTTATTTTATGCAATTTTTTGATAATTTTTTTGAAAAATGTGCAATATCTCGAGAACGGTTCATGCTAGTGTTCTAAAATTTATGTTAATCGTTTTCTAATGAAAAATTACATAAGAAATGTCTATTTGCGTAACTTTATTAGAAGTTTTGATATTTGAAGATTTTTTCAAAATTTCACTCGAAAGTTTAGGGGTTCTGAACATTCGATTGCGTATAGAAACAATACTCCAGTATTCACGGATTGTAATTTTTGTACCAAATTTCGTTCGAATCATCCATTCGTTCGTCAGTTATCGTCTCCATAGACTCACTAACACACACACACACACACACGCACACACTTTCACACACACATATTTTCACACGCACACACACACAGGCATCACCTCAAAAATGTTCGATTCGTGATCAGGGATGCTTGAAACGTGCTCTATCGTCGAAAACTGGAATTGAAATTTTCGACCCCATCACAATACTATCCTTATACATTATTGTATATAAGGAAAGTAAAAATATGTGAATCTGTTTTCTTGACATTTAGTTCATTATAAGCTAATGAGTTATTAATCTAAATGTCTCATTATAAGATAATGAGTTATTAATCTATATGTATTATCATAAGCTAATGAGTTTTATTGTAAGCTGCCATTACATTCAGACAAAAGGTAATTATCTTTGTTTCCCGGGAAGACGTAGAGAGATAAATGTTTCCTTGATTGAGTCTTATTTATTGAAAAACATTTTCTTGATTGAGTCTTATTTATTGAAAAACATTTTCTTGATTGAGTCTTATTTATTGAAAAACGTTTCATTGAAATATATCAAGTAAAGATGAGTCACTGTCCCAACCGGGAATCGAACCACGAATCTTCGAACTTCTTGAGGTGAATCTTGAGGTGAATCTTGAGGTGAAGCTTGAGGTGATGTCTGTGTGTCTGTGTGTGTGCCAGGGAGACTGTGGAGACGATAATTGACGAATAAATGGAGCGATTCAAATGAAATTTGATACAGAAATTTCAATCCGTGAATACTGGAGGCCTATTGTTTTTAAACACATTCGAATGTTCAGAACCTCTCTAAATTTTCGAGTGAAGTTTTGAAAAATTCATCAAAAAATCAAAATCTTTAATAAAGTTACACAAATAGACATTTCTTATGTAATTTTTCCTTAGAAAACGATTGACATAAACTTTGGAATGCTAGCATGGACCGTCCTCGAGATATTTCACATTTTTCAAATAAATATATAAAAAAAATCCCATAAATTAAAAAAGATTAACTTTTGAGAAACATGTTCACTTTTCAAATGTAATATCATATGGTGAATTTGGTGACATTATTCTCGTGAATCTAGCTCGTTCCTTTCACGAGAAAATATACTTTGAGTAATACTTTTGTATTTGAACGGCAATCTGCTATAAGAATAATTTATTTCTCCATCCATAACGCTTGGCGAGATTTTGGCGACGAGTTTGGCGGAATGTCGCCAACTTAGCAAATTTTTTATATGTTGCCAAATTAACGAAGATCTCGCCAAATGGATAAAAATGACGCTAAATCAATGAAAATGACGACTAATTGACGAAATATCAATATCTTGGAAAGAATATAAGTATCTACTATAAGAATAACCTGGTTTTTACTTTTATTATAAACATAATGTATAAGGAAAGTATTGTGACGGGGTCGAAAACTCGAATTCGAGTTTTCGACGGGAGAGCACGTTTCAAGCATCCCTGATTACGAATCAAACATTTTTGAAGTGATGTCTGTGTGTCAGTGGTTCTGTGGAGACGATAACTGACGAACAAATGGACTGATTCGAACCAAATTTGGTACAAAAATCACAATCTATAAACACTGGAAGCCTATTGTTTTTATACGCAATCGAATGTTCAGAACCCCCTAAATTTTCGAATAAAATTTTGAAAAAATCGTCAAAAAATCAAAACCAATATTAAAGTTACGCAAATAGACATTTCTTATGTAATTTTTCATTAGAAAACGATTGACATAAATTTTAGAACGCTAACATGAACCGTTGTCGAGATATTGCACATTTTTCAAAAAAATTATCAAAAAGTCATATAAAATAGAAAAAAAAATATTTCCTATTGAGAAACATGTTCACTTTTCATATATAATATTATGCGATAAATTGGGTGACATCATTCTCATGGATCTAGCTCGTTCCATTCATGAAAAAAGATACTTTGAGTAATACTTTTGCATTTGAACGCCAATTTATCTGCTGTAAGAACAACTTATTTCTTCGTCCATAACGCTTGGCGAGATTTTGGCGACGAAATTGGCGGAATGCCGCCAACTTGGCGACTTTTTGAAATGTTGCCAAATTAACGAAAATCTCGCCAAATGGATAAAAATGACGCTAAATCTATGAAAATGACGACTAATTGTCGAAAATTCAATATCTTGGAAAGGATATTAGTATCTACTAGAAGAAAAACCTATTTATTTTACTCTAAAAGTAGTAAATTCATTTCATTATATAAGGAAAGTCATGTGTTGCCCACATCAGATTTTTTTTTACTGCAAAAGTAGTAAATTCATTGCATTATATAAGGAAAGTCATATGTTGCCCACATCAGATTTTTTCAGTGTGTGGTCATGATAGACTAAAAGGCAGAAATTGATTTCGCACAAATCTGTTGTTGTAGGGAAATACAACTTAGAGAAACAAAAGCTCTAGAGAAACAAAATTTAATTAAGAATATTCTTTGGACTCAGACACACTGCCTGAAAAAAATAATCAAAATCTATCGAATGGTCGCTTTTATTATTAGAAGATACTTAGAAATAGTTCTTAGAGATATTTTATTGAGAAGTAGAACAAAGTTAATCTTTTAGCGTATTAGATGAACAATATAATTACAAACCTATAACTTTAATGGAACAGAAAAAAAAATTTCAATAAATTCAGAACTAATATAACACGTGAAAGAAAATATGCAATTGTACATTCTTATCAAATTAACTAACGCCTATATACTTACACCCTGGTCGCATCCACCCGCGAATTAACCATTGTTGTCAGATCCCTCGCCAATCTAGCTATTGCTATGTAAATTTTGATTCCTCTTCTTAAAAAGAAGAGAGTGTTTTGAAATAGCAGAAGAGAATCGAAATTGCTTACCCTTACATGTACATCAGACAATTTTTACTCATTTTCATTAAAAACTAATCCTTTGGTTGAGCATTATTTCTCTGAACGCCTCCTATTTTGACCTATTTTTACATTCTTCCAAATGTCCCTTCTGTACTTTGATCATGTCAAAATTATGCAATAATAAGTCTTACTCTAATTTTAAATTCCTCATATCAAATTATCTTCATATAAAGGAAAATAATCGAATAGCAATGTGTGAATCGAATAATTATTACTGTCTTTATATACATATAATGCATAAGAAAAGTATTGTGACGGGGTCGAAAATTCGAATTCGAGTTTTCGACGGGAGAGCACGTTTCAGACATCCCTGATCACGAATCGAACATTTTTGAGGTGATGTCTCTGTGTGTGTGTGTGTGTGTGTGTGTGTGAAAGAATGTGTGTGTATGTGTGTGTGTGTGAAAGAATGTGTGTGCATGTGTGTGTGTGTGTGTGTGAAAGTATGTGTGTGTGTGTGTCAGTGAGTCTGTGGAGACGATATCTCACGAACAAATGGATCGATTCGAATAAAATTTGATACAAAAATTATAATCCGTGAATACTGGAAGCTTATTGTTTTTAAACATATTCGAGTGTTCAGAACCCCTACATTTTCGAGTGAAACTTTGAAAAATTCATCAAAAAATCAAAACCGTTAATAAAGTTACGCAAATAGACATTTCTTATGTAATTTTTCCTTAGAAAACGATTGACATAAACTTTAGAACGATAGCATGAACCGTTCTCGAGATATTGCACATTTATCAAATAAATTTATAAAAAAATTTCCATAATTAAAAAAAAATATTAACTGTTGAGAAACACGTTCACTTTTCATATGTAATATCATGCGATAAATTTAGTGACATCATTCTCGTGGATCTAGCTCGTTCCATTCACGATAAAAGATACGTTGAATAATACTTTTGTATTTTCCTGGCAATCTGCTATAAGAATAACTTATTTCTCTGTCCATAACGCTTGCCGAGATCTTGACGACGAGTTTGGCGGAATGTCGCCAACTTGGCGGCTTTTTTAAATGTTGTCAAATTAAAGGAAATCTTGTCAAATGGATAAAACAGACGCTAAGTCAATGAAAATGACGACTAATTGAGGAAATGTCAATATCATGGAAAGAATATAAGTATCCACTATAAGAATAACCTATTTTCTTTTACTGTAAAAGTAGTAAATTATTTGCATTATATAAGGAAAGCCATATGCTGGCCACATCAGATTTTTTTCTTTTTAAATTCGCATGAATAATGTGTTTATAAAATTGTCATATGGCACCTACTTTTGTACCGTGTTTGAATTTTCCATAAAAAATGATCCTATTATTTGGTGGAAATCAGATGAAAATCAGGATTTTTTTTAAAAGCGCATGCGCAGTTTGCGTTGGATGTATTCTGGTCGCACTAAATATGCAACGGTTTACAACAAAAGGGTCCAGCTCTTGGAAATTTTCAAAATTATGAGTATAAGGAAACCTTTTTCCGTATTTGAAAAGCATGCGGCTACCTATTTACTATACATTTTTGGCACTAAAAGTCAAATATGTATAGTTGTCATTATAATGGCTATATACCACGTTATCACGGAAGAAAAATTACAGACAACTAGACCTTTTTCTTGTAAACCATTACATATAATTTCATATTTAAACTTCCCGTATAAAATTGAGCGACTAAACAAAACTACAAAATAACTCTCATATAGAACAAAATTGTCTTTATGAAAAAGATTTACAAAATGTGTTCACGCAACTTTTAAAGCATTCCCATGTTCTGTCTTGTTTTTTTTAAACAAGAAACCAGGACATGTTTCCATATTTTTAAAAAAAATTTACAAAATGTATTTTGTTGTACGTAACCTTTAAAGCATTCATATGTTTTGTCTTATTTTTGTAAACAAGAAACTGGGACACGTTTTCATATTTTTAAAAAATATTTACAAAATGTGTTCTACTGTACGTAACTTTTAAAGCATTTATAAGTTTTGTCTTGTTTAAAAAAAAAAAGCAAAAAAAAAAACCCAAGAAACCGGGACACGTTTCCATATTTTTAAAAAATATTTACAAAATGTATTCTATTGTATGTAACTTTTAAAGCATTAACATGTTTTGTCTTTTTTTCTTGAACAAGAAACTGGCACACGTTTCCATATTTTTTTTTTTAATTTACAAAATGTTTTCTATTGTACGTAACTTTTACAGTATTCGTATGTTTTTCTCTTGTTTCTTGTAAACATGAAACAGGGACACATGCTTCTGTATTCTTAAATTTAAATCGACCCTATCTTAGAGATTGCACTAAGAACAAAAGCCTTCCACGTCGATTTTGCCAGTTGTTTTAGTTTTGCGGTAAATGTTTGAAGACAAGAATTTTGTGTCTGTGGTAAATTTAAGATTCATGAAGATAAGGGGATTGTATCTTTTATTTTAAACAGTGTTACATCAAACTCTATGCATAGTATATTTAATTTAGATTTTTGACATTAACTGCAAGCGGTGTTTCTTTTTAGTTCACAGTTCCTAGCGGTTTGGTGGTCACAACGTCCTCCTATAAAGAGTTCATATCTGAAGATATATTGAAAGAAATACGAAATTTGGAAAACGTTCTTTAGTGAGTTTAAACCTTTTTCATAAAAATCCAAAGTAAGAAAGTATGCGTGTATTTACACTCATTTTGAATTAGAAAATGTACCCAGAGTTGCCCGCGATTTAAGATGTAAACTTGATTCAAACTACAGCGTAACTCACAGTGAATTCTCGAAAACCAGACGCAAGACTGGGTAAATATATCGTTTTCCATAGCAACCAGTCGCTAATACTTCGTGAGTCCAAGCAAATGCTCTAGAAAGATCTACGAGTGGTATCTTGTAACTTCATAAACCGGTTGTAGGCAATTTTTCACCCGACTTTGGAAGCAAACATGTTTTCCGCTCTTTCTTGTTCGTGAATGAAATCAACAAGAAAAAAATGTCTTGCTCCGTTCAGATTCAAAAATGGGGTTCCATTCCGTTTGTCTGTTACTGCAAATTTTGTACATTATGAGATGATGTCTTACAAAAATCATAATTAATGAACTCATGACTGAAGGAACAAAAATTTTGCATTGGAGCAGTATGTAATATTCAAAGGAGTTACAGTTAAATTATCAGGATCAATTTATCAGGACGGATTTTACGGATTTCAAATAAAGATAATTTTTTGAGCGCTCAGAGACTTATTTGTGCGACGATTGCTCAAGACAGAGCTTCAGCATTTAATGACTGAAACTCAACTTTGAGTTAAAAAAGAAGTCTCTACGAGGTGTTTTCGAACTTGAACTGAAATATCACTGAGCTAGATTTAGTAGTTGTGTGTCGATTAGACCTACAAACAGAAAAACCAACCTTTTCCTTTATCATAGGTAGCCTTAAAATGCTTGAAAATAAATATAAGAAAATACTTTAGTAAATTTATAGCATAACTAGAAAATATAACCGGCGTTGCTCGGGATTTAAAGTAATAATTAACTGAATATATTCATTCAATTTTTCAAAAGGCGTAGTCGCGCCACACATTTAAAAATCAGCGATAAAATTAACTGCTGAGTAAACCGCACATGAAAGAATCATATTGTTTCAACCCATGTATAGTTGCATTCAACAATTTGCTCACAAACATGCACACAAACATCAACTGCTCTACATAGCAACGCCCAGTTGCTAACCGCCAACCGGATAAAGAACGGAATCGAAAATCGCAATTTTTATGCATTTGGTTGAAATTTAATAGAAAATCATAAATGCGTAATGAAAAAAAAATATGAGAATGCAAAGATTTGCGCCCATATTTCTGCTAAATTACATAATTGTCTAAATCTTTTATTTTCGGATGCGGCGAAATAAGAATATAAAAAGTGAAACATTCATATTTTGATGCATTTAAAATAAGTAGATAAATATAAAATATCTGTCCAAGCGAATTCGGTTTAAAAATCGTTCGAAAGAACGTTCTTCAATCTCTCTGGTGACTTCCCAAGATGGAAACTCTGTACTAACATTTTTGATCGCCAAGGGACTGATTTGTGTGAAAATCATTCAAAATTATGTACTTTCAACATAAAATAACTAAAAAATTAATCTGAAATGCGGAAAAATCTCACCAAGCCGTATTATCCGGGAATCCTAAGTATATCCGCATCAAATATCGTCACTGTCAGAAACTTCTTATTTATTACTACAGATGACACAGGCCGAAAGAGAGATTTAAAAACATATTTTATTATGTAGGATATTACTTTTATTAGCGCAGTTTATGATGACGACATAAAGCATGGATTCAAAATTCGCTTCTTTGAAAATGATTGTTTAAAATTATATGATTCTCTCAGTTTATGATGACTCCATAAAGCATGAATTTAAAATTTGCTTCTCCGAAAACGATTGTTTAAAATTATATGGATTCTCTCAGTTTATGACGACTCCATAAAACACTCACAGACAATGAAAGCTGCGCACCAAGAAGAAAACATGGTATAACGGCGAAATGATGTAAATAGCTAGAGGGCGGGCTGGTATGCAAATGATCCCAGTCTGGTGTAATTGTGCATGACCGTACACTCGTGAGTGGCGCTGCACGCATGAGCCAGGGGCCTTATAAACCAACGTGTAGTCGACGCCCCATCAATGCGAGAAGCTTCGGTCCACGCAAGCACAAGTACGGAGAGAAAAGAATGGTGAGAAGATAATAGAAACGGTGATATACGCAACTAACGGACTTCGAGAGAGATCTGATCATCGTGCTGGTTGGTCAGCGCGCCGGATAGCCGGTTACGTGGATCGTTCGGACTATACCGCCCGCCGGTGTGGAGAGCACTGGTCACGAGACGCCACACAGACACGGAGAACCGGCTCTGGTCGAACCAGGCATACTGCTAAGAGAGAGGATCGAATGATCGTGCGGCAGGCACGTATAGAGCCTAAGGCGACCCGGTACGCGATACAGGCACACGTAGCGGCTCCTGTGTGCCCACGAACCATATCTAGACGCCAGAAGGAAGAGAATATGCGATCCCAGCGTCTCTTACGTGTGCTGCCGTTAATAGGGGAACATCGGGGGCTCCGATTGCAGTGGTGTCTGGCCAGAGCAACGTGAAACGCCACAGATTGGCGGTGTGTGGTGTTTAGCGGTGAGTGTCACTTCATTTTGGGGACAGATGATCAGCGTGTCTGGGGTGGCGGTCTCCTAAACGACGCCACAATCCCAACTTTGTTATCGAGCGCCACATCAGCCCTACTACAGATATCATGGGCTGGGAAGCCATAGCCTCTGACAGCCGTTCCGCTCTAGTAATGGTACCTGGAACGTTGGCGGCTAGCGGTACGCGGATGGCTCCATATGCTCCCATTTGTTGCTGAGATTCTAGGTGCGCGCGCGCAAACCCAGACCGAGGGCCCTGACCTAAGAGTGTATAGGGCATGTATCCCCGGTCGGGAAGAAAAATGACCCCCCAGCACGAAGCAAGTCATCGGGGCACCCGAACCCACCGGGTTGAGGAATCGACCGACTCCACCACACAGCGCGCGCACCGCCCAGGACACGAAGGGGACAGCAGATCCACGCTCCGTCGAGCGAGGCCAACGGCCAGCAGTCCCGAAGAGGAGCGCCGACGAAGACGATCGAAACACCCACCAGCAGATCAGAGACCCACCCGCAGCGGAACTAACCTGGCAAAACGCGCCGCCATACAGCGGCGATGCACCAACACCCACAGAAATTTATTCAAAAGAAATACATGGTTCCAAAGGAGATTCAATACATTATCCTTCACTAACACACATCCTTCACACATTATCCTTCACACATTGTGGGTATCAAAAGACAAATGATCCTACACAAACTTTTGCGGGAATGAAATGAAACAAATATTCCAATGTAAACTAGTAACCTAATTAAAGAGAAAAATATTACATATAGAACCCTAAAAAAACAAAACAAAACTTGTATCAAAACAACATACAACATTTAGAATCAACAAGGTAGGGGATGGGATTACCCTTCCTGTTGATTTTAAATCTATCCTATGTTTCCTCTTGGGATTCCAGGTGCGCAATTCCAGCAGGATAACGCCCGGCCGCACACAGCTCGGATGGCCCAGACCTGCCTGAGTCATGTCCAGACACTTCCATGGCCTGCCCACTCCCCAGATCTGTTACCTATCGAGCATGTGTGGGACCAGTTGAACGCTAGTTGCCTCGTTGCCGCAATCTACGGTATTTGTAACATAACGTCCAACAGGTGTGAACTCGTCTTCCGCAGGACAACATCAGGCATCTTGTTCGACACCATGCCGGACCGTACTGCTGCTTGTATCGCAGAACGAGGCGGCGCGACCCGCTATTGAGGATGTCCGAACTGTGTACCATAGCTCCCTCTGCACGTGTTCTGCTGCGCTGTTTTTGTGACATGTATATCATTCATCTGTATCCTTCCATCAATAAAATTTCATGTCCATCCTATGCTTTCTTCTTGGTGCGCAACTTTCATTGTCCGTGAGTGCAATTGTTTAAAATTATATGGATTCTCTCAGTTTATGATGACTCCATAAAACATGAATTCAAAATTTGTTTGTCTGAAAATGATTGTTTAAAATTATATGGATTCTCTCAGTTTATGATGACTCTATAAAGCATAAATTCAAAATTTTTTTCTCTGAAAATGATTGTTTAAAATTATATGGATTCTCTCAGTTTATGATGACTCCATAAAGCATGGATTCAAAATTTGTTTCTCTGAAAATGATTGTTTAAAATTGTATAAATTCTCTTGTTTAATTTATGATTCGAAATATGTATAAGATGTCTTTTTTGCATTGATCTCTGTCATGTGTTTAATTATTGTACTTTGACTAATTACATCGAAGAATTCGAGTATACAATGTTGAGTTCTTGATATGTAATAATTTGGTTTTGTATCTGTTCCAGTGGAAAAACAACAGGAAATGTAAAGAGAGCCTGCAAAAGGTAAAATATGTAAATTATCATTATTTATACTGTAACACATAGCATACGGTGATACACAGGACATGCGCACGATAACATTCATCAAAACGTACTAGTTTGAGTGTTTTAAGCAAATTACATTATCAAGAATCGGTATTTTAAGCAAATTTTCTTGATCATAGAAACTATCTGCTGACACGCGATAATGACCTTTAACTGATAAGACGGAAAATAGTGACTATAGTGAGATTTGTAGAGTATTCGTGTGGCTCTTCACAAAGAACATGTGTAATAACATATTGCAGTGGTGAATGCTGTGGTATGGCTAATATGGTGTCGCCAGTCCATTAGAATTGGAGGAATAATTAAAATAAAACCTTCTGCATTCAGCAAATATTGTAATAATTTAATTGAAATATTGGACTTAGATGTATGCATCTGTGTTTTAAAGAAACAGTTTATTAGCGTCTTCATTTATGCATTTCACCCTTTCGAACCCGATCAGGCTCCTTAACATGCCATTTTTATTCCTACCTGGAACCCGCCATTTTTATTCCTACCGGTTCAGTCAGTTATCGTCTGCTTGTGCTATTTCAATGGCTTGTGCATGTTACATGGCTGATATTTGATACGCAATTTAGATGTAAAGTAGGTGCTTCTGTTTCCAAAAAATTATACCGATCATTCAAAAAAGTAATCTAGAATGTTTTGATTTTGTCGAGATCCAGAGTAAAGGACGAAGAAGTAACTTTCTTTTCGCCATGTACTGCCATCGCTTCAACTGGAAGTCAAGATGGCCGATGTTACGTCAGCCGGTATGTATAGGAGCTTTTCATCCAAGAGAACGGTGAAGCATGATGATCTGTTTAAGCGACTGTTATTTTCGCCGAGCTTCCAGCCCAAGTAGTGCTTCTGCGCATGTTACTTGGAGTAGGTAGTGTGATTTACTAAGGATTTTCACTCCCGATTCAAAACGTTTTCTTGAAATATCTATTTCTCAAGATTGGCTATAAATGGAACTCAGGTGACGACTAATATGATTACAGCATCAAACTTTTGAGGAGGTAGAGTGTTTAATAAGAATTTTCACATCTGAATTTTTTCACTTCCGGTTAAAAAATGTTCTTAATTGGCTATAGATAGAGCTTTTATGATGACTGATATGGATTCTGCATTAAAATACAGAGGAGTTAGGGGTCCACTATGGATTTCCACTTTCTGTTTTTACGATGTAATTTCCTGTTTTTCCGAAAATGCGCATGACTGTACGAAAAAATTATGCAAAAGAGAATAAAAATACTTTAAACTTCCGTCCAAAATGAAATGAACACACCATTTCCTTCTATATGAAGGCTCTTTTATGATTTTTTGTTTACATTCACGTTTGTTTATCTTGCTGTTAATTTAACTGTTTATTTCTATCTGAATCTGTTTTATTTGTTTCTGTAAAAGCTTATTGATACAGTGATAATATAAAGACATTCGGATAATCTAATTTTATTATTTGTTCTGAAATATTCTTACCACCAATCCTAAAGTTTCCATATAACAATATTGTTTAAATTTAGTATTATAAGTAACAATGGCAAATGCTTAAGTTTGAATCATCTATATCTAATTCTTACTACACCAGATTTATTAGAGTTCTAACAGTCCATACTATTAACTGACTACTTTTACTATGTGACCAATCAAATTTCTCCTATTTCTTATTAGTGTATAATAACCTATATGTATGGTTACCATATGATATCCAAAGGAAACCCTGTCTGTTATTATGTCTTCAAAATGCTCCTTCACCTATTTTAGAAATGCAGTCTCCTATTTCAAAGACAAATTAAAAAATCTTTGTGTGAGACCAGGAATCACGTAGACAGTTTTATATGTGGATTTATGATATCTAGCTGGCCACACAATGGCATCAGACTGCAAGACGCCAATGTATTGCTGCCCTGACCCGAGAGGTGAGCAAGTGTTATAAATAAGGGGGCTTCAAGTACAGGTTGGGTCGAGCCACAGCAGTTACTCGAAGCTAAGGGAAAATCATGGGATTGGTTCAAAGTCAACCAATATGGAGAAGTGTTATCGCGTCGCCCTGAGGTCAACCAATGGTAGCCGAAGAGGCGTATCAGTTACCTGGTCTCACATGTAAAATCTCCTCCTTAATTATATGGGGTAATTGTTGTAATTAAATTAGTAATGAATAGAATGTTTGTAATAAATAATAATGTTATTTTAAAGTTAAAATGGGTGCAATTAATAGGAGTAGTATTATGTTAATATATTTTATTTCAGGAACTCATACTAAAGATTTTATGGTGGGTTTTATTGCGGCACAATACAATATTATACGACTTACGATCGACGGTCATGTTTAAGAGTTCAATTAAAAGTATGCTTTGCATTCTTTTATTTTCTAGCACCACACTTTGAGAATAGAAATTTCTCTTGCTGCACGACAATTATTGCCGCACAGTATGGTAAAGCAATCGTGTCGCTCTTAAAAGCTGAAAGCAGAAGGAACGGTAAGAAGCTGATGTATGAGTAATAAGTTGCTGTATGAGTAATAAGTTGCTGTATGAGTAATAAGCTGCTGTGCGAGTCATAAGCTGCTGTATGAGTAATACGATGCTGTAATAAGCTGCAATATAAGTAATAAGCTGCTGTATGAGTAATAAGATTCTATATGAGTAAGAATATGCTTTAATAAGCTGCTGTATGAGTAATAAGATGATATATGAGTAATAAGATGCTGTAATAAGCTTCTGTATGAGTAATAAGATGATGTAATAAGCTGCTGTATAAGTAATAAGATGCTGTACTTAGCTGCAATATAAGTAATAAGCTGCTGTATGAATAATAAACCGCTGTAATAATCTGCTGTATGAGTAGTCGAGTGCCATTTCAAAAATTGCACCTTCTATAGATTGTTTTTCTTGAATTTTAATGTTGTATTTCTAGGTACGGTGTAAGAGTACAGAGAGCATTATCATTTTTAATATTCAGTAGACAAATGAAAAGTTCACTGTGAAAACACCGTGGAAGGAATTATATTTACTCAATATAATTTTTAAATATCATATGTTCTGAGTTCTACGCCTACATATAAGAGAATGAAAAAGTAACATCAAAAGTATTTGAAATGTGAGATGTGATTTTTAAAATTAACGATTAACTTCCTCTACTGTGTTCTTTTTTTCAAATCCATCCTTCAAAGATGCCCTTAATTTCAGGTTATAGTATCCATATGCATTTTTGTATATGGTAATTCCACTTGTCCTCCAAACATGTGTATTTATGAATTAATTGTGTTCATAATATCTGCATAAAATACATAGTTAAAAATAACTGATTTTGGAAGTATAAAATTTACTATCTTGTTAGGATGAGAGACAAGGGAGTTAAAAAATAGTTTTTTAGATTTTATGCCCATTTTCATATGATTTATTTTTCATGCAGGGTAGAAGATAAAATAGTGAATGCGAAAATGCCAAATAATATTATCAGTAATATCATGAAGAACCTCAAAAAGATATTTGGAGAGAACTACATGTCAAAAAAGTTTGCTGTCCGATCATCGGCCACTGGTGAGTTATTTTTAATATGAGAAACGTGTTAAGTTGCTTTGAAAACATATAATTGTATATCATAACAAATGGCCTTGATAAACATGTTCATATTTATTTTATTTGATACAAAATTAACTGGAATGTGACTCAATTGGACTTTCTCATAACAGAATAATTTTTAGTAGCTTTTTTTTCTTTTTCAAATTTTACAAGAATATTTTTGAAAAATCGGTATTGTGGGTTGAAACTTTTTCAATTATAACGTATTATACTTCACTTTAAAGGGCTTAAAATATATTTCTATTGTCACCATACTTGACAATGTACTCCCGGGGATGTAACTTGCTCACCCCTCCCGAGGGCGTCTGATGGCGTCACTAAAAAAAATTGTATCGCGGCTATTTTTTACAACAATGATTGAAACTATAGTCTCGGGATTATTGAGCCGAAAATAAATCCTTTAATGCATGATTATGTCAAATTTTGTCCTATGCTGCCATGTTAAAAATATAAAATTTTGAATAAATTTCGAAGTTTTCGCTCGAATTTGAAAAAATTCTATCTAGTTCTGTAATTTTTGATAACGAAGCCGGATATAAAGTTTCGTGAAAATGCATTAATAGTTGTGGCCGATATCGTGTACACAAAAAATCGACCACCGACATATAGACATACATACAGACTGATTGACAGACAGACGGACTAAAATCTCGAATTCGAAAAATTTCGTGAAAACAATAACTCCTCTATAATATATTACATTGTATGAGAAAATAAAATTATTCAACGATGTGCAAAAGTTTATTAAGTACAGTGGAGTTCCGCCTCCGTGAACTGCCTTTATTAACTCATAGTTTTAATATGTTTACTTCAATTTTCTAAAATCCTTAAAAATATTTGCTTGAATTATTTGACTGTTATTGTTTCAAAAATATTTCCAGTTTAACATTTTAGATTTTAATTAGGTTAAGACATTTTATAAGCGGGTTTTACTTTTTTCATCTTTTAGTATCAACATATGTAATATTATCCATATTTGACGTAGTTTAACGATTTAAATTTTATATTGGTTGAATTTTTGCTAATGTAAAATTGAAAACACTTGCGGTATATTTCCAATTTAGATTTTAAAATGTTTTGTTTACCTCTGACATATATTTAGAACAGATATGTGTGCGTATCGCTAATTTAAATATTTAAGTTTAAAGATATTTTGCTTAGATTTTTAAATAGTTTCAAATTTAAGTGCTTGTTTACATTTAGACTTACTGAAAAATTAAAAGTTTAGACTTATTGAAACATTAAAGTATTGAAATATTAAATCATTCATGGTGTATAACACAATCTCTTTATGACCGAGCTATCTAATTTCACTTTCTCTTACATAGTATTGAGAAAGTATTGTTTTCACGAAAATTTTCGATTTCGAGATTTTGATGCCACTATATGATTTAAGACTTCCTGAACATGTTTTGACTATTTTTGAAGTGATGTCCATCTATTTTTCAGTCTGTCTATCTGTATGTCTGTGGTCGATTGCTTTTGCACACGACAACGACCACAATATTAATGAATTTTCACGAAACTTTATATCTGACAATGTTATCAAAATCTCTAGAATTATATAGAATTTTTTTTTAATTCGAGTGGAAACTTCGAAATTTATTTGAAAGTATATATTTTTTTAACATGGCAGTATAGGACAAAATTTGACATAATCTTGAATAAAAGGGTTTATTTATGGCTTACTGATTACGATACTTGATAGTTTCAATCATTGTTTTGAAAAATAGCCGCGATATAATTTTTTTTGTTCACGACGTTCTTAGTCCGCATTGGATTGAACGTTACCCCCTCCAGGGGGGGATATATTGTCAAGTAAGCTATCAATCAAAATATCTTTTTAAACCCTTTAAAATGAAGTGCAATACCCTATAGTTGTAATAATCTGGACCCATGATACCCATTTTTCAAATTTTCCCTTGTAAAATTCGAAGGGAAAAAAAATGAATTCTAGTATTAGAAAGTCGAGTTGAGCCATACTACAGTTAATTTTACAGGAAATGTTTAGAAAGAAGATAACGATAATAATTTTCGCTTGAGCAGATATGTATTAATAAATACAGTATATAATAATAAATACAGATATGTATAAATAAGTACAGTAGATATGTATTAATAAATTCATATGTGGTCATGTAAACGGGCAACTGCACTTCAATCTATTTTACTCTTAGCTTAATTTTTTTTTTCAGTTTCCACCAATCAAGCTTGAATTATATCACTATGAAGACGTTTGCATGACCATATGCATACCGACAAACATAGTGTGTCTGAATCACCACATATGCCCTATAATAAGGACGTACACGCTAACAATTAAAATCCTTTGATTTTCACATTATAAAATGCTTATTATCCGGCAATGATGTTCTCTCTATATTTGAAAGCTAGTTAGTTCACCCATGCTTCACTTTTTCTCAATGGCTAGCTGTCACGAATGTGACACCTACAGACATTATCAAAATTGTTGCTAAGCAGTTTTAATTGTTGGCACCGAAAAAGTGAAGCATGGGTGCATGATCTTTATTGTTGTTGAGAGACAAAGTGGTGTAGGATTGATAAAAATCTTTATGTATCATCACCTCATCACCATTCATTTAAATTTTCAAGATTTTCGAGATTTTCGTTGATCCAGAAACTGAACCTATGGCCGAGATTCTGATTTCAGTGATAGTTTTCGATCATTTTTGAATCATTCCTTTGCATCGTCATCCTAAATTCGAATTTTCAAAATATTACATTTTTTCTGTATTTGTAAGCTGAGACGAATCGAATGAGACAAAAACCAAGATTTTATTTAGAGTGGAAGTGCTAGATAATTAAGTGAAGTGCTTCTGAAATTTTGGTTATTCTTTTGCACCGTTAACCCCTAATTCGAATTTTTGAAATTTTAGATTTTTCCCTTCACCCAGACAGATCGAATGGCAGCAATACCAAGAATCTAGTTAGAGTAGAAGTGCTAGATAATTAAGTGAAGTGCTTTTGAGATTTTGATTATAGTTTTGCACCGTTATCGAAGCTAAGGAGAAACTAATTAATCTTAACTAATTAGCTTTAGTTTTAAAATAGTGTAAAGATAGATTATTTTATGTGGTAAAATACCATCAATTAAATTATCTTTGAAATGATGATATCATGATTATGGACTATTTACAATTTCTTAATATAAAGATAAAATATTTGATTTCGTTTACAGCTGGTTTTTTACTTTTACTTACTTTTGATTTCGGCAATATGATGTATTTTAAATGCATGGCAAAGTTATCTGTCACCTTATTTGGTAAAATTGAAAGTACATTATTATGATTCAAATACATTCCTTAATCAATTTTAATGTTTAAAAGGAAGAACGTTCGCCCATTGGTATTATTTCAATTTATAGACGTTGGTTTTAGAATGAAAATAATACTTATTTTTTTTTTTTGATGAACCTTCTTTTGCCAGTTGCTTACTTAAACAGCATATATCTACAAGTGTTTCTCAGTGACTATTACTTTTAGTGGAATAATTAATTTTCTGTTTACGACCTGGAATTATTTTTTTAACAGGCGAAGATACCGAACAAATGTCAGCTGCTGGACAAATGGATACATATTTAGGGATTTCAGGTCTAAACAAAGTAAATAAAAATCTTTTCAAATTAACTTTTCAACTTTATATATGTTCTTTGATCTTCTACGAATGAAAATTTCCTCGATAATATAAAAACTATGTAAGTAAAGAATAAACACAAATAAATACTTTTCGACCAGTTTTGAACCCACAGCCAATTTTTTTTCAAGGCTGTAAAGAAAATCGGAAACCCAACCTTTTGAACTTACTTGAACACCCGAGAACGCTATTTTTGTCGGTCTTGAAGAAAAAGGCTGTTTTGTGCTTTCGAAATCGATTAAGAAGTACTTATTTGTGATTATAATGAATGTACAAAGTTTTTATATTATTATAGAAAAATTATGGATAATGAAAACTTGAACAACGTGTATAAGCACAAAAAATCCCCCCTTCTTTCGTGCTATTCCTTTAGGGCTCTAATGTGTCTTTTAACCCATTTTTCGTCTTTTTTGGACCTCATTTATTCTTATTCGAACTTATCGGGATGTTGTGTCTTGACACGCACTAATCTTGTGTGTTACTTAGCGTTTCAGATTGGCTGGAATGTTTCTCATGCTGCTTTCTGATTGGCTCTCTCTTAATCTAGGTATGTAACCCCTTTTGTTTCTTCCTTTGGCACCCAATCTTTTTTTGGACTTCGAGTTTGTTGGTTCTCTAGCACTGACGAAGGAATTCCGACGTATCCTCGAAAGAGCTGCATGCTGCATTATTATTTTATTTGTGCTTATATTCGTTGCTCAGGTTTTCTTCATTATTACAGCAATTTTTTGAGCGTATTTTGATAGAATTTTCCTTTTCTTAATTATTTCTAAGGACATGTTGAATTTGTATACATTTTTATAGAACCGAATTCGTTTGATTCTTTACCTCCGTGCATGAACGAAATTGAAGTTACCTCTGTGAAATACAATAAAAAAAATCTGATGTGGCCAACACATGACTTTCCTTATATAACGTAATGAATTTACTACTTTTACAGTAAAAAAATAGGTTTTTCTTATAGTAGATATTTATATTCTTTCCAAGATATTGAATTTTCGACAATTAGTCGTCATTTTCATTGAATTAGCTTCATTTTTATCCATTTGGAGAGGTTTTCATTAATTTGGCAACATTTCATATGAATATTATATATGAAATGCATGATATTATATATGAAAAGTGAATATGTTTTCAAAGTTAATATTTTTTTTTAATTTATGGGATCTTTTTATACATTCATTTGAAAAATGTGCAATATCTCGAGAACGGTTCATATTAGCGTTCTAAAATTTATGTCAATTGTTTTCTAAGGAAAAATTGCACAAGGAATGTCTATTTGGATAACTTTTTAAAGGTTTCGATTTTTTGATGATTTTTTCTAAATTTCACTCGAAAATTTAGGTGGGTTCTGAACATTCGATTACGTTTAAAAACAATAGGCTTTCAGTATTTACGGTTTGTGATTTTTGTACCAAATTTCATTCGAATCGCTCCATTTGTTCGTAAGATATCGTTTCCACAGACTTACTGACACACTTACTTTCACACACACACGCAGACATCACTTCAAAAATGTTTGATTCGTGATCAGGGATGCTTGAAACGTGCTCTCTCGTCTAAAACTCGAATTCGAATTTTCGACCCCGTCACAATACTTTCCTTATACATTATGTATATAAGGAAAGTAAAAATATTTGGCTTTTCTTTACTGAGAAGCGAAAGTTAAGAGATGAGAGCTGATTTCTTTTCGGAAGAAACACAAAAAAAAGAAACACACAGCCAAGAAAGCTGTTATTAAGGAATGACAAGAAAACTCTCAAACAAAAGCATACTTTATAAAGAGCCTTGCTGCTCCAACTGGAAATCGAACTCTGCATCTCAATACTGGCCAGCCGACGATCTACCTTTGAGCTACTGAGACGAAAATTCAAGCTCTTATTGTCAAAGCGGACTCTGCATTCTCCACTCTCTAATGTCAGATTGGCTTGCAACTAACAAGCTGACTGACCACCTCCTGCGGTTTTTACCTCAGACTAGTTTCCTACTACTACTATTTTTACACAGATTAGAATCCTGCGTGGTTATTACCTCTTGATTTGAAACCTATGCTCTATATCTCAGAGTCCACTGAATCCATGCTAGTCGTACTAGGATCACTTTCAGACCTCCCCCTTTCTTGATTGCCTATACTTTTTCAAAATTAAATCCACCTCTAACTGTATTTGCAATAAATTCGGTGGCGTTGACCATTACATTTTCGATTGTCCTTTTTCTAAAAATTTTCATCTTTGCAAACCCTCCCACTCTAATAAAACAATTTGGTTCTCCAAAGTTCGTTCAAATTCCTCTTCAGTAGATAAAATTAAAAACTGTATTCTTGTTGCCATGGAAATTTCTAATAAAGTGACTTAAGCTTATGAGTAGATTCTGCTTTCCATTAATTTTGATCAATGAATCCCTTTATTTCATTCTTATTAACTTATATGGACTTATTGTGTTCCCTCCATATTTTCTGTTTAAAAAAAGCTATGTTAACTGTTCTTATTTTCTCTTATCTTTCTTTTTCTTTTGACCCTTTTTATTTGTATTTTTCCTAATTTTTCTTTTCTAAATTTTATTCTAAATTTCTGTTTTTGTTTTCCAAGTGACTAATTTTTTTTTCTTTTCATATATTTTCTTTTTATATATTTTCTAAATTTTACTTTTAAAATTTTATTATTTTCTTTAACTTTAATCTATTTTTTATTATGTTATTATAGCTCACTTTAATTTTATTTTTCAATGATCTTTTTATCTATATTCACAATAATCCTTTTCCCATTTTTCAAAAATGGACGTACATGTCAAGTTCAAATATAATGTAAAACTGTCTGTTTAACCACACTAGTTTTCATCAATGTTATCTTTTTAGACCCAAATAAATGATCGTTTGGCGGGATGGTAGACCTTGGGTGCCTCCTGAGTGCAGGAGGTATCCTTTCCCGGCCGTGCAGCTAGCTACTCTAAACCCACTATGTGAGTCGCACGGTCTGGGGTCTTCAGACCTCCAACATCTTTGCACTAACTTACAGGTTTGATTTATTCGGGCGCCATTGTAAAGAGCTTTGATACTTCAACCGGGAATCGAATTCTGGATCTCCGAACTGGTCAGCCGATGCATTTGAGCTACTGGGATGAAATTGCAAGCCCGTATTTTCGAAGTGCACTCTGCAACTTCTCATGGGAGGCAGATTCACTCTATGGATTTTAGGTCCACAGTAACCAGATTTAAATCCTAGAAAATAATAGGGAGTGTTATGTATGTCGACATGCTCATAGTAGTTGCAAATTTATTTTAAACTGTAGTTCGAAGTCACAGCACCTCTCGTTCGCGTAAAAAAAGAAGAGCAGCATAGCATCGAAATAATCTAATACAGTTCTTTAAGAGAGCGATAAGTAGTCCAATGCTGAATGTTACCAATGTAATTAAATAAATATTGTCGAAAATTTAGTATATATACAGTTGTGACTCGTCTACATAAATGAATTGTACATGTACAGCGTTCTTATGAAAGTCCTTAAGCACTTCATGAACTTTGTAAGGTAAGGTTTATGAGTGTGCACGTTAGGTCTATCTATAGGAAAGTGACCATGTCCGATCGAATAAAAGAGATTTTTGCAGTTTTTGCGGATAATTGAAAAAGATAGGTTATCGCAGTCGGCTACAAAGTAAATTAGACCGATAACAGCCAATTACAATGCCATAAAGCAGTGTTAAATAAGTCGAAAACGATACCAGGGGCAAAAGAAATGTGTATATGACAGACAACAAATATCAGTCGTACCTAATTGGTTACTAGATGCGTAACAAAGCCACAATATTGTTAAACGTTGCCAAATGATTAGCGACCGTATGAAAATAAGGCAAATAACGTAGTACCATCTTTTACGATAAAAAGAGTTCGATTTTGGAGATTCTGTGAAATGAATGTGAATATAAGTGTAATTTATATAAATGGTGTAGAAAGATATCTTCTTTCAATTTGACGCTATATTTATTTATTATTACAGATTCTGTTAGCTGTCAAGAAATGTTGGGCGTCTCAATTTGGATTTACTGCAATCCAGTACAAAAGGTGCCTGAAACTCTTTTACTTTTATAACATTTACAATGAACTACTTAATGTTCAAAGCAGTAATTCTTAAAGAGTTCGTGCGACTAGGATTTGTAGTCCATCGTGTTTTATGTAAGGCTAACTGACATTTTGACTAACTGACACTCATAATTATGGAAATATTTAAAAGTCTAATAATATCAGCACTGAAAAGGCCTAATAAAATTGTTGAACTACCCATAAAATTCTAAAGACGACTCTCTGAAGATGTCGTTCAGGTCGATTCTCTGTTAGGTTATTTTTTGTCTTTCTCTGTCTCCGTTCCCCTTTTTACTCTTTAACTATTAATTTAAACACTAGCAGCCTGAAGCTAACAGTTATTTTTTAGCAAGTATTTTATTGTAGTAGCCACAACTAACAATACATACGTCAACTGTGAAGGGCAATTCGCATACGATATATACAATAACGATTGATACAATACAATATATCATATATATATAATAATAGCTAGCGATAGATACGTCCGCTGTGCAAGGCAATCCGCGTACGATATATACAATAGAGATTGATACAATACAATATATAATATATATATAATAATAGCTTGCAATAGATACGTCCGCTGTGCAGGGCAATCCGCGTACGATATATACAATAACTGAATATATTGTATTGATACAATACAATATATAATATATATATAATAATAGCTAGCGATAGATACGTCCGCTGTGCAAGGCAATCCGCGTACGATATATACAATAGCGATTGATACAATACAATATATAATATATATACAATAATAGCTTGCAATAGATACGTCCGCTGTGCAGGGCAATCCGCGTACGATATATACAATAACTGAATATATTGTATTGATACAATACAATATATAATATATATATATACAATAATAGCTAGTGATAGATACGCCCGCTGTGCAGGGCAATCCGCGTGCGTTATATACAATAACGATAGATACAATACAATATACAATACATATAGGATGCATATGCATGTACAATAAAAATAGAAACTAGGACGTGGTCTCCATCTTAAGCCAGTTTCCTTTTAATTGGCTGAACCTGCTCAGTATCCTAACATTTTTAATTGCTTTTTTGTTTTTTCTCACATTTAGTGCAGATAAATAACAGAAAATGTACCCAAGGATTTCGAATTTAAAGCGGGAAAACTTGTTTTGTACAAGCAATTAATTAGTTATTGGTAATGTGTTTTACCACGAGCAACTTTAAAACTTATCTAAAATAGTTGGGCAACACTACCATTTGAAATGTGAATTTTTACGCTTGAAGTGTATCTGGAGCATTTTGTTAATGCCATCAACGGAAACCAAATCACTAGTGCTGAGACAATATCGCAATTATTGTGGGTGCATTGATATTGTGGAAACGACTTTCCTATCCTTATTAATTTCTTTAAGATTTTCATTAACATTTATAATCATGATTAAATGTTGAAATCGGTTTCTACCCTATTTTTGGATGCATTTATTTGAAGACGCTACGGCCAGTGTCTCAACTCGCCGATGGCAGTCGTCATTCAAGAAATGGTATCCTGTGACGTTGCTGGAGTGGTCTTCACTTGTGACCCTGTCTCCGGAAACCCGACCAAGATGTCTATAGCAGCAAATTTTGGACTGGGAGAGGTAACACTATGTTGTCTGCATTAGGTTATGATGTGGTCATGTTCCTTTTATAAAAATACACCTATGGATGATATCATAGGGGGGACAAGTTGTAGATAACAGAAGCGAAAGACGAACTGGGAGGGCATGAAATTTTAAATTTTGTATGCAGAACGGTTGTAGAAGAAATAAATTTTACAGGGTTGTTTTACATATCATTTCGTTGGGACATTACCTGCTTACGAGTAATTTTACATTATTTAAAGCCCCTTTTTAACACTTTACAACATAGTTGAAAGTGTTTATGACTTTGTTCATTCTGTCTGTCTGTTTGTCTGTCTGTCCGTTAGCACGATAATTGCCGTAAAAATGGCTTTATCAAAATGAAATTTTAGTATGTTTTTTAGACGGTCTGTGGGACCTATAGGAATATAAATGAATAATATTACCCAATTAGTTTTTTATTGAACCTATATTGAAAAAATGAAATACATTGAATCCTATGGGACCTAATTTTTCAAACATATTTTAAGCGAATTTAAAATTCACAAATTGCTTCGAAAATTTTAGGAAATATTCAAATTATCCCATGAAATATATATAAAAAAAAATTCAGTGAAATATGTTAGATTGTTTTTTAAATAAAACTTATTTAATATAGGGAGAAAAAGAAATTCAATTAAATTCTGACTCTCGTTATATCCTCCAGAAAGAAAAAAGAGATATATTATATAATAAATATCGTTCCAAGAGTTTAATATTTTACATATGAGAATGGGTTCATATTAGGTGGTTATCACACACATTAGGAAAGGTTTCAAAATAAATATGGTAGATAACAATTTTTCAAATTTTTAAATAATTTAAATTATTATAGTATTGTGATGAATAAAACGATTAGAAAAATGTTTGTGAATGAAATACTGCTTTTATATAGAGGCGATTTATATTTCGATGGCGTCATTTGAATAAAGTTCATTTGTTTTCGATGATGTTTTCAGATATAATAAATTATTGTAGTGTTATGATAATTTAAAAAATATTACCGAGGAGTGTATCGCATTTTAGAGATGTTTAAACCAGGCAATTTATATTTCAATGCCGTCATTTGAATAAAGTTCATTTTCTTCGATGAAGTTTTCAAATATAATAAATTAATGTAGTATCGTGATAATTTAAAAAATATTACCGAGGAATGTATTGTATTTTAGAGATGTTTGAATAAAATTGCATTGAAGTTGGAAAGTGTTTCATAATCAATGCTTTATGCATGATTGATCTTTCTTGTTATAGAATTATTGTTGGAAGTTCAAGAATTTTAAGCACTTTGTTTAATAATTTTCACATAGCAGAAAATAAGTTAAAACAGACGATATGATACTCAGTTTTAGATGAAAAAAAAACGGTATTGACCCTTAAAACTACGGTTGTGAGTTCTCCTAAAGAATAGACATTTCAAAATATATAGATTTTGTGTATCTGATGAAAAAAAAAACTTATCATATTGTTAAATTGAGAGAAATAATTTTCCCTACCATACACATGTAGTGAAAATAAAGCATGTTTGATATTTTTATTAGTTTAAATTTTTCACTATCATTAGAAGCCTTTACACATTGCAATCACTATTGAAACAGAATGAAAAATCTCATTAAAAATTTTATGAAGAACGAGCAGTATACGTGTTTTTCGTCAGAAATATGTAATATAAAGAATAGAATAATTCAAACGAAAAGGAAAGAGGCGAGTTTTCCCGTATTAAGATAATAAACAAACAGATTGAAGCGAAACGCACACATGTATTATATTTATTTATATCGATAATAGCAGATATACCCGACGTTATTCAAAATATATGCAAATTCCTGTAGATTCTAAATGACATTGTCATTCAAAGAATTCTACTAAAATATTTAATTTAATTAGCCTAAAGAGATGTATAAGGCTCTGTTCTCGCTATACAAAATTCTTCACAGACAGATCTAAAGAACAAAACATCCTGGTTCAGTTTATAAATAAATTTACAAAATATATGAAATTTTATTAATATATGCCAAAATGAAAGCGCTAAATTGGTATTATAAGATACACCCGTACCATTTTTATTCTGTTTCAGCCACTGAGTGTCATCAAATCTATGAGCTTGAAAAATATTTGCTGAAATAGAACAGATGACGCAAGAAATTGAAAATATCAATGAGTTTCGCAATTTTAAACCCGAAGGACGTAGTTAATGCAATCTGGTCAAAATTCAATACACTTAAGAAATTTATTTTTATAACCATTTCTTCATTACTTAAATCAGAAAACATTTAGTCAAAATTATCTGCCGTATAAAACAGTATGTGTCTTTAACAACCGTTAAGAACGAACTGTCAATTTCTTCTTAGTGGGGTCTTTGAAGATGAGGGTGGGAGGTTAACGCCCTGAAAATAGTCCATACCTAATTGACATATGCCTGCTTTCTTCAAAGACGTTTTGTAAGTTATTTACTTCTCATGGAATTGCAAGTTTTTCCCTTTTACAACCAGGATGTAACCATTTACGATTAGACCGGAAATAATAATCAGTTCTGAAGTTGACTAATGTTAAAATCATGGGGTTGTTTCAAATAGAAAAGACTGAAAAAGACATTTTTTTTTCAGTCTGTTGTGTCAGGAACCGAGGAACCCGATAACATTGAGCTGGCAAGGAATCATAAGAATGAACTCACTATCCATCGTATGACCGTTGGATCTAAAAGGCACAAGGTTGTGGAAGCAGGTAAGAATCCACAGAATAATGTTAAATCTCCAACGGTATATAATTATATTTATATTATTAAAATGCGTCCAACCATGTATGTAAGTATGCAAGTATATCATTACGAAGAATTGAAATGGGAACTTTAGAGGTAAAAAATCCCAGTTTGCTAAGCATTTAATGTTAAGCATTTTGAGGGAATTTTGAGCAATTTTCACACTAATGCGATTGCTAAAAATTGGAAAAAGTTTCAATCTGAACACCAATCAATGCTCTATTTATAGCCAAATTTGAGAAATAGATGCTCCAAGAAAATTTTTTGAAAAGAACTTGTAAAAGTATTTAGAAGCAAAATAATTTAGTGACTCACGTCCTTCAGAATTTGATTCTGAATTCATATCAGCTATCATCTAAGTTCTATCTATAGCCAATTTTGAGAAATAGATGTTTCAAGAAAAACGAAAAATTTTAAATCCTTAGTAACCCTCTACCTCTTCCAGAATTTGATGTTGAATTCATATCAGTCACCATTTAAACTATATTTATAGCAGATCCCGAGAAATAGATATTTCAAGGCAAATGTTTTCCAAAAACATAGTATGTCAAAATTTTTGTCACCAACAAAATTTTTTCCACCAATAATACTAGCAAATTTTTACGCTAGAGCAACGGTTAAAACATCTTAAGAATTCTATGCCCTGGTCTTTACAGAAACAAGTCTCTGCAAACAACAAAATTGGGCTCTGCCAAAATATTTTGTGCTGTAACTTTATTCTAAAATATTGCACAATTATGAAAAGTTGAAAAATCATATTTATAATTTTATATAGATCTCTGATTTTCCATTACATTTATCTTTTTGTATATTGAATTTATTTAGATGTACATGTAAAACTTATTTTAAAGACATTATTCTAAAAACGATTATCATTAGTGTTTATATTTATGGTAAGTTACAATTCACATTTCCTTTGGAATCCTTTAATTTTTTTTCAGATGCAGGAACACGCTTAGAAGATATTCCAGAAAGTGAAAGACAAGAAAGCTGCTTGTCCGAAGAAAAAGCTTTAAGAGTCGGAAAAATTGCTATGAAGGTCAGGTACTATAAAATGCTTGGGGAATTTGAAATGCCAATGATTGGAAATAATCACAACAATAATAATAATAATAATAATAATAATAATAATAATAATAATAATACTCGATCAAACTGTTGCATAACTCTAAATTATTTTAGAGTCAGTTCATCTTCAAGTCAGTTTATGGCATACAGTATTGGATCTTGGTAAAAATACTGTATGACTACAAAAAATTGTATTACTTTTGTAAGTTCTAGTAATATTTAAGCGTATTTAAGTATTATAAATTGGGACTTTGAATCATACTGATTTTTTCTTTGTGGGGGGGGGGGGAGGGGGAGCAAATCAACTAGTTAAGTGTAAGGTCCCTAAAATAAGCTTGTAACAAATATTTAATATAAAATGATATTTAAACTTATTACTATATGATGTGACTAAATTTTCAACATCTTTGAAATAAATAGACTTCGAATCTATTAAATTATTTGTTAAATGTGCATAGATTTAAGTAACTGGTTACCAAAGTAAATGTCCGATTATTATTTTTTAGTGGTGGTTTTCAATAAATAGTTTATCAGTAAGTTGCTTTCAGTAAGTAGTTTTCCGTAAAAGTTATCAGTAAACACTTTTATTTAGTAGTTCTCATTAAGTGTTTTTCACTAATCAAATTTTAGTAGGTAGTTTTCAGTAAGTAATTTTACTTAAGTAGTTTTCCGTACGAATTTTTCTAGTTAACCTATAGAGTAATAGACTTTGATGAATTTAAAAATCACAATCGACCCAAAATTGGATTTAAACCTGGGTCTTTAAATAAGCGTTCAGCTATATTAATACCTTTACCACCGTGATCAGATAATATGACACGTTATGAGGCATATTTTTACATACCTCAATGTGTATTTTTAACGGTTCAAAATAATTACAATTTTCTAATATTTATGATTATCAAAACTAAGATGAACAGAGGCAGAAAAGTTAGAGTGGATTTGTGAACACTACGTCAGATAAATATGAATATTTTTTTTTTATTTCTATTTAATCTGACAGATTTTGATTGATTATCAGCTGTTTTTAACGCATTTGTCTTTATAGATTGAGAAGTATTACAGATCAAGGCGTGATATTGAATGGGGATTCAAAAATGATGTTCTATACGTTTTCCAAGTAAGTACCTCTTTCGAATATATTGCTATATGAATTTATCGTAAAATATTTTAAATATATGTACACAAAAGAAATTTATTATCATAATATTAAAAATTTCACAGGTTAGAATGTAAATATTAAACAGGTTTTCACAGTGTGGTCACGTTTTCCTTAAAACTGGCACATACGAGCATAACATGTATGACATGCATTTATATTTATACGTTTATACATACTCGCGTATACACTATATATTTGTTCCAATTTTGGAGTAAATCGGTTGAACGGTTTCAGAAATAGGATGGTTGGAATTGAGAATCTCACCATTAAATAATATAGAAGACTAGCTTTTACTCTTTTACAGTTGCTGGTGCCTGTTGAAGACCCAGACCGTCAGACTCATCCTTAGGATATAGAGCAGCTATTTGGACGGCCGGGGTTGCTGGTACCTGTGAACGAGGACATCGTAAATGACACATTTATGTCGAAGAAATAAATGTTCCAAGATACACCATTTGTAAAGTGCTGAGTTTAAATGAAACCGATTGTCCAAAAAATGGCGGTGATACCTGTTTGTTTAGCTGTTTGTAGGTAGAGTATCTGTCGAGCAAATTGAGTGTTTCAAATAAAGCTTAGCACGAGTACTTCAATTGATAAACTTCAGAAACCTGCTAATTTTCAAGTTCATCAAACCTCAAGTTTTCGAAAAACAACTTTTGAGAAACTGCTAAATTATTCTAAAATAGTTGTTTAAAAGTTAACGTAGTCATTTTTAATTCAAAATATAATGCCATAGAAATATGTTTAGAGGGTCTGTTTTAATTTGAGTTTTTGTAGTTTTGATTTAAAAGTCCTTTCTTGTGACCAAATTTTTAAAATATATGGGAGGTCTCCGAAGAAAATCGTATTTGAATCTAAACAAGAATTTTGTTGAGATACAAGAGTATCTGGTTGAGCTTTACAGGGGTATCCCAATATTGGTGACGCCTATATTGGGTTGTCCGGAAACCACTTTTTGTTATTTTTCTTCTTTTGATGAATATCAGCTTTTGATGTTGCTTGAACCATGATCTTTTGCATTCAATGTTACTCTAAACAATTCGTTTTTCATCACAAGTTATCAATCATTTCAAAAATGGATGGTTTTGGTTAAAAAAGAAGCAAATCACATATGGTATACGTTGTATTAAATTAATTCATTTAGGTTCATTTGGGATCCAAACATCAAACTTTTTTTTGTAACCAAGCATTTTCAAATGGTCATCAATGGTTGTTTTGGATGAATTTGGGCTCTCAGCAAGCTCGTACAGTTATGTGACGATCAACTTCAATCAGTGCTTTAAATTTGCCATCATCAATCTCAGTTCGTCTTCCAAAACGTGGTTCATCTTGAACTGAAAATTCACCAGAGAGAAATTTCGCAAACCAATTCTGGCTTATCCGTTCTGTTAGTGCATCATCATCATACACAGCACAGATCCTTTTGTCTGCCTCTGCAGCTCTTTTACTTTTGTGGAAATAAAAACGTAAAATGTGACGAAAATGTTAATTTTTATCTTCCATCCTTTAACATAAAATGCATACGTAAACATTCCGCGATTTTATTAAATTTTAATTAAAATGCACGCTGGTATGTCAGTCGCCACAATGAATTCTCAAAAAAATGTTTCAAGTAATATAAAAATTGTCTGCGCGCTACTACAGCTATCTTACGCAAAGAAAGAAAGTAGTTTTCGGACAACCCAATAGCATTATAAGGCAATTGATCGATTTATAAAATAAAATTTTGCTTTGATAGTTAAGTTTTTATTTCCTACCAGGGAGTACATTTAATTGTAAAATTGGATTTTTTTTATAACATTTATAAGCAATTTTCAAGTAGGGTGATAATTTAGGGTTACATGTAAGTGTTTAGTTGAAAGAGATTTTTCACGTAACTGGCATGGGCATTTACGTAAAGCAATTACGATGGCGTCCTACAGGAAAATGTATCCAATGTCACCAGTGGGAATTTAGCTTCACACATGCTACTTGGTGAGCCAAGAGGTGTGTGTGAAACAAAAAAAAAACATGTCTAGATGATTTTGTAACTGTCTGTGCATGACTGGAAACTATTGATCGAAAATAGCTGCACTTTCCTCCAATGGAAGGATAATAATGTTTCTTCTTTATTGATGTGGGGGATATTAAAGGCTTAAATTGGAATAATTAAATTAGGAACACGTTGTATGTTAAGACTAATTCCGGTTAAACTGTTTTGTTTCATTTTTAGTCCCGTCCTGTGACAAGTGGTACTCAAGAAACCGATTATGAGATAGAGCATGAAATGGACGGACCACTTCGTGTAGAGAACGATCACTTTTCAGTCTCCAACGCAGGGTAATAAATTTATTGTATCAGTAGTAAAAAATCCTGTCATACAATGTTGATAAAATGTTAAACTAGAGTTTGTATATTACGAATTAAGAGTGATTTCTCTATATATATGTTATTTTTTGTAAAATTATTTCATCTCTTAGTAATGCGCTTTGGGAATGCAGCTATCCATATACGATCAAAACAACACATAGTTCAAAGCATGGTTCTTTCAGATGCATACCAACATGAGTGTTTTTATATATTGTTGTTGGCTTGATCATCAATTTAAGAAAAAAAAGATACATTTCTGTTCTATGAATTATTATTTTCCTTATATACATAATGTTTAAAGAAAGTATTGTGACGGGGTCGAAAATTCGAATTCGAGTTTTCGACGGGAGAGCACGTTTCAAGCATCCCTGATAACTAATCGAACATTTTTGAAGTGATGTCTGTGTGTGTCAGTGAGTCTGTGGAGACGATATCTCACGAATGAATGCAGCGATTCGAATTAAATTTGGTACAAAAATCACAATCCGCGAATACTGGAAGCCTATTGTTTTAAAACACAATCGAATGTTCAGAACTTCCTTAAATTTTCGAGTGAAATTTTGAAAAAATCATCAAAAAATCAAAACTTTTAATAAAGTTACGCAAATAGACATTTCTCATGTAATTTTTCCTTGGAAAACGATTGACATAAACTTTAGAATGCTAGCATAAACTGTTCTCGAGATATTGCACATTTTTCAAATAAATTTATCAAAAAATCCCATAAATTAAAAAAAATATTAACTGTTGAGAAACATGTTCACTTTTCATATGTAATATCTCGCGATATATTTGGTGACATCATTCTCGTGGATCTAACTCGTTCCATTCACGAGAAAAGATACTTTGAGTAATACTTTTGTATTGAACGCCTATAATCATTTATCAGCTGTAAGAACAACTTATTTCTCCGTCCATAACGCGTGGCGACATTTTGGCGACGAATTTAGCGGAATGTCGCCAACTTGGCGACATTTTTAAATGTTTCCAAATTAACGGAAATCGCGCCAAATGGATAAAAATGACGCTAAATCAATGAAAATGACGACTCATTGAAGAAAATTCAATATCTTGGAAAGAATATAAGTATCTAGTATAAGAATAACATTTTTTTAACTGTAAAAGTAGTAAATTCATTGCATTATATAAGGAAAGTCATGTGCTGCCCCTATCAGATTTTTTTTAAAT
The DNA here is from genome assembly GCA_951213105.1 of Amaurobius ferox. Lineage (NCBI taxonomy): Eukaryota > Metazoa > Arthropoda > Arachnida > Araneae > Amaurobiidae > Amaurobius > Amaurobius ferox. Next base: position 96,354,767 of record OX578146.1, read on the forward strand.
TGAATTTTAATGAATGTTCTATGAATTATTTTCGTTGATTTATTCCATAAATCATCGTAACAGTAATGAATAAGTTTAAAAAACTTTGTAAAATGAGTATAAATGCAGTCAATATTTGAATCAATAAATTACTTTTAGTTAAAATGTAAAACGTTTGATAGTTATTCCGAAATTTATTTATACTACTTGAAAGATTAGTAATTCTCATAGAATTAATAATGCTTCAAAGAAAAAAGATATTTTTCATCAATTCTCTTACTTATGAAGTATCAATTCAGCTCATAAATTTTCTTATCTTGTTATTTATAATTCAAGAACTTGCATATTACTGGGGAATACCTAATATTTTAGAAGTATAACTAATAATTTAGTGCAATTTTGCTATTGAGGTTATTTTAATTACAAATGAATGTGTAACGATAATAATATTAAGAGGCCCTTTCAAAAGTTTTGGGCTCCGTGTTTAAAAGTCACAGCCAATCTGATCTTGGTGTCACCACACAGTGCACTGTCGTTTTACTACATGTTGTAACTTCGTTATACTACAATTAATGTGCTGTCGTTATACTACAATTAATGTGCTGTCGTTTTACTACATTTATCGCGTAATGTGTTAATAGGCTCAATGGATTTTTTTTTAACACTTTCCAACATAGTTGTAAAATATTTAAAACTTTGGTAATTCTGTCTGTCTGTCCGTTCTCATAACTGCCGTAAAAATGACTTTAACAAAATGAAATTTTAGTATGTCCTTGAGACGATTTGTAGAATATATATGAATAAAAATGTATAATATCACCCAATTAGTTTCATATTTAACCTTGGTTGAAGAGATGAAATACATTGAACCCCATGGGACTTAATTTTTCAGACATTTTTAAACGAAGTTAAATTTGATACATTGCATCGAAAATGGTAGGAAATTGGAACATTATCACATAAAATATACAAAAACTTTTCAGCAGAATATGTTGGATAGTTTCGTAAAGAAAAATTGAAATAATAATTACAACCATGATATATGAAGAGATCACGTGACTCATTAGAAAATAAATTATGGAATTAATTCTTTTCCGCTGTGTAAAGATCTTGATGTTTAAAGATCGTTTAAATTTATATTTAGTGTCGCATTCGTCATAAAACCACTTTATTTTTACGTATAATCTGTGTATCTAAATTCTCTACCAACGCAATTACACTATTTTTTATTTTAAATTATCACTAAATTCTGATTATTTCTACAACGGAGCCTAATTTTAACGGACACAGAATGTAAACAAATCAAGCGATTGTAAGGTGAGTTGTAAGTTAAGTGTACCGGTAGTGGGCCACTTAAGGGCAATCAATCAATTATCATTGAAACTTTAGGGAATTGTAGTATAAATATATTTTTTTATCATTGGTTAAACTCTTATCTATAATTATTATCACATCAAATTGCAAACAAAATATTAATTTTCTTTTTAAATAGAAAACTTTAACTTCCTTTATGTTCCAGTAGTGGGCCTATTAAATTTCTCATGTACCTATAGTGGACCCACCAAAAGTGGGCCTCTCAAATAATGTATAAGATTTGTTGAAAGTTATATTTCGCTATATATTATCATTAACATAATTTCTGAAATATATGTATAAAAATATACCTAATTAAAAGCGAATGTAAGCGATCTTACTTTACAATTTTTCTTTCATTGCCAATTTTTACAAAAAGTGAAGAAGAAGAAGTGGAAGTTTCTTGGTTCTCTTTTTCTTCTGATCTGCAATCATTCTTTTCTTTCTTCCATTGCAATTTTTTTTCTTTCTCTTTCAGTTTTTTTTTCTCTCTTTTTCTGCGGCTGTAGCAATTTTAATATCTTCTTTCTTCTTATAATATTGAAGCATTTGAGGAGAAGTCACAACTGTAGGAAGCTTTTCTCGTCTTCTCTTTTTCTTGTCACCCTCCCCCTCTGGCCAGAAAAGAATTCTCTTGAAGGGAGATGGTACATTTTTGGATGGACCTGCAATAGGATGGACAGTATTTAATGACATTGGATGCATTGCATCCCCAATAAACCCAATTGAGCCTTCTTGAATATTAAGATCCACCTCAGCGGATTCAACGGTACTTTCATCATGCTCCCACTCAACGGTGATGTCCCATTTCATCTCTTCCCATTTTATCCTGCGTCTCTTATTATTCCCATTTCGTCCTGTCTGCACCCCTCCTAATTACCTTGAGGTCCTCACCTGTTGGTAGAGGGGAAAACTGTGTGCGTTCCCCAATAGTCTCTTCTCTTCACAGCCCTCCTCGCCGGAGGGATTGAGATTTGTTCCCCTTGCGGCCGTTCCATTTGGAATGACTTTACTTTGTTAAAAAAATATACAGTAAAGATAATTTCCCTTTGAGAAGATCTATGTTCGTCTATATCTATTTTATACATAACTAGCAGTATTCCCGTTTTCGTATTGAAAATACATTATAAAGAAACTTAAAATTTACCATCAGGTGCACATTCCTACAGAATTCTAAATGACATTGTTATTCAAAACATTCTATTACAATAATTAAATTAAAGCTCCAAAAAGGAAGTTCTCTATTCTCGCTATTCAAAACTCAATATTTAGTGTAGTAAAATGAAGGTCGCGTACACTGCACCCTATTTAAAATGACTGATGGGTAGGTCCCATAATTTTTTTTTATTGTTAATATTGCTAATGAAGACAACATAGAATGAAAATCTCGAAAAATGAACAACTTGAAAATTTTTCTCACGAAGGTGGTTAACAATCATTGACATATTTTTCTAATTGTCCGAACAAACATTTTTCATTTCTATTTAGAATAATTTACTTGCAATTTCCCAATCTGCCTTCGATTCGACAATATCTTTGACATTTAGGTCAGTTTTTCATTACAAACAAATGTACCTCTGTCTCAAAGAAACGTTCAGAGTTCTTTCAAAAATGCCATGAGTGACATATTATTTTAAAGAATTAGCTAATTGGCATAACATTAATAATTGATAAGTGATAAAAAAGCTCAACATTATTTTCTTTGGACATTAAATTGTGCAGCTTTATTTTATGAGATTATATTACTCCAGAACAGTATTATAGTTTTTATTGTTAAAATACTAGATATCTTAATCGAAGCTGTACGATAAATATAAATCCTTTGGACGTTTATATCTCCAAACCTATTAGTTAAATATGTAAACAATTTTTTTACTTATTTTGTTGAAAAGGAAAATATAGTGCACATTATGATTATATAAAATGATTTCAATATTTAAATATTTTTTTGAAAAGATCACAGTTTTTGTCCGAGCAATGATTTGCTTCACTTTGCTTATTTTCACTCGAAATATATTTGTAAATATAAGAGATAAATGTAAATAGTAAGCGACAAAATGTTCAATAGGAAATCTAGTTTCTTGATTTATAATTTGTTTTATTCAGTTTTTCAGGACATCCTAAAAATGTCACTTACCTTAAAGCACTTAAATACTTGTGAAGCAATTTTAAATTCCCTTCCCTACTTGATCATTCTAGAATTTTTCAGGTTTTATTTTTTACTGAAATCACCAATTATTTCCGATTTTGCGTGTCATTTTCTTTGTTTCAAATTTTTTGATATTGGCATTTCATTTTTTTGTATTTCTAAGTTGAATGACCATTTGATATAAAATTTTGCTTTTATTATTATTAAGACTGCAGGCTACTAATTTTTTTTTAATTTAAGCGATAACTTTAGGTGATTTTTTATTCATTTATATTTCTGTTTTATTGTTTAATTATTTATAAGCAATTTCTAAATTATCTTGATCGCAATATTTCGGTCATTTTTTTAAGTTATTTTATCAAGTAATATGAACTCATCATTTTCATGTTAAAATTTCATCATTATGTTTTCTTTTTCATAACTACTAAATTATTTAATTATTTCATAACTACTAAATTCTTTATTTTTTTACTTTTCTGAATTTAAAAGTTTCAATATGGAATTTCGTATAAAAATGGCTAAAAAAAATCGGATGTAATATTTTTTTAATTATTTGCATGGGCTAAAATTTCAGATTTTTACTGGTTTGGCTCGCAAGTTCCAGTTCCCGAACTTGGTCTGAGTTTGAAGAATATTTTGAAAACTAGTTACATTATTAATTACTTTTACAACTTTACACTCAACATTTTCCACAAATGTTCCCCAGCTTTCACTAGTAAATGATCAATTTAGGTACAACATATATGAGGAAATCAAAGTTTTAGAGTTTCTGGAAAATACCCACTAAAACCCAACAAAGCTCAATAAAATTCGGGTGGGTTGTGTTTTTAAAAAAATTCTGCGTTTTTCAAACCTTTCAAGTTCAGATGTTTAGCACATTTGAATATAAATGGTCTTTGAACATAGCTAGGCCAGGCTCGGGTTCTACACCTGTAAAGTTCTTCGAGCTCGGGCCGGGTTTAAGCATTGACTCTGTCGGGTGGGGTGAAAGTGAAACTGAATTTTTGACACACGGCCTTTACGTATGTCTATGTGTGTGTAAAGGTGTCCTGGCTATGTCTATGTGTGTGTAAAGGCCATAGACATAGCCAGGACATGTGTATGTGTGTGTAAAGGCCTTTTGTAAGGCCTTTACACACACATACACATAGCCAGGATCTTGGGATGTTGAAAATACTAAGTTTCGTTTATGTAATTTTTCAAGCAGGAAGAGGTATGACACTTAACCCCCCCCCCCCTTTGCTTATGCTACTGTACACACTTACTATATACAAATATATGACCCTAAAAACGTTATATTGAAATTCAAACTTGTAAAGCGGTCAAAAATTGGAATTATAATGTTTGACTAAGTTATAATACTTTTGCTACTAGAGAGTACATTACAATACTAGAGAAAGTGATAGGTTAAAAAGTTTTGGATTCTGTTCGTCAATTAAGGGTTTGCACAACAACCACGATATAAACATATATATTCATGGTACTACAAAACAATTATAAGTATCCATTTCATAGGGATATCTGACAAGACAGGATTTACTCTATCTAAATTATTTAAATATATTTAAATAACGCCAAACAACATATTTACAAGCAATATTTTTAATTTGTTCTCGGAGCTCTTTGGAACTCATCCCCTAAGGGAGTCATTTGCACCCTTCTCAGTTGGGAGAAAGGGTGAGAAACAGGTGTACATTGGATAAGGGATGAAATGCAACTATTTTAAAAAAGGGTAGCGCAAGGGACGAAATGGGAAGAGATGAAGTGGGAATAAACCCACTCAACAGGCCCTTTGCATGTCGCCTCAACAGAGTTGACAGGTGCACCCTGAAAAATGGTTCCATGTTCGAAGTTTCCTTTGTCTCCAACCATAAATATTAACGGTCCGTTTACTCCATAGGGCCTTTCCATTCTCTTTTGTTTTCTAAGAATGTTTCTAACTTCACTTTTCCAATTTTTTCTTCCAAAATTAAAAAAAAAAATCTCTCTTCTTTATAGGTGATACTGCCACTTTCTTGGATTTTAGTTTAGTTGCAACAATCACTTTCTAACCACTACTAACTCTTGGTCCACTACTGGAACAATTTAAAAAGTAATGACCCAAAAGTGGGCCTCCTCTCAAAATTAATAATCTGTTCATTTTATGTCTTTTAAGCATGATTTACAAAATATAAAGTATACAATGAAATAGAAATATGACATTTTAAAACCAAATTAAATATGCTTTTAGAGAAAAAAAGATTAAATGAATACTTGCCTCTTGAGGAAAGCAATAAGAATGAGCTAGAAAAATCCCTTTGTGTGATCACTTCAGAAAAGCTTCCTTCCACCTCAAAGACTAACAGGTTACTGAGATTGTGCCTTTGTCAGATAACTGATAAGGGTTTAAACCAATCAGCAGTTGTTCTGTTACCTTACAAGTATGACCTTAAAACCTGTTTTTCCACTTTGAAAGCTGGTGGCCCACTATTGGTATATGGCCCACTACTGGTACACTTACCTTATAAGAATTGCAGATTTTTTTTTCACGAAAAATTAATTAGCTATGGAATCAAGAATATAAGTGATATGAATGAAATATTCATTGATTTTACATTGAGAGGCAGATGATTTATATTTCGATGACGTCATTTAAATAAAGTTCATTTTGTGTAACTAGCATTCGTTTTTTCGATGAAGTTCTATATTTCCATGTATAATTAATTACTATAGTGCTGTGATAATTTTAAAAATTTCAGCGCCAAATGTATCACATTTTAAAGATGAGTAAATATAATTGCATTTCAGTTGGAAAGTGTTTCTTAATGAATGCTTTATGCATGATTGATCTATCTTGTTTTATGACAGAGAAGTCCTACCAGGTGCCATGACGCCATTCGGCTTAGATGTATTCTTCAGAATGTCCTACATTTCTTGGCAGGTATTTACCATTCACAATATATCTATTTTTGAAATTATTACTTCCCGAAACCCCCTTGGATTCGTAAAATTAGGAATATATGCCAATTATATTTTCAGGGCCCATCGGAAGTTGAATGGCAGATTGCAGTAAAAACCAGATATTTTCCAATTTCGTGGATGAATTCTTGCAACCACGTAATGTTCAACATTCAAGACGTATGTATATAATTTGGAATCAAGGAAGTTATTTGCTTAGTTTTAATGTAAAATGAGATAAATGTGAAGGTTTACAAGAAAATATTCCAGTTAGCGGTAATATTTGTTCCGAGATAACGTGGTATTATACCTAGCCATTATACCTGCAACTGAATTTTTAAGTTTTCAGTGGATTAAGATAGTCGCATACTTCTCAAATACGGGAAAGGTTTTCATTATGCTCTGAGTATTGCCAAATCCGAAAAATTAAATTTTTTATCGACAATGTTGGGAAAAACCTATTTTTTTAATTAAATAACGAAAACTCATGATTTATACCCTGGTTTAGAAAATGGTTGAAATTAAATGGTGTAATCAGCCAACTTTACTGTCAAGCCAAAAACTTTCAAGCTATATTTTTCTATTTTAATGGTTACGTTATTAACATAATGCTTATGCTAATAATGTAAAATTTTTACGATGAGTTGAAATTATCGTAAAGGCATGTTTTTTTTAGAATCAGTCTTAAAATCTGTAATTAACAAAACTATAAACTTAATGTTGAAATTTTTCGACAATTTAGACTCTTTAAAAACGTATTAATTGTATTTAAAAACACCCTCTTGACATACAGGATTTTTTTTTTACATTTTAAAGTATCAGCGCTTAAAATGCCACAGCTTATGCTTATAAAGTACCCTAGCGTTTTCAGGCATCATAATGTCCATTATCAGTGGCAATGTTGCCACTGATGATGGAAATTGTGATGTCCAAAATCGCTAGGGCACTTTAAAATGTAAACAAAAAATTAGTGTTCGTTAAGATGGTGTTTTTACATACAGTTTACAGATCTTGTAGTCTTTGATAGAAAATATGTGAAAAATTTTGGACAATAAATGACAATAATTTTAGACAATAATTTCAGATAATAAATGATGCAAATTGTTGAAATTAAAAATGTAAGACATTTTATGCAAAATTTGACAATTATCTTGTTTGACAAGTTGTAGACACATTGACTAAATATCTGAAATAGCAAACTCGAATTCGTCACTCTTTTATTGTCAATTTGAAATTTAGGGCTGCATTCCCTGGATATAGAGTAATAGTAAGAGAAAGGGACGAAACCTCAGTGTAAAACACAAGCTGGGATAAACAAAAGATTAATGTGGCGACAGAAATCTTGTTGTCATTAAGAGATATTGGAATGAGGTGAATAAGCATGAATGGGGAATATTTTTAAAATAGAGTACAAATGATGTCTTTACTTTTTAAGGGTATCATGTAAACCGACACATTAAAAGACAAAAATAAACAACAAAAATGAAAGAAAATTAACACAATAAGAAGAAGAGAATGAGAAACTGGAATATATAGTATTAAAACATTGGCGATGATTGACCATCGACTTAATGCCACTCAAAAAGTTCTATCAGAATCCAAAACAAAAGAAATTATTCTTTCAGTAAACTTAAATCTAATTTTAAACTAAAGAAAAGTAATCTTCTGTCCTAAAAAATGTTTTTATACTTTGCAAACTTAAATCGAATCTAAAAAGGTATAGGAGAGACTATAAATGTCCGCTAAGTTATATACATAAAGTTATCTACATTAAACCTACTAGCTCATCTATACACTGGTGTCCAAAAGTTAAGCATAATCGCTATAGTGCGACGAACTGAACGAATTTTGGTTCTTCACGAACCAAAAGTCGGAATGGATCGGAACTTGATATGCGAATGTAATCAGGTAATGTAATTAAAAAAAATAATGAAAAATAATTTGATGCAAGAATTATGTATTTAAACAAAAGATGCCAAAAAGTGACTTTTGTTTTTTCGTAGAAAAACTAAAACAACGATGGTACATAAGAATTATAAAGAGATGAGTTCACCTTTTTCAGTTTCGTAAGTCTCACATCGATTTTTCATGCTTTCTATGAGATTTACAAAGAGTTGTATGGGCAAAAAGTCTCATTCTTGAAGGAAAGCTGTATTTAGCTGAGAAATGGTCTTTAACAGAGGCTGACGGAATGCAATTTGCCTACCAGCGTATCCTACGCATGTTTAATAGGATTTATATCCAGCAAGAGACTTCAATGACCACTGCAATTGCTTCACTGATGATCTTCACTTTGAAGAATATCATCGACCGACTGAGAACGGTGTTGCGTAAGTTATCGTACAATGAATATAAATTGTGGGCTTACGGCAACTCGAAAAAGCAGAACATGGGGTTCCAGTACAACGTTTCTGTACCTCTTAGCATATAACTCAGTCAAAGGTGCCTCTGTGTGCCCATTCAGCATTATGTCGACCCATACCAAGATTAGACCACCTCCAAATTGGCCCCTTTCCGTGATGTTGAGGAGATAATACCGTATACTCACCGTGTACTTTTTCCATATAGTGGTACGGCAAAAATTATTCTGCAAATTTAATCTGGACTTATCAGTGAAGAGCACATTGCCTTCTGAGTAGGAGTCCAGTTGCAATGTTCTTAACTCTATTTTAAGCACACATGCTTATGCATAGGGTCGAGCGAAGGCCTAATGGTGGATGACTGGTATACAGGACAATTTTCCTGAACTTCATGAAACAGTTTGGTTGGAAACAGTTGCTGCTGCAGCGGCTACAGCTATCCAGAGAGTTGACTTGCAGACATCGTGTTATGGCGCCTTGCTGTTAATGAAAGATACAAGTACTGCTGAGGTGTTATAACACTCAGACAGCCTTGCACTTGTTGTCTAACGTCTTTAGTGTTTTGGAATCTTCTCCATTGTCTGAAGATTAGACATTATAGCACATTCAGTGATCTGGAAACATCTGTCTGTGTCTGTCCTATTTAAATCATTCTAATGATTCTACCATTCCAAAAAGCGTCAACTTGGAGTTTTTGTCTCACAATCGGTCCCTGTTTAATAATGGTAACACCATCTTTACGGGGATTTTAAGAAACTGGAATAAGACATCACGCTATGGCTCGCTGTATTTATGGATTTGCGATATATTGTTTACGCATATACCGTCTACTCATAAAATGTGTATGTGCACAGACATTGGTTTGAGTTGATAGATAATCTACAATCAAATTTCTGCTGTTCTGTATTCGTTAGCACTTTGCACCTTTTACGAATTATACTTAACTTTTAGACACCAGTGTATATAACACTATTAATAATTAAAATTTGAAATTTTGCTGCATTAAATCTATGGTTTGAGTTCAGATCAACCGATTACCATGATTAAAATTTAAAACTATATTTATTTTCTTTCATAGTTCAATAATAAACATATTTTAAACTGATATTCAAAATGCAATGTGTTGCTATGGAGATCACATAGTCAATGTTTGTATAATGAGCATATGAAGACAAAACTCAGTAATTAGCCCATCACAGCGTCCGCAAAGTATTCAAGTTAGCCTTGTTGCAAGTATAGTGATTGTTTTATAGAATTTTTGCAATTACAATAAATTGTATGAACTGTTACTATGATAACTGACTGGAATATGTGAGAGTAATTTTGATAAATAATTCTCACATGTTTCAAAGCCGTTAATGCTTTTCATAATATTTGTTTCCATGCAGATGTTTTCAGGCGGCGTTTCGAAAGAAAAGAACCCTTTCGTAGAAGCGACGATGGTGGCTTTCTTCGGACGCATTTTGGAAGACAAGGAAATATTCCAAACCGCCGAAGATAGATACAACCTGTACACGAAAAAAAAATCATGGAAGGCACCCATTTTGCTGTTTAAGGTGAATATTTCAAATCCTGTAAATATCAATTTGAATAGTCATGCACAAAACTGAAGCAATCTTTATGTTACTAGCAGTATATTTATTCTTCTTACGGAATGCATAACACAAAGAAATTTAAAATTCATAATTATGTGCAAATTTCTATAACATTTTAAATGACATTGTTATTAAAAACATTTTATTAAAATATTTAATTTAATTTTCCTAAAAAGATGTATAAGAATCTTTGTTCTCGTTATACAAAGTATCTTCACAGGCATATTTGAAAAATAAAATATTCTGGCTCCATTTGTAGTAAACAGATTTACAAAAAATATTATTTAATTCCCACAAAGTTGCAGGGATTATCAATGAAAATGAACTTTGCGAAACATTTAATTTTCATCAATTATGCGTCATTTCCCATAATTTAATGTCATTTTATCAATTTGGCGACAAGTGTGACAGTCGGAGTGACTGGCAAACGCTACCTAAACATCATAACAATACTATTCCCTTTCAAAATACAATTAATTACGTTGACATGGCGTCATTTTTATCAATTATCGATATTTTTATCGATTTGGGCGATTTTTTATCACATGCCATTAACGTACATGCTCATTTAACATATATGTTAAATGAGTATGTAACTTAACGGCATGCTCATTTAACTTACATGAGAAAATTTTTCTAGAAGAATAATTTTCTCATCCAGGTGTGAGGAATGCTAACTTAATTTCGCGTTCAAGCTTTCATCCCAAATTTTGAACACCGAAAAAAGTATTATCTTACTACCTCACCTAACCAACCTTGTTACACTGACAGAGGAAATGAGATACAGCTGTATTCCATATTTACTGGCAATATTAATATATTTAGAAACCGGTATATATACAGACTATTAACAAGTATACATATTACTTTCCTTATATACATAGTATAATGTATAAGGAAAGTATTGTGATTGGATCGAAAATTCGAATGCGAGTTTTTGAGGATCCTTGAACACAAATCAGACGTTTTTTAGGTGATCTCTCTCTCTCTCTCTGTGTATGTGTGTGTGGAGACGATATCTCACGAACGAATCAATCGATCCGAACAAAATTTGGTACAAAAATCACAATCGGTAAATACTGGAAGCTTATTGTTTTTACACGCAATCGAATGTTCAAAACCCACCTAAATTTTGGAATGATATTTTGAAAAAATCATTAAAAAATTAAAAAATTCAATAAAGTTACTTAAATAATAATTTCTTATGTAATTTTCCATTAGAAAACGGTTGACATATACTTTAGAAAGCTAGCACGAACCGCTCTCGAGATATTGTATATTTTCAAATAAATGTATCAAAAATTCACATAAAATTAAAAAATGTTGTTGTGGTTGCTTATCCTCTAGTGTCTGACGAAGTCAGACGAGATCCATAAGTCCGTTGACTCTCAGAAAGTCGAGCACAAGAAGTGGATTGCGATAGATATCCTGCAAATTAAAAAATAATATTAACTATTGTGAAATCTGTTCACTTTCATATATAATATTATGCCATACATTTATTATCATCATTCTTGTAGATCTAGCTCGTCCCATTCACAGGAGAAGACACTTTGAGTAATAGGTTTGTAATTTGACGCCATTAGTCGTTTATCTACCATAAGAATAACCTATCTAGACTACCATAAGTTTTTTAAATGTTGCCAAATTGACTAAAATATCGCCAAATCGATATAAAAATATCACCAAATTGATATAAATGATGCTAAATCAATGAAAATGAAGACTAATTGATGAAAATCCAATACATTGGAATGTATAAAAATCTACTATAAGAGAAGATAGTTTGGGTAATAGTATTGTATTTATACGTCATTAGTCGGTTATTTGCTATAAGAATAACCTATTTCATTGGTCATAATACTTGACGAAATTTTAGCGACGAATTTGGCGTAATATCGCCAACTTGGCGAGTTTTTGAAATGCTGCCAAATTGATGAAAATGTTGCCAAATTGATGAAAATGATTCTATATCTTGGAAAATAACAACTAATTGATTAAAATTCAATATTTTGGAAAAAATATAAGACTCTACTATAAGACTCCGTCTGTAACGCTTGGCAAAATTTTGGCGGCATATCGCCAACTTGGCGACTTTTTACATATTGCCAAATTGACGAAACTGCTGTCAAATTGATAAAAATGTCGTCAATTTGATACAAATGACGCCAAATAGGATGCAATATTTTACAAATTTTTAATTCCGTCATATGATGGGCATACCTTTTATTATATAAGAAATGCTCTTCTAATTACAGCCAACTTGGTTCTATTTGGTCCCACATTGTCTACTACATCGTCAAAATTGCAAAAATGACACCGAGTTAATTAAAATGACACCAAGTTAATTAAAATGACGCTTAATTGATGAACTTATTATTAAAATATTTAAATATATGGACTACATTGTTTATTGAGGATGCTATCAATATCGAGAATTGTTAATTTAGAGTTGCGTAAAATATAAGTTAATTGGGTACGAAATAGTTTTAGATGTTTTAGATGTATAAGTTTTAGATGTATGTACAATTTACCGCGCCAAATGTACAATTTAACGTTGCAAACACTGTGCCGTGCATCTTTTCATCACTTTTTCACCTTTAAAGAAATAAATTCATTGGCTTATATAAGGAAAGCCATGTGCTGCCCATATCAGATTTTTTTATTCATATTTGATTTTTCAAGTTAAAAGAATGTCAAGATTTAAGTTGGAATATTCATGAAATTGTTTTGACTATCCTTTTCCAACGGACGGTTATTAAAATTGCTAAAGTACTTAAATAAGTGGACAGTTTATAATACTGCAATTTCAATAAGTCTTATATACCAAACATATTTTATAAAAAAATAGTATTTAAAATAAGACGTATAACTTAGTTGATATCTTAATGGCATGTAAAAGCATTTATGATGTAAAATGTAAAGATAAAAAACTGTCCTCTAGAAACATAAAGATTGCTTTTTATTACTCTTCAACTTAGTGTTTGGCGTAAAAATTATCTTTGAAACAATTTTTTTTATGTAATGCAATACACTTTCCTGTTTCATATTTATTATTCTTTGAATATCACACGTTATTAGGTTTTATGCATTTCCATGATACAACAATACATACATTTTATTACATATATATATATATATATATGTATATATATATACTCGTCTAAGTGTGTGTGTATGTGTGTGCAGTCAAAGTTAAGCAACAAAGTGGAAAATGTGGATAAAAAGAAAAGTGGTTATTCAAATTCATTGAAACTTTCACAGCTCATAGAGTATAACTAAAGACACTAATGTGGGAGAGAATGCAATGAAAATTATCAATAAATAGCTAAAAAATGGAGATAAATAAAAACATAGGATTTTGGGCTGCAAAAATAATTCATTGCCGGAGGTCTGTTACTAAGGAATGGGATGACTTTTGCTGGAAACACATGCCCTACAGCGTCGATTCATGCCAAGAATAAAATCATCTTTGGCGGTTTGGGGTATCTGTGCCATTTCATGGAACAAAAATGTTCTTAGCTCGTAAAGATTTAGAGGAGGGTCATGGAAAGAACATAAACGTATCCCATCGAGCATGTTCCATACATGCTCGATGAGATTCAAGTCGGGTGATCTCGATGACCATTACGAAGCAGTGCTGGCGGATGATGAGAGTCTTGTGAACTCGCGCATTATCGTCCATGCAAATAGCATTAAGGCCGATGGCCGCAAGAAATGGGTGAAAATATTATGCAAAGTTCTCATCCCTATACAGCGCTGCAGTCACAGTACCGCGAAGGAAGATGTGGAGATCAATGCGGGCGCCAATAGCAATCCCAACCCAAACCATTAAACCACCTCCTCTGTATGCGTGCATTTCGCGAATGTTACGGGCATGATAGTGAGTTCCAGACGTTCTCTAGACCAATAACCGTCGGGAATCCCTCGGCGTCCCAAACCGTGACTCATCCGTGCAGAGCACAGTACCCCATTGTTGTGAAGTCCCGTTGAGGTGATTTCGAGTCCAGTTTAATCCGGCTCCACTGTGCGAGGGCTTCAGTGGGAAGCAAACCGCTGGTCGTCTTGCATACAGCTGACCTGCATGTAGCCGTCTATAAACAGTTTACCCAGATACAGCTCTTCTTGCCGACACTGCAAAGTCAGAAGCAAGCTGATGTGCAGAGGTTAACCTGTGGCGTCATGCTTGCAGACACAGTAAACGACCATCATGAGCGGCTTTTATATTGACTAATGTCAATTTTGACACTTTAAGAACAATATAACCTTGATACGCCTCGCATATAATTGTTATAGTGTTTAACAGCCGTGTGTTTTTTTACCAGAAATTTGCGGTGTGTATCCTTAACTTGTGGGATTTTATCAAAGCGAAGGTCAATTGAAATTGAAAAATAAATAATATTGGTTTTTGACAAAACGCGAGAATTATTTTGTAAGTCCACCATGAAACTTCTTATCCAGAAATGTTGTGCTGTTATTAATTTATTCATACTTAACAATGAGATGACTTCCGTGCCGGGTCAAAATGGTCAACTTGATATAATTTATTTATCCCAATTTTTCAAAAACATTTGATTCTGGTATTTTGTGTAGAAAATCAGTGGGCACATTGTAGTAAGCAGTGCTTGTTTTGCTATGCTCGCTGTATGTCCTTGGACGACCACTTACTGGCCTTTGCGACATTGTTCACTTCCTTTGATACCTGCTCCACATGCGGCAATTTAACAAAACAATTAACATTTAGGGCTCGGGCTACTTCTGACTGTCGCTGGTTCCATTTCAGACGCTCTATTATCCCCCACAGCCTGGCGTCACTTAGATGATGTCATCTACTAATTTTTAAAATTTGTCTATTTAAATTTTAATTTTGGAATTCATAACGCAGAGATACAGGCTCTGTACAAAACAGGGCCTAATACGTTTATACCTAATACGTTTTCTTGTAAAAAACGTTGGTATGCAAAATGTTTTCTGCGGGCTAGTTTCCGCGTGCGTGCGCCTGGCATGTATGCAGATTTTGTGGTTATACGTTGTTTCTTTCGCCTAATATGCTAATTTTTCTATTTATTGCTTAGCTTTTGGACATAAATGTATATAATATAATAGCTTTGTCATATATATATTTATACTCATATATATATATATATATATATATATAATACTTTATATATTTTCAGAATTTAATTCTCTCTGGATTTCGCCTGCGGAAGTCACAAAAGAAATATACAAACTATAGAATACCCATTGAAAAGTTTAAAACGTCTAAAGAGTTGTTGCATGCAATCACTCTCCACTGTTGTGACCTCAATGAAGTAAGTATTTCTGTATAGACTTCACTGGATTATTTTCAATAATTAAACTTTTTTAATTAATGCATTTTAATTTTGTATGAGTTTTTTCTCCTAACATACAGGTTACAGTAATTTCTAATAGTTTAGGACACAATCTCCTTACCTTTAATAGTAAACTCGACTAGAGATGGGGCACCTCCTGTTATGATTACAGCTAGATTTCTTTATTAGGATTTTTTCTTTTTGTAATACATTATTTAATGTTTCGTAGATTTCAACACCAGTTGTATTTTCGTCTAAATCCTCCAGGTTTTTAAACAAAGTCTTTTGTTGAAGAATCTTCAAAATATATTTTGGAAAATACAGATTGGACATTCTCTGTAATATCGGCAACCTCGTCTAACGGAAGTGAAAAATAGAAACATTTTTGAATATATATTTTTTGAACTGAAGAGTAATATTCTCTGATAAATAAATCCTCGATGTATCGCTTAATGGTATTTTTAACTAGGAGGTACATTCTTGATTTCAGATATAATATCGTTTATATTTTTGAAATCCATAAATAAACATTTAATAATATCCATCGTAATTTCTTTGACAATAGCTCCACCAGAAAACGATTTCTTACAATGAACTATTGGTTTCATTGCTAATTTTGAAAAATAGCTCGCGGGCGCCTTCTGACAGTCTTATGGGCTACCAAGAGCACGCAAGCTACCGGTTAAACATCGCTGCTTTACTGTATATGGTATTTAAAATTTCACATTAATTAACTTTTTTTAATCTTGAATTTCAGGCAATGATGACTCTGTATATTGCATTTTAACTTTCACATTAAATACTAAATTTGTTTTCTTGTCATCTTGGATTTCAAGCAATGATGACTCTGTATATTGCATTTTAACTTTGGCATTAAATAATTAATTTTTGTTTCTTCTCCTCTTGAATTTCAGGCAATGATGACTCTATATATTGCATTTTAACTTTCACATTAAATAATTATTTTTTTTTTCTTTTCCTCTTGGATTTTAGGCAATGATGATTCTGTGTATTGCATTTAAAATTTCACATTAAATAATAAATTTGTTTTCTTGTGATCTTGGATTTCAAGCAATGATGACTGTGTATATTACATTTTAACTTTGACATTAAATAATTAATTATTTTTCTTTTCTTCTTGAATTTCAGGCAATGATGACTCTGCGTATTGCATTTACTCTTTCACATAAAATAATTAATTTGTTTCCTTGCCATCTTCGATTTTAGGCAATGGTGACTTTATATTGCTATTTAACTTTTACATTAAAAAAATAACTTTTTTCTTTTTATCTTGGATTTCAGGCAATGATGACTCACATGATTTGCTCCCAGGGATCAACATTCTGGAATATGATCATTCTAACAACTCTATCGCAGGCTAGAGATAGTAAGTACTTTAGCACAATTATAGACACTTTTAGTCGACAGCGCACTTTTAAAATTTTGAAATATACCTTTTTCTTAATTGTATTTTTATAGCCTAATAAATTCTAAACTGATTGATGAAAATTACTCCATCGGATTTTCAGTATACAATCGTTAAAAATGTTATACTTATAATATCGAAATTACAAAAAAATTTGAAAAATCCCTAAGAAATCGATTCGAAATACAATTATATACCCTTTGTACGACTTTAAAAGCCTACAAACTATTCTCCTAAAGTTTATAACTAGTACTTTTAGTTTTCTCGATATAAGCATAGCAAAATTTAAAATCGAAAATGCTTCATTTTTCTCCAACTTGACAAGACGATTGTTCAAAACTTATAAGAGCTTTGCAAAAAAAAAAAAAAAAAAATGATGAATCTAAAAACAGGATTCTCCATTGAACATTTTTGTCGCTTACTGTTTATATCTTTCTTTTATAGTTTAGAATATATTTCGTGTGAAAGTCCTGAAAGTGGAGTAAAAACTACACGGCAGAAAACTTAATTTTTGAAAACGCAGTTCAAAATATGAAAATAATGAAATTATTTTGTATATTCATAAATGTTACAATATTTCAGGTAAAACAAGAACAGAATGTTTGAAAATTTTTCCCTATAAGGTTTGAGGATATAAGCGTCTAAAGTGTTTGTATTTTTGTAGCGCTCCGGCGACGTTATGTACGTCATAAAGTTAACAAGATTAATCATGCATAAAGCATTGATTATGAAACACTTTCCAACTGAAATACAATTTAATTTAAACATCTCTAAAATGCGATACATTCAGCGATGATATTTTTTTTAATTATTACAGTACTACAATAATTTATTTTACTTGGAAACTTTAAAGTTCATCAACAAAGGGAATACTATAAAATCGAATGCTTCTCTATGTAAAATCGATGAATATTTCACTCATATCACTTATATTCCAGACTCCAGAGCTAGATAATTTTGATTTAAAAAAAATCAGCAATTCTTATACAACTCATCTTACAATCACTTAATTTGTTTACATTCTGCTTACGTTAAAAGTAGGCTTCGTTGTAGAAATAAACAACGTTTACTGATCATTTAAAATCGAAATATTGTAATTACGTTGGCACAGAATTTAGATATATAGATTATATGTAATAATAAAGTGGTTTTATAACGAATACAACATTAAATATAAATTTAAATGATCTTTAAACATCACAATCTTTACACAGCCGAAAAAAATTAATTCCATAATTTATTTTGTAATGAGACACAATACTACAATTAATCACACACAAATGAGTCACAATACTAAAATAATCACAATACTACAATGATTTATTATATTTGAAAACTTCATCGAAAAAAATGAACTTTATTCAAATGACGTCATTGAAATATAAATTAGCTGGATCTCTATGAAAAAGCAGTAAAAATTTCATTCATAACCATTTATTCTATTCTTTTCATTCATCACAATACTACAATAATTTATTTTACTTAAAAACTTAAAACCATGGAGGTAAAAGTAATTTAACTGTGTGCTTAAAACTTCACCGAAAAAGTCTACTATAAAATTGTCTGTTCTCTATTTAAAATCAATGACTGTTTCATTCATATCAACTATATTGCAGACTCCAGCGCTAAACAATTTTGCGTTAAAGAAATTCAGGAATTCTTATACAACTCATCTTACAGTTTGAGGTATTTACAATCTCCATAAGTGAAAATTAGGCTTCGTTGTAGAAATAATCAAAGTTTGATGATCATTTAAACTCAAATATATTGTAATTGAGTTGCTTCAGAACATTGATGCACAGAAATTAAGCAAAAAAAAAAGCGGTTTTAGGAAGGACACAACACTAAATATAAATTAAAAAGAACTTTAAAAATCACGATTTTGACAGAAGATGATACCATATTTTATTTTTGTGGTTCACGTGATTTCTTCATATAATGGTCACGTGATCTCTTCATATAAAAGGTGTAATTATTATTTTAATTTTTATTTGAAAAAATGCTGAATATATTTTGCTGAAATTTTTTTCTATATACTTTATGGGATAATTTGAATATTTTCTAAAATTTTCGAAGCAATTTGCGAATTTTAAATCCGCTTAAAATTTTTTGAAAAATCAGGTTCCATAGGGTTCAATGTATTTCATTTTTTCAACCCGGGTTCAATCCAAAACTAATTGGGTGATATTATTAATTTATATTCCCATAGGTCCCACAGACCACCTGAACAACATACTAAAATTTTATTTTGATAAAGTCATTTTTACGGCTATCGTGCTAACGGACAGACAGACAGACAGACAGACAGACAGACAGACAGAATGAACAAAGTCATAAACACTTTTCAACTTTGTTGTAAAGTGTTAAAAATGCTGTGATTTTGGTTCAAGCAACCAATTTAGAAAAGCAGCTGCTTGACCCGAGCAATTAGGGTATTCAGATTTTTTGAACGTTGATGGACTCTCTGCAAATTGTGGACTAACTACAAATTGTGGACTAACTTCAAATTTTTATCACTGGTCCCATCCATATTTGATTTTCCACTCTTTTTTGCTGTCTTCTCCCTCCTCAAATAAATAAATGATTAAATAAATAAAAAATGAAAAAAATAGATGACGGATTCCTCCCTCACACTTGAGTGGCGTCGGTCAATCCAAATGGGCGGTCCTGCTAGGGCAATGTTCACGAGTTAAAAGTTGCCCCCCCCCCCCCAAAAAAAAAAATAGGGTTGTGCTTCCCGAAATTGTTGGGTTAATCAGGCTTTGGTCTAAATGCACTTGAATATGCACACATTAAATTTTCTGTAAATTAGGTTCAAAACCTGTCGAATTTACTTTTTCAAATAAACAAGTTTCGTATTGTTGTGCTCAGTACTTTTCGTTCAATAATTGTTTCCAGTCGCTCACATTATTTTGAATCACCTGCTATAATAAGTAAAGCCTGCTTCTGAACACTTAATTTTAGTAATTGGAAGTGAAAGAACATTTTTACCGTTTCAGGTATTGATAATGATGTATACACTGATTTTGCGAAGTTGATAACAAACAGGGGTGATGTTGAAAGTGCCGATGTTCCCGCTGCAATTCAGGTAAGGAATACTTGCATACTGTCCAACATATTGCTACGAACTTGTAAAATGCTTTGAAGTCCCTTTCGTCTTCCTTACTCTCCTTCGAAGACCAGACGGAGAAAACACCCGTACAAACATCATTTCCCATGGCGTGATTCTAGGGTTGCCACATGCCGCGTTGTCAGATTTGACGATTTATCGTCAATTTACCGACATTTGCGGACTTAGATATTGATAGACTTAGATATTGCGGACTTAGATATGAGATATTTTTAGAAGTTTCTACAGAGAAAGTTTTTAAAAGGAGTCATTACTCAGTTGGAGAGTAGTTGACAAGATATGAGCTACATTGAATCGTGATTTTCGTTAATGTTTTGAGAATAGTATAGGTTATATTGTGAAATTAGTGCAGCATTTAAGCGCTGTTTAACTGTATATTGTTCCTATTTACGCTGTGCTTGTGGATAAATGTGTTAGTTATCCAGAAACTTGGACTCATTCTTGTATCCTGGGCGCACACCCACGATTCTAGAGAATATAAGTCGTAATAATATAACAAGAAAGATCAATCATGCATAAAGCATTGATTATGAAACACTTTCCAACTGCAATGCGATTTTATTTAAACATCTCTAAAATGCAACATATTCAGCGGTGATATGTTTAAAATTATCACAATACTACAATAATTTATTTTAGTTAAAAACTTAAACCATGGAGGTAAAAGTACAGAAAGTATAATTCTTATACAACTCCATGCTTAAAATTTCATCGAAAAGGAAATGCTATAAAATCGTCTGTTTTTCTGTGTAAAATCAATGAATATTTCCTGCATATCACCTATATTCAAGACTGCACATTTAAATAATTTTGCGTTAAAAAAATTCAGCAATTCTTATACAACTCATCTTGCAGCTTGATGTGTTTACATTCTGCATACATTAAAATTAGGCTTCGTTGTAGAAATAATAAGTTTAATGATTATTTAATCTAAAAATATTGTAATTGCGTTAGTGTGGAATATACACAGATGCACAGAAATTACGCAAAAATAAAGCGGTTTTAGGATGGATGCAACACTGAATATAACTTAAAAAGAACATTAAAATAACGATTTTGACACTAGGAAAAAAGATGGATGCCATATTTTATTTAAGTGGATCACGTGATTTCCTCATATAATATGGGTGTAATTATTATTTTAATTTTTATTTAAAAAACTACCGAACATATTTTGCTCAAATTTTTTTTATATATTTTATGGGATAATTTGAAAATTTCCTAAAACTTTCAAAGCGATTTGTAAATTTTAACTTCGCTTAAAAAATGTTTGAAAAATCAGGTCCTATAGGGTTCAATGTATTTCACTTTTTCAACCCGGGTTTAATCCAAAACTAATTGGGTGATGTTATTTATTTAGATTCCCATATGTCCCATATATCGTCTGAACAACATACTAAAATTTCATTTCGATGAAGTCATTTTTACGGCAGTTATCGTGCGAACGGACAGACAGACAGATATAATGATCAAAAACACTTCGTTTACGGCCAATAAATGGATATAAATCTAAATATCTGATGTCTAATTTGATTTTCTAATACTTAAATTACGTTTTTCTTTACTTGAGGTGCTATTGTTCTTAAATGATCCTGGCATTCTAAAGCAAGTGACAGATTTTCCAAAAAGCTTCTCGAGCTCTATATAAAATTAATACACAGAGATAGAGGATATATAGCAGCCGATATATTACCTTGGTATATATCATATTACATAATGCATATCGTGATATGCATTAATGAATAATAATGATATTATTTATTAATTTAGTAAATTCGATATGTCCATAGTCTTTATATCTTCTGTACATATATAGTACATACATAGTATACACAGTATACTATCTATATGCATAGTGTAATGTACATGTATACATAATATAATGTATTCTGTACATACATAGTATAATGCATAGGAAAACTAATGTGACGGGGTCGAAAATTCGATTTCGAGTTTTAGACGATTTTACAGTTTCCAAGCTTAACTGAATTCAAATCCGATGATTTTGAAGTGATGTTTGTGTGTGTGGATGCACAGAAGGTATATCTCACGAATAAATGGAGGGTTTTGCACTTAATTTGGTACGATTATACTGGAACATTTTTTATTTTAAAGTGTTGTGATGATGTTTCATCAATGTGTCGCAAAGTGGGACAGTCAGTTCTACAGTCCCAGTTGATGATCAATTTGGCGGTTTTTAAAATTTCGCTAAATTAACGAAAATGTCGCCAAATTGATAAAATGACGATAAATTTATCAAAATGACACCGAATCGATGAAAATTCAATATTTTGCATAATTTAAATATGATTTTCTATATAATTTCTGTCGTTTTGTGAGAATTAAAAACTATTTTTTACTGAATTTGTTTACAAACTCGATCAGAATGCTTTATTCTTCAGATCTGCCTGGGAGGATACTTTTGTATATCGAGCCCAGAGATGCTTATATCCTTTTTGGAAGAATTAAATTAAATATTTTAATAGAATATTTTGAATAACTGAGTCATTTAGAATACTATAGGAAATTACGCATAATTGTGAATATTAAGTTTCTTTATATTATATTTTCAGTACGTAGAACGGATATACAGCTAGTTAATATATAACTCAAACAAAACACACTGTGCTGTTGATGTTGTACATCATTGTTTTGCTGTGCAAGATGTAAATGAATTGCATTTGGCATCCATTGTAAATGAGTTGCATTAAATCATATGCGGTTCACATAAGATTCTTATTATAAATAATTGAAATAATGTGTTCTTCCTTTTTTATAATGTAGGGTTAATTATAGGTTGAATATCCGAATGCTTTCAAGTATTAAATATTTAAAACTTACAATGATACATTTGAATATTAAAATCATATTTTTAGCCTCAAAGTTTTATTTAGAATCAAGCAAGTGCAGTTGGTATAATAGAAGCAAGTGATTAATGACACTTTCAAGTGTAACACAGATTCTAAATGTTATGGAGTGTGACGGTAAGACTGCAGAGGGTTGCATGCTCTGAAATGGTTACTTCATCTCGCTGTACATTTTGTCACTGAAATTGCAATCTTCCACGAGTAACTTTAAGATGAATCCCTAAATATAATATAATAATATGTGATTTACGGGTACCTTCAAATGTAACTCGTGGCATGCATTGTAGTATTGTAAAGAAAGTAGTGGTCTGTTAATATTTTACTTTTTACAAGTTCATTATATAGCTTATGAACTGGTTTTATTTACAGAGTTTGGCATTCCACATAAGAAAATCAATACAGCCTCAGAAGTTCAAAGCCATGAAAACGGAGGTAATTTTTCTCTACTGTAAATTATAGTTGGAATGTATTGATACCTAAGTAGACAGGGGAGTCATGAAAAGTCATGGACAAGGCCAATATGGACAAGGTCAATAACTCTAGAATTATTAGTGTGGGAACTGAAAAGAAAGTTATTTAGCTTTAAAGTTATAATTAACATTATTATACTACTACGTTGTGTTCGCAATAACGCTCCAATTATTTATCTTTGCGAGAGTTCTGTAAAGGAATATTATTAGAATATTAAATCGATTATTCCATTTAAAATTTAACAATAAAATATTTATTAGCAACATAAACACTTATTAATTCATTACGCAATTAATTATTAGTTTTGGGTGGGGAACATGTGAGACCACCTTACTTGCCTAATATATTTGTTTAGACCTAGATATCTTTTTGAGGAACACTTACTTTCAAATCTGTCTTGTACTTTGTCACCACCCGGTACTACGCCGATCATATTGCTGGAATTTAACTCGAAGTATTGATTCACCACTCGTAATTCGACGACAATATTGTACTGCTGGCCCGACATACGCATTTAAGTCAGTTTCGTATTCGACACATCTTTCTAAGTTTCGTGCTCCTTAATTTCGAGCTGTTAATCTCTTTCCAAGTTAAGTCATAATGTCATCCGAGTATTTGCACAAGTCTATATTTTCAAGTGTTGTTCTTAGGTCACATGTCGCGGTTCTTTTTCCTCGGGGGTGTAACTCCCCCCTTTGCTTTCATTTGCAGCATTGAGAGTGACGCAACATGCAGCTTTACCATTGGTTAATCATTGAACCAATGTTGCTACTTGGCATCCTCGTAAGGGCCCGCTCGGTCCCCTCTGTCTTGATGTTCCTAAATTTGGTTCGCTGTAAACCTCGGCGCCATCCAGACAACAAGTATTGTTCGATGTTTCAAATCAATAAATAAGTAGCATAAAACTGTCTCACCAAAACAAATGTGAGATCCATTTCTGGTCTCACAATTAGTGTTGGCGTATATTTTTTATGCAAGTGTGCAGGAAACCGCAATGACGCTATACGATGAGACAACGTTAAGAGGACCGACCCCATTTTCTAGAGGGACACGTGGAGCTCTTCCCCCCCCCCCCCCATCACTGTGCCCTTATATATTTCTTCTTGTAAGACATAGTAGAAATAAAAAAATCAATTGCAAAGTTTCACAATTAGTACTAACCATTTTAGTACGATTTTAGTATCATTTTATTATTCAAATTTACATGTTGTAAATTTTATTTTAGAAATAAAAATCGATTGAGAGATATATATCTTTTGCTACTATTTTGACGCCTTTATTTCGACACAAGTAAACGAAACTTAATTTCTTTGGTAAATTGGTTTATCAATGAAACTAAAATGTCTGTATCTTCAGATTTTATTGTGAAGATATTGTTGTATTGCGATAACACATATTTCCAAGCTTTTTATTCTTTTTCGAGAAATTAAATTTTCTACCGTAGTTTTTCAACATTTTATGACTTAGAATGCTGTTAGAATATGCCCATATGTTAAATCAGGAGTAGTAACTCCGGCTATATTTGATAGCATTACAATAAAATTCTATTTATATTAAAGGAAGCATTAAACTGGCTGAAGACTACTCCAGCTTCTGCTGGGCAAATGTTCAAGGAATTTATGTTAAAACATGGTCATAGATGTGTCAAAGAGGTGAGTTGCTTTTACTTTATTATTATAAATATGTAATGGTGTGTGAGGCTTCGATTGATTTTCTCATATAGTCAGATTTCACCCATTTTACATCTGTTTGTATCACAATCATATCAGAGTAAAAAACAATATTTTTATGAGTTTTTATTTGCAAGAAGGTTTTAAAGAACATATTAGTTTCCCCTCTCACCATCTTTTAAATTACTTATAAGTTGGCAACAGATTATTCATCGATCGGATCAGATCAGTTGGCGACAGATCAGATCAACAGATCAGTTGGCGACAGATCAAATCGACAGATCAGTTGGCAATATATCATTATATTTCAAATTATCTGTTTCGAATCATATCAGGTAAAGTTGCATGATGATATCATGAACAGAAACCAGTGTCATGGAGTATGGGCTGTCCAACTCTATTTTGATAACAAATATGATATAAAAATACGAATTTGTGTTTGCTGTGTAGTGCAATACCGTTTATTAATTAAGTGATAAATAACTAATAATTCTAAACATAAAGAAATTGTTAAGGATTGTGCCCACTTATGTTGTTTTCTTATTATAAAGTTTGATCTAACTTGATTATCTATTAAGTCAAATTCTCATATTTTTTATACACATTTAAATGTATTTTTATTTCCAGTTTGACTTTTACTCCAAACCTTGGGGATCGGATCCTGAACCACTCGTAAAGTTATTGCAGGTGAGTTTTTTTTTTGCTTCCTCACAATATATCTTTGCTGTTATTAAAGGTTTGTATATTTGTGTCTCTCTGTCTGTATGTATGCAGAGTCATGAACAGGGGTTTGAGTTTATAAACAATATCGACGCATTGATAATCACATTGATCCTGCATCAGGTTCAAATCGTAAAACGAAATTCACCATTGTAAACCTTCTAATACGATTGCCAACATTGTAAACTTTCTAATGTGATTACTACAAAGCAGGATTTATGATTCTTGTAGGATTGCTGCGTGCGTATTTTTACAGTGTAGATGACAACTCATTAGTTGCAACTAAAGCTTTATTGGTTCTGGCTTGAGTCTGAAATTGACCGCCACTTTTGGTTACTGTATCACATTTCCTTCAATTATTAGATTCTTATTATTTAACAATTTATTTCACTCAGCTTTTCAATATAGTTTCATGTGTGAAATGCGTTTTTCAGAATCTTGCTGGAAATGTAACAGAAGACGTTGCTTGCATCAGGAATACGAGCATCTTCAAACTCATATCGCAGTTGGAAGTTCCCATTGGATTATTATCAAAGTAGGTTTCTCATTCGTTGATATTTAAGTTAATTTCCGAAGATTGTAATAAATCAATATAAGTGATAAAACTTATTTAATTTCTAGGTTGAAGTTGATGCTGTTGGTGCCACTGAGTCGAAGGGCTGTCCAGGAAAGAGAGAGTTCGAAGGTATTAAGCATATTTGCTGTTGATTATAAGATGACAATCAAGAATGCTTGGTTTTTTTACTAAACTTCTGCCATTGTTCGTTACTCTATTGTTTCAAAGTTTTATTATTGTTTCTTTGCTCATAGTACTAATTTATGCACAACAACAATATTAGACCTTCTAACACAGAGAACAATATTTTGTTTGGTATAATCAACAATCGCAGTTACAAAATGGTTCACATTAGGAAACATATCCAAATGTTTACATATTATATGTTGTAAGAATTTGCTAAATATGTGTAATCTACATTTTGATAATATTTTATTTATTAATTATTTACAATTTTCATATAATTATGCCTATATTTGTACATATGTCTAAATATACCCCCTCAAAAATTATATTTATTTCTTAGATTTTGTTATCAAAATAAAAAAAAATTATAATACAATATTTGTAATGGCTACTGTTTTACTAATTCTAAATTTCTACATTATTCTCCTTACCGTGCTAAAAGTATATTTAAAGATTCTGTTTTCTAACAGGAGAATTAAAATATGTGCTCGTAGTTGTGCTATATATTAGACAATAAACATATTACAATATACACTCATAGCCATAAAAATTTGCGCACCAAGAAATGATTGTGGGATCGTAACGAAATTTGGCATGAAGGTACGTGTCAGGCAGATACGCAAGTGATTAGAAATACAGCGTGATTGCGAATTGCGTAATGCCACTACAAAGCTTTGAACTTATTTCCCCTGGCGCAGAGAAAAGGTACGCAGAGGCTTTTGCTTGTACTTAATCTGTCGCAGAGGGACGTTTTTTCATTAGGGATGCCGTTCCGTCGCCATCGAAGACAATATGATCAGCTGTTAGAGTTGGAGAGGGGAATAATCATCTGGATGATGGAAGCCAGGTGGTCAGCTCGACCAGTAGCCCGCCACCTAGGCCGTTCTGATTTTACTGTGAAGAGGTGTTGGGACCAGTAGACGAAATAGAGGTCACATAGACGGCGACCAGTCTCAGGACGCCCTTGGCAGACTAATAGCCGAGAAGACCGTCACATCAGCCGATACGCGCACACAGCGCCAACTGCATCATTACCCACCATCCGGACACATGCAGCACCTTCACTACTGGGCATTTGTGTCTGTCCGAACCATCGCGAGGCGCCTAACTGAAGGTGATTTGGTATCGCGGCGCCCATTAGGTGTGTTGCCGATGATACCCACTCACCGTCGCCTACGTTTGGAGTTGTGTCGCGCTCGACGGAATTGGACCGCAACCGAATGGAACCAGGCCGTCTTCAGCGACGAATCGAGACTCAAAATGGGCAGTGATGACAACCGTGTACGTGTGTGAAGGCTACTACGTGTGTGAAGGCTACGTGTGTGAAGGTGTGGTAAACGCATTAATTCTGCCTTCGCTATACAGCGGCACACCGTTCCACAGCTGGTGTGATGGCATAGGTTGCCTCCGCATACGACACCCGGTCACCTTTAATATTGATCCACGGAACCATGACAGCCCATCAGTACTTTCTTGACATCCCTCAGCCACATGTGTTATCATTCATGACAGGGCTCCCAGGAGTCATTTTTCAACAGGACAATGTTCGGCCACACAAAGCAAGGGTGTCATTGGAATGCCTCCGTCACATTACAACCCTTCCCTGTTCTGCCCGATCCCTAGATTTGCTACGGATCGAGCATGTCTGGGATTACTTGGGACGGCAAGTTGGATAACCAACGAGTTTGGTCGAATTAGAAGCGCGCTTACAAAAACTGTGGGATGAGATGACGCAGGATACCGTACGGGACCGGCATGCCCCAATATCCGCTCGTATCGCATCGTGTATTCACGCTAGAGGTGACCCAACAGGGTACTAGAACCTCCATTTATTTGTAGTTTTTCCTGTAATAAATGATCCTTTTGCTTTGATTTTGTATCACTTTCTTATAACAACGTTGAACTCATATATATAAAATTTCGTTCGATTCTGACAACTCTTTCTTGGTGCGCAAATTTTTATGGCAATAAATGTATTATTCTGATTCAAATCTATCATAACTTTTATTAATGGTTTCAAATTCAACAATCAGGTTATAAATTTTTATTAACACTTTACAACAAAGTTGAAAAGTGTTTATGACTTTGTTCATTCTGTCTGTCTGCCTGTTTGCCTGTCTGTCCGTTAACACGAAAACTGTCGTAAAATGACTTAATCAAAATGAAATTTTAGTATGTTGTTCAGACGGTCTGTAGGACCTATGGGAATATAAATGAATAATATCATCCAATTAGTTTTGGATTGAACCCGGTTTGAAAAAATGAAATACATTGAGCCCTATGGTACCTAATTTTTTAAACATTTTTTAAGCAGATTTAAAATTCACAAATTGCTTCGAACATTTAAAGTAATATTCAAATTATTCCATAAAATATATAAAAAGAAATTCAGCGAAATATATTCAGTAGTTTTTTAAATAAAAACTAAAATAATAATAACACCTCTTATATGAAGCGATCACGTGACCATGATATGAAACGATCACGTGACCCACTTCAAAATGATATATGGCATACATCTTGTCTCAAAATCGTGATTTTTAAAGTTCTTTTTAATTCATATTGAGTGTTATATCCGTCCTAAAACCACTTTATTTTTGCTTAAATTCTGTGCATCTACATACTGAAACAACGCAATTACAATATATTTGAATTTAACTGCTCATCCAAATTGGATTATTTCTACAACGAAGCCTATTTTTCATCTATGTAAAATGTAAACAGCAAATATGTAGAATGAGTTATATTAGAATTGCTGTATTTTTTTAACACAAAATCATTTAGTTCATGGAGTCTGCATAGCTGATATGAAAGAAATATTCACTGATTTTACAAAGAGAAGGATGATTTTTTTCGATGAAGTTTTACGCAAGAGTTTAATTACTTGTACCTCCATGGTCTTTATCAAAAAGTAATAATTATCTTAATTTATCTTAAGGTATCATTAAATATATTCATTTTCCATTTACAATATTATGCAACGAATCTGCTAACATCATTGACGTAGATCTAGTTGGTTCCAGTAACGAGATAAGTCACTTTTTGTTATAGGTTTGCACTTCTTACGTTAAAAATTCTTTAATAGTTATTCATTTTACGGGATATTAATTAAATGTAAATTTCTTTATCATGAAGATTTTGCACGCGAGTATGAATAAGTCATTTTGATTAGACTAATAAAGTGTGCTCTACAAAAGACTTCGTAACTTTGAAATGAAACAACTCGAAAACGGTGATCGATGAAAGATACTGAAACCATTCTGAAACAAGTGATATGTTTATTGTAGTCGCAGTATGGTCCGAGATATAGGCTATAAATAGTGATGAGATTGTCCTTGGTAAAGCAGACTTTGCAATCACATCAAAATCTATTCAAAATGTGCAGCTTGCGCAGCATAGAGATGGCGCAAACGACGAATGAAATTGGCAGTCACCTTCTATAGTGTTGAAGATCCAGACCGTCTGACTCATCCTAGGAACCTTCTATAGTGTGTCAAGTCAACAGAAATGGACGCACATGCCTTACAGATCAACTCTTTAAGCTTATCCAGTATTGCAGGATTGTTGCTGAAAACAGTGTCCTTCAATGGGCCCCACAGGAAGTAGTCGTAGGGCGTAAGATCGGGTGAATATGGAGGCCAATCCATGCCTGTTCCAGTAAATGTGGAATAGTTCAAAGAGATGACTGTATTACCGCAGTATTCATCAAGAAAGGCAAAACCGGCTGGGGGTACGTTATGGTCAGCCCCATAATGAACCACGAAGTGCCTGACCGATCCTCCAACGCTTGTAGTGTGGCGACAAATTGTTCCAAAACCGCAATGTACCATTCATTAGTAATCGTTTCTCGCAAGGAAAAAAAACCAATGATGCTCTTGCTCGATACTGCAGCCCAAACGGTAACTTTTGGGGAATGTCGTGGTCGTACTTGATACAAATGCGTGTTTTCGGTACCCCCAAAACGACAGTTTTGTAGGTTCACGACACCATCCAGGTGAAAATGGGCCTCATCTGTGAACCATATGCAGCCAACATCAAATCCATCGCTATCAATCATGGCGATCATACTGTTCACGAACTCTTCTCTTTGTCGCACAGTTGAAACTATTATGGCTTGGTGACATTAGATCGAACGGACACGTGTCTAGGGTGTTCTTCAGTATTCTGGATGTGTTAGATGGCGTTAATCTGGATTCAGCTGCAACTGTTTTGATGGATTTCCTCGGATTAGACTGAATAACTGCAGCAAATGTTGCGATATTTTCAGGTGTAACTGCAGGTTGACTGGGACTAACTTGTCCCACTAATTCACCAGCCACGCTGCCTGTCCGTTGATTTGTCGAAAAGCTGGCAAATTGTTTTCACATCAGGACCTTTGGTAACTTTAAATCGGAATTGAAAACTGCGCCTTGTTGCTGTAGGACTGCGATTTAACCGGTGATACTCGAGTATCAGAAAAACACGTTGCTCCACGGAATACATGAGTTCATCCACTTTCTTCAGAACGCTAAACTTCTTTTACGTTTCAACAGCCAAATCGTCCAAAGATTGATCGCTCTGAACTTCAGAGCACTCTTTATAGGAATCCATACTGCGACTACAGCGTACAGCACCATCTGTCAGCAACATTTGTAACTAATTTTGAAACTTTTGTATCAGATTTTTACGGCTTTCCCAATAAACATGTCACTTGTTTCAGTCTTCTATCGATCACAATTTCCGAGTTGTTTCATTGTAAAGTTAAGGAGTACTTTTTGAAACACCTTGTATGTTGCCAAAAGCGCTTGATTTTAATTTATTAGGTTTTAATTCAATCCCAAATACATAGAGCCGTATAACTTACACTCCATACTTTTGCTGTGAAAGAAGAAAACTCAGTGCATTACGTAGAGAAAGTCATGTTCTGCCCACATCAAATTTTCTATTTTGCTTGCAGTCTGCACTCATCAGAGGCATTGACGCATGGCGAAATGCATTCCGTGGTCTAGCAAGAATGATGGTTGCGGAAGGCAGGCTGCCGAATGAGGACATTATGTTCTTCATGACTCTGGAGGAAGTGAAGGAACTGCTGGAAAGCAGATCTCCCAGGATAATCGCCAAGTAATTTCTTTTCTGTGTAGTTCTAATATTGTAGTAACATGGCTTTCTGTAAACTTAATAAGTAAATGTATAAAATATTATTGTTCGAGAATTTAATATTGTTTTAAAAAAGTGATGCACTCTAAAATCAAATTCAACCCTCTATAAGAAAAATGTGTATATAAGCACAAATAAGATAATAATGTAGCATACAACTGTTTCAAGGATCCACTGGATCCTCTTAGGGCCGTAGCTAGAGACGAAATGCAAGAGGGGCTGACGTGACATTCAAGGGCGGGGCTCAACAATCTTGAAGAAGGAGGGCGCATCAAAACTGTTAATCATTAGTATTTATTAAATAGTTACTATTATATATTGCAGTCCATATAAATTATTAACAAATAATTGTATATTTATATTTGCAAGCTAAGAGCTGATTATTAATATCCATATAGCTACAATGCATAAATATTAATATATAACAATTACAATTAATTTTAATATAAACATTTACTAGTAGCAACACTGTTAATGAATCGAAGAAAATTTCTGAAGGTTAATAAAAGTTAGCGCTTAATATTAACTCTTAACTACTTATCAATTGATTTTGATCCTTGAATGTATAACAGTGAACTCCGTAATAATACAAAAGCATCCCAATACTATTGTCTGAATATTTAAATATTTTTAAATTAAATATATAAATACATTGATTATCAGTATAACTACAAATTCAGCTACATTAAGTATTCTTTAAAACAAAGTAATTTATAATAAGATCTCATAAAAAAATATTATATGCATAATTTGGATGACATGTTAGATGAAATTTCATATCACTACTAAATATTTAATATTTTTGTCAGGGGAGCTGAAGATACCTTATGGGGGAACTTAGCAGCCTCTGGCCCCTGCCTGGCTACGGCCCTGGGTCCCCTTCGTCAGTACAAGAGAACCAACAAACCTGAAGTCAAAAAGTCAAAGCCATTTTGGATTGGCTGGACTGTTCTTAATTCCACTGACTGATTGACTCTCTCAGGTTAGGTCTTAATCTAGGCCTTGGGTATATAAATCCATCGGTTTTTTCTATTTGCGCCCATTTCGTCTTTTCGACTTCGGGTTGGTTGGTTCTCTTGCACTAACGAAGAGGATCCAGAGTTTCCTTGAAACAGCTATATGCTGTACAAACAGCTATATGTCTTGAAACAGCTATATGTCTTATTTGCGCTTATATACGTTGCTTTCCTTATTCTCTGCACAAAGTGTATTTTACTTATTGATCAACCCTCTATAACAGTGATTCCTAATTTAAGCTTTTAACGTGATCTATTAATAAAATAATGAAACATTTTGAAAGTTTAACTTTATTGGATATTTGTGTGACAGTTATAACTCAAGGAGCGAGAGTTTCACTTGGGTAGATAAATTTTGTTGAAGCAAGGGATTTTTGTATCTCGGCAAGGAATTCAGTTAGCAGTAATGCACATTAATGACGTTCCCGCCAGCTAGAATAAATTAAAAAGAAAGAAAAAGGGAAGACAAACAATAAAGTCAAAAGAAGCCAAAACAATGAAGTCTTTAACCGATTTGCCTGTTTATAAATAATCAGGCAAATATTTTGGAGGTTCCAATTTGAGTTACAGCTAGAACTATACAGGGAGATTTATGCGTTAGTATAAGATAATTTTACAGAAAATAACGCCATAATATTGCCATTTTATGGCAATAACGTTATAATATTGCCATAAAATGGGAAAAAATAATTACATTTTCAAAAATACAAGAAAAAAAGTCAAACCAACGAAAATAGTTATCTTTTGTTAGTTAATCATCTTTTATTAGTTAATTACCTTTTATTAACATGTATTTTATTAATGCACTGTATCGTATATAATCAACCTATGCATTTCAAATGGCAAATTTCATTATTTCGTTTCTATGATATATTACCTTTCCAGAGCCTACCACCGGCAAAGGTTATATCCGAAGATGGACCAGTATATATTTCCCGAAATCATGAAAGGTTTTCCCAGACCTGTAAGTTAGTTTAGTCAACAATAAATCCTTCTGTAAAAGCTTCAATAATCCCCCGATTAGTGCAAATACGATTAACGTGAAACTCGATTTAGCGCGGTTAATAATTACCCATCAAATTTCGATCAGCACGATTCAAAATTTCGATTAGCGCGATATTTAGCTAGTGCTTAAGTCCAGTGAAGTGTATTTTCAAACAGAGGTTGAAATCATAGAATGTTCATAGGCCAAATGTTCATAGATTTAAAAACATTTTAACATTTTTCATGATTACGCTATATGTACGCAGAATTCATCACTCGTCATAATATAAATGTACCACTCATGAACTATAAGTGCAGCGTATGTACGTATTAAATATTTCGAAAAGTATAGTAACTCACTGTAATGTAAGTTAGTAATATTAAGTGGTTTGTTAATTTCAATAAACTTTTGCTGCAAATATTAATTATTATCGTTTGTTCTTATTCTAACGTATGCTAAATTGCTAGAAAAACGCATTTAAAAGATTATTGTTGATGTTTTTAAAGTCTTGGGACGCATT
Organism: Amaurobius ferox; assembly: GCA_951213105.1. Taxonomy (NCBI): domain Eukaryota; kingdom Metazoa; phylum Arthropoda; class Arachnida; order Araneae; family Amaurobiidae; genus Amaurobius; species Amaurobius ferox. The sequence goes on from OX578146.1 coordinate 96,389,156, forward strand.
AAGAAATTTTATATTAATTATTAAATTCAATCAGAATGATTTTATTAACAAGGGAAGGCTTTGCAATAGTTCTCTTCGATTGAAATCTTTCATGTCCTATCTTGTAAAGGGCCATGAATAATGATAAAACGCCACGACTTTCATCTGCAAAGTGATAGGGGGCGCCACAATAACAATCTGAATTTGTCATGCAAATGTGCTCTGCTGACGTGTATGATTAACATTTTAGTGTGAAAATATTATCCTTTTCAATTATTATTATTATTTTGAAAAAAAAATAGACAATGATGGTAAGTAGTAAACGATAAATTTATTACTAATATAATTGATATCTTATTAATTAGCTAAACAACTGCCAAGACATGGTCTTAAAGGTTGATCAAACACAAGAAAGACAAAGGCTGAAATTTTTGGAAACAAAAACTGAACTAATCAACAAAACTATTGACTGTATTACAATGAAAGTCAAAGCAAATAAAATTTGTGAAATAATGAATGATTTAAACTCTTTGTAAGTTTGAAATTATGAATGGGAATGATTAAATGTATGATTAATACAAATGAAAATGTTACAATGTGCACATTTAACAAATGCATAATCATTCCAATTTACAATGAAACAAGTTGCTGAACCATTATTAAATACAGTTGCTATTACCTTGTTAAATTTTGTAATGTGTTTTTCAATAGAATACCCAGCCTTTTCCAGGAATATATTACCATATGTTGAAATTTATCAGCGCCAAGTTAATTGTACACAAATGAATGCATATTTAAAATAAATAATCTGTCATTTAGCTTTCTGTTGGCCTCTTCATCGATGTTGGTTCAAAATTCATTGATGTTTTCAATATGGACCCCTTCAATGCATGCAGCTCGAATTTTTATGTAGTCTTCGATACGTTTTACAAATGCCTTATAAGGATTGAAGAAGTTGTTGTTCTTTCAGGTATTATTTAATAATAATAATAACTGAAAAGGATAATATTTTCACACTAAAATGTAAATAATACACGTCAGTAAAGTACGTTTGCATGACAACTTCAGATTGTTATTGTGGCGCCCCCTATCACTTAACTGATGAAAGCTATGGCGTTTTATCATTATTTATTGTCCTTTACAAAATAGGACATGAAAGATTGCAATCCGAGAGAACTATGGCAAAGCCTTCCCTTGTTAGTGAGGAGTTTTCGCGTAATAAATTAATCGCGCTAATCGGAGGATTGCTGTACTTTGAATCTTTTGTTGAAATTCTACCAGAAAACATTTTTATGGAAACAAATGAGCCTATATATGTTTAAACTTTTCAGATTAATTATGATAGTGAAGAAGTAGAGCCCCAAGAAGGTGATTTCTCGATGAGAGGTAACTTATTGTTGTTTACTTACGTTAAGTTTTTAATAAAAATGAAGAACTAAATGTTAAGACAGTTATGTTTCAGCATGTATAAAGCGTGTATAAATGCAAAATAGTCCCTCTCATAAACCCGCTTGCAGTGATTGTGTTTCCAGTGCTTCTGAAAACATGCGAACCTAGAATTTCTCATAATTATTATATAACAACTAATGTAACACATTTACTATATCACCGTTAACATCCGATTCAACCCGTGAGCTGACTCTATCCTGCTCTCATTTTTAGAAAAAATAATTTTAATTTTAATCGGCTTAAATATTACTGCGCTAAATTTCTTGAAGTTTAGTCCACTAAAATATCATTTGAGAATTTGAGAGATATGTTGAGGATTGCTACAACAGAATTTACTCCCGACTATAAAAGTATCGTGAATGAAAAAAAAATATGCAGCGTGTCACATTTATTTTTGTTGTTTAATAAATATCTCCAACTGAAAATGTGTTTCTGTTGTCAGTTTATTCCTTATTTACCCCTCCCCCCTTCAGACTAGTAGCTGTGGCCCGAAGCACACACAGTCTTTCTTCACAATCCGGCTCGTCGCACTCACGAGCTTGTGCATCCGTACTCTGAATTGTAAGTTTCTATCAGGATTTCTATCTTCTTCTAGGTTCGAAAAGGATATTGCAACTAATTGAGTATGCTAATTAAATATTTCAATCTTTACATTTAGTAATAATTTCTTCTATTTCAGAAGGAAGATATAATTTTTTAACCGTTTCTTCTCTTTTGGAACGGCATGCTCGAGCAAAATGACTTTTTTCAGAGTATATTTTGCAAACATAATTTGCGTATTTACATTTATGGGGTAAATGATTCGAATCCAGGCATCGATAGTACTATTACCCAAGTTTTTCAACAGAACCGCTGTCTTCCTTTGATTTTTGCACTTTAAGTAATACAGAACTATCACTGTCATTTATTAACAGAAAATGTTCCATATATTTCATGCACATCCCATTTCCCTACTTTTGATCCTAAAGCAGTGGATCTCGCTAACTCAAAATTTAGATTTCGGATTAAGAGTAATTTCTTTTGGATGGCCTCGATTTTAAAACCCATCACCAGTTTATCTCTTAACATAACGGACAAGTTAGTACCGAAATTACAGTTTCTACAAAGATTTTGTAATTCAGAGATATCTTTTGAAATGGACTCACCTTCCAACTGGTTGCGTTTGTAGAATCCGTAGCGTTCCGTCATTTCTAGTGGAGGCGGATTTAAAGGGTGAGCAATTTCACCACGTCTTCATATTTTAGATCAGAAGGTTTTCCCGGTGTAGCAAGATTCTTCAGTATTTTATACATAGAGGCTTCAATCGAACTTATCAGCGCTGTCACTTTAAATTCTTCTTTAACTTCTTTCACCCGGAACAACGCTTCCATCCTTTCAATATACGAAGGAAATTCATCTGTGGCATAATACATATCGAATTGTCCCGTGGCCGTCCTCGTCGCCACTGTTATATACTTACGCTACAAACAAGGAATATCACGCTACTCAGACTCACCCACTTTTATTCACACACCTTACTTACAAGTGCAGCGTATTTATAGCTGCCTCAGTAGTAGAGTTAAATCCCGCATACTATGCTGACGTCATTTCGGTGACATACTAGATTTGCACATGCCACAGGGAAGTGAGAAGTACTATTCATAAAATTCATCACATTGATTCATAGATATATTTAGGGGGAGGAGTAGAGGAGGTAAGAATATGAAGTTCACTTTCAGGGGTGGTGAGAGAAGTATTATCTTTTCTTTTCATTGGCCACTACACTTTTGCTTTAATATACTGTGTGGCATCCTCTGTTTATCCAAGGGTAGCCCAGCGTAATCTGTAAACTTATATAAGTACCGTGATATAAATATTTTTATAGATCTTAAAATTCAAACCGGTACAACTTTTCGACCGGCTACTTTGCTACTGGCTAGCCGATGCTATTGTAAAATCGCTTTAATTCAGTCTATCCAACTACATATCTCATTAACTTAGACTTATCCATGATTGACGAAATCATCCCCTACAAATCCGCATGAATATTTTTTTAAATCTGTTCTTATTCATAGGTATCCCTGTTAGCCAAGGAGTTGCCAGAGGTTACGTTCGTGTGGCAATAACCCTGGATGATGCAGCTTACTTAAAGGTAAGCTTTCTAAATATATTTAATAGCGTAATTAAACATTTTTAATCACTACACATGAGTTAATCTGATGTTCTCTCTATTTAGCCTGGAGAAATAATGCTGGCTTACAGCACAGATATTGGATGGACACCTTATTTCCCAACTCTGGCCGGAGTTGCAACAGAATTAGGAGGTCTTATTTCACATGGTAAATAATGTATATATTTATCTATATCAATATCAGTACAAAATTCATACAGCAAGGCTTTTATGCATAGGGAGGGGGATTTCAAGCTTTAGAATGGCTTATCTAGTATGTATTCAAAGCATCCCTTGCCAAAAAGAATAAATAGTCTAAAAAGGGACGTGGTCTCTTTTAGACTATTTATTCTTTTTTTAAATTAAACCCACCCCAACTTGTCCTTGTAATTCCTATGGGGACGTTGATTACTATATATTTAATTGCCCTTTTGCTAAAAATTTACACCTTTTTCAACCTTCAAATTGTAATAAACTAAATTGGTTTATATCCGTCTGTTCCAACCCAGATTCAATAAACAAAACAAAAAATTGTATTATTGTTGCCCAATCTATTTCTGATAAAGCTTAAGTTTGTTCAGCGTACTGCTTTCAATTTTCTATGATCAATAAAGTCAACTTACTGTATTTTACTTGCTTTTACATACTTTATGATGTTCTGTTATGGAAAAAAAAGCAATCAACTTCTTCATTTTGGACTTTTTCTCAATCTAAATGTTTTCTTTTATTTTATATATTTCTAAATTTTAATTCTAATTTTTTTTTATCTCAGCGATCTTTCTTCATATTCTTCTTTTGGGTCTTTTTTCTCTTTTTCCAGTTTCATTTTATTTTGTATATTTCTAAATTTTACTTCAAAAATTCTTTTTTCTAAATTATCCTCCTAATATTCTGTTTTTGATTCGCTTTTGCATATTTAAATTTAAATTTTTATTTTTTCAACAATTTTGTCGTTCGCAATAATCTTTTTTCCCAACTGTGCCGAGTTGGTTGTACCTGTAATGATCATTCTATTCTAATGTGTAAAACTGTTTGTTTAACTCATATATATTCTTCAATTGTTATTCTTCAAAGAACTAAATAAATACAGGACTGTAGAGGATGAGGACCAAGCTATGTATTATGACTAGGTATCTTCATATACTGAAGATATCCTTTCCCGAACATGCATCTAATTACTCAATTCTCAATAGGTGAGTTTCATGGTAAGTTTAAAGCATTCCAGAGAGAGGACTAGAGTATAGTAGAACAGTAACTATAGTACAGACTAGAATACAGTGACTAGAGCACTATAGCCAGTATGTATTAGTATGCCAGTACCATAACTAGAGTACAGTTACATAATTAAACAAAGATTATTAAGCAAGAAGATTTTATTAAGTATTCCTAAAGAATTATTTCCTAACAAATTTTATATCATTATGTACTAATACGATTACTAGATTTTACAAGCTTAGTCATGAATATAGGAAACAACTGAACTGTAATAACTGAAATATACTGAACAATAAAAATGATTCTTACTTTGTAAAAAATTGTAATTCTTACTTTGTAAAAAAAACATCTGAATTCTTTTCCATGTTACCATATGCTTTTGATGCTATACTGTGCATTTTTCTCAGCAACAAGAGTTGCTTAGTACCCAATTCTTCTTGACACTCGTACCAAGCTATACGTTTAGAAGTTAATTTAGAATACATTTAGATACATTTTTGTGAGATTACTAAGACTTTATAGAAAAACTTACCTTCAAATATAAGCTACAGAACATAAAGTTTGCATACAAAATGTTCTTCGCAGTTAACGCTCTGTCTTCTAAATACAACTAACAACTCAAAGGTAGTTATAAAAATTATATTATTAATTATATTTTTAATTTGATATCTCGAATGTGTTGTGTGATCAACTACACAAAGTCATGATTACACGAATTCAGTCTATGTCTCTACATATTGCTACGATTATGTAAAATGTTTCTTGGCATGACGTTTTTTAACAAGGAGAAAATATATTTACAGGCTACCATTTATTTATCGGAAGGAACGGTTTGCTGTCCTTTGGCAACATTTTTCGTGACCTTAATGCCAAATTTGACAAAACATCACCAACTTGGCGACTTTTGGCAAGTTCCAATTTTTTTTTAAATCTCCATTACTATCGCATATACTCCTTTTTTACTAAAGTTTTCTATGTGGAGTATATAAGGAAGTCTTCGTTCAGTTGGAACAGCGTTAACGTAATACCTGTCAAAGTGAATCGTAAAATACATCAGGGTTTTGATTGAATCTGCTAAATTGTAAATTAGTTAAATATTTAATTGCTGCTTTGTTGTATAAAATAGTTGTTTTGTGATCCTGTAAGATAGTTATCAAGTTATTCTTGTTTACGTTTATCGGTGCTTTCAGCGTTGTGAGAAAAGCGTTTGTTATGTAGAAATTCGTACTCATTTTTAACACTTTACAACATAGTTGAAAGTGTTTATGACTTTGTTCATTCTGTCTGTCTATCTGTCTATCTGTCCGTTAGCACGATAACTGCCGTAAAAATGACTTTATCAAAATGAAATTTTAGTATGCTTTTTAGATGGTCTGTGGGACCTATGGGAATATAAATGAATATTATCACAAAATTAGTTTTTTATTGAACTCGGGTTGAGAAAATTAAATATATTGAACCCTATGAGACCTAATGTTTCAAACATTTTTTAAGCGAATTTAAAATTCACAAATTGTTTCGAAAGTTTTAGGAAATATTCAAATTACCCCATAAAATATATAAAAAAATTTCAGTAAAATATGTTAGGTAGTTTTTTAAATAAAAATTATTTAATATAGGCAGGAAAACAAATTCAATTAAATTCTGACTCTCGTTATATCCTTCAGAAAGAAAAAAGAGATATATTATATAATAAATATCTTTCCAAGAGTTTAATTATTTTATATATGAGAAAGATTTCACATTTTAAGATAAATATAGTAGATAACATTTTTTCAAATTTTTAAATAAAATAAATTATTATAGTATTGTGATGAATGAAACGATTGGAAAAATGTTCATGAATGAAATGCTGCTTTTATATAGAGGCGATTTATATTTCGATGACGTCATTTGAATAAAGTTCATTTGTTTTCCATGAAGTTTTCAAATATAATAAATTATTGAAGTGTTATGATAATTTTAAATATATTACCGAGGAATGTATCGCATTTTAGAGATGTTTAAACCAGGCAATTTATATTTCAATGCCGTCATTTGAATGAAGTTCATTTTCTTCGATGAAGTTTTCAAATATAATAAATTAATGTAGTATCGTGATAATTTTAAAAATATTACCGAGGAATGTATTGCATTTCAGAGATGTTTGAATAAAATTGCATTGAAGTTGGAAAGTGTTTCATAATCAATACTTTATGCATGATTGATCTTTCTTGTTGTATCCTGGGAGAGTGCATCCATAATTGCAAGAGCATATGTCGTAACAAATTGGTGTCAGAAGTGGGATTTATGGGAACTTGCTAAGATATATGGCGGTGACTAGGAAAACGATGGAGGAGCAAATGAAAGAAATGAACGATAGCTTCGATTAAAGCCATGAAAAGCGGACAGGGGGTATGAAAGCCGGACAAGAAGCTTTAAAAGAAGAAATTATAGCCGTGAAAGGTGATAAAGAGAAACGATTACGAGACAGGCCGAGATAAAATGAGTAATTAAATATGTTCAAGCCGATGAGAAGGAAGAGGTAAAAATATACAAGCCAGGATTGAAGTCGGACAATACGCACCAATAATTTAAAGTGCCTGGGCAGTAGAAAATAAAACATTTTGGGTATTGAATTAATACCCTATAAATTGAAATTGGACACTTTGGGCAAATTACTAGTACAAACATAATGGCTTATTCATACCTACGTGTAAAATCTTCATCAAAATGCAATTGACATTTAATTAATATCCCGTGAATTAAATTACTATTGACGATTTTGTTGGCGTCAAAATTTAAAGCTATTACAAAAAGTAACTGCTTGCGAATGAAACGAACTAGATCAAAGTTTATCAAAGTGTGTTCCGCGGAACCCTTGGGGTTCCACGGATAGTATACCAGGGGTTCCGTAACCTGCTAATTTCGCGAAAATTTTCTCAAAAACAAAAATTATAAAATTTGAATGCATAATTTGGACCACAGGGGACTTTTGCTAATTTCGGGGTTCCGTCATTAAATTAAATTTCAAAAGGGTTCAGAGACCAAAACGTTTGTAAAACACTGAACTAGATCAACGAAAATGATGTAACAAATTTGTTGCATTGTACTGCACATACCGAAAGTGAACATATTAGATAATTTTTACTACTTATAATTTTTATAACTGCAATAATTTTATGTAATTTTTTGGGAAAAATGTATTTCAAAAACGTTTAATATCTCGAGAACGGTTCATTCTAGTGTTCTAAATTTAGTATCAGTCTTTTCCCAATAAAAATTATGGCTAAAACGAATATTTATTTATCTAAAGTATCACTGCTTGCAATTCGTACCAAATTATGTTTGTAACGCTCCATTCGTTCGTGAGATATTGCATCCACAGACTCACGAACACACACACTAACATACATACACACATTTATGAGCATTCATTCCCTAACATACACACACAGCGACACCACTTCAAAAACGTTCGATTCGAGTTCAGGGATGCTTAAAATGTGCTCTTTTGTTGAGAACTCGAAAAATTTTAGATTCCTTCCCAATACTTTCCCTACACATTATACGGGGTAAAAGTAAAGAAAAATCGATTATTAGTACAATAGTAATCAAAATTTCAATAAGAAATTATTGGTTGTTTTAACTTCACCGATGACTTTATTTTATAATGTCCAGTATTGTAGTGTGAGTTCAAAAATAAATACTTACACTTTCATCTAAAAGTATTTTTAACCATGGTGTATTTTGTTTCCAGGTGCAGTCGTCAGTCGAGAATATGGGTTACCTTGCATAGCTGGCCTTCATGGAGCAACAAGAAGATTTCGAACCGGTATGTTTTCCAAACTATCGCCCAAAGCAAGTATCATATTTCCGTTCCATATAATAGCATCCATGGGTCGGTTTTGCGGTTAACTGATTTTAACTATTAGTTGATTTAATTAATCTTTTCATATTTGACTTATCAGTGTCTTTTTAAATATACAGGGTGTCCCAGAAACATTTACCCCGGTTTTTATTCCTTAAATATTGATCTTAGACATATATAATTAATTGCAAAGTTGCGTAATAAACGGTACAGAATTTTATGAAATCGATAAAAATTTTCAGGGGATTAAATTTGAAGAAGTACAAAATTTAAATTTTTATTCGACCCCCGTAAAAAAAAAACCCATTTCCAATGAGTAAAATGTGCCCCATATACTAATAAGATGATGTACAAAATTTCAGTATTTTATCATAAAAAGTTCCAAAGATATGTTTAAACAAAGTTGGTGAGGGATTAATCACAAATTAAAATGTAAATGTTTACAACAAGAGTGCAAATGACACAAGGCAGAAATGCATCATAGGCAAATAATATCTGCTTCTTATCTTTAATGGAACTTCGGCATGGAGGGAAAACATTTTGAACAAGCTTTGTAATCTTTGTGTAAAGTTATTATTTCTGCACAGTGTACTTTTGTACCAATAAATAGCAAAATTATTATTTATTTATGTAATGTATTTATTTATGTTTTCTTTCGTAATTTGTGTATGAACCCTGAAACGCGATGTGCCGACATGATTTTTCCCATCTGAGAACCCATGTCGATGCATCGAAAAGTAGTTTAAGTCAGCATATTTGTATTTTCATATCTCTGGGACTTTTTATGATAAAATGCTGAAATTTTGTACATCACCTTATTAGTGTATGAGGCACATTTTACTCATTGGAAATGTTTTTGTACTTGGGCAGTATAAAAATTTAAATTTTGCGTTTCTTAAAATTTAATTCTCTTGAAAATTTTAATCATTTCATAAAATTCTGTACCTTTTTATTATGTAACTTTGTAATTTATTATATATGTCTAAAATGAATATTCAGGAATGAAAACCCAGGTCACAACGATTTTGGGACACCCTGTATATTTGATCTTGTAAGTTTAATGACTTTAAAAAGCAGAATGATCCAAGGAATGATCCAACAAAAAATAAAAATTCAGACCACGTCACCACACTTGGGACAAGGATCATTATTAAAGTGTTGTTATTTTATTAGATACATCTATACACCAGATTTTCACATTTTATAAAGGTTTACAGAATGTTCTATAAAAGGCGAAATATAAAAGATGAATGCTTGGCATATGTTTAAAACTCTGCTCTTGAAGCCAGAATGTAAAATTAACATCTTGGCAGTACCGGGATATGATCTCTAAGCCAAAAGTTTGGTAAGTCAGCATCATAGTGTTGAGCTAAAGACGTCTCCAGCTCTAGACATATAATACTGCCTTAAGAGCGTTCACTAAAGTGAGTTGTCAATTACTGAAAGAAGTTGTTGAAGGATTGCAGGTGAGGCGTGCCAACAATAAGTTAAAGGGAAGGAAAGTTATGAGGCTGTGACAAGGCGTGCTATGGGAATAGTGTTGCCAATCACGCGGCTGATGAAGAAAGTGTGGCAGAATTTAAATGTTTCATTCTATTGCCTTCTGACGCCATCTCATGGGGAGTACAGGGAGTTTATTTTTACAGTGTATAAATTCTCAGAAGCAGATTAACTGGAAATAATAGATCAAAGGTTGCTTCTTACTCGATCAAGGTAACCATCGTAGCGAGGATGCAAAATCAACAAATTGGATGTGTTGGTGTTTGATCCCAGTGCAAAGCGTGGTAGGCCAGCATCATAGCGCTGAGCTAAAGACATCTCCAACTCAAGGAATTTATTAGTACCTTTTGAGCTTTGGCTACACAATGTTCATCATAGAATAGCCAATAACTGCAGTAAATTCGCAAATCTACATATATTGCAGGACACTTACTATATTTTCTGCAATGGATGCTGTTAACTGTAATGGGAACGCTGTCCTAACTTACGGAACGTTATCTTAACTTTTGGAACCCTTTTGGGAAGTTTGGAGTTACAAGATTTTTTCAAACTATTAAAATAAGAATAGTTATATTTTAAGGGCCTCAATAGGAATATTTTTTATGTTCTTTTATAAATTTAACCGCATTACATCAGTTTATGACATAATTTAGGGCTTCAATTCTTCCATTAAGCTGAACAAAGTTTATGACTATAATTTTTTATTTTGAGAAAAAAATAGAAATTTGATTAAAAAAAAAGGATTTTTTATTTATCGACTGAGGACGGACAAAATGAGAGGGGGTGAGGTTTAAAGAGTCTTTCTAGATCCTTCACAAGCCCCTAAATGCTAAAATTTGGCATGCTCATACTATTGATCACGCTACAGAAAGTATCTGAGCCATCTTTTCCATTAAGATGACAATTTTGACACTATACACCATATATAGTTAAACAAAATAACACTTATTAAAAAGAGTTGCAGACTATTTTTTTAGGAATGTTAGTTGTCCCAACTTTCACAGACTTACAGGTGAATGTAATTCACCTGTAATTCACCTTTCACAGACTTGCAGGTGAATGCAATTCACCTGTAATTTACCTTTCATAGACTTGCAGGTGAATGTAATTCAGTTGTAATTCACCTTTCACAGACTTGCAGGTGAATGTATTTCACCTTTCACAGGCTTGCAGGTGAATGTAATTCACCTTTCATAGACTTGCAAGAGAATGTAATTCACCTTTCACAGACTTGCAGGTAAATTATATTCACCTACAAGTCTGTGAAAGGTAAATGGTTTGAAATGAATTTTATTGATTAGCAAAGGTCAACCATCATCTTAGATAAAAGCTTGAAAACTCTTGTGGATGTAAACATGGTATACTATTTATTGTAAAATTACATTTATTGGTTTTCTTTGTTCTGGTACTCACTGATTGCAAAAAAGTACGAGAACCTAAAAGCTTATCTTGTTTTGTTCTTTATTTTCTATTATTTTCTTTGTTAAGCCAAAATACGATATTTTCAAGGTGCTTTGGTGTCTAAATATTTCAAATAACTAGGAATTTTACTGTATTTTGATTGATTTAATTTACTGTATTTTGATAGGTTTAATTTTATTATATTTTGAAAGATCTGATGCTGTCTAATTTTGCACCTGAATTAGCGTTACTATTTCTTCTATGCTTCACATTCCTGATTTGAAATTCATTGCTATGAATTTACACTTGCCTTTATGCTTTTGTAGGAGACTACGTCTTGCTTGATGGAAATAAAGGCATTATTCAAAAGCTACCTCAACCAGAAGAAAAATGACCGAAACATATCTAATATTTATTAAGAACTTATTAAACAGTTTTGCAGTTTAAATGAAGATGGAGTTGAACAGTATTTCTGGATTGATTCAATTTAGTAGTTTTAATCACCAAGGCAGCATTACCATCAATGGTGCTATGATACTTGCTATGCTATGATACCTCCTTGCAAAGAAACTTCCTATGTGATCATTGTAAACCCGACCCCCGATGTATTCATTAAATGCTTTTAGTGGTGTAAAGATCTATCTTTCTATGGTACTATATCTTACACAAAAGTGACTTATCTATAATTATTGCGTCCTGTCGAAAAGCAAGCAAACAAATATCCTAAGGTTATAGGAAATACATAATTTCGAATTACGTAAACCTAAAGCATAAGCCTTACCGACATTGGTGGCATACTTTGTGGCTCTTCCATTGCTTAAATAAAATTTTAAAATATTTTTGTAGCTTAAATTAACATTCCTGCATTATTTAACATTTTTGCAATGCTGATTAATAAAAAAATCTGATGTGGGCAACACATAATGCAATGAATTTACTACTTTTACAGTAAAAAAAAATCTGATGTGGGCAACACATGACTTTCCTTATATAATGTAATGAGTTTACTACTTTTACAGTAAAAAAAAGGTTTTTCTTATAGTAGATACTAATATTCTTTCCAAGGTATTGAATTTTCGTCAATTAGTCGTTATTTTCATTGATTTAGCGTCATTTTTATCCATTTGGCGAGATTTTCGTTAATTTGGCAACATTTCAAAAAGTCGCCACGTTGGCGACATTCCGCCAAATTCGTCGCCAAAATTTCGCCAAGCGTTATGGACGAAGAAATAAGTTGTTCTTACAGCAGATAAATAACTATTGGCGTTAAAAGTATTACTCAAAGTATCTTTTTTCATGAATGGAACGAGCTAGATCCACGAAAGTGATGTCATCCAATTTATCGCATGGTATTACATATGAAAAGTGAACATGTTTTTCAATAGGAAATATTTTTTTTTTCATTTTATATGACTTTTTAATAATTTTTTTGAAAAATGTGCAATATCTCGAGAACGGTTCATGTTAGCGTTCTAAAATTTATGTCAATCGTTTTCTAATGAAAAATTACATAAGAAATGTCCATTTGTGTAACTTTATTAATGGTTTCGATTTTTTGACGATTTTTTCAAAATTTTATTCGAAAATTTAGGGGGGTTCTGAACATTCGATTACGTATAAAAACAATAGGCTTCCAGTATTTACGGATTGTGATTTTTGTACCAAATTTGGTTCGAATAGGTCCATTCGTTCGTCAGTTATCGTCTCCACAGACTCACTGACGCACACACACACACACACATACTTTCACACACACACACACAGACATCACTTCAAAAATGTTTGATTCGTGATCAGGGATGCTTGAAACGTGCTCTCCCGTCGAAAACTCGATTTCGAATTTTCGACCCCGTCACAATACTTTCCTTATACATTATGTATATAAGGAAAGTAATAGGTTTTTCTTATAGTAGATACTTATATTCTTTCCAAGATATTAAATTTTGGACGATTAGTCGTCATTTTCATTGATTTAGTGTCATTTTTATCCATTTAGCGAGATTTTCGTTAATTTGGCAACATTTTTAAAAAGTCGCCAAGTTGGCGACATGCCGCCAAATTCGTCCCCAAAATCTTGCCAAGCGTTATGGACGGAGAAATAAGTTATTCTTATAGCAGATAAATGACTATTGGCGTTCAAATACAAAAGTATTACTCAAAGTATCTTTTCTCATGAATGAAACGAGCTAGATCCACAAGAATGATGTCACCCAATTTATCGCATGATATTACATATCAAAAGTGAATATGTTTCTCAACAGTTAATATTTCTTTTTAATTTATGGGATTTTTTGATAAATTTGTTTAAAAAATGCGCAATATCTCGAGAACGGTTCATGCTAGCGTTCTAAATTTTATGTCAAGCGTTTTCTAAGGGAAAATTACATAAGAAATGTGTATTTGCGTAACTTTATTAAAGGTTTTGATTTTTTGATGATTTTTTCAAAATTTCACTCGCAAATTTAGGGAGGTTCTAAACATTCGATTACGTTTAAAAACAATAGGCTTCCAGTATTCACGGATTGTGATTTCTGTACCAAATTTCATTCGAATCGCTCCATTCGTTCGTGAGATATCGTCTCCACAGACTCACTGACAAACACACACACACATACTTTCACACATACACACACACAGGCATCACCTCAAAAATATTTGATTCGTGATCAGGTATGCTTGAAACGTGCTCTCCAGTCGAAAACTCGAATTCGAATTTTCGACCCCGTCACAATATTTTTCTTATACGTTATGTATATATAAGGAAAGTAAAAATTTAAATATCACAATAAAACTGATTTCCCAAGGAAGCATTGAAATAAATCTTGCAGGGCAACCGCATTTCACTGAAACGTAAAAATGCAAAACATTTGTTCTAAAAGTCATAGTTTAAGTGGACACATCAATACGCTAATGATTAGTGATTTTCAATGCTTTTTACAAGTACATGAAGCCATCAATTGACATTATTCTTTCAGCATTCGTTGCATTATTTTTCTAAATCAAGTTACTCCAACATCAAAATCACTGGTGACCAAATTTCCCAAATATGTCTAGTCAATGAACGCATACTTTTCGATATGAAACATCTTTGGGCGCGAAATAGAGTAAATCTTGTAGGAAATGCAATATTTCTTACAAGCAGAAGAGTTTTCGTCCCCCCCTTCCCCTCCGGAAACATTTTATGTTAACCTAGTTTCTATTTATGTGACACAGCATGTAGACATATTTATATAGGGCAACTAGAAAACTTGCCCCCTCAAATTTCATTCGCCTCCCTCCCCCCCCTCCCCCCTTCCTACTAAAATGTCCTGACAAAAAATATTGAGTGAAATTATGTAACGAAACTGGCATTGCATTGTTACGAATACGTAACAAGAAGCCATTGTTGTAATTTGAATGTATAAGTCATGGAGTTGAAAGAAGGAGATAAAACTCCTATGGATGAAAATTTTGAAAAGGTCATAATGCTTTGAGAATTATATCTAGGTTTTGTAGTGGCCACATTTTTCATCAGTGGCCACATACTAGATGTAGCCACTGATGAAGAGCGTATTTACGCTCGAAAGCGCTCTGGCCTTTTTAAGTTTTGTACGTCTTAAAGAAGTGAAATAAAGACCTTCTATTATAGTTGTGATCTTGTTGTTTCTGCTGGTTGAAATCAGACGTGATGTCAATTTTATTTATTTATATAAAGGGTATTTAATATATGTATTTTTGATTATTTTTAAACTAAGGTACCCTAATCTTCTTCTATATAATAAAAGGCAATGTCTGTGTGTCTGTCTTATACACTATACGTTTCGCGACCGCGCGTCGGAGAGCTACGAAATTTGGCAATCGGAGACCCGGGGGGGAGGGAAGGGGACACGTGAAAACCGATTTTTAAAATTTTAATTATTTTTTTATTTATTTAATGTTTTATGCGATTTCGACCGTTTTTTGCCCTTTTTGCCCTTTTTTCTCCACGATCCAGGCATCGTAGAAAAAAACAAATTACACCATCGGAAAGAGCAGAGAATTTCGAGTAAAAATATATCAATTTCAAATCTGAATTTCGATTTCTAATATTTTTTAAAGATTTTAAAACAAAAGTCACTTTTTGCTCAAGAAAACGATTTTTGGTTTTTAAATTCTCGCATCGTGAAAAGTACTCATAATTTCGACTAATAATTTACATTTTCAGAAAGGCCAAACATCTGGCATTCTTACAAGTCCAATCTGGTCCAGAAATAATGAAAATTGCCTTCAGGATGGCAATTTTAAAGACGTCATGATTTTATATTTCTCGGCGTTCCGGTCGGCGTACCGCTTCGTTTCTCCCCCGCTGAAGCAGGGAAGGTGGTGGGTGGGGACGTCAAGGTAGAGGTGACGTCACGGTTCTGAATAGAGCGCCTTTGCTCTATATAAATTATTATATTTATATTTTAAATGATGGGACGATCTGGATTTTTTAAATGTATATTTTAACTTTTGGATATTTTAATTTTATGGATATTTTAAATGATGGAACAATGAAACAATGGAATGAGGATGATGGAATTAAGCATATGGTCATTTTAAATTGCAAATTAGCGCGCGGGAAGTTAGCGGTAGGCCCGGGTTCGATTCCCGCCACTGCCAAAACTGCCGCCGTGTTTACGTGGAATACGATCACGTTAAATATGTGGGTCCGTAAGTCCTTCCGAGAGGTTGGTGGTAGGGGAAGGAGGATACGGCCCCTGTGGATGCCTCCCCCACTGGGTTCCCGTCTAAATTGGGTGAATATGTAGAAAGTTATGGAGATTGTCGCGGAGGGCGCGGCAGCCCAGTGGTTAGCGCGCGGGAATTGCACTCAGTAGGCCCGGGTTCGATTCCCGCCACTGCCAAAACTTACGCCACGTTCACGCAGAGTACGATCACGTTAAACATGTGGGTTCGTGAGTCCTTCCGAGAGGTTGGTGGTAGGGGAAGGAGGGTACGGTCTAAATTGGATGAATAAAAAGAAAGTTATGGAGATTGTCGCGTAGGGCAAAGTAGCCCAATGGTTAGCGCGCGGAAATTGCACTCGGTAGGCCCGGGTTCGATTCCCAAAATTGCCGCCGTGTTTACGCGGAGTACGAGCACGTTAAACATGTGGGTCCGTGAGTCCTTCCGAGAAGTTGGTGGTAGGGGAAGGAGGGTACGGTCTAAATTGGATGAATAAAAAGAAAGTTATGGAGATTGTCGCGTAGGGCAAAGTAGCCCAATGGTTAGCGCGCGGAAATTGCACTCGGTAGGCCCGGGTTCGATTCCCAAAATTGCCGCCGTGTTTACGCGGAGTACGATCACGTTAAACATGTGGGTCTGTAAGTCCTTCCGAGAGGTTTGTGGTAGGGGAAGAAGGGTACGGTCCCTGTGGATGCTTCTCCCACTTGGTTCCGGTCTAAATTGGGTGAATAAAAAGAAAGTTATGAAGAATATCGCGGAGGGTGAAGTACCCCAGTGGTTAGTGCGCGGGATTTGCACTTGGTAGGCCCGGGTTCGATTCCCAAAATTTCCGAATAAAAATAAAGTTATGGAGATTGTCGCGGATGGCATGGTAGCCCAGTGGTTAGCGCGCGGGAATTTCACTCGGTAGGCCCGGGTTCGATTCCCGCCTTTGCCAAAACTGCAGCCGTGTTCACGCGGAGTACGATCACGTTAAACGTGTGGGACTGCAAGTCCTTCCGAGAGGTTTGTGGTAGGGGAAGGAGGGTACGGTCTCTTTGGATGCCTCCCCCATTGGGTTCCGGTCTAAATTGTGTGGCACTTCCTGGCCTTCCAAGCAGTTACCTTACACCTTTCTGGTAGGTCGCGCCAACGAGTTTGCCACGGTCAGAATTTTCAAGGGTAGCGAACAGGCTGGTCGCCAAAGGCGGCTAGTAAATAATAAAAGGCAATGTCTGTGTGTCTGTCTGTCTGTCTGTGCGTCTGTCTGTCTTATACACTATACGTTCAGCGACCGCGCGTCGGAGAGCTACGAAATTTGGCAATCGGAGACCCGGGAGGGTGGGAAGGGGACACGTGAAAACCGATTTTTAAAATTTTAATTATTTTTTTTTGTTATTTAATGTTTTATGCGATTTCGACCGTTTTTTGATCTTTTTGCCCTTTTTTCTCCTCGATCCAGACATTGTAGAAAAAAACAAATCACACCATCGGAAAGAGCAGAGAATTTCGAGTAAAAATATATCAATTTCAAATCTCAGAGAAAAATTCTAATATTTTTTTATGATTTTAAAGCAAAAGTCACTTTTGACTCAAAAAAACGATTTTTGGTTTTTAAATTCTCGCATAGTAAAAAGTACACATAATTTCGACTAATAATTTACATTTTTAGAAAGGTCAAACATCTGGCATTCTTACAAGTCCAATCTGGTCAGGAAATATTCCGTATTGCCCACAGGATCGGGATTTTAAAAGTTTCCGAATTTCAATTTCTCGGCGTTCCGCTCGGCGTGCCGCTTCGTTTCTCTCCCGCTGAAGGAGGGAAGGTGGTGGGTGGGGACGTCAAGGTGGAGGTGACGTCACGGTTCTGAATAGAGCTCCTTTGCTCTATATAAATTATTATATTTATATTTTAAATGATGGGACGATATGGATTTTTTAAATGTATATTTTAACTTTTGGATATTTTAAATGGATATTTTAATTTTATGGATGTTTTAAATGATGGAACAATGAAACAATGGAATGAGGATGATGGAATTAAGCATATGGTCATTTTAAATCGCAAATTAGCGCGCGGGAAGTTAGCGGTAGGCCCGGGTTCGATACCCGCCACTGCCAAAACTGCCGCCGTGTTTACGTTGAATACGATCACGTTAAATATGTGGGTCCGTAAGTTCTTCCGAGAGATTGGTGGTAAGGGAAGGAGGATACGGCCCCTGTGGATCCCTCCCCCACTGTGTTCCCGTCTAAATTGGATGAATATATAGAAAGTTATGGAGATTGTCGCGGAGGGCGCGGCAGCCCAGTGGTTAGCGCGCGGGAATTGCACTCAGTAGGTCCGGGTTCGATTCCCGCCACTGCCAAAACTTACGCCACGTTCACGCAGAGTACGATCACGTTAAACATGTGGGTTCGTGAGTCCTTCTGAGAGGTTGGTGGTAGGGGAAGGAGGGTACGGCCTAAATTGGGTGAATAAAAAGAAAGTTATTGAGATTGTCGCGGAGGGCGGAGTAGCCCAGTGGTTAGCGCGCGGGAATTGCACGCGGTAGGCCCGGGTTCGATTTCCAAAATTGCCGCCGTGTTCACGCGGAGTACGATCACGCGGAATAAACATGTGTGTCTGTAAGTCCTTTCGAGAGGTTGGTGGTTGGGGAAGGAGGGTACGGTCCCCGTGGGTGCCTCTCCCACTGGGTTCCGGTCTAAATTCGGTGAATAAAAAGAAAGTTATGGAAAATGTCGCGGAGGGCGAAATACACCAGTGGTTAGCGCGCGGGAATTTCACTGGGTAGGCCCGGGTTCGATTCCCGCCACTGCCAATACTGCAGCCGCGTTCACGCGGAGTACGATCACGTTAAACATGTGGGATCGTAAGTCCTTCCGAAAGGTTGGTGGTAGGGGAAGGAGGGTACGGTCCCTGTGGATGTCTCCCCCACTGAGTTCCGGTCTAAATTGGGTGGCACTTCCTGGCCGTCTAAACAGTTACCTTGCACCTTCTGGTAAGGTCGCGCCAGCGAGTGTGCCACGGTTACAATTTGCCACGGTCAGAATTTTCAAGGGTAGCGAACAGGCTGGTCGCCAAAGGCGGCTAGTTATAAATATAATTAATCAGTATTTTCCATTGTTATAGAACAGTATACAAAATTTACAGAAATAAAAATAAATTAAAAGGTAAAATAATTTTGAATACGTAGGAATGTTCTTATAATTGTTTCAGTTCTAATTTGCATTGCGCTAGTAACGTGGTATCATTTTCGCAATTTTAACGATATTTTCGTCAATATGGCGCAAAATGTCACCAAGTTGACGATATTTCGCTAAATTAGTCACCGAGCTCTCCACATTTATCGCCATGCGTTAAAGACAATCGGAAAGATGAGCATTTCTTATATATACATGAGTGTTGTCGAAATGCTAGACATTAAAATACAAAACTGTTACACAAGGTATCTTTTCTCGTGAATGAAGCGAACTAGATCAACGAGAAGGATATTAACAAATTTATCGCGTAATATTACATACAGAAAGTTAACATATTTCACAATTGAAAATGCTTTTTTTAATTTCATGAGATTTTTTTAAATTTCTTTGAAAGAGTGCAATATTTAAAAGTGGTTAATGCTAGCGTTCTAAAGTTTATGTTAATCGTTTTTAATAAAAATTTACATAATAAATGATTATTTTCGTAGCAATGTTAAAGGTTCTGTTTTTTTAATGATTCTCTCAACATTTTATTCGAAACCTTGGGGAAAATTTCGAAAATTTGGGATTTTATGATTTGCTTCTTTCTCGTTCAAGTTTCTTAAATTTCCACCTACACCATTCACCTAATCCACCTACTATAGCTTAATATGTAATTTATTTTAAACATCCAATTCTTAATTCTCTTAACATTAATAATTTATTTGAAAAACTTCAGCACTTGTTACCAGTAAGTGATATTAAAATACAAAACTCTTTCAAATATAATTTACTAATCGGTAGAACTATTTATAATTACAATAGAGTTTCCAGGTCATTAAACTCCAATCATCTTACATCATGTGTATGTAGCGATAAGAATCTTACTCCTTATGTCAACTCATCTCATGGACTGGGGATCTGAGTATAGTTCAGGATGATATACTTAGTGATATTATGAATAAAGGGTCTAAATTTCGCATTCCATTCTGATATCACCCCAAATGTCTTCTTCAGTCTTTCTCTTTTGATTTTGATGAATTCATATACCAACAAGCTTGTTCACATTCCATTCCTATTGAAGCATTCCATCTATGGAAGTATACTACCCTACATCTTCTTAAAAATGTTATTATAAACATCAAATTTACGAAACCTAGTTATCCTTATACACAACTCTTATCTGCTATTAAAAAACTACAACAACATTTTGTCATGACTTATGTAGATAAAGCTTCTGATAATTATGTCATTATTTGTAAAAAATACTATGTTTCTCTGTTACAGAATTACTTAAAAAATAATCATATTTTTAAACCCATTAATAATCAATCTTTCAAAATAAAAACTAAATTGCTAAAATTATATACATAATTAAATATTTATTGTAAATTTTATAAATTTTCATATGTTACTTTGGTTCCAAAATTCCACAAATCACCTATAAGTTTTAGAACGGTCACTTGTGGACTTAATATCTTTACCACTATTATTGTGAGGGCTTGGTGTGACACAATAAGCAGCAGTGAAGGTATAGTGGTTCGAAAAGAATAATTGAAGCTCTGGGGTTGCAGGCGGGCGGTTGACGACAGGGTGAAAAACTTTAGCGCGGTTGAATTGGATAGGAAGCGGTGTGTGTGTGTTATCCAGAATTCCGGGAGGTTTGGATCAATCGGAAGCATGCCGCTAGATATCCGGAACAGTGCAAAATGGCGATGGTGAATTAGCAGCCATGCGGGAAGTGTTGAACGGTCGAATAATAAGTCAGGATACTTTGCTGACGAAAAGAGTCTTCAGATAATGTTCTTCTCTTTATTTGCATGATATAGTCACTTCAAATTTTATAATACATCATGACACTTTGTTCCAAAGACGATGAGCATGCATTATATAATTCCACGGGAAAACAGAAGAACACGAAACATTCTTTTTCTGGAATAGAATATTTAACATCTCACCTTTATACAAAATACATATTTGCTGTTTAAATTATCGAAGGCGCGATATTTTGCAATAATACTTAAAACTTAGCAAATTTAGAACAAAATTTAATCATCATGCCCCAAGGACAGGATACATCCTACCCCTTCAGGACTTTATCGCCAACTGAAAACTAATTACTTTATTCTTACTTAAGCGTCATAGTGTTAATGCGCACTCGTGACGACACAGAACATAATTCCAGTATATTTTCATATAAAAATGTATTGCGGGAAAATGACGAAACGTCGTAATGTATCAAAGCGCGAATGGTTGCCGGCGTAGACCGAGTGGCTCTAAGAAGGCGAGGTGAAAGATTTGGCCATCTATCAGTTGGAATACAATTTATTTTTAAGAACAAAAATCCGGAATCGAAACGAAATTAGAATTTGCCGAATACGAGAGAATAAAATGGATTTTTGAAAAAGCGTTTCCGAAAATGAAATTTTGAAAGTAATTAACAAGGGGCATGCATTTCATAACACTATTGCTAGTAAGTACTTGCTAAACTGTTTAAATAGAATTAATGAATATCTTAAATTTAAAAATCCAGGATAGTTCATTTTGAAAAATAGTTTTGATTTAGTTAATTACTTTAGCAACCTTCCACATATTCTTGGTTCCCATACCTTTGATTTTAAAGACCTATTTAAGAATATCAATATAAAAGATTTATACATAAAGTTATTATCTCTCTTTATCATGATTATCTCTCTTCCAGTAATGTTCCACTTAAGATTAAAAACTTTCCAATGTTATTGCACTTTGTGTTATACAACAATTATATTATCCAAGGTGATAACATATATTTATAAACATCTGGTGTACCTCAGGGGGCTGTAGTAGTAGTATTCTAGCCAACTTATATATTTATTATTATGAATGTCATTTTTTCTATAATTCATATATTATATATCGATATGTTGACGAATTAATTTGTATTATCATTGGTGATTCCTATCAAATTAATATTGAATTTTACCCCTCTAACCTAGAATTAATCCCTAAGAGCCTAGTGTTAGTCAAAGGGTAAATTATTTAGACCTAAATTTAGATACCCTCCATAATGCAATGCTATTACCAATCTATATGATAAAAAAAATTCTTATAACTTCACTATCATTAAACTTCTATCATATCGATCTTGTAATTCTATTCAATTGCTTAGAAACACAATTTTAAACCAGCTATTTCGAATACATCGACTTTCTGATCCTCAGTTTCACTATCTCCATATCAATAGTATTAAACGCATATGTCAAAATTACCACTACTCGGAAGTATTTGCGAATAATATTATTAATAATTTCAAATACACCCCATAGTAATTTTAAAATTGCATTATTTATCCTTGATTGGATAACTCCTTTTTGCGAATTTCACCCATTCCTATCACCTATTTTTCTAGGCCTGAGTCTGATACTCTTTACTATTTTTGAAAGACTACTTTCCACTTGTCCTGAGTCCTTCACTGATTACTACTTTTGTCTTCCTTCAAATAATTTTTCGTTCTTGTTCATATTCAATAGTATATTCATTCCGGTATTCACTCTCTTTAACGAAGAGATGTAAAATGCTCTGTCGTATGTTCTTCTGCAAGCATTTCGACTCCCACGTAGTGAATGTACCAGTAAGTTTATATTTATGTTTTTATATTTGTCATTTTCAACTCATTTGGTATTTATTATTTCTCCTTCCACTAGTCAGTAGTCAGTGCAGATGGTGTCCATAGTCAAATACCATCGCCACTGTCAGAAACTGGCTATTCCATCGGTTTTAATTCGAATTGTATGGTTGTCCTGACGAGAATACAATTTCGAACTAACCGCCATTTTTTATGTAGTTTCAACTTATTGTTCTCCATGTCTAGATCTTTAATCTTGTGCTAATTATTATTGCTTTTTTTCATTTTTGCCGAGTTTGCTTTTTCATTTTATATATATTTATATATATACCTATTTAATTGTGATTTATGTATACTAATATTCCTCTCATCTCCTTACCATTATAGTGCTAAGTTAACTACTATTTTTATCCTTAGTCTTGGTCTATAGTTACTTATTTGTAACAGATATGCTAGAGATGGGGTTTTAGTACTTACCGTAGTTTATACATAGTTTTCGATTAAAAAATTGCAATTTATATATATATATATATATATACTCGTATATATATATATATATAAATTGTAGTTATATATATATATATATACTCTTTTGCAAACGAAAACAAAGCAGCATTAAGAAAGTGAGTTTCTATAGAGAGTCTATAAAAGGAGTCATCATTCAGTTGGAGCTGAGTTTACGCGATACGAGCTACATTGAACTGTGACATACGTCAGATTTTTCAGGATATTATCAGCTATTTTATGAAATTCGTTCATCATTCAATTGCTGTGTTATTGTATCTGACAGTTGTTTAGTGATCTTGTAAGATAGTTATCGAGCTGTTATACTGTATACTGAACCTGCTGTCGCTGGGTTTATGAATAAACATGTTAGTTATCCAGAAATTTGGACTCCTTTTTGTATCCTGAGCGTACACAAACCATTCCAGAGGATACGCTGTAGCAAATTATGTTCCTCCGTTGCTTTTCTAGTCACTACCATATGCGCTTGTTAAGTTTCCAGAAGTTTCTCTTTCATTTTTGTTCTATTTCGAATTCTGCCGTTTATTGTCACATATTTTTACATAAATTTGTTCTGCTGATGAAGTTGGTTTATCTAATTCCCGAAACTGTTTGTTTTACTTCATTTTTTGTTGACAAGTATTTGTATAAGAATTTCTGATCATGTTTTTCAAAATTAGACAAAGTTGTTATTCTTGTATCTTCCGAAAGCGACTGTTCCTCTATTTTTAATCATAAGACATTTAGATCGCAGTTTTTATTCCTTGATTAACTGTTTTGAATACATCTATAGTTCTTTTTCTTTCTTCCTAAAGTTTTACTTTTATTTTTCGTGTTTTTGTCTGACAAAAGTAAATGATGGAAATATTCGACCCGTGTCACGTGACACAGCTATTTTTCTAACACTTTACAACATAGTTGAAAAGTATTTATGACTTTGGTCATTCTGTCTGTCTGTCCGTTCTCACGATAACTGCCGTGAAAACGATTTTATCAAAATAAAATTTTAGTATGTTGCTTAGACGCTCTGTGGAACATATGGGAATGTAAATGAATAATATCATCCAATTAGTTTAGGATTGAACCCGGGTTGAAAAAATGAAATACATTGAACCCTATGAGACCTAATTTTTCAAACATTTTTTAAGCGAAGTTAAAATTCACCAATTGCTTCGAAAATGTTAGAAAATATTCAAATTATCCCATAAAATATACAAAACAAGGGCCAGCAAATAAATGTTCGGTAGTTTTTAAATAAAAATTGAAATAATAATTACACCTATATAATATGAAAAGATCATGTGACCCACTTCAAAATAAAATATGGCATCCATCTTTTTTTTCCAGAGAAAATATCGTGATTTTTGAAGTTTTTTTAAATTTATATTTAGTGTTGCATCCGTCCTAAAATCGCTTTATTTGTACATATTTTCAGAGCATCTATATTCTACGCCAACGTAATTACAATATTTTTGAGTTTAAATGATCATCAAACTTTGATTATTTGTACAACGAAGCCCAATTTTAATGGATGCAGAATGTAAGCAAGTGATTGTAAGATGAGTTTTATAAAAATTGCTGAATTTTTTGCACACAAAATTATTTCACTCTGGAGTCTGGAATAAAAGTGCATGAATGAAATATTCACTGATTTTTCATAGTGAGAGCCAGGCGATTTATATTTCGATGACGTCATTTGAATAAAGTTCATTTTTTTCGATGCAGTTTTAAGTTTTCAAGTAAAATATGTAGTCCGGTGATATTAAAAAAAATATCACCGCTGAATGTATCGCATTTTAGAGATGTTTCAATAAAATTGCATTTCAGTTGCAAAGTGTTTCATAATCAGTGCTTTATGCATGATTGATCTTTCTTGTTTTTTATAACGCGTCTTTGCTTTTGTTGGTAATAGTTCTTTGCAGGGAGGTAAAATAAGTTAAAACTTCATATTAAGCAAACGCCAATATAGCTTGAGACAATCATTCAAATGGCGTGGGATTATATAAGTAGTCCTGCATTGTAAGTATTTCTATGGCGAAAGGTTTAAAATATTTATTTAAACTGTCAATTTTGTACAAATAAATTATTTACGCAATGCAAAATATAACTGAAACAATAAAGGATATTCCCACGTATTCAAAATTACTTTACTTTACAATTTATTTTATCTCCATATGTTCTGTACCCCATCCTATAACTATGAAAAAAAAATCTGATGTGGGCAGCACATGACTTTCCTTATATAATGCAATTGATTTACTACTTTTACAGTAAAAAAAATACTATTTTTATAGTAGTTATATTCTGTCCAAGATTGAATTTTCGTCAATGAGTCGTCATTTTCCATGTCGTCATCATCAATGAGTCGTCATTAATTTAGCGTCATTTTTATCCATTTGGCGAGTTTTTCATTAATTTAGCAACATTTAGAAAAGTCGCCAAGTTGGCGACATTCCACCAAATTTGTCGCCAAAATCTTGCCAAGAGTTATTGACGAAGAAATAAGTTATTCTTACAGCAGATAAATGACTGTTGGAGTTCAAATACAAAAGTATTACTCAAAGTATCTTTTTTCATGAATGGAACGAGCTAGATCCACGAGAATGATGTCAGCCAATTTAGCGCATTTTATTACATATGAAAATTGAACAAGTTTCTCAATAGGAAATTTTTTTTTTGTTTTATATGACTTTTTGATAATTTTTTTGAAAAATGTGCAATATCTCAAGAACAGTTAGTGTTAGCGTTCTAAAATTTATGATCATTTTCTAATGAAAATTTACATAAGAAATGTCTATTTGCGTAACTTTATTAGTGGTTTTGATTTTTTGACGAGTTTTTCAAAATTTCACTCGACAATTTAGGGGAGTTCTGAGCATTCGATTGCGTATAAAAACAATAGGCTGCCAGTGTTTACGGATTGTGATTTTTGTACCAAATTTCGTTCGAATCGGACCATTCGTTCGTCAGTTATCGTCTCCACAGACTCACTGACACACACACACACTCATACTTTCACACACACACACACTTTCACACACTCACACACACACAGAGACATCACTTTAAAAATGTTTAATTCGTGATCAGGGATGCTTGAAACGTGTTCTCCTGTCGAAAACTCGAATTCGAATTTTCGACCCCGTCACAATACTTTCCTTATGCATTATGTATATAAGGAAAGTAATACTGGTTAATTACACTCATAATTGCGGAACGCATAATTTAACAAGAAAGATCAATCATGCTTAAAGCATTGATTATGAAACACTTTCCAACTTCAATGCAATTTTATTTAAACATGTCTAAAATGCAATACAATACTCGATAATATTTTAAAACTTATCACAATACTACATTAATTTATTATATTTGAAACCTTAAAGCTTCATCTAAAAAAATTAACTTCATTCAAATGACGGCATTAAAGTACAAATTGCCTGGTTTAAATATCTCTAAAATGTGATACATTCCTCGGTAATAATTTTAGAATTATCATAATACTACGATAATTTATTATATTTGAAAACTTCATCGAAAACAATTGAAATTCATTCAAATGACGTCATAAAAAAATAACGCGCCTGGCTCTCTCTATAAAAGCAACATTTCATTCATAAATAATTCCCCCATTCATGTCATTCATCACAATACTATAATAATTTATTTTATTTAAAAATTAAGATCATTGAGCTACAAGTAAGTAATCTCTATGCGTAAAACTTCAGCAAAAATATCGTCCTTCTCTTTCTAAAATCAATGAATATTTCATTCATATCAGCTAAGCAGACTCCATGGACTAAATTATTTTGTGTTAAAGAATTACAGCGATTCTAATACAACTCATTCTATATATTTTGCTGTTTACATTTTACATAGGTGAAAAATAGGCTTAATAGTAGAAATAATCATATTTGGATGAGCATTTAAACTGAAATATATTGTCATTACGTTGTTTTAGTATGTAGATGCACAGAATTTAGGCAAAAATAAAGTAGTTTTAAGACGGATACAACACTCAATATGAATTAAAAAGAACTTTAAAAATCACGATTTTGACACAAGATGGATGCCATATATCATTTTGAAGTGGGTCATGTGATCGTTTCATATCATGGACACGTGATCGCTTCATATAAGAGGTGTTATTATTATTTTAATTTTTATTTAAAAAACTACTGAATATATTTCGCTGAATTTTTTTTTATATATTTTATGGAACAATTTGAATATTGCCTAAAATTTTCGAAGCAATTTGTGAATTTTAAATCCGCTTAAAAAATGCTTGAAAAATTAGGTCCCATAGGGCTCAATGTATTCCATTTTTTCAACCCGGGTTCAATCCAAAACTAATTGTGTGATATTATTCATTTATATTCCCATAGGTCCTACAGACCGTCTGAACAACATACTAAAATTTCATTTTGATAAACTCATTTTTACGGCAGTTATCGTGCTAACGGACAGACAGACAGACAGACAGACAGACAGACAGACAGACAGACAGAATGAACAAAGTCATAACCACTTTTCAACTTTGTTGTAAAGTGTTAAAAATGATTAAAAGTACATATAATAAATACTAAACTTTTCTAGTGTGTCAACAAACAATAGCGTCTACTTTACTAACATTAGCGACACCTAAATATATTTCTCAAAACATTTTGACATTTTCCAGAATTTCATCCATATGAGTTTTACCTCCTTCTTTCTAACTCGTTGGTGCTTTGTCTCATCTATTTTGATATAGATGTCTTTTTTAATATGAATAGCATCTATACACCATGGGGTATTTCTGACTAAAATCGGAACGATACGAAAAATATAAACAAATTAGATGCTTATATCTTTGAACCTAATAGATAAAAATAGAATTCATTTTTACTTGTTTAGTCGAAAATATGATTCTATTTATGAATTTATAAAAATAATTTCAATATTTTAAAATTTTTACCTTTTTTTTCGAAAAAAAAACTAAAAATTTCTTGCCTGGGCGAGTTTTTGCTCGACTTTGCATACTTTCACTTGAAATATATTCTAATCCATCTATAAAATATAAATATAAACAGTAATAGACAAAAATGTTCAGTAAGAAATCCAGTTTTTTTTTTTTTTTTTTTTGAAAATCTATTATAGTTTTCGAAGAATCGCCTTTTCAATTT
The DNA here is from genome assembly GCA_951213105.1 of Amaurobius ferox. Classification (NCBI taxonomy): domain Eukaryota; kingdom Metazoa; phylum Arthropoda; class Arachnida; order Araneae; family Amaurobiidae; genus Amaurobius; species Amaurobius ferox. The sequence continues at coordinate 96,417,814 of OX578146.1, forward strand.
TAAGAAGATTAAAATTCATCCGTTTTATAAGATTGCACTGCTTACTAATCTGATAGTGTTAGCTATGAACTATCTATCAGATGTAATTTGTAGTCCTATTTAAGACTTATATAATTAATATTATTTAATCTCACTTTCCGCGTTATATCACTTCGAAATTTCTGATTTCTCCAAAACTCATAGAGACACCAATACCGGAAATAACCCCCTATCAGTGGGCCCCAACGACGCGGTTGACTGGGTGGCCCTTTAGGTGCAACAGCAGTTCAAACTCGGTCACTAGGTATCTATAACTAGGCCACAAGATCGCAGTCAAGGCCACTCTCAGTCAAAACTAGGGCAAAATTGGCCCTGCAAGGTTGCGTATGATCTCTTCCTTGCCCCTAATTCTCCAATTGGGGTCTGATATGAGACAACGAAAGTATCAGATCTGGAACAAGATTGTGGTTCAGTTCAGATCCCGGACAATTGAAAGGAAATGCAATTTTAACATGCCCTACAGCACAAAGAGTGTGAAAGTGAAAGGTGAAAGGGAAAGTATTGTGTTGAGGTCAAACGTCTGATTTTCTGATTTTTGTGGATGTAAACATTTCAAGCATACTCAAATGTAAGTGAAGCATTTGTTTAAATGATATGATTTTATTCCTAACTTACCGTGAGTGGACACGGTATATCATGCAAAGATTGAGCGAGAAAGAAAATTGGTACGCTGCTGTAGAAATCCGAAAATATTTTTTACTCGCAAATTCCCTTCATTGAAAATTTAAGGACTTTAGTATTTCATAAAGTTTTTGGGAGGCTAATTTCACCTTTTCGATTGTTATAATTTTATTTATAGTTTTAATTTTAAAGTGCTTTTAGGCTCCGCCAAAAATAAGCCGAGTTTGCACAAACCAGAATTTTGACTCTTTTTTACTGCCCAACTCAGTGCTTCAGTAGCAAACACCAAACCATATTAGGGAATTTTTAAATATAAAACTGCAGTGAGACCGGCGCAAAAATTTTTGAATCTGAGTTGGGCTATATGTTTCTATAAGTTATATGAATTTGAGAAGATTCGTTATCTGACAGCTTAGAATATCGTAAAAAGGGCATTTATTTAACATATTGTAGTGTACACTCACATTGTAAAAATTTACTGTAACTTTTTATACACCGTATCAAAATATTCATTCATTGAAAAGTACATCATAGCCGGGTTTGCAATAAATATTTTCTTTCAAATTGAATTCATTGCAGCATAGCCATACCAAAAAGTCTGATGTTGGCAGCACATGACTTTCCTTATACAATGCAATGAATTTACTACATTTAAAGTAAAAAAAAATCTGATGTGGGCAACACATGACTTTCCTCATATAATGCAATGAATTTACTACTTTTACAGTTTAAAAAAATGTTATTTTTATAGTAGATACTTATATTCTTTCCAAGATATTGAATTTTCTTCAATTAGTCGTCATTTTCATTGATTTAGAGTCATTTTTATCAATTTGGCGAGATGTTTGTTAATTTGGCAACAATTTAAAATTTCGCCAAGTTGGCGATATTCCGCCAAATTCGTCGCCAAAATCTCGCCAAGCACTATGGATGGAGAAATAAGTTAGTCTTACAGCAGATAAATGACTATTGGCATTCAAATACAAAAGTATTACTCAAAGTATCTTTTCTCATGAATTGAACGAGCTAGATCCACGAGAATGATGTTACCAAATTTATCGCATGGTATTACATATGAAAAGTGAAAATGTCTTTCAATAGGAAATATTTTTTTTTTATTTTATATAACTTTTGATAATTTGTTTGAAAAATGTGCAATATCTCGAGAACGGTTCATGTTCGCGTTCTAAAATTTATTTCAATCGTTTTCTAATGAAAAATTACGTAAGAAATGTCTATTTACGTAACTTTATTAGCGGTTTTGATTTTTTGACGATTTTTTCAAAACTTCACTCGAAAATTTAGGGGGTTCTGAACATTCTATTGCGTATAAAAACAATAGGCTTCCAGTATTTACGGATTGTGATTTTTGTACCAAATTTGGTTCGAATCGGCCCATTTATTCTTTAGTTATCGTCTCCACAGACTCATTGACACACACACACACACACACACACACACACACACACACACACACACACACACACACACACACACACACACACATACTTTCACACACACACACACACATACACAGACATCACTTCAAAAATGTTTGAATCGTGATCAGGGATGCTTGAAACGTGCTCTCCCGTCGAATACTCGAATTCGAAATTTCGACCCCGTCACAATACTTTCCTTATGCATTATGTATATAAGGAAAGTAGATTATTCCTATAGTAGATACTTATATTCTTTCCAAGATATGGAATTTTCGTCAATTAGTCGTCATTATCATTGATTTAGCGTCCTTTTAATCCATTTGGCGAGATTTTCGTTAATTTGGCAAAAATGTCGCTAAGTTGGCGACATTCCGCCAAATTCGTCGCTCAAATCTCGTTTAAAACTACATCCACGAGAATGATATCACCCAATTTATCGCATGATACTATATATGAAAAGTGAATATGTTTTCAAAGTTAATATTTTTTATAATTTATGGGATTTTTTTATACATTTATTTGAAAAATGTGCAATATCTCGAGAACGGTTCATACTAGCGTTCTAAAGTTTATGTCAATTGTTATCTAAGGAAAAATTGCACAAGGAACGCCTATTTGGGTAAATTTTTAAAGGTTTTGATTTTTTGCTGATTTTTTCAAAATTTCACTCGAAAATTTAGGAGGGTTCTGAACATTCGATTGTATTTAACATCAATAGGCGTCCAGTATTTCCGGATTAAAATTTTTGTACCAAATTTCATTTGAAAAATTCCATTCGTTCGTGAGTTATCGTCTCCACAGTCTCACTGACACATACACACACACAGACACGCACACATACACACACAGACATCACCCCAAAAATGTTTGATTCGTGATCAGAGATGCTTGAAACGTGCTCTCCCGTCGAAAATTCGAATTCGAATTTTTGACCACGTCACAATACTTTCCTTATACATTATACTATGTGTATAAGGAGAGTAATAATTGGAGTGTGGTTTAACTCGATTTTCTTCTACCAGAATTCATTATTTTTCAGGTTTTACAAGAAAAAATTAGAAAAAGCTGTATCATGGATCAAAATGATTACAAATACAGCGCATTACCTTTCCCTTTAAAGAGCTGGAAAAAATCTTTCGATTGATAAAATACTTCACAATGTACCTCAAAGGAAATGAAGGGATGACTGCCCCCCCCCCCCCCTAAAAAAAGAAAGTGGGATAATTACGTCACGAACAAAAAAAATCTGATGTGGGCAACACATGACTTTCCTTATATAATTCAATGAATTTACTACTTTTAGAGTTAAAAATATGTTATTCTTACAGTAGATACTTATATTCTTTCCAAGATATTGAATTTTCTTCAATTAGTCGTCATTTTCATTGATTTAGCGTCATTTTCATCAATTTGGCGAGATTTTTATTAATTTGGCAACAATTAAAAATGTCGCCAAGTTGGCGACATTTCACCAAATTCATCGCCAAAATCTCGCCAATCGTTATGGACGGAGAAATAAGTTATTCTTACAGCAGATAAATGATTATTGGCGTTCAAATACAAAACTATTACTCAAGGTATCTTTTTTCATGAATGAAATGAGCTAGATCCACGAGAATAATCTCACCAAATTTATTGCATGGTATTACATATTCAAAGTGAACATGTTTCTCAGTAGGAAATATATTTTTTTTATTTTATATAACTTTTTGATAATTTTTTTGAAAAATGTGCAATATCTCAAGAACGGTTCATGTTAGCGTTCTAAAATTTATGTCAATCGTTTTTTGATGAAAAATTACATAAGATATGTCTACTTGCGTAACTTTATTAGCGGTTTTGATTTTTTGACGATTTTTTCAAAATTTCACTCGAAAATTTAGGAGTGTTCTGAACATTCGATTGCGTATAGAAACAATAGGCTTCCAGCGTTTACGGATTGTGATTTTTGTAGCAAATTTCGTTCGAATCGGTCCATTCGTTCGTCAGTTATCGTCTCCACAGTCTCACTGACACACACACACACACACACACACACACACACACACACAGACATCACTTCAAAAATGTTTGATTCGTGATCAGGGATGCTTGAAACGTGCTCTCCCGTCGAAAATTCAAATTCGAATTTTCGACCCCGTCACAATACTTTCCTTATACATTATGTATATAAGGAAAGAAATATATAAAATTTCGAATAACATTCAAAAATTTTGCTCGAATTTAAAAGCATTCTATCTAATTCTAATTTTTTTATAACAAAACTGGATATTAAGATTCGTGAAAAAAAATCCATTAATATTTGTAGATACTATGGTGTTCGGAAGAAATCGATTACAGCCAGCCATCAGACAGACAAACGGACATCACTTCTAAAATAGTTGAAACGTGTTCAAGAAGTCTTAAAACATATATTTGCAACAAAATATCGAAATCGAAGATTTTCGTGAAAACAATGCTTTCTTAATACTACGTATGAAAAAACAAAAATTGACTCAGAGACTCAGCAATACTAGAGCAAGTGATTTTACTTTTATTGTTAAGAGACGAGCTTCTGAGTTTATATATTTGTGTATTAATAAGCTTTAACCTATTTATGATAAAATAGGTAAATATCCATAGGTAAATATCCATATAGGTAAAATGCCTAAATATCCATTTATTAGGTTCGTCATATAATTGATAAACTTTTTCATAGTATTCGAGTTTCAGACATAGATAACCAGATCATAGATGTCATTCACATCAAAATATTAAAATATTACTTTTATTTAATGAAAAATATTACACAAATAGAAGTGCAATTTAAAATTTGAATATATATATATATATATATATATATATATATATATATATATATATATATATATGTATATATATTTATATATATTAATATATATATATATATATATATTAATATATATATATATATTAATATATATATATATATATATATATATATATATATATATATATATATATATATATATATATATATATAAGAATAAAAGGGTTTGAAGTTCCAATGAAAGAAAAGTGAGAAGCTGTAACACAAAAATTCAACTATCTAACAGGCTTGCAAAACAAAAGTAAAAATCAACAATTCCTCAAACTAATGGAAAAAAATAAATAAATAAAATAAATATCGAATCAACAAGTCAATGAAAAGTATCAAAATACAAAGGTATGGAATCGAAAAAAGAATAACAAATAAGAATATATATATATATATTAATATATATATATATATATATATATATATATATATATATATATATATATATATATATATATATATATATATATATATATATATGTATATATATGAAAAACAAAAAAAAACACTGTGACCTACGAAATACAATATTGAATAATAATCAGAAATCTATATTTGTTCCAATAATATTTTAATAATTCTGTGACTAATATAGTATGCACAATTTCAACAAAATTTTAGTACATAATTACAGAACCCTCCTGTAAGGGCGGCTAAATCGGCAATTCCATGCTGACGAGCGCTTAATAAGAGCGAAACCGGTCCACAGATGCTGTTATCTACAAAGGAAGTGTATTTCAAAATTTCCGTAATTTCAAATTTTCAAAAATGCTATTTTACCATATCCTACATTTAAATGATGTAAAGATTTAGTAAATTTATCTAAATGACAACCATCATTAAAGCTGAAATTATGCAACGTGCCGGATTGGTCAGAAGCATGTAGAAAACATGTAAATTTGTTTCTTCTCATTACAGTTTCCAATGTTTCCAAAAGTTCCGCTTTTCTCTCACGGTTGTTTTGCAACAGCTCACAGAGGAGCAACAGAGGCGGTTGTTTTGCAACTACTCGCTCCATAGAGGACTTACTGCTCACAGAAAATCCTGTATAAAAAATATCTCTGTTTGCGTCTTCAGTGAAATCTCTTATTAGGAGTTTTTTTTAGCTCGACAAAACTCTGTAGTGTATCCAAAAAGAAAACAGCTGACTTATCGAACTTTTCTTTTTCAGTGAAGAAACCTCAAGGATTTTTTTTTCTTTACAGCGTTGTCATTGACAGATAGATTTGTTGTTCTTTCGTAGGATGTTTCCTTGAGAACGAAGTACGTATGCATCAAAAAGAGCAGCGAAACTCTTGCGTCACCAGAGTGATGCTAGTATCTCAAGGTTAATACTGTTGACTACTGTAATGAGGATGTGCACCAACGAAGACCTCGATAATGTGCACTCTGGATTATGGTTTTCACTCCCCATTGATATCTGGCCATGGACACTGAGAGACACTCAAGTAAGTTGCAATTTCCATTAAAATTCTCTTTAAACGTATATTTTCGCATCTTCCAAAGCGCCTCAGGAAATATTTTTATTTTAAATCACTTTCTCATACTATTGTATAGTGGTTGGATATCGTTCAAGTTTTGGAATTCAATATTCTTACGACAAAGCACGCTTTAAATACATTTTGAAGACTTTCAGAAAGATCTCCATGCGCATGATGCAGTAGCATTGCAAGAAAAAATTGATTCTTTTTTTTTCGGGGAGAAGGGGGTGGAAGGATGTAACAATTCTAGGTGGTATGACACCTGTCTCCCTTGGTGACGCCGCTGATGTAATGTGTGCGGGTGTAGGCATAAGTCTTCGATGTGGTGATTGTAACAAATATACGTATTTCCTTGAAATTTACTACGTAATTGTGTATACATTAAATAAAAACAAGAGTTAGTTGGAATTTTTAGTAATTATTATGATTAGAACACGAATTATTCAAAATGTAGGATTTTTATAGCATTGTATAAAGCGTATCCTCATAAAAAAATTTATGTAATTGTGTATACATTACATAAAAACAAGAGCTAGTTAGAATCTTTGTAATTCTTATGATTAGAACAGGAATTATTCGAAATGTAAAATTTTCATAGCATTATATGAAGCGTATCACAAAGATTGTCCGAAATGAAAATAAAATCAATGATTAGTCTTAGAAATAGAGTGAAATATAAAAAATAATCAATTAAGAGAGAAGAATTAAAATATGATACTTGCATTCCCCTGAAATGATAATTTCATAAAAATGCAAAATTTAATTGCTTTATACGGTCTCCAATCCAAAAAATGTCAACAAGTAAAATTTGCACCGCGATTAATTAGGGCAAAATAAATTTATCCGGCACTTATGGGTAAAATATGTCTAATATATTGGTATGTAAAATATATTGGTATAATACGTCTCTCGCGGATGGTGCTAGATAGAATTTCCTTTGTAATTATGATTAAATCGAATGATTTGAAATTTGAAATTTTTATAACATTATTTATCCAAAGAATAATAATAATAAAATATTATGCAACAATAACTTTTCATAATATATTTTTAACACTTTACAACAAAGTTGAAAAGTGTTTATGACTTTGTTCATTATGTCTGTCTATCTGTCTGTCTGTCTGTCCGTTAGTACGATAACTGCCGTAAAAATGACTTAATCAAAATGAAATTTTAGTATGTTGTTTAGACAGTCTGTGGGACCTACGGAAATATAACTGAATAATATCACCAAATTAGTTTTGGATTGAACCTGGGTTGAAGAAATGAAATACATTGAACCCTATGGGACCTAATTTTTCAAACATTTTTTAAGCTGATTTAAAATTCACAAATTGCTTTGAAAATTTTAAGTAATATTCAAATTATCCCATAAAATATATAAAAAAAAATTCAGCAAAATATATTCAGTAGTTCTTTAAATAAAAATTAAAATAATAATTACACCTCTTATATGAAGCGATCACGTGACCATGAAATGAAAAGATCACCTGACCCACTTCAAAATAAAATATGGCATCCATCTTGTCTCAAAATCGTGTTTTTAAAAGTTCTTTTTAAGTCATATTGAGTGTTGTATTCGTCCTAAAACCGCCTTATTTTTGCCTAAATTCTGTGCATCTACAAACTGAAGCAAAGCAATGACAATATATTTGAGTTTAAATGATCATCCAAATTTGATTATTTCTACAACGAAGCCTATTTTTCACTTATGGAAAATGTAAACAGCAAAATATGTAGAATGAGTTGTATAAGAATTGCTGCATTTCTTTAACGCAAAATTATTTAGCTCATGGAGTCTGCATAGCTGATATGAATGAAATATTCATTGATTTTACAGAGAGAAGGACGATTTTTGTCGATGAAGTTTTAACCATAGAATTTAATTACTTTTGTCTCCATGATCTTAAGTTTTTAAATAAAATAAATTATTATTGTGTTGTGATGAATGAAATGAATGGGAAAATGTTTATGAATGAAATGCTGCTTTTATAGCGAGAGCCAGGCGTGTTATATTTCGGTAGCGTCATTTGAATAAATTTCAGTTGTTTTTGATGAAGTTTTCAAATATAATAATTCATTGTGGTATTATGATAATGTTAAAAACATTACGGGGAATCAGGCGATTTATATTTAATTGACGTCATTTGAATGGAGTTTATATTTTTGGATGAACTTTTAGGTTTTCAAATATAATAAATTAAGGTAGTATTGTGATAATTTTTTAAATATTACCGAGGAATGTATCGCGTTTTAGAGATGTTTAAATGAAATTGCATTGAAGTTGGAAAGTGTTTCATAATAAATGTTTTATGCATGATTGATCTTTCTTGCTTTAATTTTTATCGAAAAATAGATTTCTTTCCAGTATAAAAAATATCATTACGAAAATATATATTATATACATAGAAGCATAAAGCGTATTTTTAATTACTATTAAAGATCTTTCAAAGGATCAATAAATTTTCGTTTTTTACACTTTTCAACATAATTGAAAAGTTTTTATGACTTTGTTCATTCTGTCTGTCTATCTGTGTGTCTGTCCGTTCACAAGATAACGGCCGTAAAAATGACTGTATAAAAATGAAATTTAGTTTTGGATTGAACCCGGGTTGAAAAAGTGAAATACATTGAACCCTATGAGAACCAATTTTTCAAATATTTTTTCAACGAAGTTAAAATTCACAAATTGCTTCGAAACTTTTAGGAAATATTCAAATTATCCAATAAAATATATAAAACAAATTTCAGCAAAATATATCCTGTAGTTTTTTAAATAAAAATTAAAATAATAATTACACCCATATTACATGAAGAGATCGAATATATCGACCCATATTATATGAAGTTCTTTTACATTTATATTTAGTGTTGCATCCATCCTAAAACCGCTTTATTTTTGCGTATTTTCTGTGCATCTATATTCTGCGCCAACGCAATTACAATATTTTTCAGTTTAAATGATCATCAAACTTTGATTATTTCTACTACGAAGCCTAATTTTAATGGATGCAGAATGTAAACAAGTGATTGTAAGATCAGTTGCATAAGAATTGCTGAATTTTTTTCACTCAAAGTCATTTAACTCTGGAGTCTGGAAATTATTTAACTCTGGAGTCTGTAAATTATTTAAATCTGGAGTCTGGAAATTATTTAACTCTGGAGTCTGGAAATTATTTAACTCTAGAGTGTATGAATGAAATATTCATTGCTTTTACATAGAGAGACAGACGATTTATATTTCGATGACGTCATTTGAATTAAGTTAATTTTTTTCGATGGAGTTTTAAGTTTTCAAATATAATAAATTATTGCAGTAATGTGATAATTGAAAACAATATCACCGCTGAATGCGAACAATATCACCGCATTTTAGAGATGCGATATATTCAGCTGATTCAATTTCAGTTAGAAAATGTTTCATAATCAATGCTTTATGCATGATTGGTCTTTCTCGTTTAGTAATTGATTAAATCTCTGAATTTTGAAACGCGTGTTAGGCGTAAGTTTTACGATTGTAACCTGCTATTACAGTTTTGCTGTATAAAAAAAGGTTTTATTTAACAGTCACGAAAGAGCGTAAGTCAATAATTTCATCATTATTTTTCACACCAATATTTTCTGCCAGTGAATTTAAGAACGGCTTATAAGTCATCAACTCCCCCCTCCCTTTTCAAATTAGATGTTGGTTTTATACACTGTCAAATGTTTTCTAATTTCGATAATCTGATAATATTCTATTAATAATTTTGCGTATTCGAATTTTCACTTTCCTTATATACAATAATGTATAAGGAAAGTATTGTGACGGGGTCGAAAATTCGAATTCGAGTTTTTGACGGGAGAGCATGTTTCAAGCATCCCTGATCAGGAATCGAACATTTTTTAGATAATGTCTGTGTGTGTGTGTATCAGTAAGTTTGTGGAGACGATAACTTACGAATGAATCGACCAATTCAAACGAAATTTGGTACAAAAATCACAATCCATTAATAGTAAAAGTCTATTGTTTTTATACGCAATCAAATGTTCAGAACACTCCTAAATTTTCGAGTGAAATATTGAAAAATTCATCAAAAAATCAAAACCTCTAATAAAGTTACGCAAATAAACATTTCTTATGTACTTTTTCATTAGAAAACGATTGGCATACATTTTAGAACGCTAGCCTGAACCGTTCTCGAGATATTGCACATTTTAAAAAATATAAAAAAAAATCATGTAAAATAAAAAAAATATTAGCTATTGAAAAACATATTCACTTTTCATATGTAATATGATGCGATAAATTGGGTGACATCATTCTCGTGGATCTAGCTCGTTCCATTCATGAAAAAAGATACTTTGAGTAATACTTTTGTATTTGAACGCCAATAGTCATTTATCTGCTCTAAGAATAACTTATTTCTCCATCCATAATGCTTGGCGAGATTTTGGCGACGAATTTGGTGGAATGTCGCCAACTTGGCGACTTGTTTAAATGTTGCTAAATTAACAAAAAACTCGCCAAATGGATAAAAATGGGGCTAAATCTATGAAAATAACGACTAATTGACGAAAATTCAATATCTTGGGAAGAATATATCTACTCTAAGAATAACCTATTGTTTTTACTGTTAAACTAGTGAATTCGTTTCATTATATAAGGAAAGTCATGTGTTGCGCACATCAGATTTTTTTAATTATCTTTTAGTAGATGTGGCGATGAAGGATAGATATTGGGAACCGTGACAAATTCAATGACTTTTATCGCTATCTCCAGCTCTTTGATTATAATTTTTATCATCGTTTGATAATAACATTACAAATGCTTTGACAGAAATGAAAAAATATAACTCCTTCTAAAGTGTGATAGGCTTTATGAGTGGGCATACCTATAATATTATGTTTTAATAAATACAGCTCAAGAATTGTTATTATTACTATTCCCAATATGGCGCTACAGTTAATATTCAATGGTTTGTCTTTAATAGTTGGTAAGAAAGTTTTACTAATTAAATAATTGTGTGAGTGTATGTGTGTGTGTATGTGCATGTGTGTTACAGTGGCGGCTCGTAGGGTTACGCAGATTTATTGGTTGAATGGGTTATTATTGTTATTATTTGGCTAATTTTTGAAACTCGTTTGGCCATTTTTAGATAATTGTACTAATAGCACTTGTGCCAGTAGCGCTTGTGTCAGTAGCGCAATATGGTTTTGATGATGTTCTTTGTCAAAGACAAGGGGAATTCCACCACAATCTGCTTCACCAATTCATGAAGTCATAAGCCACCACTGGTGTATTATGTTTTAGAAAAAGGCACAAGGTGTTACCTGAGGTAATTCAGATGGTGTAAAAATCAAAACGCATCAGCGATAATCAGAGATTTATTTCTGTTCGGTATTTCTGTTTGATTGATGATAAAATTATTTACAGTTGGTACTCGAATAAAAATATGTATGGCAGTGGCCTTAAGAAGTTAGGGTCGCATATCATATTATTTCATACTCATATTTTAGGGACATAGCTCCGCCCTTTCAATGCGTCATGTCCAAATTAATTAATGGCAAGTGTATATTTTACGTGATGTGACAAAACCATATTTTCAAAACCATATATGATAAAGCCATATTTATTTTTAAATTTGAAGATAAAATGGATTTATAATTTCAAAAATTGAAAAATGTGATACTGAAACGTGATTGAAAAATCAGTGATGGTTAACGGTAAATTAAAATGTGCAATGCGTAAGCATGTTGATAAATATTTCAACACAAGGCATTGAAATCTCGAAAGCACTTCTTGTTAAAAAAATTCGCCCCATGTACAACAAGAAAGATCAATCATGCATAAAGCGTTGATTATAAAACACTTTCCAACTTCAATGCGATTTTATTTAAACATCTCTAAAATACGATAAATTCATCGGTAATATTTTTAAAATTATCACAATATTACATTGATTTATCATATTTGAAAACTTAAAATTTCATCGAAAAAAATTAACTTCATTCAAATGACGGCATTGAAATAAAAATTGCCTAGTTTAAACATCTCTAAAATGGGATACATTCCTCGGTAATATTTTTAGAATTATCATAATACCAGAATAATTCATTATATTTGAAAACTTTATCGAAAACAAATTAAATTTATTCAAATGACGTCATCGAAATGTAACACGCCTGGCTCTCTCTATAAAAGCAGTATTTCATTCATAAACATTTTTCCATTAATTTCATTCATCATAATACTATAATAATTTATTTTATTTAAAAACTTATGACCATGGAGGTACAAGTAATTAAACTCTATGCTTAAAACTTCATCGAAAAACTTGTCTTTCTCTCTGTAAAATCGATCAATATTTCATTCATATCAGCTATATTGCAGATTCCATGAGCTAAATAATTTTGCGTTAAAGAAATGCAGCAATTCTTATACAACTCATTCTACATATTTTGCTGTTTACGTTTTCCATAAGTGAAAATTAGGTTTCGTTGTAGAAATAATCAAAGATGGATGATCATTTAAACTCAAATATATTGTAATTACGTTGTTTCAGTATGTAGATGAACAGAATTTAAGCAAAATAAAGTGATTTTAGGACGGATACAACACTCAATATGAATTAAAAAGAACTTTAAAAATCACGATTTTGACACAAGATGGATGCCATATTTCATTTTAAAGTGGGTCACGTGATCTCTTCATATAACGGTCACGTGATCGCTTCATATAAGAGGTGTAATTATTATTTTAATTTTTATTTAAAAAACTACTGAATATATTCTGCTGAATTTTTTTTATATTTTTTATGGGGTAATTTGAATATTTCCTAAAACATTCGAAGCAATTTGTGAATTTTAAATCCGCTTAAAAAATGTTTGAAAAATGAGGTCCCATAGGGTTCAATGTATTTCATTTTTTCAACCCGGGTTCAATCCAAAACTAAATGGGTGATATCATTCATTTATATACCGTAGTGTTATATTGTAATTTTCAATTCCCAATATAACATTGCTCTTTTGAAAAAGGAAGTGGACCTAAGAAGACGGTCCCTCATGAAGTGAGGCAATTTTTGTAACATTCCCTCGAACGCAGCTGCACCGGACATTCATTTCGAAAAGAGAGGGTGCTTCTCAAGTTCATGTCAGCATTAGGTGCTACAACAAAAGGAAGGGGTTGAACTTCCTGACCCCAGAAGTCAATTTATATCACTCGAACCTTGGGAAATTCTCGTGAGAACTTTCAACGATTTTAAAACTGGAGACTGCATATCTCATATTTCGGGGGGGGGGGCCTTGACCAATAATATAGCCTGAAGGGCGTAGCCCTTAATTTACTTAGCCAATTATGGACAGGGGCGCCTTGTAAAGGGGGTAGAGACAGAGAGCAACTTTGGACTTTAAGTTTTTGAAATCGAAGACTTGAATTTTGTGAGTGAAAAGAAGAGGTCGCAAGAGCGACGGATCTCGGAGAGAGCGAGCCCACGGGACAGAGCCGGAGCGCGCTGTCATAAAGTCCGACATCGGCAGTGATGATCGAGGTAGGACAATTCTACACATATTTTTGCACTTTGATTATTATTATCTCTCTGACCCTCCTAAATAAGGTTAACCTGGGCCATTAAGACGTAGGCTTGTAAGAATAGTGAGTTAATGTACATTAATAGGTTAATAATTGTAATGCTCATATTATGATCATAGAATGAGGGGATTTGATTGTCTTAATGTACTACACTAAAGATGTTGGTATATGAAATTTACCAGATGTTAATAGTTATTAAATAAGGTTTTATCTTAATGAAATAAATTCTTTGTTATTGTTTAAAATTAAGCCTCTTCATTTTAATTACTGGTATTATGTATTTCTTTATTTACTCCACTTTACGAGAACGGTCCACGTAGCGTCAATACATGACGTGTGACGACTCACATATCATTTTGGTGCCGTTTAAACCAGTTTCGAACCTGGACTCAAAATTATTGCACCCTTATCATATTGGTGATCATGACCAATCAAACCTGGATTCAAAATTATTTCACCTTTCTGGCGACTTTGCTGTTTTAGACCTGTTATATGCCAGAATTTAAATTTTAATGAAGAGAATAAAAATATTTGGAATTAATGAAAAATGAAAATATTGAATAAAAATTTTTTTTGTGTAAAATAAGGATTAAATTAAAGAAAGAATTTTAAAATTAAAATAAATATAAGTAAATTTAAGAAAATTTATTTCACAGTATGAGAAGCAAACAAAGTGACGAATCATTATGTGTTCTCAATGAGACATGCCATATTGTATTTGAAAATATAATTATTAGGGAACTTGAAGCTTTTAAGAAATTTTTGAATTATGTAAATATTTGTGTAATATTTTAGGAGTTTATTATGAGGATTGAAGTATTTGCATGCGTAGATAGTGAAATGATTAGAATTATGTTTTTGAATTTATGTGATATTGTATTTAAATATTTTGGGGGAACATTTTGAGGCGTAAAAACAGGAGATAATTTTAGATATAGAATTTTTGCGAGAAAGTGAAATTTAGAATGACGGAAAGCGGAGAAAATCCTCCAGCAACGAGGGGCAGGTTACCAGGACTTATACACCTATTAGGGGAATGCAATGGCATAGAGAATGATGTAGAAATTTTTTTTGACCAGATCAAATCTTTAAGCAGCTTGGGGGATTGGTCAGAGGAGGAAAAGTTAGCAATTGTGAAATCTCGGTTAAGAGGGAATGCAAGAAAATTTTATATAGGGTCACAAGAATTAAGAAGGGAAACATCTTTCGAAAAATTTAGGGATAGGTTATTAGAGTTCTTTACAGAAAAACCGAACATTACAACAAATCAGATCCTTTTCACGACCGCAAAACAGACACAGGGAGAAACGATTAAGCAGCTAGCACACAGAATAACAACACTAACTTTAAATTATATTGGCGACACAGAGCACAGTGAAGCGACACAACAGATTATGGATAAATTAAGGTTAAGTAAATTTTTAGAGGCAGTAACACCTGAATTCCAGAGAGAAATAATAAAAACTAATGCCCAAAATTTTGATAAAGCTGTAAAAATAGCCACAAACTTGGAACAGGCAAATTTAGCTGCGATAACGGCAAATGTAAATAGTGCTACATATAGACAGGAAATTGAGACGCTCCGCAAAGAGCAACAGGAATTTAACGCACATATTTTAAATTCAATTACCCAAGAAATAAACACATTAAAAATCCAAGAAAAAGTACAAATTCCCACGACACAAACAAAAAAACCCGTAACATGTCACTACTGTAATAAACAGGGACATTTCATGAGAGAATGCCGAATATACAAAGCTGATCATTTTAAGCAAACCCAGAATCTAAACATAAACAACGCGAGAACACATTGGCATAATCAAATACAGTCCCCTCCCCACTCATTTCAAACCCAGCCGTATGATGACCACAGAACTTACCCCTCCCAGCCGGACACATACGATTATAGGCCAAACCACGCCTTTGGAAACTATCAACAGAGCAGAAATTACTATGCAGCACCCCCCACACAAAGTACATTTTCTAGGGAACAACGATATAATAGGGACGAGTCAAACCAAAACAGAATCAGAGAATCGGGCGGGCAAAGAAACAATGGAAGAGAGATGAATACAAGATTTGAATACAGAAATTTCCCTAATAGAAGAGATAATTTAAACTAATTGTGGGAGCTTTAAATAATAACTTACAAAGAGAGAAAAATTACAGGGTAAAGTTCCCGAGAAAAATTGAAATTCCTGTACAAACAGAAAATAAGAAATTGGAGATACATAACGATGAAAGTACTGAAAAACATGAGGA
This sequence comes from Amaurobius ferox, assembly GCA_951213105.1. Classification (NCBI taxonomy): domain Eukaryota; kingdom Metazoa; phylum Arthropoda; class Arachnida; order Araneae; family Amaurobiidae; genus Amaurobius; species Amaurobius ferox. The sequence goes on from OX578146.1 coordinate 96,434,065, forward strand.
AACGATTGCATCGGTAGGAGAACAAATTGAAAAAACAGAATTGCCAACAATAATAGTTCAATTTAAAAATATACAAAGCGAATGCATGATAGACTCAGGAGCGAGCGTTAGTGTATTATCATTAGAATTGTTCAATAAAATTAAAGATAATGTCAAAATTAAATATGTGTCAAGGAGTGTTACAATATCAACTTTAACAGGACATAGTATTGAATATATAAAGACTGTGGAAATTCCATTCAAAATTCAGGGAAAACAGTTCAAACACATTTTTTTTGTCACAACAGCAAAATTTACACAAAAATTCAAGGGAGTATTGGGTTTTGACTTTTTACAGAAAAATCAAGCCATTTTGAATACACAAAAGAACATTCTGAAGATGGGCGACATAGAAATAATTTTAAATTCTGATAGGCAAATTGATAGACAAATAAATGAGATAATACAGGAAAAACCGAATCTAGCCAAAATTTTAAGAAAAGTACAAATCAAACCTAATTCGAGGGAGAATGTTGTAGTATATAGTGAGGAAAGTCTAGAAAATGGAACAGAGGTTTTGTTCGAACCCAAAGAAAAATCATACATTATAATGAATTATGGAATATACCACATGAATGAGAACAAATTTAAAATTGAAGTTCAGAATAACACGAATGCGACAATTACATTAAATAAAAACATGGCTTTAGGAAACATTACGACAGACTTTACGATACAACAACAGGACATTAAAGAACCAGAAATTAGTGAACGGACACATAAATACGAAGAGATGATAAATTTAATACAGGCTAAACCGGAGATAATAGCAGAAAGAAAAAAAGAGTTGAAAACAGAAGATTTTAATACTGACCACATGGACCCAAACATTAAACAAGATTTCCTCAAATTTGTAATGCAATATTCGGACGTTTTTTCAAAATCATTAAAAACTTTAGGAGCGACGGACATCGTAAAACCGGTGATAAAGCTTGCACATGACCACGCAATACGTTCCAGGCCATACGACGTTCCGTACGCACTGCAGGATACCGCAAAAACTCAATTAAAAGAGTTAGAAGAAGCAGGGATAATTGCCAGAACAAAATCAAATTTTGCATCACCGATGATTTTAGTGCGTAAAACAAGTGGAGAGTACCGCTTATGTTTAGATCTGAGATTAATTAATAACATATCCACTCTGTTTCCTTACAGAATTCCCTGTGTGAATGAAATTATAACTAAATTAGCCGGACATAGATACTTTTCGAAACTGGATTTTCATAGTGCTTTCAACCAATTGGTTTTACCTGAAGACACAAAAGAATTATTTGCTTTTACAACGCCCTATGGCAATTACCAATTTGAAAGACTCGTTTTTGGACACGTAAGCTCCGCTCCAATTTTTCAACAGGTTATGGACACCATTTTAGCGGACTTAAGCGAGGAAAACATACAAGCTTACATCGACGACATAATAATCCCGGCTAACTCTTATTCAGAATTAATACATAAATTAAAATTAGTATTCGATAAATTAAGAAAATACAACCTAACTCTAACACCCAGCAAATGTAAATTTTTTGTAGAAAAAGTAGCATATTTAGGATTTGAAATTAGTCAAAAAGGCATTACACCAACAGATGAAAATATAAACAAAATCACTTCATTTCCAGTACCAAAAACTTTAAGAAAATTAAAAAGATTTTTAGGCATTTGTAATTTTTACAGAAATTCAATAAAAAATTATGCTCAATTAACCGCGGTTTTATCAGACTTAACAAGAAAGGATAATAAATTTAAATGGGATAATAAATGTGAAGAGGCATTTCAGGCACTCCAAGAATGTTTTTTCAAGAAACCATTACTTATACAGCCAGATTTTGACAAAGACTTTTATCTGAATATCGATGGCAGCATTCAGTCCATAGGAGGCGCTCTTTTACAACACAGAGATGGGATTTTAAAACCGATTGCATATTTTAGCAGGAAATTATCGATACAGGAGCAAAAGTATCCGGCCATGAAAATTGAATTATTAGCTATGCATCAGGGAATGAAATTTTTTAGAAATTTCCTTTTCGGCCGAAAGTTTTTTGTGCTTTCTGACCATTTGCCGTTGGGACAGCATTTAAAAATACAAAACCCACCCAACGTATTACAGAGGTGGCTTTTAGACATATCTGAATACGATTATGAATTTATTCACGTCCCGGGTAAAGATAATTTATTAGCGGATTTTTTAAGTAGAGATGATTTTGAAAGTAAACAAACAGAGCAGAACGAGAGAAAACAAAACATTGAGAATCCAAGGGGAGAAATTAACCTGATAGAACAAATTAAGGGAGAAAACACGATGAAAAGAAATGGATATGTGAATGAGGATAGTGTCTATATTGCACAGATAAACACAATAACAGAAATCCCGGCATTAGATAGAATTTTAGATGAACAAATTAAAGATCCAAAATTAAAAATAATCAGAGAAAATTTACAAAATCGGAATTTTAAAGAGGGTAAACATTATGACACATTATATATTGACGAGGAAACTAATTTATTAATGCACGTAGGAAACTGGAAGGACAGACCTTGGAGAGACAATTTGAACAAAACTATAGTTATACCCAGAAATTTACAGAAAGAAATTTTAGCGATTACACACGTAACACATGCAGGGATTGATAAAACTTACAAATTATTATCGGACAGGTATTATTGGAATGGTATGTACAGTGACACACAAAATTTTATTACATCTTGCGAACAGTGTAGAAAGAAAAAGGGAAAAAATCAGCCCGTTCCCCTGGGAAGAAATCCTATACCTGATGGGCCTGTGCAAATTTTGTCGACAGACATTTGCGGACCATTTCAAACTAGCACTTCAAATAATAAATATGTGTTATCGGTGGTAGACCACTTCTCCAAACATATACAAATGTTTCCAATCCCGGATATAACGGCCACTACGGTTGCTGATAGACTCTTAAATTACTTTATGAATTGGGGATGTCCTAAGACAGTGTTATCGGACGCAGGCTCTCAATTTACATCTAATATACATCAAATTATGACAGAGAAACTCGGAATAGTTGCCAGAATAGCATCGGTACGTTCGCCATGGGTTAACGGTATAGTGGAGGTTACTAACAAACAATTGAAACACACCTTAGCGACATTAGCGGAGAATTCTCCATACTGGGATACCGCAGTACAATGCCACGTAGCTGTTTACAACGCGACAGTACATTCAAGCACCAAAGAAACACCAAACTTTCTTTTTTTTGGAAGAGACCTTCCAACTTTTTTTGAAACTAATGTAACAGAAAATAATACAGAAACAACATATCAGGATTATATATAAAAAAAAATAACAGTGATGAATAACGCATTTAAGGAGGCAAATAAAAATTTAATTCTCGCGAAAGAACGCCAAGAAAGTCAACAACTCCAAAGAGCTAAATTCAGGGATTTGGAAATCGGGTCCAGGGTGTTCATGGAAAACAATAATAATCGATATAAAAAGGGGAACCACACGGGACCTTATCGAGTAATTAATAGAATAAATAGATTTATATATGAAATAAAACTGTGTGACAAACCAAATTCTAAAATCATAAAAGCCCACATAAATAGATTAAGGACTCTTCCCGACCGCAAGCCACATCTAAAAATGCCCTACATAAACAAATACAAGTCACCTCTTCTCCCCACTCCTAAAAACGCACAAAACTCTGAACCAAAACCGGAACTAAAGAAAGACCGCGGTCAAAATGAGAATATTCCGCTTATCATGTTGGAGGAGGAAATAGCAAACGGACAGTACACAGAGTCACCACACCATCCGCACGAAAACACTCTTACTCTTAGATCCACGAAACCGGTTACCGCACAAGTGCAAAACGAAACAACTCAGAGCGCACGAGAGAATGCAATCATCCCTCCAAAAGACTCTCCGAAAGCAAACATTCTTTCAACAGGGGGGGACTCAGGCAGACATAGCACGCTAGTAACACACGAGAATTTGGAACTTTCAGAACAGGGGGACTGTACACAAATTGAAACAAACACGAATGAAAAGGCGGGAGAAATAGAACGAGATGCGCAAGAGGGACCAACACAAGTAGATGGGGGATGTATACAGATGGAACAGAAAAACGTTCAGGGGAAGGATGAATCAGCGGGAAATTCACAAGGGGACGATATAAGCAGTACAAATTGTTCACGCACAGTACTTCTTCCAACACCGGTTAGGCCGAAACACAGATATGATTTGAGATCTTTAAAGAATTTAAATTTAAATTGATTCAATTAAAACACGAAAGAAGTTTAAACATAGGTAAGAACGCGGACAAACCGTAATTCAAAATTTTGAAAATATTAGTAACAAAGAAAAATCGCCATTCACAAAATGCAACGCGAAAGATGGAACGCAAATTTTAAATAAATATTGGATTGTAAATAAAGGAAATTTTAAATAAACATTGAATTATAAATTAAAGAAATGTAAATAAATATTACATTAATTAAGAAAGTGTAAACAAATTGTGAAAAAAAAAATTGAGGGAATTTTAAATAAATCATACATTAATTAGTTGAAAGTTTAAATAAACAAGAAAGTTTAAATAAATATGGAACTATAAATAATTGGGAATTATGAATAAAAATTGTGATTTAAAAAAAATAAATAATTGTTACAAAATAAATAACAAGTATCGTTGGAGGACAAAAGAAATTTTAGGGATGATAGGTTAAAGATGTGGATATATTAAATTCAAATTTTGGAAAGAACATAAATAACAGAGAAGATACGTCACATTTCATGAAAAAAAAAAAAAAAGCAAAAGGGGGACATCGGTAGAATTCTATAAAAAGTCGTTATAACTCTATAAAAAGAAAGTTTTTTTTTAAGAGAATTTTGATTTCCAGGCAATAAAAATTTCGATGGGTAAGATAATTAGGAATATTAAATAAAGGGATATTTTGAATTTCAAAAAAAAAAAAACTCTTTTCAAAGAACAGTGAAATTTTAAAACAAAAGTAAACTTTCTCCACGCGCTCTTCATGTAATTAGCGGACTGATCAACCATAGTTGGATGAATACGCGTGAGGAAATAGGAATTATAGAATTATAGTTTAAAATGATTAGATAATTGGTAAATATAAAAAAAAAAAAAAAAAAGAAAAACAATTTTTTTTTTCCTAGTTTAAATAAATAAATAATTCATAATTAAGAATAAAAATTGGAATTTAAATAAATAAATAATTCAAAAAAAAAATAAAATAAAATAAAATAAATTGTAATCTAAATAAATAAATACTTGGCAATTCAAAATAAAAGTTGTAATTTAAATAACTAAATAATGGGTAATTAAAATAAAAAGAAATTAGGGTTTAAAAGGGATAGAGAATTTTAATTAAAAATCATAATGGCAGTTCAAAGAAAAAAGATAATGGTAATGAAAATTATACGCAAATTATAATTTAAAATGAATAGATAATTTTAATAAACATACGCGAATTGTAGATTAAATAAAAAGCATTTGAAAAAAAAAAAAAAAAAAAAGCGTTTCTACATATATTTTGATAGGGTCGCACATATAAAATTTTTGAGAGAGACACATTTTCGAAGGTAACGCTAGACGACGCAGATTTTGGATTTAGATGCTAGTGACGGGAATAAACGTGATATAATAATAAAATAGAATGTAAGAACAAAATAACACTAACCGCATTTTAATTAATCCAGAGAATGAAAGTGAGAATCCTAGAGGTAATCCGTGTAATTCCAGAGTTTTTAATCCATTTGGGGGCCTCGGTAGAGCACTTTCACATCACACAATCCATAAGCCACTGAACACTGACCAGAATGGCGGATGACGAGATGGACCATTTTCAAAAAGGCGACATGTACGAGCCATGTACGACTAATTGGCCATGGGAACTCACACGATGTAATGCCCGTATTAGCCGCAGGCCAGAAAGGGGAGCCTGTCCCGGGAAAATGACACAATAGCAAGGACGTGTTGACCTTGTGCCCAAACAACATATAAGGAATAGGATCTTGGAAGAATTGGGAAAAATACATTGGAACGAATGGTTTGGAGACTCAAATAAATGTTAATGGTTTTTGAGAGAAAATTGGTAATTTTGTATGCATTGAGAGAATTTCAGTGAGTGATAAGATTTACGAAAAAAAATTTAAGTATGGTTTCATTAAGTGGGAAAGTGAATAATTTAATGAATTCGGGAAATTCCGTATCCAAGTATAAGATTTGGATTAAATCAGGGGATATGTGAAAGAAAATGTATAATTATGGATAGTGTAATATAGAATCGCAGGGGAGTTATAAGAATTTAAGTAGGATGGTAATTAAATATTTATATGGGTTTTTCTGTCATCTCAGAGATTGTAGGAAAATTTTAAAGTATATTGCGGAAATTTTTGGAGTTATATAAGTCTTATTTTGATAGTATTTGAGAGGATAGTGTAATTGTTTAAGTATTTTATTGTAAGTATGTACATGAGTTATATTTATGGCATGTCCGGTTCAGAACACATGATGAAGTGACAAATATATGAATTAAATAAGAGTGGTGAAGTTTAATGTATAGAGAGTGTAAGAATTTGAATATTTTAAGTTTGAGTAAGGTATCAAATTTAAATGGATAGGATGAAAAAAAAAAGTAAGAAGAAATGAATATATAATGTGGAGAGATAAAATACATAAATTGTTGGAATTTAAAGAATTTAAGTTTGAGTAGAGAAACAAATGTAAATAAAAGTGTATATATAGAATGGAAGGACATAAATAGATAAATAGTAGGAATTTGAAAAATTTAAGTTTGAAGAGAGTAGCAAATTTAAGTAAAAAATGTATATATTATGTGGAAGGATTTAAAGTAGATAAATGGATAGGATGTTAAATAAGAAATGTATATATATAATGTGGAAAAACATAAGGTAGAGAAATGTAAAATAAATAAATAGTAGGAATTTGTAAAATGTAAGTTTGAAGGGAGTATCAAATTTGAATAGAAAATGTATATATTATATGGAAGGATTTAAAGCAGATAAAGTGTAGAAATTTCAATGGGGCAATTTTTGAAAAAGTAAAAAAAATTTAAAGGAGTTTGAAAAAAAAAAAAAAGAGAGTTTCTTTGTAATGGTTCGTGTGCCGGGTGACAAATTAAAATTATAGAAATTGAATTTATAAAAAAATGATACTTAAGGGAGTTTTAAGAGAAGAGAGTATTTTAATAAGCTTGAGTGTAATCTATGTGTATTGATTGTCCTAAACAAAACATGACACAGCGTACAGATCCGGTTGCCTAACGATTCTCAAATGGTCAGCAATTCCTGTTGATCACCGATTCACATTGCTCAACGATTCCTGGTGCACAAAGATTCTCATTTGGTCAGGGACTCCAGCAGTTCAGCGCCTTACAGTTCATCGAATTCCAGTTAGACAGCGGTCCAATCCTTCAGCGAGTTCCAGCAGTTCAGCGCCTTACAGTTCAGCGAATTCCAGTTAGACAGCGATCCAGTTCTGCAACAAGTTCCAGCAGTGGAGCGATTTACATTTCAGCGGTTTCCAAGTGTGCAGTGATATCAGTGTTTTTTTTTTCCAAAGGAAAGATATTTTACACTTTCCATCATAACTACAAGGGGACAAAGTGATATTATTAGGGACCATATGCGTAAGTCCCTGATCCCAACAAGTATCCAATTGACGGTCAAAGTGACTTTGGTTATCATATGTGAACAATTTTACAGATATACACCTTGAACTTTTGTGGAACTATATTGTTTAAAAAAAAAAAAAAAAAAAAAAAAAAAAGACATATCACCAGTGGACGAACTTGTGCTTACATGAATAGACTTTTAATCGATATTAAGTACAACTGAACGACACAGATATCGTCATTTGCAGACACATTGAGAATTGTATTTTTGTATAGTATTTTCGTGTTCTTTTGATGGCATATAAGAGTATATATATGATAATATGATTTGTGTATATGTGTATATAGTGCATTTTTACAGTAGATACAGATGAGAGCAAGACGAGTTGTTGGACTACACAGTGGACACGCCTGAAGCAACTATGAGCTGGCACTTTGTAATTGGCTTTTTCCCACCAAATTTTGGGGGGGGGAAGAAGGGTAATTGTTATATTGTAATTTTCAATTCCCAATATAACATTTCTCTTTTGAAAAAGGAAGTGGACCTAAGAAGACGGTCCCTCATGAAGTGAGGCAATTTTTGTAACATTCCCTCGAACGCAGCTGCACCGGACATTCATTTCGAAAAGAGAGGGTGCTTCTCAAGTTCATGTCAGCATTAGGTGCTACAACAAAAGGAAGGGGTTGAACTTCCTGACCCCAGAAGTCAATTTATATCACTCGAACCTTGGGAAATTCTCGTGAGAACTTTCAACGATTTTAAAACTGGAGACTGCATATCTCATATTTCGGGGGGGGCCTTGACCAATAATATAGCCTGAAGGGCGTAGCCCTTAATTTACTTAGCCAATTATGGACAGGGGCGCCTTGTAAAGGGGGTAGAGACAGAGAGCAACTTTGGACTTTAAGTTTTTGAAATCGAAGACTTGAATTTTGTGAGTGAAAAGAAGAGGTCGCAAGAGCGACGGATCTCGGAGAGAGCGAGCCCACGGGACAGAGCCGGAGCGCGCTGTCATAAAGTCCGACATCGGCAGTGATGATCGAGGTAGGACAATTCTACACATATTTTTGCACTTTGATTATTATTATCTCTCTGACCCTCCTAAATAAGGTTAACCTGGGCCATTAAGACGTAGGCTTGTAAGAATAGTGAGTTAATGTACATTAATAGGTTAATAATTGTAATGCTCATATTATGATCATAGAATGAGGGTATTTGATTGTCTTAATGTACTACACTAAAGATGTTGGTATATGAAATTTACCAGATGTTAATAGTTATTAAATAAGGTTTTATCTTAATGAAATAAATTCTTTGTTATTGTTTAAAATTAAGCCTCTTCATTTTAATTACTGGTATTATGTATTTCTTTATTTACTCCACTTTACGAGAACGGTCCACGTAGCGTCAATACATGACGTGTGACGACTCACATATCACGTAGGTCCCACAGACCGTCCGAAAACATACTAAAATTTCATTTTGACAAAATCATTTTTACGGCAGTTATTGTGCTAACGGACAGATAAACAGACAAGCAGACAGAATGAGCAAAGTCATAAACACTTTTCAACTTTGTTGTAAAGTGTTAAAAACTAAAAATTTCAAAACTGTTATGAAATCTCGAAATTGTTTGAGCCAAGTTTCAGCAGAACAGAAGCTGTACTTTTAGATCTAGGATACCTTGCTGGAGGATCCTGATCCTCCTTCAAAATCATACGTAACCTTTGTTAGTCATAATAATTAAAACAAGAAATATCAATCATGCATAAAGCATTAATTATGAAACACTTTCCAACTGAAATACAATTTTATTTAAACATCTCTAAAATGCGATACATTCAGCGGTGATATTTTTTTTACATATCACAGGACTACAATGATTTATTTTACCTGAAAATAAAATCTTCATCGAAAATGTATGCTTTATTCAAATGACATCATCGAAATATAAATCGTCTGGTTCTTTGTGTAGAAGTCGTGAATATTTCATTCACACATTTTTTTTCCAGATTCCACAGCTAAACAATTTTTTGGGGGAAAATATTCTGCAATTCTTGTACACCTGACCAAACAAATCTATCACTTACTCTTACTATCCCTTCTCCATCGGCAAGACAGGTCGATAAATCTCTCATCCAATGGGAAGAGACGGTATTTCGATGATTTATTCACAACACAATATATAAAGTTGCTGCGTAGTAAATACTAAAATCACTATTTATACACTAAATATACAATTATATAACTCTTGACCACTCACTTAACCTTCTCCAAAACTTCTATAAACTTCACACAGCACTTTCTGTGAAATGAATTCACTATTACACCATAAAATAACACTTTTAAATTCAGCAACATCAAAACACAACAGCATCGGCACCATTGGGGGGGGGGGGATTCAGCAATTCTTGCACCCCCACCCCCCGCCAAAATAGCGCCGATGCTGTTGTTTGTGTTTTGATGTTGCGGAATTTAGAAGTGTTATTTTATGGTTGTTGTTGAGCCCAGACCGTCCGACCTAATAGTGAATTCATTTCACAGAAAGTGTTGTGTGAAGTTTATAGAACTTCTAGAAAATGTTAAGTGAGTAGTTTAGAGTCATATAGTTGTATATTTAGTGTATACATAGTGATTTTAGTATTTACTACGCAGTAACTTTATATATTGTCGAGTGAGTAAATCATCGAAATGCCGGCTCTTCCCATTGGGTGAAAGATTTATCGATCTGTCTTGCCGGTGGAGCGGTCATAATAATAGGAAGTGATCGATTTGTTTCGTCAGGTGTTCTAGGCAAGCACGAAGATGTCGGGAAGTGAAGGCCTAATTAAAGGGACGTCAAAAATTAGTCTGGATGGGTTGATTGACTTCCTAGGGTTATTGGAAACCGAGTCAAAATATTTAAAGGAGATAACGATAACAGTTGAAGAGTTAAAAGAATATTGATCATTTAACCATTGTTTAACACTTACTAAGCAGAGGAAAGACGATCTAGTTAATGTATTTTTCGTAGCCGCAGTAAATATTATTATTGAAATGCAAAACGAAATAGATATGGCTGGAAAACAATCTAAGGAAGATAAAAGTTTGGAAGCTGTAATAGGAAAAAGACAATTTTGATAACACAGAAAAAGAAATTTGTATTGAGTCCCTAGATAAGGCAAACCAAAAACTAGAGCTCGCTATCAAAGATAAAGAAGACCAAATAATCCTTAGGAAGGTCACGAAGGAAGAAGTAGATAGAAACAAAGAAATGAAGAAATGCGTGAGTGAACTGAAGTTAGGAATAGCCCATGAATTGGAAGCAAACAATTTAAAAGAATTGTGGGATGATCTCAAGGCATGGAAGAAGAAATGTGGGAATACCGACCAAGAGCTACCTCACTATCACGAGAAAGGACTTGGAAATCTGGAGGAGGAAGTCGGGATCGTTTTTGGTTTTTAAAGAACAATGTATGGGAGGGCAAGATATGGAAATTGAAATGGAAGATTGAGAGGTATTTTTCAAAAGAGAGATGATATTATAGAAAAGCTGAAAAGCCAAATGACTCAGAATATGTCAGCGGCCTCAAGGGCACACATCCCTGCTTCGTCCTCGACAGAGACGGAAGCCTCTCTGGACGCAGCTCGAGTACTATTTGACATGAAGGTCAAAAAGGCCGCACTTGAAGGCAGACTATATGAGAGCAAGCGTTTCTTTGACGGGCTCTGCTCCGATTTGAAATTAACGATGGAGAGGACAAATAAAATAGTTAAAGACAGTCTACCTTCAACAAAAAGAAGTAACGCGGAGGTACATAGTGCTGGGATCAGTGTTTACGCTGGGGCAATTAGACGGAATTTACCTGATTCTAAGGTCGGTAAAGCCTCCCCTAGACCAGAAGTCCTGATTCTTAAACCAAAGAAGAAGGGTGACTTTGGAGTTAACAAGAAGCTGGTGTGCTCTTCAATATATATGACGAAAAAAAACCTCTAAATATAGATGGAGTAAGGCAGATTGCAAATGGCGGGCTGGCAATAGAGTCAAGTTTGGGCACTGACCTCGATTCTTTGCGTGATCAACTAGAGAAAAAAGAAAGTGTTGTCGATAATATCGAAATCTATCGTCCAAGAAAGAGATATCCTAGGATCATTATAATTAATATTGATCCAGAGTTAGACTCTGATGGAGTTAAAGAGGTCCTGGCTAGGAAAAATGAAATTTTGACTGACACTAATTTTACGGTTGATTTCTCAATGAAAGGTAGAATAGGTACGCACTGGGTGACCTCGTTAAATCCTAGACTATTTCGACCAATTATGGATGATGGATTTTTAAGACTGGACTGGAACAAGGCTCCTGTTAGGGAATTCTTAAGCATCAAACATTGCCGGAAATGCGGTAAGCTCGGGCATACGACCAAGAAATGCAGCGAAAAGGATGGGCGCTGTATGTATTGCAACGAAGTTATTCGGATCATCCCTGTACTAGGGTCAAAAAGTGTATTAATTGTTTTATATCTAACCAGTATACCGGTACGAGATATAATTTGAGTCACTCCTGTCTTGATATAAATTGCCTGTCTTACCAGCGCCAAATCAACACCATCGCTAGATCTATAGATTACGGGCCTTAAATTCATTCAGATAAATGTCAATCACTCCCCGGCGGCGTATAATCTGGCTTTCCAGACTTCATTTGGGTTTAAATTCTGATATCCTTTGCATTTTCTATCCCCGTTGGTCAAGGGTAATTACCCCTCTCTCCCCTTTAATTTGCCTCACTTTGCTTCAAAATCCCTTGGGGCCGTTATAATTATTTGCAATATGAATTTAAATTATAATTTTAAGTTTAAAACTAACTCCTCAGTATTTGTGGATATTGTTAGTAATGATAGCTATTTATTAGTGATTTCTGCCTCGTATTTTCGCCCGCATGGTGGAATAGGGGATCAGATAGGAGAACTCTGTTCTGTTGACTTCGATCTCTCCTATTTCATCATGATGTGCGATTTTCACTGTAGATCTAGACAATGGGGTTATAACTTTGAAGATTGCCGCGGCCACGAACTTTTGGACTTTTGTATTGAGAGGCGCCTTATCATCGTTAACAACGTCGGCTCTGGCCCTACCTTTGTTTCCCATTCCGGGAAGGGGTGGCCGGATCTGACGCTAATAAGTAATAATCTCGTTAATTTAATTCAAAATTGGGGTGTACTGGATCTCGAATCTCTAAATGATCATTTATATGTCACTTTCGCGCTGGGGGGGGGGGGGTGAAAGCAGCCTTACTGAGGATTTTATTTTTAAAACAATATTTGGCGCTAGCAGATTTCTATATAAATTTAGAAACTATATAAAGGTATTGATGTATGCAATAAATAAGGCAAATTGCACCTCTTCCTTAGATGATTTTACTGCATTTATGAGTGACTGCAAAGAAAATAGCATGCAGAAAGGAATTAAGAAGAGGAAGAGATACAGGGATAGAAATTTTTATTGGTGGACCGGGGAGTTGGCGACGTTTCGCAACTTCGTTACAGCTCTTTCCAGAAGGCATAAAAGATTAATTAAGGAGGGGCTGATTCGGGTGATATTGATCGTGCAAAATTGGTTTATAACAAAAATCAGGCTTTTTATCGACGAAAAATTAATGAGGCAAAAATCAAGGGATGGAAAGATTTTTGCACGGGGTGCGAGGAAACTTTTGGACCTACTTTCAAGGTTTTTTATAGCTGCTGCAGAAAAATTTCTGATATCATGGTTCAGGTAGGAGACAATCCAAATGAAACATATTATAATAAAATTAATACCTTGATGGACCATTGTTTTATAAATAAGGATTTCCTTGGTTTCTCGGAAGCCGATCCCGCCGGCAGTGGACAGGGGGTGTCCCTGCATGAGGTTAGGCTGGTAATAGGAAATTTGAAAGAGGACAAAGCACCAGGCTTAGATAAAATCGATAATAGGATATGGATAAGTATTTTCGAGAGGTATCCAGCCTTCCTGGTTAAGTACCTAGATAGGTGTGTGCGGCTTTGCCATTTCCCTGTTGGCTTAAAAAATACTGACGTTATTTTTATTAAAAAAGCTGGTAAGGATCAAACAAAGTGTAATGCGTATCATCCAATATGCCTTCTTCCGACTTTGGGCAAGATAATTGAAAGAGTTTTCATTAATAAACTTAATTATTGGTTACACATAAATAAGATAATACATGATAGGCAATATGGGTTCCGAGAAATGAGGAGTACGGAGGAGGATGCCTGTGTGGCCCTCGCTGAGATGATGAGGAAAAATAGGGGAATTATCCATGGGGCTTCGGTATTGGATGATATTCGTGCAGCATTCGATAATTTAAATTGGAATGTCCTGATGGAGGTGTTTGTGAAAGAGAAGCTACCATATTTTTACAAAAATTTTATATATAGATATTTAATAGACAGAAGGGTATCTTTCAATAATTATAATATTTCAATTACAAAAACTGTTTCCAGGGGGTGCCTTTCAGGGTTCTGTCATTGCTCCTATTATCTCGAATCTATATTTTAACAGGGTTCTGCAAATTAACAATGAACAGTATTTCTTCAGGCCTATGCGGACCACTTGGTAGTTTATACTACGAGCCGTGTGAGAAAGGATTTAGAGAGCAATATGAATATCTAGCTTGGTATGGTCTCCACGGTCTTGGAAGAGCTCAAGCTATGCGTCTCGGAAAAGAAGACAAAAGCTTTGGTCATAGCTGCTAAAGGCACCCTTAAATGCAGTCCCATTTTTAAACTGAACGGTAAGCGTATTTCTGTGGCTAACAGTTTAAACTATCTGGATGTTTTCTTCTTTCCAGAGCTGACTTGGGATACTCATATCAGGGCTCTGCAAGATAAATGCAGTGCTTTGGCTGGCGGGTTTGCCAAAACAGGAGGATGTTGAAGAGTTAGCATAGTTTTGTGGTTGAGAGGGTTATCTGTTATTGCGTCTGGGCGGGGGCCCTGACTAAAGAGCAGGGCGGAAGCTCAGAGCCCTCTAGATGCCATTCTTCTTGAGGGTGCCCGGCGCTTACAGAACCACCTCCAACATCGCTCAGTTTTCCCTCCTGGACATCCCTCCCATACAGACAGTCCTTGAGAGCGCCTATTTCAAGTATTGGTTCTGGAGGAGGGGGACTGACTACATTCGTTCAGCCTCCCTTCTACCCCCCCTCCGCTGACTTTGCTAACAGGGTGCTTTCTAATTCTCTACCTCTGGATGAGCGAGTTCTTGTCTTATCTGAGGAGCTATGCTCTCTTTTTATAAGGTATTCACCGATGGTTCAAAGATAGGTGGGGGGATGAGTTGTGCTTTTTGTGTCTTTAGTGACGGCATTCTGGTTCATTCTAATATGTTTAAACTTATTGATTTCAACTTAGTATTCCAAGCGGAACCCTGTGCCCTGGATATGGCTGGAAGATGGATCAGGAATACGGGTAAGACGGCCGCCATTTACACCAATAGCGCTTCCTCCATCTCGGCCTTGGCGTCACACAGGACTAGGTTCAAATTTGTTTTAATACCATCAGAGACACTTTGAGGTTGATTGCTTCAAAAATTTCCTTAAAATGGGTTAGGGCGGATGTGGGCCTTCATGGTAATGAGACCGCTGACGAGTTTGCTAAGTTCGCGGCTGCGTTGGTGATCCGCTGTGGGTTCCTGCCCCCTATTTCCTGCTGTCTAGATTTATTAGGACAGAGGTGCAGGGGAGATGGGGTCCCTACGTGGATCATGGGACGGGGGAACCTGGGCCTGCTCCTACCGTGTTGGTCTGTCTACGGACTTCCAACTTTGTTCGAGTGATCTTTTTCTCTTCATTACTAGACATGGCCCATTTATTAGTTACTTGAATAGGTTTAACCTTAGGGAGACTTCTTTGTGTTCCTGTGGGTCGGAGGGTGAATCGAATCATTATGTCTTCGATTGCCCTCTGACCCTCAGTTGCCATTTGTCTCGTCCTTCGGAAGAGAACAGCCCTGCCTGGTTTGATTGGGTAGTTGCCAACCCCCGTTCCATCCAGAAGATTCGTGACTGCGTCTTGGTTGCGCGTTAGGTTTCTGACCTCTGCTGTTGGATTATGTTTTTAAATATCAAAATTACTCCTCATAGTGTATCTTCTTCGTGTATACTGTGTATATATATATAGATGGCAAAGTTGTAAGTTATTAAATGTTAATTTATTATATATTAAATTGTATAATTTTTTGGGGGTAATTGCCACCAAATTAACTTTAAATATAGGCGGTTGCGGTTTCTCTTGATAATGGTAGTTTCTGTTCGGTTATTGCAAATTAATGGATTTTATTTCTACTGTAAATACTGTCCATAGTTTTAAATAGAATGAATTCTTAGTTTTTGGTGTATTTTTATCTTGTATCCAACATTGTAGATAGCTTATATCCTTATGAACCTAAATAAGGTGTGAATGTAATTCTATATTTGATATAAAAGTGTAAAATATGTATTAATTATTTGTTATTGTAGATATTGAGTGGAAATTATATTGTATAACTTGTAGGAATTTAAGTGTAGTGTAAATATCTTACGCCACAATATTATATGGGAATATATTGTATGAATATTGTAAGCTGAAGTTATAGAATAATAGGGGTACTAGATGGTGTTGAGGTTTAGGATATTTGGAATAATGTAGTTTTGAGGATTAAGTGTTTTAAAATATATATTTATGAAGGTTATACATTGGCATGGCGTCTTTTATCATTACATTATAATTTATTTTGAATTATTATTTTATGTTTCCCTTATCATATTTAATTTACAGGTTATTTCCTATCTGCTTAATAATAATATAAACTTGCAAGCATGCAAATAATTTGTAATTTATTATGTCTTAAACATGTTTATGTAGACCTTTGTCAAATAAAGCGGATGATTTGTCTTTCCCGGCCGGGGAAACAACTGCTATAAGCCTATATAGGCAAGCCCCTCGATTGGGTCGAGAAGCAATTTTTGTACAACTCATCTTACAATCACTTGTTTACATTCTGCATCCATTAAAATTTGGCTCTATTGTAGAAATAATCAAAGTTGATGATCATTTAAATTAAAAAAAAATTGTAATTGCTTTGGCGCAGAATATAGATACACAGAAAATACACAAAAGTAAAGCGGTTTTAGGACGGATACAACACTAAATATAAATTTAAAAAAACTTTAAAAATCACGATTTTAACATTGAGAAAAAAAGATAGATGTCATATTTTACTTTGAAGTGGGTCATGTGATCTCTTCACGTTATATGGATATAATTATTATTTTAATTTTAATTCAAAAAACTACTGAACATATTTTGTTGAATTTTTTTTTGTTATTTTATGGGATAATTTGAATATTTCCTAAAATTTTCGAAGCAATTTGTGAATTTTAATTTTGTTTAAAAATATTTGAAAAATTAGGTCTCATAGGGTTCAATGCATTTCCCCTTTTTCTATTCGGGTTCGATCTAAAACTAATTGGATGACATTATTCAATTACATTCCCATATGTCCCACAGACCGTCGTCTCAACAACATACTAAAATTTCAATTTGATAATGTCATTTTTACGGCACTTATCGTGCGAACGGACAGACAGACAGAATGAACAACGTCATAAACACTTTTCAACTATTTTGAAAATTGTTGAAAAATAACTACGACTCAAAAGGGCTACGTGTGATTACGTAGAGAGTTTGGAACCTCTCTACAGTGTACCCTAGATCTGAAAGTGCAAGTCCGATTTTGTGGAAACTTGTCGCAAACCATTTTGAGATTTCATGACTTGTTTGTAAGGAGGATTTTGTTTTCTGTATTTAGCGAGGATTTTTCAAGATGGTGCTTTTGTGAGATCTTCTAATATTCAAATACAACAGATGTAACACATAATTGTAAACGTCAATGAAGGAAAAGTAGGAAGCACCTTATCTTCAATCTTTCAATAATTGCATTTTCTTGAGTCGCCTTCTTCATTTTTTCTCGTTAGAGAATTTATAAAATCTAACCTACTTTCTTAAACGCAGTCACAGGATTACTTCCATTACGAAGCAGAGTTGTATTAGGAAAACTTATGGTTTTAAAGGCGAGGGATGGGAATTGTGGATTAAAATCATCAGTAAAAGTTTACATTCATGTAATATCGTTTAAGACGATATTTTTTAGGCTGACAACAGTAATTGTTAGGCTGACAACAGTGATTGTTAGGCTGACAACAGTATTTGTTAGGCACCATTATTGATTTAATGGATGGAAGCAAAAAATATTCGTATTCAGCAAAATTAATATTAAATACTATGTAGAACTTTGAATGTATAAGCATCGTTGCATTGAATATGCCCATTATGGCATACAAAATATACTTCCATGAGCTCTAAGATTGCAAACAGAATAAGGACAAGGATCCCAATGAAAAGAAAACATTACGCGAAATTTAAACAGGACATCCTGCAGTGTAGTATTCAAACTACAACGGATTTATCAAAAACGTAATAGACTGCAGTGCGACAAAGATCACAATCCACAATCTACAAAACAGGGCCAGAACATGATGAAATAAGTGTGTTTTAAACAAAGATTTTGACATAAGTTTGAAAAGATCATCATGTTAATCTTTCAATATAGTGATTTACATGATAACTAATCACTACCATAATGTGCAATCACTAATAATAGTGATTATTCATTAATATTGATGTAACAGCTTTAATTTAAAATGTTTACTAGTATGGTCGTAATATTTTTTCCCCAGATATCGCTTACTGGGCAAAATGGGCTGCTTCTTATGCAGCACTTCGACTTCGCAGAAGAACACATCGCAGGCGATTTGATTTGTACGACTTCGAAACAAACAACGAACCTGAAAAAGTTGGTGTCATTGTCCCTGAAGAGGAAACTGTGCTAGAGTCGCCATTTTCAGAAGAGCATCTAGAAAAAGTAAGTAAACTAATTTGTGCTTACTTGAAATATTCTATATTGCTCACTCTATTACGATAATCCAATTTGCAGTATAAGATATCACTTTAGAAATTTTTGACGAGATAGATATCACTTTTCAGATACCAAGAATTGTTGAATAAATTCTAGTTAATATAGTTTTCCGGCCGCGATCCAAAGCATTTAAAGTAAATTCAATATATTTAGTGATTATTCAACTGTTACAAAGTAGACTGTAGTTGTTTTATTTGTTAGAAAGTGGTACTATGTATTATAACCTGTCACGTGAACCTTGATCCCACGTAGCTAAAGATGAGAGTGCAGTGTTCCAAATTTACCCAGTGCACAAACTCATGTTCTCTGTCTAATTCTCACTTCCGACTTAATACGGCGTGCAGCCAACTTATGTTGTTCCCAGACTCATGAAACTTTCAAACGAAAATCTAGAGTTTCGCTCTTGTAACATGATTAGGTCTTCGATTCGAACTTATTCTGCTGAGGAATTTATCCAAATTTGAATCATCGACATCAGAGGAAGTCTTGGGGAAAGAAACCCGGTGCTGTATCTGCTTAGTCAGATTCAGTGTGGAGTCGAAAGGCAGATTGCTTGGAGATTCGAACGACGGAGATTTGAATGAGCTTTGAGATGTTTGATGTTGTTATGAGCTAATTATGGTCCTGCTGAGAAGGGTGTTCCAGTGCAAGTGCTGATCTAGGTATAAGGAGCTTCAAGGCAGTTTGGATTCGGAACTCAGACAAAAGTTGTCGGTATTCACTCGGTATGCGGTTTCAGTGACTCCCTAACTGGTGAATGTGTTGCTGAACCCTCTAATAACTGCATTCGTTCTATGGCGCGATGAAATAATTTTTTTATCCCTCCAATTCCCTCTAGTACCAGATAAATGTTGTTTTGATCCCTCTGTTGACTTCATTTGTTTTATTACCTGTTGTCACCACCGGCTAGAATCCTGGCACGGAAGTTGCTCTCATATTTCTGTTTGTTGCTAGCTATGCATGTTCGCCAGTATTGAATACACGCTGAATACACAACCGCTTGTTCATTTAAATTTATTATTTTTCATATAGCAAGAGTATGGTTGTCTGTTTATCTCTTTTTCAGGCCCACCTCCGACGTTATTAATTTCCCAGATAATTCGAATATTGTTTTAGTGCAATATTTTTTTGTCCTTAGTAAGAAAGTAGACATCCAGGAAAGGTCTTTTATCATTAACAATGCATGATTAAAATATATTTAGATCCATTTTATTTAGTTGAAATATAAAATTTTTACTAAAATCCCATATGAGGAGGAGTTATATCGCAATTTAAGATGTATGTGGCATAAATTCTTACATATTCTATGCTTCTGTAGAATTTTTATCTTTCCCACACTTATACTGTTTTAATTAGGTTAGTTTTAATACTGACTTTGAATTACGTTCGAGAATTAAAAGACACAGTGTGTATAAGACCTACCTTTATCTTGTCCATCAGATAAACTTAAAAATTAGTGCATATAACAATATACTAAAATTACTGAAAAATACTACTGACAAATACTGAAAAATTTAGTAATATAATGACAAATAATACTTCTTCCCTATATTCTTACCTCTAGAGCTGGCAAAACAAGCACCTCCACTTTCAAATCAAACCAGAAACCTCAACCAGCAGTGCAGTACAAACAAGATAAATTAGTGATTATTATAGATTAGTTAGCAATACAATACCTTTTGAATATTGTCTTAAGTGGTAATTAATGGATAATTATGTTAGAAGTTATAATATATAAAATCAAAATCCCAGTATCTATAATCGCGATGCACTTTACGGCATTTTTAGAAAGATGTTGTCGATGATAGCTTAATTTCCATTGTAACTTTTTGTTCATCTCCTCAACTCATTAACCGTCCAAATATCTAGAATGTGATTCTAAATAAAATAGTCAATGAACTGAACATACTTCAAATTTATTTTCTTTGAAACCCCTAATACCACAGAGGATAGTGTTCACCTCAATATATTTTATATTTTTCTAAACAACTGTAGTTATTTTTATTATAAGCAAAAGTTTACTTCGATCAAAAATTGGTTTTGTGACTTGTTAAATGCAAGGTATAATTTGTCTTTACCTTGTAGCTGTAGCATAAAATCACAATATTAGCCAGGGTCTCTGTGTAACTCCAGACGATACTTATTGAAAATGAAAACAAAATAATTCTAACTATAATCCTAATTTAAAACAAATTTTAATATAAAACACATGAATACAAATTTAGAGTCTAGATTTTAGTATTTTGCTGATAACAGGCTGCTGATGAAATCTTTATCTATGGTGTGAACTCCAAATCCGAATGTGTGGTCCTGAGGATATCGAGAGCCTGTGACGATAGAGCTGAGGCCTGGATCTACCTAAAGCTAGCAGATGGACGTCGGTATCAACTCCAAGAGACCTCAGGGTATCAACGCAGTTTTGGCGATAAATGCACGATGTTCTCGTGTGGAGGCCTTCAGATGTACTTCATGAGTCCCATGAGGAGATGGAGGGTCGTTTACTGCGGCATGTTAAGGTAGGATAATGTTCCTATTTTTAACAAGTCTAACATAAAATATTATACAAGATACTTATATCACTGTGTCGCTGTATGTGTATTCGCTGTCGTGGGACTTATTTATTTGCATAAATATTAAAAATATATGTGTCAGAAAGAGATTAACTGGAACAAACAAATCCTCTTACCAGACGTTAACAAAAAAGAATATGCAGTACAGTGACTAACCACTATGAGCAGTCATGGCAATTATTATTAAAACTCTTAACTTATAATTGATTGTAGCCCGCCTGACCTTTACATAGTGGACGCGTAGGTTGATGCTGACTATGCCCCCTATGCGCCAGTACACCTGAACCGTGTGACTTTGAAAGTTTTAAAACCTTTGATAGTTCGTGTGAAACCTTTTCGTATAAGACTTTTGATAGTTTTGAGATGCTTTTAACAGGCTTGCGTAGAATTAAGCCCGGTCGTTGGATGAAAATTCTCCCTGATTACATATCTTCTTCATTCCAACCGCTACTTTCCCTCACACTATGGTCGAGATCCAAGATGTCATCCGAAATTGTAGCTTTCGATCTGATCTATGGGTAGACGATATCGGTCTGAATTTTTTTTTTATTATTATTTGTTAAAATAAATTTCATTGTACAAATCAATATGTCTAATTTTTCCAACCTCTAAGTTTCTTAATCAGCTAACATGCCTTGAAACGTACTATAATTGCAACTAAACGCAATGCTTAAATCTATAATATATTTCACTCTCATACGTTCAGTTACATTTATATTGTACATAAATAAACGTGATCAGATTTATTACTAAACATTATCAATAAATCAATCAATAAATAATATATTCGTCGCTTATAATATAGAGATTCCAAATAATACTAGCGTATTGAAATGTCGTCATCCATTTAAATTGGAAATTTTAAAATCGACCGCAATTGACACAGTCCTAATACCACAACTCTAGTTATCCAACCGTGAATCGACTACAGTTCTGTAACATATCAATGTAAATAAGCAAAAAATGGCTAAATTTGTGGGAAGGAGATGACCAAATGAGCATTTTTCTACCTAACCATTTAACCCAATTTGGGTAATTTAAAATAGTTAATTTAATGAGATCTATTTCAATCTTGCACCCCATAACTATTTTATTATTTTGAAACTTTATGTTGTTAACATTTAGAAAGTATCCACGATTCCATTCTAAAATATCAATATGATGTGGGCATATTTCGAACAGACAGAAATATTGCTAGCATCCACCAAGCAATATAGTCCATATATTGAACAATTTTAATCATTAGAAAATATTAATTTTTCATCCATTTATTCTATCTGTATAATCTGTCTCCCGTTCAAGCCCCAAACCAAATTTCTAACCTTTTTTTTTTGTGTAGGAGGAGATATCTTTTCAGAGTACCCTTCATTTTACCCTGATTTTGGAGGGTTTATTTTTTACAAATATTTAAAAAATCTATCAAATTTTCGAATTTTTGAAAGTATCGAACCATTTCCGGTTCGATACCTTTGTTCAAAAATACCGCGATCTCCTAGGCCGAGTCGTATCTGTGAAATAGTCGGAACATACATACTACATACATAAATAGATACATACGTGGACACGTTTTAATGGTATAGATGAGGTTCCAACATGCACTGATGATAATAATCCTACCAAATGTTTCCATCGTCCCATTTGTTTGTGAGATATCGCTTCCACAGACTCACGGACGCATACACATACATGACATCCACACACACACGCACATACATATACACACAGATTCGATTCGATTTCAGGTATGCTTGCAACGTGCTCTAACTACGAAAACTCGAATTCGAATTTTCTACCTCCGTCACAATACACCCTATACATCATATCATGTATTCAGGGAAAGTAAAAATATTCATTATTACATGTCTTATTGATTTTCTTGCAGGGAAGTTCAAGACGACGAAAAAGGAAAAGAGGCAGTTTTTGTCAAGTTTTCTTTTATGTGAGTGTTGTATTCTTTCATGAAAACTGCATTTCTTTCATAAAATAGCATATAATCAGGTTAGTAAATATATAATCAAGTAGTGCATAAAATTGAGATACACAAGGCCGAATGTGGATGTACTTTAAAAAATTATTACAGTTACTAAAGATCAGATTTATAATCCTTGAGTAATTTCTAATAGAAATAGTTTTGAAACAATGCAGAACTTAATTTCATATTAACAGCAAAATATGGAATTTTAAACAAATTGGCTGGTGTTAGGATTGAGGTAATTGTACTAAATATGCGCGCTTGCAATTGCATTATGCGGACTCAGAAATGTAGCGATAGATGACGACTATGGCTTACAAACTATTTGATTCCATAACGGTTGACTCAAAACACATCTTCTGGTCCAAATATTTAATTCAAAATGTTTTTCGCGTGGTAAATTGCATTGGTTGATCGTAGGTATGAATGATGCTAGACCTGTCGTGCTACAGACCTTCCTACCTATTAGTCAAAGCGTGCTCTTTTAAGCTTGTGAAGGGTGGCCCTTTAGCATTAAGAGGCCGAAAACATATCGTGTTTTGGCGTCGGTCGTAATGGAATCATGGAAGGAAAAAGGCTAGAATCTTCGTGCATGTAGTTCTGCCATCTGGTGAGTATCAGTGCGAGTATTATGAAAAGTTCATGATTCGTTCGTCCGGATGTCACCACCTGTAGCAACTATTTCATGCCTGCAGAGGGGGGACAGAACATACTGTCTAGAACTACGTTTCCCAAATGGTGGTGGGTCGCGACCCGACACCCAGCCACGAAAGCAAAATGCCGGGTTGCCGAAAACAGCTCTCGAAAACCTAGACGTTTCGTTTTTGAGCTTTCGTTTTTTCACCAAACTTTAAAATTCGAGTAAATAACGTTGAATCGGGATTTTTGAAAGGATTATTCAACTAGTTGAGACGAACGACGTCCTTACTCCACGTCATTTCGCAGTCTCGCACATCTTCCACAGAATACAACTGGTGGATTTTTGGCTGGCTTGTAGTCAAGAGTTCCCAGTTTTAGCAAAAAGGGCAACACAATTTCTAATGCCTTTTGTCATAACGTTTAATCGGGACTTTGAAATGGATTATTCAAGTAATCGAAACGAACAACGTCCTTAGTCCACATCGTTTCGCAATCTTGTACATCTTCCACAGAATAAAATTGATGGATTTTTGGTTGTCTTGAGTCAAAAGAGTTCCCAGCTTTAAAAAACAAGCAACATAATTTTTAATGTCTTTTGTCACACGCTATAAGCGTGAGGCAGGCTTTCGATCACTGGTTTTCCTAAACAATAAATATAGAAACCGAAGCCGAACCAGATCTGTGAGTAAAGTTAGCTTTTTCTCCAAACCTGAAGTTTCTAGTTAAAAAGAAACAGCATCACACTTCTCGTAAATACATTATTTGGTTTTGCTTTGGCTTCTTTGCGTTTTTGTAAGAGTAAATTCTTCTTTATCATAATATATGAAAACTGTAGGGACATTCGAATGTGCTATATTTTACCTATAGACCAGTATAAACGACAAAAATTTTAATGGATTACGAAGTCGTAAAAATAAAAAATATAACCGGACCACTGAAAAAAAATTGGGAAACGCTGGTATAGAAGATACAAAACCAATACTAGACTTTTAGACCAAAAAATATCTTTGGATTCGACTATCATATTTGAGATAGCCTTCGTGGAAAACGTTGCACAGGTTGATTGCTCGTCGAAATGGCATGAGGGATGTTGTGTTCCAAAGGGTACTGTAAATCTTATTCGCAGCATTATCCCAAATTTGAATCTTTATAGGATGGCTTTCCCTCTATTATTTCCATAAAATCTCTAGGAAATTTATTTTAATTTGTGTCTATGTATGTTCATACCAATGCGATCACTCTCTAAGAACATTCGTTTGCCGTCTAGTTGACCAGATTTCGTAAATTAAGTGCAATCAGAGTTTTACGCGATTTTGTGATTCCACGTTTATTTGTTTCTAAAAAGTGGTGAATTAGAAACGTTGTTGTCTCTCATGGTAACACATGTGCAAATAAATATTTAAAGCTTTAACGTCATATTTTGCCTGAGAGAAACATAATTATCAAGAATAAGTTTAAAAGTATTACAGGCCATGAAAACAATATTTTTTTATCGGAAAGATTGAAAATTTCAAACATAACTAAGTGCTATGATAAATGTTTTTCTAAAAAGGTATTGAAAGGTTAATTTGAAGAATTTTAATAAGAAATCCTAAGGTTTTTTTTACAGTGTACGTTTCATGTAAAAATGATAAAGTTATTTAAAGTAGAACAATTATTTCAAATATATTTATCTGCTTATCAGGTGGACAGCATCATCTGAAGTTTATGACTTTACTTCAGACCTTGAAATTCAACCAACTGCTGAAGCGATGGCCAATGCCCAGTGGACCTCTTCTGTTCCACCTATTGATAGGTAAGAATATAGTACTTGGAATTATTTAAGCTTAGAAGGACCTTCTGAGGAAAGGAAAGAGTAGTGAGTGCTTAGAAGAGTAGTGTAATATCACTCCTGGAGCGGCATGATATACGGCAATGAAGGCATAGTGGTTAGTGGGAATGAAGTGGAGCGCGATCGCTGCAGGCGAATAGTTGAAGACAGGAGATTCACGTTGAGGTTGCGTGGGATGAATGTCATGTACGTTGTCCAGGTTTGTGGACAAAGTGAGTTATCAGCATGCAGATGATGTATAGGCAATCAGAACATATCGGTGAATGAAAGAGTCATTAGATAAAACGAATTTTCTTTAATTTGTACGAGATTACCATTTCAAATACTACAAAACATCACGTACTTTATCTCAAAGATCATCAATACTTCTTTCATGATTTCTTCCACAAAACGGAAGCATTCCATGAAAAATTTAGGAAACAGAATATTCAATACTTCAATACATTTAAGATTTCACAAAATATTTTCATCTCAAACGCGATTTAAATACTTTACTCCTTCATAGAATTAATTTATTTTATATCCTTTTAAGGACGAACATTCCATTTTATGCCCCGCTGGCAAAACGCGACTTACTGCTTTGAGATTACATCGCCAACTGAAACTAATTACCTTATTCTTACTTAGGCGTCTTAGTGTTAATGCGCGCGCTCGTGACGACACAGAAAATAACGCCAGTATATTTTCATATAAAAGTGTATAGCGGGAAAATAACGAAACATCATGATGTATCAAAGCGTGAATGGAAGCAGGCGCAGACCGAGAGACTCCAAGAAGGCGAAGTGAAAGATTTGGCCTTTTATCAGTTTGGAATACAATTTACATTTAAGAACAAAATTCAAAATCGGAACTAAATTCGATTTTGCCGAATACGAAAGAATAAAATGGATTTTTGAAATAGCGTTTCCGAAAATGAAATTTAGGAGTTAATTAACAAGGGGTATGCATTTCATAACAGTAGTGAGCGTTTGTGAGAGCAGTGAGAGTTTGTGTTAGCATTGAAAGTTTGTGAGAGTACTGAGAGTTTGTTTTTGTGTCAGTAATGAGTTAAACCAAAATAAAAACAAAGTACGTAGAATGAATGCGATAATCTCAGGAAAGAAGTTTAAAGAAATGATCCCCAATCCCCCACACGCAGGTACATCAGTTATACTGCTATGATTATATAACCTTTTACGCTTATAATGTAGATAACAGGTAGTTTTCTAGAAACTTGCTGCAAATTTGCGTACTTATCAATATTTTTATTCTTTTCCTATTATTCCAGACTGGCCGAAACGTTCAACTTCTATGCCCAGTCCGGAATCATCACTGGAATAGTTTCGGTGGAAGACCAACCGGACGCAGAGTTGTATCTATTTGGAGAAAGAATGAGACATATAGGTACGCATTTCAAGGGCCATGAAACATACTCCTAAAATGGTTATTCTTAGATAAATGCCGTTAAAGGTTAGTTAAAACAGCGCTCTAAATTCAAATATTGAGCTTGGGTCTAATTATAAGGGACATGTCTCAAAGAAAATATGAAAAGGTGAATTCGGAAGCGTAAATTTTTTTATAAAGAAAGCTGGAGCATTACTTACAGTATTGATTTCTTCATAATATTTCCATTTCATTCATGTTGAGGCTTAGAATTTTTAATTTTGAACTGAAGCCTACCAAACAATTGTTATCAATATGACATGTAAATTGAAAGGATGCATTTCAAACTAACACAAAAGGACGTATCTCTACCGTGGTTATAAGTGTGAGCGAATTCTTAACAACGTGGTTAATCAGCACTGTGGCGTCGCGCCAAGACATGTCTCCACGCGAGAGGCATCAATATTGGTTTACATTTTGCAACTATAGTATTTGTATACCTCATACAGGTTGTTTCTTTAGTAAGCAAAAGAAATAATTTTTTAGTAAACAGAAAAAAAATCTGACTTTTTCGAATATTTTCTTTATTGGAAATCTCGATGATATTTTTTTTTTACTCTATAACGGAGAATAAATTTTCTTGTAGAAATTAAGGACTTATATCAGCTTTGTGAATAATACTTCGTTTCATCAAAAATTTGCGATGTATAATTACCTGGTTCGATTTTTTATGTGTCTTGGAACTTAGTGAACGAAAAGAAAGTGGTTAAAAAAATAATCGTTCACGAAATGCGGCAATAAGTCGATTTCTAAAGTCAACCTTACTTGCTCAACTCAAGTCGTCAATTCGTGCTGCCGACTTAATTTGAGTAAGTGGTGCGCGCTTTCTGTCGGTCCTAAATACGAAGGCTGTTATTCGCCTTTTGAAACTCGTAGACCAGTTGAATGTGTATTTATGCTATATTTGCGAAGCTTTTATTTATTGCGAAAGCGGTTAATGTTTTAAAACAGCTGTCATTTCTGTGAAGTTCGTATCCCATATCCTTGCAGATACATTTGACGACCGTGACAACAAATTTATAGAAATAAAACTTGTTGAAGTTAGACAAGTTTCAGAAAGTTTGAAAGTTGAACTCGGGAGTGGTCTTTCTCGGGTTTTCTTGTATTTTCCATGCAAGCTACTTAAGAGCTACCATACTAATGCCCATAAACTTTATTAGTAATATTTTACGTGATAGAATACCATATGTTGCGAATCCGTCAGTATTTTGAGAATGCCATTTCCTCGTTTGTAAATAACTTAAATATTAAAGGGATGTTTTGTGTATCCATCGATTGTTTCAGGATTTTTATAGATAGTGCGTGAGACCAGAAATTGTTCTCACATGAGACACTTTTATTTGAGTATTTATGGTGCCTAGAACGGCAAACAAAGCTATAGTCTGGCTGGCGCCGGGGTTTATGACAACGTGAACTTTAAGGTCAAAAATACTATAAATTTAGGGGTGCAATACCAGAGGGGCTAAGCTGGGCCATACTAAAAATGTGAAATGATGCCATTGGGTTAAGAAGAACCAATGAGCGCCGAAAAGAAAGGCGGAGCTAACCCCTCCCCCACCCCCCACCGAAGGAACCACAGACGAAAAGAAAAAGAGTTCAGTTGTGGACGAAATCAGAGGTAGACAACGAGAAGCAGAGATGGAGATCAGACATGAAAAGAAAAACGATCACGATTTTTGACTGAAGAACACGGGTGGAGAAGCATAAAAAACCCAACAGATTTGTAGAGTGTCCCGTAGAGGGTCCAAAGTAATGGAGGTAGATCAAATGGCGAGTGCATTAAAAGTACGAGTAGGAGCCACACACCACGGAGTTATGGCCGTACGTCATCACTAAGACTGATGCAAGTCTGTGAGAGATGATAAGTCCAAGACTAAACTGGAAGGTATGTGCTCAGATTATCACAGGTCCTAGACACTATCGTAAATCTAATAATTCTGGTCGCATATGTCCCCTCGCTAAAAATAATTAATGCAAATTGATGTTACTGATTAATTGATGTTGTTAATAAATGGTATTGTTTAATTTTAAATGATGTGATCAATTTAGCATTATATTAATTAATAATTCTTTTCAGGACTTACACAAAAGGTAAAAATAATTGGAGGGTTTATTGCGGCACAACAACAAAGCAATGTACATTTAATGATAATTCCACTATATATGAATTTACGGCAATGTTAATGTGATTAAAAATAATGAATTTAATAATTAAAAGTGTAACTTATAGACTTCTCTTTTGGTCGCCACAGATAGTTCCAAAGTTTATATTTGTATATAGCTCTTGTTAACTCCCTGCTTTAGAATAAAGCTAATGTTATCACATCTTAAGACTAGTTCTTGTATTATGACATCACACTCTGCAATTCAGAAGAGGCAACGTAAAACTATACAATAACAACATGAGAGCTCGATATATCAAAATATCACATTAAATAATTTCAAAAATATGTTTTATCTTGATGTAAACTTACTTGAAGAATATTCTTAATGCTCTGTGTTTCAGGTAAAAGTTCTTCCATTGTTGGATGCAAATTCAAGCTAATATTAGGATTCGTTCCGGAGGTAAGTCTATATAAAAAGAAAAATCTTTCTGGTTATTTGTCCGTCTGTTTGTATGTCCGCGTTGTCGCGCGATGTCTACCACACTTACAGGTCCGGAATTTTTCACACAGTAGCAACTACATCTGAACTAATGCATCTATAAGGGTTTTTTTTTTCGAATTTTTAATTAGATTGTTTTTAAATAAATTTTAAAACATTTTCAAAGTGTTCCAATATGCCTTTTACCGTCGATAATAGAAAAAAAAAGATCTTTTCCGATCAATAGAGAAGATTTAAAATTTCCTGTATGTTTTGTTGTAATTTTAATCAGAGTTTTGCATTTTAAATTTCAAGCAATGCCGGGTAATCAATGTTACTAAAGGGATAATCCTAGAAAATTTTATCAATGAGCTTCAAAAACCTAGAATTTTTAACATATTTAACTTTAAAAGTATGATAAAAAATTAATATGGCAACAAAGTTAATTTTTTTTTCAAATATATTAAAACGTTAAGTATTTTGTAAAGGTGGCGGAATGAATACTCAGGCATCTATTGATAAAAACAACAAGTTTATTCTTAAAACTGTAGAAAATCATAAAATAAACACCTATTAACGTAGTTTATAAATAATAAATCAGAATGTACATGGTCCAACCTTTCTGTCGCCGGCTGCAGCCACACACGCCACGTTCCAACTCGTGCTTCGCACTTCGCATTTTAAGAACCTGGTTGCAATCTCCCCTTTCTCTCTGCAATCTGCGTGGCTGCTATTTAAATTTAGATTCCTTTTCCCCGGGAAAGACACTGCTTGAAAAATAAGAATTCGAAAATAGAAATTGTTAATTTTTACAACTTTGCCAAATAACTTTCATATTATAGACCAATATTTTAGATTTATAAAAAATTTAAACTT